>CP125976.1:507207339-508602339 GCA_030063025.1 Avena longiglumis | reverse complement strand
ACTTGTTCTTGTTATTGGAGTTGAATCCAAGTCCACTTTTATCATTAGGGGATTTTTGCACACTCAAGATATTATCGAGTGTGGATTTCCCATCATGACTCTTTTCCAAGTCATTCCTCAAGGAAGTGACTTGAGCCTTGAGCTCTTTGATTTCCTCTACATGGTTAGTATAAATACAAGTACTAGAGGAAGTAGAAGCTTCATTGTTAGAGCAACAAGGAAAAGCAATTAATCCAACACAAGGTTTATCAATAGTATGGCTAGATGAATTACTAGGACTAGCACATGGCAAAATAGCATTTTGAGTAGAATTTGTGCTAATGTCCAAAAGAGGCTCACAAGATGTTACCTTAGTAATACTTGCCTCATGAGCTAACTTTATCCCATCATAAGAGATTAGAAGATCATTATGAGAGCCCGAGAGCTTTTCGTGACTTTCTTCCAATTTCCTATACTTGTTAGTTAGCAACTCAAGTTGAGCCCTTAGCTCAACATTCTCCTTTAGGATAGATGCTTCACAAGAAGTAGAGTTAGTAGCACAAGCATCATTAATGGAATTTTCCTTTTCAAGCTCATAAGATTCAATTTTTTGTGTGAGGAAACAATTAGTGTGCTTCTCCTCGGCAAGCTCTTGCTTAAGGAGATTGAATCTCCGACTCACATCATCAAGTTGGAAATCCAACTCCTCTATGGTTCCCGTTTGTTTAGTTATGGTGTCCATAACGTGTTTGAGACAAGTAACGGCCTTATTATTACCACGAAGAGAGGTACACAAAAAAGTCAACTCAAGCAAGAGAGCACTAGTATCCTCATCAATGTCATCATCACTATCATCGTTATCATTGCTATTATCTTTACAAGATATATTGGGATCCAAAGTAGGAGATACCTTTGATCCTCTTGCCATAAGGCACATGTGAGCATGGGAGAATGAAGATGAGGATATTCTTGAATCTTCATTCATGATCATTTCTTGCTTCATAGAATGTTTGATTTCCTCTACATTGTTAGATAAACAACTAGAGAAAATAGAAGCATTTTGTTCATGGTAACAAGGCAAATCAAGCGTATCATCTACACTAGTACTCAAATAATTTCTAGATGATATACAAGGACTAGCAACACAAGGGGTTATAGCATTATTGTTGCAAGAAGTGCTTAAGTCCAAAGAAGAAACATTGCAATGGGATAGAGATGAAGGATCATCATTAGCGAGCACAATATCAACATTGCAATTCCCAACACCACTCACCATATCTTTACCCTGTGTCTTGCCACACATTGGTGAAGTGGGTGAAGATGAGAACTCATCGCGGCCGGAGGTGGAAGCAACTTGGAGCTCTTCATGATGTGAAGGAAAAGAGATCTCCTCGGAGTAACCACCGACAATATTAGAAATGGAACCACCAAATATTTTTTTAAGCTTGGTCCACTTCTCATGAGACGACTTGCGCTTTACAATTGTCAAGAACAAATTAACTATGGGGCTCAAAGAGAAAATAAGCTCATTAGATACTTGAGCTTCAAGATGTAAATTTTTCTCATCCTCTAAAGATAGATTTTGAGGATCCATAGGAGGAGAAAAACCTACATCTAGAAATCGCTCAATATTTGGACACAAGGTCCGAAGATTACAAAGCAAGTAATTTCTCCACAAAGCATAATTTGTGCCATCAAAGATAATTGTGTCATTGTGCACTATACTACTATCTGACATCTTTACACTCTAGGCGGTGAAGCCTAAACAAGGAGAGACCTTGCTCTGATACCAATTGAAAGGATAGGATGTCGCCTAGAGGGGGGGGTGAATAGGAAATTTCAAAACTATTACGGTTTTGGCTTGATAGAGTGCGGAATTAAACTAACGTTTATTTTACAAGCAAAAAAACCTAAATACACTAGGCTCAACTAAGTGCACCAACAGCAAATTAAGCTAAGCAAGATAGCACAAGATAAATATACCACAAGTGATAAGCAAGATATAAGCACTTCAAGCTCGATGGCTATCACAAAGAAAGTAAGCTCGGATATAGAGATAACCGAGGCACGCGGAGACGAAGATGTATTCCCGTGTTCACCACCTTTGGGAAGGGGGCTACGTCACGTTGGAGAGGTGTGAGGTTCCACGAAGGATTCCTCACGCGCCACAAAGGTTCACCTTCTTCTCCGAGTCTATCCCACGAAGGAATAGGCCCTTTCCTTATGGCTAGCTTTTCCTCCACTCCGGAGATGGAAAGCTCCACAACCACTTCACAAGCTCCACGAAGGAGAATCCCGGGTCTCTTCACAATCTTCCACGAAGAGAACACCGCGGCACCAACCGCCAAGCCAACAAGGAGGTCACCCTCCAAGAGTAACAAGCTCACGTTATCTCACTCGAACAAATCGTAATGGAGAGCTCAACACTTATGCAAGAATGCAAAGCAAGACCACCAAGGGTGCTCAAATCCTTCACTCTCAAATCCCACCAAAGAAACAAGTGCTAGGGAGGAATTAGAGAGGAAGAACAATGGTGGAAGTCAACAAATGACTCCAAGATCTAGATCCAATGGGTTCCCCTCACTTAGAGGAGGAATTGGTTGGTGGGGATTGTAGATCTAGATCTCCTCTTCCAAAGCCCTCAAAAAGATGCAAGAATCATAGGATGGAAGGGGGAGGAAGCAAGCTCAAGAGGTTCAACAATGGAGGTCAATTTCGTGGTCAAGAACAACCTAAAACGTTGGGGGAAGAACCCCTTTTATAGTGGAAAGCAAATATGGCCATTGGAAGAAATCTGTGCGAACTCGGTTGAAAGTTCGGTTGGACCGGCTCCAGAACCGGACAGTCCGGTTCCTGGACCGGAAAACCGAACTTAAAACCGGAATTAGGGTAAGTACACAGTCTCGGATAGACTCGGTATAGAAAAACCGAAAATCCCGGTTTCAGATCCGGTTTTCCGGTCCTAACACCGGACCAACCGGTCTGGGAGCCGGTTGAACCGAATCCACAACCGGGATGAACCAGGCTTCACGAAAAACGCAAAAACTTTTACATCCGGACTCCGATTTCGATGATCTTGGGCTTGTTTTTACGAGGACAACAAGCTTTACAAGATTGTGCAGAGAAACATCATAGAACAACAAAGGAGGATAGAACCAAATGAATAAAGGTAAGAAGCCTCCCTAAATAAGAACTGATAAAACCTTCAAACTCGAAAACGCCATAGAAGATGCATACGAATTCCGTTTTAGATGAACTTGGGCTTGTTGAAGATCTAGAAACAAGCTCAAGAACCTCACATGGAGAAACACCAAGAAGCAACAAAATAGGAAGATGCAAAGTATGCAAAGGATTGAGCTCCCTATGACGATGTGATCAAGTTACACAACCAAAATCCCCTCTTGATAGTGCGGCTATCTATCCTATAAACCGGTCTCCCAACAACCACCTTGAGACCGGTAAAAGGAAAACCTAGCAAGGCCATACCTTTGCCTTGCGCATACCGCTTGATCTTGATGACAACGCTTCAAGCTCCACCGAAGCCGGAATGCAACACTTGATCATTGTTGCTTCGTGAAGACTCCTAATTTTCTTCCCCATACAGCACTATGGGATAGCTTCATTAATACATGTCTTCACATGTCCATTATCACCAATATGGACGGCAAGCTTCAAGCAAATGATCTTCTCGAGATGCTTATCTTGAACTTGCCCTTTCAACCTTGATGACGATCACCACTTGATGTCATCCTCTCATGGTCTATATAATGTCATACCACAAGACCATGTGGTACATTCTTTATGCTTCATGTGTTGACCAACTTGAAATCAATCTTCACTCTTTGTTATTGGTCAACCAAGTATCTTCTCGTGCTCCATCTTAATATCTCGTGGTACATAAGGAACTCTTCATTTGATTACATGCTCTAAATCTTAGTCAACCATAGCTCAACTAATGAGGCTATCATGACACTGACTTAGAGCCATATCTTGAATTCTTCTATTGAGATCACACTCTCAAGATCTTGATCATATCATATTCTTCTCTTCAACTCGATGATTTTGATGCCAATACTCAAGGTATATCTTTATCTTCATGGAATCCATACTTGAATCCAACACATGGACTACAAGCATGACCTATGGAACATACATTCATATAAACCTCAGTGAAAACATTAGTCCATAGGGATTGTCATTAATCACCACAACCACACATAGGGGCAATTACCCTTTCAAAAAGCTCAAGCTTGGAGATGCCACCATGGTTTCACTGTAGGGGTTCGTAGCATGGAAAACAAAAAAATTCTACTGCATGCACACAAACAAGCCAAGATCTCTCTACTAGATTGTAGCAACGAGTCGATAGAAGAACTCACCCTTGAAGATTCCAAAGCGGTTAACGATAGCAGATTCTCGTGAGTGATGTAGTCGTACAGTTGCCGATCTCAAGATCGTGTAGACAATCCTTCCGGCACTGCATTCCGGCAGCGCTTCCGCAGTCGGTTACATGTTTGGTACTCGATGAAGACCTTCCTCTCCCTTGTTCCAACAGGCAGCGGAGGTTGTAGTTCTCCCCTCGTGATTCCGGCAGCACGACGGCGTGGTGTCGGAAGTAGAGGGAGTATCCCGCAGGGCTTCGCCTAAGCCGGAGCGAGTTATGGTGGATCTAGGGTTTTCGACGATCTAGGTTTAGAAGGCCGGAGAGGAGGAGGAGGTGTCGGCGGCGGCGCACGGGGTGGGGGAGGGCTGGCTCTTGTGTTGTTTGGGGCAGCCCTCCCCCTCTATTTATGAGAGGGGGGCAACCTTGAGAGAGGGGAGTTTGAATCCACTTCCAAACCCAAGTTGGAAGGACTCTTTCCTTCTTCCACAAGGAAACCATTGTTCCAGTTTGACTTTGGAAACCTCCCGTTTGACTTTCAATTTAGAGCTTTAATTCTCTCTCACAAATGCCCAAACCAAGTGACCTAGGATATGATCCAATCATTCCGCTTGCCCATGACACATTCATGGACCATTCCCCTTCCGGTCTGGTGAACCTTCTAGAACCTTCTAGAATCTCTCTGATGAAAACATCGAAATCATTCCCGAATTCCGGAATCGGACTTTCCTTATATGAATCTTATTCTCCGGACCATTCCGGATCTCCTCATGATATCCCGGATCCCATCCGAGACTCCGAACAACATTCAGTCTCTCTACTTACACTCCATATCTACTAAACAAGATTGAATCCTTAAGTGTGTCTCCCTACAGTTCGTGAATTATGCGGACATGACCGAGACACTTCTCCGATCAATAACACATAGAGGAATCTAGAAATTCATATGGCTCCCACATATTTCTACGATTACTTTGCGATCGAATGAACCACTTACATACGATACCAATTTCCCTTTGTCTCGCGATAGTTTACTTATCCGAGGTTTGATCGTCGGTATCTCTGCATACCTAGTTCAGCCTTGTTACTAATAAGTACTCTTTTATCGTTCCCGTGATATGTGATCCCTTGTGAGCCAGCCACATGCTTGCAAGCTAATTGGATGACATTCCACCGAGAGGGCCCAGAGTATATCTATCCGTCATATGGATGGACAAATCCCACTCTTGATCCATGTTCCTCAACCCATACTTTCTGAACACTCAATGCCACCTTTATATCCACCCAGTTATGGTGTGGTGTTTGATGTCATCAAAGCATCCTTCCGGTGATGGTGACTAGCATGATCTCATGGTCGAAGGAATTAGGTTACTATGTATCAGAAAGCTTATAGCAAACGAACTATTGAAATGACTTGATATTTATGCTACGTTTATCTATAGGAGTATGTCCATCATACCATTCTCCTATTGATATGACATTGTTGTTAACAACATCTCAATGTTCATGATCGATAAACCACGATCATCGATTAACCAACAAGCTAGTATTTTTAAGAGGCTTTACCAGGGACTCTAATTTAGTTTACAAATCACACAAGTATTAATGTTTCCGGTTAATACTATTATAGCATGAATGTAAACAATTATCATAAACACAAAGATATAATAATAACTACTTTTATTATTGCCTCTAGGGAATATCTCCAACAGTCTCCCACTTGCACTAGAGTCAACCAATCTAGATTACATGGTAATATACCGAACACCCATGGCGGTTTGGTGCTGGTCATTTTTGCCCTCGGGAGAGGTTTAGTCAACGGATTCGCCACATTCAAATCTGTGTGTACTTTGCAAATATTTATATCACCATCTTGGACATGCTCTCGAATAGCATGAAAACGCAGCTTGATATGCTTCAGCTTTTTGTGTGACCTTGGTTCTTGCGCATTGGCTATGGCGCCCATGTTATCACAATAGATATACATTGGGTCCAGCGCACTTGGAACCACACCGAGCTCTGTAATGAACTCCTTCATCCATGTTGCCTCTTGTGAAGACTCCGAAGCAGCTATGTATTCCAATTCAGTTGAAGATCTCGCCACAACGCTTTGCTTTGCACTCCTCCAGCTAACTGTTGCACCATTCAAAGTAAATACGTATCCAGATTGAGATTTAGAATCATCCGGATCGGTGGTCCAACTAGCATCGGTGTAACCATTAACAACGAGCTGTTCATCACCTCCATAAGAAAGAACCATATCCTTAGTTCTTCTCTAGTACTTAAGGATGTTTTTGACCGCTGTCCAATGATCCACTCCTGGATCACTTTGATATCTGCTAGTCAAACTAACAGCATATGCAATGTCGGGTCTAGTACATACCATGGCATACATAAGAGATCCTATGGCTGAGGCATAATGAGTCTTACTCATCCTTTCTCTAACTTCTGCCGTTGCAGGACTTTGAGTTTTACTCAAGGTCGTATTGGGCAACATGGGCAAGAACCATTTCTTGCTATCTTCCATTCCAAATCTCTTTAGAAGTTTTTCCAAATATGTACTCTGTGACAATGATATTAGGCGTCTTGATCTATCTCTATAAATCTTTATGCCTAATATGTAAGCTGCTTCGCCAAGATCTTTCATTTAAAAACTATTATTCAAATAATCCTTGACACTATTAAGAAGGTCTACATCATTCCCAATCAACAATATGTCATCTACATATAGTATTAAGAATGCTACAGAGCTCCCACTCACTTTCTTGTAAATACAAGATTCTCCATAAGTTTGTATAAAACCAAAACTTTTGATTACCTTATCAAAATGTTGATTCCAACTCCGGGATGCTTGCTTCAATCCATAAATGGACCGTTGAAGTTTGCATACCTTGTTAGCATCTTTAGGATCGACAAAACCTTTGGGTTGCATCATATCAACTCTTCATCAATGTCTCCATTGAGGAACGTTGTTTTGACATCCATCTGCCATATCTCATAATCATAATATACAGCAATTGCAAACAAAATCCTTATAGACTTTAGCTTCGCTACCGGTGAGAAAGTATGATCGTAGTCAACTCCTTGAATTTGTCGAAACCCTTTTGCGACAAGTCGAGTTTTATAGACAGTAACATTACCATCAGCATCTGTTTTCTTCTTGAAAATCCATTTATTCTCGACAGCCTTCCGGCCATCCTATAAGTCTACCAAAGTCCATAATTGGTTTTCGTACATGGCTTCTTGCCATTTATTGGAATCTGGGCTCATCATCGCTTCCTCATATGTCGCAGGGTCATCGGTGTTGTCTACCAACATGACACTCATAACGGGATCATACCAATCAGGAGTGGTACGAGTTCTCGTTGACCAGCGAGGTTCCATAGTAACTTCAACCGAAGTTTCATGATCAACATCATTAGATTCCTCTCTTATTGGCGTAGGCGCCATAGGAACCACTTATGGTGCTGCGCTACTCGCAAGTTCAAGAGAAGGTTCAACAACCTCGTCAAGTTCTTCCCAAACCATAATTCATACGGTGTCATTTCAACGGATTTAAATGGTTCCCTATTTAAAGTGAATGCGGCTATTTCTAATACATAACCCCAAAGCGATAGCGGTAAATCTGTAAGTGACATCATAGAACGAACCATATCCAAGAGAGTTCGATTACGACGTTCGGACACACCATTATGTTGTGGTGTTCCCGGCGGTGTCAATTGTGAAAGTATTCCACATTTCTTCAAATGCTCGCCAAACTCGTAACTATGATATTCACCTCCACGATCAGATCGTAGAAATTTAATCTTCTTGTTACGTTGATTCTCTACTTCACTTTGAAATTCCTTAAACTTCTCGAAAGTTTCAGACTTATGTTTCATGAAATACATATACCCATATCTACTCAAGTCATCTGTGAAGGTAAGAACATAACGATAACCACAGCGCGATGCTACACTCATTGGGCCACACACATCGGTATGTATGATTTCCTAATAGGTCTGTAGCTCGCTCCATCATACCAGAAAATGGAGTCTTAGTCATTTTACCCATCAGACATGCTTCGCATCTTTCAAGTGATTCGAAATCAAGTGATTCAAGAATTCCATCGGAATGGAGTTTCTTCAGACGCTTCACTCCAATATGACCAAGGCGACAGTGCCACATATAGGTCGAGTTATCGCTTAATTTCAAACGTTTAGCTTCAATGTTATTAATGTGTGTATTTCTACAATCGAGATTCAATAAGAATAGACCATCTATCAAAGGTGCATGTGCATAAAACATATTACTCATATAAATCGAACAACCATTATTCTCGGACTTAAACAAGTAACCGTCTCGCAATAAACATGATCCAGATATAATGTTCATGATCAACGCAGGCACCAAATAACAATTATTTAAGTATAAAACTAATCCCGATGGTAGATGAAGAGGTAGCGTGCCGACCGCGATCACATCAACCTTTGATCCATTTCCAACGTGCATCGTCACCTTGTTCTTCGCTAGTTTCCGTCTATTCTGCAGTACCTGTTTCGAGTTACAAATATGAGCAACCGAACCCGTATCTAATACCCAGGCACTACTACGTGTACTAGTGAGATACACATCAATAACATGTATATCGGATATACCTGTCTTCTTGATGTTGTCGTTTTTCAAATCCATCAAGTACTTAGGGCAATTCCACTTCTAGTGACCCTCTCCCTTGCAGTAAAAGCACTCAGTATCAGGCTTAGGCCCAGCCTTGGTCTTCTTCGCTGGCGCGGTAACTTTCTTACCGCCCTTCTTGAAGTTTCCCTTTTTATTAGACTTGCCTTGCTTTCCTGAATTTGGTGGTATTATTGACCATCAACACTTGGTGCTCTTTCTTGATCTCCACTTCCGCAGACTTTAACATGGAGAAGAGTTCGGGCAACGACTTGTCCATGTTTTGCATATTGTAGTTCATCACAAAGTTCTTGTAACTTGGTGGTAGTGATTGGAGGACACAGTGAATCCCCAAAGCATTAGGAATCACTATACCCAAGATTTGAAGCTTGCTTGCGTGCTGCGGTGACCCAGCATACCACTGCATGTGTAGTATACTATAGTCGTTGACATGACACTCACAGAACACCGTTCCGTAAATATCACATCCCTCAGAGTGGTACAACAGAAACATTGTGGGTCCATATTACAAACATTCACACTTCATTATTATTACAATACCAGAAGTTCAAGACTTCAAAAGGTTTCAACTTACAAACCAAAATATAAAGTGTTTCAGTGGAATTTAAAAGTAGAAACTCCGACTAGGAGTTGACCTCAGCAGCTTATTCTATAGAGTTCATGCTGCTCGGATCCGTTGCTTACTACTAACTAGGATACTTAGTTGGATTCATTATCGTCGACACCATAACGGATTTCGTAATCCACTCCTTCAACACCTCCTGACTGGTCAAGCTCCTCGTAGAACACATCTTCTTGACATTCAGCTGCATAAATTGGCACGTCTTCAGAATCCTTAGAGTCTAAGCAAAGGATCAAAGGAAAGGATGAGTAACAGCGTTACCCAAAAAGTTCATTATATCCAAGGTGGGAAGTTTGATGATCTAACTATCACCTCGGACTATAAATCCTTAGCACTATGAAATTTTTGTAAATCTTTCTTCAAAGATTGATTTTATTATGAAAATATATGACCATCAGCCTTCACAGGTTGACCAGAACTTTCATGGAGTTCCTTTCCTTCCATATTCATAGCTCCTTCCCGGAACAGGGAGTAACAAGTTACAATTCTTACACTCTGCAGAGGTGCGTTACTTTACCCATGAGAGATCAACTCCTTGTTGCACAACCGGTCATACTTTTCTGTCCACAATTCCATGATGTGGGGCCCAGTAGTTGGTCCAAGCCAATCACTGCCCCCTTCGCGACCTCACATGCCTCCTTGGTGTACACCATGCCCACATAATGAATTACGACAATGGTTTGTATAAACCGTTAGATGCCAGAACTATCGTGGGACGATGAGGGTTCCCACCCATATGCTGCATATCCTCCACGAATTACCAATTAATATGCACGCTACAAGGATAACAGCCATGACCTGCACATCCGGATTCATGCGAGAGGAAGAAGATACAGCTGACTTCTCCGTCCCATTCCAAATCTCATGGCTAACGCGTAATATACAGCGCTAGAATCACGGATGTGAGGGGTTATTAAGTCCCTTATTGATCATCATGGTTGCAATTAGAACCCTAATTTCTATTGATCCAATATATCATCATATAGGAGGATATCTATGATTTCTTTATTTGTGAAAATAATATTTTCTTTCTTTGGAGTATATATGATAACACACAATTTGAAAATACTTTAATAAAGACTCTTCAAAGGATATGAGCAAGTGATGAACTTGCCTTGTGATGGCAAGGTAGTAAAGTCTGATGCTTGCACTGGACCTTGAGCTTCTATGTCTATAAAAACATCATTATTGCCCGGTAAGGACAATATTTAAAGAAGCAAAATGATTATGCAAAGTAATGTAATGCATCATTTAATTTGGTATGCATTCTCCTTATTATTAATAAAATTCTTTTTAATAATAAAGGATTTATAAATATTACTTGTTAATATTTATAACATATATTGTATTTACTTTATTTCCCTTTTATTTGACTTTTATTATTTTAATAATTCTTTTAGGAATTATCACTTAAATATTAAAAACTGTTATTAAATATTTATTTAGTATTTTTCAAAAATACTAAAATATTAATATATAACGAAAGTGATTTTTATTTATTTTTATTATCTTTCAATAATTTTTTAAATTCCATAAGGAATATATAAATTACAAAATTCTTAATAAAATTTTAATGTCTAAAATTTTATATCTTAATTTATTTGGATAGTTTGTATTTTTGTGAATCCAAAACTATTTTATTTATAATTTTTGGACTTTTATTTTATTTTCTAGAATTTCATTAAGTTCAGGGCATTTTGGTCTTTTCTATTTATTAAAACAGGCCTTTAAGGTTTTTGGGCTGGCTTAATCTTATTGGGCCCTTGTGGCCCATTAGGCTTATTCAAAACAGCAACCCCGAAGGGTTGTGGCCCAACTAGCCCACTCACTCGTTGTCTCTCACCCTCGAGCTCCCTCCTCTCCTCCTCTATCCCCGACCCCGTGGTCGGTGATGTCGCCGCCGATGATTCCCGCTGTTGTGGACCGTTCTGGTCACCGCCGTGGTGCAGGAGGAGGTTGTCGACTATGCCCTTTCCTCCTGTCCAACTGGATTTGGGTATGGAGCTCTCCTGCGACAGATCGATGCCATCCCGAACCCTAGGGTTTGGGGTTGGCGTGGATCCTGGCGCCGCCGCTGCTGTCGTGTGTCGTGGTGATTCACCTCGCCTCTAGGCGTGGCGCTGGTCGCCGCCGTGGTGCTGTATGGGTCGCAGCGCCCCCTGGGGGTGCTCCCCATGCTGCCATGGTCGTCGGCCACCTCTGCTCCCTCTTCTAGTCTCTAGCGAGGACCTTTGGTGAGTTCTTTTCCTCTCCCCTTGTGCTCTCTGTGCTCGCTCATCCTATGATAGATGTTGGTAATGATTTTTCTGGTTACTGCCTTTTCCTGATTAAGATGATTTATTCCATTTAGGATTCATGTCTGATACTTGTAAGATGCTCCTATGATCTGGTTGTGATGTTGAATGGGAATTTGGGATGCTCTGCACCTCATTGTTAGTGATCACCACCATTTGGTTGGGTGATGCTATTGTTGATGTGTGATGAAGGTTGGATTAAATGTTAGAGTTGCATATTATTGCCTCTGGCTGGTACTCTGGTGAATTGATGTGTTTATCTATTGTTAGTATCTTGATACTAACAATGATCTAGTGAGTGAGAATTTACTGACTTAGTTATTGTTGGCTTACCAGATGATGCTTGTTCTAAATTTTATTTAGTAGAATCTAATGATTCTTTGATCATAAATGAATAATTAGGATATGATCCCCGGGATATGATTTGGTAAATGATTTGTGAAGGTTGGACTATTTGATTGTCTTTGTGATAAGGTCAATGGTTATGAAACCTTCTTAGGATGGTACATAAGTAGATCTGGTTACTGACTTTACTTATAGTCATTTCTGGAACTTGATGGATGTTGATAGATAAGTTGGGTAACTTATTGTTTGATCTAGCCAATGATGCTGGTCTGAGGCTCTAGGAACTAAGCTTCTATGTTGCTGTCATTTCTCCAATTTGGTTAAGACATCATCTGCTTACTAGATCTTAGATCCTAGTTGGTTAATATATATGATTTTGTTTATGGTTTATAAAATCTGAGGTGCTACTCCCTCTTGGAGATGTGCCCAGATTTTGAAGATCATTTGCTAGAATATAAAGGTTGCCTTTGGTATCACCAATTCTGTGAGGTTGGTATGAGAATTTGATGTTTAGAAAAGAGTTTGATCTTGATCTTTATGTTTAAAACCTCTAGGATAGCTTCACCCCACTTGGGTGTTTATTGAGAGGTTGCCTTATGCATTAGCATAAATACTTTGCTTGGGATAATATAAACAGATCATATGGTTGTTTATGATGCTCACCACAAAAACTATGTTGGTGATGGATTGATGTGTTGATGGTGTTGCTGGTATGATCCAGTCCTTCTCCCCTTGATGTTGTTCTTGTATTCCCTTGATGCTTGTGCTTGGCCTTGAGGGACTCTGCTCCTCTTCGCTCCTGTGAGCTTGGCCTTGATATTCACCTGATCCTTCTCCTCCTTATGTCACCATCAAGTGATATGTGGCTTGATCTGATGTGAGATGGTGTGGCTGGTTTATTTGGTTCTGGCTAAGATAGTTGTTCTTGTGTGTGTGAGTAGTGAAGAGATGCACTAGTGTCTCTCCACGGATGTGCTGAGCGGTTTTGTGTTGTCGGGCTGTTGTTAAGGTGTTGACAGCACACACCATGCAATTTGGTGTGTGTCCTACCTGTGTGCTTGTTGTGCACTTGTAGATATGCTCTGAATTTGAGAGTTACTATTATCTAATTACTTTTACTTGGCTGGTGAAACTTTCCCTCCTTGCTGTCATTTGACTTCTGGCTTAAAATTATGAAGGATACATTCTTTCATATTTGGTGAAATTTGCCCTTTTATAAGTTTACTCAATGATGAACCTTGATCAGTGCACTTCACTGACAAGTCTGAGAGTAAAACAATGCTAATCCTAACTTTTATTTTTCTATTTAGTTTTTGTTTATTTTGCAGGTACAAATTGGAAATGAAGATTTTAGTTTAGGTTTATTTGTAGAATAGTCATATGTAATCTTCTTTCTTCTTTTGTAATTTTTTTGTTCTATTCTTTTGTAAGCTTCATTCTATTATCTTGTAATAAAGATTATACTATTAGCAATAAAGAAATATTCGTATTCTTTATTTCTTTGCTATGGTGAAGATTGTGGATGTTTTTAATAAGTTACATTTTTTAAACTTATTTATTGAACGAAAATATGAAATCGATATTCATATTCTTAATTACTTTTCTTTTTTTAAATTAAAGTTTGAGTTAAATTGGTTAACTCTTAATTAAATCAAGATTCAAACATTATTCAGAAATCATTGGAATTATAATTCAAACACTCAAGTTTTAAATTCAAAATTTCATTTCCCAAAACACATAATTCCTCAAAGATCATATCAAAGTCTATAGCAATCATTCCTTAAGACTAAAACTAATCTCAAAGTATGAAAGAAACCTTGATCACTTTAGATTTTTATTTGGCAAAAAATTTACCCACATTTTCACAGATGAATGCATGCAATATTTCAAATTCCTAAATCTACCCTTCGTTAGTTCCTAAATGCTGGGATGTTACAGACTTCCCCCCTTAAATTAAACTTCGTCCCGAAGTTTGTTAAGATGTACCTGAATAGTTCTGGATAGGCTTTTCTTAAATCCTCTTCTTTCTCCCACGTGGCTTCTCTTTCAGGGTGATGTTCCCATTGTACTTTGCAATATTTGATTGCTCTGTTCCTCAACCTTTTCCAGTTTTCTTCCAAAATTCTACAGGGCTTTTCAATATTGGTCAAGTCTACTTGTAGTTCTATCTCTTGATGTGTAATTGCATCATCTGGAACTTTCAAATATTTACGAAGTTGTGACACATGGAAGACATTATGCACTTGAGCTAATCTTGATGGTAACTCTAAAACATAAGCTATAGTTCTATTCTGAATCAATATCTTGAATGGTCCGATGTATCTTGGACTAAGTTTTCCTTTATCTCCGAACCTTTTCACTCCTTTCATTGGACTTACTTTCAAGTATACCATGTCTTCCACTTCTGGATGCCAAGATCTTCGACTTTGATTAGCATAACTTTTCTGCCTACTCTGGGCTATTTTCAGTCTATCCCTGATTTTATCAATGATATCTTGTCTTTCCTTGATATAATCTGGCGCAAATTCTTTGCTGCTTCCAGGCTCATACCAACATCTTGGTGATCTACACTTCCTTCCATACAGAACCTGATATGGAGTTGCCTTCAGACTACTCTGATAACCATTATTATACGAAAATTCTGCCAATGGTAGATGATCTTCCCATGTACCTCCAAAATCTAGTGCACAAGCTCTTAACATGTCTTCTATTATTTGATTTGTTCTTTCAGTTTGACCTCCTGCTCAGGATGATATGCTGTGCTGAAATCTAACTTTGAACCAAGTGCTTCATGCAGTTGCTTCCAAAATGCTGAAGTAAACATTGATCACCTATTAGTTACGATATTTTTGGGTACTCCATGCTTACTTACTATCTCTTTGACATATACTTCAACTAACTTCTCGGCATTATCTTTCCGATTCACCAGAATAAAATGTGCACTCTTAGTGAGTCTGTCCACAATTACCCATATCATATCCTTCCTTTTTGGTGTCATGGGAAATCCTGTGATGAAGTCCATACCTATTTCTTC
Organism: Avena longiglumis; assembly: GCA_030063025.1. Taxonomy (NCBI): domain Eukaryota; kingdom Viridiplantae; phylum Streptophyta; class Magnoliopsida; order Poales; family Poaceae; genus Avena; species Avena longiglumis. The sequence continues at coordinate 508,587,010 of CP125976.1, read as the reverse complement.
CCATTTTCATTCGGGAATTTCCAAAGGTTGTAATGGTCCTGTTGGACTTTGATGTTCAGCCTTCACCCTTTGGCAAGTATGGCATTCTGATACATATTTAGCAATGTCCCTTTCCATGTTATTCCACCAGAATAGTTCTTTCAAATCCATATACATCTTGGTATTTCCTGGATGTATAGAATATGGTGTTTCATGTGCTTCTCTGAGTATGACATATCTAATCTCAGACACATCTGGAACACAAAGACGGTCTTGAAACCATAGGGACTCATATTCTCCAAGGCAAAAAAACTGATTTTTGCCCTTGAGATATCCTCCGAATTTCCTCAGCAATAAAAGGATCTTCTGCTTGATGTCTAAAATTTCGTGCTTAAGATCACTATCATGCTCTTCAACTACCTGCATAGTAGCTAATCCTCCAAGAACCTCTGTTCTAATGAATTGCAGCTCTAATCTTTCCAAGTCCATTTGTAACTCTTTTGGTAGCTCCCGATTGCTAGGCTGAATATCTGCACTCTTTCTTCTTAAAGCATATGCTACACCATTTTCTTTCCCTGGAGTATAGTTGATTGTTAAATCATAATCCTTGATTAGTTCCAACCAACACTTCTATCTCATATTCAATTCCTTTTGAGTGAAGAAATATTTGAGACTTTTATGGTCAGTGTATAACTCACATCTGGCTCCATACAGGAAATGCCTCCATTCTTTTAGCACAAAAACTACGGCTGCTAACTCTAAATCATGAATTGGATAGTTGACTTCATGTGGTTTCAGTTGTCTTGAACCATAAGCAATCACTTTCCGATCTTGCATTAATACACAACCCAAACCTTCTTTAGATGCATCACAGTATATTGTGAAGTCCTTCCCTATTTCAGGAACTGCTAAGATTGGAGTTGTGGTTAACCTAGTCTTCAACTCTTGAAAACTTGCTTCACACTTCTCATCCCAATTGAATGGTGTATTCTTCCTTAAAAAATTTGGTCATTGGTCCGGCTATTTTGGAGAAACCTTCAATGAATCTCCGATAATAACCAGCCATTCCTAAGAAACCTCGAATTTGCTTCACATTGGTTGGTGCAGTCCACTCTAGTACTGACTGAACTTTTCATGGATTTACAACAATTCCATCTTTACTGATCACATGATCGAGGAATTCTGGCTCATCTAGCTAAAATTCACACTTAATAAACTTAGCATAAAGTTTGTGTTCCCTTAGAATCTGCAATGCTATTCTCAAATGATCAGCATGCTCTTCCTTGTCCTTGGAATATATCAGAATATCATCGATAAAGACTATGACGAACTTGTCCAAATATGGCATGAAGATCTTGTTCATCAGATTCATGAATATTGCAGGTGCATTGGTCAAACGAAATGGTACTACTAGATACTCATGGTGTCCATATTTTGAGACAAATGTTGTCTTTGGAACATCTTCCGGTTTGATTTTTATTTGATGATATCCAGATCTTAAATCGATCTTTGAGAATACTCCAGCTCCTTTTACTTGATCAAACAAATCTTGAATTCTTGGTAAAGGATACTTATTCTTGATAGTGATGTTGTTCAGATTTCTATAATCTCCACACATCCTTCTTCCACCATCTCTCTTATCCACAAAGATTACTGGTGTTCCCCATGGAGATACACTTTCCTGAATAAATCCTTTTCTAGCTAACTCATCAATTTGCTCTTTGAGTTCTTTTAACTCTTTGGGTACCATTTTATATGGTGCTTGAGCTATTGGTGTTGTACCAGGAATTAGGTCAATAGTGAACTCTATCTCCCGGTTTGGCGGCATTCCTGGTAGCTCTGCTGGAAAAACATCTTGAAATTCATTTACTATAGGAATATCTTCCAATTTTACCTCTTTCATTGAGTTCAACTGCAGATCCACCATGATATGACTATGCTTATCTGCTTGGTAAACTATCCTTGCTCCACTTGGAATTTTGATTGAGATAGTTTTCTCCTCACAATTTATCTAAGCTCTGTGTTCCATCATCCAATCCATTCCCAACACTACTGCAATTCCCTTCAAAGGAATCACATAGAGGTCTTCGAAATATGTACAACCACAGATCGAGATAACCTGATCTTGTTTTATGTGGTGTACAATCACATTTCCCCCTGCCGTAACTACGGTCATAGGGTTCTCTAACGTTGCCCTTCTAATCTCGAACTTATCACAAAATTCTTCAGAAATGAATGAAGTAGTTGCACCAGTATCAAATAGAACTTTTTCGGGATTGGTAAGGATATTGAGCGTACCTATCACGGCATGCTCCTAATTATCCACCTCCTCGAGGGTTGCACAGTTCAGTTTCTCGGTTGGTCTGTTCCTCTTGCCATTGTTGTTTTTGCCATTATTTCCTCCTTTATTGGGCTGTCCATTTCCTCCACTGGCTTGTCCTCCTCCCTTGGTAGGCCAACCTCCTGGTGGTTTGCTCGAACAATTGGGCTTAATATGCCCCTTCTGACCACAACCGTAACAGATCACTACAGGCTTTTTGCATTCCCTCTGGAAATGCCCTGGAATTCCACAATTATTACAAGTAACATTCCTTCTCGGATTGGATTGATTTCCACCACTGCCCTTGTTATTGTTATTGTTATTTTTGCCATAATTCTTGTTCCGGGGTTTGAACTCCAGGTTGGGTTTAGGTTTGCTTGCCTGAATTCTCTTGGTTTCCTTCTTGGCTCTCTTCCTCCTATCCTCTTGGACATTCTTATAATCATCTTCAAAAGTAATGGCTGCATCCAGAAACTACTGATAAGTTTGTTTATTAGCTAACCTTAGCTGCATCTTCACAATTGGGTTTAATCCACGCAGAAAACGCTTCTTCCGCTTCTCTTCGGTGTTGACATCCTCCTCAGCATATCGAGACAGTTGACTAAACTCCCGGATGTACTTCATGACACTAGTATATCCCTGCTGAAGCTCCTAAAATTCTCTCTGCTTCAACTCCATAACACTTTCTGGAACATGATATTCACGGAATCTCTGCTTGAACTCTTCCCAGGTAAACTCCCTTCCTGGTTGTTGCATGGCCAACTGATTCTCCCACCATGATGCTGCAAGTCTAGTCAGAAGATGAGTTGCATACCTCAATTTCTCCTCATCATTACAACCTACAGTCTTCAGTTTCCTTTCTGTATCTACTAGCCAATCCTCTGCATCCATTGGTTCAGGAGCTGATGCAAAAGGTAACGGTCTTGCATTCTAGAAATCAGATAGACTCACTCCTCCACCCTCAGGTGCCCTCTGATTTGCTCGTCCCAGCAACTCATCCATGAACTTGTTTTGGGTCTCTTGCATCATTTGCATACGCTACATAAAGTTCTGCTCCATTAATGGCCTCATTGGTGGTGGTGTTAATGCTCCTTGATTTGCTGCATCTGCATCGGCCTACTCTTTGGCCTCTCGCTCCATCCGCTGCTGCTCAGTTTCGATTTCTACACCCGTATCCATGACCCTCTAGTCCTGCAACATAAAGCGAATACTCATAATTACATCATGCACATGTATTCTGAGCTCGACTTTACGCACAGAACTAGTCACACAATGAAAATCCAAAGAAAATCCAAATATGCATTTCACATATTATACATATTATCATAATAATACAAAGTCATTACAACATATACCATATAGGTATAATCACAAAACTACCTTATTCATCTCACTATCTTATTTCTTGGAGTACAATACATGGTACCAGATATCACTAACTAGTTGCCTCCTTCTAGTAGTAACTACGCTCATCATACATGCCTGATGTCCAACCGTGATGACGTGTTGTTCGTCGCACATTTTTGTGGAACAATTGGCCTTCCAGAAGGAACATACTCAGTATATGAAGTGTCAGGACTTGAGTCATTACTCAACCTGAGCGCATTGACTCCCTCCAGCTCAGCTGAAAAGTCTTCAGAAACATATTCAACATTATCTCTTGCCTGCATCTCCTGAGCTTCATTACTTGAGTTGTCAACAGAATACACAGATCCTGCTGCTTCCCAGGTGCTCCTTTGGGCAAGATAGTTAAACACTGGATAATGTATATTCCCTGGGTTTTGAGCAGATGTTGATGATTCAAACACTCTCTCCTCAGGGTCTTCTTCTTCACCCTGATTATCTATTGACATGGTATTTCTACTACTGTTGCTAGGGTTAATTCTTGCACCCATCCAGCTAGATTGTCCAACATTTCTGGCCAAACCATTTGTGGACATCTGGTGTTCAAGAGATCCTTCATATGATCCCCTTCTCCAACCATCAGAATTCTCAATAGGAAGTTCTGAGTCAGAACCATCCTCTGAGCCCTGTGGTACTGCATACCTCATATCCATAGTAGGATCATGTATAGGTTCAGGTCTTGGTGAATAAGGATATGGTATAAAAGATTCAGGGTCTATAGGTATATCCTTAAAGATAGGTGTTGTGCTACCACCTGCTTCCTTCTCTAACTGGAATGCTAACTGCTTCCTCCTTTCTGGATCAATTAGATCCTCTAACATGTCATTCTTATATTCAACAATCACTTGATGTGTCTTGTAAAAAGACGCAACGAGTGTTCGGTATTTATCCATAAACTTGGAAGATAACTTAGGATGCTTCTTAACCAAAGTAAGATGATCTGGTATGGGCTCCGAGTCTATAGAATCATGGGGTATCACAGAAAATGTGCTACCTTCTAACTCCTTGGCTTTATGCTCCCGGATATTAGCTATCGCCACCACAACCGCAACATGATATGCTGCTAAATGACTCCTACCTTCACCTATAGGTAGATCGTGATATAATCCAAGCTCCTCTGGAAGTTGGATACTCACACGATACTTGGATAACATCCGGCCATCAAGGTACTGGAATTATAGTTGGACAACTAAATATCTTTAAAAGTTGACGAAGTTGATCTGTGAATGATCCTTGATAATCATCAAGAGTCTCCTCTTTCCTTAGCAAAGTCTGTTTTGGAAACTTTGGTGCCATATTTCTGTATATCAGAAAAATATTTTTGATTAGTATCCAATAATATATTGCATCATAACAAAGAATTATCGCACTAAAATATATAACGAAATATTCTCATTTGAATACCCATTATATTAATTTTAGATAATTCTTTATTGTTGCTAAGCTTTCCTACAGGTAATACCCTTTACTAGGTTTCCAACCTACAAATCAATTTGCTCTGATACCAACTGCGATGACCCAGCATACCACTGCATGTGTAGTATACTATAGTCGTTGACATGACACTCATAGAACACCGTTCCGTAAATATCACATCCCTCAGAGTGGTACAACAGAAACATTGCGGGTCCATATTACAAACATTCACACTTCATTATTATTACAATACCAGAAGTTCAAGACTTCAAAAGTTTTCAACTTACAAACCAAAATATAAAGTGTTTCAGCAGAATTTAAAAGTATCAACTCCGACTAGGAGTTGAGCTCAGCAGCTTATTCTATAGAGTTCATGCTGCTCGGCTCTGTTGCTTACTACTAACTAGGATTCTTAGTTGAATTCATTATCGTCGACACCATAGCGGATTTCGTAATCCACTCCTGCAACACCTCCTGACAGGTCATGCTCCTCGTAGAACACATCTTCTTGACATTCAGCTGCATACATTGGCACGTCTTCGGAATCCTCAAAGTCTAAGCAAAGGATCAAAGGAAAGGATGAGTAACAGCATTACCCAACAATTCATTATATGCAAGGTGGGAAGTTTGATGCTCTAACTAGTACCTCGACTATAAATCCTTGGCACTATGCAATTTTTGTAAATCTTTCTTCAAATATTGATTTTATTATGAAAATATATGAGCATCAGCCTTCATAGGTTGACCAGAACTTTCGTGGAGTTCCTTTCCTGCCGCGTTCGTAGCTCCTTCCCGGAACAGGGAGTAACAAGTTACAATTCTTACACTCTGCAGAGGTGCGTTACTTTACCCATGAGATATCAACTCCTTGTTGCACAACCCTGCGTACTTTCTCGTCCACAATTCCATGATGTGGGGCCTAGTAGTTGGTCCAAGCCAATCACTGCCCCCTTCGTGGCCTCGCATGCCTCCTTGGTGTACACCATGCCCACATAATGAATTACGGCAATGGTTTGTACAAACCGTTAGATGCTAGAACTATCGTGGGATGATGAGGGTTCCCACCCATATGCTGCATATCCTCTATGAATTACCAATTAATATGCATGCTACGAGGATAACAGCCACGACCTACACATCTGGCTTCATGCGAGAGGAATAAGATACAGCTGACTTCTCCATCCCATTCCAAATCTCATGGCTAACGCGTAATATACGGCGCTAGAATCACTAATGTCAGGGGTTTATTAAGTCCCTAATTGATCATCATGATTGCAATTAGAACCCTAAGTTATATTGCTCCAATATATCATCACATAGGATGATATCTATGATTTCTTTATTTGTGAAAATAAGATTTTCTTTCTTTGGAGTATATATGATAACACACAATCTGCAAATACTTTGATAAAGACTCTTCAAAGGATATGAGCAAGTGATGAACTTGCCTTGTGATGGCAAGGTAGTGAAGTCTGATGCTTGCACTGGACCTTGAGCTTCTATGTCTACAGAAACATCATTATTGCCCGGTAAGGACAATATTTAAAAAAGCAAAATGATTATGCAAAGTAATGTAATGCATCATTTAATTTGATATGCATTCTCCTTATTATTAATAAAATTCTTTTTAATAATAAAGGATTTATAAATATTACTTGTTAATATCTATAACATATATTATATTTACTTTATTTCCCTTTTATTTGACTTTTATTATTTTAATAATTCTTTTAGGAATTATCACTTAAATATTAAAAACTATTATTAAATATTTATTTAGTATTTTTCAAAAATACTACAATATTAATATATATTGAAAGTGATTTTTATTTATTTTTATCATCTTTCAATAATTTTGTAAAATTCCATAAGGAATATATAAATTACAAAATTCTTAAATATCTTAATTTATTTGGATAGTTTGGATTTTTGTGAATCCAAAATATTTTATTTATAATTTTTGGACTCTTATTTTATTTTCTAGAATTTTATTAAATTCAGGGGCATTTTGGTCTTTTTCTATTTATTAAAACATGCCTTAAAGGTTTTTGGTCTGGCTTAATCTTATTGGGCCCTTGTGGCCCATTAGGCTTAGTCAAAACAGCAACCCCGAAGGGTTCTGGCCCAACTATCCCACTCACTCGTTGTCTCTCACCCTCGAGCTCCCTCCTCTCTTCTATCCCCGACCTCGTGGTCGATGATGTCGCCGCCAAAGATTCCCGCCGTTGTGGACCGTTCTGGTCGCCGTCGTGGTGCAAGAGGAGGTTGTCGACTACGCCCTTTCCTCCTGTCCAACTGGATTTGGGTATGGAGCTCTCCTGCGACAGATCGATGTCGTCCCGAACCCTAGGGTTTGGGGTTGGCGTGGAACCTGGCGCCACCGCTGTTGTCGTGTGTCGTGGTGATTCAGCTCACCTCTAGGTGTGGCGTTGTATGGGTCGCCCCCCCCTGGGGGTACTCCTCGTGCTGCCATGGTCATCGGCCACCTCTGCTTCCTCTTCTAGTCTCCAGCGAGGACCTTTGGTGAGTTATTTTCCTCTCCCCCTTATGCTCTCTGTGCTCGGTCATCCTATGCTAGATGTTTGTAGTGATCTCTCTGGTTACTGCCTTGTCCTGATTAAGATGATTTATTCCATTTAGGATTCATGTCTGATACTTGTAAGATGCTCCTATGATCTGGTTGTGATGTTGAATGGGAATTTGGGATGCTCTGCACCTCATTGTTAGTGATCACCACCATTTGCTGGTGTGATGCTATTGTTGATGTGTGATGAAGGTTGGATTAAATGTTAGAGTTGCATATTATTGCCTCTGTCTGGTACTCTGGTGAATTGATGTGTTTATCTATTGTCAGTATCTTTATACTAACAATGATCTAGTGAGTGAGAATTTACTGACTTAGTTATTGTTGGCTTACCAGATGATGCTTGTTCTGAATTTTATTCAGTAGAATATAATGATTCTTTGATCATAAATGAATAATTAGGATATGATCCCTATTTCTAATTCCAAGGAGATGATTTGGTAAATGATTTGTGAAGGTTGGACTATTTGATTGTCTTTGTGATAAGGTCAGTGCTTATGAAACCTTCTTAGGATGGTACATAAGTAGATCTGGTTACTGACTTTACTTATAGTCATTTCTGGAACTTGATGGATGTTGATAGATAAGTTGGGTAACTTATTGTTTGATCTAGCCAATGATGCTGGTCTGAGGCTCTAGGAACTAAGCTTCTATGTTGCTGTCATTTCTCCAATTTGGTTAAGACATCATCTGCTTACTAGATCTTAGATCCTAGTTGGTTAATATATATGATTTTTTTTATGGTTTATAAAATCTGAGGTGCTACTCCCTCTTGGAGATGTGCCTAGATTTTAGAATATAAATGTTGTCTTTGGTATCACCAATTCTGTGAGGTTGGTGTGAGAATTTGATGTTTAGAAAAGATTTTGATCTTGATCTTTATGTTTAAAACCTCTAGGATAGCTTCACCCCACTTGGGTGTTTATTGAGAGGTTGCCTTATGCATTTTATAAATACTTTGCTTGAGATAAGATAAACAGATCACATGGTTGTTTATGATGCTCACCACAAAAACTATGTTGGTAATGGATTGATGTGCTGATGGTGTTGCTGGTATGATCCAGTCCTTCTCCCCTTGATGTTGTTCTTGTATTCCCTTGATGCTTGTGCTTGGCCTTGAGGGACTTTGCTCCTCCTAGCTCCTGTGAGATTGGCCTTGATATTGACCTGATCCTTCTCCTCCTTATGTCACCATCAAGTGATATGTGGCTTGATCTGATGTGAGATGGTGTGGCTGGTTTATTTGGTTCTGGCTAAGATAACTGTTCTTGTGTGTGTGAGCAGTGAAGAGATGCACTAGTGTCTCTCCACGGATGTGCTGAGCGGTTTTGTGTTGCTGAGCTGTTGTTAAGGTTCTGGCAGCACACACCATGCAATTTGGTGTGTGTCCTGCATGTGTGCTTGTTGTGCACTTGTGGATATGCTCTGAATTTGAGAGTTACTATTATCTAATTACTTTTACTTGGCTGGTGAAACTTTCCCCTCCTTGATGTCATTTGACTTCTGGCTTAAAATTATGAAGGATAAATCCTTTCATATTTGGTGAAATTTGTCCCTTTTATAAGTTTACTCCATGATGAACCTTGATCAGTGCACTTCACTGACAAGTCTGAGAGTAAAACAATGCTAATCCTAACTTTTCTTTTTCTATTTAGTTTTTGTTTATTTTGCATGTACAAATTGGAAATGAAGATTTTAATTTAGGTTTATTTGTAGAATAGTCATATGTAATATTCTTTCTTCTTTGGTAAATTTTTTGTTCTATTCTTTTGTAAGCTTCATTTTATTATCTTGTAATAAAGATTATACTATTAGCAATAAAGAAATATTCTTATTCTGTATTTCTTTGCTATGGTGAAGATTGTGGATGTTTTTAATAAGTTACATTTTTGTAACTTATTTATTGAATGAAAATATGAAATGGATATTCATATTCTTAATTACTTTTATTTTTTTAAATTAAAGTTTGAGTTAAATTGGTTAACTCTTAATTAAATCAGGATTCAAACATTATTCATAAATAATTGGAATTATAATTCAAACACTGAAGTTTTAAATTCAAAATTTCATTTCCCAAAACACATAATTCCTCAAAGATCATATCAAAGTCTATAGCAATCATTCCTTAAGACTAAATCTAATATCAAAGTATGAAAGAAACCTTGATCACTTTAGGTTTTTATTTGGCGAAAAATTTACCCACATTTTCATAGATGAATGCATGCAATATTTCAAATTCCTAAATCTACCCTTCGTTAGTTCCTAAATGCTGGGATGTTACATGTGCCTAGACATCTTAAGCACGTGCTCACTAACGGAGCTGCCCTCTTCCATCTTGCAGTTAAAGAACTTTTTAGAAGCCTCATAACTCTCAACTGCCGCGTGAGCCTCAAATATCATTTTGAGTTCATGGACAATATCATGTGGGTCATGGTTCTCAAACCTTTTCTGAAGCTCCGATTCCAAACCATACAAGATAGCACACTAAAATGTGGAGTACTGATTCTTCCGAGCGAGGAAAACATTCTTTACCTCATCGGTAGCATCAGCTGCAGGTGGATCACCCAGTGGTGCATCCAGCACATAGGTCAAATTACCAGCATTGAGGACAATCCTCAAATTGCGGAACCAATCCGCGAAGTTGCTTCCATTGTTTTAGACATAGGTCAACTTTTCTTTCTCTAGGAACGCATTAAAATTGATGATAGGGGACGCCATTGATCTTCAACATATTTGCAATAGTTTAGACTAAGTTTATGAAAAATTGAGTTCTATTTAATGTTTAAATTAATCTAGGTGAACTCCCACTCAAAACAATATCCCTCACATTGTTTTACTGATCACAAGAACCAAATCCACCACATCAAAACCGATCATCATGAGAGTTGATGTAGCTTCAATGGCGAACAATCAGCATGTTCATCATATCTACTATATGACTCATGTTTTACCTTTCGGTGATCCGTGTTCCGAGACCATGTTTGTACATGCTAGGCTCGTCAATATCAAACCTTAGATTCTGCATGAGCAAATCTGGCTTGCTCCCGTTGTATATACTCGTAGAATCTAACACACCTGATCATCACGTGGTGCTTCGAAACAACGAGCTTTATCAACGGTGCTAACTAAGGATGAACACTTTATAACTTGAAATTTTGTGCGTGAGGGATCATCTTATAATGCTACCGTCGCGAACTAAGCAATACAAGATGCATAAAAGGATTAACATCACATATAATTCATAATATGTGATATGATATGGCCTTTCTTCTTGTGCTTTCGATCTCCATCTTCAAGCACGAACATGATCATCATCACTGGTATGGCGTCAAGGTCAATGTTGCCGCTTCATGGTTGTCGTCCACCAGCATCAACTATTACAACTAATTTGAATAGACACGAAGGTCTTAACGGAATTAAAAGACAACCATATGGCTCCTGCCGGTTGCCGACTTACAATAAGGAACATTGCACACATCACATATAATCACAATCATGGCCACATCACATCACAACACACCCCTGCAAAACAAAGTTAGACGCCTCTATTTTTCTTTGCATGTTTTATGTGGTTTGGGGCTTTCAATAAGTGTCGTTCTAACTTACGAACAAGAACCACAACGTTGATGCTTGAACTATCAAGTGCCCTTTGTAAATTGAATCTATACTATGATGGGAGAGACAGACACCCGCAAATCCACTTATGCAATACAAGTTGCATGTTAAGCGTGGAGCAAGTCTCATGAACGATGTCATGTAAGGTTAGCCCATGCCACTTCATACCATCATACTGCAAGATGCAAAGTACACAAAAAGCAATTGATAATAAAAGCACCACCGCCCACAATGACCATTGTGTTCTATTCGTGCAATAGATCTACATATAGACACAGCTCTGATACCACTGTAGGGGTTCGTAGCATGGAAAACAAAAAATTTCTACCGCATGCACACAAACAAGCCAAGATCTATCTACTAGATTGTAGCAACGAGTCGATAGATGAACTCACCCGTGAAGATTCCAAAGCGGTTAACGAGAGCAGATTCTCGTGGGTGATGTAGAAGATCCTTCCGGCGCTCCGTTCTCAAGATCACGTAGACGATCCTTCCGGCGCTCCGTTCTCAAGATCGCGTGGACGATCCTTCCGGCGCTCCGTTCCGGCAGCGCTTCCGTAGTCGGTCACACGTTCGGTACTCGATGAAGACCTTCCTCTCCCTTGTTCCAGCAGGCAGCAGAGGTTGTAGTTCTCCCCTCGTGATTCTGGCAGCACGACGGCGTGGTGTCGGAAGTAGAGGGAAGATCCCGCAGGGCTTCGCCTAAGCCAGTGCGAGTTATGGTGGATCTAGGGTTTCCGGCGATCTAGGTTTAGAAGGCTGAAGAGGAGGAGGAGGTGTCGGTGGGGGCTAGACGAAGCGGCAATGGCGGCGACGCGAGGCGCTGCAGCAAGGGCAAGGTCACTAAGCAAGGCGCTGACGGGTGGGAAGGATGGCTCTTGTGTTGTTTGGGGCAGCCCTCCCCCTCTATTTACGAGAGGTGGGCAGCCTTGAGAGAGGGGAGTTTGAATCCACTTCCAAACCCAAATTGGAAGGTCTTTTTCCTTCTTCCACCAGGAAACCATTGTTCTAGTTTGACTTTTCAAACCTCCCGTTTGACTTTCAATTTAGAGCTTTAATTCTCTCTCACAAATGCCCAAACCAAGTGACCTAGGATATGATCCATTCATTCCACTCACCCATGACACATTCATGGACCATTCCCCTTCCGGTCCGGTGAACCTTCTAGAACCTTCTAGAATCTCTTCGATGAAAACATCGAAATAATTCCCGAATTTGGAATCGGACTTTCCTTATATGAATCTTATTCTCCGGACCATCCGGATCTCCTCGTGATATCCCGGATCCCATCCGAGACTCCGGACAACATTCGGTCTCCCTACTTACATTCATATCTACTAAACAACATTGAATCCTTAAGTGTATCTCCCTACGGTTCATGAATTATGCGGACATGACCGAGACCCTTCTCCGATCAATAACACATAGAGGAATCTGGAAATTCATATGGGTCCCACATATTTCTAAGATTACTTTGCGATCGAATGACCCAGTTACATACGATACCAATTTCCCTTTGTCTCGCGATAGTTTACTTATCCGAGGTTTGATCTTCGGTATCTTTGCATACCTAGTTCAGCCTTGTTACCGATAAGTACTCTTTTCTCGTTCCCGTGATATGTGATCCCTTGTGATCCAGTCACATGCTTGCAAGCTAATTGGATGACATTCCACCGAGAGGGCCCAGAGTATATCTATCCGCCATATGGATGGACAAATCCCACTCTTGATCCATGTGCCTCAACCCATACTTTCTGAACACTCAATGCCACCTTTATAGCCATCCAGTTACGGTGTGGTGTTTGATGTCATCAAAGCATCCATCCGGTGATGGTGATTAGCATGATCTCATGGTCGAAGGAATTATGTTACTATGTATCAGAAAGCTTATAGCAAACGAACTATTGAAATGACTTGATCTTTATGCTACGCTTATCTATAGGAGTATGTCCATCATACCATTCTCCTAATGATATGACCTTGGTGTTAACAACATCTTAATGTTCATGATCAAGAAACCACGATCATCTATTAACCAACAAGCTAGTATTATAAAGAGGCTTTACCGGGGACTCTAATTTAGTTTACAAATCACACAAGTATTAATGTTTCCGGTTAATACTAGTATAGCATGAATGTAAACATTTATCATAAACACAAAGATATAATAATAAATACTTTTATTATTGCCTCTAGGGCATATCTCCAACATTCACCCCAAGAAATATCCAAGAGGTACAAGTACCAAAGCTTGGGGATGCCCAAGGCATCCCCTTCTTCATCAATAAAAAGCTCAGGTCTATCTAGACACTTCGTTTTTATTGTTTCATGCACAGTTGTGTTGTTCTTGGAACGTCTTAGTTTTCATTTGCTTTGCTTAGTTTGTTTAGTTTGCTTTAGTAGTTTGGACCCCCGTTCTTGTTGTGTTGTATTGCAAATAAGTTTGCTTGGTGTTTGGAAAGGAGTAGTAAGTTCTTGCTTGTAAGTGCAAGAGGAGCTTGCATTAACTGTGACTTAGAATTTAGCATGACATGCTAGGTGTTGTTTTAGCATTATGCTTAGTGATTATTGTTGTAGCATGTCTTGTTCCAAACAATTGGGATTGCTTAGTGTGTCTTGAAGAAATTATGCGTTGTTTTAGCATGCAAAAGCATAGTATTGTGGTATTCTCCTTTGATGTTTTGCTTGGGTTGACTTGGCACATGCTCACACCATGTTATGACTATGACAAGTCACCATTAGCCTCTATGATCATTTAGTCCTTGACTTGTAGTACCACTCTTTGCTTTGATTAGTAATGCTTTGTTGCACTGCATGATTTTGGCCATTATTGCTCTCTTAGTTGGTTGCTCCCAGTCTTTTGCTAGCCTCCACTTGTATGAGTAAGCTCTACTCATGCTTCCAACTCCCAAGAAACCAAGTTATTCCAAAGTGTTGAAATGGATCGTATGGGCACCTAGAGGGGGGGTGAATAGGTGCTACCAAATTTTTAGTTCTTTTTCAATTTTAGGCTTGACACAAAGTAAATTCTCTGGATATGTAACTACGAGAATTTCCCTATATGCAAACCTAGCTACTAAGCACGTAAAGAGAGGAGCGAGGGAACCATAGTGGAGCATGCGGAGACACAGGGATTTGTTTTACCGTAGTTCCTTCCTTGTTAAGGGAAGTACATCTGCATTGGAGGGGTGGGCGGTTCTAAGACCACCATGCCACAATAGGCCTCACCCTATTCTCCGATGGATCTCGCCACGAAAGGCCTGACCCACCTTCTCCACTATTGGTACCCTTCGAGGCGGGAACCGGTGCCTTTACAACGCTACCGGGGCACACACCTACAACTGAATTGGGGGCTCCCGAGATGACAACAAGCTGTCACAATAACAAGGTTTATCAATATAAACAAAAACAAGGATCTAGGTATTTGCAAGAAATACTAGATCGGTGATTCTCCAAATGAATGGAGAGGAGATGAAGCGCTTGATTGCATTTGATGAAGATCGAGTCCTCCTCCTTTGATTCCCAAAGGGACGGAGCCTTTGGGTGGATCTAGGTGGAATTCTCTTGGATGAAGGTTGCAGACCAGGTCTTGACTTTTTCAAATCAACCAAGAGTTCTGGCCAGAGGGAGAAGACAGGCTTAAATACCCCTGTCCAGAACAAGCCGTTGGAGAAATTTGGGGGCGGATTATCCGCCCCCCTTTGGGGCGGACTATCTGCCCTAGAGAGAAAATCCGCCCCCTAGGATGGAACTCCGGGGAAAACTCCACCCCCCATACAGAGAGCGACGCAGCCTTGACTTGAAGAAAATTCCTGAGGGGGCGGATAAGGGGCGGACTATTCGCCCTAGGGAGAAAATCCGCCCAAGGGCCGAAAAGTCCGAGGGAAACTCCGCCCCCCCATACAGAGAGCGACGCAGCCCTTGGCTTGAAGAAAGTCCTCGAGGGGGCGGACTATCCGGCCTGGCCGGAAAATCCGGCCAGAAACTCCGCCCGCTCTCTAGGGGTTGCGCACTCTTGAAGGAGGGTTGGGGCGGATTATGCGCCCCCCAAAAGTAAGTTTCCTTCCCTTTTCAGTGTACAGATCTGCAGCACTTCAACACACGTTAAATGATCCTTGATATTGTTATCTAACACACAAAATACTAGGGATTATGAAATGTTCTTTCAATCTCCCCCTTTTTGGTGTTAGATGACAATACTAGGATTTGCAAACGACTACAAACGACACCCTTAAAATAAATGAAAGAGGCTCCCCTAGATGTGTGCATATTTAATATTTGCCTTTGAAACACACATGCACACACTATAGAAAACACAACTTTCATAGCAAAGACAATTAAACAAGATGGGTTGGTAAACAAGATCATACCACCGGGATGTGAATGTTGCCAAATAAAAAATGAGATTGTCCGGCTCCAAGCACATCCCACAAAATTGATGCATACATAAGATAATCCCATGATTCCATATGTCATCAACTAGAATGCCAGACTCCATAGATAAATCCAGAATTCCATGATAGTAGGTCCACAATATAAATCCAGAATTCCATAGGACCGTACATAATAAATCACGACAGAGTCTTACAATAACCAAGCAAGCACAAATAACAAATAAGTTCATGCTAAAGGGGCACAAGAATGCAAATAAAACAAACGAATGGAAAAGCAAGTGTAGTGCCCGACCCATGCAAATCCGATGACCTAATAGAACTACTTATCCCCCTTTAGCATTGAAACACCAAAAAGGAAGAAGAGCGATGCTAACGCCCCAGAAGATCACGCCTCCTCATGCTTGTCGTAGTCATCCCCGTCCCCTTCCTCTTCATCATACTCATCATCATCGTCATCAGCTGGAGGAGTGGGTACCCTCGGAGGTGGAGGAAACAGGCAACTCTCAAGCTCACCATAGTTGATCCCTGAAGAGTTCCATTGAGCATATGGTTCCAGAGTAGTGGGAGGAGGAAGGCCAGTGGCACCTGAAACATGGTGAAGAATGAGCTGCTGAGTGTGATCCCTCGCATGGTCCCTACGGTACGCCTCATACTAACCCTTGTGAGTGTCAATACCCATGCAAAGGATGTGCCACTGGAACCAAGTGAGTTGTTTAACCTCGCGTGCCATTGGGGACACGGCAGAACGACGACCACTAGCCCGTGCATCACGCTAAAGGACTCAGGGTCAGTGGAGGGGTGAGAGGTCTTCTGAGCTTTGTTCTAAATTTCTTTGACTTGTGCAAACCATCCAAATCAGTGCCGAAGTCCTCATGGGGCAGCATATGCTTGATGAACATCATGATAAAAGGAGCATATAGGATGGAGAGCCTGTTGAGCATCACATCGGTCATCTCATGATAGATGAAATCCATCGCATCCAACTTGTATCTTGTAGACGAGCCAGCATTGGTGGCACACTCATGAGCAAAGGCAAGAAGAGGAACCAGGTGACCGTTGATCTTGTCATTGTTGCCTCCACTGGGAGTAATGTTGTCCTGAAACATGCCTACAAGGGTGGCATACAGTGGTGAAAGGCCAGCGAAGGTACCAACAACGCCATTGGGCGACAAACATGGAGCAAGCACAGTATCCTTGGATGGCCTGAGTGGAGAGATAATGCGGTGTCCTGATGGGGTGTCCCGCCCGTGAAAAGCATAGCCAAGAACCTGACCAAAGGTGCAGAAATCAGACTGGATCATTTATGTACCCGTCATCCACTTCATAGTACGAAGCTCATCTCCGCAGATAACCAGAGTGGAGAAATACTGCTTCACGATCTTGGAATCATAGTGACACTGCCGAGTCATAAGTGGATGAAGCCCCATCTTGTTAGTCACATCCAAAGCATCATGAAGGCGAGCCTTTGATTGAGCCTCAGACATATTTAGAGGGTGCATGAGGCAAATTTTGAGAGGAACATAGACATCATCATGGATATACTGAAAATGAGAGCACCAAAACATAGAATCCTCTGGATCACCATCACTGTCAACATCTGCATAAAAATCTGTCTGACGCATGGAGGAGTAATCAGTGTTGTCCATGGCCTTGTAGTTAGGCCGAGCCTCCTTGCCTTTACCCTTGCCCTTGCGAGATGCAACCCGCTTGGCTTTCCTTGCTACCTCTGCCAACTGTTCAGCCTCTCTGGCTAACCTGCGAACCTCTGTTTCTTCAACAAATGTGCCCTCGGCAGTGGGCCTGAGATAACGGGAACGAGGATGACGCTTGTATGTCTTAGGAGGGCGAGAACCACCTGTGAAAATCATGGAGAAGTAGCATGGGGATAAGCGCACACACAAGTCCAGGAGACATGTTAGAAAGAGGAAGAAAATAGTCCAGAGCCAAAAGAGTGCATGTGAGAAAATCGGAACCAAACCAGACCAGACACCTTGTCTGCAGGCCGGACTTTCCGGCCATGGGGGCGGATAATCCGCCCCTATCGAAATTTTTCTGGTTTGGCCCAGATTTACCACGGCAACACAGATCGGGCACAAGGGATGTATTTCTACGGATTCTAACATGCACGGGAAAACACCAAGTATCATCTACCACGAGATTTCAACCACAACAATGAATCTCAAGCAAAAGAGATGGATGAGGGAGTTACCCTCACTCATTGGAGGAAGAGCTCGGAGGAGAAGGTACCCGGAGGCGTGAGGAAGAAGATCCGAGGAGAGCCAGGAGAATCCGGTGGTCAAATCGACTCCGGGGAGGGGCGGAAGCTCTGGCAGCGGTTGGGGGCAGAGCTAAGGGTGGGGGAGGGCTGACTGATCTGTTTGAGCCTGGCCTCTCCCGACCCAGCCCTTTAGAGACTGAAAACGCTCGGGGCGGATAACCCCCCCCCCCCCACTTAGGGAGGATAGTTCGCCCCCCTCTGAATTTTGTCTCTGAAGACAGAATCGGGCCGGAGCATCCAAGCAAAACCCCTCGATGGTGTATAGAGGACTTGTGTGCAAGAATAGATGTTTCAAGGAGAGAAAAAGGATTGGGTGTAGATTAACAAACTGTGATGGTACTACACACCCAAAGTTGCAAGAACAAATCGAACAAAAGCCAAAGTTGGGTGTGTTTTCCATAAGAACAAGAAATATGCAAGAACATCCAAAGAGAGCCAGTAGAAACCAACTCTTCTCAAGGAAGAGGGCGGTGGCCGAAACCACCATGTTGGAGCGCATGGCATGATACCGCGAAGATGTATCTTGAGTTCAAAACCAATGCTCATCGATGACCCACATATCACAAATTGATATTAAGGGAAATGATTTTTTTTCTTGCTTTCGGCATTATGGGGGGAGGGTTAGCCCAATCAATTAGGACCACACTCCCCCTATGTCTATGCCCGTATCTAAACCAAATACATGAAAAAGAGTAAGTGAGTGTGCATGGGTAGTCAAGCCAAGCTCCTTGAATCTATGATATTTAGCTCATTCCTCAAATAACAAAATCTTGCTTCATCAAGCGGCTTCGTGAAAATATCAGCAAGTTGGTTCTTCGTGCTCACAAAGGATAGGGAAATATCTCCACAAGCAACATGATCCCAAATGAAATGGTTGCTAATCTCAATATGTTTTGTTCTTTTATGCTGTACAGGATTGTAAGCAATTTTGGTAGCACTTTCATTGTCACATAATAGAGGCACTTTGTCACAAATGACACCATATTCCTTTAAAGTTTGCCTCATCCATAATATCTATGTACAAGAACTTGCAATAGCAACATATTCAGGTTCGGCGGTTGAGAGTGAAATACAATTATGTTTCTTTATAGACCAACAAACTAGAGACCTGCCCAAGAATTGACATGCACCAGAAGTTGATTTCCTATCATATTTCTCACCAGCCCAATCTGAATCAGTGTAACCACATAGAGAGAAACTTGAACCCTTGGGATACCATAACCCAAAATTCGGGGAATGAACCAAACATCGGAAGATTCGTTTGACTGCCACTAAGTGGCTTTCTTTAGGAGCGGCTTGGTACCTTGCACACACTCCTACACTTAACAAGATATCGGGCCTAGATGCGCAAAGGTAAAGGAGAGAGCCGATCATGGATCGGTATACCTTTTGGTCCACGTCTTTACCTTTGGGATTGAGCTCAAGATGCCACTTTGTTTGCATTGGAGTAGCAACGCCATTGAGATCCGTCATCTTGAACCTTTTGAGCATGTCTTGGATGTACTTAGCTTTATTAATAAAGGTTCCCTCTCTAAGTTGTTTGATCTCGAATCTAAGAAAGAACCTCGATTCACCCATCATCGACATCTCACACCTGTCAGTCATAAGCTTTGAAAATTCATTGTTAAAGCTTGGTTAGTAGAGCCAAAAATAATGCCATCTACATAAAGTTGGCATACAAAAAGCTCCCCATTGACCTTCTTAGTAAAAAGAGTGGGATCGATTTGCCCAACTTCGAATCCACGGTCTAACAAAAGCTCTTTAAGATGCTAATACCACGCACGTGGGGCTTGTTTAAGGCCATATAGCGCCTTATCGAGTTTGTAGACATGGTTCAGAATTTTTGGGTCCTCAAAACCCGGGGGCTGCTTGACGTATACCAACTCATGTAGTGGACCATTAAGAAATGCACTCTTAACATCCATTTGCTGTAATTTAAAATTATGATGGGCAGCGTAGGCAAGAAGGATACGGATGGACTCAAGACGAGCCATAGGAGCATAAGTCTCGCCAAAGTCAATTCCTTCCACTTGAGAGAATCCTTGAGCCACGAGTCTTGCTTTATTCCTCACAACAATGCCATTTTCATCTTGTTTGTTCTTGAAAATCCACTTGGTGCCGATAACATTGCGGCAATCCTTCGGTTTCTCTACTAGCTTCAAAACTTTGTTGCGCTCGAAGTTATTTAATTCTTCATGCATTGCAACAACCCAATTGGGATCTTCAAGAGCATTAAAGACCTTCTTCGGTTCAACCATGGAAATGTGAGCTTGATGATCACAGAAGCTTGCAAGTTCTCTTCTAGTAGACACCCTTCTTCGTAGATCACCAACAACCTTGTCAAGACTGTGGCCCCTTAGTTCAAGGTTCCGATCAGTACGAGCCTTGCGACGAGCCTTGCGACGAGCCTCAATGTCCTTATTGTTTCTAGAAGGAGTTGATTCAATATGGGTATCCTTGTCTTGACCACTGCCTTTCCCTTGATATTGATCTGAGTTAACAACAGGAGCTGGCTGCTGAATTTGTTCTTCAGGGCCGGATAGTCCGCCCCTTGGTGGGGCCGGACTATCCGGCCTAGGAGATGGGGCACCAGTTTCTTCTTCCTGAGACAGCCTAACATAACTGGGAGATCTAGAGCCGGATAATCCGCCCTCGGGGGCCGGAGAATCCGTGTAACATCCCGAAAATATTAAACTTGTATCATCAAACTCTAATCATCAAAATTAGGGTTAACAAAAACTTTTCCAATTAAAAACATAAAGGCATTCATATGTGTGTGCATTACAATTTGTATTCTTTTGAATTGCCTTGGTTTTGTGTTTCTTTGCTTGTAAAATGATTCTTAGGTGAATTAAACATCATCTAAACAATCCCCACACTTTTCCCAAAGACAAACAAATCAAAACAAAAAAAATAAGTGAATGGTCATTTTGGCCAAATTAACTCCCATGCCTACTTTGGCTATCTCTAACTATCAGGACTTAACAGAAACATGTATGGATATTTGCACCCATTTATAGTACTCATAACAAGGTACCAAGGCCCACCTTGTGATCATTCAAAAACATTTGAATGCATAGTTTAAATAACAGTTTAAATGACAGTTTAAAATTGAATCTATTTCATATGGGAAGATCCCACTATTTCAAAAACCACTCAAACAAGCTCAATTTTCAAAACCCAAGCATCCACGAAATCCTCAACACATTCCTAGCACACCCACCAAAAATATTTTCAAAATTCGAAACGAAAGTTCTTGCGGCCATTTCATCAAACAGGTTGCAGATGCAAATAAAACAAAATCAAAACACTATGTTGAGCAGTGTTTTGGGACTAACTTGTTCCCTCTCTGGTTACACTAGCCTTAGTACATCATCTAGCAACCTTAACTAAGCCCTAGCACCACTGTAAACTCGCCAATGTCATCAATGGTGAACAGGCCGAGAGCACCCATGTCACCCCAGTGTGGACACCAAGCTAGGAGAAGAACTAGCCGTGCCAACCTTGTCTGGGAGGTATCCCATGCCTCACCGCCCCCTCTTGACCAGCCCTAGCTCGAAGACAACGCCCAGAACCGCCAGGAATGTCGTGCCCGTGCTGCTGTCGACCATGCCGACCCGTGTCGCAGAGCACGCGTCGTTCCCACGCCACCCGACCACCTCGAGCCCTCGCCACCCGCCAGCATGCACCCCACCGTCCCAGGAGACCGCCAGACATGCCCATTTCACCGCCCGTACCCCATAGCCACTGCTCTCCGCAGAGTTCGCCGCCTCTGCCTCGCAGACCACCGTGTGTTCCCGACCATTTTCCATCGCCCCTACAAGTGCATTTAAACCTTAGAGCATCGCCAGGAGACCACCGATTGATCGCCACCCTCGGACATGCCTCTAGCAGCCCGTAGCCGTGTCGCCGCCGTCGCCTGCCCATCCCTCTCGGTCTCGCTGTCGAGCCTATAAAAGGATGCCACCCCCAGCCGATTGAAGCACACTATTTCACTCCCCTCACCTCACTGATCGTTCCACCCCTTAGCTGGAGCAAGGCGAGCAGTGCATCGCTGGAATTGCACCGGAGCAGGCCGCCTCTTGAGAAGATGGGAGCCGTTGATTTCGTCCACCCCAGGAGCTGCTGCGACCAACCCTGAGTTCGCCGTCGTCGACTTTGTCGTTTGCCCGCCTCGCCGTCGTCACTAGAGCCCCGGTATGCCTCCTATGCACCCCCACTGAGCCGCTAGGGTTCGAGCTCGCCGGTGACTTGTTCATCGTCGACGACGACCCTCAGCCATCGATCTTCATTCTAATCCAACGCACATCGCTTCCGTCGCAAAGCGTTTAAAGAGTCACGACCAGAGAATCCCCTGTCGATTCGCCCCGCCATGAGTGACACCGGCCCGCCAATAACCCTCTTCTGCCCACTCGTTTGAATTTAGCTTTTTCTATTAATATTCAAACTAAGTTCTATACCTAGTTTCAAAAATCAACCCAGCTCGATTCAGTGAACCAAATTGAATGAAACCAATTTTGTTAGAAAGGTTTTGAAATGCTTAATCCAAGCCCGTTGGATTCAAATCATTTGGATCTGTATATCAACCTTGGTAAAAATATCAAGTCAGAAGCTTTTCTGCATTCAAACATTTTTCAAATTTCAACCATAATAGATTTTGAGTTGATTCCAACTCTCAAAAATCACATTTGATCATACATTTCAGAATATATAAAAACATATGGGTTTACTTACAGAAATAATGTCCAAGTAATAAAAGAATGCCACATAGGCATTTCTAGTCACTTTATTTATTTAAAATAAAAGGGTTAAACCTTATTAAATTGTGACACCACTTTAAATCACATTCCCATGGACTGAAATATGTGGTGATGACATGTGTCAACATGATCCCATGTTTGGTTTGGAGAATATTAAATCTTAAGTAGTTTTTCAATGAGTAGAAATTACTTTTCTAAAAATAAATAAATAAGACAAAGGCTTTAGTCTTGTACTGTTAGTGATGATGCTAGATCATCTATAGTAACCTTTTGTGTGATGATTGAAAATAGTTAAGTATTGTTTGGTGATTGTGTACCTCGTATTTATTCATAGACGCTAGTACCGACCAAGGATACGAGGAGGAAGGAGGATACTACGAATAAGAAGCCGAGGAGAACTTCAACCACTGCTCTGCACAAGGCAAGCCAATACTTGCAAGCTATTAATATAGGAAGCTTATATTGATACTTGTGCAAGCCTTACTAATCAAGTTGACCTATGCAAGCTAATACTTGCTTGTTACCATGCCAACCATATGCCTTAAGCATATGTGATCATACCCACTTGATAACCCAATCCTAGTTTTACTTGCAATCTTTCTACTTGATTTCTTTCTCAAAGCTTGTTCTTAAAGTTTACTTAAGTGACTTGTAGATTCTAGGAAGATAATTGAAGGTTGCATAAAGAGCATTAAATTTGGCCTAAGCTAGAAAATCTTGATGTCATCCTAAGGCATGAGATGGTACTTAGTTGAAACTCCACTTGTTTACCACCCCTCATTAGTACTCACCCCCATTTGTAGATGATAGTGCTAAGCATAAAACTTGATCAACTTTAGATGGGAATACTTGGTGGAAAATGGTTATGAAAACCTTGGAATGATGGATCATTCTACTGAGATGTTTTGACATGTGTTTCCGAACACCAGATGATTTTGGTGATGAAAATGTTAAGGCATGAGCCTTAGCCCTTTATAAAACTGATGGTTGTCTGGATGCGATACCATTCCAATTTTACCGTACAACCACAATACCCAAAAATTGGGTAGGGATTGACTGGAAACTTATATACTTTAGTATGGGTTACCTCACGGCCAAGGTCTGAGCTATGGCTACCTTGTGAATATTGTCCACCTGTGCAGTACCCAAGATGACAGTTGGTCATGGTTGGGAGGCCAAACTCATAGGAGAGGTGCCTATACTAGGGCGTGTAATTGAAAGGTTAGGATTGATTATCCGCATACTGAGTATGTTGAATTCAGGATTTGTTCCTGACGGATGTATCGAATGTTGTGGTGAAAGTGTACAATCTCTGCACAGTGTCAAACTATTCGAATAGCCGCGTCATGATTATGGACGATTAGTGGACATCTTGTCCCCG
The DNA here is from genome assembly GCA_030063025.1 of Avena longiglumis. Taxonomy (NCBI): domain Eukaryota; kingdom Viridiplantae; phylum Streptophyta; class Magnoliopsida; order Poales; family Poaceae; genus Avena; species Avena longiglumis. The sequence goes on along the minus strand of CP125976.1, from coordinate 508,562,879 downwards.
TCAGATGTTTTCAAAATGACTTGTGAAATGAATTAAGAATTTGACTTGACCACAACAAGGTTGTGATATGAAATTCAAGTTCCCACTTAGGTGTTATAAAATCTTCAACTAGCATTCTTTGCTTCTGAACTTAGTAGAGGTAAATCTGGCCTTTTGCAAAACAACCCTAGAGCTTAGTGTCCTATTACAAAAAAAACCTTCACATGTTAGTATTAGTTTGCGAGTACTTAAAGAGTACTCATGGCTTTGTTCCTGGCTATTCCCGTGGCAGACTATGAAGAAGAGTACCAGGATGATGGACCCCAGGAAGGTTACGACAACTAGGATCATCTCCCATCGTCAGCATTGCCTGTGATCCCGAAGATGGAGCTTCGCCTACGCTACCTTTATTATTACATATTTCTGCTGCTTGATTTGTATTAAGAACTGGATCATGAGATCCTTATTTTTGTAAGACCTTATGTATGGTTTGTAATGGATGATGTAATGTGGTATCCAATTCTGTTATGTCTCGCAAAAATGGTAATCCTGGGATTGCGATGTATGGCATAACAGGCATCTGGATTAAAAATCCGGGTGTTGACAAGTTGGTATCAGAGCCATCCTGACCATAGGAGACCCTAGTTAGACTGGACGTTTGAATCAAAAACTTAGTTTCAAAACCAAAGAAAGCAAATATTTACAAAAACTTATTCCCATTCTTATCATGTTGTTTCTTTCATAAAAATTCATGTTCCTCAAGAACTCTTACAAAATACATAAAATTTGACACACTTGATCACTCTATTAACTTACTCATCCTATATTCTTATAGATGGACGTGAAGTACAGCAAGTTTTATCAGTTGGGGAATGGAGGAGACCTTATATTTGAGCGGGATTTGGACCAGCTTTCGGAACTTCTGGAGTGTCCGCACCCCAAGTTCTTCGGAGCTCAGCTCAATGATCAAGGAAGAGAAGATCTGTAGTGGCTAAATGTTGCAAGTCTCCGAGGAAAAATTGAACCTCCCACTGCCGAGGGAATTCAGTTCACCTTAAGAGAGAACAACTGGCTCGATGGACTTGCCAGGGCCATGCAGGAAGCTCTTGCCCGTTTGTGTGGGCAGAGTATCAACCAGATCAAGGGAACCCGCTTTGAGTTTTGCCCAAGGCGTGATGCTAATGGACAGCCACTGGAAGCCCCATACCACCACGAGCTGAAGACCCAATTGGACCACCTTAGCTTCATGATGTATGATCGTCAGCAGGAATTGGACAATTTCTGTGACCACTCCAACCACAAGTCCGCCATCATCAAGACGAAGGATCAGACCATCGCCATGCTAGCGAAGGATCGCAAGTCTCGCTGCCGTCAGCTCGACAAGAAGGAGCGCATCATTGCTCGTCTTAGCCACTGTATCTCGGATTTGTAGGAGACCATACACGAGAGATACATGCAGTTGGAGGAAAGGGAGAATGCCGGAGAAGACCTGCGTGGAGACCCCTACTCCTATCTCAGCGATGATGATGATTTTCTGGAGGATCAGGCTATGGACTTCTTCACCGATGAGGATGACTTCGCCTTCATCAATGACGATGATGATGAGGAGGAGGATGACGACTACACCGACTCCGAGGAGTAGTAGCACTTGAGCACTAGCGTAGGGAGTTGTATTCGGTACCACTGTATCGTAGTTTCCAGAATGGTTCTTAAAACCATCTGTTTATCTTTGTTGTGGTGTGTGTTTGTATCGTGTGCTATGAATGAATGAATGAAAAGCAAGTTGCTAGAAAATATGAGTCAAACTTTAAAAACTTTTCAAAGTCCCTGAACCTTAGAAATTTCCCTCTTTTCTCATGATCTATCTCAATCTTTAGATGCCACGCAGAGGAAGTGGTTCATCCCCAGACCCGATGTTGCAGATCCTGCAAATGTTGGTTTCTGACCGCGAAGCTGAAAGATCCGAACATCAAGCCAACCTAGCCACCCTTTAGCAGATAGCTCAGCTGGCCCACAACAATCAAGGCCAAGGAAACCAGGACAACCAAGCTCAAAAATTTCCAAAATACCAACCCACCTGTTTTCACTAAGTCGGAAGAGCCCCTAGACGCAGATGATTGGCTGCAGACCATGGAAAACAACCTAGAAATCAAGGGAGTTGAAGCAAATGAGAAAGTTCTGTTTGCCACCCACTATCTAGCCGGAGATGCAAGAGCATGGTGGAACAGCGTTCGTGCAATGACCGAAGGACAGATGATGACCTGGGAGGAATTAAAAGTCAAGTTCAGCAGAACCTATGTGCCACCAGGTTTGATTAAGAGAATGAGAGATGAGTTCAGAGAACTAAAGCAAGGAAGGATGACCGTAGTGGAATACCGTGACAAATTCTTGTCATTAGCTAGGTATGCCCGGGATGAGATCGACACTGAAGCCAAGAAGAAAGAAAGATTCTTGAATGGTCTGCACGATGAGATGCAGACGGTGTTGGTCAATATCCCCTTTGCAGATATTGAAGCCCTTGTCGACTCTGCCATTCAGATGGAAGGAAAGATCAACCAAGCCAATGAGAACCGCAAGCGTCGCATGATGCATCAGCCAGGAACCCATCATACCCCAAAGTATCGCCCTAACCCATCTCCAGGATTTGCCCCAAGAACCAACAGACCCCCGATGAACCGTCCGACCTATCCCAACCGTGGAAACCCGAGGCCCGGAGGAAATCACAACAACCCCGGCAACTCCAGCAATTTCAACCGTGCACCACCCAGGTTCAACAACAACAATGCTGCCGCCAACACCAACACTGCCCCGAGGACTGGAAGCAATGTTGTGCCTGTTGCAGCAAAGGACACCGCAAGTGAGTTGTTATGACTGTGGAAATAAGGGTCACTACTCCAATGAGTGCCCCAGGAAGAATGTCGTAGACCCCAATGCAAATGCCCCAGATCAGCAGTAGCGTCGTGTTCAGCCTGGAAGAAGGTTTGCCCTAGGGAATTCGCTCAACCGCAAAGGTTGTCTTTTTATCATGCATGCTAAAGAAGCCCAGGAAGCGCCAGACATCGTGCTGGGTATGTTTTCTGTTAATTCAGTACTTGCTCGAGTGTTGTTTGATTCTGGTGCATCGCACTCATTTGTCACCAAAGAATTTGCATGCACTAGTAAGATTCAACCAACCAAACTGAAGCATGTTATGATTGTTCAAATCCCCGGTTCAACCACCAAAGCTAGGCAAATTTGCAAAGCCGTCCCTATCTGAATCCATGGCATAGATTTTTATGCTAATCTGATAGTACTCGGAACTAAAGGTTTGGAAGTAGTACTAGGAATGGGTTGGATGTCCAAACATAAAGGATTGATTGACTGTGCCAAGAAATCCATAACCATGACCAGTACCGCTAGAATATCAGTCGAGCATATATCTGAAACCTAACTCGCCAATTCAAGTGCAACAAGAGTATAGCCCAACCTACAATTGACCAAGTACGGTTAGTCTGTGAATACCCTGATGTATTTCCAGATGTTTTGCTCGGTATGCCCCCAGATCGGGATATCGAGTTTATCATTGAACTAATCCCCGGAACAGGACCCATAGCTCAAATACCCTATAGTATGAACCCATCAGAACTAGCAGAACTGAAGAAGCAACTGGATGCCATGTTGGAAATTGGATTGATTCAACCAAGTGCGTCACCATGGAGATCACCTGTCTTGTTTGTGGATAAGAAAGATGGAGGTAACCGTTTGTGTACGGATTATCGGAAGTTGAATGATGTCACTATCAAGAACAAATACCCGTTACCCGAGATAGAAGATTTGTTTGATTAGTTGACCGGTGCCAAAGTGTTTTCTAAGATTGATCTTAGAACTGGCTATCATCAACTCAAGATTCGCGCAGAGGATATTCCCAAGACTGCCTTTACTACCAGATATGGATTATACGAGTATACTGTCATGTCTTTTGGATTAACCAATGCCCCCGCTTATTTCATGAATCTCATGAATAAGATTTTTATGGACTTCCTGGATAAGTTTGTCGTTATTTTCATCGACGACATTCTGATTTATTCCAAATCATAAGAAGAACATGAGCTACACCTAAGGACCATTCTTGGAACCCTTAGAGAGCATCAGTTGTATGCCAAGTTTAGCAAATGTGAATTCTGGTTACAGGAGGTAGGATTCCTCGGTCACATTGTATCAGCTGGAGGAATTGCCGTTGACCCTGCAAAGGTGAAAGATGTCGAAGATTGGCAAGCCCCAACCACTCAAACCCAAGTTCGTGCATTTCTCGGATTGGCGGGATACTACCACAAGTTCGTAGAAGGATTCTCGAGTATTGCCAGACCCATGACCCAATTGCTGAAGAAGGACAAGAAGTTTGAATGGACAGATAAATGTGAAGCAAGTTTTCAAGAACTTAAGATAAGATTGATTTCAGCCCCAATCTTAATCATGCCGGATATCACGAAGCCCTTTGACGTGTATTGTGATGCATCCAAGATCGGTCTCGGATGTGTGATAATGCAAGAAGGCAAGGTTATATCTTATCTATCCTGACAACTGAAACAACATGAGCAAAATTAACCAACCCATGACCTCGAACTAGCTGCCGTAGTTCTAGCCCTGAAGACATGGAGGCATTACCTGATGGGAAACCGTTGTGAGATTTATTCGGATCACAAGAGTCTGAAGTATATATTCACTTAGAAGGAGCTGAATATGAGACAGAGAAGATGGATTGAGATAATCAAGGATTACGACCTTGACATTCACTATCACCCCGGTAAAGCCAATGTGGTAGCAGATGCCCTTAGCAGATTATCGTGCCGCTTGAACTCCATGAATTTGAAGGACCAACCAAGCTTGCACAAAGAGATGGAAGATTTTCGAATGGAATTAGTAAGTGAAGGATTTTTGGCTAGCATAGAACTTCAACCCACTTTGATCAGCCAGATCAAAGAGGCGCAGAAAGGAAATGCTAGTATCGATGGAATCAAGCGTCGTATCGGTACAGGCAAAGTACCCGGATTCACCGAAGAGGAAGAAGGAGTTCTGTGGTACAAAGTACGCCTTTGTGTACCATCAGATTCTGAGTTGAAAGAAGTTATTTTGAAGGAAGCTCATGATACTCTTTATTCTATCCACCCCGGAGGAACTAAGATGTGTCAAGACTTGAAAGAGCAATTTTGGTGGCATAAGATGAAGAGAGAAATCGGAAGCTATATCGCCAAGTGCGATATATGTCAGCGAGTCAAGGCAGGAAATCAAAGACCCGCTTGATTGTTGCAACCATTGCAGATTCCGAAATGGAAATGGGATTCTGTTGGAATGGACTTTATCACCGGATTGCCTACTTCTAGTAGGGGAAATGACTCTATCTGGGTCATAGTGGACAGGTTGTCCAAAGTCGTCCATTTCTTACCCATCAAGACCACATATCAGAGTTCGAAGCTAGCAGAGTTATACATCGCTAGAATCGTTAGTTTGCATGGAGTCCCCAAGAACATCGTATCGGATCGAGGAACTCAGTTTACCTCGAGATTCTGGAAGAAAGTCCAAGAAGGTTTAGGAACCCGCCTAGATTTCAGCACCGCTTATCACCCCCAGACCGATGGACAAACGGAGCGAGTAAATCAAATACTCGAAGATATGCTGAGAGCATGTGTGTTAGAGTATGGATCTAAGTGGGAAGATTGTCTGCCGTTTGCAGAATTTTCATACAACAACAGTATCAAGCTAGTTTGCAAATGGCCCCATTTGAATTCATGTATGGAAGGAAGTGCCGCACCCCTTTGAACTGGTCGGAAGTAGGAGAGAGTCAGATTTTCGGACCCGACATCCTACGAGAAGCAGAGGAGAAGGTTCACAAGATTCGTGAGCACCTCAAGACAGCCCAGTCCAGATAGAAGAGCTACACCGACAAGAGACGTCGATACCTCGCCTTCAACATAGGAGATTTTGTGTATAAGAAAGTGTCGCCATTGAAAGGAATGCAGCGTTTCCAACTGAAAGGAAAGTTAGCCCCCAGATATATCGGACCCTTCAAGATTCTGAACCGTCGAGGAGAAGTGTCATATCAATTGGAACTACTCGAAGAGATGTCAGCTGTGCACAATGTGTTCCATATCTCATTACTTCGCAAGTGCCTCGAAGTTCCAGAGAAGACGGAAGTGTTCAAGAATATCGACCACCGGAGCATAGGAATCAACAAGGACCTGACCTATCCCGAAGTGCCCATCCGTATTTTGGAAGAAGCCTTCAGAACTACCAGAACCCGAAGCATCAAGTTTCTCAAGATTCAGTGGAGCAACCACACAGAAGAGGAAGCTATCTGGGAGTGCGAAGATCACATCAGGACGGAGTTTCCCGATCTCTTCAAATCTTAGGTAATATTTTTCGTCCTTTTTCAAATCTCGGGACGAGATTTTGTTTAAGGGGGAAGGTTTGTAACATCCCAAAAATATTAAACTTGGATCATCAAACTCTAATCATCAAAATTAGGGTTAACAAAAACTTTTCCAATTAAAAACATAAAGGCATTCATAAGTGTGTGCATTACAATTTGGATTCTTTTGAATTGCCTTGGTTTTGTGTTTCTTTGCTTGTAAAATGATTCTTAGGTGAAGTAAACATCATCTAAACAATCCCCACACTTTTCCCAAAGACAAACAAATTAAGTGAATGGTCATTTTGGCCAAATTAACTCCCATGCCTACTTTGGCTATATCTAACTTTTAGGACTTAACAGAAACATGTATGGATCTTTGCACCCCTTGATAGTAATCATAACAAGGTACCAAGGCCCACCTTGTGATCATCCAAAAACATTTGATGCATAGTTTAAATGACAGTTTAAAAATGAATCTATTTCATATGGGAAGATCCCACTATTTCAAAAACCACTCAAACAAGCTCAATTTTCAAAACCCAAGCATCCATAGAATCCTCAACACATGCCTGGCACACCCACCAAAAATCTTTTCAAAATTCAAAACTAAAGTTCTTGCGGCCATTCCATCAAACAGGGTTGCAGATGAAATCAAACAAAATCAAAACACTATGTTAAGCAGTGTTTTTGGGCCTAACTTGTTCCCTCTCTAGTTACACTAGCCTTAGTAGATCATCTAGCAACCTTAACTAAGCTCTAGCACCACTGTAAACTCGCCAATGTCATCAATGGTGAACATGCCGAGAGCACCCATGTCACCCCAGTGTGGACACCAAGCTAGGAGAAGAACTAGCCGTGCCAACCTTGTTTAGGAGGTAGCCCATGCCTCACCGCCCCCTCTTGACCAGCCCTAGCTCGAAGACAACGCCCAGAACTGCCAGGAACGCCGTGCCCGTGCCGTTGTCGACCATGCTGACCCGCGCCGCAGAGCACGCGCCGTTCCCACGCCACCCGACCACCTCGAGCCCTCGTCGCCCGCCAGCATGCACCCCACCGTCCCAGGAGACCGCCAGACATGCCCATTTCACTGCCCGTACCCCGTAGCCACCGCTCGCCGTAGAGTTCGCCGCCTCTTCCTCGCAGAGCACTGTGCGTTCCCGATCGTTTGACACCACCCCTACAAGCGCATTTAAACCTTAGAGCATTGCCAGGAGACCACCGATCGATCGCCACACTCGGCCATGCCTCTAGCAGCCCGTAGCCGTGTCGCCACCGTCGCCTGCCCATCCCTCTCGGTCTCGTCGTCGAGCCTATAAAAGGAGGCCACCCCCAGCCGATTGAAGCACACCATTTCACTCCCATCACCTCACTAATCGTTCCACCCCTTAGACGAAGCAAGGCGAGAAGCGCATTGCCGGAATTGCGTCAGAGCAGGCCGCCTCTAGAGAAGAAGGGAGCCGTTGATTTCGTCCACCCCAGGAGCTGCTGAGACCACCCCTGAGTTTGCTGTTGTCGACTTTGTCGTTTGCCCGCCTCGTCGTCGTCAATGGATCCCCGGTATGCCCCCTATGCACCCCCCACTGGGCCGCTAGGGTTCGAACTCGCCGGTGACTTGTTCATCGTCGACGACGACCCTCAGCCGTCGATCTTCATTCTAATCCAACGCACCACATCGCCCCGTACCGCTTTGTGGCATCCCGCAAAACCACTACTAGAAAATCGTGTTGTTTTTGTGCATTGCATCGTCATCATCATGCATTTGTTTGTCTGAAACTATTTTCCAATAAGCCTATTTTTTTTTCTAAAAATGCCCTTCTCTTATTTCAAAATAAGTCTTATAATTACCTGTCAAATTATTTGCCTACAAGTTATTTGCTAAAAAGATTTGAAACAAAAACAACACCGTAAATATTACAAACTAACACAAGCCCCAAACCCTAAACCTATTCCCACCCAAATCTATCCTACCCACCTCTGACAGCTCGCCACCTCACCCTCTCCCCCAATTCCTACCCACCCCGCCACCTCATCAATCCTAGACTTTTCCCCCCCTCTCTCTCTTTCTCACACAGCCCCCTCCTACCCCTCTCCCTTACAGGCTGGCCCCACCCCAAACCACGGCCCACACCCCCCACCAACCCCTTGCATACTGCCTGCCCCACCCAGACCCCTTTGCCTGGCCCTCTTCCTGTCACCCGCCTCCTCCTCCTACCGCAGTTAGTGCCGGACCTCCCTACGCTTGCTCCCTCTCCTCCGCTGGAGTTCTGCCGTTGACCACACACTGTCACGCTGCCGCTGTTGGTTTTCCTGCTCGGCGCCTCCTGTCCTCCCGAAAGGCCCGCAGTGCTTCCCCAGACCTCCTCTCTCCGCCGCCGCCAGACCCGACGCCTCTGCGCTGTCGGCAGACGTCTCCCTCGCCGCTTGCCGAGGCGCCGCGTCTGCACCAAGTTCGTCCACCGTTGACGCCACTCGAGACCGGCAACGACAACGGCCGTTGGAACCCCAAGTACTCCGACATGGAACCCGGAAGACCCCGGCGCGGAACCCGAGCTCGACACCGGCAAACCAAGATGGCCCCACAAGACCGACACGAGTCGAGAACCGGGAAACTATGCAATACCACGGCGCCGGAACCAGAAACCGAACCTCGACACGCCAAGTTCGCCGAGTACTTCACCCCGGACCCCGATGACCCCATGATCTCCGCTGCAGATCGACAAGGTCTTCGGAGTGGAGTCAACAAGATCTACCGAGGACACGAGAAGTTCGATACGCCATGACCGTCGACATGACCCGAAGAACCCGGATGCGCCAAGATCTACTCTGTTATCCGACAACGCTTCCCCCCGGAGTCCGAACCCCAGATCCGAACCCTGAGACCGACCCCGAACCCCAGAACCCCAAGATCTGCCGAACCCTAATGTGTGAACCCCTTCCCGAAACCCTATTTTATAATATAATACAACCTGTTGCATATTAATTGTTCATCTCGCATGCATCTTGTGTGGTTTGGGGGCCTTATGCCGATTCACCTTATAATTAAATATGGGGCCCATATGCGGGCAAATATAGTCTCATATTGGCCTCATTTAAATTTGTGTAGCGAACCCGATGCTATCTTTTGCCATGTTAAGACAACATTTAATTGCGGGGTAGCTAAATAACTTGAACCGTTTAATTAATTGTCGGGACCCCGGTTCCACTTAATATTGACCTAATTGCATCGCACCTTTGCCATGCCATACATCATACATGCATCATGCCCGATCTTCTGCCGTTGTATTAAATATTGCATCCGGTGTTTATTCTAGTGTTTTGCTTCTTCGCGGATAAGGCCGTTGAGTTGATGTGAGCTTCGCCCCGATCTTCGGTTGAACCTTCGACAATGTTTTTAGGCGAGCATCTCCCCCTTTCTACCTATCTTACTTTTATAGTATTTATTTCCCTCCTGTTGATCCATTGCTATCTGTGTTGCGATGCTCTAGTTTCCGTACCCGTGATATCCCCTTGCAGCCATATATTGCCTTGGACACAACCTATTACCTATTGTTTGGTAGATAGTTGGACTTGCGCGTCGTAGTCGCTTGCTCAAGTGTTGTTGCATGTCGCCAAGTACCACAGTTGTTGGAGTCTGCCGCATGTTATTGTTGGAGATGATCATGGTTTTTACTTATCGTTCACTTTAATTACTGTTTAACAACTAAAATTGAAGTAAGTAAGCAGAGGCACATGTGGGCAATAGATGTTATTTGGTTGTTAACCGTCCACTTGTGTCCCGTAGGACCCCGAGTACTTGATACTTGTTCCTTGATTTATCGCGCTATCCACATCTTATTTCTTGGGGGCCACAAACTAGTTTGAGGTTTTATTACTATCCTCTACTTATGCCATGCTTTACTGCTTTATTTAAATTGTGCGATGGATAGCACCTGTACTGTTTAGGATCGTGGCACGATTCCGCGGTGTCGACAAGCCCAGTTTTGGGTTCCCAGTCGTTCACAGCCGTCCCCACAACCTTGAGTCCGTCTCGAGCCGGCTTCGTTGGTCTACTTTAAGGGTGGCCCCTCAAATATTTCTGAATCCTGTGATTGCTTTGTCGTGAAGGCCTCGTTGGGTTTTGATTTGGTTTTTCCGAGGTTGATCGAGTGTGTGTTATTTGTGCACCCGGCGGTTAAAACTTTCTGAAAGCCGTGTCCGCGGTTATGGACGACTTGGAGCACAGTATCTCGATCATAGACAACTATAACTAAAGTAGTGCTATAAATATGAATTTATAATGACTAGTAATCAGCTTCACTATAATGGAATGGCTAAATAAAACTGCCAACAATTGCTTGTTTGGGTTGTCGCTGGCGACCATTGTACCTGACTAGTAAGTATCGCAACTACAACGGAATGGCTAAATAAAAGTACCAACAACTTCTGGGTTTTGGGATATCTCATGCTATTTGTACCTGACTAGTAAGTGCCGCAACTACAACGGAATGGTTAACTAAAAGTGCCCACTGCTTACTTTATCAGGATGACTATCTAAACCTGACTAGTAGTTGCTGCAACGATAACTGAATAAATAAAACTGCCAACTGTGTGAGTTCCTCGGTTGACTTCCTCGTTTGGTCTCGAGGGGGAATACCAGGATGGGATTGTTTGGTGTTAGTATCAGGTTGGTTCCGGATAGGTATTTCTTACCCCTCTCTGATAGCCGCCAGCTATATCGAGTCTCTATAGGTTGTTTAGTGCATGCTGCGCTGCCGCTTCAGTCCACCATACCTATGTAGGCGAGGACCGCCGAATTCTATTCTCGCCGTAATCGGCCTCAAGATCGACGCTCCTCTTTTCCTTTGCCCTTTGTCGGCACCCCTTTTGTTTAAGCAGGTTTTGAGATCGACGTCGTTAGCAGGGTTACCCTTCCGGCTTGGCCTGGGCAGGGTTATGGACGCCATTGGTTATTCTTCAGGGCTCTTAGCCCCATTTGCATCTTGTCCGTAGACGGACGCCCTATTGTTTTCAAGGTGATTTGGATCTTTGTTCTGTATATCTGTATTCTTGACTCATGGAGTCGTGTTGTATATATATCTGTTCTGTGGGTCCCATCGAGGACTGTTGTGTAATGTTATTACTTCGTTTTCCACCCGCACGAAAGTGCCTGGTGGGCACCTTTGAATCGTTTCTATGCGGGTTTGGCGGGTTTCGCTAAAACTTGCATAGGGTCGATTCTGAGGGTGTTACACGCTTCGCGTTTAAAGAGTCACTGACCAGTATACCCCCCCTGTCAGTTGCACCCCGCGCCGCAGAGTGACACTGGGCCGGCCCAATAACCCTTCCCGCCTAGCCCACTCGTTTGAATTTAGCTTTTTCTATTTATATTCAAACTCAGTTCTGTACCTAGATTCAAAAATCAACCCAGCTCGATTCAGTGAACCAAATTGAATGAAACCAATTTTGTTAGAAAGGTTTTGAAATGCTCAATCCAAGCCCGTTGGATTCAAATCATTTGGATCTGTAGATCAACCTTGGTAAAAATATCAAGTCAGAAGCTTTTCTGCATTCAAACATTTTTCAAATTTCAACCATAATAGCTTTTGAGTTGATTCCAACTCTCAAAAATCACATTTCATGATACCTTTCAGAATATATAAAAACATATGGGTTTACTTACAGAAATAATGTCCAAGTAATAAAAGAATGCCACATAGGCATTTCTAGTCACTTTATTTATTTAAAATAAAAGGGTTAAACCTTATTAAATTGTGACACCACTTTAAATCACATTCCCATGGACTGAAATATGTGGTGATGACATGTGTCAACATGATCCCATGTTTGGTTTGGAGAATATTAAATCTTAAGTAGTTTTTCAATGAGTAGAAATTACTTTTCTAAAAATAAATAAATAAGACAAAGGCTTTAGTCTTGTAATGTTAGTGATGATGCTAGATCATCTATAGTAACCTTTTGTGTGATGATTGAAAATAGTTAAGTATTGTTTGGTGATTGTGTACCTCGTATTTATTCATAGACGCTAGTACCGACCAAGGATACGAGGAGGAAGGAGGATACTACGAAGAAGAAGCCGAGGAGAACTTCAACCACTGCTCTGCACAAGGCAAGCCAATACTTGCAAGCTATTAATGTAGGAAGCTTATATTGATACTTGTGAAAGCCTTACTAATCAAGTTGACCTATGCAAGCTAATACTTGCTTGTTACCATGCCAACCATATGCCTTAAGCATATGTGATCATACCCACTTGATAACCCAATCCTAGTTTTACTTGCAAGCTTTCTACTTGATTTCTTTCTCAAAGCTTGTTCTTAAAGTTTACTTAAGTGACTTGTAGATTCTAGGAAGATAATTGAAGGTTGCATAAAGAGCATTAAATTTGGCCTAAGCTAGAAAATCTTGATGTCATCCTAAGGCATGAGATGGTACTTAGTTGAAACTCCACTTGTTTACCACCCCTCATTAGTACTCACCCCCACTTGTAGATGCTAGTGCTAAGCATAAAACTTGATCAACTTTAGATGGGAATACTTGGTGGAAAATGGTTATGAAAACCTTGGAATGATGGATCATTCTACTGAGATGTTTTGACATGTGTTTCCGAACACCAGGTGATTTTGGTGATGAAAATGTTAAGGCATGAGCCTTAGCCCTTTATAAAACTGATGGTTGTCTGGATGCGATACCATTCCAATTTTACCGTACAACCACAATACCCGAAAATTGGGTAGGGCTTGAATGGAAACTTATATACTTTAGTATGGGTTTCCTCACGGCCAAGGTCTGAGCTGAGTCTACCTTGTGAAGATTGTCCACCTGTGCAGTACCCAAGATTACAGTTGGTCATGGTTGGGAGGCCAAAGTCACAGGAGAGGTGCCTATACTAGGGCGTGTAATTGAAAGGTTAGGATTGATTATCCGCATACTGTTTATGGTGAATTCAGGATTTGTTCTTGATGGATGTATCGAATGTTGTGGTGAAAGTGTACAATCTCTGCAGAGTGTCAAACCTGATTATGGACAGTTGGAGTGGCCATACTGTTCCCACGTCAGATGTTTTCAAAATGATTTGTGAAATGAATTGAGAATTTGACTTGACCACAACAGGGTTGTGATATGAAATTCAAGTTCCCACTTAGGTGTTATAAAATCTTCAACTAGCATTCTTTGCTTCTGAACTTATTAGAGGTAAATCTGGCCTTTTGCAAAACAACCCTAGAGCTTAGTGTCCTATTACAAAACCCCCCTTCACTTGTTAGTATTAGTTTGCGAGTACTTAAAGAGTACTCATGGCTTTGTCCCTGGCTATTCCCGTGGCCGGACTATGAAGAAGAGTACCAGTATGATGGACCCTAGGAAGGTTACGACAACTAGGATCATCTCCCATCGTCAGCATTGCCTGTGACCCCGAAGATGGATCTTTGCCTACGCTACCTTTATTATTACGCATTTCCGCTGCTTGATTTGTATTAAGAACTGGATCATGAGATCCTTATTTGTGTAAGACCTTATGTATGGTTTGTAATGGATGATGTACTGTGGTATCCAATTCTGTTATGTCTCACAAAAATGGTAATCCTGGGATTGCGATGTATGGCATAACAAGCATCTGGGATTAAAAATCCGGGTGTTCACAATCCGGCCTGGGAACTTCATGGTTGTTGCCTTCTTCTTCGAATCCCCTGGAACAAGTTGGAGTGCCAGGGGCGGATTGTCCACCCCTTGGAGGGGCGGATAGTCCGGCCTGGGACTATCATTTTGTTCAGGAGACTGATGATCTTCAGTGGATTGTGGAGTCGGTGCAGAGTTTTCTCTGACAGTAGGATCTTGTTGATGTTGTTTAGATGAGGGCTCCATTTGAGTGGAGCATTGTCCTTCCCGATCCGCCACAAGGGGTTCCTCAATGGGGCGGAAAAGTCCCACGCCCATTCTTCTTATGGCATCTTGGGGTATTTCAACATCTGCATCACAAACATCAACTTGCCCTACAAAGGAGCCGTTATTTTCATCGAACTCCACACTACAAGATTCTACAACAATCCCAGTGAGCTTGTTGTAGACTCTATAAGTGTGGGATTCGGCACCGTAACCAACGAAAATACCTTCTAAAGCCTTGGACTCAAATTTAGACAAGGGGACACCTTTAATAAGAAAGAAACACTTACACCCGAATACCCTGAAGTATGAGATGTTGGGCTTGTTACCAGTAAGTATTTCATATGGAGTCTTGTCCAAAATCTTTTGGAGGTAGAGCCGGTTCGATGAGTGACAAGCAGTGGATATGGCTTCAGCCCAAAAATTGTAAGGAGACTTGAATTCAGCCAACATTGATCTTGCCATATCCATCAGAGTCCGGTTCTTCCTCTCGGCTACACCATTTTGTTGAGGGGTGTACGCAGCGGAATATTGATGTCTAATTCCCTCTTCACTTAGAAACTCATTCAAAGTGTAGTTTTTGAATTCGGAGCCGTTGTCACTTCTTATTGCCGAGATAGGAACATTGTGTTGACGTTGAACTTCATTGGCAAAGTCAATGACAGTTTGTTGAGTCTCACCCTTTAGCTTGAAGAAATAGACCCATGTATATCTTGAGTAATCATCGACAATAACCAAGCAATATTTCTTCCCACCAATACTTGCATGAGAAGGAGGACCAAATAAATCCACATGAAGTAATTCCAAGATCCTCTTTGAAGACACAATAGTCTTCCTCTTGTGGGGAGAGTCATGCATTTTGCCTTTAACACAAGCCCTGCAAACACGATCTTTGGCAAAG
Source organism: Avena longiglumis (assembly GCA_030063025.1). Taxonomy (NCBI): domain Eukaryota; kingdom Viridiplantae; phylum Streptophyta; class Magnoliopsida; order Poales; family Poaceae; genus Avena; species Avena longiglumis. Next base: position 508,547,733 of record CP125976.1, on the reverse strand, counting down.
GAGACATTGTCTTTTAGTCCAAGGATGTGGACACCCTTGTGGATACTTTGCAAAGTTCTCATGTTGACATGGGCTAAACGGCGATGCCATAACCAGCCCACGTCGGCCTTTCCGAATAGACACATCGGACCCGAAGTGGTTTTTCCCAAAAAGTCCACCACATACAGGCCATTTTCGACATACCCAACGAAAGCGACCTTTAGAGACTTGATCCACAAGAGTACCACCAAATCATCATCGATAAAAACAGCAAAACCCATCTTGCCAAGGGCATGAACAGAAAGAAGGTTGTAACCGAGGGTCTCAACAAGCATTACATCCACGAGAGAGATATCGTGGGCAACCATGACCTTTCCAAGACCCAATACCTGAGATTTAGACTTATCACCGTAGGAGACTGTAATATTATCATGATTTGGACGCATCTCCGTGATGATCTCCTTGCTTCCGGTCATATGACTAGTGCATCCACTATCCAGCACCCATTTCGACCCACCGGAAGCATAGACCTGCAAGAGAATTACTTCTTGGTTTTAGGTACCCATTTTTCAATGGGTCCTTTCATGTTAGTAACAAGGGTCTTTGGAACCCAAATAGACCAAGCAATATATTCATCAAAGGGACAGACATAATAATCATAAACATCGCCATAATCATCACAAAAGAGTTTATAATTTGGATTGTGAGAATCTGCAAAACCAATATTGTTAGTTTTATCTCTTATGACATTCTTCTTAGCGGTGCTTGTCTTTGATTGCACATTCTTGGTCTTGTTCTTCTTGTTTTTCTTTTTCTTGGACTTGGTGGCATATCCAAGTCCCTCTTTACCATGATTTGACCTTTGCTTGCCAAGAACTTCATCAAGAACACCCTTATCCTTGGGAGTGATGTCCTTGACCACTTCTTTTTCCACACTAGCATTTTCCTTGTGACTATATGTTGAATTGGATGTGCTAGGAACATCAAACTTGGCCAATCGGATTGGGAGTTTATCATGTGACTCATTGAGAATGGAGAAATCGCTTTTCAATGCCTTGTGAGCGTTGTTAAGTTTCTCCAATTCCTCGGAGAGTCTATCATGATGTAACACCCTCAGAATCGGATCTATGCAAGTTTTAGTGAAACCCGCCAAACCCGCATAGAAACGATTCAAAGGTGCCCACCAGGCACTTTCGTGCGGGTGGAAAAACGAAGTAATAACATTACGCAACAGTCCTCGATGGGACCCACAGAACAGATATATATATACAACACGACTCCATGAGTCAAGAATACAGATATAATATACAAAGATCCAAATCACCTTGAAAGCGACAGGCGTCCATTGGACAAGATGCAAATGGGGCTAAGAGCCACGAAGAATAACCAATGGCGCCCATAACCTGCCAAGCGGAAGGGTAACCACGCTAACGACGCCGATCAAACCTGCTTAAACAAAAGGTGCCGACAAAGGGCAAAGGAAAAGAGGAGCGTCGATCGGGGCCAGACACGGCGAGACTAGAATTCGGTCCTCGCCTACATAGGTATATGGTGGATCAGCGGCGTGAAGATGCACAAAACAACCTATAGAGACTCGATACAACTGGCGGCTATCAGAGAGGGATAAGAAAGACCTATTCGGAACCAACCTGATGCTACCATCAAACAAATCCATCCTGGTATTTCCCCCTCGAGACCAAACGAGGAAGTCAACCGAGGAACTCACACAGTTGGCAGTTTTACTTATTCAGTTATCGTTGCAGCAATTACTAGTCAAGTATAGATAATCATCCTGATAAAATAAGCAGTGGGCACTTTTAGTTAACCATTCCGTTGTAGTTGCGACACTTACTAGTCAAATACAATTAGCATGAGATAACCCAAAACCCAGCAGTTGTTGGTACTTTTATTTAGCCATTCCGTTGTAGTTGCAATATTTACTAGTCAGGTACAATGGTCGCAAGCGACAAACCAAACAAGCAATTGTGGGCAGTATTATTTAGCCATTCCATTATAGTGAAGCTGATTACTAGTCATTATAAAGTCAAATTTATAGCACTACTTTAGTTATAGTTGTCTATGATCGAGATACTGTGCTCCAAGTCGTCCATAACCGCGGACATGGCTTTCAGAAAGTTTTAACCCGGACGGGGTGCACAAATAGCAACACACACTCGATCAACCTCGGAAAAACCAAATCAAAACCCAACGACTTTCACGACAAAGCAATCACAGGATTCAGAAATATTTCTGGGGGCCACCCCTTGGAGTACACCTGCAACGAAGTTAGCTGACTTCGAGACGGACCCGAGGTTTGTGAGGCCGGCTGTAAGCGACTGGGAACCCAAAACTGGGCTTGTCGATACCGCGTAAACGGGTCACAATTCCTAACAAGATAAAGGTGCTCCTCGCACAATCGTAAATACTGAGTAGCATGGCATAAGTACAGGATAGTAAATAAAACCTCAAACTAGTTTGTGGCCCCAAGAAATAAGATCAATCAAGCTCGCTCGGGGGTCCCATAATCCTCCCAGATGTGGATAGCGCGATAAATCAAGGAACAGGTATCAAGTACTCGGGGTCCTACGGGACACAAGTGGGCGGTCGGAAACCAAATATTATCTATCACCCACCGATGCCTCTGCTTACTTACTTCAATTTTAGTTGTTAAACAGGAATTAAAGTGAACGATAAGTAAAGCCATGATCATCTCCAACATCAACATGCGGCAACACTCCAACAACTGTGGTACATGGCGACACGCAACAGCACTTGAGCAAGCGACTACGACGCGCAAGTCCAACTATCTACCAAACAACAGGTAATAGGAGGTATCCAGGGCAATATAAGGCTGCAAGGGATATCACGGGTACGAAAACTAGAGCATCGCAACACAGATAGCAATGGATCAACAGGAGGGAATAAATACTATAAAAGTAAGATAGGTAGAAAGGGGAAGATGCTCGCCTGAAAAACATTGCCGAAGGTTCATCCGAAGATCGGGTCGGCACTCGCATCAACTCAACGGCTTTATCCGCGAAGAAGCAAAACACTAGAAGAAACACCGGATGTACTATTTAACACAACAGCAGAAGATCGGGCATGATGCATGCATGATGTATGACATGGCCAATGTGCGATGCAATTAGGCAAGATTAAGCGGAACCGGGGTCCCGACAATTAATTAAACGGTTCAAGTTATTTAACTACCCCTCAATTTAAATGATGTTTAACAAGGCAAAAATATATCACCGGTTCGCTACACAAATTTAAATGAGGCCAATATGAGACTAGATTTGCCCGCATATGGTCCCCATATTTAATTATATGGTGAATCGGCATAAGGCCCCCAAACCACAGACAAGGATGCATGCATGAACAATTAATATGCGTCAAGTTGTATTATATTATAAAATAGGGTTTCGGGAAGGGGTTCACACATTAGGGTGCGGCGATCTTGGTTCCGGGGTTCGGGGTCGGTCTCAGGGTTCAGGGTTCGACGGGAATCAGGTGCGGATCAGGGCTACTGGGTCCGAGATGAAGAGCTTGGCGTTCGGCGTCCTTCGGTTTCATGTCGACGTGCTTGACGTTCAAGATGGAGAACTCGGCGTTCCGGGGAGAAGACCTTGGCGTGTCGAGGGCTCGGCCTTCGGATCCATGTCGGTGCACTCGGTGTTCCGGGATGGAGATCATGGTGTTCCATCATGAAGTGCTTGTCGTTCCGGTGACGATCTTGGCGGTCTTCGGATCCAAGAAAAAGGACTTCGAGCTCGGGAGGAAGAACTTGATGTTACGGCTTCCGGGAAGGAGCACTTGAGGTCCCGTCCATTGTCGGTGGTGAACTTGGAAGTGGCGTCAGGGTCCTCCAATAGCCACACAAAGCTCTGATGGTAACACTTGTCGGAGTCTTGTTGATCTTGTTCAAACCATCGCTCCTGTTTTTACAGTACCAACATGGCACGGGCACGGGCACGAGAAGCACCTCAAAAACACCAACATTCTCACGCCACACTCTAACCACATCACAGACATCTGCACAGGCGGCAAGGAGGTCGTGGCCGCGGTGACCGACGAGGCAGGGCTCTGGCGGCGGGAAGAGGCACGCGACAGCAGAGGGGACGCGGACGAGGCCGGTGGTTCCTGCGGGGGAGCTGAGCGGCACCGGATTGAGGATGGAGAGGCGGACGTTCGAGAGGAGGCGCCGCGGGCTCGGCGATGGATGGAGGCCGATGTGGAGGAGGTCGCGGTTGGGTGGTGAGGCAGCCGAGCTTGGCGGGCAGCGAGCTCGGCGAAGGAGGAGGCGCAGGGAAGGCGGTCGGGAGAGGGCGCGCAGCTCCGCTGAGGAGGCGGCGGAGGAGGCGAGCAGGGCACGGGAGAGCGGGGCGCGGACGGCGAGGAGGCGGCGGCCAGCGACGGTGGAGGCGGGTGGTGGCGATGGCGAGGGGGGGGGTCGCCGGTGGAGGCAGAGGGAGGAAGAGGACGGGGACACGGGGGACGCGGGGCCAGGGGAGGTTGTCGGTGGGGTGGCGCGGGGCAGAGGGAGAAAGAGGCCAGGTGGGCCAGGGGGTGGCAGGTGGTGGCGTGTGGGAGGGAGTGGGTGAGGTGGCTGTGTGGGGTGGAGCCGGCGGGTGAGATGGGTGGAGGGAGCGGAGCGGCGGGCGAGGCGAGCGGGAGGGAGGTGGGTGAGCGCCTTGAGCGGGGCGCCAAGGAGAGGAGGCGCCGGGGAGAGAGAAGGGGCCAGGAGGAAGAAGGCGGGTGGGGGCAGCGGTCATGAGGTGGGGCCCGGGGTGGGCCACAGGCGGTGAGAGGCTGCTGGATGGTGGGGGTTGGTGGGGTGTTGTGTGTGTGGTGTGGAGGGTGTGTGCTGGGGGTGGGTCCCAGGGAGAGAGAGAGAGGGGGGGGCTGATGTGGCAGTGTTCGATTGGTTGGGGGTAGAGAAGAGATGAGGTGGCAACCAGCTATTGGGTGGGGTGAGGTGGAGGGGGGGGTTGGGTAGGATAGGTTGGGTAGCTTTAGGATTATGGGTGGACCGTTTTAATTTCTGGGGGTGGTCGTTCGGGTCGAATCGGCCCGTTCGACTGCCCCCACTAAAATAATTCAACAATTTTATTTGTTGCAAACCGACTTTTGCAAACCGATAGCGAACAAAACAAAATAATCCGGTGTCCCGGGTTTTGCGTTTGAATTAAGACGGGGCGTTTGGAAAACAAATTAGGTTTTTCCGCAATTAGTTTTACGCAAGCACATGCAAGATGATGCCGATGCTCTAATGCAATGTGGCAAGATGACATGAGCATGCGGTCATGATGATGCAATGCACAAAAACAACGCGATTTTCTAGTAGTGGTTTTGCGGGATGCCACACATGAGCATCCCCAAAGTCAATCTTTTCCTTCTTTAACTTCTTTGCTTTGGTAACTGCATTGTCACGTTCCTTAACAAGTTTATCCACTATTTCTTCATGTGACTCCTCAATGGACTCAAGACTCTCTTCAAGAGAGACCCGAGCTTCTTCTTCTTTAAGAGCATTTTTAAGGATGCAATTTCCATTGCATCCTCCCTTTAAATTCTGCCCTTTTCTTCGTGGAGAGCTTCGTTTTGGGCCAACTGATCCATAAGAGCTTCAAAACGTACTTTGTGCTCACCTCGCAAGTTAGTATAGAAATAATCCAAAGCAATAATCTCTTATTTAATCTTAAGACTAGTAGGATCATCCATGTCAATCATAGCCTCAGGAAAAGAAGAGTTAGAAGTAGTTACCTCAGAGCTTCTTGCCATGAGACAAGTAGCATTTTTGTTGATGATGTTTTTGTTCGGAGAGTCGAAGAGAGATGTTGATGTAGATGTGGTGGCTATAGCAGCCACCTCTTGGGAGCTATCGTCCTCATCTTCACTTCCTGAAGAATATTCTTCTTGAGCCACTAGAATAATCTTTGGTTGCTTCTTGAAGGGAGCATTCTTCTTTACAAACTGTTTCTTGCGTGGAGCCTTTGAATTGTCTTTGAAAATAAGTCTTCCTCCATTATCTTCCCTACTTTGATATGTACACTCAGCTACAAAGTGCAGCCGGTCACCACAGTTGAAACATGTTCTCAGCTTGGGACCATTTTCCTTCCTTCCATAGGCTCCACTCTTGCGTTCTAGTTCAGCTTTAGCCTTGGCTGGATCTTTCCAAAAGTTTCTAGCATAAAGAGACAAGTATTGTCCGTGGATCATTTTTATATCCTCGGGACAGTCCATACCATCTATGGCATATTCATCATGATCAATCACACTAGTCTTCAAGGCCATGTTGACCCCGTTTTGCATCCCCATAGCTCGTGCACGAGCATCTTCGGCATTCTTGGCAGCCACCTTAAAAGCGCCCATTTCTTGCATTACCTCATTGAAAGTCATGAGGTGGTAGTTATGCCTACCTTGGAGACTTTTCAAATCTGTGGGCTCAAATGGCATAAGAGCACTGACATACTTGCGCTTGATCCATGCATCATCAACATGAGTGGCACCATGGTTTCTAAAAGTTGTGGCTATTTCCTTGAGCCTCCTATACATGTCCTTGTGGTCTTCTCCATCCAACATATAGAATCCTTCAGCTTCGTTACTCAAAGCATCATATCTATTCCTTTTCATACTTTAATTTCCGATGAAGAGCTCGGTGAGAGCATCCCAGGCTTCCTTAGCTGTACTAAGATGCTAAATGTGTGGCATATCTTTGTCCCCCACACCAAGTTGTATCATGTGTAGAGCTGTAGCATTGAGTTGGCTATCGACAACTTCTCTTCTTGTGAGATTGTTGGGGTTTCCAACATGAAGACCATTTTCGATGATCTTCCACAACTCAATGGAGGAACTGCACACATGAGATTTCATCAAAAATTGCCATTGAGTAAAAGTAGATGCTGAAAGTTTGGGTGGATCACCCCTATTATGTATATGTGGGTGAGGGATAGGTGGATCAGGAGAATACACATGAGGCACCTCATTGTATCCATCCTTACCACTATCCTTTTTCGAGGAGGAACTCTTGCTAGTGTCATCACCAACCACTTCGTTATCTTTGGAATTGGTTTTACCCGTTTCCTTGGATTGCGGAGTGGTAGCCTCAGAGTTAGATGGAGGTGATGCTGCGGATGTGGAGAGACGCATTATCAATTGACGCATCTCTTCCATCTTAGCCGCCATTGAAGTCACCAAGGTTGTTTCCAACGTCTTGATATCGTTCATTGTGACTACCTCCGGAGCATCACTCCCATATACCTTGGAACCCATACTTCTCTTAGGCGGTTAAGCCCGAAATATGAGCCGAGGCTCTGATACCAATTGAAATAGATCGTATGGGCACCTAGAGGGGGGGTGAATAGGTGCTACCAATTTTAGTTCTTTTTCAATTTTAGGCTTGACACAAAGTAAATTCTCTGGATATGTAACTACGAGAATTTCCCTATATGCAAACCTAGCTACTAAGCACGTAAAGAGAGGAGCGAGGGAACCGTAGTGGAGCACGCGGAGACACAGGGATTTTTTTACCGCAGTTCCTTCCTTGTTAAGGGAAGTACATCTGCATTGGAGGGGTGGGCGGTTCTAAGACCACCACGCCACAATAGGCCTCACCCTATTCTCCGATGGATCTCACCACGAAAGGCCTGATCCACCTTCTCCACTATTGGTACCCTTCGAGGCGGGAACCGGTGCCTTTACAACGCTACGAGGGCACACACCCAAATCTGAATTGGGGGATCCCGAGATGACAACAAGCTGTCACAAGAACAAGGTTTATCAATATAAACAAAAACAAGGATCTAGGTATTTGCAAGAAATACTTAAAGGGAATATGCCCTGAGAGGCAATAATAAAGTGTTTATTATGTGTATTCAAAGTATATGATAGATGTTTATTTTGCATGCTATAATTGTATTAATACGGAAACATTAATACATGTGTGTTTAATAAACAAACAGAAAGTTCCTAGTTATGCCTCTCTCATAAACTAGCTCGTTGATTAACAAGATGATCAAGGTTTCCTGATCATGGACATTGGATGTTGTTAATAACGGGATCACAACATTAGTGTAATGGTGTGATGAACATTCATCTGAAGTATAGCATTACGATCAAATTCATTGAGTTTATATTGCTATAACAACTTACGAAGTGATCCTAATCCTTAGACCATGAGATCATGTCAATCACTAACACCAGAAGAGTTTCTTGATAACATCAAATGTCACACCGTATGTAAGGTGATTATAAAGATGGATTCGGAACTAATAAAGTGTTATGTTGAGGCTCATGGATCGAGAGTGGAATTTGTTCATCCCGATGACGGATAGATATACTCTGGGCCCTCTCGGTGATATCACATTGATTAGCTTGCAAGCAAGTGATTTGATCACTAGAATTATATCACGGGAACGAGAAAAGAGTGCATGTTAGTAACGAGATCAAACTAGGTATGGAGATACCGATGATCGAATCTCGGACATGTAATATATCGTGAAACAAAGGGATTAAGATACTAGCGTAAAAGGTTCCGACGATCACAAGAAAGTCATCGTTGAATGTGTGGAGTCAAGATGGGTCTCCGGATCCCGCTTCGATTATTGATCCGAGAGGGTATCTATCATGTCCGCATTATTCACGAACCGTAGGGTGACACACTTAAGACACCGACATCCAATTGGAGCAAAAGTTTCATGCCAAAAGGAATGAACAAGCGCAGGAATTTATTTCACTAGATACCGAAACAGGTTTTCGGGTGAAATTGCATAAAGTGGTTATGCATGTGAAATAGAATTCTAGCAAGGGGTTATTTGTGAATGTTTGTCATTAAAGTAATTGACAAAATTCTGAATAAAATAAAAGAGTTTTATTTAATGAGAGTTTGCATTAAATTTGGTGGAAATTTAATGGCAAGTTTGAGTGGGATTTTGAGTGGAGGGATATGAATGGATTTTTGTGAGTGGAGTGTCCACCCACATGAATGAAGGAGGGGAGGGGGCATCCCCCATGGCCGGCAGCCACCCCCTTGGGTGCCCCCCTCCTCCTATAAAATGCACCCCTCTCCTCACTTCTCACTCACACCTCCTCGTGAAGGATCTCTCTCCCCCTCTAGAATTTATTCCCCATGGTCTCGGACTAGCGAGATACATGTTCCCGGTGGCTATTCGGCAAGAAAGAGTTGTGATTCCGCTGCATCGCTGGAGCGAGGAGGCGGAGGTTGCTCGGTGCCTCGAACGTGTGTGCGAGCACGGATCTTGGCTGATTTGCGGCTAGGACTTCCTCTCGATCTTGAGATCGGCAGAGATCGTCTACATCAACCACGAGTTGAACGTTAAGCTTTGTCGGTCTTCAAGGGTATGTTCTCTCGGATATACATCCGCCCGTTGTTTGTATCTAATAGATAGATCTTGGTACATAGTTCACATCGTAGGAAAATTTTTGTTTTCTATGCATGAACCCTACAAGGGTATCGAGCGGATCTATGCGTAGATGCTTTACACGGGTAGTACACATATGAGTATGTGGGCGATGATGATCATGTTGTTGCTCCTTAGTTGTAATTTTGGATATTGGTGGCATAGTGGGATGAAGCGGCCCGGACAAACTTTACATGTCCTCGCACATGAGACCTGTTCCACGCTTGACATGCAACTAGTTTGCATAAGTGGCTAGCGGGTGTCTGTCTCTCCTACTATATTCAATATCTATTTTGCAACGAGTTGTCAAAAATTTGGTTATCCTCGTTGTGGTTCATGTTCGTAGGTAAGAACGGTTCTATCTCGAAAGCCCTAGGCCACGTAAAACTTGCAATGGATAAATTAGAGGCGTCTAGTTTAGATTGTTGTTGGGCTAGTGTTATGATATGGTGATGTTGTAAGTAGAAGTATGAGATGATACTCTTACAACATACATAACGTGTAATCTCCATAGACCTTGGACTTACACATATAGGTATGATAGTGATCATACCACGATGCACATGATAGAGATCATATGCGGGAACCATATCATTTCACTAATAAACATGTGATGTTTGATAGCATCTTATATTGCTTGTTTAGAGCTTTGTTAGCATAATAAGATGATCCCTCATTTAAATATCAAGATAAGAATATGTTCTTACTTTAGTATGCACCGATTATGTTTTCGTCGCTCCAAGACATCACGTGATGATCGGGTGTTCTTGGATCCACGACCATATTCGGGTGTAATATAGTTACACACGCGAATACTAAGGTTCTAACTTGGTGAGCCTAGCATGTACAGACATGGCCTCGGAACATGGACCGAAAGGTTAAGCATGAGTCATATAGTAGATATGATGCTCATTTGATGCTCGCCTTTGAAGCTATACCGACTCACGTGATGATCGGACTTGGTATAGTGGATTTGGTTCATGTAATCACCAAAAAGGCACGAGGGATGTCATTTTTGAGTGGGATTTCATTCGTAATATGGATTAGTTGAACTCAATCTATCATACACTTAGTCTAAACTTTACAAATTCTGTTGTAGATGGCACCACCTGCTTTTAATTTCAATGTGTTCATGGAGAAAGAGAAACTTGCAACGAACGGTAGCAACTTTACCGAATGGGCCATGAATTTGAGGATTCTCCTCTCTGCTGCACAAAATCAATATGTGCTAGAAGCTCCACTAGGCCCCCCACCTTTTGAGGATGCCCCTGACGAGGAGAAGAATGTCTATCAGACTCGTCAGGAGGACCACAACTTAGTTCATTGCGGCATATTGTATGGGCTGGAGCCGGAACTTCGAAAGCGTTTCGAAAACGGCAATGCTTTTCATACAATGGGTGAGTGGAAAATGATTTTCGACACACATGCTGCTGTAGAGAGCTACAACCGCTTCATAAAAGTTCTTTAGATGCATGATGGAAGAGCACAGCTCCGTTAGTGAGCATGTACTCAAGATGTCGGGTTACGCCGATAAGCTTGTGTCCTTGGGAATAACGATTCCCATTGACTTAGGCATCCATCGTGTCCTGCAGTCTCTGCCACCTAGCTATAAGATCTTTGTGATTGTAGAGGTCCCAACCTTTAATAAGGTAGAGCCCCCTGTGTTTACAATGCTAGTCCCTGGATCAATAGCTAGCATCCACAGTTAAGATGTAATATCAAGAAACAAAGGTCATAATATAACTTTATAACCAGGAATAACATAATTCTATTACATCATACATAGCTCATTGGCTATTACATTACATTGCAGCGGAATAAATATAGTCATGGGTCCTTCATCTTCATAGTGCCACAGGCAGATGTTGGTTGTAGGCTTTGTAGTCCTAGTCAATCAAACAATCTTCACTTAAAACAATCAACCTGCAACATTACAAGTTACAGCCACAAGGATCAATACATTTGAATTGTGTTGGCAAGTTTCACTTTTATATATAATAGGTGGATCCTATCAATATATGCATGTTTGGCTAGGTAGAGTTTTAAGGCTCATTTGCGTAAAGCAATATTTATCCTATCTTTTCAAAATGGTTTTGGTTCTTTGTCAAATCTCTTTTCCAAGCTCCTTGAACTCCTTGGTAGACACTCAAGTGTTCAAGCCTTGTCAAATCCTAGAGCAACTTGGTAACCCCAAGTGCAACAGGTTTTATCAAAACTCATGAGTTCCTTGGTAACCCCAAGTACCTCATGCTCTTGTGCACCTTGGTAACCCCAAGTGCAACAAGATTAACAAAATCTCTTTGAATTCCTTGGTACCCCCAAGTGCATCAAGTTTTTATATTATAAGTTGGAATGTCGAGATCTCCCATAGTTCAAACTTTAGTTGCTCAGTATTGTCCATAACCGGGGACACGGCTAAGTACTTAGATTTAACTTCTGCAGAAGGAGTACACTTTACCCACATGACACAATCCCATCTTGTTGCCACCAGTGGCCTACTGGATTAGTGCTCACCAAGATGGAGTAATCTTGCATCGAGAATGTGACGAAGTCTTTCCAAAAGGTCCTTCCATACATCCTTGCTAGCTTGCCTTCAGCCCCCATGAAGCATTCCAGATCCCCATGTCCGGTAACTAAAGACAATGTATGGATCTTCCTAATGTAGTTGACTAAGCCAGAGCCATAATAGCATGTGGTTGCACACGAAAGCCACAATTGGAGAAACATGTTCAATCTCTAAGTTTCCTAGGTGGTTTTCATTTGGAGCACAACACAAAGTGATTGCCATAGACATGGTTCCTTTTGTTGCCACCTTCTCCAAAACATAAGTGTCCACCACCTAGGTGGTTCATTGAGTCCTTGTTTTATTATGTAAAACACAAGTCTTTTCTCAACCTTTGTAAATTTCAACATGTATCTCTTTTCAAAACATAGCATGGCTAAACATGTACAATCTTCAATATTTTCACTAAGGAGTGTATAGGGAATCCTATTAGGATTAGTATTGCATAAGTATAAAACATTTTCATGCATGTTTACAAAATCCACTAAGTATAATGAAAATAGTAGGTCTTTTGGTATGATAGTGTAACTTGCCTTTTTGTTAGGGAATGATAGTCACTCCTTGATCTTGCTAGTCTCTCACTTTGCTAATTTCACTACAATCAAACAAGCAAAGTATCAAGTAGCATCCCAAACCAACATTCCATCAATATTTCTCATACACAAAGCAATGGTTCCTAAGTCTTGTAGATAGAGGGTTCTATTGCAAGGCTGGTCTCTACTAGGTTTATAAACTCTGTAAGGTCCACATTGGTCATTTACCAAAATGGCAAAGTCATTAGTTAGAGGGTTTTGCCCAAAGTCTATTTTAAAATCCATTCAACATTTTTATGTGATGAAAATTATTCTTTTTAAAGTAAAACTTGATGTTTTTCACCAAGTAGGTTGCTCTTGGCAAAGTTTGGTGTTTTGGGTCAGTAGGTTTGGTCCATAACATTTTCCCAAAGTTTTCCTTGCACAAACTTTTCCATCATAAAATTTAATGAGTTTATTTGGTTAGAAAATGACTAAGTTAACTAATTCAACTTAAATTTCACAAAAATCATTTTTAACACTATGGGTTGGTTCCTAGGGTCAGTAGGGTCACAAAAATCCATTTTGCAAAATATTTGATCTTAAAATCAATTTTAAAAAAAAATTATTCTCTAAACAAGTACACAAAAGTTTCTGTAATTTCAAACAGGCTAACAGATACTATTTTCAAAACTAAGGCCATGGTTGTTTAGGGCTTGTTCTCCTGATTTTATTGATATAAAATTTGTCAAATTTGGACGTGTGGATCAAAAGTTATAAGGATTTGAAGTTTGCAATTTAAATCAGATTCAATTTCTGTTTTAAACAGAACAGGGGACACGCGGCGGTTTCCTACTGGATGGTACCGGTTCGCTTACTTGTCTACACTTTGAGGTGCTTTTTACATGTTTTCTGGTACTAACCTATTAACAAGTTGCAACAGTGCCAGATGCCTGTTTTCTGCTGTTTTTGGTTTCATAAAAGTTAGTAAAGAAATATTCTCGGAATTGGACGGGACAAACGCCAAAGTCAATAACTTTCCATGGGGAACAAGAAGTCTAGAGGAGAGCCGGAGGGGCCGACCAGGGGGGCCAGACCCACCCCTGGCTAGGGTTTGGCGACCTTGGTCGCCTCCCGGTCTCGCCCCTTCGCCTATAAGAATCCCTCGATGCAGAAACCATGAGCACCCGATCAGAAATCCACGAAACCGTCTATAGCCGCCGCCACCATCGTCCCTAGATCGTAGGGGATCTAAAGCTCTTCTCGGCACCCTGTCGGAGGGGAGATCATCCCGGAGGCCTTCTCTCCGGTATGATTCGTTTGTAGTTCCACCTTGGACTATGGGTCCATGTAGTAGCTAGATGGTTGTATCTCCTCCTTTGTGCTTTCATGTATAGATCTTGTGAGCTCCGTTCATGATCAAGATCTAATCTACTTGTAATCATGCATGTTGTGTTTGCAGGGATCCGATGGATATTGAGATTATTATGTTGGTTTGATTAATGGTTTTATCTTTTTTATTCTATCATGTCTGTGTTGTTTGTGATCTTGCATGCTCTCCGTTGCTAGTGGTTATCTTGGCCAAGTAGTTGCTAGTGACTCCAAGAGGGGGTATTTATGCTCGATAGTGGGTTCATGCCTCTAGTTTCCAAGGGAAGTGACAGAAATATCTTTGGTTGTAGATGTGATATTGCTACTAGGGAGAAAACAACGGTCTCTTGTTCATGGAAATGTGGGCTGTTTACCTTACACACTTTGCGTAAAGTAGTTGTCTGTTGCTTGCAACTTAATACTGAAGGGGGTTCGGATGATAACCTAAAGGTGGACTTCTAGTCATAGATGCAATTGGATGACGGTCTATGTATATTGTTGTATTGACCAATCAACCTCATAGGATCTTTCTGGCTAGTAATTGCATTGTTATGCCTTGCTCAGTTCCTATCAATTGCCCCGCTGTAAATTTTTTACCCTTCATGCCATGTTGTTTATCTAAGGAGAGCACCTCTAGTGAACTATGGACCCCGGTCCAATCTTTACCATTGATACATATTCTACTGTTACTTGTTTACTTGCTGCAAACCATTACCTTCCACACCATACGTTTAATCCTTTGTTACATAAAATTGGTGAGCTTGACAACCTCACTGATTCGTTGGGGAAAAGTCTTGAGTTTGTGTTATGCAGGTCTCCACGTTGCCAGTAACACCTTTGAGACGTTTCCTTCCTCCTTCAAGTTCGATAACCTCGGTCTCTACTAAGGGAAACTTGCTGTTGTGCTCATCACACCTTGCTCTTGGGGTTCCAACAAAGTGTCCCACGTCAACACTGGGTTCATGCATCACTTCTTTTGTGTGTTCTTCATGTTCATCATCCCCTTCTTTCGACTCCTCACCGAGAACTTAAACTGATGCACCAAATGCAATGGCAAGAACACAAGTAGTGCTCAAATCCTTCTCTCCCAAATTTCACCAAAGCTATAAAAGCTTGTGGGGGAATAAGAGAGGAATAACAATGGAGGAAATCCACAAAAGACTCCAAGATCTAGATCCCAAGATGTTCCTCTCAATTAGAGGAGTGATTGATTGGTGGGATTGTAGATCCAGATCTCCTATTTCAAATCCCTAAAGTATATGCAAGAATAAATGGAGTGATTGAAGGGGAGCAAGCTCAAGAGGGTCAAGAATGGAAGGGAAAGCTTGTAAAACTTGAGCAGTGTCCATTGGGGAAGAAGGGCCCTTTATATAGGCCCACATATTTCTGACCGTTTTTCTGCCCGTTGAAGACATGTCAGACCGGAGACTCCGATGTGCATACCGGAGACTCCGGTCTACACCGGAGACTCCTGCCAACCTCCGGACCAACCTCCGGACCACCATTCTGAATGTCCCAACGCCCCTGGGGAAATCTCCTCCGGGGACTCTTCATAGTTTCCGGTCCCTGTGCACCGAAGACTCCGGCCTAGCCACACCAGAGACTCCGGTCTGAGACTTGGAATGGAGACTCTAGACTGTCTCCGGTTGATCTCCGGACCCCCATACAGAATATCCTGGGCTAATTTCTGGAGTCCCCTCCGGGGACATTGGGAGAAACTCCGGTCCACACCGGAGACTCAGACTCCGGTCTGAACCAAATAATAGGCAAACTTCAAATGGCGATATCTAGAGTTTGAAAACTCCGATTGACCCGAAACCAATTTTGCTGGAAAGGGGACGACAAGAGATTGTTATAACGTGAGATACCTCCCTTGGTGAGAAATCGAAAAACCTCAAGGATAAAAAACACAATAAGATATAAAAGGGAAATCCGTTTTTTATGAACTAGAGCTTGTTATGAATATTACCACAAGCTCTAGAACCTCACATGGATAAGATCTAAATAACAATCAAGAAAGGATGATGTAAGTATGTAAAGGTTTGAGCTCTCTCGAAAATATATGATCGAGTTACTCACTTGAGAGCCCCTCTTGATAGTATGTTTGTCTATCCTATAAACCGGTCTCCCCAACTAACACCACGAGACTGGTAAGAAGGAAACCCTATCAAGATCATATCTTTGCCTTGAGCATATTCTACTTGATCTTGATGTAGACGGTCTTGTCCTTCTCAAGACAGAACACCTTTCTCGATTGCTCTTGTACGCACTCATTTGAGAAAGAGTTGCAAGTTGCTCCCCCATACAACATGGGGAAACCTTAACTTTGACCTTTTCTTCATCGATCCATGATCACCGAGGATGGCAGGCTTCAAGCATGAGATCTTTTAGATATGGCACATCTTTTAGCTTGCACAACATTTCTTCTAACACCATTTGGATTATGTCTTGAAGATACATATAATGAACTCTATCTTCTTCTTCAAGACACCCTTGCAATGGGCTCAACTCTCACATGACCAATATGTGGATCACTCCTTGAACACCTTGGTCATCTCTTGATCTTCTTCACTTTCTTCTTCTCCAAACCTTGAAGTCGACATATGGTTTAAGCATTGTCTATGGAAAATTCCTAAAAGTACAATTTGATATAAGCATTAGTCCATAGAGATTGTCATTAATTACCAAAACTACATATGGGATCCCACATGTTCTTTCAACCACGCTTAAGAAGGGCCGACAAACCATCAGCAACAAAGAGGAACAAAAAAAGGAGAAAGGGGATCACCTTGCCGTAGCCCACACGACAGTGCAAACGAATCAAAGAGAGCTCCATCGAATTTTACAAAGTATCTCACCATGGTGACACGAGTAATTATCCAGACCACCCAACAGCGATTAAAGCCCAACTTTTTTATCATTTGCCTCAACAAACCCCAGTCCACTCTATCGTACGCCTTTGAGAGATCCAATTTATAGGCACAATAATTGTTATCGGAATTCCTCTCCGTATGGATATAATGAAAACACTCGAAAGCTAGCAAAGCGTTGTCCTTGACTAAACGACCCGAAACAAAGCACTTTGCTGCTCAGAAATAATATCACCCAAAATAGGTTATAGCCTATTCACTAGACACTTTGAAGCCACCTTGTAGATGACATTACACAGGCCTATTGGCCTGAAATCTGACATCTTTTTTTGGATCTTCTATCTTTGGGATAAGAACTCTTCAACAGAACAGTTCACCTTTCTCTCGTTAAATTGTGTTTTTTTAGGGAACTTAAATTGTGGATAATGCGTTGGAAAATATGGCAAAGAACCTGGGTAGCAGCGCAGAGGATTATTTTAAACGGAAAATTTTATTTGAATGTTAATTCACGCACGAGTACACGCCACCTTGATACTTGCTCATGTAAATTTTCAAGAAAATATACAACAGTACCTACACAAAAAAAGATAAACAAACTTTGTTATGCTTGGAATAGCATACTTTCACTCTTTGTATTGTGAACAATATAATTTATCATCTTTGTTTAGGTTACATATTTTTATATTTTGGATTGAGGTTTAACATATACATGTCTACACATATTCCCTACATACATGATTTAGGGTCTATTTTTTATATTTAGTATATTTTTTTAGGATTATTATATACTTTATTGTTGAAAAGGATTCTCATGCCTGAGAGCCAAAAAAAATTTCAAAGTCACGCGTAATGCTACTTAGATCTTTGGCAGGCTTCGGCCTATTTAGTGACTGCCTAACGAGCTTAGTGTCTGGGCCTGAGAACGGGGAAGAGCCCATACTTCGGCTAAGTTGTTAAAAAATCGTCTAATTCGGGCCGAACTTTTACTCGTAGGGCATCATGGTCCCTAGATATTTCAGAGTTCTTCGCTTATATTATAGTAAGTGAGCTCGTATGTTCAGTTTGTGTGTTATTGACCAAACGCAAACGTGCAGTGATGGAGGAGGGGACACCGACACACCGTTGCATGATGAGGTCGGTTGGACAGGTAGGGCAACTGTATTAGTACTACTATACTATATCTCACGGAGTACAGTATGTTCTTGGATTCTCGGATGTACCCCACCACCATTATACTCCCCATAAATCAGCACGGCAGCCTCACGATCATCATCACCACAGCACACACTACGGCACGTTATCAGAGACACTTTTCTTAGAGGTTGCCTCTAATTATACCTATTTGTGGCACTTTGAATAATAGTTCCTTAAAATGTGAGATTTTAAAGGCAGTTTTTAAAATGCCACTAATAGTTTAGCATTTTAGGGCACTATTGATAATGCCTCTCATATTTTGAAAAATAGAGACACGGTTAGTGCCTCTATGCTAAACTATTAGTGGCACTTTGACATGTGCCTCAAAAAGACAATCTTTTAGAGCCACTTTTTATAGAAATGCCATTAAAAATATATCAATTAAGGCACAACTAAAAGTGCCACAATTAGTTATTATTTAGAGGCACTAAAATATGTCTCTAATAAATGACCAATTGTGGCACTATTTATTTTGTCTCCAATGGACAGTTTTTTGAGGCACATATAATGATGCCTCTAATAGTTGGCCCTTCAAAGCATTCAAAATATCTTAAATTGACGATCATTTGAGTCGACAAAATGCCACAAAAAATATAGCATTTGAGGTATAGATAAAATTGTCTAAAAAGTATACCTTTAGAGGCACTCAAATATGCCTCTAATGATAGACCAATCATGGCACTTTTATTTGTGCCTTAAATGAACAGGTTTTTGAGGAACATCTAATAATGCCTCTAATATTTCAAACTATTTACAATCTGTTAAAAATATGTTTTCAAATAATTTCCATAAACGGTGGTAGTTTTATCAGTGGTACAACAATATGCGCCATTGGTAAAAAAAATGGTGGTAGTTTTATCAGAGCATATTGCCATACGCGCCACTGATAAGCCCTAAGCCTATTCTTCCTTTGATCTGAGTCTAACGTGACAGATTTGATAGGTCTAAAACCAGTGGTGAGCCTAGGATTTTATCGACGCCGTCGGACCCTCGACGCTGGCCCGCCATGCCGCCACTCCCACCGACGGCAAAGACGCCAGCCGCCAACAGAAAGCACCCACGAGTCGAGGCGGGAACGCCCGCCGCCTCCATCCCTGAGCCGCGCACGGCTTTGCCGGCGGACCCTCCGGCTGCGGCTACACGATGGGAGGATGGTGGAGGGGGCCTCTAGCGGCGGCGGCTAGGGTTTCCCCCGTGTCTCCAAGGGGAGGGCGACGCGAGGGGACTGTCTATTTTCACAACTCATCGTTTTCTTTAGTATTAAAAAGAAGTTGGTGTTGGTAGGTCGTACTTTGACACTTTGAAGTTAAACATTGAAAACATCTAGACCGTTCAATCTAATCTCAACCACTCCACACGGTAGATCTCCTCTCCTTTCGCTTGTTACGCTAATTAATGCTAATTATCGTTGATTATGGTAAGATCTTTTTTCCCGGACGTGTCACTCCCGGAAAACAAATAAAATAGACGTTCCTTCTCTTTTACCGCTAATTAGCACTGATCACGGTATCAAATCAGTAGTTTTATTTACTATTGGAAATTATAGCCATTTGATCGCCCATCCACGAATTTAGGGCTATTTATTAGAGCAAACAACCTTGATTTAATACGTTTCCTAACAAACCTGCCAAATAAATCGCGAGCTAAAATTATATGCATTGGTCAATCATGCTAATTGATCGCTGCAATAAATATTGCTGCAATTGCATGCATTGGCCTCCCGTTCGTCGCCAATAAATACCCATGCGAGTTGCACCAGGAGAAAAAAAAGCTACGAAGTAAAAGGATTAATTTTATTGAAAAAATTTGTGCTGCTACGGATTTAAACATAAATAAAAATTTGTCCCTGGAAAATCAATTTAATATAATTTATACGTACCACTCAAACATTCTAAGCATGATTTTTGTTGTATATCCTTTAAAATATAAAAAGTATAAATAGTTTGTCATCTGAATTTTCTCTTTGGGTCAAATCACTACTTTTCTCCGATGAAGCAATCCTAACAAATTAATAGGCGTCTCTCAATGGACAGATATATACATTATTGATGGAAGATTTCATTCTTGTTATTTTGTGTCTCGCATAATATTTAGCAACACTACTTCTAGTCAACTGAAAATCAGTACCAAAGATGAAGGTAGACAAAGACTAATTTTACGACAAGCTGTACAGAGACGCGCCGAACGGCTTCGGTCGGCGCACACTCCAGCTTTGGGAGGTGAGCATGCTCTACGAAGCCGGCTACATGGCGTCGTCGGACACGCGGAACCATCCGGGGTGGACGATTAGCGCCAGCGGCATCCCTATCCCGCTGACACCGATGCCGGACGAACTCCTCGATAAGATCCAGGCCTTCATCGCGGCCATGGACGATCCCTCCGACGCCGAGAGCCCCGACAACCTCCTCTACTGGGAGACGTTCTTCGTCGACCGCCGCGCCCAGGAGCTCGCCCGCCACGAGGAGCCGCCAGACGACACGCCGAAGCGCAACAACGCGACGATGCTAGCGCACATCCACGCCGGGAACACGCCACGTCTCGGCTTCCCGCGTACATCCACGCCGGCGGCCAGGTCGGGGCGGCGTCCTTCGGCGAACTAGATGCCGAGGAGGATGGCTAGCCTGAGCTCCTCCTCCTCCGCCTCGGCCTCCCACTCATCGGGCTCCACGCGTGCCGGCGTCGCCAACTGGCCACCTTCGCCTTTGCCGCCCGAAGACAGAAGGCACGGCGCCACCCGAAGACAACGCTTTGAGGATGGCGCTGGAGCAGTCGCTCCACGACTCGGCGCCGGAGCCGCCGTTGGTGGATCCATCGTCACCGGACATCCTGGCCTGGTCCAGGACGGACTGGGAGGAACAGGAGCGACAACGCGTCCGGTTGTTTGATATACTAGTATATTGCATGCTCAAATTTTGTTTCCGGTTGGCTCGATCTCTCCTCATGTGCCAGCTTCGGAATGTTTTGCTTTTGTTCCAGGTACACTTGGCTGAGGAGAGCGTGCCACCAAGCACGAGCTTTTCCTAGTTTTCAATTGCTTTCCTTTTTTTCCTTTTTTTTTCTTTTTTCCGTTTTGTTCATTCCTCTTTTCCTTTCCATTTCTTCTGTTAGTATTCAGTTCCTTATCGTTCTATATTATAAATTTTCTATACTTTTATTATTATTTTTATATTTTACTTTATTTTTTTGAAAGTTTCATTTAACATCTAGGAGTATTATTATTTTTCTCAATATTACCTAAATTCTGCCACTCATAGTCATTTGTGTTCATCATGTGTCATAACTTTGTTCCGCTTCAGGTAAATTAACGCTTCTTTTCTATTGTGATTTTATTTCAATAGCTCCTAAATTGCATTCCATATTTCTATTTTATTTAGTATGAAATTCTTTTGTTCCACACGTAATTGTGCTTTGTTCTAAGCAATCTAAATATTGTTCCACGACAGCAAAACTTGAGTTCCCTGCTTTATAATCCTGATGTGTCTGATGGGTGATGACGCTAAAATTTTGTTCCTCTTATGTCAAAATCGTGTTCCGCTTCTATTGATGATTTGTCCCATGGTCGCTAAAAGTTTATCTCACTTGGTCTAAATTTTTGTTGAATCGTGTAGCTATGATTTGGTCCAACGGCATTAAATTTTGTTATATTTAATTTAGAATTTTGTTCTTACTGAAATCATAATTTGGTCCAATTTTTTTCTCCACCAGTGATGGACTGTTGTTTCAAACTGTTTTATATTTTTTTCCGACGAGGGTCGAGATTTTGTTCATTTACGTGTTTATCTTTTATGATGTATTTTTATATTCCTCTTGTACTTGTGTTTTGTTCCATGACTTATAATTATTTCTTCATATTTTTATTCTTCCCATCATCATAATTCATTCAATTGATACCTTGTTTCTGTTCCAATCAGGCTTATTCCTTCGGCAGCCATTTTTGTTCCATGGTTCCTATATCTTAGTTCTCTTAGTCTATAGTTTGGTCCACGGGTTTTGTTGGCCACATGTAGATATGATTTGGTCCATGGGCATTGAATTTTGTTACATTTAATCAGAATTGTTTTCTTGTTGAAATCATAATTCAACGTGTAGATTTTGTTTGTTCTTTCATGTTATAAGTTGTGTCTCAACTGTAGTGTTACTTTGTTTATTATATTTTAATGTTTTGTTCTATGTGGAGGCTAGATTTATTCTCCGAACCCTACAATTTTGTTCCCTATGGATGCCATATTTGTCCCTTCGTGCCAAATCCGGTACATACCTTTTTGGTCCCTATTTTTCTACCATTTTGTAATTTTGTTCTATTTAGTCTAAATTTTAGTTTTTTGGAAACGTGATGTGTTCTTTGGACAGTAAAATTTTGTTTAAATTGGTCTAAATTGTGTTTTTTCATAATATAGTCGTGATTTTATCCTCATGGAATATCTTTGCCGGTTTATCTAAATTTTTCTATGATGTGCATACGCAATTTTTTCTTTTGTCAATATTTTTTTGTCCAAAGTCTGTTCGTGATTTTGTTCCATTTTAGTTTCTCGTGTAGCGATGTGTTCCTTAGACCCTAAATTTTTGTTCCAATTAGCCCAAATTTATGTTTTCCGGTAGTAGTGGGGGTTTGTTCCTTATGAGTCGATGGACTAACTTTTCTGTGTTTTTGTATCGGAATCTTTTAGATTTGAAAACGAACCGGCCCTCTGTTTCAAAATATAAGATGGTTTAGTTTTGTGAAACAAATGTATCTAGACTTGTTTTAGTATGTAGGTTCACTCAAATTTGAAGTGAATCTAGACACTAAAAGAAGTCTAGCTACATTTTCTTCACAAATCTAAAACATCTTACTCCTAAATCTTAAAACAAGTCTAGATATATTTTTTATAAACCTAAAACACCTTATATTTTAAAACGGAGGGAGTACTTTGGTAGCATTAATTTGAAGCCCGCTGCATGGCTGGAGTTAGCTAGTAAAGTAGTGTTGTACCGTTAACACGATTTGTCCATGCGTGTATCTTAGGCAGCGGTTAGATATCGGTGGTGTCACGTGTGAATGGTTTCTGCATACTGATTAATGATGTATGCATCTGACAATAAAACGGAACGTCTGTGTCAAGTGCAGTCTCTGATGTTCCTTTTTAGTCCCACATCGGAATTTTAGTAAAAGAAAGACCGGTTTAAATAGCCGGCTCGTCCAACATCATATAAGCCAGTTAATTGAACGAAGCAGGATACTTGGAACGTTACGCACGCGTAGAGGACAGTGTTATATGGGCTGCTTTCTCCACGGGCGGAACTTAGTGCTGAGAGACGGCCCGGGCGCCAGGAAGAAGCACCCCCTCAGTGTGTAGCCACGCTGCTCTTCTCCGTAAGACGGGCCGGCTCAACTAAAAGTTCTTTAGTGTGAAACCAGAGCATGGTAGTGGGCAGGCGCCAGGGGGGGGGGGGAGGACACGTCCATGTCAGCCTCTAAATGTTGTACGTGCCATAGTGACAGCAGCCTCCTGTAAACCTGAACTGCCGCCGGCCGCGCGATTTGCCGGCCCACACGCGAGGCACTTTTCTAAGGACGAACTTCATTGCGGTGACGGCTACAGCCAGCCAACACCCGTAATAGGCTGGCTAGTCAAAATGTGCAGTGCGCGTACGTCGGCCATGTTGGGCTCATAAACTCGATTCATGTGTACACGCTTCTCGGCCCCGCTGCACGATCGACCTTGTGTTGCACGGCTGCAGCTTTTTCGTGCGTGGCCGAACGGCCGAACGGGTTTGGTGATCGGTCCAGTCCGTAGTGTAATAATAGCATCAACCCCCCTATGTGTTGTGTGTGATGAACCCGTGGGAAGGACGACCACGTACTACGTGAAAAGGCAGAGTTTGACAAACAAGAACAGCACGATCGGTCATTACCAGCTCCATCGGATTAGCTAGATTAATGGCGTGGGTTCGTACCTATAGATAGATAGATAGTGGTAAGATAAAAAGACGGAGTGTTACGCGGTCTAGGCAACGTAGGCGTGATGCGTTTGTGTTGACCTCTGCGACTTGACAAGAGCGACCGCTGGTCTGTTCTGCTAGTAGTAATTTAGTCCTAGTACAGTAAACAACACTCGTAGCTCGAGGAAATTTGGGCGTGGCTAGGGCTAGGCTACTGTGCTGACGGAGGAACGAGGATACAGCCCATCTGCCACGAGAAAAAGCGCACACGGGACGGAACGGAAGGAACATAATCGAGCGCGCGGTACAGCTCTGCTCTCCGAATGGTCCGATCGGAGCTACTCACTCCGTTTGAAAATATAAGATGTTTTAGATTTGTGAATGAGATGTATCTAGACATCTTTTAGTGTCTAGATTCATTTGAACCTATACACTAAAACATGTCTAGATACATCTCCTTCACAAACCTAAAACATCTTATATTTCTAAACGGAGGGAGTACAACGCTAGTACCAATCGAGAGGCTGCAAACGATCGACGCCAGATAATATCTGTACTGTACTCGGTGGTCGATTCATGCATGGTCCCTCGCCACCCATGTACTAGTACTGGTATCGAAATGATCCCGGCCGCCGCTTGCACGTCTGACGGTGATGATCGTCGGGAAAAGGCACGCATCGATGGTGGGGAGCAGTGGATCGGCGCAGACCGCAGGCACAAGCGTCCAAAACCGAGCCGATAGTAGGAAGGAACCAATCCACGTAACGTACGCGGAGATCGAACGCGCCACGACGAGCAGGGCAGCAGCGGCGAAGGACCCGACCCAGCCCGGCCCGGCCACGAGGAGCGGGTGACCGCCGGCGCCGGCTCCACGCGCGCATGTGGGTGTGTGCGCGTGTGATCCCGTAGCAATCGATCTCCACGGCGCGGGCTTTGGATACCGTCCCGTCGGCATGTGGCTACGGCGATGCGTCCTGCCGTGGCGGGTGAGGGTGGTGCCGAGCCGACGGGGACAGGAACAGAGCAAGGGGTGCGTGCGTCTTGTCAGCATCCTCCCCTTCCCTGCCTGCCTGCCTGCCTGCCTTCCTGTCGATATGTGTGCGTGAAGTGAATCTCGTTTCTGTTCCACCACTGATCCACGTGTAGCCCCTCCAGAGATAATTTCGTGAGAATGACTCATCCGCGTTTCTGGCCGTCTATTTTCCGTAGCAGGAAGATGTCAAAGGGACCATTCCCTAGGTTCAGCTATCCCACCAATTCACACTATAGAGAATAAACCGTGCGACCGACAACGTCGCAACAGGTCTAACACCTGTCTTGGTGAATCTTGGTACGAACTGTACATTTGTGCTATCGATCTTTCTTTTCCATGATTGGTGCCGGATCAAAAAGGTTTAACTAGTACTCCAACTTTGGTCGTTTTGCTACTATTTCTCAAGCATTTGTACGTTTTTCTTCGGGTAAAAGAGGATTTCATTAAACAGACGAGATTATAAGGTGTTCAAGTTCTAGCTCCTGCAAAAACAACATCAGGCCTAGAACCCAACCACACCATAGTGTGATGCTCTGTCCTTGCAAAGTTTGTAAGACAATGACTAGCCCTAACATGTGATCTCTCCACTTATATAATTTGACACTCCACTATTTGACTAAGCTCTAAACAAAAATTTCTATGAATAGAACGATATTGTGACAACTTCGGAAAATGGGATGTAAGAGAGATACAATATGTTTGAAATGATGAACGGCATAGTAATATGATCCAAAGCCAGCCTCCCACCTTCCACACAAGCTTGAATCTCAGCCTCAAAGGGATCATCGCAACAGAGTAACCATTGGCAACCCGAGAAAATAATTTGTCCCATATCATTACGCAAAATCATGCCAGTACCTCATATTCCATCACTAGCTTGAAAATACCAATCAACCGACAATTTTTCCCAACCTGTAGGAGGACAAACACCACGACATGTTGGGACACGTAGCTGGCTTAGGCGTTGATATTTCATGTGAACTTGCTTGCCTTTTATCATGGCTTCCACCGTCAAAGATGAAGCATCCTTCACCAACTTAATATAGATGCATAAGAACCTTGATGATCCTTTAACAGGAGAAGTGGTTTATCATGAGTTATCTCATTTCGGATGTACCACGCTCTCTAGTCCACAGGCAGAATATTATCTAGCATCTCCATTGGCATTTTAGCTACAACCTCTTTAAACATTTACCTGAAGATCAGAATCAATCGGAAGCAACCATGACTCCCTCATCTAACTCTAGAGCCGATAAGCATGTGGACACCTAAATATAGCATGAGCCACATCCTCAATCTCGCGACTATAGATGCGGCAAGAACCCCGAGACCGGAATGTGACGAGGACACTTGTTATCCTCTGTAGCAGCGCATTCGTTGTCGCCTTCCACGCGGAAACCTTCACCTTGGGAGGTACATTGGACCTACAAATCTTCTTCTAGGCTGGATCCGTTCTATCTGGCAGAGCACTCGAAGCCGCAAACACACACTGCTCCAAGTGTAGTGACAGGGCTAGCCTGTATGCCCTGCGCACCGACAACAAATCGGATTTCTCAGGTTGCCACGCTAACATATTCTCGTTCAAGTGTGACGTTCTAATCCTCAAGAATCAAGATCGCTTATGCATCCATTGGAATAAACGTATCACGCACCAGATCTGGGTTCCAATTTCCATGATCAAGTAATTCAGAAACTCTGCATAACCTACAATTGCCTCTAATAGAATAAACCTTGCCATAGGACTGTCTGGACATCCAACTATCACGCTAAATTCTGACATTACTAGCATCTTCAAATCACCAAACAAGGCCTAGCTTCAGAAGCTCCGATCGATAGGAGATGGCGGTCCATGTAGAGAAAGGTGTGCCAGTGATGTCTCCGTTAGGGTAATAACAAGCACGTAGAACCCGTGCACACAGGCTGTTTGGAAATGCAATCAATCGCCACACTTGGCGTGCAAGTAATGCTAGATTATAAAGCCTCATATCTCTAAAGCCGAGACCATCTTGAGATTTTGACTGGTTTAATTTAGCCCAACTTAATCAATACGTCTTGCGTTTACCATTATCAACAATCCACCAATAATCACGGATCATTCTATTCGGTCCATCACAAACTGATAGCGGAAGCTTAAAAACTCCCATCACATAAGTAGGAAGATCCTGAGCCACTGCCTTGATCAATATTTCTCGGGCACTCTGAGCTAAAAGACTATCTCCCCATTCAATTAATATATTACCCAAATGTGCTTGTAAATTCATGGATCGGTCCTTGTGCATTCTCCCATGCGGGGTGGGCAAGCCAAGATACTTTTTTGCGATAGACAAGACAAGCCAAGATACTTGACATCAAAATCCTGCTGCATCACATGCAAGGTATCACGAACTGTTACTTGAGTCGCCAATGGACAAACATGACTAAAAAGAATCGAACATTTGGAAGGATTAATAAGTTGACCCATCCCTACTGCATAGATATTCAGAATATTTTTAACTCGGACTGCTTGCTCAACAGAAGCCTTGATGAACAATAGGGTATCGTTGGCAAACAAAAGATGGAAAATCCCTGGAGCACCTGTACACACCCTTAATGGTGAAATTTCATGCTGATCAACCTCCTTTTTCAACAAAGTAGATAAACCGTTGGCTACCAATAGAAATAAGAAAAGAGATAGGGGATCCCCTTGCATGAGGCCTCGAGTAGGAGAAAATGCTTCCAACAAGGTTCTATTAAATTTTGCTGAATATTTCACCGTGGTGACACATTATTCACTGTACCCAACTCTATCAAAAGCCTTCAATAAATCAACCTTATAGGCACAAAAGGAATTATTCGCTGACGGAGCATGATCCATATAATGTAAACACTCAAATGCCAGAAGAGCATTGACCAATAATTAAGATCTATGTAAGTGTAAAATGATGAAAATATGTTTCTCTAACAGCTACTAATATCTTGAGAAATACTCCCTCGGTTCGTAAATTAGTGTACTTCTAGATTTTATCTAAGCCAAACTTTATCAAATTTGACCAACTTTATAGATAAATATAGCAATATATATTACATCAAATTGACATATTATGAAACTAAATTTGTAAACATATCTAGTGGTACCAATTTAGTGTCATAAATGTTGTTACGTTTTTCTATAAAGCTTTATAAACTTTGACTTAAGACAAGGCTGGAAGTATACTTATTTGCGGACGGAGGGAGTAAGTATTGTAGACTCCAGACAACGTGCCGTGGGAATGACCACGACAGATGCTGCAATCGGCAGCGAGTAGTAGAACATAGGGCAAGGGCGGCCAGCCATCTGCGGTGCGAGATGAGGGCGGAGACACAGGGTTTTACCCAGGATCGGCCCCCCGGAGGGTAAAGACCTACTCCTGCTAGATTATATTATGATGGAGGTACAATGGGGCGAGCTCGACGGCTAGGCGGCGAGTCGCTTGGGTGAATGATGAAACGTATCCTCTACACGCCCTCTAGGGAGGTTTATATAGACTCACCCCCCTAGGGTTTACATATCTCAACCGAATCAGTTAACGTCTCGGCAATCGTTTAACCTAATCCGACTGGGCCTATCTACTCTCCTAGGCCTTCGGCTTCCAGTCGCTTGAATCTACGCCAGGCCTTGATCCAGTCGCCGTCCTGCAGGCCCACTCGCCAGTTCCTGGGCCGGTCGGAAACGTCCTGCTGGGTATACCCCGGTAGGCATATCTCCATCAGTAGTCCCCGAGGCCGTCGTTGATTGGTCGGAGGTGTTCGTTGGCAGTCAGAGTATACGGTTCCAATGCGGACGCCCAGTCGAATCGGCGTCGGACTCCTGAATAAAGGAAAAAACCAGTTATTCTAGTCACGATGATGGCGGTCAATCGGGTCACAGCTCGGCGAACGGGTCGGCGAAATATTCAGTCACTGTTGTAGTGATCGGGTCAGTGAGTCGAATGGACGAAGTTGGACCGTCAGATGCAGTCAAAACTAGCCGTTGGGGTAATCCAACGGTAACTTTGGCGTAATCACCGCGTAGTAACGGCTCCCGAAATTGGCGGGTAGCAACCGCTATATAAGGGAAATGGCAGGCGATCGGTGAACCACTCTTCCGTCATTTCCTCCACTTTCGCCCATCTCCGTCTTCCTCCGCCCATGATCCAATCGATCCAAAACCTTCGACCTCCGCGAATCTTTTCCGCCAATGGCCCCTCCACCGAACCATGGGCAGGTCCAAGTGCACCAGGCGCCATCGGCATCCTTCGAGGAAGCCGGGATCCTACCGGCGGCAAGATCTCGCCCGGAGAGGTGACTCCGGACCCGCGCGAGGGAGAATTTATTTGCTTCACCAGCCACCTTAGGCGGGGGCTGGGGTTTCCCACATCTCTTCTTCGGCTTCGCCTTCTCGGATCGATCGCCGACTGGGCCCGATAGAATCGAGCAGCTCGCCATTTTCGTATGCTCATGAGTGCTACTGGCTGCAGGCCCTACTTCCCTATGGCAAGATCTGTTCCACGGGAGGATCGATCGCGAAGAATCAGCGGCCGATGCTTGCTGCGGTGGCTGACGTTCGATTGAAGTCGAAGGCCTCCTTCTTCGACCTGATGCTACCTGCCAAGGTGGCGAGCGAGTGGAAGAAGTCCTGGTTTTACGTCACCGAGGCGACTCCAGACGGCGAGGTGGCGATCCCAAGATACTCCGCCGACCGACCCGAACCGCGCCGACTCCAAGTCGGCAAGCTCCCAGTAGACCAGCGGATGGTCGTGGACGAGATGCTTCAAACCATCCGCGGCCTGAAGAAGAAGGGTCTTCAAACCATCAACTTGTACAACTGTTGGATCGGGCGGCGACTCGTTCCCCTGGCCCGCAGTGACCATTACATGTACGAGTACACGGGCAGGGAGGACTCGACGAAATCCTGCCTCGCCGAGTGGAAACTCAAAGACTATACCCTGGCGCTGAAGAAGATCAACCAGGCGGCATACCTGGACGCGAAGGCTGGGGTCTCCCCCTACACCGCGAAGCATCCAACTCCAACGGTAAGTCGTTGTTTTCACTATCATTTGCAGTCGCAGTTGATGCTGTCGCGGTTATACTGATATTGTCTCGTGCCTGCTGCAGCTATTCCAGGTAGTGGAAGGGAGTCTCCCACCCGCGGACGACGAGAACTCGAGCTCGTCCGTCCAGGACGGGACGAGTCACCTCCTGCCAAGGGCGGCGTCGGGAGCGACGCGAGTGATGACGACGACGACGATGACGAGCCTAGGGAAGACGCCGCCCCGATGGTCCGCAAAACTCGCGGGCAACATCAGCGCGAGCTCGAGGCGAGTAGAAGCCTCGTACGTCATGACGATGACGACGATGAGCTTCCCGAGCACACCTCGCGTCGTGAGGCTACACCATTGAAAAAGAAGAAGAAGAAGAAGAAGGAAGTGAAGGCCCCTCCAAAGAGGAAGACAAAGCCAGCGAAACAGGCATCTCCACCTCGCTCGGCGAGTAGTTCCGACGCCACCAGCTTGGCCAAGGATGAAGCGCCGCAGACGACAGCAGCACCGCATGCCACTGCCTCCCTGAGTGAGGTACCTCTAGCCTCGCTTCCCCCCCTATTCGCCCCAGTCTCTGGGTTGGGGGTTGCTTAAGCCGCAGCAGCTTCGCCTCCCAGGAGAGCCCCTGCCGAAGTCGTTTCGGAGGCTCCTGTCGCGGCCTCATCCTCGAAGAGGCCTTTCGTGTCTTGGGCACATGATGTTTTGGAGATGGGCCTCAGTCGGAAACTGGGGCCCGAACTGGAGAAGCCGGCCAGCATCCGCACAGGGCTGCAGTTCATACCATTCGCCAAGTAAGTTTTGTTCAACTGCTTTGCCTTTCGTTGTAATCGGACCATTTTACTCATATAATCAACTCGCAGGACTGGAGTTAAAAAGATAGGCCACCCGTCCGTGGCCAAGGTGCCACCAGTCGTCGTCGAGGAGGACCCCTCGCGGAAGAGGAAAGCTGATAAGGTCGCTGCCCCCGCAGACAGTGCCAAGAAGGCCAAGGTCGATGATGTTGTCACAGTGTCTGACAACACAACGGTTGCTCCGAGTGGTCCTCCGACTGCGACGGAGGCAGCCGTGAAGACCAAGGAGGATGCTTCTCTTGGTGCTGGACCGTCCACCGCAACCTTCCCCCGCTTCATGGCCAAAGCGGCTACAGCGAGTGGTACAACGCCATCGAGCCGCGCACCTGGGGTCGCCGAAACGGAGGTCGAACAGCGTTGCGGGCACACTCCGGCTCTTCTCGCATCTGTGGACGCGCTGCAGCTCCATGGCATGCTAGGCGCATCCATACAGGTATGTCCAGTCCCTGAGGATCGGGCCACTGAATTTCAGTGGTCAGAATCTTTTTGTTGTTTGTGTTTTTTTGTAACACCCAGTCCCCGAGTGCCTAGTCGCTGACTTTCGGCGGGTCGGCACTTAGGATTTTTGATCTCCAGTCCCCGAGTGTCCAGTCGCTGAATTTCAGCGGGTGGGCACTTAGGTTTTTTTATCTCCAGTCCCCGAGTGTCCAGTCGCTGAATTTCAGCGGGTGGGCACTTAAGATTCCGTGGTTTGTTTAACTGTTTGACTTATGCACAGGGCTTGCAGCGTGAATCAGCCGACCGACTTGCTGTGAAGTGTCGCGCGGAGAAGGAGCTTGTTGCCGTCCAAGAGACGAACAAGGGACTCCAGGCAATCACTGCCAAGGCAGAGGACGTCCGCCAGGGCCTTGTCCCGGCGAGTGAACTGTCGGCGGCTCAGTATGCCTTGAGTACGGCTGAGCAGCGGATCGCTGATCTTGAGCGCGAGCTGAAGGAAGAAGCGGCGAAGTTCAGCGGATGGGAGCCAAAAGCTGTTATTTCTTGAAGAGCGGAAGATCTCTGACGCCCTCGTTGCTGGGCTACAAGATGACTTCTCCTCTCTTCAAAGCTTCATGACGGGTCTCTGCCGTCCTTTGATTGGTAAGCTTTCCTGCCTCTGCCTGTAGTAGCTCTGTTATGGAATCATCATTGTATTTACTGCCGGCCCCTGTCCGCAGGTCGGATTATCGACAGCTCGGAGGAGGCGCAAACGTATGACGCGCGGCAGTGCGTGGCCACTCTGGTCGACTCGGCCACGTTGTCTGCGGCTTGCATTCGAGCTTATCTTCAAGAGATGTTGCCCACGGAAGTGATTCCCAGCGATCTCGTCGAAGTTTGGCGGTATCTGGAGAAGGCGCCATCAGTCGTCGAGTTCATGACGCGGTCGGCGTTCCGGCGTGGGGCGGCAACGGCGCTTAGCCTTGGGCTTGCCCACTTCCCGGAGGACTTCGACCTTGACGACGTGACGAGTGGCTACCCTTCCTCGATGGGCTCGGTGGAGATTGCCGAGGTGCTGAAGCTGACGGACCGGGCCGCGGTATACTCCGATCGCGTCTGGGCGATGGGCGACCTTCTCCCTTATAAGGAGACGACTATCGCGCCCAACGATCCCGAGCCACCGCACCGAGACTTCAAGGTTGAGCAGCCCTTTCGTGCGGCGATGGCGGGTGAGTTGACGACGTACCCGTCGAACCCGTACACTCCCTTCATTCGCAACCGCAAGGGTGGCGGCGAGTCGACGTCGAAGCCTGCGGAATAGAAACATTGTGCCTTGGGGCGTTAGTAGTAATTTGGCCATTGGGCTCAACTTGTATTTTGTAACAACTTTGTTATGATGTAAAGGAATTTCGCGTTATTTTGTTTTACGATTTTGATTGATGATTGGACGAGTCCCCAAGCGCGTCCGCCCTTTGTATGGGTTTTACCTTGTTTGTTATGTGTTTGTGGTTTTGAACATTTTGTCAGTTGTTTTGTTATTGAGGTCGACTCGCCCGAGCTTGGGAGGCCAGTCGTAGGGCGACTCCCATGAGTGCTCTTTACTTGACCGTTTTCCCTTGTGCGAACGAGGTCGGGTAGCCGAGTCCCCGAGCGTGGTACTTGGTGGTTCTAGTCGCGGCTCTAGGGTGGGTGAGGACTGGGCGCGTTAGAGTGAGCGCATCACTCCTGCCTAGCCCATCGGGTCAGTCGCGTGGCGAGTCCTGGGCACGCTCTCGTACTTGGCGTTTTTCCCTAGTCGCTCGTGCTTAACGGGTCGTCAGTCCCCGAGCGTGGTACTTGGCCGTTCGAGTCGCTGTGTCGAGGATGCGGAGGATCACGGTCGCTGTGAGGAGCGAAGGCAGATGTTTTGGCTCGTTAAGCCAGTCGAGCTAGGCGACTCCAATGGGGCTCCGAGTAGGCGTTTTTCATGGACGTTACGAGTCCTGGGTAACCCAGTGCCCTCGTAACGCACTACTTGGCCGTGCCGGTCGCTGTACCAGAGGTTGACTTCTGCAGTTAGCTTGACGATGTTATTACGAGTGCGAGTGGCACAAGACACGGAGAGTAGACGCAATTTGCGGTAACCGACATATTTTATTTCATAGCTAGTGGAGGGTACATGTATGGAGTTCTAGGAGTAAAACTTCCGTAGGAGGTTTACATTCCACGGTCGCTTGAG
Organism: Avena longiglumis; assembly: GCA_030063025.1. NCBI lineage: Eukaryota > Viridiplantae > Streptophyta > Magnoliopsida > Poales > Poaceae > Avena > Avena longiglumis. Next base: position 508,514,351 of record CP125976.1, on the reverse strand, counting down.
TCGAGTTTCCCGTCTCCGCGGACGTCGGTGAGGTAGTAGGCGTCATTGCCGAGTACTCGCCCGATGGCGAATGGTCCCTCCCACGGGGGGGGGGGGGGGGGGGGGAGAGCTTTTGCATGACCTTCTTGTCATGGATGAGGCGTAGCACCAGGTCGCCTTCCTGGAAGGTGCGAGTCCTCACCCGCCGACTATGGTAGCGGTGGAGTCCTTGCTGGTAGATGGCAGTGCGGGAGCGAGCTAGGTCGCGTGCCTCGTCGAGTTGATCGACTCCATCCTGGCGTGCGAGTTCGTTCGCAGTCTCCGTGTAGTGTACGACCCTTGGCGAGTCGTGCTCTAGGTCGGTGGGCATGACTGCCTCGGCGCCATACACCATGAAGAAGGGGGTGAACCCTGTCGACCTGTTGACCGAGGTGCGGATACCCCAGATGACGGAGGGTAGATCCTCGACCCAGCACCCGACGGTACGCTCGAGTGGTACTTGGAGCCGTGGCTTTAGGCCGTGGAGGATGCTCTAGTTGGCCCGTTTCGCCTGGCCGTTGGACTCCGGGTGGGCGACTGAGGCAGAGTCGAGTCGGATATGTTGTTCCTCCCAGAACTCGGCCATGGCCCCTTTGGCGAAGTTGGTGTCGTTGTCCGTGATGATGCTGTTTGGGAACCCGTAGCGATATATGAGCTCGCGTAGGAACTTGGTGGCGGTCTTCCCGTCGCATTTCCGGACTGGCTTGGCCTCCACCCACTTTGTGAATTTGTCGAGCGCGACCAGGAGGTGGGTGAAGCCGGAGGGGGCCTTTTTGAAAGGGCCTACCATGTCCATACCCCACACGGCGAACGGCCAGGTGATGGGGATTGTCTTGAGCGCGAGCTCGCGTGTCTGGTTGGCGATTTCCGGCACCGCTGGACAATGTCGACGGCGTCTGCGTGTGCGGTGGGCCAGTAGAAGCCATGCCGCATAGCCTTTGCGACCAGAGAGAGGGCGCTGGCGTGGTGGCCGCAGTCACCGGAGTGGATGTCGTGGAGGATTTTGCGTCCTTCAGTGGGTTGGACGCAGCGTTGGAACATGCCGGTCACGCTGCGCTTGTGGAGCTCGTCGTCGATGATGACGAAGGATTTGCAGCGACGTGCTATCATCCGGGCGTCTGTTTCGTCTGCCGGCAAGGTGCCTCCCTCCAAGTAGATGATGTACGGCGTAGTCCAGTCTTCTGGCTCGGCGATGAGTGCGACCAGGGCTGCCTCTGGTTGCAGCGGGACTCCGATCTCGATCTCCCTTGGGGGAGAGACGGAAGGCTTGGTGATGGTGTCGAGGAAGACACCAGCGGGTGGTGCGAGTCGAGCCGAGCCGATACGAGAGAGTGCGTCGTCCTCTTCGTTTTTCCTCCTGTCGATCCACTCGACGGAATAGCCTGCGAAGTGTCCGCTTGTCCCGCTGCGTGGCGGTATGCTGCCATGGTGGGGAGACGGCGTCGCGGTACCGGCCCGACTTGACGGCGGTCGGAGTCTCCGTAGCAGCGTAGGCGGTTGACATTCATCTCCTTGGCGACTCGCATGCCATGGAGTAGTGCCTCGTACTCGGCCATGTTGTTGGTGCAGGGGGTGAAGTCGAGGCAGAGGATGTAGCGGAGATTGTCGCCCTTCGGGGAAGTCAGCACGATCCCTGCTCCTGCGTCGTCTGCATTCTTGGAGCCGTCGAAGTGCATGTTCCAGTAGTGGAGGTACGACAGCTTTTTCGGCTGCTGGGCTTCTTCCCAGTCGATGATGAAGTCCGCGAGAGCCTGCGACTTGATCGCTTTGCGTGGCTCATATTTGATGTTGTGGACGCCGATTTCGACGGCCCACTTGGCGACTCGCCCGGTTGCCTCACGGTTGCAGATGATGTCCTGCAACGGTGTTGAGGAGACGACCGTGATCGGGTGCTCACAGGCGATCTGGCGATCGCCGGCTGCTCTGAGACCGCGTATACCAGTTTCTGGTATTGCGGGTATCGCTGGCGCGACTCGGTGAGGACCTCGCTGATATAGTACACCGGTCGCTGTATCGGGCGCTCCTTTCCTTCCTCTGGCCGCTCGACGACCATGACGGTGCTGATAACGCGCTCGGAAGCCGCGACGTAGACCAGCATGGGTTCTTTGTCGACGGGGGCGGCGAGTAGCACCTTCTTGAGGTCGCGGAGCGCGTCGTCCGCCTCCTTGTCCCACTGTAAGGTGGGGTTTTTGCACATCAGGCGGTATAGGGGCATCGCCTTCTCGCCCAATCGAGGGATGAAGCGACTGAGAGCCGCGACTCGCCCGGCCAGCTTCTGTATGTTGCGCAAGCACTCGGGTTTCCCGAGTCAAGCGATCATGTCGATCTTGGTGGGGTTCGCCTCGATCTCGCGCTTGGAGACGACGTAGCCCAGTAGTTGCCCTGCTGGTACACCGAAGGTGCATTTGCCTGGGTTTAGCTTTATTTTGTATTTCCGTAGGTTGGCGAATGTTTCCGCCAGGTCGGCGAGTAGGTCACTCTGACGAGTGGAGTTCACGACCACGTCGTTGATGTAGACGCGGATATTGCGGCAAATTTGGCTCGCAAGGCATTCCTGCATGCACCGCTGGTAGGTCGCCCCGGTGTTCTTGAGGCCGAAGGTCATGGCGGTGTAGCAGAAGGCTCCGAATGGCATGATGAACACCGTCTTTTCCTCGTCCTCGACAGCCATTTTGATCTGGTTGTACATAGAGTAGGCGTCGAGGAAACACAGCGACTCCGAGCCCGCGGTGGAATCGATTATTTGGTCGATCCGCGAGAGGACGAATTGCTCCTTCGGGCAGGCGCTGTTTAAGTTTGTGTAGTCGATACACATCCTCCAGGTCCCATTTTTCTTCTCGACCAGGACTGGTTTTGCCAGCCACTTGGAGTATTTGATTGTCCGGATGAAGCCTGCAGCGAGTAGACGCTGCACCTCCTCGGCGATGGCTCGGCGGCGCTCTTCATTGAAGGCGGCCGATCGCTGACAGTCGCACTTTGGGGTCGGCGTTGAGTTTGTGCTCGAAGTTCCCTAGGGACACCGGGCATGTCGAGGGCTTCCATGCAAAGATGTCCCCTGTTCTCACGGAGGAACTCGATGGAGCGCCTTCCTATCTTTGGGCTCATGCCCGTCCCGATCATCACCGTTTGGCTGGAGTCGCCTGGGACCAGCTCGACAGTGCGGGTGTGCGTCATTGCCTCAAAGGCTGAGGTGTTGCCGCCTTCCGAGTTGGGCTTCTTGAGTATGGTGGGGTCGTCGTTGTTGACCCCGCTCGCGTACTTGGCGAGCTCGTCGGCGTGGTTGGCCTCAGCCACGATGACGGCGTCGGCGAGTTCGGCTCCTTTGGCCTCGCACTCGGCGGCCATGTCGGGGTCGCCGTGTATGGTGATGATGCCACGCGGTCCGGGGAGCTTCATCGCGTTGCACGCGTAGTGGGGCGCCGTCATGAACTTAGCAAACGCCTGGCGCCCCAAGACGCAGTGGTAGGGGCTGTCGAAGGGCACCAGCTCGAAGACGATCCGCTCGGTGCGGAAGTTTGCTGGTGTGCCAAAGGTGACTGGCAGCGTGACCTTGCCGATCGGGTACGCCTTCCGACCGGGGACGATGCCGTGGAACGTGGTGTAGGTCGTCTCGACCATCGACTGCGGGAGCCGTAGTCGCCTGAAGGTGTCCAGGTACATGATGTTGATGGAGCTGCCACCGTCCATCAATGTCTTTGGGAGCCAGTTGTCTCCCACCTTGGGCTTGACCACCAGGGCGACTTGGCCTAGGTACTCAATGCGTGGCGAGTGGTCGTGGCGGCTCCAGGTGATGGGTTGCTCCGACCAGTTGAGGCACTAGGGAACGTCCACCAGGGCCACCGCGTTGACGGCGACGGTGCTGGCGATGACCTTCTTCTCGCGCTTCGTGTTGAAGCCTGTGAAGGTGTGGAGCGAGCCGGCCACGCTGCCGAATTTTCCGCCATTTGGCGGGTTGTTGTCGGGGTCCTCCCGTGCTCACCGTGCCTTCTCAATCTCCTTGACGGAGTGGCAGTCGAAGGTTGTGTGCGTGGCGGGCTTCCCTTCCCTGTTGTGACACACACAAGGTTGGTTAAGGAGGGCCGCGGGGTCGAACCTTGGTTTCGCCTTGTAGTTGCCGCCGTCGCGGCGGAAGCTCTTGGGCTCGCGTTGCGCGTGCCCAGCGTTGGCGACGAAGTCGACTCGCCCGTCACTGCGACGCTTGCCGGTGAGGCGAGTGTTGCTGTAGCGTAGGTCGGACCGTCGTCCGTTGTCGTTGCCGTTCGTGCGGCGTTGACCTCCCGACTCGTCGTCGGTTTCCTAGTTTGGGTCTTCCTCCGCGTATCTTTTGGTGATCTCAAGGAGGTCCGGTATGTTGTCGAGTGTGCGGTATGCTCGTTTGAGCTTGGCGACCAAGGGCTCGTAGCGGCACGAGGTCTTGAAGCAGTGGATCGCGGTGTCCGGGTGGATGCCGACCGCGTTGTACCATAGTTATTGCCACCGTTGGACCCAGCTGCGGGTCGACTCGCGGGGTCCCTGGACGCATCATTCCAGGTCCTCGATGGTGGTGGCGCGGGTGTAGGAACCCTCGAAGTGCCTGACGAAGGCATCGCGCATCTCTTCCCAGGAGTCGATGCTATCCGGGGGAGAGTGTTGATCCACTGCCTGCACGCTCCCTCCATCATCAGGGGGAGGTAGCGGGCGGCTAGCAGGTCGGTGTGGCCAGCGATCCCATCGCCATGAGGTAGGTGTCCAGCCACACGGAGGGGTCGTACGAAGGGTCGCACTTCTCTATTTCCTTTGGCGCTTTGAAGTTCACCGGGTATTTTTCGCCTCGGATCATCGGTCCGAAGCATCGGGGCCCGAGTCAGCTTAGCGACCCCATCGGCTCGCCGTCGCGGCGATTGGTTAGGGTGTCTCGCAGGTCTTCGGGCTGGCGTGCGCGCCAGCTCTGGTTGTTGACGATGTGGGTGCGGGCATCGACGGGCTGACCGTTGGCGGCGATGAAGTTGGTCGCTGGCCTGGGGTCGTTGGTGGAGAGTGCCGCGTTTGCGGGTCGATGTTGGAGCTGCAGTGGTTCAGGTGGCGGGCAGTTGAGGGTGTTTGCCGCCAATGGACGGTCGCTTGACGCTGCTCTGCTGCCCGATGAACGCAAGTACATCCGGCCCTGTGAGTCGACGCCTGCGTTTTGTTGCTCGACCGCCTTTGCGAGCAGGTCCTTGACGTACTGGATCTGTAGGGCGCCGTCACCGGTGGCCATGATGTTGTCGGCCGCCGCTCGGCCCGCCACGAGGTTGTCCATCGGGGTGGAAAAAGTGGTAGGCCGTTCGCGTCTCGCTCCTGTGAGGAGACCACGATCCGCGGCTGGTCCCTGGGGGGTGCGCGGTTGGGTGGAGGTGGGGTGTCGTTCGCCGTCGACCCTGGTGGGGGTCGGGCGCTTCCTCTGGGTGGCGCGTTCTAGTAGATCGCGCGCTCGGCCACGCGGGTCGGGTCGTTCTCGTCGTCGAAGTTCAGGGCGCGCCCCTGGACGGTGGGGTTCAAGCGCGACCTGATTCGCTGCTGGTGGTAACGTGACAGCTCCTGCGCCGTCACCTGCTCGAGGCAAAAAAAATCGCGCTCGGCTTGCTCCTTGCGGACTGCCTCCGACAGCTTCAGGCGGAGTTCCTCGACCTCCGTTGTCATGGCGTTAGGAGGTATCGGGGTGGAGAAGGGATCCTCCGGTGGGTCGGTGCCGGTCGCCATGTAGGTCGCAGCGTGGCGACCGGTCCCGTCGCGGAGATCGGCGGAGTTTTCCGATCCGGAGTCGAAGTCAAAGATCCCAAGGATGGAGGGATCCTCGAAGTATCCAACGTTGGAGACCTGGGTGATGGAGCCCGCGGGCGAAGCCGCAATGATGAATCCAGCGAGTGACGCCGGGGTCGCCGAGTAGGCGTCGTCGTTGAGGGCCGCGTCTTCCGCGGCTGCGGTGGTTTCGGCCACGTCGCTGTGGGCCGAGTTGTACTCGGAGGCGAGGCGGTGGATCGTGCGGGCCTGGATCTCGGAGAGACGGTCGCGTGGCGGCGACTCGCGGATGCGAGCCGAATCCTCCGAGACGATGACGTCGGTGAGGCCGACGAAGAGGATGATCGTGCCGACTGGCAAGATCATGCTATGCGTGATGGGTCGCGCCGCCGGGACGTAGCTGCTCGGCAAGATCTGGTGCATGTCGCCAATCGCTATCATGTGGCCGATGGCGACCGACTCGTTGATGGGCAGATTGGATCTCGCCGCAGAACACCGGCCAGACCGGCCAGGCCCCACGGTGGGCGCCACTGTCGTGGGAATGACCACGACAGATGCTGCAATCGGCAGCGAGTAGTAGAACATAGGGCAAGGGCGGCCAGCCATATGCGGTGCGATATGAGGGCGGAGACACAGGGTTTTACCCAGGTTCGGCCCCCGGAGGGTAAAGACCTACTCTTGCTAGATTGTATTATGATGGAGGTACAATGGGGAGAGCTCGACGGCTAGGCGGCGAGTCGCTTGGGTGGATGATGGAACGTATCCTCTACACGCCCTCTAGGGAGGTTTATATAGACTCACCCCCCTAGGGTTTACATATCTCAATCAAATAAGTTAAGGTCTCGGCAATCATTTAACCTAATCCGACTGGGCCTATCTACTCTCCTGGGCCTTCGGCTTCCAGTCACTTGAATCAACGCCATGCCTTGATCCAGTCGCCGTCCTACAGGCCCACTCGCCAGTTCTTGGGCCGGTCAGAAACGTCCTGCTGGGTATACCCCGGTAGTCATATCCCCATCACAACGTCTTCAAAGTTCAGTTTTCAAACATGATCCTGAGTCTTAGCTTTCTCGAAACAGGCTTTTGCCCCGCTTTATAAATAAAGCACATAGGTAAGACCGCTGTTGGGCCAGACAGCACAACGCCCAAAGAAAGATACACCCCACGATACAAGAATCTAGGAAAAACCCAAGCCCAAGCCTAAAACAAGAATAAATAAAAGAAAAGGAAATCCGAGAATGGCGGTGTGCCAAAATGGAAAAAAGTCGCAACCAATGCGCCCTCCAGAAAAGTACCACCAATGTCCCGCGGTCCAAAGCGTCTGCGTACCAAAACAGCACCACTAAGAAGGGGAGTGACGACGACACTACTATCCAGTCGGGACTTAGGGTTTCCCCCGGTACGCAGCTCGAAGAGGTGGGGGAGGGATGTCCCCAACACCCTTCAAGAAGGAAGGTGATACCCGCGGGCGTCACCGTGTCGGTGTCAACAAACAAGGATTTCTCCCAACCCCTCCAGAACCACACTCCCGAGCACTTTGTAAAGCTCCACCAATCCCGTCATCCAGGAGCACGTGCCATCCTGGTCTTGAAGTCCCCACTGCTGTCACACCAAGAGCCATGGCGCGAAGCCGGTAGGCCAAGGGAGTGGGGCCTACGGCAAGGGTAGGCATGTCAACAGTACGCGGGAGGGAACTACCTCCACCACTAGCAGGTGGTAGCCGACCGGACGCATCAGCAAGACAAACCAGGCCCTCCAGCCCACCCGGATTTTTAATCCCAGATGCCGGTTATGCCATACATCGCAATCCCGGGATTACCATTTTTGCGAGACATAACAGATTGGTACCATAGTTCATCATCCATTACAAACCATAATAAAGGTATTACAAATAAAGGATCTCATGATCCAGTCTTAATACAATCAACGCAGCGGAATAATAATAATAGTAGCATGGTTGAAGCTCCATCTTTAGGGTCACAAGCAATGCTGACGATGGGAGATGATCCTAGTTGTCATAGACTCCCTGTTGTCCATCATCCTGGCAGTCCTCCTCATAGTATGGCCATAGGAATAGCCAGGGACAAAGCCATGAGTACTCTTTAAGTACTCGCAAACTATCACTAACAAGTAAGTAGTTTGAGTAGGAATCCTAAGCTCTAGGTTATTTTGCAAAAAGCCAGATTTATCTCTAAATGAGTTTAGAAATAAAGAAAACTAGTTTAATGTTCTACAACACCTAAGTATGAACTTAGTTTTCATGTTCACTACCCTGTTGTGGTTAAGTCAAGTTATAATTCATTTCACATGTCATTTGGAAAATATCTGACGATGGAACAGTATGGCCACTCCAACTGTCCATAACCGCGGACGTGGCTATTCAAATAGTTTAACACTCTGCAAAGGTGATACACTTTCACCACAGCATTTGATACATCCGTCGGGAGCAATCCTGATTCAGCATACTCAGTATGCGGATAATCAAGTCTAACCTTTCAATTACACACCCTAGTATAGACACCTCCCATATGAGTTTGGCCTCCCAACCATGACCATCTGTCATCTTGGGAACTGCATAGGTGGACAATCATAACGAGATAGCCTCAGCTCAAACCTATTTCGCAAGGGAAACCATACTAAGATATATAAACTTCCAGTCAAGACCTACCCAAATTCGGGTATTGTGGTTGTACGGTAAAATTGGAACTATATCGCATATGAACCCAACCATCAGTTTTATAAAGAGGCTAAGGCTCCTGCCTCAACATTTTCATCATCAAGTCATCTGGTGTTCAAAACCCATGTCAAAACATTTCATTAGAATGGCTCATTATTCTAAGGTTTTTATAATCATTTTCACCAAGTATTCCCATCTAAAATGATCAAGTTTTATGCTTAGAACTATCCACTAATGTTGGGGGTAGTCACTAATGAGGGATGCTAATGAGGTGTGACTTATCCAAATCTAATCTCATGCCTCAGTATGACATATAGTTCTAACTAACTTAGGCCAAGTTTTATGCTCGTTATGCTACCTATAATATCCTTCCAAAATATCACAAACACTAACTAAAATTAATAAAGGACGTTGGTAAATAAATAAAAGAATAAAGCTTGCAAGTAAAACTGGAATTTGGTATAATCAAGTGGTATAACCAAATATGCCTAAGGCCTCTAGTTTGCATAATTATTATGCAAGTGTTAGCTTGCAAAGTTCTAGCTTGCCTTGAGTAGTGTAGTGGTTGAAGTTCTCCTCTGCTTCCTCTTCGTACTAGTCTCCTTCCTCTTCGTATCCTTGGTCGGTACTAGCGTCTATAAATAACAACGAGGTACACAATCACCAACAATACTTAACTAGTTCTATTTGGCACACAAAGATTCACACTAGATGATCTAGCCTCATGACAATCATCATATGAGTTAAAGACTTAGTCTTATTTATTTTATTTTAGAAAAGTAATTTCTACTCATTGAAAACTACTTAAGATTTAATATTCTCCAATTAAAATATGGGGTCATGTTGACACATGTCATCACCACATATTTTAATTTGGGAATGTGATTTAAAGTGGTGTCACAATTTAATAAGGTTTAACATTATTATTTTAATTAATTAAAGTGACTAGAAATGCCTATGGGGCATTCTTTTTAAAACTTGTCCATTATTACAACAAGTAAACCTACATATTTTACATATTCATACAGACCTTGTCAAATGTAATTTTTGAGAGTTGGAATCAACTCAAAAGCATTTATGGTTGATTTTTGAAAAATGTTTGAATGTAGAAAAGTCTCTGCCTTGTTATTTTTACTATATGTGATCTATATTTCCAAAAGGTTTGAATCCAACGGGCTTGGATTAGCAATTTCAATACCTTTCTAAAAACAATAGTTTCATGCAATTTGGTTCAGTGAATCTCCCTGAATTGATTTTTGAATCTACTGATAGAACTAGGGTTTGAACTAAATTGAAAAATCTAAATTTGAATCTACTAGGTCGCGCGGGAACTAACTGGGCCGGCCCACTGCGCATAGCGCAGCGCGCGGACTGACTTAAGTGATGGCCCCACGCGTCAGTGACTCTGGCTACGTGAAGCGGTAAGTGGCAATCTAGACCGGATTAGCATATAATCTAACAATTGGGGTGTGTCTTCTCCATCGGGCAGCGCCGACGAGACTGAACCCTAACACGGCGGTGGGCTCACTAGGGCTCACCAGGGCTCACCAGGGCATCGTCGTGTTAGGCTCACCAGGGCTCCAGCTAGGTTCGGCGTTGGGGGCGAATGACATTGTCGACGATGGGGGTTCGAACGGTGGCTATGGCAGCTCCTAGGGCGGCTCCAATCAATGGCTCCTATCCTCCTCCTCCGCGGCAGACTCCAGTGAAATTCCGGCGACCTGGTGCTCGTCTTGCTCTGGGGAAGGGTTAGTGGTGCTCTATGAGAGGTGGGGAGTGAGATGGTGTGGCGAATTGAGGCTGGGGATTGCCTCCTTTTATAGCCGGGCGAGAGAGGCAGAGCGGCATGGGCAGAGGTCGTCGGGGCTGGTGTCACAGTGAGCTAGTGGCATGGTTCAGGGGCTAGGACGGTGGTCAGTCGCCTGGCGGTCATCACGGACATCATGGCTCAATGAATGGAGGCCTGCAGCGGTCGACGGCTTTGGTGCATGCCGACTGTGCTGGCGGCGAACTTCGCGGCATCCGGCGGCTACGGGGCATGGGGGCTCAAACGGGCATGCCCGTAGTGCTCCTGGGACACTGGTGATCGTTTAGGCGAGCGAAGAGAGCTCGAGGTGGTCGGGTTGAGCGGAAACGGGCATGAACTGCGGGTGCGCGTCGACATGGTCGACAACGGTTCGGGCACGGCGTTCCCGACTTCTCCTCTCTCTGTCCTTGAGCTGGGGCTGGTCTGAAGAGGGCAGTGAGGCACAGGCAACATGCTAGACATGGTAAGTGAGGTCGGCGTGGCTTGCATCGTGTTGTCGCCGGTAGGGGTCACAAATGTGCTCGGCCATGTATGCCATTGATGAACTGGTCGTGCGTAGTGGGCTAGGATTGATGGGGAGTGGTCGGTGATGTATAGTAGTCTTGTGGAGGTTGTATAGGGAACAAGTTTGGCCAAAACACTAATCACTATAGTGTTTGTTGCTTTATTTAAATGGTGCTCAAAAGGTGTTTGACAAAATGGCCGCAAGAGCAAAGTGTTTGATTTGAAATTTCCTTTTTGGTGGATGTTAGTATTGGTCTATATGGTTTCTGTGCAGCACTGGTTGATCCAAGTGAATTGGTTTAGTTGGGTTTTGAGAAATGGTGATCTTAGTACCTACACTTGATTCAATTTTGAAATGTCAATTTAATAGATTTGAAATTTGTTTCCGTTGGTTTGAAAGGTGGGCTTGGGTTTATTTTTACTTGGTATAGCAAGGGGTGAATAGAATTGGATTTGTTTCTGTTAGAAAACTTGGATTAGAAACACTCAAAGTGGTCTAGTGGTTAACTTTGGTCAAAATGACCATTTGCTCATAAGGTTTATTTTTGAATTTCTCTTCATTTGATTCTGCCTGGAAATGATTTAGATGATGTTGTTTTCATCTTTAATCCAATCCTTGCCAGACATAGCAATCACACATGGCAATACAAGCATTCATGCATTCATCACATACACACATGCATACATATTGATTTTAATAACCAAAAGTTTTTGTTGGACCTAAAATTGGGTGATTAGAACTTGATAATCTTGATTAGTATTTTTGGTATGTTACAAACCTTCCCCCCTTAAACAAAATCTCGTCCCATTTGAAAAAAAGAAAAGTAGGATTTAAAGAGATCTGGAAAATCAGTCCTAATGTAATCTTCTCGCTCCCAAATAGCTTCTTCGTCAGTGTGGTTACTCCACTGGACCTTGAGAAACTTGATACTCCGAATTCTGGTGGTTCTGAAGGCTTGTTCCAAAATACGAATTGGTACTTCAGGATATGTTAAGTCCTCGTTGATTTCTATGGTTCTGTGATCAATATTCTTGAAAACTTCGGTCTTCTCTGGGACTTCTAGGCATTTGAGAAGTAACGAAATATGGAACACATTATGCACGACTGTCATCTCCTCTCGCAGTTCCAGTTGATATGATACTTCTCCTTGGCGATTCAAAATCTTGAAGGGGCCGATATATCTGGGGGCTAACTTTCCTTTGAGTTAAAAACGTTGCACTCCTTTCAAGGGTGATACTTTCAGATATACAAAATCTCCGATATTGAAGGCTAGGTATCGACATCTCTTGTCGGCATAACTCTTCTATCTGGAATTGGCGGTCTTAAGATGCTCACGAATCTTGTGAACTTTCTCTTCGGCTTCTCGTAGGATGTAGGGTCCGAAAATCTGACTCTCTCCTACTTCCGACCAATTCAAAGGGGCACGGCACTTTCTTCCATACATGAACTCAAATGGGGTCATTTGCAAACAGGCTTGATAACTGTTGTTGTATGAGAATTCTGCGAAAGGCAGATAGTCTTCCCATTTTGATCCATATTCTCCATTTTTCCCTCGGTCTGAGGGTGATAAGTTGTGCTGAAATCTAGTCTGGTTTCTAATCCTTCTTGGACTTTCTTCCAAAACCTCGAGGTAAACTGGGTTCCTTGATTCGACACAATGTTCTTGGGGCCTCCATGCAAACTGACTATCCTAGCAATGTACAACTCTGCTAGCTTCGAACTCTGATAAGTGGTCTTGACCGGTAAGAAATGTACTACTTGGGACAGTCTATCCACTATGAACCAAATAGAGTCATTTCCCCCACTCGATGTAGGCAAACCGGTGATAAAATCCATTCCAACGGAATCCCATTTCCATTCTGAAATCTGTAATGGTTGTAAAAGTCCTGCGGGTCTCTGATGTCCTGCTTTGACTCTCTGACAGATATCACATTTGGCTATATAGCTTCCGATTTCTCTCTTCATCTTATGCCACCAAAATTGCTCCTTCAGATCCGGATACATCTTCATTCCTCCGGGGTGGATAGAATAAAGAGTATCATGGGCTTCTTTCAAAATAGCTTGCTTCAATTCTGAATCTGCTGGCACACAAATACTTCCTTTGTACCATAAAACTCCTTCTTCATCTTCGGTGAATCCGCGTACCTTCCATGTACCGATACGATGTTTGATTCCATCGATACTAGCATTTCCTTTCGGCGCCTCCTTGATCTGACTAATCAAAGTGGGTTAAAGTTCTATGCTAGCCAAAAAAATCCTTCACTTACTAGTTCCATTCTGAAATCTTCCAAGTCCTTGTGCAAATTTGGTTGCTCCTTCAGAATCATGGTGTTCAATCGACACGGCAATCTGCTAATTGCATCTGCTACCACATTGGCTTTGCCAGGGTGATAGTGAATGTCAAGGTCATAGTCCTTGATTAGCTCTATCCATATCCTTTGCCTCATATTCAGCTCCTTCTGGGTGAAAATATACTTCGGGCTCTTGTGATCCGAATAAATTTCACAACGGTTACCCATGAGGTAATGCTGCCATGTCTTCAAGGCTAATACTATGGCTGCTAGTTCGAGGTCATGGGTAGGGTAATTCTGCTCATGTTGCTTCAGTTGTCGGGATAGGTAGGATATGACTTTGCCTTCTTACATTAGCACACATCTGAGACCAATCTTGGATGTGTCACAATACACATCAAAGGGCATCGTGATATCCGGCATAATCAAGATTGGGGCTGAGATCAATCTCTTCTTAATATCTTGAAAACTTGCTTCACATTTGTCCGTCCATTCAAACTTCTTATCTTTCTTCAACAATTGGGTCATGGGTCTTGCGATGCTCGAGAATCCTTCTACGAACTTGCGGTAATATCCCGCTAATCCGAGAAATGCATGAACTTGGGTTTGAGTGGTTGGGGCTTTCCATTCTTCAACATCCTTAACCTTGGCAGGGTCGACAGCAATTCCTCCTGCTGACATGATATGTCCGAGGAATCCTACTTCCTGTAACCAGAACTCACATTTGCTAAACTTGGCATACAATTGATGCTCCCTAAGGGTTTCTAGGATGGTCCTTAGGTGTAGTTCATGTTCTTCTTCTGATTTGGAATAGATCAGAATGTCATCAATGAAAACAATGACAAACTTATCCAGGAAGTTCATAAAAATCTTATTCATGAGGTTCATGAAATAAGCGGGGGCATTGGTTAATCCAAAAGACATGACAGTGTACTCATACAGTCCATGTCTAGTGGTAAAGGCAGTCTTTGGAATATCATCTGCGCGAATCTTGAGTTGATGATAACCAGTTCTAAGATCAATCTTAGAAAACACTTTGGCACCGGTCAACTGGTCAAACAGATCTTATATCTTTGGCAGTGGATACTTGTTCTTAAAGGTAACATCATTCAGCTTCCGATAATCCATGCACAAACGGTTACCTCCATCCTTCTTATCCACGAACAAGACAGGTGATCTCCATGGCGACGCACTGGGTTGAACCAGTCCTATCTCCAGCATAGCATCCAGTTGCTTCTTCAGCTCCACTAATTTAGACGGGTTCATACTATAAGGTCTCTCAGCTATGGGTCCAGTTCCATGGATTAGTTCAATGATAAACTCGATATCCCAATCTGGGGGCATACCGGGCAATACATCTGGGAATACGCCGGGGTATTCACAGACTACTCTGACTTGGTCAATGGTTGGTTGGGATAGACTCTTGTTGCACTTGAATTGATGGGGCAAGGTTTCAGATACATGCTCTACTGACACTCCAGTGGTACTAGTCATGGTTATGGCTTTCTTGGCATAGTCGATTAATCCTTTATGTTTCGACATCCAATCCATTCCTAGTACTACTTCCAAACCTTGTTGGAGATATGCCCTAGAGGCAATAATAAAAGAGGTTATTATTATATCTTTGTGTTTCTTATAAATGTTTACATTCATGCTATAATAGTATTAACCGGAAACATTAATACTTGTGTGATTTGTAAACTAAATTAGAGTCCCTAGTAAAGCCTCTTTATAATACCAGTTTGTTGGTTAATAGATGATCGTGGTTTCTCTATCATGAGCATTGAGATGTTATTAACAACAAGAACATATCATTAGGAGAATGGTGTGATGGACATACTCCTATAGATAAGCATAGCATAAAGATCAAGTCATTTCAATAGTTCATTTGCTATAAGCTTTCTGATACATAGTAACCTAATTCCTTCGACCATGAGATCATGCTAATCACCATCACCAGAAGGATGCTTTGATGACATCAAACACCACACACCGTGCGGGTGGCTATAAAGGTGGCATTGAGTGTTCGGAAAGTATGTGTTGAGGCACATGGATCAAGAGTGGGATTTGTCCATCCATATGACGGATAGATATACTCGGAGCCCTCTCGGTGGAATGTCATCCAATTAGCTTGCAAGCATGTGACTGGCTCACAAGGGATCACATATCACGGGAATGAGAAAAGAGTACTTATCGCTAACGAGGTTGAACTAGGTATGCAGAGATACCGACGATCAAACCTCGGATAAGTAAACTATCGCGAGACAAAGGGAAATTGGTTTCGTGTGTAAGTGGTTCATTCAATCGCAAAGTAATCATAGAAATATGTGGGAGCCATATGAATTTCCAGATTCCTCTATTGTTTATTGATCGGAGAAGTGTCTCGGTCATGTCCGCATAATTCACGAACCGTAGGGAGACACACTTAAGGATTCGATGTTGTTTAGTAGATATGGAATGTAAGTAGGGAGACCGAATGTTGTTAGGAGTATCGGATGGGATCCGGGATATCACGAGGAGATCCGAAATGGTCCAGAGAAAAAGATTCATTTAAGGAAAGTTCGATTCCGGAGTTCGGGAATGATTTCGATGTTTTCATGGGATAGGTTCTAGAAGGGTCTAGAAGGTTCACCGGACCGGAAGGGGAATGGTTCATGAATGTGTCATGGTTAAGTGGAATGATTGGATCATGTCCTAGGTCACTTGGTTGGGCATTCGCGAGAGAGAAATAAAGCTCTAAATTGAAAGTCAAAAGGGAGGTTTGAGAAGTCAAACTAGAACAATAGTTTCATAGTGGAAAAAGGAAAGAGTCCTTCCTTCTCTCCAACTTGGGTTTGGGGAAGGATTCAAACTCCCCTCTCCAAAGCTGCCTAGAGGGGAGGGGCTGCCCCAAAGCAACACAACCAGCCCTCCCCACCTCCAAGACGCGTCGCCGCCTCGCGCTGCCGCCGGCTTGTCGTTGTCGCCCTAGTCGCCACCGATCCACCTCCTCCTCTCTGGCCTTCTAAACCTAGATCGCCGGAAACACTAGATCCACTATAACTTGCATCGGCTTAGGCGAAGCCCTGCGGGATCTTCCCTCTACTTCCGACACCACGCCGTCGTGCTGCCGGAATCGCGAGGAGAGAACTAAAACCTCCGCTGCCTACTGGAACAAGGGAGAGGAAGGTCTTCATCGAGTACCGAGCATGTGACCGCTGCGGAAGTGCTACCGGAACGCAGTGCTGGAAGGATCGTCTACGCGATCTTGAGATCGGCAAGTGTACGACTACATCACCCATGAGAATTTGCTCCCGTTAACCGCTTTTGAATCTTCAAGGGTCAGTACTCTAATCGACTCGTTGCTACAATCTAGTAGATAGATCTTGGCTTGTTTGTGTGCATGCGGTAGAATTTTTTTGTTTTCCATGCTACGAACCCCTACAAACCTTTGGTTCCAAGTACTATTAGATTAGCATAAAAATATATGCCATGGATTCTGATAGGTATGACCTTGCAAATTTGTCTAGCTTTGGTGGTTGAACCAGGTATTTGAACTATCATAACATGCTTCAATTTTGTTGGTTGAATCTTACTAGTGCATGCAAATTCTTCTGTAACAAACGAGTGCGATGCTCCAGAATCAAATAACACTCTTGCAAGTACTGAGTTAATAGAAAACATACCCAGCACGACATCTGGCGCTTCTTGGGCTTCTTGAGCATTCATGTGAAACAGAAGGCCGTTGCGGTTGAGCGAGTTCCCTGGGGCAAATCTTCTTCCAGGTTGAACACGGCGCTGCTGCTGAGCTAGTGCATTCACACTGGGGATGCTGCAAGCTTCTTGGGGCACTCATTGGAGTAGTGACCTTTGGTTCCACATTCATAACAAGTAACCTGGGACTTGTCTTTTCCTGCAACAGGAACGACATTGCTTCCAGTCCTTGGGGCAGTATTGGTGTTGGTGGGGTTGTTGACTTTGGCCGGTGCACGATTGAAGTTGTTGGAGTTACCGAGGTTGTTGTGGTGGTTTCCTTCGGGCCTTGGGTTTCCTCCTCCACGGTTGGGATAGTTCGGACGGGTCATCGGGGGTCTATTGTTCCTCGGGGCATATCCTGTAGACGGGTTGGGACGATACTTTGGGGTATGGTGGGTTCCTGGATGATGCATCATTTGCCGCTTGCGATTCTCATTGGCTTGGTTGATCTTGCCTTCCATCTGGATTGCAGAATCCACTAAGGCTTCAATGTCAGTAAACGGGATATTTACTAACACTGCCTGCATCTCATCGTGCAGACCATTCAAGAATCTCCTTCTTGGCTTCAGTGTTAATCTCATCTGGTGCATACCTAGCTAATGATAGAAATTTGTCACGATACTCAACTACTGTCATCTTCCCTTGCTTCAATTCTCTGTATTCATCTCTCATCCTCTTGATTAAACCCGGTGGTACATGGGTTCGGCTTAACTTGAGTTTGAATTCATCCCAAGTCATCATCTGTCCTCCATTCATGGTGTGAATGCTATTCCACCAAGCTCTTGCATCTCCTGCCAGATAATGGGTAGCAAACAGTACCTTCTCATTGGCCTCCACTCCCGCGACTTCTAAGTTTTTCTCCATGGTCTACAGCCAGTCATCTGCATCTAATGGCTCCTCAGACTTACTAAAAATGGGTGGATTGGTGTTCTGAAATTTCTTGAGCTTGGATCCATGGTTGTCCTGGTTTCCATGGCCTTGATTGTTGTTGGCTATCTGAGCTATGTGTTGAAGGGTGGCTAAGTTGGCTTGACGTTCGGCTCTTTCATCTTCACGGTTTGAAACCAACATTTGCAAGATTTGCAGCATTGGGTTCGGGGATGAACTGCTTCCTTCGCGAGGCATCTGAAGATTTAGATAGATCATGAGACAAGAGGAAAATTTATAGGGTTCATGGTTTTGTTTTTGAAAAGTTTTTTAAACTTTGAGTTTTGACTCAGGTTTTTGCCAACTAGCAACTTGCTTTTCATTCATTCATTCATTCATAGCACACAATACAAACACACACCATACTAAGGTAACAGATGGTTTTAAGAACCATTCTGCGAAACTACGATACAATGGGACCGGATACAACTCACACCTACGCTAGTGCTCAAGTGCTACTACTCATCAGAATCGGTGGCTTCATCATCATCATCAATGAAGCTGGAATCATCATCATCGGTGTGCAAGTCCATGGCTTGGTCTTCCAAGTAGTCATCATCATCACTGAGGTAGGAGTAGGGGTCTCCACGGATATCTTCCCCTGCATTCTCTCTCTCCTCAAGATGCATGTCCCGCTCATGGATGGTCTCCTCCAAGTCTGTCACTTTGTGACGAAGGCGAGCAATAATGCGATCCTTCTTGTCAAGCAGACGGCAAAAAGTCTTGCACTCTTTTTGCAAGGATGGCGATGGTCTGGTCCTTCTTGACTGTGATGGAATAGTTGTGGTTGGCGTAAGAGCGGGCATTGTCCAACTCCTTCTGCCTATCATACATCATGAAGCTGAGATGATCCACCTGATGCTTTAGCTACGAGTGGTATGGCACCTCCAATGGCTGTCCCATAGCATCACGCCTTGCGTAGAACTCAAAGCGGGTGCCCTTGATATGATTGATGCTTTGCCCACACAGACGGGCAAGAGCTTCCTGCATAACCCTGGCAAGTCCGTCCAGCCAGTTGTTCTCTCTTAAGGTGAATTGGATTCCCTCTGAGGTAGGTGCTTCCATCTTGCCTCTGAGTCTTGCAACTATCAGCCATTTCAATTCTCCTCCTTGCTGATCGTTGAGCTGTGCTCCGAAGAACTTGGGGTGCGGGTCCTCAAGAAGTTCCGAGAGTTGGTCCAAATCGTGCTCAAAGATGATCTCTCCTCCATTGCCCAACTGGTAGAACTTGCTATACTTCACCTCCATCTATAAGAATGTAGGATGAGTTAGTTAGTAGAGTGATCAAGTGTGTCAAATTTTATGTAAGTTTGCAAGAATTTTTTTGAGGGACATGGATTTTCATGAAAGAATCTATGTGATAAGAACAAGAATAGGTTTTCATAAATACTCACTTCTTTTGTTTTGAAACTAAGTTTTTGATTCAAGCGTCCATTCTAACTAGGGTCTCCTATGGTTAGGATGGCTCTGATACCAACTTGTCAACACCCAGATTTTTAATCCCATGCCTGTTATGCCATACATCGCAATCCCAGGATTACCATTTTTGTGAGACATCACAGATTGGTACCATAGTTCATCATCCATTACAAACCATGATAAAGGTCTTACAAATAAAGGATCTCATGATCCAGTCTTAATACAATCAACACAACGGAATAATAATAATATGTAGAAGGAGTGTCCCAAACTTTATACAACATAAGGTGGAGTCCCCTGTGTTTACAATGCTAGTCCCTGGATCAATAGCTAGCATCCACAGTTTAGATGTAATATCAAGAAACAAAGGTCATAATATAACTTTATAACCAGGAAGAATATAATTTTATTACATCATACATAGCTCACTTGGCTATTACATTACATTGCAGCGGAATAACTATAGTCATGGGTCCTTCATCTTCAAAGTGCCACAGGCAGATGTTGGTTGTAGACTTTGTAATCCTAATCAATCAATCTTCACTAAAATCAATCAAACCTGCAACATTACAAGTTATAGCCACAAGGGTCAATACATTTGAATTGTATTGGCAAGCTTCACTACAATGTATAATATTAGTGGATCCTATCAATACATGCATAATTGTCTAAGTAGAGTTTTAGGCTCATTTACAATAAGCAATAATTTATCCTATCTTTTCAAAATGGTTTTGGTCCTTTGTCAAATCTCCTTTTCCAAGTTCCTTGAACTCCTTGGTAGAAACTCAAGTGTTCAAGTCCTTGTCAAAATCCCTTGAGCTCCTTGGTAACCCCAAGTGCATCAAGTTTTATCAAAATCTCATGAGTTCCTTGGTAACCCCAAGTGTTCATGTTTTCATCTCTTGAGTTTCTTGGTAACCCCAAGTACATCAAGTTTTATCAAAGTCTCTTGAGCTCCTTGGTAACCCCAAGTGCTCAAGTCCTTAAAAGTTTTCTTTTAGAAATTAGAATGTCGAGATCTCCCATAGCTTCAAACTTTAGTTGCTCAGTATTGTCCATAACCGGGGACACGGCTAAGTACTTAGATTTTATTATCTTCTGCAGAAGGAGTACACTTTACCCACATGTCACAATCCCATCCTTTTGCCACGGTGGCCCTTTGGATTAGCACTCACCAAGATGGAGTCTTGGCAGATTGAGAATGTGTGAAGTCTTTCAAGGGTCCTCCCATACACCATTGCTAGCTTGTCTTGACACCCATGAAGCATTCAGATCCCCATGTCCGATGGCGAAGACAATGCATGGGTCTTCCCAATGTAGTTGACTAAGCCAGAGCCATAATAGCATGTGGTTGCACACGAAAGCCACAATTGGAGAAACATGTTCAATCTCTAAGTTTCCTGGGTGGTTTCCTTTGGAGCACAACACAAAGAGATTGCCATAGACATGGTTCCTTTTGTTGCCACCTTCTCCAAAACTCAAAGTATCCTTGGCCACCCAGGTGGTTCATTGAGTCCTTGTTTTATTATATAAAACACAAGTCCTTTTCTCATCTTCATAAAATCTCAACATGTATCTCTTTTCAAAATTAAGCATGGATAAGCATGTAACAACTACAATATTTTCACTAAGGAGTGTATAGGGAATCCTATTAGGATTTAGCATAGCATAAGTAAAAATTGTTTTCATGCATGTTTTCAAAATCCACTAAGTATAAGAAAATAGTAGGACTTTGGATGATAGTGTAACTTGCCTTTTTGGTAGGGAATGATGGTTCACTCCTTGATCTTGCTAGTCTCACACTTTGCTAATTTCACTACAATCAATCAAGCAAACACAATATCAACTAGCATTCCAACCCAATAATCAAATAAACAAACACACACACAAAAAAACAATGGGATCTAAGTCATGCATGTGAGCATGCAAAAGATGGTTCTATTTGCAAAGGTGGTCTCCACTAGGCTTCTAGACTTGGTAAGGTCCAAGGTGGTCATTTTCCTACGTGGCAAAGTCATTTGTAAAAAGGGTTTTGTCCAAAAACCATTTTTAAATCCAATCATCATTTTATGTGGTGAAAAATATTTTTATCAAGGCAAAACTTTATGTTTTTCACCAAATGAGTTGCTATTGCAAAACTTGGTGTGGTTTTACTCCAAAACCATTTTCATAATAAAATCAATAATTTTATTTGGCTAGAAAATGGCTAAGTCAAATAATCCATCCTAAATTTTTCCAAATTCATTTTCAAAACCATGGGTTGGTTCCTAGGGTCAGTAAGTTCACCACAAACTAATTTGCAAGGGTTTTAACCTCAAAAACATTTTTGAATCAATTTTCTAAACTAAACAAGCAATCAAATGTTTCTGCATAATCAACTAATCTAACAGATACTATTTGCTAAACCAAAGGCATGGTTGGCTAGGGTTTGTTCCACTGATTCCAACGACATAAAATTTGTAATTTTTGGACGTGTGGATCAAAAGTTACAAAGGTTTGAAATTCACATTCTATTCTGATTTCAATTCTATTTTTAAACAGAAATGGTGACAGGCGGCACTGTCTAATTGGACGGTACCGGTTCGGGTGGATCACGCGCTGCAGACCGTAGGATCTCATTTAGATCGAGCAGCGCAGAGGTATACGATACCTCTTCGCTTATGTTCTATTACAGCCTTACGATCTAGATCTAACGGACGCAATCAATCAGACCACTAATCAAGGCGCGTGGCGGCCGGGGCAGTGGCGGCGAGGCGGGCGGGAGGCGGTTGTTCTAGGAAGCAAGGAAGACAGAGGGGGTGCTTACCGTGTTCGCGAGGACGAGGTGGTGATCGGCGTGTGGTCGACGAGGCAGGGGGCGCACGGTCGTAGGAGTAATCGCTCGCCGGAGTTCGTTCTGGCGACGGCGTGCTCTGGTCGCGGTCGAAGACATTGCTACGGGTCACGAGAAGACAAACCAGAAGCATGGTTAGACGCAGGAGATCACGGAGATGACGCGAGTGTGAAGGAGGAAGCTTGGAGAAGCTTACCGAGGAGGACGGAGACAAGGCAGACGCGGCGTTGAGCTTTGTCGGTCGGCCTTCGAGGACGCCAGCTCAAACGAGAACGCAGACGGATCGTCGGGGAGGTGGGAGGTGTGAGCTAGGTCGAAGGCACGGGGTGGCGATCTGGCGGGAATGGAGGTGGAAGCTTGTCGGGCGGTGGCGGTCGGGGCAAAATAATCGCAGCTGGGGCGAGAGAGGAGGAGCTTGAGGGGAATGGAGGAGAGTGGGCGCTTAAGAGGCGAGGTCGTTGGCGGAATCACTCGGCATTATGCTAATTAACGCATGCAGCATCAACGCGGCAGCGGCGTGGTCGTCGCGAGGGAGACGGGCTGGAGAAGTGGGTCTGCTGAAGGTGGGAAAGGAGTGAGGAGGGTCCACCAGTCGTGTCTGTTAGGTTAGAATCGAGTGCGAATCGTTTTCTTCGGGAGGGAGCTGGGCTGTTCTTTGGGCTCGTGGGCTTGTCCTACTGGGTCAGGTCTGTTACATTTTTCCTTTCCTGAACCTTTTTCTTTTTCTATTTTCCAATTCTGTTTTGAAATTCAAACAACACTCAAGCATTCAAATTGATTCAAATAATCACCAAACTTTGAAACTTTGAATTTGGTTCTATTCAGTAACATAAACCAAATTCCAAAACCAAAATAATAAATTTTTATTTAGGGTCCATTATTAATAAAATAGACCATGGTTATTAAATCAAATAGATTTTGTTTTATTTAAAATCTCCTTTTGAAATCTAATTATTTTCAAAACCAAATCAGTAGGTTTTTTTTGAGAATATAAAATACTTGGAAAACTTATTTTTGAATAAATAAATAAGTTTTGATGTTTTGGAAATAGTAAAAACCTTTATTAATAAAACTTGGATATTAAATCCTTATTGATTTTATTTAAATAAACCTTTACTATTTTTATCAAAACAAAATGTTTTATTTCAAAAGTTTGGCCAAGGTTTAATTTGGCTCTATGGAATAATCTTTATTTATAAAACTTCTATTTCATTTGAAAACCAAATCCTTTTATTTAAAAGATCCAAAATAGCAATTCAAAAATATTTTATTTTCCTTTTATTAAATGTTTATCTTTATAAATCCCTTTAGGATTTATTTGATCCAAATTGGTTTGAGGTTCCAATTGAATTTAAAAAGTTTCTTCTGGCCCTGAAAATCAAACAAAGTTTTATTTTATTCATTTATTTTTCACATTACAAGATTTGAAAAATCTTGGGATGTGACAGGCTACCACCCTTAAAATAAATCTCGTCCCGAGATTTGGGAAGGCTAGGGTTACAAGTAGGCTCAAAACAACTAGGGTACTACCACCCTTAAAAAATTTCAAACAAAAATTACATCTTGTCCTTCTTGGGATCCTGGGGAAATCATCTCTAAGCAAACAATTGCATTGTCATTGGTTTCCACACTTGACTCATGGGCCAAGGTTGAGTTTCTCCATAGGCTTGTTCAACTTATTCTTCATCTTTTCTGGACAATTGCTTGCATAATGTCCTGGGTTCTTGCAGTTGAAACAGTGGATGTCCTTGAGTTCTTTACGTGGCTCTTGTGGACAAGTTGCTACATAGTGGCCTAGCTCTTTGCAGTTGTTGCACACTACTTGGCCAATCTCTTTATTCTTCGGGTTCTCTGGGCAATCACCAGAATAGTGTCCCATTTACTTACATTTATAACATTGCACATGGCTTTTGTCTATCTTTTGCTTCTTGAGTTTCTTTGATCCTTTGAATTGGGTTGTTTTGTTTGGAGGTAAGGTAGACTTGGATCCTTGCACTCCACCTTGTTTCCTTTTGTTCAACAATGGCATAGATGGGGCATTGGATAGGAACATGGTTGTTTCCTTCACATAGGTAGCAAGTAGCTTGAGAAGTGGGACATTGTCCAACAGGATGTTTCTCTTCACAGTTGGGGCATTGATCTCCATGCTCCTTGGAAGTATGATCCTTGTCTCCACAAATAATGCAAGCTGGGGCTCCATCTAGAATAATGTTTCTGTCATCCTTGTTGTCAAAGACTCTTTTGGGATAGCTTTCTTCCATTTTGATCATTTGATCAGTCACCTTAAGAATCAGTTGGCCTTGAGTTTCCAAAAATCCTTGTAGCGTTGGATCTTCTCCACTAGAGTTGGCTATGAACTGAGCTGTCACTTGGTTCAACTGATTCTGGGTTGCTATGAGCTCTTTCATGATGTCCTCTTGGTTGGTGTTGGTGTCATCAACCTTGAGGCTGGAGTCTCTTGGAGTAGACATCTGTTTGGGTTGAATGGTAGATTAGAACAGGCAAGCTATTTCTAAGGAAATATTTCTAATCACACACATCACAATTCACACAACAATGTGCATGCAATCACAAGTCAAACATTTCACTCAAACAACAAAGTTCAAGCACATACTTAGGCAACAAAATAATTTTGTTACACCACATAAGTTGGTGTGTTTGACTTAACTAAAATATGGTGGTCCATCTATATGGTTCACTTGTGATCTTTCCTTCCTTCATGATTCTTCTTACATGAGATCATTGTTCCTTGGGAAAAACTCCTTGGTCACAAACTTCAAGTGATGTAAGCTCTTTCTAACTTTTGCATTCCCTCAGTCTCTAAATCTTGAGCAGGATTTCCTTGTCTCACTTGTAGTCCTTAGTGGTATCCAAGTTGGAAGTCCTTGGGGAATATGCTGAAGATGTTGAAGTCATTAGAGTTGAAGAATTTGAAGTCATTAGAGTTGAAGAAGTTGAAGACATTAGAGTTGAAGAAGTTGAAGAAGTCCTTTGCACATGGTGTAGTCTTTGGCCATGGGGTAGGTTTTTCCATCAAGTTGAAATAGATGAGGTGTAGAGTTAAAACCAAAATGGTTGAGGAAAGAGTTTACAAGTGTTTTTGTAAATAAGTTTATGGAACAAGTACAACTCCTATTTTTCTAAGGGTTTTTGTCCAATCCTAGGGTTACAATCCTACAGGCAACACAATGCTCTGATACCATCTGTATAAGGAGTGTCCCAACCTTTATACAACATAAGGTGGAGTCCCCTGTGTTTACAATGCTAGTCCCTGGATCAATAGCTAGCATCCACAGTTTAGATGTAATATCAAGAAACAAAGGTCATAATATAACTTTATAACCAGGAAGAACATAATTTTATTACATCATACATAGCTCACTTGGCTATTACATTACATTGCAGCGGAATAACTATAGTCATGGGTCCTTCATCTTCAAAGTGCCACAGGCAGATGTTAGTTGTAGACTTTGTAATCCTAATCAATCAATCTTCACTAAAATCAATCAAACCTGCAACATTACAAGTTACAGCCACAAGGGTCAATACATTTGAATTGTATTGGCAAGCTTCACTACAATGTATAATATTAGTGGATCCTATCAATACATGCATAATTGTCTAAGTAGAGTTTTAGGCTCATTTGCAATAAGCAATAATTTATCCTATCTTTTCAAAATGGTTTTGGTCCTTTGTCAAATCTCCTTTTCCAAGTTCCTTGAACTCCTTGGTAGAAACTCAAGTGTTCAAGTCCTTGTCAAAATCCCTTGAGCTCCTTGGTAACCCCAAGTGCATCAAGTTTTATCAAAATCTCATGAGTTCCTTGGTAACCCCAAGTGTTCATGTTTTCATCTCTTGAGTTTCTTGGTAACCCCAAGTACATCAAGTTTTATCAAAGTCTCTTGAGCTCCTTGGTAACCCCAAGTGCTCAAGTCCTTAAAAGTTTTCTTTTAGAAATTAGAATGTCGAGATCTCCCATAGCTTCAAACTTTAGTTGCTCAGTATTGTCCATAACCGGGACACGGCTAAGTACTTAGATTTTATTATCTTCTGCAGAAGGAGTACACTTTACCCACATGTCACAATCCCATCCTTTTGCCACCAGTGGCCACTGGATTAGCACTCACCAAGATGGAGTACTGGCAGATTGAGAATGTGACGAAGTCTTTCCAAAGGGTCCTCCCATACACCATTGCTAGCTTGTCTTCAGCACCCATGAAGCATTCCAGATCCCCATGTCCAGTAAACTGAAGACAATGCATGGGTCTTCCCAATGTAGTTGACTAAGCCAGAGCCATAATAGCATGTGGTTGCACACGAAAGCCACAATTGGAGAAACATGTTCAATCTCTAAGTTTCCTGGGTGGTTTCCTTTGGAGCACAACACAAAGAGATTGCCATAGACATGGTTCCTTTTGTTGCCAACTTCTCCAAAACTCAAAGTATCCTTGGCCACCCAGGTGGTTCATTGAGTCCTTGTTTTATTATATAAAACACAAGTCATTTTCTCATCTTCATAAAATCTCAACATGTATCTCTTTTCAAAATTAAGCATGGATAAGCATGTAACAACTACAATATTTTCACTAAGGAGTGTATAGGGAATCCTATTAGGATTTAGCATAGCATAAGTAAATATTGTTTTCATGCATGTTTTCAAAATCCACTAAGTATAAGAAAATAGTAGGACTTTGGATGATAGTGTAACTTGCCTTTTTGGTAGGGAATGATGGTTCACTCCTTGATCTTGCTAGTCTCACACTTTGCTAATTTCACTACAATCAATCAAGCAAACACAATATCAACTAGCATTCCAACCCAATAATCAAATAAACAAACACACACACAAAAAAACAATGGGATCTAAGTCATGCATGTGAGCATGCAAAAGATGGTTCTATTTGCAAAGGTGGTCTCCACTAGGCTTCTAGACTTGGTAAGGTCCAAGGTGGTCATTTTCCTACGTGGCAAAGTCATTTGTAAAAAGGGTTTTGTCCAAAAACCATTTTTAAATCCAATCATCATTTTATGTGGTGAAAAATATTTTTATCAAGGCAAAACTTTATGTTTTTCACCAAATGAGTTGCTATTGCAAAACTTGGTGTTTTGGGTCAGTAGGTTTGGTCCAAACCATTTCCCAAAGTTTTTACTCCAAAACCATTTTCATAATAAAATCAATAATTTTATTTGGCTAGAAAATGGCTAAGTCAACTAATCCATCCTAAATTTTTCCAAATTCATTTTCAAAACCATGGGTTGGTTCCTAGGGTCAGTAAGTTCACCACAAACTAATTTGCAAGGGTTTTAACCTCAAAAACATTTTTGAATCAATTTTCTAAACTAAACAAGCAATCAAATGTTTCTGCATAATCAACTAATCTAACAGATACTATTTGCTAAACCAAAGGCATGGTTGGCTAGGGTTTGTTCCACTGATTCCAACGACATAAAATTTGTAATTTTTGGACGTGTGGATCAAAAGTTACAAAGGTTTGAAATTTACATTCTATTCTGATTTCAATTATGTTTTTAAACAGAAATGGTGACACGCGGCACTGTCTAATTGGACGGTACCGGTTCGGGTGGATCACGCGCTGCAGACCATAGGATCTCATTTAGATCGAGCGGCACAGAGGCATACGATACCTCTTCGCTTATGTTCTATTACAGCCTTACGATCTAGATCTAACGGACGCAATCAATCAGACCACTAACTGGCGGCGCTGCGCTGCGGTGGACGGTGGCGACGGTCGGGCGGCGGGCTAGCGGTTGTTCTAGGAAGCAAGGAAGACAGAGGGGGTGCTCATCATGTTCGCGAGGACGAGGTGGTGCTCGGCGTGTGGTCGACGAGGCAGGGGGCGCACGGTCGTAGGAGTAATCGCTCGCCGGAGTTCGTTCTGGCGACGACGTGCTCTGGTCGCGGTCGAAGACGTTGCTACGGGTCACGAGAAGACAAACCAGAAGCATGGTTAGACGCAGGAGATCACGGATATGACGCGAGTGTGAAGGAGGAAGCTTGGGGCGGTCTGGGCTTACTGTAACACCCTCAGAATCGGCCCTATGCAAGTTTTAGCGAAACCCGCCAAACCCGCATAGAAACGATTCGAAGGTGCCCACCAGGCACTTTCGTGCGGGTGGAAAACAAAGTAATAACATTACACCACAGTCCTCGATGGGACCCACAGATATACAGAATGACTCAATGAGTCAAGGATAGATATAATATACAAAGATCCAAATCACCTTGAAAACGATAGAGCGTCCACTACGGACAAGATGCAAATGGGGCTAAGAGCCCGAAGAATAACCAATGGCGCCCATAACCCTGCCAGCCAAGCCGGAAGGGTAACCCCGCTAACGCGTCGATCTCAAAACTGCTTAAACAAAAGGGTGCCGACAAAGGGCAAAGGAAAAGAAGGAGCGTCGATCGAGGCCAAGACACGGCGAGGCTAGAATTCGCGGTCCTCGCCTACATAGGTATGGTGGATCGAAAGCGGCAAAGATGCACTAAACAACCTATAGAGACTCGATACAATGGCGGCTATCGAGAGGGGTGAGAAAGACCTATTCGGATCCAACCCGATACTATCATCAATCAAACCCATCTGGCGTTTCCCTCGAGACCAAACGAGAAGTCAACCGAGGAACTCACACGGTTGGCGGTTTTAATTATTCGATTATAGTTGTGGCACTTTACTAGTCAGTTTAGATAATCGCTCGATAAAGTAAGCAATGGGCACTTTTAGTTAACCATTCCGTTATAGTTACAACACTTACTAATCGAATACAATTAGCATGAGACAATCCCAAAACCCAAAGAGTTGTTGGTACTTTTACTTAGCCATTCCGCTGCGTGGAAGTCGATTACTAGTCTTATCGGATACAAGTCAATCAATAGCAAATAAACTTTAGTTATAGTTGTCTATGATCAAGCACTGTGCTCCAAGTCGTCCATAACCGCGGACACGGCTTCTCGAAAAGATTTAACCCTGCAGGGGTGCACCAAAGTATCCACAGGCACTTCGACCCTTTTTGCCAGATCAGTTAACATACACCCATCGGTATGTCGGCGGGGCCTAAGTCACGACGTTCCTAGATCCAAAGCAAGTACATGGGGGCCACCCCACCAAGTCGACACCCGCAACGGAGTCGACCGGTCTCCGAGACGGACTTAGGGTTTGGGTATACGGCTGTGCACGACAGCAAATCCCCAAACGGGGACTGTCGGCACCGCGGAATCGTGTCCCGATCCTAAACAGTACACGTGCTATCTATCGCACAATTTAAATAAAGCAGTAAGCATGGCATAAGTACAGGATAGTAAAAACACCTCAAACTAGTTGTGGCCCCCAGTACAATACTTTGAAATCAGGTAATTATCAATGGGGGGCCCATATCTCCCCACCTGTGGTTAGCGCGCTCGATCTCGGAACAGGTGTCAAGAACTCGAGTCCTACGGGACACAAGTGGGCGGTCGGAAACCAAATCTTACCTATCACCCACCGATGCCTCTGCTTAATTCAGTTTTAGTTGTTAAACAGGAATTAAAGTGAACAATAAGTAAAGCCATGATCATCTCCAACGTCAACATGTGGCAATCCTCCAACAATTGTGGTACTTGATGACAAGCTTAACACTTGAGCAAGCGACTACGACACGCGGGTCCAACTATCTACCAAACAACAGGTAATAGGATGTGTCCAAGGCTATATATGGCTGCAAGGGATATCACGGGTACGAAACTAGAGCATCGCAACACAGATAGCAAAGATCAACAGGAGGGAATAAATACTGGTAAAGTAAGATAGGTAGAAAGGGGGAGATGCTCGCCTGAAAACATTGTCGAAGGGTTCATCCGAAGATCGGGTCGACACTCGCATCAACTCAACGGCCTTATCCGCGAAGAAGCAAAACACTAGAAGAAACACCGGATGCACTATTTAATACTACGGCAAAAGATCGGGCATGATGCATGTATGATGTATGGCATGGCAAAGATGCGATGCAATTAGGTCATATTAAGCGGAACCGGGGTCCCGACAATTATTAAACGGTTCAAGTTGTTTAGAACCCCCGCAATTTAAATGTTGTTTTATCATGGCCAAAATGTGGTACCGGTTCGCTACACAAGTTTAAATGAGGCTGATACGGGACTAGATTTGCCCGCATATGGTCCCATATTTAATTAGAGGTGACTCGGCATAAGGCCCCCAAACCACATGAATGTAGGCATGCAAGACAATTATTATGCGACAAGTTGTATTATATTGTCAAAATAGGGTTTTCGGGAAGAGGTGCACACATTAGGGTCTCGACGGTCTTGGGGATCCGGGGGTTCTGGGTCGGTCTCAGGGTTCGACGGAAGCGTTCTCGGATTCCGAGGTAGTAGATCTTGTCGCATCCGCGGCCTTCGGGTACGGGATCGGTCTCCGGGTTCGGGGGTCTCGGCGTTCCATGAAGAAGTACTTGGCCTGGCGTCGGGCATCGCATACCCGTTTGCCGTTCTTATCGTTATGAAGCTCTTGTCGGTCCGCGCCATCGAGTCGATCTTGGCGCTGGGGAATTCCGATGTTCCGTGGAGAAGATCTTGGCGCTCTCGAGGTAGTCCCTGGCGTATCCGTGTCGACGTCCTTGGCATCCGGGTTTTCGGTTCCATGTAGGAGATCTCGTCGAGGGTCTTCGGGTACGGGGAGAAGCACTTGAGTGGCATAGCCCTCGGGTTATCGGGTCCGGGGATCTTCTGGTGCCATGGGTTCTCTCCGCTCCAGGGCTTCACGGCGCAGAAGAACTTGGTTTGGCCCTTGCTTGGTACTTTGTACGTCTTGCAAGGACGCGCGGGCGGCCAAGGCACTCGCAGCAGCGGCCGAGGATGCAGCGGCAGGGGGACCCGACGACAGGGGATCGGCGGCGAGCTTCAGGAGGCTGGCGAGGTGGGTCGGTCCGCCCGGGTAGGGCGACGCTGAACGGGCGGCGGCGGTACTGGGTCGGTGGCGCAGAGCGGCGGCGAGGCAGCCTAGGGCAAGGCGGCCCGAGGTTGTGGCGGCTGCAGGCGGAGGCTCGATCGGGCGTCTGGCGGAAGCACAGAGGCCGCTTGAGGCGAAGCTTGGCGGGCTGGCGGAGGAAGGTGGGGAGCGGAAGCTCCGGCGGCGGAGGCGGGCGGGCGCAGGCGGGCTTGCCGCGACGTGACGTCCGGTGGCTGGCCCGGCCGAGGCGGCACGGGCTCGCGGAGGAGGGGGGAAGCGGGCGGACGGGAGGAGGGGCGGAGGCGGCGACTCCGCCGAGAAGGAGGGTGGAGGCGCGGTGAGGGCGGCTCGGGTGGCGCAGTGGTTGGCCCGTCATGACGCCTTGAGCGGTGGTGGGCGGAAGCTTTGTCGGGAGGAGGCGCACTGGGCACCGGGCGGTGGCGTCGGGGAGGCTAGGACGGGACGGCGCCAGTGCGGTGGGCACGCCACGACGGGCGAGGACGGCATGAGGGAGGGCCAGCCGAGAGGGAGGTAGGAGGAAGAAGGGCGCGGGGTGGGGAGGCCTGGTCGCGCGGGGAGCTGGTGGCGGTAATGATCAGCTGGGAACGGGTCCACGCAGGAGTGGGTGGACGCGGAGCTACTGGCACAAGGCGTGGGTGGGGTGTGAGGAGGAGAGGAGGAGAGAGAGAGGAGGCCATGTGGCAAGACCTGGTTGGTGAGGGTTTGGGAGGGACGACGTGGCCTAGGATAGGTGGGGGTGAGGTGGCCAGAGGGTTGGGTAGGTTTTCGGGTAGCTTTAGGATTGTCTGGTGGACCGTTTGTAAAACCTGGGGGTGGTCGTTCGGGTCGAAACGGCCCGTTCGACTGCCCCCGCTAAAATAACTTAATATTTTATTTAATTTAATTGGAACGTTTGTAACCCGATAGCAACAAAACAAAATAATCCGGAGACCCGGGGTTTGCATTAGAGCAAAGGTGGGGCGTTTTAGAAAACAAAACGGGCTTTGCGAAATAGTTTTAGACAAACAACATGATGATGACGATGCAATGCACAAATTCAACGCGATTTTCTAGTAGTGGTTTTGCGGGATGCCACACTTACCGGAGGAGCTCGACGGAGACAAGGCGATGCGTTCGTAGCTTTGTCGAGTCGACGCCGTGGACGCCCATGTCAAACCAGGCATGCAGATGCGTCAGGAGGTGGGGAGGGTGTGAGCTAGGTCGAAGGGGCACGGGGTGGCGAGTACTGGCCGGAATTGGAGGTGGAAGCTTGTCGGAGCAAAGGATTTGAGGGCAAAATAATCGCAGTGACAAGAGAGAGGGAGGAGCTTGAGGGGAAATGGAGAGGGAGAGTGGGCGCTTAAGAGGGCGAGGTCGCTGAGCGGAATCACTGCGGCATTACTGCGAATTAACGCACGTCATCAACGGCAGAAACGGTCGGCGTGGTCGTCGCGAGGAGGGAGACGGGCTGGAGAAGTGGGGTCTGCTGGTCAGTGGGAAAAGGAGTGAGGGAGGGGTCCACCAGTCAGCGTCTGTTTAGGTTAGAATCTGAGTGCGAATCGTTTTTCTTCGGGGAGGGGAGCTGGGCTGTTTGCTGGGCTCGTGGGCTTGGCCGGCTGGGCTGGGTCTGGTTCTATTTTTTTCCTTTCCTGAACCTTTTTCTTTTTCTATTTTCCAATTCTGTTTTGAAATTCAAACAACACTCAAGCATTCAAATTGATTCAAATAATCACCAAACTTTGAAACTTTGAATTTGGTTCTGTTCAGTAACATAAACCAAATTCCAAAACCAAAATAATAAATTTTTATTTAGGGTCCATTATTAATAAAATAGACCATGGTTATTAAATCAAATAGATTTTGTTTTATTTGAAATCTCCTTTTGAAATCTAATTATTTTCAAAACCAAATCAGTAGGTTTTCTTTGAGAATATAAAATACTTGGAAAACTTATTTTTGAATAAATAAATAAGTTTTGATGTTTTGGAAATAGTAAAAACCTTTATTAATAAAACTTGGATATTAAATCCTTATTGATTTTATTTAAATAAACCTTTACTATTTTTATCAAAACAAAATGTTTTATTTCAAAAGTTTGGCCAAGGTTTAATTTGGCTCTATGGAATAATCTTTATTTATAAAACTTCTATTTCATTTGAAAACCAAATCCTTTTATTTAAAAGATCCAAAATAGCAATTCAAAAATATTTTATTTTCCTTTTATTAAATGTTTATCTTTATAAATCCCTTTAGGATTTATTTGATCCAAATTGGTTTGAGGTTCCAATTGAATTTAAAAAGTTTCTTCTGGCCCTGAAAATCAAACAAAGTTTTATTTTATTCATTTATTTTTCACATTACAAGATTTGGAAAATCTTGGGATGTGACATAATAGTAGCATGGTCGAAGCTCCATCTTCAGGGTTACAGGCAATGCTGACGATGGGAGATGATCCTAGTTGTCATAGACTCCCTGTTGTCCATCAACCTGGTAGTACTCCTCATAGTCTAGCCATAGGAATAGCCAGGGACAAAGCCATAAGTACTCTTTAAGTACTCACAAACTATCACTAACAAGTAAGTAGTTTGAGTAGGAATCCTAAGCTCTGGGTTGTTTTGCAAAAGCCATATTTATCTCTAACTTAGTTTAGAAATAAAGAAAACTAGTTTGATGTTCTACAACACCTAAGTGGGAACTTAGTTTTCATGTTCAAAACCCTGTTGTGGTCAAGTCAAGTCATAATTCATTTCACAAGTCATTTTGAAAACATCTGACAATGTAAAGATGGCCACTCAATCGTCCATAATCACCGACGCCATGCTCGAATAGTTTGACACTCTGGGGAGGTGGTACACTTTCACCACAACATTCGATACATCTGTCAGGAGCAATCATGATTCACCATCCTCAGTATGCAGATAATCAATCCTAACCTTTCAATTACACACCCTAGTATAGGCACCTTCCCTATGAGTTTGGCCTCCCAACCATGACCATCTGTCATCTTGGGAACTACACAGGTGGACAATCATAACGTGGTAGCCTCATCTCAAACCTCTTCCGCAAGGGAACCCATACTAAGATATATAAACTTCCAGTCAAGCCCTACCCAAATTCAGGTATTATGGTTGTACGATAAAATTGGAATGGTATCACATCCAAACCCAACCATCAGTTTTATAAAGGGGCTAAGGCTCCTGCCTCAACATTTTCATCATCAAGTCATCTGGTGTTCAAAACCCATGTCAAAACATTTCATTAGAATGACTCATTATTCTAAGGTTTTCATAATCATCACCAAGTATTTCCATGTAAAATGATCAAGTTTTATGCTTAGCACTAGCCATTAAAGTTAGGGTAGTCACTAATGAGGGGTGCTAATCAGGTGTGACTTATCCAAATCTAATCTCATGCCTCAGTATGACATCTAGTTCTAACTAACTTAGGCCAAGTTTTATGCTCTTTATGCC
Source organism: Avena longiglumis (assembly GCA_030063025.1). Lineage (NCBI taxonomy): Eukaryota > Viridiplantae > Streptophyta > Magnoliopsida > Poales > Poaceae > Avena > Avena longiglumis. Next base: position 508,479,949 of record CP125976.1, on the reverse strand, counting down.
ATCTATAATATCCTTCCAAAATATCACAAACACTAATTAAAAGTAATAAAGGACTTTGCTAAAGAAATAGAAGAATAAATCTTGCAAGTAAAACTAGGATTTGGTATAATCAAGTGGTATAACCAAATATGCCTAAGGCCTCTAGTTTGCATAGTTATTATGCAAGTGTTAGCTTGCAAAGTTCTAGCTTGCCTTGAGTAGTGTAGTGGTTGAAGTTCTCCTTCGCTTCCTCTTCATAGTAGTCTCCTTCCTCTTCGTATCCTTGGTCGGTACTAGCGTCTATAAATAACAACGAGGTACACAATCACCAACAATACTTAACTACTTTTATTTGACACACAAAGGTTCACACTAGATGATCTAGCCTCATCACAATCATCACATGAGTTAAAGACTTAGTCTTATTTATTTTATTTTAGAAAAGTAATTTCTACTCATTGAAAACTACTTAAGATTTAATATTCTCCAATTAAAATACGGGGTCATGTTGACACATGTCATCACCACATATTTTAATTTGGGAATGTGATTTAAAGTGGTGTCACAATTTAATAAGGTTTAACATTATTATTTTAATTAATTAAATTGACTAGAAATGCCTATGGGGCATTCTTTTTAAAACTTGTCCATTATTACAGCAAGTAAACCTATATATTTTTACATATTCAGAAAGATCTTGCCAAATGTGATTTTTGAGAGATGGAATCAACTCAAAAGCATTTATGGTTGATTTTTGAAAAATGTCTAAATGCAGAAAAGTTCGTGCCTTGTTATTTTACTATAGGTGATCTATAATTCCAAAAGGTTTGAATCCAACGGTCTTGGATTAAAAATTTCAATACCTTTCTAACAAAATTAGTTTCATGCAATTTGGTTCAATGAATCTCCCTGAATTGATTTTTCAATCTACTAACAGAACTAGGGTTTGAACTAAATTGAAAAATCTAAATTCGAATCTCTTTGGGTCGCTGAACTAATCGGGCGGCCCACTCACACGCAAAGACGCTGGCTGACTTAAGTGATGGCCCCACGCCACCGACTGCCACGCTGTGTAAGTGGCAATCTGGACCGTGCGATTAGCATCTAATCTAATGGCTGGGGTGTGTCGTTTTCGTCGGGCAGCGCCGGTGAGACTGAACCCTAACACGGAGGCGGGGTCGTGTGAGGCTCACCAAGGCTCCAGCTAGGGTCAGCGTTGGGGGCGAACGACGTTGTCGACGGCGGTGGTTCGAACGGTGGCGGCGGCAGCTCGTGGGGCGGCTCCAATCAACGGATCCTTTTCTCCTCCTCCGCGGCAGACTCCGGTGTAATTCTGGCGACCTGGTGCTCGTCTTGCTCAGGGGAAGGGTCAGTGGTGCTCTATGAGAGGTGGGGAGTGAGATGGTGTGGCGAATTGAGGCTATGGAGGCCTCCTTTTATATCCGAGCGAGAGAGGCAGAACGTCATGTGCAGAGGTCGTCGGGGCTAGTGTCACAGCGAGCTAGTGGCATGGTTCGGAGGCTAGGATGGTGGGCGGTCGCCTGGCGGTCATCACAGACATCATGGCTCGGTGAATGGAGGCCTGCAGCAGTCGGCAGCTTCGGTGCACGCCGAAGGTGCTGGCGGCGAACTTCGCGGCGTCTGTCGGCTACGGGGCATGGGGGCTCAAACGGGGATGTCTGTAGTGCTCGTCGGACATTGGTGATCGTTGAGGCAATCGGAGAGAGCTCGATGTGGTCGGGTTGAGCGGGAACGGGCGTGAACTGCGGGTGCGTGTCGGCATGGTCGACAGCGGCTCAGGCACGGCGTTCCCGGCTTCTCCTCTCTGTGTCCTTGAGCTGGGGCTAGTCTAAAGGGGGCAGTGAGGCACGGGCAACGTGCTAGACATGGTAGGCGAGGCCGGCGTGGCTTGCATCGTGCTGTCACCGGTGGGGGTGACAATTATGCTCGGCCATGTAGGCAATTGATGAACTGGTCATGCACAATGGGCTAGGATTGCAGGGGAGTGGTGGGTGATATACTGGGAGTGTTGTGGAGGCTATAGAGGGAACAAGTTTGGCCAAAACACTGATCACTATAGTGTTTGTTGCTTTATTTAAATGGTGCTGAGAAGGTGTTTGACAAAATGGCCGCAAGAGCAAAGTGTTTGAAATTTCCTTTTTGCTGGATGTTAGTATTGGTCTACATGGTCTCTGTGCAGCACTGGTTGATCGAAGTGAATTGGTTTAGTTGGGTTTTGAGAAATGGTAATCTTAGTACCTACACTTGATTCAATTTTCAAATGTTATTTGAATAGATTTGAAATCTGTTTCTGTTGGTTTGCAAGTGAGATTGGGTTCACTTTTACTTGGTCTAGCAAGGGGTGAAAAGAATTGGATTTGTTTCTGTTAGAAAACTTGGACTAGAAACACTCAAAGTGGTCTAGTGGTTAACTTTGGTCGAAATGACCATTTGCTCATAAGGTTTATTTTTGAATTTCTTTTCATTTGATTCTGCTTGGAAATGATTTAGATGATGTTGTTTTCATCTTTAAACCAATCCTTGCCATTCATAGATATCACACATGGCAATACAAGCATTCATGCATTCATCACATACACACATGCATACATATTGATTTTAATAACCAAAAGTTTTTGTTAGCCCTAAAATTGGGTGATTAGAACTTGATAATCTTGATTAATATTTTGGGGATGTTACAGCGTCACCGTGCCGGTGTCAATAGACAAGGATTTCTCCCAACCCCTCCAGAACCACACTCCCGAGCACTTTGTAAAGCTCCACCAATCTCGTTATCCATGAGCACGTGCCATCCTGGTCTTGAAGTCGCCACCGCCGTCACACCGAGAGCCACGGCGCGAAGACGGTAGGCCGAGGGAGCGGGGCCTACGGCAAGGGGCGGCATGTCAACAGTACGCAGTTGGGAACTACGTCCACCACCAGCAGGTGGTAGCCGACCGGATGGAGCATCAAGACAAACCAGGCCCTCTGGCCGTCCGAGCCCGCGGAGGCCCGTGAAGTCCCACCGCCGCACTGCAGCAAGGGTGCCACCAAACACGACAACCGCCGCCCTAGGCCCTACTCCTCCTTCCCAGGGGATTCGCCGCAACGGCAAATCCTGATCGTTAAGTAACAGCCTCATCACCACCGAGCTCCCCCGGGCCTGCCGGACCGCCGTCGGTCTGGGGATCTCACGTCACCTCCCGGAGCCTCCTCCGCCGGAGGGACGTCATAGCCGTCCCCCTTCCGAGGCCGCCGCCCCGGCGTCCACGAGCTCGAGTCCTTACCTCCGCCGGCATCACACTCCAAAGGCCGCCGGAATGGGTAGGGTGATCGGGCGCCATCTCTAGAGGCTGTAAATCCGCGCAACCACCAAAGTGCGGGGTACTACCCACCACCACCCGAAGTGGCCGCTGTCCGGACGCAGCGGCAGGGCCGATCAACCAGGATCAGGCCCATACCAGCCCGCAGGTCCTAGAGGCCCGCAGGCCCAGATCAGGCCCAGATCTGGCCAAGATCAGCCCTGCTGCTGCGCCTTGGTCTCGCCGCCGACCAAGCCCCGGAGGACGTCCTCTCAGCACCACCACCACCGAGCCGATCTCCATTGTGCTCTGCTGCTGCCGGCAGGGCGCCGCCGTAGGCCCTTCCCGAGCCATCCCTAGGGCACCTAGGGAAGAGGCGCACCGCGCCGTCCAGGAGTAGAGGAAGCCGAGCCCGCAACCCTCCACCGTCGGTCGAGCTCACCCGCCCCGCAGCGCCGCCACCAGGGTCGTCGTCCCGTAGCCGCCAGATCTAGGGGAGCCCAGGCCGGCCACCACCGCGGCCACAAGGACCAGCGCTATCGCAAACGCACCTGGACGCCGTCCCCAAACCAGCCGGAGGAGCACGCCGCCACCAGAGCACCGCCGCCAGGCCGAGAGCCCCCGAGCTCCTCACCTAGCGCACGGGGGAGGACAAATCCGTCGCCGACGCCGCACGAGCATTGCCCGGCGGCCCACGCCAGCGGCCGCGGAGGGGAAGGGAGGAAGGAGGGAGTTGGGCACGATTTCACGGGGGCGCTCCCGTCGCCCTCAGGGGGGCGAGAGGAGCGACGGGTCTTTTCAGCGAGTCTTAGCTAGTACACTACACTTGTACATATATTGCAGTTTCACTACATGATGTCCATTTTAAACGCGACTTGAATTTGAATTGAACGGTAGTAATAGGTTACACGAGATGACCAGACCGAAGAAAATCCAGCGGATTGCAATGACCGAGGTCGTGCACACTTCAACCGATATAAAATTGGTCTGGTGGTAGATACAAACATATTTTAGACAGGAGCTCAACTACTTACAAGTATCCTGCTATATAAAATGGCAATACTCATGAAACGATGCTATATCAACATGCAAATCGTATCAAACAATCAGTAAATGTCACGACTCACGAACCATGGTTTGCACTTGATAACATAAACATTTCCCTTTTCCTTTTCTGCAACTGGCATAACTCGTCCTGAAGACTTGGACAAAGGCACAAAGAATTGAACACCGGAGAATCGAATCCAATGCCGCAGATGATACACGATACGATAGCATAGCATTCCACTCCGGTGAAACGGAATCTTATGTGCTTCAAGGCTTCGAGATCGATTGAGGCCTCTAGATCGTCAACCGGCCACGCGTACGAATAGTCCGATCGGCGGTACTACTGCTCGTCCGTGCACGGGACGAGAAGTTTTGGGAAAAACATCGATATCCTCCCAACAGGAGCGTACCCTCGCAATCTTTATCCCTGCCACCTTTCTAAGTCTGGTCCCAGGGTAGTATTACTAAGATCACGATACGATATATTAGCACGATACTATATCTCTACCGATCAGATCGTATAGTAGATCATAAGAATGATATATTTATTGATTTATAAAGATCTTTATGTAAAATATGTGTCAAGATTTTGTCATTATGATTTCTAGCTTTACGTCTTGTAATACTGATTCACCTATGATACACTAATCACCTCTTTTTTCATTAATTATGGCGCCATATCAAATTTTTGCCAAGTTGACATGCATAATACACCTTATGATACTAGCACTAGGACCAGACTAACGGTGACCAGGTACCGTATTTAGTGCCATCTCGATCTAGCAGTAGCGTGGAGTCGCTTGTTTCGCTGACTGGTTCTTTGCTTGGCATGGCCATACGAGTAGTGGATTGATGGATACGGCGGATGCACGGAACAATTAACTAGAGTGACAAGTGGGTCCCAGGCGGGCCCACATGCCCGTTTAATTAAGCACGGCAGTTCGTACTTGCATCGGAGCCATGAAGACAGAGACAGACACACAATCTTGGGGCTGCCCCAAAATAAGAGAGAGAGAGAGAGAGAGAGAAGCACTGTTGGTTTGTTTTCAAAAGGTTCCGGAGGGAACGATCCATGGAGCGACAAAGCGCCTCGCACGTTCTTCCATTTCGCAACAGCCGGCAGGCGTCTCGGCCGGCGAGCGATTTGCCTTCTTTTTGTTCCTCCCCGCATGCCGATGCGCGGTGCGGTGCGGCGCGGCGAGGTTCAGTCTAGGCGTCGCATAACAGAGCGCAGGTCCTTTGCCACGGAGGAATTGACAAGCTGTACACGGAGAACGACTTGCTTCCATGATCTTCAGCACTGTCCTGTGTGTAGTTTGCGGTTCCTTGGTCGGTCGATAGATTGATGATTCGGTGCCGACGACGTTGCAGGATCGATCTTGCATGATGCTTCTGACTGACGGTGGTCGACACGCACGCAGCCTAGCTACGGGTGCCACTGTTCTCGTTGACGGCATCTTCGCTCTTGCTCGAAACAGTTGGCCACCCACTCCCACGCATGCATCCAGCGTCTCCTGCCCGACCCGACGACAATGGAAGCATCGTTTAGTTTCGAAACGTCAGCTCGATCCCACGAAAATGTTCTTGTTCCATGAATGCCTGAAACATCCCCTCAAGAGGGCAAAACTGTGGTATCGGCACAGGTCGCACCGTACCGTACGTACAAACCATATATATACATACCCAGTCGGCGTCAGCACGGAAGGTGCGATCGCGGCCGGAGCCCACCGGGCGGCATTGGCAGCACCAGCGGCGGACCGCAGCTGGCGAGGGCGAGCTGACGCGACACCGTGGTGCGTGGCGAACGAAAGGACCAGGGGCCATGAGCGGAACAGCGCGAGCCGCAATGAATGCGAACGTAAACGAGCGGCGGTGGGGCAGCGAGCTGCGCGGCGCGGAAACAAGGCGCGCACGAGGGGCCTGTGTGAAGCGAGCGGTGGGCGCGCACCACATGCAGCCGCGGGCGGGCCGGAGTGCCACAGTGGTGCGCCCCCCAGAGCACAGTACTCGCACTCTCGCGGAGTACTATACTGCCGCCCGTCACGAGCTCACCCGCCACCGCCACCGCTACCGCTACGGCACGCGCAGCAGTAGGTTTACCCTTCTTTTTTTTACCGAAAAAAGCAAGCACGGGTTCGGTTAGATTAGGCAGCCGCTCCATGCTCACCGCCGCAGAGCGCAGTAGTACTGATTAGGTGGTTAAAACCATGTGCCGCGCGACAGCGGCAGGATGAACACGACGGGGACGGACCGCTGTTCGACGTGACGGACCGCGCAGGTAACGTAACGGCAGAACCACCAGATCGCCTCCCGGGAATATAGCGAGACCATGAACCCGATGCCCGTTTCATTTCATTTCCCCCCATTCCTCTCCCGTCAGCCACTGTCTGTCCAGGAGTATGTAAACTCCCGCTACAGGCCTAGAGCTAGCCTCTACTAGACCGTTTGAATTTCTTCATCACGGACTAATTTAATTACTCCTACTGCGGTTTGCTTTCTGCGTCCGGGTCGTATCCTTGTCGCCCGCTGCCGGCGTCGAGCACTGTGGACGATGGTTGATAAAACGAGTGGTAAAGTAAAAGAGAAAAGAAAAGCACCTGGCTAGCAAGACACCTCTCTGAAGACGGAGACACGAAAAGGGCCAGTAGTACTAGTAGGAGAGAGACGGGTGAGAGGGAGGCACGCTACGTCTCGCCTCGCCTCGCGTCGCAACAGGCAGTGATAGTAGTATTAAATGGCGGCCATAAATAAACAAGCGTAAATCCCAGGGAGGGAGGTGGTGCGTGTTTTTATTGGTTTGCTGTGGGGGCGCGTCGGTTCCATAGACATAGGCGTAGGGTTGCCCGTGGTAGAGAGAGAAAGGGGCACGCACTCGCACTGCAGTAGTGAGAGATAGGATAGGCGAGAAAGAGAGGAGCGGCATACTAGGTGTGAGGGGAGGAGGGAGGCTGCTCTCATTTCGTCTTCCTCTTTTTCTCCTCGTGATGTGCGCGCATTGCTGCTCAAGCTGACTGCCGCCTCTGCCCTTGCATCTCTCCTCGCTTTCCTTCCACCTCCCCCTCCCTGTCCGTCCTACTCGGCGCGGCCCCCTTCAGAACCCTAAATCTCGCCTCCGCCGTCGTCCTCCCGCCGGTAAGGTTCTCTTCTCCCGCTCCGAATCCCCTCCGCTTCTCTTGCGGCCAAATCTGCTTTCTTTCCCGTTTTTTTTTTCTGTGCGCGTTGGTGCCTTTGGCTAGCTCTTAAGCTCAGCTCCAGCGGTTTACGGATCTTGCATCATTTTTTGCTTATACAAAAATACGAAGCAAAACCCCACCTCACCTACCGCATCTATGTTCCTTTTGCTTTCCTTCTTTCTCTATCATTTTGTTTTTCAAATTTTAACTACGGAGTGGGGGAGCGGGGACACCGGGGGGAGATGTAATGAGTAGGAGGGCACCAAGATCGGCCCATGCTCTAGTTCCATCTTGAGATTCCTATGCTTTTTTCCTTCACCATGTTAGTGCCAACAAGGTTCTTTTTTTTCGCTGAAAAAACAAGTTACCTCGCCCCATCTGATTCAGTTTATGCTTACTCTCTCGCAGGGTCGTCGCGTGATGCCGGTTCCTGATCCGGGAAAGCTGCTGCTTTGATCACCAAACTGCAGGCACAACCGATCCTGACTTGAAGTGCATCAGCCGTTTCGCGGCCTCCACCCAGATGCGGTTGCTGGTTGCGAAGTCCTGTAAGTTAGTACTCTAGGAGCAGCTCAGTGCTGGTGAGGAATGGGTTCTTCAGGGTGCTCGGAGATAGTCGAAATGGCGGAGGAGGCGAAAGATGACCGTCCGGGCGGCGTCACCCACCTGAGGGTGAGGGTGAAGCCGGTGGGGCAGGAGCACGGGGCGCGGTCGTGCTCGGTTGAGGACGACCTCGACCGGCTCCTCAGATCCTTCAACGTGCGCACCTCGGCCCGGGCTTCCGGGCAGACGAGCACGGACAGGAGGCTTATCGCGCTCGGGAAGGCGCCGATGTCGAGCTCGGAGATTATGGAGTCGGTGAGCCTGAAGCAGGCCCTCAGGAAGATGTGCATCTCCCAGGCGTCGGAGATGGCCGCCATGAAGAGGATGTCCAAGCCCGCGGCTGTGTCCTCGAATGCCTCTGAATCTGGGGCGATTAAGAAGCTCTATGCGTCCGTTGTGGTTCAGACCAGCGAGGAGCAGCAAGATGGGGAGAGTAAGGTTGAGAAGGCCTCTGTTCTGCCTGAGAAGACTGTAGTAAGTTCATCGGTTAAGTCGACTGAATCAAGTAAGAAGGTGCCCAGTAAGAGCTCAGCTAACAAGCATTTGCGAGCAGCTTCTCCAACCAAAGGTAAGGTCCAGAAAACCAGAATCCAAGATGTGATGGCAAGTGAAGATCCATCTGCAGGAAGAGCTGTGGCAAAACAGAGAAAGGGAAAATCTCCAAAAGCATCTAGCCCACGGGCTGTTCCAGTAGGTGGCTCACGCCTGGTGAGGCCAGTGTTCCGCACCAAGTCTTCCACTAAAAAGAAGGTTAAACCCGAACCGCCTGCAGCAGTGTCTTCCCTTAAGCATTCTGAAGCAAAAGGTTCCAGTTCTCACACTATTAAACTGCAAGAGGACCTTCAGGATGAACCCAGAACTCCACCATCAGCCAACAAGAAGGGCGCTGACAGCTCTTTCAGTGCTGAAGGAGCGGATTTCGGCAAAGGAGGTGGTGTTAGCGGGATCCCTGGTCCAGAGCCTGGTGAATTGTCAAGATCAAAGGAAAAGGGCGAAAGCTCCCAAAGCTCGAAGAGCAGCATTGGTGACTATAGCAATAGCACCAGCACAAGCATCAGCGAAGATAGTTATGGCAGTTTTAGTGCTAATGGCAGCAGGCCTCATATGTCGAAAGATGTCAGATGGGGAGCCATGAGGCGCATAGCCATCCAACAAGGGACCCTAGGATTGAAGAACTTCAAGCTTCTCAAACAACTTGGCTGTGGAGATATTGGAACTGTTTATCTAGCTGAGTTGGTGGGTTCGGACTGCATGTTTGCACTGAAAGTTATGGACATTGAGTACCTAATAAGCAGAAAGAAGATGCTGAGGGCTCAAACGGAGAGGGAGATACTGCAAATGCTTGACCACCCATTTCTTCCTACTCTGTATTCCTATTTCACGACAGATAATCTGTCATGCCTAGTCATGGAGTATTGTCCAGGCGGTGACCTGCATGTCCTGAGGCAGAAGCAACCCACTAGAACCTTTTCAGAAGCCGCCGCTAGGTATGTAACTTCGGCAATGGTATTTGTATGTCCTCTAATGACATACTGCACTTGAATTTGCCATCATGGAGCTGCTTTACACTGACTGAACCAAAGCCATATTAAACTAACGTGCTGACATAATCTGGCCGAGAATTTGCATTTTAAGTTGTAACTTTTAACTAATAAGGATTGTTATCCCTTTGCAGGTTTTATGTGGCTGAAGTTCTCCTAGCGCTGGAGTATCTGCATATGTTGGGCGTTATATATCGTGATCTGAAGCCTGAGAACATACTTGTTCGCGAAGATGGCCACATCATGCTGTCTGACTTTGATCTGTCCCTGAGGTGCTCAGTTTGTCCAATGCTTGTGAGGTGCTCATCAGTAGGAAGAGAAGAGCCTCCTAGGCCTTCGGGGCCTTGTGCAGAGAGCTGCATTGATCCACTGTGTATCCAACCATCCTGGGCCAATTCTTCTTGCTTCACACCTCGGATGGTTCCTTCTACCCCTTCCAGGACACGGAGGCCCAGAGCTGAACCCCCGAAGAAACCATCACTTCCGCAGCTTGTTGTCGAACCAACCGATGCAAGGTCAAATTCATTTGTTGGAACCCATGAATACCTTGCCCCAGAGATCATCAGAGGAGATGGCCATGGCAGCTCGGTCGACTGGTGGACTCTCGGCATCTTTCTATATGAACTGCTCTATGGCAAGACACCATTCAGGGGACCTGGAAACGACGAAACACTTACAAATGTGGTCTCGCAGGGGCTGAGGTTCCCTGAGAGTCCAGCAGTCAGCTACCACGCTCGGGACCTGATCCGAGGGTTGCTCGTGAAGGAGCCAGAGCACCGCCTAGGCTCGAGGAAAGGAGCTGCCGAGATCAAGCGGCATCCCTTCTTCCAAGGCCTGAACTGGGCCTTGATCCGCTGGACGGCACCACCGGAGACCCCGAAGAGCGTCGACACCCCAACCATTGCGGCAGCGGTGGCACGGAAGAAGAAGGAAGGCAAGTGTCTTGAGTTCCGGATGAATGGAGACGACATCGAATTTGAGCTCTTTTAGTGGTGGCAGCAGTAGTAGTAGTGGTAGTACTTTGTATTCCGAAGAACATCCATACCATGGTAGCTAGTAGAAGGTAGTAGTCCGCACTCCCCACTCCTCCCCTGCAGTTTTTTTCTGTTGAAAATGAGTATCTGTTGTCACCTGCCAATGTTGGGATGCAGTGTAAGGTCGGCTGTTGTGCCTGTAACTTTATTCCTTGTTAATACCATCAGGATCAGCACGGGTAGATAGCTGTCATGGGCTTGTGCAAGCATTTTTCGTTTGAAGCGTGTCACTGTCTTGCGAGTTGCGAGCAAATTGCAGCTTGTGGTAGAACATGCTGTTGTGCTGTACTGAATGCTGTAGGCGTCCCTGGGTGGCATCTGAAGTGAGCTGTTACTAGTTACAGTGGTTTTATTTCTGGGAAGTAGTACTAGTTACCCGAGTAAGGTCGGAGTAATAAGTTATGTAACATGTGTCCTTGTTGGTTATTATCATAATGTTAGGAGCACAGGTTTAGCAGGTATGTGTCTGTTACTGACTTCACAATTAATGGGTTTGTTTTGTGTTTCTGATGAAACTTACACTACTGGTGTGCATCAGTTACTGCCTGGTGAGTTCTATAATTGTTCTGGTGTAGATGATTCCATTGCTGCAGTGACTGATGTAAATGTGATTATTAGGAGGCTGCGTAGGAAACCTGCAAACCCCTTTTGGAGGGATTTCCTCCCTTTTTCGCATAGAGGAAGGCTAAAAACCCACATAAATATTGCAATGCTCATAAAACTACTTTTTTTTTTGGAAACCCATGTTTTTGCAGGCAGCACAAAAATTTAAATTCAGAGTTGTACTGTATGCTAAAACGGAATGTATATGCAAGGATGGGTGTTTGGTAGTTTCAGTTTACGTTTGCATCTTAAAAATTCTCAAAAGTTCATAGATGTGCATCTTCCTACAACAAGAACTCATCCAAGTATTTTTTTTTTATCCTACACAGGTTTAGATTAAAATATTTTTTCTACGCAACAAGCATTTATAGGTTCCAGAACACGTTGGGATTTTTTAAACTTTAAATGGACTTTCTAGAGTTAAGAAGCTCAGAGCAGCTTGGGAGCCAAAATCCGTTCCCCAAAACCTTGATAATAGTAAATCACTGGAACAGCATGATATCATCTCAAAATGGGCATTTCCTCTATAAAATCCACTGTAAATATGTACAAATCTAGTGGCAAATGTGTGATTCTTACACAACTAAATGCAACATCCATGAGCCCCTAAAGGTTAGAACTGCTGTTGGACTTACACAATGTAGGTCTTCCTGCCACGCTTCCTCTTCGGGCTGGATGGACCAGACATGAGACTTAAAGCATTTAGAATTTCCTCGTCTTCGTTGTTCCAGAGTATTCTAGATTTTTCAGGGTTTTCCAGCAGAAGTTTGGCCACAAGGAAGCCCGCAATGGACCAAGTTTGGAATAGCCGGGCCTGCTTGCCGATGAATCGCCCACGCTTGGTATCATAGTATTCAGGCCATTTATCCGTGGAAATGCGGCTTTCAGCCACCTCCACAGCTCTTGCTGCAATCTCGGGCCGGTTCATCTTGATACATGCCACTGTGAGCTGCAAAAGAAAAACACAGAAAATGATTGACGGGCAACAGGTGGTGCCAAGTAATCCAACTGAGCACCTGACAAGGTCTTGAGGTGCTAAACTGGGCCAATGCATATCAATTTGCAAGTAAACAAAAATAAAAGTTGCTTGCTAACCTGCCACAACAGTGTTGGCCAGGAACCTCCATTATGGTATGACCAAGGTCTGCAGTAAAGCAAAACAAATGTTAAGAAGAAATACAAAACGATCTGCAAGACGCTCAGAAGTAGAAGGTAATCTAGGACTCACGTGTTTTTAGGGTCGCTCCCAGTAATAAATTTCCACTCTTGATCCTCAAGAGCAGGGTAACATATCTTCATTGGCATCTCTGCCACTAGATCAGACCATTTTGCTTCAACTAGATCCAGAATAGCATGAGATTGATCGGTTGTTGCCAAACTGCTTACTATAGACCACAAGTTCCCCAGAGAAAAGAATCGAAAATCCATGTGAGCTGGTTGCAGGTTTCCGATGAAATAACCCCCTTTCGGAGGAATCCATTCAACTAGCCAGGAAGGAATCTGATCAGGATATATGTTAAACTTGTTGACGGCATCATAAGAATATTCTTCTGTTTTGTATCTATAGATCTCATTTAGTTTTCTCTTTTCAAGCCAATAATACTCCCTGATATGAAAAGAGAGTGCCATAAGCCTGCTCTTTAGGGCACGGATCAAGTCAGCCGATCCATCTTCAGGGGTAAGCATCTCACGTGCACATAAGAGGGCTGAATAGAACAGAGCCTACACCGGAAATGAAAATAATATGAATATCATGCATAAATACCAGAATGTAATCCTCACGGATCCACCGGGATTAGTGGGGTTGAGGATCATCTTTTGCAGAAAGATCATTGACAATACCAGCTCTAATCTTAGAATGTCCTGAATTAACATGTTTTGTTATGACAAGTACTTTAAAAGGCAGGAATATTTGGTGGGTGTTAGCGAATTATTCATACACACGTATATAACCGCATTTGGAATTTAATTAAGTGAATTCTATTAGACGATAGGTTTCTGCCACGCCACATAAGAAATTACAGAAAAAAATAGTAAAATCTTCATAAAAAATCTAGTCATTAGTCACTGTACGTGAAGAACCAGTTTGGATAACTTTTCCAGCCGTCCTGTGTTCTTACTCAACAAAAGGTTGATGACTTCTCCTAAAACCAGTAAACGTCGATTGTTTCTCCCAACTTAAATTTATGAGAAGCCTTGTGCTAGCCCATAAAGATTCAAAAAGTAACATCCAAGCACAGGCCCAAAGATGGGTGTGTTACAGTTCCTACTTAGTCAAAGTGTTGTTCTTCTTTGCTTAATGTGGCTCAAATCCACAAGAAGACCACTTGGAATCTATGACCAGAAAATATTGTCTCTTTAATTGGCCAACATTTGTAGCTCCAGAACAGGAATGTGCTCCATGTGGTGAAATTAGCAACACCCAAAACAAACTTAACACATGTCGAAAGCTCACTTATTCAGCATGTAAGAAAAGATCAGGCTTCAATAATGTATTTTCTATTTAGTGCTGTGCCACCATTATAAATGTTTGAGACTTTGTGTTGATATGGCAATATGTTATGTGTTTCTTTTCTGTGTGTTTCTGATGTTTCACTATGCTGTTACTTTCTTAACTTAACTGTTACTTTCACATGTTCGTGGTACCTGAATTTCCAGAGGGTGTCCATGGATACCCATTCGACGATCCATCATGCAGGAGCCATCAGTGACTAGCAATGTTGGAAACATGTCAAACCCATCGGCTAAGCAGAGCTTCAAGATTAATTTTATTCCAGTCTGGACATCGACTCTCTCGTGGAAAGAAAGGTCCCCTGAACATTTTCCATATGCCCTCAGCAATATGATCCACCATAATCCTGAAAACCAACATGAAGGTGAATGCTATATTCAGATGAACAGAAACTGGTGCCACACGGCCTACCTGAATGCTATATGACCCCTACCTGAATCAACTGGTGCCACACGGCCTATAGCAGCCTCCCCAAAGTCAGGATCCAGGACTTCCTCAGTTGCACCATCTTCGCCACCATCAAGCGGAATAACACGCACCTTGAAACTAGCTGGCATCAACCCTTGGCCTGGACTATGGCAGTCTATCGTTTTCTCCCAGCTCTATGTTAACAACAAGTTTTCACAAATTAGAAGCTATAAGCTTGGTACATCATGGGCAGTAATAATGATACTACTTCTTTTACTAGCAAAAAGAAGGATGCTGACTTCAGTACATGAAAATCCAAATTTGTCTACTGCAACTAATAATTTTGTATAGGTTGTCCTTTTCAAAGTAGAAAAATCTTATCACGATTTAGGAGCATCAACACCGATTATTCAATTAACAAAAGCAGCACGCACTGTAAGTCTGTATGTAATTGACACCGACGGACCGAAACATGGAAGGGGCTAGTGCAAAGCGGGCATCACCTGGAGCTGGAGCGTGTGGAGGATGAAGTTGCGGACGATTTCGTGCTCCCCCTTGAGCAGGAAGGCGATGCCCGAGGGCACGAAGTCCCGGATGAACACCTGGTCGTAGTTGAGCGGGCTGGAGTCGTTGGGGTCGCACGCGGCGATCGTGCCCACGGGGCTGCCGCAGTAGGTCACCACCGACTCCCGGAGGAGCTCCCACGCCTCCTCCTCCACGTCGCGCGGCGCGCGCCTCCTCTGGCTTGGCGGCGGGTGGTCAGGCTTGGCGGCGGCGGCGCCATCGACGCCGGGGGGAACCTTGAGGGAGGGATCATGGCCGTGCGCTGTCGGGTTGGTGCTGGATTGCAGCGAGTTGGCGGCGCACGGAGGGTTCCGCCGCCTCCCCGTGATCCCGCCTTTCCTCGGACGGGCTCCGACTCTGAGAGAACTAGCAGGCCTCTGGGGCGCCGCGTCGGAGCATCCTAGGTGCAGCGGCAGCAGGGCGGCCACCGCCGCGATCGCCATGCGCGTGCCGCGTGCGGCGCAGGAGGAATAACCTCTAGGCGAACGATTGCTGCGGGGGGATTGGATTGGCCCTTGGCCGTGCGGCTTTGCGTGTTTGAGCAGCCCGCGCAGGGCACGTGAAACGGCGAGACAGTTGCAGTTCAGTGGAGGAAGCTACTCTGTTTTTGGTTGGTTGCTGGTGCTGTCACGGAGGCAGTGGCGCACGGAGGGATACGTGCCCCGTGCCCGTGCTTCTCTCCGCCTTCCTGATTGCTTTCCTCAGTTTTGCCTTTGTGAGCGTGATTTTTTTTTACATTTTAGATGAATTTAAAACTAAACTTGCTGGCATTATTAGATTCAAAAGGTTAAACTGAGAAGACACTTGACGAGTACACATGTACATATTTGAAACCGAAATTTTACAACATCCTTGATGAATTATCCTGTCGAAATACATACACCGCCAAAGGATTTTGCACTTAGCATGCACAAAAAAGCATGAAATCGTACTGGGTTGTACTTACAAGTCAGGAAACGTTATGTTCTCCCACAATGCTTTCTAGCCCTAGTTAGATCCTAAACTGCCAATCGACGAACTATTTTCCAACCCAGATTCTTGAACCGAACAGCAGCAGCAGCAGAAGAAGAGACCTCCAGTTTCCGACTACATAGCCAAAAGAGAAGGATTTCAATGAGTGCCATCATCATGATCATTGTCGTTGTCGCCTTCATAGTACTCGTCATCACGGTGAACCTGCCTGTCTTGGGTATGCTCTGCAAAACATAACAACAGTTCCATAAGAAGCACAATGAAGAAGTTCAAAACAGTACAGGCAAGGAATTCACTGAATGGAAACGAATACAACATATTTAAGAATACATAGAATAATAAACTGGATCACATTTCTTCAAGTGAAAAAAATCTTGTTATGTGCCATGCATATGCTTCAAGAGACCGGCGAATTAGCAAGGACGAACTACGAAGTTGTTACGCATACACATGGGCACCGTAAGACATGCCAGAGGTAGTCTACTTACGGTCAACACGTTCATCAGGATCCAGCTCATCTTCATCAAAGTCTGGGATATAGAAATCAGGTGGAACCTGCAAGATGACTCGTCATGTATACCAGTATACGGTCTCTGTTCAGAAAAAAAGAAACCACACATACTGATGGAAGCAACAAAAACAGGCAACAAAACTTGCAAAGGCATATTCTAGTGTTCTGATTGTATCCAGTTTCAATTGGGATATTTCAACATGCGAATGTGAGTACAAACTAACCTCTTGCATCTGAACGCCAGGTGCGTGTTGTATGGCCCGTAAACTCTCCATGACTTGCACTTTGATTGAACTGAGATAGGTCTTACTATTCAGGTTGTCCTGTTCCATTAAACAATACAAAAGACAATTAGCATTTACACATCCCTAGAGAAAGAAATGGATATTCTAGTTGATCATACTCGATATTTTAAAAGGATGATGCACCAAACAGCAGTTAAATATTTCTGTAAACCCCAGACAGACATAGGAGCAAAAGAAAAGCACAGTCAGAAAAGATTCATACCATGTTCAGATTTGGTACTTTCAATGTATAGTCTGGACCGAAGTACTTAATATACTCATTGTCAGGGATCTCTGCAAGGAAAATGTCATGTAAAACTCCAGACAATGGATAACCATTAAGGAAGAATCACTAACGAAAATTCACAAGGCAAGAGGCCAAGAGCATTAGGGCACTATTGGATTTGTTCTCACTTCTCACCTTAAAAGACCAAGAAATAAGGGAAATAATACAGGACAAAGTGCTGCTACCATTGAAGGGTTACTAGCTACTGTAACTCAAAAAGAAGGCTAAGAGGACAGAGCAAAGAAATGAGATACCATTTGGGAGCTCTGTGTCTAGAAGGACCCCAGTTTCAACAGCCCAACAACGTGCTACATTCTCTTTGGTGTACCCACCACCTCCTGTCACCTGCATGTTTGGAAATAAGTGGACATCCTTGAAGAAGAGAATGAAATCATGTGGCAATAGTTTTCTCCCATACCAGCAGGGGAATTTTAAATTTCTTCACAAACTTTACACATTCAGCATGACCTGTTTATGAAAACAAACAAGTTAAACACGAAATGATGCAAAACAAATCCCCCAAATACGGTAATTTAGAATTAAGTGGAGACAAAGGTTAACCACGGCTTAGTTAATTATATATCTGGATGCAGTTTTGGCAAATTTATGAGTAGCACACTTAATATCCTTAAGAATTATTGTACCTTCAATAGAAAGATTGAAACACCCTAGACGGTCCCGCGCCAATGAATCAGCCCCACATTGAAGAACAATAGCACCTGGTAGATATGTCTCAACAACCTTGGCAATTATCTACATGATAAGCAAAATTATATACCCTGATAAGACTAGAGAACAAAAACATGAAAATAACCATAAAATAATGCACATTGACTTGCCGTTTTAAAAAGTCGAGTAAAGCAAGTGTCATCTATGCCATCTTTAAGTGGGATGTTGATGGCATAATATTTTCCTTCCCTGTCTCCTATATCCTTCAAATGACAGTCAAATAAAACGATATGAAGAGCACATACATAAACAGAAACGCAAAGCAAGATGCAAGCTCTGTAGGTGCCAACTTTATTCAACATGTTTATAAACAGAAAGGCACATATTTGTGCTCGTATCGAACCGTGCCTTTTCCATTACTTTGAGAGTTAAAACTCCAGTTAATGAGAGAATTTTGTTTGGAGAATTGCTCAATAAAATGCAACTGGATAAAGAAACCCTTCACTCATTCAGACCCACACATACATGAGCAAAAGAAGCATCGCTGGCAAGAGAAAACATCATGACCCATGGAAAAAACGATAAAGTGAAGCTTCAAGTGGTAGTTCAAGCACGACTGAAACAGTTATGTTGGTCACTTAACGGCTTCTATTCTTCTCAGCTCAGACGATAGATAATTTCACTTAATTGCATGCATCAGAATGAAGAAAATCCTTTTAGAGCATGACCGTTTATCATATATAGACTATAAACCTCCACTATTCCCAAATATTATACTGGGTATTTAGATAGAATACTGTGCCAAGATTCTCCAGTAAAGGAACGAGAGTTCAATGATACATCTGTCACATATTTGCAGCATCTAGGAGGACAGGAGGCAGTGAAGTAAGCAACGGACTGAAGTATGTTGCAATGGTTTCTATAACTATTGATTACCTCCAGTACCATCAACTTTGAGGTAACATTATGCCAACACCCGTTGTAACTCAGTTTGATAAATGTCTGTTATGTTGTTTCACACAATTAAGAGTTCAAATGCCAACTTTAACTGACATACAGTAAATAGGAGACAACAAACCCCATGCACTTCATGCCTAACAGTGAGCACAAACTAAGATATAGATAAGGATCTAACCCCTGACTGCATTATAAGGGGAAAAACAATGAACTAACCTGTGAAACTAAAAAGGCAACAACATAAATATCATACTACCTCCATCCCAGAGCTTAGGGCTTTTTTTTTCAAAAGTCAAACAACGTATAGTTTGACCAAGTTTTTAGAGAAATATTGATATTTACAATACGAAATTCATACCCTTTGATACATCATGAAACATATTTTCACATGGTATCTATATAATATCATAATTCTTGATAATTTTTTCTAAAAGTTTGGTCAAACTTTTCGTAACTTGACTTTTCAAAAATGATATAAGCCTTAAGCTCTGGGACGGAGGGAGTATTCATCAGTCGAACTCGAACATACCTTAATATCACCTGTGCCAGGAAAGAACATGTCACCATACTTGTGGAAACTTACAGTCATTACCCTGCAAATATATAGTACAAAATCAGATAAGAAATCTAAAGGCTCGTGAAAACACTGGCACTATTATACATTACCGTCACAATACCCACATTAGAAGACAGAGACAGAAATAGCAACTAAGCTAAAAATATGGTGAAAACATAAGAATAACTAACTATCAATAATTACACATTCATGTTTTTTACTCAAAGAAAGCGTGGACCTGTCAGTGAAATAGAAGGCTTCTTCAACTCCATCTCCATGATGAACATCAATGTCAATATAGAGAACCCTAGCATGATACTTGAGAAGCTCCAGAATGCCCAAAACCAGGTCATTAATGTAGCAGAAGCCTGACGCCTCACACTTCTTTGCATGATGCAGCCCACCAGCCCAATTAATAGCAATATCACATGTTTTGTGATTTAATCTTCGAGCCGCATCTGAACAATAAAGAACAGCTTAGAGAGATAAAAAAACAGAAAGAAGCATTGACAATTTTTATACCTAGAGTTCCTCCAGCATAGATTTGGCAGAACTCAAACAAATCATCAAAGACAGGGCAGTCCTCTCCAAGATTGTCTGGCAGCAATGATTACAAAATTTAACTGGGCACACTTATGAAAAAAAATCAGATAAGTGAAGTAAAATAATAATTCATCCAATAGCAATACCATTTGGTAAAACAGGCATATTGTGGAAAGTATTCCAGACAGTTTTCCATTTAAGCGGAAACAGCTAATCTTTCATTTGCATACAACAATTTGTTGATAGATCAGACCATCTTAATATGATCTGCTTCTATTTTAAGTATACATCTTAAGACCTAAGCTAATATAGAACTGCCTTAGATCCAGGTAAGTAAATTTGGGGGAATTCGATTGGTGCCACTCTGAAGTTACACAAGTTTGACTAACTGCTGCTGGCGTTTGGTTGATATAAACAACTGCGGAATATAAACAGCAGTGGTGCACCACATGTTCTTAGGAACATGGCCTACTCGTCATAAACATGTTCTAACCTAGTTCGACAAAAAATATACAGCCACACGTGACTAGCAGCCAAACATAAGCCGCGATATATTTGGCATGTATTTTATTGTGAAAATAGCAAAGCCTGGAAGAGTAGTCTGTAGAAGAGAAAAGTGTCATCATTCATACATCTAGTTAATTCACTTGCATACAAGTGCTGAGTATCAGGAGTTATCCGGTGCAAGAATTCCACATAATCAGCAGAATGGAACTGGGCAAGCTCTGTTGGATATGCTTTGTGGGGTCTCTGCAAAATCCATTGGGAGCAAAATAAGGTAAAAGACACATTTAGACACTTCGTAAGTACGAAGAAAAGGAATAAAGTGAATTCAATACCGACATATATCTCCATCTTCTTGTGAAGTTCATATGAAAGAACGAGATGATGTGTCATACAAAGACGATGCGGTTTCATCGGGTGATTTGGCCCAAAGTACACATTGCCAACATCCCCTGAGATGCTCGGTCACACAAAAGTAACCAAGTAAGCAATCATAACGAAGTGAACAGTGAAAACCTTTAAAACATACTGAACAATTTATACAAAAAGTGTAATTAAGGACCTTAAATAAAGGAGCTAGTCGTAAAACCGGGATCAGGTAAATCTGAACGCACGCGAGAGAACATAATCTACCCTGAGCTTACCTTGTTAATAAAAATATAACGGGAGAAATTGTTACATTTGACTTCCTTATCTGACCTAGAATGAGGTATACACTAATGCAAATTTATAACGCACATAAGGCTAGGGCTGAACTACTCAAGCAAATAGTAGGCCAATGAACAGGGTAGCCATTCTACTCGAAAAAAATCCAACAGCCCATAGCATCCTGAAATTTTCCTTCGCCGTATAACGTCGGCACAGATTTAGAGAAAATGTCCCATGATCACATCTAGCCATTAACAAATCAGCGAACAAGAACAAAGAACCACTAGGCCCACGAAATATTTCCCCCTATCATCGAAATTGGTAGACGAGACACGCAGGCGGTGTAAGAATAGCGACTTTAAACTAAGGGGAGAGCTAGGATGTACAGTGGACAAGAGGGGGGGGCGTAGCGGCCGTACCATCGTAGAAGTAGGATATCCTGTCTTTCTCCAGCATGACGTCGATCTCGAGCGACCGGCTGCCGCTACAAGCGGCAGCGGCAGCGGCCGCGGAGTCGAATGGGGCGAGCCGGGATGGCCCAACCGCGACGGAGGGGCGGCGGCGGATGTCGAGGTAGTCCTGCGTGAGGAGGAAGGGGACAAGCCGAAACGAACGGAGCGAGGGGGATGGCTTGGGGAACGTTCTGCACAGGGTTGGACAGTCAGGATCGTGTTAGTACCAGGATCGAACGGACAAACTTTTTCCAGCTTAATCCCAACTAAACCCTCACTATTTTATACTCCCTGTCTTAAAATAGATGTCAAAAATTCATTTAAATCTCAATGTATTTATATATTAAATAGTGTCTAAATTTATTTAAATTTAATAAATCCGTAACATCTATTTTAAGATGGAGAGAGTATAAAAAACATCTTTTTTTTTCTATAGTACTGTTTGTCAGATCTCCGCTTCTCTCCAAATTTGACATGTTTGGTATTTCATATGGATTTATTTTAATTCTATTATAACGTGTTCGTAAAAAAAAATACATAGTACGATAGTAAACCCCATGTATGGGATAATGGGAATGTGATATAGAACAAGCAAAATGAATCATAGAGGGATGGACACGTTCTCTCTCGTGGCGACCCGAGGTCCTGTTCATGGCGGGGGCCTCATATCCCCCATGGCAGACTCTGAGGGCCCCCACTCAGGAAACACGTGTTAGCGGTTGCCGTTGCCTCCTCCACTTCCTCCACCTCACCCATTTCCACCTCCGATGAGCCCTTGAGCGTTTCGCCTATAGCCCGACACATCGAATCCCGATCCGATGTTTCCCGGCGTTTGACCCTGGCGATCTTCGAGGATGGAGGCCCCAATGAGATGTGTGGCGGAACGGTTCAAAGGGCTGTGGAGGAAAAAGGAGAGCAAGAGGGGGGATGGGAAGAGGAACATGGAGGACAGAGTCATCGGTCCCGATTAGGGGTTTCGGAAACCTCGCTCGGTAAGGACATTCTCTGTGATACGGGATTTGGGAGCTACAATATCTGTATCGGCTCCTTCAATCCTATCTCCATTAACGCGGACAGAGCATGTGACCTCTCTGATTCGGCGGAGCAGATCGAAGCGGAAAACCATGTCTATGAACAGCCTCAAATTGTGTCGCAAGCTTCAAGCACAACAGATGGAGCGGATGAGAGGAGTAGAGGTAAGGAGACCAAAACAAGGGAGACCTCGAAGGGCGACCTCTCCTTTCTCAAGGCTGGAGCAGAAACTGCGCAGCCCTCTCCTGAAGCTCTGCGACACGGTTCAGATGGTCTTGGAATTCTCTAGGAAGGAATTGGGAGCAGTAGTGGGTTTGCTAGATCTCAATTTGCAGCTAACACTTTTCAACAACATCCTGATTTCGCTACAGCAAGCTCAGTGATGGAAGGAATGGAGTCTAAAGGTTGGCGGGAGTCTGAAACTGTAAAGTGCAAAAGTGGACAACATGGGAGATTCAGGTTATGGAAGAGTCGTGGGATTAAAGTAGATGGGCTGGAGGAATGTTATACAGATGGAGGCATGGAGGGCTTTCTTTCTCAACTATGGGTTTGTCCTTTGCATCCCATGTGCCAACAACTGCACCCACCTCCCCCCACCCAGGAAGCCACTTTCCCCCACATATATAAACATGGGGGTTGAAAACCCTAGAGCTTATTCCTCACCCCTCCTCCTGGCGGCGGTGGTTGAGATCACTTCAGGGCTGCAGTGTTTGGGCTTGGAGGATTCACTTGTTATTGAAGCTTCTGGTTGTCTAGATATGGGAGATCGAGGTAAAGGAGGCAAAGGGAGAGGAAGGGGAGGAAACAGTGGTCAAGACAATTGTCAGATATGGGAGAAGCAGTGCATAATGTTTTCCATGTATCACAACTTTGTAAATGTTTAAGAGTTCCAGATGATGCAATCACACATCAAGAGATAGAACTACAAGCAGACCTGACTTATATTGAAAAGCCATATAAGATTCTGGAAGAAAACTAGAAAATATTAAGGAACAGAGCAATCAAATATTGCAAGGTACAGTGGGAACATCACCCTGAAAGGAAGCCACATGGGAGAAAGAAGAGGATTTAAGAAAAGCATATCCAGAACTATTCAGGTACATCTCCACAAACTTCGGGACGAAGTTTAATTTAAGGGGGGAAGTCTGTAACATCCCATCATTTAGGACCTAACGAAGGGTTGATTTAGGAATATGGATTGTTGCATGCATTCATCTGTGAAAATGTGGGTAAATTTTTTGCCAAATAAAAACCTAAGTGGTCAATGTTTCTTTCGTACTTTGAGATTAGGTTTAGTCTTAAAGGATGATTGTTATAAACTTTAAGATGATCTTAAGGAGTTATGTGTTTTCAAATGGATTTGAAATATTAGACTTGAGTGTTTGAATTATAATTCAAATGAATTAGATATAAGTTTTGAATCTTAATTCAATTAAGAGATAAATATTACAACTTGAATTCTATCCAAAGAAAAACAATAATGAATATAAAGTTTATTTCTTATCATCAATATATATAATCAAGTTATAAAATTATAACTTATTTGAATCATCCACATAACTTACATAAGTAAATATACAAAGAATAGGAATATTCTTTATTAATAATAATATAATCTTAATTACAATTGAATAAAATAAAGATTACAAGAATAATAAAAGTAAATTACAAAAGAATAAGAAAATTACATTTGAATATTTATTGACTATCCTATATCTAAATCTAAACTAAATCTTCATCTTTATCTTTGTACCTGCAAAACAAAGACTAAATAAAAACAAAATAAGATCAGTGTTAGTATTATTTCTCTCAGACATGTCAGTGAAATGCACTTGACAAATTCATCATTGAGACATTTAAGAAAGGGGCAAGTTTCACCAATATGAAAGAATTCATCTTTCATAAATTCAAAGCCAGAAGTTAAATAACAGCCAAGGGGGGCAAAATCACCAGCCAGGTGAAAGTAACCCGGTAAGAGTAAGTTCAAAAATTATGAACATATCCACAAGTGCATAGCAAGCACACAGGCAGGACACACACCAGCATGCATGCGGTGTGTTGTCAAGCTCACGGAATATCCCAACCTCACAAAACCACAAGTACAGCCGTGGGAGGCACTAGTGCATCACTCCACTGCACAACACACAAGAACAACCAGTGTAGACAGCAGCTAAACCAAGCACCACGGCCAGCAACCAAACCAACTAAGGATCAATCAAAAATCACCAGGATGGTGACATAAGGAGGGGGGTGGATCAGGTGGATAGCAAGATCAAGCCAGGAGCTAGGAGGAGCAGGGTCAGCTCATCAAGCACAGGAGTCCAGCAAAACTAGATCAAGATCATCATCACCAACTTACTACACCATCATCAGATTTTGTGACGAGTTTCATAAAACCTTCACATGATCTAATCATCTTATTCAGATAGAAACGTGTGTTGTTTTATAAAACAAAACCTCAGAAAACACCCAAGTGGGGTGAATCCATCATAGGGATTTTTAAAACTCTAAAGGCAAACAACACAATACCAGGATCCAACCAGAGCTCAGAGCAACATCCTTGCTCTAGTTGTCAAACTATATTTTACCATTCAATCATGCATATACCTATGATCTATTCCTAGGCACATCCCTAAAGGAAGGGTAGCACCTTAGGAACAAATCCTTAGGATCCATAACATGATCAAGCTCACTATCAGTTTTCCAAGCTTTGATTCAATCAAGAATATCTGGTACCACTACCAGGACTATCTAGATGAACCAATTAGATAAGATCTAAATCCCTAAGCCTTAGACCAACATCATTGGTCTTAGGGAATTCAGATAAGAGCATTTCTATTTATCTTTCAAAGCCAAGATTGTCTTAAACATAAACTAACCAAATCCATGGTTTATAATCAAACTTGTGTGCCATACCATGATGGTGTCACAAGAACAGTCCAATATGAATCAGGAAAGACAATAAATCATCATAGATTCAGACAATCAACTAACTAATCATCTTCATGTTAACACAAGAATCATAACTAGGAGATTCCTATGTTACACTTCACTGTTTGAGATCATGATGATCTCAAACCACATGTTAATTCCCAAGCTAACAACACTAAGAGAGTAGCTGTATCTTATCATAATCATGACCATGAATCAAATAAACAGTGGAAAGCTATCAAGTCATTGGCTTTACCAAGCATGTTTCCCAAACAACAATATCATCTGAATCAGATGCAATCTAAGCATCAAATCATCTAGTAATCCACCAGGAACATGATATATCATTTCAAGTAACAAGCCTCAGGCCAATAATCATTTAACATGAATACAGATCATCAAAACATGAATCAATTCATCCAGTACATGATCAATCACATCACATGAACCCTAAATGGATAATCGTCCTAAACTGAATCAGACCATAGACAGAGAGGACACTGCCAGCCTCTAGCATCGAATCAACAAGCACAGAAAGCACCAGGGGGAAGGAATCAAACTCACCGTAGGTCCTCGCTGAAGAAATTGAAGAGGCAGTTTGGATTGCGAACGCATGGCGGGGAGCACCTGTGAGCGCTGCAACTGCACACCGGCCACGGCACCTGACACGAATCCACCACATCACCACAGGCGGGACGACGGCGGTGGCAGCACTTGAACACATGCCAAACCCTAAACCCTAGGGCTCAGAGAGGAATCGATCCATTGCAGGAGAGCCCCAGGCTCAAATCCAATTGGATGGAACGAACGGGCATCGTCGATAACCCCCTAGTACACCACGGCGGCGAACAGAACGACCTACATCGGTGGCAATCGCCGGTGGCGGCATCGCCGGCCACGGGGTCGGGGTCAGAGGAGGAGAGTATGAGCTCAAGGGAGAGAGAGAGAGGATGTGAGGAGTGGGCCGAGTTGGGCCAACCCCTTCGGGGTGGTCCTTTTGTCTAAAACTAAATGGGCCACTAGGGCCCAATAAGAATAATTAGCCCAGAAACAATTCCATGCCTGTTTTAATAAACAGGAAAAGACCAAAATACCCCTAGACTTAAATAAATTCTAGAAAATAAAATATAAGTACAAAAATTATAAATTAAATACTTTTGGATTCAAAATAATCCACTCTATCCAAATAAAATAAGATATAAAATTTTGGACATTTAGATTTTTATAAGAATTTTGTAATTTATATATTCCTTATGGAATTTTACAAAATTATTGAAAGATGATAAAAATAAATAAAAATCACTTTCATTATATATTAATATTATAGTATTTTTGAAAAATACTAAATAAATATTTAATAACAATTTTTAATGTATAGTTGATAATTCTTAAAAAGAATTATTAAATCAATAAAAGTCAAATAAAAAGGAAATAAAATAAACTAATTCAATATATGTTATAAATATTGTAAAGTAATATTTATAAATGCTTTATTAAAAGGCACCCTATATAGGGAAATGCATATAGAATTAAATAATGCATTACATTACTTGCATAATCATTTTGCTTCTTTAAATATTGTCCTTACCGAGCAATAATGATGTTTTTGTAGAACTAGAAGCTCAAGGTCCAATGCAAGCATCATACTTCACTACCTTGCCATCACTAGGAAAGTTCATCACTTGCTCATGTCCTTTGAAGAGTCTTTATCAAAGTATTTGCAAATTGTGTGTTATCATATATGTTATAAAAGAAAGAAAATATAATTTTCACAAATAAAGAAAACATAGATATCATCCTAAGTGATGATATGATGGAGAAATGGAACTTAGGGTTCTAATTGCAACAATGATGATCAAGTAGGGACTTAATAACCCCTGACATCAGTGATTCTAGCGCCGTATATTATGCGTTAGCCATGAGATTTGGAATGGGACAGAGAAGTCAGTTGTATCTTCTTCCTCTCGCATGAAGCCGGATGTGCAGGTCGTGGTTGTTATCCTCGTAGCATGCATATTAATTGGTAATTCATAGAGGATATGC
This sequence comes from Avena longiglumis, assembly GCA_030063025.1. Classification (NCBI taxonomy): domain Eukaryota; kingdom Viridiplantae; phylum Streptophyta; class Magnoliopsida; order Poales; family Poaceae; genus Avena; species Avena longiglumis. The sequence continues at coordinate 508,452,795 of CP125976.1, read as the reverse complement.
AGCATATGGGTGGGAACCCTCATCGTCCCACGATAGTCCTGGCATCTAACGGTTTGTATAAACCATTGTCGCAATTCATTATGTGGGCATGGTGTACACCAAGGAGGCATGCGGGGTCGCGAAGGGGGCAGTGATTGGCTTGGACCAACTACTGGGCCCCACATCATGGAATTGTGGATGGGAAAGTACGCCCAGTTGTGCAACAAGGAGTTGATCTCTCATGGGTAAAGTAACTCACCTCTGCAGAGTGTAAGAATTGTAACTTGTTACTCCCTATTCCGGGAAGGAGCTACGAACGCAGCAGGAAAGGAACTCCATGAAAGTTCTGGTCAACCTGTGAAGGCTGATGGTCATAGATTTTCATAATAAAATCAATCTTTGAAGAAAGATTTACAAAAATTGCATAGTGCCAAGTATTCATAATCCGAGGTGGTAGTTAGAGCATCAAACTTCCCACCTTGCATTTAATGAACTTGTTGGGTAACGTTGTTACTCATTCTTTCCTTTGATCCCTTGCTTAGATTCTGAGGATCCCGAAGACGTGCCAATGTATGCAGCCGAATGCCAAGAAGATGTGTTCTATGAGGAACCTGATTTGTCCGGAGGAGTTGAAGGAGTGGATTACGAAATCCGCTATGGCATCGATGATCATGAGTCCAACTAAGTATCCCTAGTTAATAGTAACCAACGGAGCTGAGCAACATGAACTCTATAGAATAAGCTACTGAGCTCAACTCCTAGACGGAGTTGCTACTTTTAAATTTCACTGAACACTTTATATTTTGGTTTGTAAGTTGGATATTTTGGAAGTCTTGAACTTCCGGTATTGTAATAATAATAATGTGTGTACTTTTGTAATATGGACCCGCAATGTTTCTATTGTACCACTCTGAGGGATGTGATATTTACGGAACGGTGTTCTGTGAATGTCATGTCAACGACTATAGTGTACTACACATGTAGTGGTATCTTTGGGTCACCCTTGATTGGTATCAGAGCAAATTGCTTTGACCTTAGGTTGTAAACCTAGTAAAGGGTATTACCTGTAGGAAAATTTTAGCAACGATAAAGAATTCTCTAAAAGTGATATAATGGGTATTTAAATGAGAATATTCCATTATATATTTAGTGCGATAATTCTTTGTTATGATGCAATTTATTATTGGATACTAATCAAATTTTTTTTTCTGATATACAGAGTTATGGCACCAAAGTTTCCAAAACAGACTTTAGTAAGGAAAGAGGAGACTCTTGGTGATTATCAAGGATCATTGACAGACCAACTTCGTCAACTTTTAAAGCTTTTTAGTTGTCCTACTAGAATTCTAGTAAACACTATCACTTACCTTGATGGTCGAATGTTATCCAAGTATCGTGTGAGTATCCAACTTCCAGAGAAGCTTGGATTATATCACGATCTACCTATAGGAGAAGGTAGGAGTCATTTAGCAGCCTATCATGTTGTTGTTGTGGAGGCGATAGCTAATATCCGGGAGCAGAAAACCAAGGAGCTAGAAGGTAGCACATTCTCCGTGATACCTCATGATTCTATAGACTCGGAGCCTATATCGGATAATCTTACTTTGGTTAAGAAGCATCCTATGATATGGTTATACCCTATGGGTACGTGACCTCAGCATACCTGGTCCAGCCCAAGGAAGGTCCACGGCATATGTACGCCGGCCCATGAAGATTTTCGGGTGGCCAAGGCCCATGACGCCTTCGGATCCTTGGAGAGCAAGACTAGCGTAGATAGGAAATTCAAAGGGGTAAAACCCTAGAACTTGTAACCGACTAGGTCTATGCCCGGGACCTGCCTAAGTCTATATAAAGGCCAGGAGGGCACGACCTAGATCTCTCAACTCATACTTTCGCATACACACCTCCACGCCCGACTTGCATCACACACCCAGAACCTTGGTTCCGTAATCAAAGAGCGGACAAGCGAGAGTAGGGTTTCCCTCGGGGCTGAACTGGGTAAACCTTGTGTCCCCGTGTTGCTTGTTTGCTAACCGTTCCACGATCTCCAGCATCCCCATCTTCTCCAAAACCCAAGTCCATAACAATGGGCATTGACGATATCAAACCTCGTCAATTGGCGCCGTTTGTGGGAATTGGGGGCGTTGATTGTGCGATCGTGACGGTCCCAACCCGATCGATCTACAACTCTGCAGCAACGGAGATTCACCTCCTCTTCGTCGCTTTCGACTTCACCGCCCACTCGTCGGCCACCATGAAGGACTTCGAGCCCGTAGGCGACGGACTCGAAATCCTGTTCGGGAGTTTCTGCTTCCAGGTGGGGCAAACTGGCACCCTCCGCCTCCCTGAGCGGGTGCCCCTACCATCAATCAGGCCCGCTTCATGGACCCCACACCCCGTGCTACGCACAACATCATCAACAGATGATTCCTACGACAGCAGCAGCTGCAACTCCGATCTGTGCGACCCGCCATCGGATGCAGGTACCTACGGTTCCGGATCTGAAAGCTGCGGCAGCAGCGGACCGATCTACGAGCGCTACCAATGCGCCGCAGTCATCCAAAGCGACGTGGATCAGCAAACGCCTAACCCACCGCCTAACCCGCGAGCAGCGGCGAGCGAAAAGCAGTCCCCCACCCGAAGAGGAAAACAACGGCGGCCACGTCATCCGCCTTAGCAAAGAAGGATGGACCCAGGTCCGTGAAGCCGTGGCAGGCAACATAGTACTGCCTGCGGACGCCTCGCGGGATATGTTGATGGCCTACCACCTGCTCCTGATCGAGGAGCATAAGAAGCATGTCAAGATGCAGGAGGTGCTTGACAAACGCAAGCAAGCAGCCTCAGAGTCCAGCACGCGACGAGCCACGCTCTCCGCCATGGGCATCGGCTCTAGCTCGAACGCCAATCCAGGCAACAAGCACCGCTCTCGGATGGAGAACATGGATCCTCGGGAGCGTCGCGAATTGACGCGAACTCTCCACACATCCTTCATGGAGATGGACGCCGACGGCAACGTCATCCCGAAAACGCCGCAGGCTGCGATCATGGCAGCCACTGCGTACCTCGCGGCCCACCCACCACCGGAGGGGGACCCGAAGAGAGCTATGCACAAGTCCGCACTCACCAGACTCGGACTCGTCGGAGCTGCGCTCCACCATGAAGCTCCCGCAGAGCCGAAGAAGAAGGCTTCGGTTCATTTCGACCGCAGTCCTACCCCTTCATCCGAAGAAGAGGAACATGACCTTCCTCGAAGGAAGAAGAGTTCGCCGCGCGCGCGACTCTGACGCGAAGATGCGCTCACACAGCGCAAAATCGACAAAGCGCGCGCCAAGCGCGCATGCTCGTCTAAATCCGAGATGGACGAAGACGAAGGAGAACTCTGCGGAGCCCGATGCTTCAGCAGATCTGTCCAACGGACACGAATGCCACGCAACTTCAAGCTTCCTTCGGATACTCCGAAGTTCGACGGCACTCAGGACCCAAAAGCTTGGCTAAGCAACCACTTATCATCCGTCAAACTGCACGGTGGAAACAAGGATACTGCCATGCAATGCCTTCATTGCGGTGACAGCGCAGCCGGATCGCTCGTGACCTATCTTGAGGTCCATCCGAAGCTGGGATGAGCTAGCTTACGACTTCATCCGAAACTTCAAAGGCAGCAAGAGGCCGCCTCAATCGAAGAGTTGCGAGCACACTCAACGAGCAGGCGAATCCATTCGCCGTATACTACGCTAGTCCAACACAAAGAACTCCAGCCCACATCTCCGAAGAGAGGCCATCAACGCCTTCGGGGCGCGTCAAGTGCCAAGACTTCAAGGAGGAACTTGGGCGTCAATAAAACACTCGACCACCTCATGGACATCGCTAATGGTGGGCTGACGGAGAAGATTCCATTCACCGAGCACAATCGGAAGAAGAAGACGACTACGACGGCGAGCAACGTAGCAAGAGAGAAGATCGCGCGTCTGACGATCGCGACGGACCCGACATGGTCGCGGCTACTCGCCGATCGCCGCAGCGCCAACCGCGCAGCGGAGGATATCGCGGAGAAACTTCGCGATGGGGATGCCAAATCGTGGCAACGCCGCGACCTCGATAACGGACCCTCAGCATACGAAAAGCTTTCGGGTCCATGCACCATCCACTTCTACATCGACAAGCAGGATGGCAAAAAGAAAGCTAGCCACATGCTCAAGGACTGCCGCGAGTTCCAGAAACGCAGCGAAAGCATGGTGCAGATGAGGCAGCAAGCCCCAATCCCTACGTTCGGAAACGCACATGCGCCAGGTGAAATAGCGCATGGAGCTCCTCCACCGCCACCTATCGGAGGCCCAAACCAACCAGTCGCACCAGCACAGAACAACGCTGGGAATGGGTACCCCCCGCCGAAAGGAGCACTGATGATCCAGAAGGGGCGCCCCACGAATAGGGTGCAGAAGAAAATCACCCGACAAATCAACCTGGCCGTGGCAACTCCACCCGCCATCCCTAAGTACCTCAGCGGATCGGAGTCCTGCATCACATTCACTCGTTCAGATCACCCTTGCCAGATCCCTCTCCCAGTTCATGCTGCCCTGGTGCTGGAGGCGTCGATCGGAGGTTTTGAGATGAGTCGCATCTTCATGGACGGCGGCAGCGGCATCAACCTGATGTTCGCAAGAACTCTAGCAGCAATGTGAATCCCGCAATGCAGCCTGGAACAGTCAGACACAATGTTCCACGGCATTGTTCCAGGGAAGGGCATATTCCCCCTGGGCAAAATATGGCTCGACGTCATCTTCGGCAAGCCGGACAACTTCCGGCTGGAGCGACTCGAATTTGAAGTGGTGGATTGGCCGTCACAGTACCACGCCATCCTCGGGCGTTTAGCATTCGCAAGGTTCCTGGCTGTCCCACACTACACATACCTACTACTCAAGATGCCAGGGCCGAAGGGCGTCATCACAATCCACGGGAGCTTCACCCGATCGGACCAATGCGACAGGGATTTCAACAGAATCTCCTAGTCATTCGGCATGCAGGAGGAGCTCCTAAGACTCCACGAAGCGACAGACAATGGGGCACCCCCAGTAGCACGACAAAACGCGCCCGACATGTCTTTCGACTCCACCGTCAACACAAAGAAGGTGCAGGTCCATCCGACGGATGCCTCCAAGACGGCCCTGATCGCCAACGACCTCAGCCCCGCATAGGAAGGCGCGCTCGTCGAATTCCTCCATGAGCGCTGGGAAATCTTCGCCTGGTGTCCTGCGGACATGCCAGGAGTTCCCAGGGAATTCGCCAAGCACGCACTCAACGTCTTTCCAGACACCAAGCCCGTCAAGCAGTCCATCCGGAGACTGTCCGAGCCACGAGCCGAAGCTATCGGCAAGGAAATCAATAGACTACTCGCTGCAGACTTTATCAGGGAAATCAAGGAAAGCGAGTGGCTTGCAAATACAGTGATGGTCCAAAGAAGGACACGGACATCCTGCGGATGTGCGTGGATTTTACGTCACTAAACAAGCATTGCCCAAAGGACCACTTCCCTCTTCCTCGGATCGATCAGATCATCAATTCAACTGCAGGTTGCGAGAAACTCTCCTTCCTCGACGCCTATTCAGGCTATAACCAGATTCAACTCAAGGTCGAAGATCAGGAGAAAACGGCGTTTATCACACCGTTCGGAGTATTCTGCTACAACACAATGCCCTTCGGGCTAAAGAACGCAGGTGCCACGTACCAACGATGCATGCAGGCCTGCGTCAAGGACCAGATCGGTCGCAACGTCCAAGTCTATGTTGACGACATAGTCATAAAAACCAAGGAGGCAAGGACACTTATCGACGATCTTCGCGAGACGTTCGACAACCTTGATCGCTATAGGATCAAGATCAACCCCGAAAAGTGCGCCTTCGGCGTCCCATCGGGTCAGCTGCTTGGGTACTTCATCTCTCAGCGAGGGATCGAGGCGAACCCGAAGAAAATCAGAGCCATCATGGCGATAGAGAAGCCTAAAAACCTCAAAGGCGTCCAGCAACTCGCAGGACGAATAGCGGCGTTAAGCAGATTCATCAGCCGCATGGGCGAGAAGTCCCTACCATTCTACTAGCTGCTACGCAAAGCAGATAAAATCGAGTGGACGCCGGAAGCCAACGATGCATTCGAAAGCCTCAAGCGGCTTCTCTCCACCTCGCCTGTCTTGGTCACACCAAAGGAGCGCGAGCCTCTGCTGTTGTACATAGCAGCCACACACCAGGTGGTCAGCACCGTGCTAGTGGTCGAATGACCCGAAGAAGGCAAGACCCACGGGGTCCAGCGCCCAATCTACTACCTCGGTGATCGACACCAACAAGCGGTACCCTCACTACCAGAAGCTCGCCTACGGCGTGTTCATGACGGCTCGACGGCTGAGCCATTACTTCCAGAGCACCAGGTGATGGTCGTTAACGAGGCACCCCTGAACAACATCCTGAACAACCCTGAGGCCACATGACGCGTGGCCCTGTGGGGCATCGAGCTGTCACCCCTGGACATCATCTACGAGAAGCGACTCGCAATCAAATCTCAAGTCCTCCCGGACTTCCTCGTACATTGGATGGAGCTGCAGCTGCCAGACACCCCCAGACATGTCGTAGTCGTGGACAATGCACTTCGACGGCTCCAAGCACGAAGCTGGAGGAGGAGCCGGGGTCATAATGACCTCCCCGCAGGGCGACGAGATGAAGTACGTCCTCCGGATGAAATTCCGAGCCTCCAACAACGAGGCCGAATACGAATCCCTCATCCACGGCATGAGGATGGCAAAGATCTGCGGTGCAACGCGCCTGGTCATCTACGGTGACTCCAACCTCGTCGTCCAGCAAACGATGAACGAGTGCGACGCACACGCCGAAAACATGATCACGTACCGCGCGCTCTACAACGCACTCGAAGGAGAATTCGACGGCTGCGAGCTTCGGCACGTCGGAAGAGAAAGCAACGAGGAAGCCGATAGACTCGCCAACATCGGCTCCACCTACGCAAAGGTGCCACCGGGTGTGTTCCTCGAACAGATCTGCATGCCATCCATCAAGCGAAAATTCCCCAAGGGATCACCCGAAGAAGCAGAACATTCGGGGTCTACGCCGCCCGAAGGACATGAAGGACCCGAGAAACTGGACACAGAGGTCTCCATGGTCAACCTGATGCAGGTCATGGTAGTCGAAGAAACTTGGGCCACGCCGTACCTCCGTTCTTGATAAGCGGAGAATCGCGCGGCTGACGGATGTCGGCGCATATCTTGTCGGTCAAAGCCTTCACCATCATCAATGGCGAAAGTACAAGCGCAGATACGTTCGGTGTACTACAACGGTGCGTCACCATCGGTGATGGGAAAGCCATCCTCCAAGACATCCACGAGGGCATCTGCGGCCATCACGCAGGCAGCCGCTCCCTTGTCGCCAAAGCTCTACGAGCCGGATTCTACTAGCCAACGTCCATGAGCGACGCAAAGGACATCGTCCGAAGATGCAACGGGTGCCAATGGTTCGCCAACAAACCGCACGCACCCGGGTCCGATCTTAGACCCATACCTATAGCCTGGCCTTTTGCTCAATGGGGCCTCGACATGATCGGCAAACTGCCAAAGTCCTCGAAAGGGGGACACGTTTACCTCCTGGTCGCAGTCGACAAATTCACCAAGTGGGTCGAGGCCATGCCGGTCACCAACCAGAAAGGCAAAACTGCCGTCAAGTTCTTCGAGTCCATTGTCTACAGGTTCGGCGCATCAAAGATCATCACCGACAATGGATCGAACTTTATCTCCAAGGAGTTCCAGGAATTCTTCGAAGGCCTCGGGATCAACATCACGTACGCCTCAGTGGCACACCCGCAAACGAACGGGCAAGTGGAAAAGGCTAACGGCCTAATCGGCGCTGGTATCAAGAAGCGCCTCATGAGTCCACTCGAACAGAAAGCTGGAGCCTGGACGAAAGAGCTACCATCCGCACTGTGGAGCTTACGGACTATGCCAAACAGCTCCACCGGTTACACGCCGTTCTTCATGGTGCACGGAGCCGAGGCCGTGCTACCAGCCGAAGTACGCCACTAGGCCCCCCGGGTCGTCCCTTACAGCGAAGCCGAATCCACGGCTGCACTCGAAGACGTCGTCGACACACTCGACGAAGCAAGAGACATAGCAGCAGCTCGATCAGCGGTGTACCAGCAGAGTCTCCGCAACTACCACAGCTGCCGGCTGCGCCCAAGGTCCTTCGTCGAAGGAGACCTCGTCTTGCGACTCAAGCAAGAGCGACCGAAGAAATTCGAGTCACCATGGGAAGGACCCTACGTCATCACCGAAGTCATCGCAGGTGGCGCCTATCGCCTCAAGCACGTGGAGTCCGGAGTCGCATACTCCAACCCATGGAACATCGCACATTTGCGGCGATTCTACCCATAGCTACCTATTTTTTTTACTTTCAATAAGACTTTTCAGCCAAGGCTATTCAGCCGAGCAATGTAATTCCTCCATTACGATATAAATAAAGTTAAGTGCTCCGCCCCAAAATCTTGTTCGCTACTTGCAATTTTCCTTTATGCTACAAACGCACTCGGGGGCTCCCCCCACCTCACGATCCCATCAACGAGGATCACACGTGTACACCTGAGTAGCTGACAACGTCAGGCAAACGAAAAGGACACGTACTAAAACAAAGCTCCACGTGCTCACAATAAACAAAACATTTATAGCAAAGGGCACAACAAGCCCAGTCGAAATATACAAATTTTACATCTATCTCTTTTTACAGGTACTACCTATCCTGAAGAATAACTTGAGCACGCTGCTCAAACAAATCTACTACTTGTTCGGCATACTGCCTTACAGCCGCATAATGCGGACGCATATCCCACTCGCCACCATCCGGCCGAAGAGGTGGTCCAGCTGCTACAACAGACAAATCTACATCAGGACGGTGCAGCCTCACAAGGGATAAAGCAGCCTTCACCCCTGCGACGAGCTATTGCCGCACCAACTCCTTGACATTGCTCACGCTCCGAAACTTCGACAGAAGACTCGCAAGGCTCGTTGGCACGGAATCCAAAGGAAACATGACATGCAACACCGAGGCAAGCGACGTCTGCACCTGGCGAAGCACCCGCGAAACCTGGTGCACACGATCCTGCACTGTGGCCTGAGCCATGGCACGGTCATGATCCATCCAGAAGAAGCCGCCGGCCTCCATGTCCTGTTGAGTCAAGCAATTGACCCGAACAGCGACACACTCTTTCTCTTCCCTCGGAGCAAGGTTAGCACCTGCGACAATTGTACAAAATAAGAGGTAAGGCCAGCAGGCTCATCCGAAGAACTGAGCTACAGCTCGAAACAAAGAACAACTTACATTGAAGCGGCTCAGATAGCCGAAGCAGTTCCGCCATCAAGTACTCCTCTCTGGCTGCACCGCGATCCGCCTTGGACTTCCAAACATCAGCGTGACCACGCAACCCAAGCAACTCCCTCTCAAGACTACGAACACGGTCCCGAAGAAAAGCGAGTTGCGAAGGATCATCCAAAGATGGCCGCAGCTGCGCTGCAGGCGAGGTGTCAACAGGGTGAGCACCCGAAGGAACCTAGAACAGCAGAAAAGCAAAGGACACAAACATTCAGACAGTGGCAGAGCACAACTCAGAAGAATTTATTAAGCATATAAAGGCCACTACGTGGCACAAGGATTGTGTTCCTCAAAATATTTACAGCAAAAGCAGACTACAAACTATCCTACATCTAGAACGCCTAAGATGCGGCACCCTGAGTCGCCTTGGAGCCGGATTGCCTAGCCTTGGCCTCCCCGTGCTGCCGCAGCGCATACTCAGACAGCAGATCAATGAGCTTTGGCCCATATCGCTTGCAGCGAGCAGAATAGGCAGCAAAGGCTACCTCGGATCCATCCGCGGTTGTCGGCATCCGGGAGGTGATATGGGGAAGGTCTAGCTCCGCCCCAGCCGCCAAGGCCATCGCCAGCCCGACGGATGCGCCGATACCCTTCTGCTTGCGCTTGTACGCCGCAGGCGCTTCGGCTGACAAAGCCTCCGCCAGGGCATCCACATCATCAAGGGCAGCGCCCTTAGGGACAAGCTCGAAGCGGCCAAGAACCTCCTTCGCCTTGGCAAGGGAGTTGACGACGGTGTTGCAGCGATCTTCGACCGCTACAGTTGCATCATCTAGAGCACTCCTATGCTCCAGGGCGCCGCGGTCAAACTCAATGCCTGCAGCATCTGAGACAAAAGAGAAGGAATGAAGAAATTAACACAGAAGAAGACAAGAAAACAAAAAGAAAGGAGCACAAATACAACACTCACCCGAAACAGCCTTGGCAGCAGCCATGAGTTTGCCTGCCACCTCTCTTTCACGCTGCAACAGGCTGGCATTGCTCCTCCGCGATCATGACCTCTGCTGCAGACGCTCCTTAGCTTCGGCTGCCTTGGTCAGCTCTAGCTCGAGGCGTTCCTTCGCACCAACGGCGGCCTCGGCCTTCTTCTACGATTGACCAAGGCTCTTATTGAGAGCGTCGACCTCACGGAGAGAAGTATTATGCTCCTTTGCATTCAAAACAAGCAAACGTCAGAAAGCAGGACCGGAATAAATGAAATAAGCACCAAAAGCACACAGGTACCTTGAAGCTGTCGGAGGTTAGCCTCTAGCACCAGGCGCTCCTGCACCAGCCGCTTGGCCTCCTGCACAAAAGGCTGCAGGAAAAGAAATACCAGTAAGAAAAAGGACTTGGGGGCTGTGCCCAACACAAAGGAATAAAATCAAAATTCGCACACGAAGACACTCGGGGGCTCCCCCCCGAAGATTCGAAAAAAGAACAAGACAAGAAATTTTTTAGACACCCGGGGGCTCCCCCCGTGGCACAAAAAAGAGGTACTTACATGCTCTGATGGCGACTCCGAAGGCCCGCTGGCGAAATTCTGAGGCGCAACCACCTGCACCTCCTGCAGAGGAGGATTCGGAGCGGCGCCCCCCGACGTTGCCACCGTCTGAGGAGGAGGAGACGCAACCTTCGAATCCCCCATCATCTCCCGAGCACCATCGCTGGAGGAGTCATGGGAAGAATGCCTGCATACGAAACAATTAGCACAAGTACAAAGTCAGCAAGAAAAAAGGACAACAGTATAACAAGAAACTTACGAGTCCAGTGAGCTCAGGTCGAAGACAGGAGGAGTCCTTCGGGATCTCTTCTCCTCCTTCTTCTCTTCCTTCTTTTCTTCCTTCTTCCGCTTCACTGGCGGGTGCGGTGCTACAGCCCGCACAGGAATGGCAGGAATAGGAGAGGAAGAACCTCCATGCCCGTCACTGTGACGATCAAGGCACAGAGGGTTTCTGGGAGTCGGAGGAGTCGATGCATCCGAAGATTCACTAGAGCTCCGCGATCGTTCGCGAGTATGTTCCTCGCTCGACTCGTTGGCCTCTTCAGCTGGTGATCGCGCCGAAGGAAGTTCGGACACGGAGTCCACCACGTCATTATCCGGCGCATTCGGAAACAATTCGGGCAATGGAGGCACCATGCCCGGCACCTTGAAGCTCTGCAAAAAAGAAGGGATTTTATAAGCAAACAAAGGAAAATAAATACGCAGTCGACGAAAAGCGCTACGCGCACGAATCTACACCTGTGGAACAGCCAGCGTCGAAGAAAACGGCGAAGTTAGCGACTTCCCCGGGATATCCTCTCCAGCCTTGTACTTCAACAACGTACGAAGGGCCTTGTTGAGATCACCTTGGGAAAGCTTCTCAGCCGAAACTCTCGCCGGGTCACGGCGCCCAGCATAAAGAAACATCGGGTGCGCCCTAGCCTGGAGAGGCTGCACCCGACTCTCGAGAAACGTGCGGATAATATCCATGCCGTTCACTTCTTTATCAGGAATCAACTGGAGATCCTCCACCCGACGGTAAAGGGCCTCTATCTCCGCTGACTCGCCGTCCAAGATATGATTTTTCCATGACCTCTTTGGCTCGATTATCTGGGAGGAGTCGAAAGGAGCAAGACCAAATTGCTGCCTAGCCACTGTGGAGTCGCGAATGTAAAACCATCGCCTCCGCCAGTACTGGACAGATTCAGACATAGAGAAGGAAAAGAAAAGAATATTGGCCCTAAGGGAGATGATGCAACCCCCAATGGGATACACACCATCTGAGCCGGATTGCCTCTTCATGGAATAGAGCTTCCGGAAGAGACCAAAGTGCGGCTCGATGCCGAGCTAGCACTCGCAGAAAGTGATGAAACAAGCAATGTGAAGAAGAGAATTGGGCGAAAGATGATGCAGCTGGATGCCATAGAGAAAGAGCAGCCCACGAAGGAAGTCGTGAACTGGGAAGGAAAACCCACGAATAACGAAGGCAATACACATAACCCGATACCCAGCGGGGGGACGGGGGATTACCTTGTTGCCGGGGAGTCTGACGGCCTCCCTATCCTGCGGGATCAAGCCCCGCTTGCGAAGCCTGCGGAGATCACTCTCCCGCGTCTCTGATCGCCGCCAACCATCGTCGGTGACACGAGTGGTGGTAGCGCCTTTCTTCCCTCCGGCGGCGCTGGTACCAACCGCAGATGACGATTTCTTCGTTTTCCCGATTGCGCTCCGGTGGCACCGGCGGTGAGAGTGCGGACGGGAAGAAGGAAATGTGGAAGAATATCACAGCGCGCAGCAAGAACCTCTAGAGCACAAGGAGGCAGTGAAAACAAGAGTAGATGCGGTGAAAACAAACTGCAGCTTTCCCCAATGATTATAACGACGAAGACGATGCACGACAACCGTCCATCAAGAAGACCTAACGCCAACGGCAGATCTGGCCATACACGTGTCAGCATCACAACGAACCGGCGTTACCACGCCGTCCACTACGCGTGGAAATCGAGGCGACGCCGTAATTATCTCCACGCCGCGCGTGACCGGTCAATTCAAGGTGAGCAAGTGGGACCCACGTTCGTCCAGTCAAGTCATCTCTGGCGTAGCAGACACTTGAGGTCATTGATCGTCAGCACTGATGTCATCAAAAGCTATACTAGCACCAACTACAATTCTTCGGCTTCAAAGCTAAGAGTACTCACTCGAATCTTTGATTCGACTAAATACTCGGGGACTACTCCTATCAGGAGCGCTGGCCGCGCACCCGAAAGATAAATAAAGACAAAATATTTCTTCGAGTCCTACGTCGAGTCTACGACTCCACTACGAACTCGGGGGCTACTCCCATAGGGAGGATGGATTTAAGCATCCGAAATTTTTTGTGTCCTCCGGACTTAAAAATGAACAAAATGCTTGAATAAAAGTCTCCGCTCGAGTCTACGACTCGAACAGACACTCGGGGGCTACTCCCATAGGGAGCGCTGGTCGCGCACCCTATGAATTCTTCGACTACGATCTTTTGGATCAAACACGCAAAAACTTTTCGGCAACTTTGCCCCAGTAAAATGCTAAGTGAGTAATGTTTCTACTTGGCCACCCGAAAGACCTCCGCGGTGACAAATGTTCGGATGCTGCGTCTACGACGCAAAGATAAGACCTACAGATATCATCTGATGGCCTGGCAACGCACACGACTATGGTCTGCTAGTATAAATCCATGCCAGCAGGCGCGATGAAAAATCCTGACGGACGCGTTGGGTACACCAATTAAAATCACTGGAATTCCACTCCTGTAAGTCCTCCGCGGCCTGAGTCGGATTACGCCAGCATATGTTCCAGGTCCGAGTTGAGGGACTCGAACCTGAAGAAGATCGTGTTGTTTCATCCTAAGATAGTTAACTGACCCCGATCCGTCGGGTGAGTCAGGCACACGCATCAACAATCCCTACACACATATACTATTAATACATAGTTGCACCCGAAGGATGGAAGAGTCCTCAACCGAATCTACGATTCGACTGATCACTCGGGGGCTACTGACATGGTTATACCCTACGGGTACGTGACCCCAACATACCTGGTCCAGCCCAAGGAAGGCCCACGGCAGATGTACACCGGCCCATGAAGATTTTCGGGTGGCCAAGGCCCATGACGCCTTCGGATCCTTGGAGAGCAAGACTAGCGTAGATAGGAAATTCAAAGGGGTAAAACCCTAGAACTTGTAACCGACTAGGTCTATGCCCGGGACTTGCCTAAGTCTATATAAAGGCCAGGAGGGCACGACCTAGATCTCTCGACTCATACTTTCGCATACACACCTCCATGCCAGATTGCATCTGCACACCGTGTAACCTTTGGTTCCGCCGTAATCAAAGAGCAGACAAGCAGGAGTAGGGTTTTCCCTCCGGGGGCCTGAACCTGGGTAAACCTTGTGTCCCCGTGTTGCTTGTTTGCTAACCGTTCCACGATCTCCAACATCCCCATCTTCTCCAAAACCCAAGTCCATAACAATGGGCATCGACGAGATCAAACCTCGTCATCCTAAGTTAGCTTCCAAGTTTATGGATAGATACCAGACACTCGTTGCGTCTTTCTATAAGACTCATCAAGTGATTGTTGAAGACAAAAATGACATGTTAGAGGATCTAACTGATCCGGAAAGGAGGAAGCAGTTAGCATTCCAGCTAGAGAAAGAAGCAAGTAGTATTGCAACACCTATCTTTAAGGATATACCTATAGATCCTGAATCTTTTATACCATATCCTTATTCACCAAGACACGAACCTATACATGATCCTACTATGGATATGTGGTATGCAGTACCACAGGGCTCAGAGGATGGTTCGGATTCAGAACTTCCTATTGAGAATTCAGATGGATGGAGAATGGGATCATATGATGGATCTCATGAACACCAGATGTCCACGGATGGTTCTGACAAAAATGTGACAATCTAGTTGGATGGGTTCAAGAATGAATCCTAATAATAGTAGTAGAAATACCATGTCAATAGATAATCACGATCAAGAGGAAGATCCTGAGGAAAGAGTGTTTGAATCATCAACATCTTCTCAAAACCCGGGGAATATACATTATCTAGTGTTTAACTATCTTGCCCATGAGAGCACCTGGGAAGCGGCAGGATCTGCGTATCCTGTTGGCAACTCAAGAAATGAAGCTCAGGAGATGCAGGCTAGAGATAATGTTGAATATGTTTCTGAAAGATTTTTCAGCTGAGCTGGAGGGAGTCAATACGCTTAGGTTGAGTAATGACTCAAGTCCTGATACTTCAGATACAGAGTATATTCCTTCTGGAAGGCCACATGTTCCACAAAATGTGCGACGAACAACACATCATCATGGTTGGACATCAGGCATGTACGATGAACGTAGTTACTATTAGAAGGAGACAATTAGTCAGTAGTACCAAGTACTGTGTATTGTACCCAAGTAATAAGGTAGTTTTGTAATGATACCTATATGGTATATGTTGTAATGACTTTGTATCATTATGTAAAATATGTGAAATTCATATTTGGATTTTCTTTGGATCTTCATTGTGTGACTAGTTCTGTGCGTAAAGTCGAGCTCAGAACACATGTGCATGATGTAATTATGAGTATTCCTTTATGTTTCAGGACTAGAGGGTCATGGACACGGGTGTAGGAATGGAAACTGAGCAGCAGCGGATAGGCCAAGGAAAAGGCCGATGCAGATGCAGCAAACCAAGAAGCATTACCACCACCACCACCAATGAGGTCGTTAATGGAGCATAAATTTATGTAATGCATGCAAATGATGCAAGAGACCCAGAACAAGTTCATGGAAGAGTTGCTGGGGCGAGCAAATCAGAGTCTATCTGATTTACAGAATGCAAGACCGTTACCTTTTGCATCAGCTCCTGAACCAATGGATGCAGAAGACTGGCTAGCAGATACAGAAAGGAAGCTGAAAACTGTAAGTTGCAATGATGAGGAGAAATTGAGGTATGCAACTCATCTGCTGACTGGACCTGCAGCATCATGGTGGGAAAATCAGTTAGCCATGCAACAGCCAGGAAGGGAGTTTACCTGGGAGGATTTCAAGATGAGATTCCGTGAATATCATGTTCCGGAAAGTGTCATGGAGTTGAAGCGGAGAGAATTTGAGGAGCTTCAGCAATGATATACTAGTGTCATGAAGTACATCCGGGAGTTTAGCCAACTGTCTCATTATGCTGAGGAGGATGTTAACACTAAATAGAAGCGGAAGAAGCGTTTCTTGCGTGGATTAAATACATTTGTGAAGATGCAGCTAAGGTTAGCCAATAAGCAAACTTATCAGCAGTTGTTGGATGTAGCCGTTACTTTTGAAGATGACTACAAGAATGTCCAAGAGGATCGGAGGAAGAGAGCCAAGAAGGAAACCAAGAGGATTCAGGCAAGCAAACCTAAACCCAACCTGGAGTTCAAACCTCGGAATAGGAATTATGGCAACAATAACAATAAAAAGGGCAGTGGTTGAAATCAATCCAATCCGAGAAGGAATGTTATTTGTAACAATTGTGGAATTCCAGGGCATTTCCAGAGGGAATGCAAAAAGCCTGTAGTGTTCTGTTACGGTTGTGGTCAAAAGGGGCATATCAAGCCAGACTGTCCGAGCAAACCACCTGTAGGATGGCATACCAAGGGAGGAGGACAAGCCAGTGGAGGAAATGGACAACCCAATAAAGGAGGAAATAATGGCAAGAACAACAATGGCAAGAGGAACCGACCTATCGGGAAACTGAATTGTGCAACCCTCGAGGAGGTGGATAATTCGGAGAATGCAGTGATAGGTACGCTCAATATCCTTACCAATCCCGACAAAGTTCTATTTGATACTGGTGCAACTACTTCATTCATTTTTGAAGAATTTTGTGACAAGTTCGGGATTAGAAGGGCAACGTTAGAAAGTCCTATGACCGTAGTTACGACAGGAGGGAATGTGATTGTATGCCCCATAAAACAAGATCAGGTTATCTCGATCTATGGTTGTACATATTTCGCAGACCTTTATGTGATTCCTTTGAAGGGAATTGCAGTAGTGCTGGGGATGGATTGGATGATGGAACACGAAGCTCAGATAAATTGTGAGGATAAAACTATCTCAATCAAAACTCCAAGTGGAGCAAGGATAGTTTATCAAACAGATAAGCACAATCATATCATGGTGGATCTGCAGTTGAACTCAATGAAGGAGGTCAAGTTGAAAGAGATTCCTATAGTAAATGAATTTCAAGATGTTTTTCCAGCAGAGCTACCGGGAATGCCACCAGACCGGGAGATAGAGTTCACCATTGACCTAATTCCTGGTACAGCACCAATAGCTCAAGCACCATATAAAATGGGATCCAAAGATTTGAAAGAACTTAAGGAGCAAATTGATGAGTTAGCCAGAAAAGGATTTATTCAGGAAAGTTTATCTCCATGGGGAACACCAGTAATCTTTGTGGATAAAAGAGATGGTGGAAGACGGATGTGTGGTGATTATAGAAACCTAAACAACGTGAGTATCAAGAATAAGTATCCTTTACCAAGAATTCAAGATCTATTTGATCAGGTGAAAGGGGCTGGAGTATTTTCAAATAAGATCTGGATACCATCAAATAAAAATCAAGCGAGAAGATGTTCCAAAAACAACATTTGTCTCAAGATATGGACACCATGAGTATTTGGTAGTACCATTTGGTTTGACCAATGCACCGACAATATTCATGAATCTGATGAACAAGATCTTCATGCCATATTTGGACAAGTTTGTCATCGTCTTTATTGATGATATTCTGATATATTCCAAGGATAAGGAAGAGCATGCTGACCATTTGAGAATAGCATTGCAGACTTTAAGAGAACATAAACTCTATGCTAAGTTCAGTAAGTGTGAGTTCTGGCTAGATGAGGTAGAATTCCTCGGTCATGTGATCAGTAAGGATGGGATTGCTGTGAATCCATCTAAAGTTCAGTCGGTACTAGAGTTGACTGCACCGATCAATGTGAAGCAAATTCGAGGTTTCTTAGGAATGGCTGGTTATTATCGGAGATTCATTGAAGGTTTCTCCAAAATAGCTAGACTAATGACCAAATTATTAAGGAAGAATACACCATTCAAGTGGGATGAGAAATGTGAAGCAAGTTTCCTAGAGTTGAAGATTAGATTAACCACAGCTCCAATCTTAGCAGTTCCTGAAACAGGGAAGGACTTCACCGTATACTGTGATGCATCTAAAGAAGGTTTGGGTTGTGTATTAATGCAAGATCGGAAAGTGATTGCTTATGGTTCAAGACAATTGAAACCACATGAAGTCAACTATCCAACTCATGATTTAGAGTTAGCAGCAGTAGTCTTTGCATTAAAAGGATGGAGGCATTTTCTTTATGGAGCCAGATGTGAGTTATACACTGACCATAAAAGTCTTAAATATTTCTTCACTCAAAATGAATTGAATATGAGACAGAAGCGTTGGTTGGAACTAATCAAGGATTATGATTTAACAATCAACTACACTCCCGGGAAAGCAAATGTTGTGGCAGATGCTTTAAGCAGAAAGAGTGCAGATATTCAGCCTAGCAATAGGGAGCTACCAAAAGAGTTACAAATGGACTTGGAAAGATTAGAGCTTCAATTCATCAGAACAGAGGTTCTTAGAGGATTAGCTACTATGCAGGTAGTTGCAGAACATGACAGTGATCTTAAGCAAGAAATTTTTAGACATCAAGAAGAAGATCCTTTTATTGATGAGGAAATTCAGAGGATATAAGGAAAAAAAAATCAGTTTTTCACCTCGGGGATTATGGGTCTTTATGGTTCCAAGACCGTCTATGTGTTCCAGATGTGACTGAGATCAGAAATGTCATACTCAAAGAAGCACATGATACACCATATTCTATACATCCCGGGAGTACTAAGATGTATATGGATTTAAAGGAACTATTTTGGTGGAATAGCATGAAAAGAGATATTGCTAAATATGTATCGGAATGCCATACTTGTCAAAGGGTGAAAGCTGAACATCAAAGTCCAGCAGGACCATTACAACCCTTAGAAATTCCTGAATGGAAATGGGAGGAAATAGGCATGGACTTCATTATAGGATTGCCTATGACACCCAAAAGGAGGATATGATATGGGTAATTGTGGACAGACTCACTAAGAGTGCACACCTTATTCCGGTGAATCAAAAGGATAATGCTGAGAAGTTAGTTGAAGTATATGTCAAAGAGATAGTAAGTAAGCATGAAGTACCCAAAAAGATCGTAACTGATAGGGGATCAGTGTTTACTTTAGCATTTTGGAAGCAATTGCATGAAGCACTTGGTTCAAAATTAGATTTCAGCACGACATATCATCCTGAGACAGGAGGTCAAACTGAAAGAACAAATCAAATACTAGAAGACATGTTGAGAGCTTGTGCACTAGATTTTGGAGGAACATGGGAAGATCGCCTACCATTGGAAGAATTTTCTTAGAATAATAGCTATAGAGTAGTCTGAAGGCAGCTCCATATAAGGTTCTGTATGGAAGGAAGTGTAGATCACCAATATGTTGGTATGAACCTGGAAGCAGCCAAGAATTTGCGCCAGATTATATCAAGGAGAGACAAGACATCATTGATAAGATCAGGGATATACTGAAAATAGCCCAGAGCAGGCAGAAAATTTATGCGGATCAAAGTCGAAGATCATGGCATCCAGAAGTGGGAGATATGGTCTATTTGAAAGTAAGTCCAATGAAAGGGGTGAAAATATTTGGAGTTAAAGGGAAATTGAGTCCAAGATACACCGGACCATTTAAGATACTGAGTCAAAACAGAACTATAGCTTATGCTTTAGAGTTACCATCAAGATTGGCTCAAGTGCATAATGTTTTCCTTGTATCACAACTTTGTAAATGTTTAAAAGTTCCAGATGATGTAATCACACATCAAGAGATAGAACTACAAGCAGACCTGACTTATATTGAAAAGCCCTGTAAGATTCTGGAAGAAAACTAGAAAATATTAAGGAATAGAGCAATCAAATATTGCAAGGTACAGTGGGAACATCACCCTGAAAGGAAGCCACATGGGAGAAAGAAGAGGATTTAAGAAAAGCATATCCAGAACTATTCAGGTACATCTCCACAAACTTCGAGACGAATTTTAATTTAAGGGGGGAAGTCTGTAACATCCCAGCATTTAGGACCTAACGAAGGGTAGATTTAGCAATATGGATTGTTGCATGCATTCATCTATGAAAATGTTGGTAAAATTTTCGCCAAATAAAAACCTAAGTGATCAATGTATCTTTCATACTTTTAGATTAGGTTTAGTCTTAAAGGATGATTGTTATAAACTTTAAGATGATCTTTAGGAGTTATGTGTTTTCAAATATATTTGAAATATTAGACTTGAGTGTTTGAATTATAATTCAAAATGAATTAGATATAAGTTTTGAATCTTAATTCAATTAAGAGATAAATATTACAACTTGAATTCTATCCAAAGAAAAACAATAATGAATATAAAGTTTATTTCTTATCATCAATATATATAATCAAGTTATAAAATTATAACTTATTTGAATCATCCACATAACTTACATAAGTAAATATACAAAGAATAGGAATATTCTTTATTAATAATAATATAATCTTAATTACAATTGAATAAAATAAAGATTACAAGAATAATAAAAGAGAATTACAAAAGAATAAGAAAATTACATTGGAATATTTACTAACTATCCTATATCTAAATCTAAACTAAATCTTCATATTTATCTTTGTACCTGCAAAACAAAGACTAAATAAAAACAAAAGAAGATTAGTGTTAGTATTATTTCTCTCAGACATGTCAATGAAATGCACTTGACGAATTCATCATTGAGACATTTAAAAAAGGGGCAAGTTTCACCAATATGAAAGAATTCATCTTTCATAAATTCAAAGCCAGAAGTCAAATAACACCCAAGGGGGGCAAAATCACCAGCCAGGTGAAAGTAACCTGGTAAGAGTAAGTTCAAAAATTCTGAACATATCCACAAGTGCATAGCAAGCACACAGGCAGGACACACACCAGCATGCATGTGGTGTGTTGTCAAGCTCACAGAGCAGCCCAATCTCACAAAACCACAAGTACAGACGTGGGAGGCACTAGTGCATCACTCCACTTCACAACACACAAGAACAACCAGTGTCGACAACAGCTAAACCAAGCACCACAGCCAGCAACCAAACCAACTAAGGATCAATCAAACATCACTAGGATGGTGACATAAGGAGGGCGATGGATTAGGTGGATAGCAAGATCAAGCCAGGAGATAGGAGGAGTAGGGTCAGCTCAAGATCAAGCACAGGAGTCTAGCAAAACCAGATCAAGATCATCATCACCAACTTACTACACCATCATCAGATTTTGTAGTGAGTTTCATAAAACGTTCACATGATCTAATCATCTTATTCAGAGAGAAACATGTGTTGTTTTATAAAACAAAACCTCAGAAAACACCCAAGTAGGGTGAATCCATCATAGGGATTTTTAAAACTCTAAAGGCAAACAACACAATACCAGGATCCAACCAGAGCTCAGAGCAACATCCTTGCTCTGGTTGTCAAACTATATTTTACCATTCAATCATGCATATACCTATGATCTATTTCTAGGCACATCCCTAAAGGAAGGGTAGCACCTTAGGAACAAATCCTTAGGATCCATAACATGATCAAGCTCACTATCATTTTTCCAAGCTTTGATTCAATCAAGAATAACTGGTACCACTACCAGGACTATCTAGATGAACCAATTAGATAAGATCTAAATCCCTAAGCCTCAGACCAACATCATTGGTCTTAGGGAATTCAGATAAGAGCATTTCTATTTATCTTTCAAAGCCAAGATTATCTTAAACATAAACTAACCAAATCCATGGTTTAGAATCAAACTTGTGTGCCATACCATGATGGTGTCACAAGAATAGTCCAATATGAATCAAGAAAGACAATAAATCATTATAGATTCAGACAATCAACTAACTAATCATCTTGCTGTTAACACGGGAAACATAACTAGGAGATTACTATGATGATCTCAAACCACATGTTAATTCCCAAGCTAACAACACTAAGAGAGTAGATGTATCTTATCATAATCATGACCATGAATCAAATAAACAGTGGAAAGCTATCAAGTCATTGGCTTTACCAAGCATGTTTCCCAAACAACAATATCATCTGAATTAGATGCAATCTAAGCATCAAATCATCTAGTAAGCCACCAGGAACATCATCTATCATTTCAAGTAACAAGCCTCAGGCTAATAATCATTTAACATGAATATAGATCATCCAAACATGAATCAATTCATCCAGTACATGATCAATCACATCACAGGAACCCTAAATGGATAATCATCCTAAACTGAATCAGACCATAGACAGAGAGGACACTGCCAGCCTCTAGCATCGAATCAACAAGCACAGAAAGCACCAAGGGAGAAGAATCAAACTCACCGTAGGTCCTCGCTGAAGAAATTGAAGAGGAAGCAGATTGGCCGACGAACCCGCGGCGGCACAGGGAGCACCCAGGGGGCGCTGCAACCTGCACCAGCCACGGCGGCGGCCACAATAGCACACGAATCCACCACATCATCACATGCGGGACGACGGCGGCGGCAACACTTGAACACATGCAAAACCCCAAACCCTAGGGCTCAGAGAGGCATCAATCCATTGCAGGAGAGCCCCAGGCTCAAATCCAATTGGATGGAATGAATGGGCATTGTCGACAACCCCCTAGTACACCATCACTGACCTCACGGCGGGGAATCGGTGGCGGCATCGCCGGCCACGGGGTCGGGGTCAGAGGAGGAGAGGATGAGCTCGAGGGAGAGAGAGAGGCAGTGAGGAGTGGGCCGAGCTGGGCCAAACCCTTCGGGGTGGTCCTTTTGTCTAAAACTAAATGGTCCACTAGGGCCCAATAAGTATAATCAGCCCAGAAACAATTCCAGGCCTGTTTTAATAAACAGGAAAAGACTAAAATACCCCTAGACTTAAATAAATTCTAGAAAATAAAATATAAGTCCAAAAATTATAAATTAAATACTTTTGGATTCACAATAATCCACTCTATCCAAATAAAATAAGATATAAAATTTTGGACATTTAAATTTTTATAAGAATTTTGTAATTTATATATTCCTTATGGAATTTTACAAAATTATTGAAAGATGATAAAAATAAATAAAAATCACTTTCATTATATATTAATACTATAGTATTTTCGAAAAAATACTAAATAAATATTTAATAACAATTTTTAATGTATAATTGATAATTCTTAAAAAGAATTATTAAATCAATAAAAGTCAAATAAAAAGGAAATAAAATAAACTAATTCAATATATGTTATAAATATTGTAAAGTAATATTTATAAATGCTTTATTAAAAGGCACCCTATATAGGGAAAATGCATATAGAATTAAATAATGCATTACATTACTTGCATAATCATTTTGCTTCTTTAAATATTGTCCTTACCGGGCAATAATGATGTTTTTGTAGAACTAGAAGCTCAAGGTCCAGTGCAAGCATCAAACTTCACTACCTTGCCATCACTAGGGAAGTTCATCACTTGCTCATGTCCTTTGAGGAGTATTTATCAAAGTATTTGCAAAATGTGTGTTATCATATATGTTATAAAAGAAAGAAAATATAATTTTCACAAATAAAGAAAACATAGATATCATCCTAAGTGATGATATGATGGAGCAATGGAACTTAGGGTTCTAATTGCAACAATGATGATCAAGTAGGGACTTAATAACCCCTGACATCAGTGATTCTAGCGCCGTATATTATGCGTTAGCCATGAGATTTGGAATGGGACAGAGAAGTCAGTTGTATCTTCTTCCTCTCGCATGAAGCCGGATATGCAGGTCGTGGTTGTTATCCTCGTAGCATGCATATTAATTGGTAATTCGTAGAGGATATGCAGCATATGGGTGGGAACCCTCATCGTCCCACGATAGTCCTGGCATCTAACGGTTTGTACAAACCATTGCCGTAATTCATTATGTGGGCATGGTGTACACCAAGGAGGGTCGCTGGCGGGGCAAAGTGATTGGCTTGGACCAACTACTGGGCCCCACATCATGGAATTGTGGACGGGAAAGTACGCCCGGTTGTGCAACAAGGAGTTGATCTCTCATGGGTAAAGTAACACACCTCTACAGAGTGTAAGAATTGTAACTTGTTACTCCCTGTTCCGGTAAAGAGCTAGGAACACAGCAGGAAAGGAACTCCGTGAAAGTTCTGGTCAACCTGTGAAGGCTGATGGTCATAGATTTTCATAATAAAATCAATCTTTGAAGAAAGATTTACAAAGATTGCATAGTGCCAAGGATTCTAAATTCCGAGGTGGTAGTTAGAGCATCAAACTCCCCACCTTGCATTTAATGAACTTGTTGGTGAAGGGTTCGCAGCATAGAAAAATTTTTTCCTACGATGTGAACTATATACCAAGATCTATTTATACTAGATACAAACAACGGGCGGATGTATATCCGTAGAGAACATACCCTTGAAGACCGACAAAGTTTAACGAGTCCAAACTCGTGGTTGATGTAGACGATCTCTTGCCGATCTCAAGATCGAGAGGAAGTCCTAGCGCCGCAAATCAGCAGCGCATCCGTGCTCGCACACACGTTCGAGGCACCGAGCAACCTCCGCCTCCTCGCTCAGCGATGCAAATGAAGCACAACTCTTTCTTGCCGAATAGCCACCGGGAACATGTATCTCGCTAGTCCGAGACCATGGGGATAAATTCTAGAGGGAGAGAGATCCTTCACGAGGAGGTGTAAGTGAGAAGTGAGAGGAGGGCTCCTTTTATAGGAGGAGGGGAACCCCAAGGGGTGGCTTGCGCATGGGGCTGCCCTGCCTCCCCTCATCATGTGGTGGACACTCCACTCACAAAACTCCTCCAAATTCCTCCACTCAAAATCCCACTCAAAGATCCCATTAAATTTCCACCAAATTTAATGCAAACTCTCATTAAATAAAACTCTTTTATTTTATTCAGAATTTTGTCAATTACTTTAATGACAAACATTCACAAATAACCCCTTGCTAGAATTCTATTTCACATGCATAACCACTTTATGCAATTTCACGAAAACCTGTTTTGTATCTAGTGAAATAAATTCCTGCGCTTGTTTATTCTTTTCGGCATGAAACTTTTGCTCCAATTGGATGTCGGTGTCTTAAGTGTGTCACCCTACGGTTCGTGAATAATGCGGACATGATCGAGACCCTCTCGATCAATAATCGAAGCGGATCTGGAGACCCATCTGACTCCACACATTCAACGATGACTTTCTTGTGATCGTCGGAACCTTTACGCTAGTATCTTAATCCCTTTGTCTCACGATATATTACATGTCCGAGATTCGATCATCGGTATCTCCATACCTAGTTTGATCTCATCGACATGCACTCTTTTCTCGTTCCTGATATAACATTCTAGTGATCAAATCACTTGCTTGCAAGCTAATCAATGTGATATCACCGAGAGGGCCCAGAGTATATCTATCCGTCATCGGGATGAACAAATTCCACTCTTGATCCATGAGCCTCAACATAACACTTTATTAGTTCTCAACCCATATTTATAATCACCTGTTACGGTGTGACGTTTGATGTTATCAAGAAACTTTTCCTGTTAGTGATTGACATGATCTCATGGTCTAAGGATTAGGATCACTTCGTAAGTTGTTATAGCAATATAAACTCAATGACTTTGATCGTAATGCTATACTTGGATGAATGTTCATCACATCATTACACTAATGTTGTGATCCCGTTATTAACAACATCCAATGTCCATGATCGAAACCTTGATCATCTTGTTAATCAACGAGCTAGTTTATGAGAGAGGCTTAACTAGGAACTTTCTGCTTGTTTATTAAACACACATGTATTAACGCTTTCCGTATTAATACAATTATAGCATGCAAAATAAACATCTATCATATACTTGGAATACACATAATAAACAATTTATTATTGCCTCTCGTGGCATATTCCTTGCCTCCCACTTGCACTAGAGACAATAATCTAGTTACATAGTGATATATCTAACACCCATTGAGTTCTGGTGTTGATCATGTTTTGCTCTAGGAGAGTTTTAGTCAACGGATCCGCTACATTGAGATCCGTATGTACTTTAAATCTTTATATCTCCATCCTTGACATGCTCATGGATGGAGTGAAACCGCTTAATATGCTTGGAATGCTTGTGAGACCTTGGCTCTTTGGCATTGGCAATGGCACCATTGTTGTCACAATAGATCACCATTGGGTCCAACGCTTGCCACAACTCCTAGTTCGGATATGAACTCCTTCATCCAAACCGCTTCGAGCCGCTCAAGCAGCAACATATTCGGCCTCCGTTGTTGATCCCGCTACCACAGGTTGTTTGGAGCTCCTCCAACTAACTGCTCCGCCATTCATGAGAAATACGTATCCGGATTGAGACTTAGAGTCATCCGGATCGGTGTCAAAGCTAGCGTCGACATAACACTTAGCGACGAGCTCTTCTTCACCTCCGTAGACAAGAAACATATCCTTAGTTCTTCTCAAGTACTTAAGGATATTCTTGACCGCTATCCAGTGTTCCGAACCTGGATCCGATTGGTACCTACTAGTCAAACTAATAGCGTGTGCCACATCCGGTCTTGTACATAGCATGGCGTACATTATAGAGCCTATGGCTGAAGCATAGGGGACTTTGTCCATTATCTCTCTTTCTTCCGCCGAAGCCGGACTTTGAGTCTTACTCAATGTCTTGCCTTGCAACATAGGTAAGAACCCCTTCTTACTTCCGTCCATTTTAAACTTCTTTAAAATCTTATCAAGGTATGTACTTTGCGATAGCCCTATTAGGCGCCTAGATCTATCTCTATAGATCTTTATGCCTAATATGTAAGACGCTTCACCTAGGTCCTTCATTGAAAATTTGTTGTTTAGATAACTTTTAACACTGTTTAAAAGTTCTATATCATTTCCGATCAATAATATGTCATCCACATATAGTATCAGAAATGCCACATTGCTCCCACTCACTTTCTTGTAAATACAAGCTTCTCCATAAGTTTGGACAAATCCAAACTCTTTGATCACCTCATCAAAGCGGAGATTCCAACTTCGTGATGCTTGCTTCAATCCATAGATGGATCGCTGAAGCTTGCACACCTTGTTAGCATCCTTAGGATCGACAAAACCCTTTGGTTGTATCATATACAACTCTTCTTCAATATTACCATTGAGAAACGCGGTTTGACATCCATCCGCCATATTTCATAATCGAAATATGCAGAATTGCTAACATAATCCTAATCGACTTTAGCATCGCTACGGAGAGAAAGTCTCATCGTAGTCAACTCCTTGAATTTGTCGAAACCCCTTTGCGACAAGTCGAGCTTTATAGATGGTCACATTACCATCAAGACGTTTTCCTTTTGAAAATCCATTTGTTCTCCACGGCCTTTCGTCGTGAGGTAATTCCACCAAGTTCCAAACTTGATTTTCATACATGGATTCCATCTCGATTTCATGGCTTCTAACCATTTGTTGGAATCCGGCTCATCATCGCTTCTTCATACGTCGCAGGTCATTATTTTCATCAACCATGAAATTTATGACAGATTTCCAGACATCGGGAGTCGCACGCGTCTGCTTGACCTGCGAGGTTCGGTAGTACTCTCTCGAGTTTCATGATCATTATCATTAGTTCCTTCTTCAACAGGTGGAGCCAACTCCGAACGACTTCCACTGCGCTACTCGCCATACTTTGAAGAGAAGGTTCCATAACCTCTTCGAGTTCTACCTTCCGACTACTCACACCTTCGAGGAACTCTTTCTCTAGAAAGGATCCATTCTGGCAACAAAAACCTTGCCCTCGGATCTGTGATAGAAGGAATACCCAATAGTTTCTTTAGGGTATCCTATGAAGACGCATTTTTCCGCTTTGGGTTCGAGTTTATCCGTTGAAGTTTCTTCACATAAACATCGCAACCCCAAACTTTAAGAATGACAGCTTAGGTTTGTTTCAAACCACAATTCATACGGTGTCGCTTCAACGGATTTAGATGGTGCCCGATTTAAAGTAAATGCAGCTTTCTAGTGCATAACCCCAAAATGACAACGGCAAGTCCGTCGGAGACATCATAGATCGAACCATATCTAATAAAGTACGACACGACGTTCGACACACCATTTCATTGTGGTGTTCCGCAGTGTGAGTTGTGAAACAATTCCACACTCTTTCATGTGAGTGCTAAACTCGTAACTTAGATACTCACCTCCACGGTCGCATCGTAGAAATTTGATCTTTCTATTACGATGATTTTCCACTTCATTCTCGAAATTCCTTGAACTTTTCAAAGGTTTCAGACTTGTGTTTCATCAAGTAGATATAACCGTATCTACTCAAATCATCCGTGAAAGTAACAAAATAACGATATCCACCTCACGACACACTCATTGGACCACATACATCGAATGTATGATTTCCAATAAATCGCCCTGCTCCATTGAACCGAAAACGACGTTCTAGTCATCTTGCCCATAAGGCATGGCTCACATGTATCAAATGATTCATAATCAAGTGATTCTAAAAGTCCATCCGAATGGAGCTTCTTCATGCGTTTAATGCCAATATGTCCTAGACTTTAGTGCCACATATATGCGGATATATCATCACTAAGTTTAATCCTTTTAGCATCAATATTATGAATATGTGTAACATTATCATCGAGATCCAACAGAAATAAACCATTCAACATTGGTGCATGACCATAAAAGATTTCATTCATATAAATGGAACAACCATTGTTCTCGATTTGAATGAAAACCACTTTGCATTAAACATGATCCGGATACAATGTTCATGCTCAGCAGCACCAAATAACGCTTATTTAAGTTTATAACTAATCCCGACGGTAAGTGGAGAGGTAGCGTTCGACGGCGATCACATCAACGCTTGATCCATTGCCGACACGCATCTTGACCTCACCCCTTGCTAGCGTCGCTTCGCAGCCCTGATTCGAGTTACAAATATTAGCAACCGAACCGTATCAAATACCCAGGTGCTATCACGAGCACTAGTCAAGTACACATCAATAACATGTATATCATATATACCTTTGTTTGCCTTGCCGGCCTTCTTTGTCCGCCATACTTGGGGCAGTTCTTCCAATGGCAGCCCCTTACAATAGTAGCACTCGGTATTAGACTTAGGTCCAACTCGGGTTTCTTCAGCGCGGCAACAGCTTGCCGCCTTACTTCCCTTCCGCTTTCCTTCTTGTCTTTCTTGAAACCAAGTGTTCCTATTGATCATCAACACTTGATGTTCCTTTTGATCTCCACTGCAGCTTTTAAGCATTGTAAGCTCGGGAGAGACTTCTTCATGCCTTGCATATTATAGTTCATCACGAAGCTCTTATAGCTAGGTGGCGTAGACTGCGAACACGATGGATGCCTAAGTCAATGGGAATCGTTATTCCCAAGGACACAAGCTTATCGGCAGAATCGACATCTTGAGTACATGCTCACTAACGAGCTGTTCTCTTCCATCATGCACTAAAGAACTTTTCAAGCATTGTAGCTCTCACAAAGACATGTGTGTCGAAAATCATTTTCAACTCACCCATTGTATCAAAGGCATTGCCGTTTCAAACGCTTTCAAGTTCCGCTCTAGCCCATACAATATGCCGCAATGAACTAAGTTGTGGTCCTCCGACGAGTCGATAGACATTCTTCTCCTCGTGGGCATCAAAGGGTGGGGCCTAACGCGCTTCTAGCACATATTGCTTTTGTGCAGAGAGGAGAATCCTCAAATTCATGGCCCATTCAAGTAAAGTTGCTACCGTTGCTAGTTTCTCTTCTCCATGAACGCATTGAAATTAAAAGCGTGGTGCCATCTACAACAGAATTTGTAAAGTTTAGACTAAGTGTATGATAGATTGAGTTCAACTAATCTATATTACGAATGAACTCCCACTCAAAAGCGACATCCTCGTGTTCTTTTGGTGATTACATGAACCAAATCCACTACACCAAGTCCGATCATCACGTGAGTCGGTGTAGCTTCAAAGGCGAGCATCAAATGGGCATCATATCAACTATATGACTCATGCTTAACCTTTCTTACGTGTTCGAGGCCATGTCTCACATGCTAGGCTCGCCAAGTTAGAACCTTAGTATTTTGCGTGTAACTGTCTTACACCAAGTATGGTCGAGGATCCAAGTACACCCGATCATCACGTGATGTCTTGGAGCGACGAAAACATAATCGGTGCATACTAAAGGGAGAACACATTCTTATCTTGATATTTAAAATGAGGATCATCTTATTATGCTTAACAAAGCGCTAAACAAGCAATATAAGATGCAATCAAACATCATATGTTTAATAGTGAAATTATATGGTTCCCGCAGATGATCTTCATCATGTGCATCGTGGTATGATCACTATCATACCTATATGTGTAAATCCACGCCTATGGGTTTTACCGCTATGTGTGTTGTAAGAGTATCATCTCATACTTCTACTTACAACACTACCATATCATAACACTAGCCCAAAGAACAATCTAAACTAGACGCTTCTAATTTATCCATTGCAAGTTTTACGTGGTCGAGGGCTTCGAGATAGAACCGTTCTTACCTACGAACATGAACCACAACGAGGATAATCAAATTGTTGACAACTCGCTTGCAAAATAGATATTGACTATAGTAGGAGAGACAGACACCGCTAGCCACTTATGCAAACTAGTTGCATGTCAAGCGTGGAACAGTCTCATGTGCGAGGACATGTAAAGTTTGTCCGGCCGCTTCATCCCACTATGCCACCAATATCCAAAATCACAAGAAAGGAGCAACAACATGATCATCATCGCCCACATACTCATATGTGTACTACCCGTAAAGTATCTACGCATAAACCTGCTCGATACCATCAAGGGTTCGCAGATAGAAAAAATTTCCTACGATGTGAACTATATACCAAGATCTATTTATACTAGATACAAACAACGGCGGATGTATATCCGTAGAGAACATACCCTTGAAGACCGACAAAGTTTAACGAGTCCAAACTCGTGGTTGATGTAGACGATCTCTGCCGATCTCAAGATCGAGAGGAAGTCCTAGCGCCGCAAATCAGCCAGCGCATCCGTCGCACACACGCTCGAGGCACCGAGCAACCTCCGCCTCGCTCCAGCGATGCAGCGAAGCACAACTCTTTCTTGCCGAATAGCCACCGGGAACATGTATCTCGCTAGTCCGAGACCATGGGGATAAATTCTAGAGGGGAGAGAGATCCTTCACGAGGAGGTGTAAGTGAGAAGTGAGAGGAGGGCTCCTTTATAGGAGGAGGGGAACCCCAAGGGGTGGCGCATGGGCTGCCCCTGCCCTCCCTCATCATGTGGTGGACACTCCACTCACAAAACTCCTCCAAATTCCTCCACTCAAAATCCCACTCAAAGATCCCATTAAATTTCCACCAAATTTAATGCAAACTCTCATTAAATAAAACTCTTTTATTTTATTCAGAATTTTGTCAATTACTTTAATGACAAACATTCACAATAACCCTGCTAGAATTCTATTTCACATGCATAACCACTTTATGCAATTTCACCAAAACCTGTTTGGTATCTAGTGAAATAAATTCTGCGCTTGTTTATTCTTTCGCATGAAACTTTTGCTCCAATTGGATGTCGGTGTCTCTTAAGTGTGTCACCCTACGGTTCGTGAATAATGCGGACATGATCGAGACCCTCTCGGATCAATAATCGAAGCGGATCCGAGACCCATACCGACTCCCACACATTCAACGATGACTTTCTTGTGATCGTCAACCTTTTACGCTAGTATCTTAATCCCTTTGTCTCACGATATATTACATGTCCGAGATTCGATCATCGGTATCTCCATACCTAGTTTGATCTCGTTCTCGACATGCACTCTTTTCTCGCTCCGTGATATAACATTCTAGTGATCAAATCACTTGCTTGCAAGCTAATCAATGTGATATCACCGAGAGGGCCAGAGTATATCTATCCGTCATCGGGATGAACAAATTCCACTCTTGATCCATGAGCCTCAACATAACACTTTATTAGTTCTCAACCCATCTTTATAATCACCCTATTACGGTGTGACGTTTGATGTTATCAAGAAACTTTTCCGTGTTAGTGATTGACATGATCTCATGGTCTAAGGATTAGGATCACTCGTAAGTTGTTATAGCAATATAAACTCAATGACTTTGATCGTAATGCTATACTTGGATGAATGTTCATCACATCATTACACTAATGTTGTGATCCCGTTATTAACAACATCCAATGTCCATGATCGTGAAACCTTGATCATCTTGTTAATCAACGAGCTAGTTTATGAGAGAGGCTTAACTAGGAACTTCTTTGTTTATTAAACACACATGTATTAACGCTCAGATTAATACAATTATAGCATGCAAAATAAACATCTATCATATACTTGGAATACACATAATAAACAATTTATTATTGCCTCTCAGGGCATATTCCCTTCAGTTGGGTAACGTTGTTACTCATTCTTTCCTTTGATCCCTTGCTTAGACTCTGAGTATCCCGAATACGTGCCAACGTATGCAGCCGAATGCCAAGAAGATGTGTTCTACGAGGAACCTGATCTGTCCGGAGGAGTCGAAGGAGTGGATTACGAAATCCGCTATGTCATAGATGATCACGAGTCCAACTAAGTATCCCTAGTTAATAGTAACCAACGGAGCCGAGAAGCATGAACTCTATAGAATAAGCTGCTGAGCTCAACTCCTAGACGGAGTTGCTACTTTTAAATTCCGCTGAACACTTTATATTTTGGTTTGTAAGTTGGATCTTTTGGAAGTCTTGAACTTTCGGTATTGTAATAATAATAATGTGTGTACTTTTGTAATATGGACCCGCAATGTTTCTGTTGTACCACTCTGAGGGATGTGATATTTACGGAACGGTGTTCTGTGGATGTCATGTCAACGACTATAGTGTACTACACATGTAGTGGTATGCTGGGTCACCGCATAAAGTGACCACTGATTATTAAAAAAAATTGTTTGCCTCAGAACCTAGGTGAAAGGATACGGATGTCGCCTAGAGGGGGGGGTGAATAGTTGATTAAAACTTTTTCGAGAGTGGCTCGACAAAGGTAGAATTAGACTAGCGTTTACTTTGTCAAGCACAACCTAGAACAACTATGGTTCACCTATGTGCACCAACAACTTATGCTAAGCAATACAAGCAACAATGTGATAGCAAGATATATATTACTTCAAGCCCGAAGGCTATCACAATGTAAAGTGCATAAGTAAAGAGCTCATGTATAGAGATAACCGAGGCACGCGGGGACGACGATATTTTACCGAGTTCCTCCCAACATGGAGTACGTCTCGTTTGGAGAGGGGGTGGTATCTAACCACCTACGCCACAAAAGGCCTCCCTTATTCTCCGGTGAATCTCACCCCAATGGGATCGATCCACGCTTTCACTATCGGTGCACTTGTCGGTGGCAACCGGAACCTCTCACAAGGTTGGGGCACTTCTCCACAACTTAATTGGAGGCTCCCAACAAACGCCACAAAAGGCCACAATGCCACCAAGGACACAAAACGGTCCAGGGTTCCAAGTGTTTGAATTATGCCCTAGAGGCAATAATAAAGATGTTATTATTAAAATTCTTGTTCATGATAATGTTTATATTCCATGCTAGAATTGTATTAAGCGGAAACTTTAATACTTGTGTGGTTTGTGAACAACACCGTGTCCCTAGTACGCCTCTATGGACTAGCTCATTGATTAATGATGGTTAAGGTTTCCTAACCATGGACATGAGTTGTCAATTAATAATGAGATCATATCATTGAGAGAATGATATGGTGGACAGACCCAAACTAAGCGAAGCAATTAGACCGTGTCATCGTGTTCGTCTTTGCGAAGCTTTTCTTATGTCAAATATTGTATTCCTTAGACCATGAGATAATACAACTCCTTGGTATCGGGTTGGAGAGATGGGTTGTATGTATCGAGATGGGATTTGTCCCTCCCAAGTCGGAGAGATATACTTCGGGCCCACTCGGTAATCGATATCAACACCGCTCGCAAGCATGTGGTTAAGGAGTTAATCACAAAGTGATATCGGATTACGGAACGAGTAAAGTACTTGCTGTGAACGAGATTGAACTAGGTATGACGGTACCGACGATCAAATCTCGGGCAAGTAAAATATCGCGAGACGAAGGGAATATATATATGGGATTGATTGAATCCTGGCATCATGGTTCATCCAATATGATCATCGATGAATGTGTGGGAGTCAATATGGGTGTCCAGACCCCGCTGTTGATTATTGATAGAAGATCATGTCTGCATATTCTCGAACCCGCAGGGTCACACACTTAACGTGTCTCGACGCTAGGATAGATTGGATAATTGGTTTATGAGTTTTTGTTCGAGTCTCGGATGGTATCCGGACATCACGAGAGGTTCCGAGTAGTCCAAGAATAAGATTCATATAAAGGCAGTTTTTGGAGTTCGGAATTGTTCCGGGTTAATCGGTATTGTACCGGAAGCTTCTAGAACCTTCCGGAAGGGGACCAACGTGGCCCCACCTTCCGGGAGGGGGAATGGGCCTATGAGGGAGTGCCCTGGCCGCATTGGGCCAGGGGCACAAGGCCCCATAGGGCCCAGCCGTCCAAGAGGGTTTTAAACTCGAGATAGACCTTCTAGAAGGGGGGGTTTCCTTGCCCCCCACTCCTTCTCCTTGGGGCCGCCGGTTTGGCTTGGGGGAGGGGGCTAGGGTTGCAGCCGCCCACCCATCTATATAAACAGGGCTGGGGGCGCACCACCCCCCCACACACACCTTCCCCTCCAAGAGCTAGCCGCCCTGCTGCCCCTCCTCTCTCCCTCCCGACTGCTTCAGCGAAGCCTGCCGCAAATTCTCCACCATATACACCACGCCGTGTTGTAGATCCAATCCGTCTCCAAAGATACTTGCTAGTCCGAGGAAGGAGGAGACGCCGAGGTGCCGCACGTGTGCATCTCACGAGGCACCGCCACTTGTGGTGCTAGATCGGATCGGATCACGAGGAGGAGAAGCGAGCGACTACATCACCCACGCTCCGATTTAACGCTCACAGGCGAATCTTCAAGGATATGAAGATCTAATCCAATCTCTCTCGTTGTTTGCATCTCCCAGATTAGATCTTGGCTTTCCTCCGCTCGCATCCGTAGAAAATTTTGATTTACTATGCCGCCAAACCCTTCAAGGGTATCGGATCTAGATCTATGCGTAGATGTGTTTCACGAGTAGAACACAACATGGTTGTTGCGCGTTGATGTTTTCTGTTGCAAGCCTCTTGTTTGTGTTCTTATGACGGGATAGTGAGATTGAAGCGGTCCAGCCAACCTTACGCGACGTCATTCGCAGACCGGCTCCGCACTTGACGTGTGGCTTGTTCCACATGCGGTGGATGTCGTTCTCTCACTATAGTTGTCATGGGATTAACACCGGAGTTTGGCAACCATAATATCACCGTTGTGGCTTTCCGTAGGTAAGAATCGTTCTTAGCATGTACTCCCATAAGCCACGTAAAACATGCAACAACAAAGTAGAGGCGTCTAACTTGTTTTTGCAGGGAGTGTTTTCTGTGATATGGTATGGCCCAAGATGTGATGTGTATAATGTATGCGATGATCATGTTTTTTAATGTTTCATGACTTGCATGTCGATGAGTACACAACCGGCAGGAGCCATATGGTTGTCTTTATAATTGTGTATGACCTGTGTGTCAACTTCTTACACGCCATGTAATAGTTTCACTTTATCGCTAAGTAGTTAGCAATAGTTGTAGTTGCTATTCGTGGTGGAGGAAATCATGGTGGAGTGATGGAGATCATGCCGGAACACACAAGATGGAGATCATTGCGCGAAGATTGGCTATACCATGTCACATAAAGTTATATGCATGTGATGTTTATCCTTTTATGTATCTTATTATGCTTAGATAGCGACGGTAGCATTATAAGATTATTCCTCACTTAAAGATCAAGATAAAAACTGTGTTCTCCCCAAGTATGCACCGTTGCGAAAGTTCGTCGTGTCCAAGCATCACGTGATGATCGGGTGCTATAGACTCTACGCTCACATACAACGGGTGCAAGCCAGTTTTGCACACACGGAAATACTTGGGTCTAACTTGACGAGCCTAGCATGTACAGACATGGCCTCGGAACACATGAACCGAAAGGTTAAGCATGAGTCATATGAATGATATGATCGACACTTCGTTGTCCACCATTGAAACCACATCTCTTCTCGTGAAGATCGGATTAGGTGTGGTGAATTTGGATCGTGTTCACTAAACAACTTGAGGGATGTTGAATTTAGTGGGAGTTCATCTAGTAATTTGATTAAAAGTTGAACTAGTTATCATGAACATAGTCTAATTTGTACTTGCAAATATTGTAGATCAAATGGTTAAGTCCAACTTCAACTTCAACATTTTTGCTGAGAAGGAAAAGCTTAAAAACAATGGGTCTAACTTCACCAATTGGTTCCGCAATCTAAGAATCATTCTCTCTGGCGGTCAAAAGGACTATGTCCTTGGGAAAGCGTTAGGTGACCCCCCCTAGAATCAAGCTTACCGATGAGAGAGCTGTCTATCAGTCGCGCAAAGATGATTATGGTGTGATTAAGAGCAGCATGCTGTTTGCTATGGAACCGGAACTTCAAAATCATTTTGAAGACTATCCCGGGCCATTTGAGATTCTCGAAGAGATGAAAACCATGTTTCAGACTCAGGGCTCGAGAGATATGAGATCTCCGAGAAGTTCTTTAACCGCAAGATGGAGGAAGGGAGTTCCGTTAGTGAGCACGCCATTAAGATGACGGGCTACACTCAACGCCTTTGAGCAAGCTGGAATGCACGATTCCGGAGGAGCTCAAGATTGACAGTGGTTCTCGCAATCACTCCCTCCCATCTAGAAAAGTTTTGTAGTGACTCATAATCGATTGGTTCCATCGATACGATCACCGAGCTCTTCGCAGTCAAGGCATGAAGTGGACATCAAAAGGATAATCATGTGTTGATGGTCAACAAGCCCACCTTTAAGAAAGGTAAGGAGCAAATAAGCCCTTCAAGAAGGGAGGCGGCAAAACGCCCCCTGGAGAAGAAGCTCAAGTCTGGTCCTAAGCCGGACATCGAGTGCTTCTATTGCAAGGACAAGGGTCATGGAAGCGCATCGTCCAAGTACTTAGCGGACAAGAAGGTGCACCATCAAAGGTATATTTGATATACATGTTATTGATGTTTTCCTTACTAGCCCTTTGTAGTGCTCGGTATTTGATCTTGGTTCGCCATTAATATTTGTAACTCGAAACAGAGCTACGGAATAGACGGGCTTGCGAGGATGAGGTGACGATGCGCGTTGGCAACGGATCAATAGTTGATGTGATGGCCGTCGACACGCTCTCCTTAGTTTTACCTTCGGGATTAGTTTTAAACCTTAATAAATGTTATTATGTGCTTGCGTTGAGCATGAACATTATTTCTGGATCGTGTTTATTGCAAGACGGTTATTCATTTAAATCGGAGAATAATGGTTATTCTATTTATATGAGTAACATCTTTTATGGTCGTGCACCTATTGTGAATGGTTTATTTCTTCTAAATCTCGAAAGGGATGAAACACACATCCATAACATTGAGGCTAAGAGATGCAAATTAGATAGTGATAATACTACTTATTTGTGGCACTGTCGTCTAGGTCATATTGGTGTAAAACACATGAAGAAACTCCATTCTGATGGACTTTTGAAGTCTCTTGATTTTGAATCATTTGACACATGCGAACCATGCCTCATGGGCAAGATGATCAAAACCCCGTTCTCCGGTATGATGGAGCGAGCAACAGACTTGTTGGAAAGCATACATACCGATGTATGCAGACCGATGAGTGTTTCGACGCGCGGTGGATATCGCTATTTTCTCACTTTTACCGATGACTTAAGTAGATATGGGTATATCTATTTAATGAAACATAAATCTGAAACGTTTGAAAGGTTCAAAGAATTTCAGAATGAAGTGGAGAACCATCATAACAGAAAGATTAAGTTTGTACGGTCCGATCGTGGAGGTGAATATTTGAGTTATGATTTTCTCACGCATCTTAAAGCAAGTGGAATCGTTTCACAACTCCATACCGGAACACCACAGTAATGGTGTGTGAACCGAACCGAACCCTATTACTGATTTGCCGTTGTCATTTTGGGGTTATGCATTAGAAACCGCTTCATTCACTTTAAATAGGGCACCATCTAAATCCGTTGAGACGACACCGTATGAACTATGGTTTGGTGCTAAACCTAAGTTGTCGTTTCTTAAAGTTTGGGGATGCGAAGCTTACGTCAAGAAGTTGATGCCGGACAAGCTCGAACCCAAAGCCGAGAAATGCGTCTTCATAGGATACCCTAAGGAAACTATTGGGTATACCTTCTATCACAGAACCGAAGGCAAAGTGTTTGTCGCAAAGAACGGTTCCTTTCTTGAGAAGGAGTTTCTCTTGAAAGAAGTGAGTGGGAGGAAAGTAGAGCTAGACGAGGTTATTGAACCTTCTCTTGAATTGGAGAGTAGCGCAGACTGAAGTTGTTCCAAGGTCACCGCACCAACAATAGAGGAAGCTAATGACAAGGATCATGAAGCTTGGACGTCGCTCTTGAGCGTCGCAGTCGACAAGGTCGCGTGCCCCTCCTGAGTGGTACGGCAACCCTGTCTTAACTGTCTTGTTAGTAGAAGACAGTGAACCTACGAACTATGAGGAAGCGATGATGAGCCCAGACTCTGAGAAATGGCTAGAAGCCATGAAATCCGAATTGGGATCCATGAGCGAAAACCAAGTATGGACTTTGGTGGACCCTCCAAGCGACCGAAAGGTCGTTGAGTGCAAATGGATCTTCAAGAAGAAAATGGACGCGGATGGTAATGCTACCGTCTATAAAGCACGGCTTGTCACGAAAGGTTTTCGACAAATTCAAGGTGTTGACTACGATGAGACTTTCTCTCCCGTAGCGATGTTTAAGTCCATTCGGATTTTATTAGCAATTGCTGCGTTTCATGATTATGAAATATGCAGATGGATATCAAGACTGCTTTCCTCAATGGCAACATTGATGAAGAGTTGTATATGATGCAACCCGAAGGTTTTGTCGATCCTAAGGATGCTGATAAAGTATGCAAACTTCAGCGTTCCATTTATGGACTGAAGCAAGCATCTCGGAGTTGGAACCTTCGTTTTAATCAAGTGATCAAGAGCTTTGGATTTGTTCCAAATTGCTACGAAGCTTGCATCTACAAGAAAGTGAGTGGGAGCTCGGTGACGTTTCTGGTACTATATGTGGATGACATATTGATTATTGGAAATGACATCAACATGCTTAATGATGTGAAGAGTTATTTGAACAAGTGATTTTCACTGAAAGACCTAGGTGAAGCTGCTTATATATTGGGCATCAAGATCTATAGAGATAGACAAAGACGCCTGATAGCTTTAACCTAGAGTACATACCTAGACAAAGTTCTGAAAAGGTTCAGAATGGATAAGGCAAAGAAAGGTTTGGTGCCTATGTTGTCAGGTAATATATTAAGCAAGGCTCAGTGTCCAGCTACGGTAAATGATAGGGAAGCTATGAGCAAAGTGCCTTATGCCTCGGCCATAGGTTCTATCATGTATGCCATGTTGTGTACTAAACCGGATGTGTCCAATGCTCTTAGTTTGACGAGCAGGTATCAAAGTGATCCAGGAGTGGAACAATGGACAGCCGTGAAGAACATCCTAAAGTACCTAAATAGGACTAAAGAAATGTTCTTAGTCTATGGGGGTGATGAACAGCTCGTCGTAAAAGGTTACGTCGACGCTAGTTTCGACACCGACAAGGATGATTCTAAATCTCAGACAGGATACGTTTATATTTTGAATGGAGGAGCTGTGAGCTGGAGAAGCTGCAAGCAAAGCGTGATCGCGGGATCTATAGTAGAAACGGAATACATGGCTGCTGCAGAAGCGTCAAGTGAAGGAGTTTAGATCAGGAACTTCATCAATGAGCTTGGCGTGGTTCCAAGTGCATTGGACCCACTGGAGATATTGTGTGACAACACTGGTGCCATAGCACTCGCTAAGGAACCAAGATATCATCCAAGACCAAGCATATCAACCGCAAGTTCCATATAATCCGAGATTATATAGCAGATGGAGATCTGAAGATTAGCAAAGTACATACAGATCTGAATGTCGTAGATCCATTGACTAAACCTCTTCCACGTGTAAAACATGATCAACACCTCAGTGCCATGGGTGTGAGATTGTTGCCAAATGTAAACTAGATTATTGACTCTAGTGCAAGTGGGAGACTGTTGGAATTATTCCCTAGAGGCAATAATAAAGATGTTATTATTATAATTCTTGTTCATGATAATGTTTATATTCCATGCTAGAATTGTATTAAGCGGAAACTTTAATACTTGTGTGGTTCGTGAACAACACCGTGTCCCTAGTACGCCTCTATGGACTAGCTCGTTGATTAATGATGGTTAAGGTTTCCTGACCATGGACATGAGTTGTCAATTAATAATGAGATCATATCATTGGGAGAATGATATGGTGGACAGACCCAAACTAAGCGAATTAATTAGATCGTGTCATCGTGTTAGTCTTTGCGAAGCTTTTCTTATGTCAAATATTGTATTCCTTAGACCATGAGATAATACAACTCCCTGGTATCGGAAGAAAGCTTTGAGGTCATCAAACGTCATCCTATGAGAGGGTGATCATAAAGGTGTCTCTTAGGTGATCGGAAAGTATCTGTTGGGTTGTATGTATCGAGATGGGATTTGTCCCTCCCAAGTCGGAGAGATATACTTGGGCCCTCGTAATCGATATCAACACCGCTTGCAAGCATGTGGTTAAGGAGTTAATCACAAAGTGATATCGGATTACGAACGAGTAAAGTACTTGCCGTGAACGAGATTGAACTAGGTATGACTGCATCAGCGATCAAATCTCGGGCAAGTAAAATATCGCGAGACGAAGGGAATATATATATGGGATTGATTGAATACTGGCATCTTGGTTCATCCGATATGATCATCGATGAATGTGGGAGTCAATATGGGTGTCGCACCCGCTGATTATTGATAGAAGATCATGTCTGCATATTCTCGAACCCGCGGGGTCACACACTTAACGTGTCTCGACGCTAGGATAGATTGGATAATTGGTTTATGAGTTTTTGTTCGGAGTCTCGGATGGGATCCGGGACATCACGAGAGGTTCCGGAGTGGTCCGGAGAATAAGATTCATATAAGGAAGTGCAGTTTTTGGAGTTCGGAATTGTTCCGGGTTTATCGGTATTGTGGGAAGCTTTAGAACCTTCGGAAGGGGACCAACGTGGCCCCACCTTCCGGGAGGGGGAATGGGCCTATGAGGGAGTGCCCTGGCCGCATTGGGCCAGGGGCACAAGGCCCCATAGGGCCCAGCCGGCCAAGAGGGTTTTAAACTCGAGATAGACCTTCTAGAAGGGGGGTTTCCTTGCCCCCCACTCCTTCTCCTTGGGGCCGCCGGTTTGGCTTGGGGGAGGGGGCTAGGGTTGCAGCCGCCCACCCATCTATATAAACAGGGCTGGGGGCGCACCACCCCCCCACACCTTCCCCTCCAAGAGCTAGCCGCCCTGCTGCCCCTCCTCTCTCCCTCCCGACTGCTTCTAGGCGAAGCCCTGCTGCAGAAATTCTCCACCATATACACCACGCTGTCGTGTTGTAGATCCAATCAGTCTCTCCACCATACTTGCTGGTCCGAGGAAGGAGGAGACGTCAAGGTGCTGCACGTGTGCATCTCACGGAGGCACCGCCACTTGTGGTGCTAAATCGGATCGGATCGCGAGGAGGAGAAGCGAGTACGACTACATCACCCACGTTAACGCGTTCATTGCGAATCTTCAAGGGTATGAAGATCTAATCCAATCTCTCTCGTTGTTTGCATCTCCTATATTAGATCTTGGCTTTCCCCCTGTTCGCATTCGTAGAAATTTTTGATTTACTATGCCGCGAAACCCTTCACCAAGAACCCAAGAGGGACAATCTCCAATGAGTCACACGAACCAAATCCTCCGAGGAGAACTCAAACCGATGCACCGAATGCAAATGGCAATAACACCACAAAGGTGCTCCCATCCCTCACTCTCAAGTTCCAACAAAGCAACTAAAGCTATTGGAGGAACAAGAGAGGAGGAATCAAAGAGGGACAGAAAATCCCCCAAAATCTAGATCCCCAAAGATGCACTCACAAAGAGATGAATCGGTTAGGTCCAAACGTGGATCTAGATCTCCTCTCTCTTCCACTCAAATATGGGCAAGAATCATTGGAGGGAAAAGATTAGGCAAGCTTCAAGATCTAGAGCAAGTGTGGACAAAGCTTAGCCTAATAAAAGAGGAAGAAGCTAACAAAACTCAAAACGGACAAAGCCTTAAATAGGGCCCCCAAAATCTGGCCATTGGGGCAATTTTTCGGAATGGTCTGGTACTACCGGATTTAACCGATTGTACCATAAGCTCCAGGAAAAGGTGAAGCAGCAGCGCAGCAGACGTGCTCGAGCGTGGGGCCAGCGAGTGGAGCACGGGCAGCGCGCCAGCGCTGGGTCAGCAACGCGAGGCCAAGGCGCGGCCAAGTCGGTGTGGGGCCAGCGACAGTGGCAAGCAAGCGAGCGGCGAAGAAGCGAGCGGCCATCCAGCAGCGAGTGGGCGCATGCGGCAGAACCATCTGGCAGCCTGCAGGCGGGAGAGTCGGGCGGCATGCTTGGGCCCAGTGGTGCAGCAGCGGGCCATACGTGGCGGCGGGTCATGAGGCGGGATCCGGCGGCTGTGGCAACGCACGGGCACAACAGCGGCTGGGATGATCCAGCAAGGTGGGGACAAGCAGGCAGGGTGCTGGTCTGGTGTATCTGGGCCGGCCGGTAGTAACGGCCCACCCGGACGGTACTACCGGTGTAACATCCCAGCATTAGAGCTTAGAAATAAGCTGAACCCAAATGTGTGCATTGCATTCATGCATAGAAAATCCGAATAATTTTCGCACTTTTAAAATAGAACTTGTCAAAGTGATTGAAGCTTCTCTTAACTTGATGGAATTGAAGTAGACCATCAAGTTAACTGCGATAAGTTTCAATATGACCTTTGCTAAAACCCTTACTTAGTTAAATATGATTTGGTCTAAGGGTAGACCAGATATAATAAATGTCACTCATAATACATGTTGGAGATATGCCCTAGAGGCAATAATAAATATAGTTATTATTATATCTTTGTGTTTATGATAAATGTTTACATTCATGCTATAATAGTATTAACAAGGAAACATTAATACTTGTGTGATTTGTAAACTTAATTTGAAGTCCCTAGTAAAGCCTCTATATAAAACTAGCTTGTTGGTTAACAAATGATTGTGGTTTCCCTATCATGAACATTGAGATGTTATTAACAACAAGATCATATCGTTAGGAGAATGATATGATGGACATACTCCTATAGATAAGCGTAGCATAAAGATGAAGTCATTTCAATAGTTCAATTGCTATATGCTTTCTGATACATAGTAACATAATTCCTTCGACCATGAGATCATGCATATCACCATTACCGGATGGATGCTTTGATGACATCAAACACCACACCGTAACTGGGTGGCTATAAAGGTGGCATTGAGTGTTCGGAAAGTATTGGTTGAAACACATGGATCAAGAGTGGGATTTGTCCATCCATATGACGGGTAGATATACTCTGGGCCCTCTCGGTGGAATGTCATCCAATTAGCTTGCAAGCATGTGACTGGCTCACAAGGGATCACATATCACGGG
This sequence comes from Avena longiglumis, assembly GCA_030063025.1. Taxonomy (NCBI): domain Eukaryota; kingdom Viridiplantae; phylum Streptophyta; class Magnoliopsida; order Poales; family Poaceae; genus Avena; species Avena longiglumis. The sequence goes on along the minus strand of CP125976.1, from coordinate 508,408,952 downwards.
AACGAGAAAAGAGTACTTATCGGTAACGAGGTTGAACTAGGTATGCAGAGATACCGACGATCATAACCTCGGATAAGTAAAGTATCGTGAGACAAAGGGAAATTGGTATCGTATGTAAGTGGTTCATTCGATCGCGAAGTAATCGTAGAAATATGTGGGAGCCATATGAATTTCCAGATTCCTCTATTGGTTATTGTTCGGAGAAGTGTCTCGATCATGTCGCATAATTCACGAACCGTAGGGAGACACTTAAGTATTCGACGTTGTTTGAGTAGTTATGGTATGATGAGAAAGAGACGAATGTTGTTGAGTCTCGGATGGGATCGGGATATCACGAGGAGATCCTAATGGTCCTAAGAATAAGATTCATATAAGGAAAGTCCGTTTGAGTTGGGGAATGGTTCCTGTTTTCATCTGAATGTTCTAGAAGCTTCGAATGTCCCAAGACTCTGGAGGGAAGGGTACATGAATGTGTCATTGCAAGTTGGAATGATTGCATCATGTACTAAGTGTCATCGCTGTTCCAGATAAAGGATTAATTCAAATCCTAGTTTGAAAAGTCAAATAGCTAAATTGAAAAGTCAAACGGCTAAATTTGGAAAGTGGAAAAGAGGAGGAAGGGGAAACCAGTTGGGGAGTTCCTCCTCCAACCAGTGGCGCCTCCAAGCCGAGTTGGGAGGACTCCTCCTCCCCTGCCACTGCCCTCCACCTATATAAGGAGGCGGGGCTCCTCCTAGGACACACAAGTACCTCCTCAAACCCTAGCTTGGCGCCACCACCATAGCCGCCCCTAGGGTTTTGCCCTAGTCCGACTTGGGGTGCCCCAAACCCAGCCGGCTCTAGCATCCCCTCCTTGGTGTGTCTAAACCCTAGAACATCGAGGACTCTCTCATACTCCACCATACTCGCTCCGCTTGAGCCTGCATGAGATCTCCCTCTACTTTCGGTACCACAACGTTGTCTTTCGGAATCACGAGGAGAGTGCTACAACCTCCATTTTCTGGAACAAGGAGAGGAAGGTCTTCGTCGAGTCTGAACGTGTGACCGATCAGCGGGGCGCTAAGGAGCATAAAGTAAACTATCGTGAGACAAAGGGAAATTGGTATCGTATGTAAGTGGTTCATTCGATCGCAAAGTAATCGTAGAAATATGTGGGAGCCATATGAATTTCCAGATTCCTCTATTGGTTATTGTTCGGAGAAGTGTCTCGATCATGTCCGCATAAATCACGAACCGTAGGGAGACACACTTAAGTATTCGACGTTGTTTGAGTAGTTATGGTATGATGAGAAAGAGACCGAATGTTGTTCGGAGTCTCGGATGGGATCTGTGATATCACGAGGAGATCCGGAATGGTCCGAAGAATAAGATTCATATAAGGAAAGTCCCGTTTCGGAGTTGGGGAATGGTTCCGGTGTTTTCATCGGGAATGTTCTAGAAGCTTCCGGAATGTCCGGCACTCCGGAGGGGAAGGGGTACATGAATGTGTCATTGCAAGTTGGAATGATTGCATCATGTACTAAGTGTCATCGCTGTTCCAAATAAAGGATTAATTCAAATTTCCTAGTTTGAAAAGTCAAATAGCTAAATTGAAAAGTCAAACGGCTAAATTTGGAAAGTGGAAAAGAGGAGGAAGGGGGAAACCGAGTTGGGGAGGAGTTCCCTCCTCCAACCGGCGGCGCCCCCTCCAAGCCGAGTTGGGGAGGGACTCCTCTCCCTCCCCTTGGCCGCCGGCCCTCCACCTATATAAGGAGGGGCAGGGCTCCCTCCTAGGACACACAAGTACCTCTCCTCAAACCCTAGCTTGGCGCCACCACCATAGCCGCCGCCGCCCCCCTAGGGTTTTGCCCTAGCCGCCGACTTGGGGTGCCCCAAACCCTAGCCGCCGGCTCTAGCATCCCCTCCTTGGTGTGTCTAAACCCTAGAACACCGAGGACTCTCTCTCATACTCCACCATACTCGCTCCGGCTTGAGGCGAAGCCCTGCGAGATCTCCCCTCTACTTTCGGTACCACACCGTTGTGCTGCCGGAATCACGAGGAGAGTGCTACAACCTCCGCTGCCTGCTGGAACAAGGGAGAGGAAGGTCTTCGTCGAGTACCGAACGTGTGACCGACCGCGGGAGCGCTGCCGGAACGCAAAGTAAACTATCGTGAGACAAAGGGAAATTGGTATCGTATGTAAGTGGTTCATTCGATCGCAAAGTAATCGTAGAAATATGTGGGAGCCATATGAATTTCCAGATTCCTCTATTGGTTATTGTTTGGAGAAGTGTCTCGATCATGTCCGCATAATTCACGAACCGTAGGGAGACACACTTAAGGATTCGACGTTGTTTGAGTAGTTATGGTATGATGAGAAAGAGACCGAATGTTGTTCGGAGTCTCGGATGGGATCCGGGATATCACGAGGAGATCCGGAATGGTCCGAGAATAAGATTCATATAAGGAAAGTCCGTTTGGAGTTGGGGAATGGTTAGGTGTTTTCATCGGGAATGTTCTAGAAGGTTCCTAATGTCCGGCACTCGAGGAAGGGTACATGAATGTGTCATTGTAAGTTGGAATGATTGCATCATGTACTGAGTGTCTTCGCTGTCCAAAATAAAGGGTTTATTCAAATCCTAAATTGAAAAGTCAAACGGCTAGTTTGAAAGTCAAACGGCAAGTTTTGGAAAGAGGAAAAGAGGAGGAAGGTGAAACCAAGTTGGGGAGGGAGTCCTCCTCCCCAAGACGGCGCACCACCCAAGCCGAGTTGGGGAGGGACTCCCCTCCCTCCCCTTGGCCGCCGGCCCCTCCACCTATATAAGGAGGGGCAGAGCTCCCTCCTAGCACACACAAGTACCTCTCCTAAAACCCTAGCTTGGCGCCACCACCATAGCCGCCGCCCCCCTAGGTTTTTGCCCTAGCCGCCGACTTGGGGTGCCCCAAACCCTAGCCGCCGGCTCTAGCATCCCCTCCTTGGTGTGTCTAAACCCTAGAACACCGAGGACTCTCTCATACTCCACCATACTCACTCCGGCTTGAGGCGAAGCCCTGCGAGATCTCCCCTCTACTTTAGGTACCAGGTTGTCTTCGCGAGGAGAGTGCTACAACCTCCGTCATTTCTGGAACAAGGAGAGGAAGGTCTTCGTCGAATCGAACGATGTGACCGATCGGGAGCGCTAGGAACGCCAGAAGGATCGTCTACGCGATCTTGAGATCGGGAAGAGTACGACTACATCACCCACGAGAATCCGCTCTCGTTAAACACTTTGGAATCATCGAGGGTAAGTTATTCCATCGACTCGTTGCTACAATCTAGTAGATAGATCTTGGCTTGTTTGTTTGTATGCGGTAGAAAATTTTTGTTTTCCATGCTACGAAACCCTACAGTACATTGCTTAAATGATTCATATATGATTCTTAGGGGACCATATCATACTATTCACCATATCAACCTATGAATACTAAGTTAATATTACCACTAAAATTTATAAAAAGAAAATGCAATGATTAATCTGGACCTATCTTATTCTTATCCATTCTTACTATGAGTATCATAGTAATTCTTAACTCTAAACTCTTTAATGAGTTGAAGATGGAAAGACACTAAGTCAAGATCATCTACTATATATCTTCTTCCTATAACAATCTTTATGGAACTTATTTCAATATCTGTTGTTCATCAATGTTGGATAATTCCCCATTGATTCACAAATTCTTTAACTATCAATCTTTGATCTACTACTTGGTCTTATCAGAACATCTACTTAAATCTTCTAATGAGGGCATAGTCCATTAATAACCTTAATCCAATATAAGATACTAAGAAGATAATTTCCAGACAATGAAAGGTAGGATTGATAAAGCCCTTCTTAGCCAACTAAGAACTTAAATAATAAATGATTAAAGTATTATATTGGTAATGCTTTGGCCACAAATATTGAATGCTTATATTTAGTATAAGTAATACTGGTGGGTAGAACATGATTGGAACCTTAGTAGAGATAAGTGATCCTAGAGTAGTCATTGCAAACCACATCAATATAATTCAGGGATTGAAGTGTAAGTCATGAGAGTTAAGTAAATATAGGCTGATATTCAATTAAAGCTAGTATAGCATAGAGTTTAGAAGTGGTGTTATTCATATTAAAGGATTGTCAACTTTAGAGAAAAGTAGCTAGAAGCATACAACTAATAAAGATACATTAGTAATGAATGATTAAGAAGAGCATGAGAAAAATGGAAGGATCTATTTGTTGGATGGAAGGCTATCAACAGTAGAGTAGTAAATACAACCAAGCCATGATATGAGGAAGTTATGAATACTCTAGTATCAATTCAATGGATTTATCAATAAGTTTAGAAATATAATAAGTGAATCAGAATATTCAAGTGAAGTAATAATTCATCATGTTAACCATGATGATAGATACAAAAAGGGTAGTATATCTAGGAAAGGAATTCTTTAATAAAAAGTCTAGAATTATGAATTACGGAAGATAGTAATTATTGGTAAATAAGCAACTCTAAATCTCAAATCAAATATAATATCTATTTTATGCTAATGAACCATTATCGTATGTCTATATCATTTTCTAGGAATATTTTCTTATAGCAAATCACATAAGTTTTTCTCTGTCAATTCCAACCATCAGAATTATATGTGCTTAGGAGTATCTTTATCCATTCCATTTCTATGAAACATTGTCAATATAACTTTCTATTATAAAAGGGGTTGTCAACAAATATCCCAAAAAGAAAACCACATGTTTAGCTATTGAATCTTTAACCATATCCATAAAGGGATCTAAGTATATGCAAAACCCTAAAGCCAGGGTAAAGTTCATGATTCAAAACCCTAAGTCTCTTTGTTTATCACAATAGAATATATACATTTCATTTTCTAAATTAATGGGAATAGTAATAACCATATCAATGTCTTTTATGTTTCATGCATCAAATAATGATCCAGGATCATTATAAATATAAAATTTATATTCAAACTATAAGCCAATTAGAGTTAAGTTTATCAACAAATAAGAATATATTATTCAAGAAATTCCTAACTAAAGTAGGAGAGAAAAATAATAAGAAAAGTTTATTTAAAATATTAACAAGGGGGTTCATATTAAGTAAATAAAAGAAATACAAAAAGATGATATAATAAAAATTCAAAGATGAGACTAAGTATATTTTAGTATTGCTGTAAATATCTAGCAAACAAATCATACAAAGAAAGGTTCAAAATATAAATCAAATTCAAATCTGAATAAGAAAACAGAAAATAGAAAAAGGATAAAACAAATAAAAATACTACCTGGCCGTGGCCCAATAACCCTACACCAATCTGATGCCCCTGAGCAGCCCACAACAACCGAGTAACCACCCAGATTCTTTTCTGTCTATGACTGACAAGTGGGGTCAGGAGAGGACCACGGGTTGAGCTGAAGACATTGCCAGGGGGTTATCCGCAAAAGTTGCATCGTCGTCATCGTCACGCACACATGCAGCTCGCTGGCAGAGCTCGCCGCCGCTTGATGCCGTCGTCGTCGTCAGCCTTGCGCCAAGATACTCGCCGTCGTCCAGGAAGGGATAAGAAGGCCACCACGACGCCCTGCCTCAAACGTTATCCCTAATTCCTCCTTATCCTCGCAGATGCAAACGGAACCGAAACCCTAGCTCATCGGAGCCACTCCTCGCCGCCGAACCACGTCTCCCCACACCATTCTGAGTAGCCATGGAGAAGCGCCGTCCTCCGTAGATCCTCTAGGTAGAATCTTGCATCAAGGGGAGCACTGGAGCGGGTGAATTTGGTTGTTCCCCTTTGCAGCAGTTCGTCGGAATCCTCGTCGGGGAGCTCGTTTCTGACCGCGCCTGTCCTCGCCGACCACTCAATCATCATCAGGGTGAGTTCCTGAACCTCCCAGTAACATTCAATCACCGGATATCGTTGTAAATCGCCATTTCACCATATGCCACCGTCGGCACCGTCGGAGCTCGTCGGAGCTGAAGCTCCGATGACTATTTCCAAGCGGCGTTGCCACTATTAGGTTCAGTAGGTTGCGCTTATTTGAACTAGGCTTATCTCTCTTGCTAGGGCGCAGTAGATCGTCGCCGGCGACCAACCTATAGCGATGGTGGTGGTGCTGACACCATCGTTACGTCATGATCGCACCACGTCAGCTAGTTTGACTGGTCGTTGTCCTGTGTGGAAAATGACGTGGCCCAGGGCCTAGGTGTCATCGACTGAGAGTAAAAAGAAGGTCAATAATAAATAAATTTTCTTCACACAGCGTGCTGAGGTGGTCACTGGCCCACTGGTCAGTGACTAGGTCTAGCTCTTGGTACGGTGTAAAAAGTATTCTCTGTTAGGAAATTAATAAAATGTTATAATTCAATTAATAATATTCCAGGAATCTAATAAAGGATTAAATCTTGTTTAATCAATAACTTTTGATTTATAATTCAGAAAAATATGTATAATATATGAAAATTTTCAGAAAAATAAAATCTACAACTTAAAACTATTATCAAATATTATTATGGTGATTATTTAAATAAATGTTATTTAATAAAGGTTTTATAAGTAATAAAACTTTGATAATTCATATTCTTATAATGATAAATATTAATAATATAAATAAAATACCAAAAATCTTAAAAAAATAAGAGTTCTAAATTTAAAACTATAATCATGTATTATTAATTCACTTAATTAAATATTTATTATTTATTAAGTAATTATAAAATAATAAGAAATATAAAAATCATATCTTATTATTTATAAATCACAAAAATAAATGTGATATACCAAAATGATCACAAAAATAATATATACATGTTAAAAATCTAATAATCTACTTTTGGGTTAAATAAAAATTAAATATTTTAATAACTCAAAATTTAAACTTATTTACTTCATTAATAATTCTTATAAGGATAACTAAAAATTTATTAATATTCCTAAAATAAGTAAATTAAGTTTAATAAATAGTATTAGTCTTAAATATTAATTAAATGAAACCTAAATGGTTTAAAAGATTATAAATATCTTTTTATTAAATTATCATTAACCCTAAGTGAAGATTATATTCTCAAAGTATTCCCAATTCATGATAAAAACCTTAAAGAACACCTTGTGAATAAATCAAATCCTTTCCATCCATATTAACTACCATATTCCAAAAACTACCCCAACATTATAATAAGTCCATTAGTAGTGAAGCAATATTATATTTTGGTTTATAAAACCACAACCCTCCTTTATAAAAGATAAATGATACTACTCTATTATAGGATCAAGAAACCATTACACCAAGTAAAAGAATAACCATTCTTAAATAACTTCAAGAAAACATTCCAGATACACCAAGTACAAATATCATAAACATTATACTTTCAAACTATCTTTGTTTTAAAGTTAACTTTAGTCTTCAAGAATCTAGATATAAGACAATAAACATTACTTTATGTTTTATAGTTAACTTTAGTCTGAAGTAGTTAAATTATTAAGCAACTCAAGCCAAACCATTTGAGCAAACCAATAACATAAACCATCACTAACTAACCACAAAGCTTGTTTAGACCTTAGAAGATAAACCTTTTCTTCGAAGGTTATCATTTTTGCCACTTCGAACAAGAACTCTTGTATAAGCAATCTTGACTAGTATTTCATAAATGTATATTTTATTGCTACATAATTATGTGTTGCTCACACACACTCACGAGCTCTAATAAAAGCACAAAGGTGAAACTTATCTAAAAGGACCACACATTCCAAAGTAACCATTTCCGGAATCCAAACCCTAGGACAACGTTATTCCCGGAATTTGCGTTTAGAACGTGCATCACATTACTTATGCATAAAAGCATATTGCCTATTTAAACATTAGTCCTTATCGGACCAATGATGCTGATTTCAGATTTTGGATCTTATACTGACTCGAAGACCGTGAGTACATAATCTTGCAATCACAAAAGGCAAGTTCACACTTGCTCGTGTCCTTTGTTTATTTTCTGTAAAGTATTTACAAATACAGTGTTGTTATCACCTGCATTTGAAAAAGGTCTTAAAACACTATTTTTAATAATAAGGTGAACTATTGTTACTGATCCAGGGTGATCAACTAATCTATTAAATCCGACAGTTGGAGTACCACTGTTCAGAACTATATCACCTAGGACCTAACAACCAATGTCGCCAGTGATTCTTGCGCCGTATATTACGCGTTGACCATGAGATTTGGAATGGGACAGAGAAGTCAGCTGTATCTTCTTCCTCTTGCATGAAGCCGGATGTGTAGGTCGTGGCTGTTATCCTCGTAGCGTGCATATTAATTGGTAATTCGTAGAGGATATGCAGCATATGGGTGGAAACCCTCAACGTCCCACGATAGTTCTGACATCTAACGGTTTGTACAAACCATTGCCGTAATTCTTTATGTGGGCATGGTGTACACCAAGGAGGCATGCGAGGTCGCTAAGGGGGTAGTGATTGGCTTGGATCATCTTCTGATCCCCACATCATGTTATTGTGGACGGGAATAAGCTGCCCGGTTGTGCAACAAAGAGTTGATATCTCATGGGTAAAGTAACACACCTCTGCAGAGTGTAAGAACTGTAACTTGTTACTCCCTGTTCCGGGAAGGAGCTATGAACGCGGCAGGAAAGGAACCCCATGAAGGTTCTGGTAAACCCGTGAAGGCTGACGGACATAGCTTTTCATAATAAAAGCAACCTTTGAAGAAATGTTTATGAAAACTTGCATTGCCTACGACCTACGGTCTGTAGCTGTAGATATAGTGCATCAAACACTCCTTTTCTAGTGAATTTGCTGAGTAAGCTCGTACTCAAAGTATCTTCTTAACCCTTGCTAGATTCTGAAGCCATTAAAACGATGTCTACATCAAGATATGCTCCAGGACTTATCAAGACTAGCTAAAGCTCTTCAATGAAGATAAGGAAGTCAACATATACCTCAACTCAAGTGAAGACGAAAGTTACTGATTAGATAGGAATATTATCTCTAGCCAAAGAACCTATTTCTGTAGTGCGTTGCAATAGCAGCAATGCCAATCTCTTAGTCAGAATATTAAACTTAATAGTATAATCGTTCTTGCGTTGTTTATCTTTGATTCTTCTCCGTAAGTTCTTTCTCTCTCTTTAACCTAGAGTGTTCTCTAGATCTTATGTAAAAGAGTGAGTTGTAACCTTTAAGCCATGTATTGGACCCGCTGTGTTTCCGTTGTGCCATTCTGAGGGATGTAATACTAGTGAACGGTGTTTCATTGGTGTTATATCAACGACTATATTATACTACATCATGCAGTGGTATGCTGGGTCACCGCAACCGGGCCAGCTCGGTAGTGCCGGACCCAGCAACCTGACAAGGCGGCAGATAAGCGCGCGGCGCCAGACGTGGCCGGTACCGGGTCCGGTAGTACCGGCCGGCTCAAAAAAAGACTATTTCTCTTTTCATTTTAAACCGAATAAAATCAAATATTCAACGTGCGATAACTTTTGATTGGGAGCCCCGATTGACCCGATTCCAATTGCGTTGGAAAGAGGACGACATGTGCTACCCAATAAAAGTGAAAATATTGGTTATCACCAAGTGAGAACGTATCAAGTATAATAATGTGAGATACCTCACTTGGTGAGAAACCGGAAAGCCGCCAAGATCAAAATCGCAACAAGATACAAACGGAAGATCCGATTTTTACGAACAAGAGCTTGTTATGGAGATTACCACAAGCTCTATATCCTCACATGGATAAGACCAAATAGCAACCAAATATGATGATGCAAGTATGCAAAGGTTTGAGCTCTCTCCGAACGATGTGATCGAGTTACTCATTCGAGAGCCCCTCTTGATAGTACGGTTATCTATCCTAAACCCGGTCTCCTACACACAATAAGAGACCGATAAAAGGTAAAACCTATCAAGATTATACCTTTGCCTTGAGCATTGCACTTGAGCTCGATGTAGACGATCTTTCCCTTCTCAAGATGGAACGCCTTTCTTAATTCCTCATCATCGACCTTGCATATTGAGCTTGCACAACATATCTTCTTCTCATTTCATCGACCTTGAAGCCAACACATGCTCCAAGCGACGCCAATGGACAAATCCTACAAGTGCAACTTAATACACACATTAGTCCATAAAGATTGCCATTAATTACCAAAACCACACATGAGGGCCCACATGTTCTTTCACCAAGCCTGATATTATGTTGAAACAAGACTTTTTATCTGAGGATGAAAAAGTTAGTGATACTGAGAATTTGGGTTTGGGAGCTGTCTTTACCGAGGAAGAGATCAGAATAGTTGTCTTTAATTCTTATGTTGATGGGGCCCCCTGATGGTCTTTCTTTCATGTTCTATCAATCCTTTTGGAATATCATTAAAGATGACCTTCTTGTCATGTTTAATGCTTGGAAAGAGGATCATCTGAATCTCTTTAGACTTAATTTTGCCATGATAACTTTGATCCCTAAGGAAAATGATGCTAGAACCATGAAGAAGTCTAGACCCATTAGTCCCTTAAATTGTTCTTTCAAGATTTTTACTAAGGTCTTGACTAATAGACTTGCTTCTATTATAGGAAGGTTAATTTCTCCAAATCAATCTGTCTTTATTAGAGGAAGGTTCATTCTAGAAAGTGTAGTTACTACTCATGAGGTCATTCATGAAGTTCATAGAAACAAAGATAAAGGTCTACGTTTGAAAATAGATTATGAAAAAGCTTATGATAGAGTAAATTTAGATTTTCTGTTTGAGATCTTAGAGCTTAGAGGATTTTGTCCAATCTTTATTAAATTCATTAAGCAAATTACTTTGGGAGGTTCCATAGAAGTTAAAGTTAATGATTTTGAGATTGATTTTTTCTTGTCTGGGAAAGGTTTCAGACAGGGGGATCCTATTGCTCCTCTTCTTTTTACTCTAATGATTTATGTGTTTTCTAGAATGTTAATTAAGGGGTCTGATTATGGAGCAATTAGGGGGCTTTGTCCTAATTTCACTCAGGGGGGATTATTTGTCTACAATATGTAGATGACACGCTCCTTTTCCTAGAACCAGATAAATCTATATCTATTAACTTGAAGTGGATTCTTACCTGTTTTGAGCAAATTTCGTGGATGAGAATTAACTATCACAAAAGTGAACTTATTCCCATTAATATGAATGAAACAGATACTAGGCCCTTTTTAGACATTTTAAAATGCATTATGGGTAGTTTTCCTGTTAAATATTTAGGCATTCCATTACATTTTGAGAAACTTAAGAGAGAGGATTTGCAACCTCTGATATAAAACCTTTTGAGTAGGATTACATGTTGGAGGGGTAAACTCTTGTCTTATGCTGCAAAAAAATTATCCTAATTCGGGCTTGCTTATCTAGTATTCCTATCTACCTTTTATATTTTTTAAAATTCCTATCTACCTTTTACCTAGTTCCATGTATTCCATTTGCCTCCTTGGTTCCTGGGTGAAAAGATACATCCAGGGGAAATGAACTCTATGGAAAAAAGTGATAGATGCTAAGTATAAAACTAAATCTCCAAATATTCTCTGTTGTCATGATGTTCACCCTTCTATTTTCCGGAAAGGGATTATGTGAGCTTCTAGGGCAGTAGATATAGATTATAAATGGCATGTAGGGAATGATAAATCTATTAGATTATGGGAAGATATTTGGTTTGGCAACTCTACTTTATCCACTCAGTTTTGGGAGATCTATTTGGTTTCTAACCAACAGACTAAGACAATAGTTGAGTTGTGGGATGGAACACAACTTAAACGTGATTTTAGAAACCTTTAATGAAAATATGATGTTGCAATGGCATGAGCTTTGTTCAATCCGTAGTTTTTTCTGATGAGGATGATCAATTAATTTGGCAGTATGAAACTAAGGGTTGCTATTCGTCTAGTTCCATGTATTCTTTGGTTAATTTTAGAGGCGTCACCCAGATTTACCTTCCTGCTATCTGGAAATTACTCATTCCCCCTAGAATCCAGATTTTCCTTTGGTTGATATCTCAAAATAAAATTCTAACTAGAGATAATCTTAGAGCCAAGGGAATCCCAAAACCTCTAGAATGTAACCTCTGTAAGGAAATAGAATATGTCCATCATTTATTTTTTGAACGTGTAGTTTCTAGATTGTTGTGGGCATGTCCAGGACATCTTTGGTGTTCTTATTGTAGATTTCGAGTCTCTTGCTTTGAAATGGCTTGCCAATAAGAAACATTTACATTTAAACGTTGTTTCTTCTGCTATTCTTTGGAGCATTTGTAACAATAGGAATAGCCTGGTCTTTAATAAGATATCTTGGATTAATATGAAACATGTTTGACGTCTGGTTCTCTCCTTTCTCAAGCTATGGCAAATGTCGTTCAAGGACCTGGAGGGAGGGAAAACCGTCCTCTTCATGGAAAAGATGATCTGCAAACTGAAAAAAATCCTCTAGCGCTCCTAGCGAACTGACCTGCTCTGATTTTGAGTGGATTTTCACTTGGAAAACTACAACATCGTCAAGCTATGGAGGACGTGCATCGCTGGAGTATCTCCAGGCTCACCCTGAAGAGGAGGATAAAATCCATGTGGTGTGCTAGTCTGCTGTCTTTTTCATCTGTAATATGGTCCGGTTCTGGATTTGTAGCTATTAAGTTGCAGTGATAAGCTGTCTCTAGACGTTTCAGTTAAGGTTTCGGAGCTTTCATCTCTTTTCCTGTTTTTTTGCTTTTTGTTTGGTACTCGAAACTGGTTGGTTTCATTCTCATTAATGGAACAGGAGACGGAGTCCCTTTGATGATTAGAAAAAATGGTTCGCATGAACACCACGTAACCATCACGTACTCCCTCCGTTTGAAAATATAAGATGTTTTAGGTTTGTGAATAAGATGTATAGTGTCTAGATTCATTTGAACCTATACACTATAAAGTGTCTAGATACATCTACTTCACAAACCTAAAACATCTTATATTTTTAAACAGAGGGAGTATTACAGAATGGTAAATACTTTTCAAAAGATCACACAGCTCCTCTCAAAAGAATGGTAAATACTTCTTCAATTCCCGTGGTTAAGATCCAAGGAAATATCGGCAAGATCACACCGATAGGGTTCGCAAGGCAACAAAATTGTAAGCGATTGCTGCCAAACAGGTCGATTTCGATCGAGCTCGGCTTCTGTGGCTCTCTATCGCCCTCTCCGCTTCTTCTCCCGTCCTACTTGAGCAGGAGCAGCAGGGGAAACGACGCCGGCGCCGAGATGGCTCCTCCCCGCACGGTGATCTGCGTGGGCGACGTCCACGGTTACATCTCCAAGCTGGAGAGCCTATGGGCGAACCTCCAGGCCGCGCTCCCCGCCGACGCCTTCGCCGCCGCGCTCGTCATCTTCCTCGGGGACTACAACGACCGTGGCCCGCACACCCGCCGCGTCCTCGACTTCCTCCTCGCGCTCCCGGCCCGCCACCCCGCCCAGCGCCACGTCTTCCTCTGCGGCAACCACGACCTCGCATTCGCCGCCTTCGTCGGAGCGCTGCCGCCGCCCCCCGACGGATCCCCTTTCGCCGCCACCTGGGCCGAGTACATCGACAACGAGGCCCACGAGGGCTGGTTCCGCGGGCCAGGGCACGAGGAAATGCACGTGCAAGGGAGGAGGTGGGGCGGCGTGATCAAGGAGAGGTGGAACCACAAGAAGGGGCTTCCGTACAAGGGCTCTATCTACGATGCTCAGCCCACATTCGAGTCCTACGGCGTCGCTCATGGTTCCCCAGGTCAGTTCAGGAATTTGCACCATCAATTTGGTTTCGTGCTTCAGGAACTTGTGTGAAAAGAAAATCAGTCTGTACCAACGTTATAGTGTTTGGCCTATTTTTTTCCTTGAATCAAGGTAGTTGGCCTATTTTTTTTCTTGAATCAAGGTTGCTGGCCTAATTAAACAAAAACCTACAACAAGAAATACTAGAAATTTCTTAATATTAAATTGGAGACATAGTATCACACTATGCTTGGGGATTGCATGGATAACATCGCTCTTGAGGGACTACAATATTTATGAAATGGTGTTGTTGCGACTAAGTCCAACACCCTACACCATGCAGTGGTGTGCAGGGTCACCTCAAGTTCAATTGATATGATCGAAACGTTTATCAGGGGACTCCTTCCTTGAAGAAGGTACACAAAACAGTACATTAATGTTCATGTCCTCTTTGTGGCACAATTGAATTGCATAAAACTTCAACATAAGGTTGTTGCACTACATGGTGCCAAACATTAATGTAATAGGGTGGTAATATAAAACTTGAGATGGGAGATTATACATGATCATGATTCGCATGGAAGCCATTCTTCATACCCGAGGCCTAGCAAATACTATAGCTGGTCGTTGCTAGTCTCATATTAGTATACACCACATAAGTGTACAGTAGTTCTCGATTTAGTTGGATCAACTCTTGCAATGTCATTGAAACCTACTCACTGACATCCTAGGACTTGGAAGCATCAGGATTTGTGAATTTGTCGGTGTGGATTTCTGTATGAAGTAAAAATATCAGGAGATGCCCTTTTCAAGGTCCGAAGAAATAACTAGCAGACGTGACTGAATTAGTACTTGTGGGCATCATCAGCGAACAACCTCAATATGTCATACTGTATTTTTATTCTGCTAAGTCATGGTGGCAAGTGGCTGATGGACACTCCAGTATTGTATATTGGCTAGAGGTAGATCACTCTGCAAAATTGTGGCAACTATGAGAACATTGATGCGACGCTTCATTGCTATTGAAATTTGCATTTATCACTTTTAAATAGAACTAAAGGGGAGAACTTTCCAATAACATGTCATAATAACGGTAAAAACTTCTACATAAAAACTAACCCTAGCATGAGAGTAGAAAAGACATACTACATGGACGCTCATGAAAAGAGACAAAAGCGGAGGCAGGAAGTTAATCCAAGACTAAAATCAAGTCACCAAAAACTGTGGCTTATTAGCACCAATAAACTCAACTTCCAAAATTTGCGCTGATTGTACATCATTCCGTAAAACCCTATCTAATTCTCTTCCTCCGAAGATGAAATTGTTAGTAACCAGTGGGGATGTTTGGTTTCATTTCATCACCGGACTTTGGCTGTCAGCCGCCAAGCAGTGTGCTAGCAGTGTGGTCGAATGTGATTGCAACCTCCTAACTCTGAATCCCGTCGGTTGTGTCGGAGAACACAGATGAGGTTAACATATTTGCAAAAGTTTGATTGTATTTTCGTGAAAAGCATAACGTTTCTGGCCTATAGAGATGCTTCGTCTCTATCACGTGCCATAGCCACCCGTTGCTTTCTCTCAGGCTTCTTTTTTCAACTTCCTCTCTTTCCCTTCTCTCTTGGTTTTCTTTCTCTCTTCTCCAATGGAGACAAACCTGGAATTTTTGTCACATCCTATTTTTATTTATTTTGGCTAAAGGGGACACCATATAATTTTGCAACATAATCTCCATCATATGAATGTAACTCAAGTAATAAATACCATTTGGCCCATCAATGACACCACCCAACAATTCGTTTTTCTTATCCAAAGTGTGTAAGCATATATTCATAGCTAGGAATGCTCCCTACAGAATTTAACCAAGCAGCTTCTAATTTGCCAGCAGTTCTAATTGCACTGTAGATCTCACCAAAGCTGTGCCTGAGGAGCACAAGAGGTTTCTGCATGACTTGGTTTGGGTTCATGAAGAGGTACGCGTCCTTTTTCTAATGCAAACTATACTATATACGCAAGAGGTACTTCTCTTTAGTTTTCATGTTATATGGTTGTATGTCAGGAAAACGTGCCTATTGATACGGATGAAGGCCAGATTGTTTGCAACCTGATTGCGGTTCATGCCGGACTGGAGAAGTCCATGGATTTGAATGAGCAGCTTCGAGTTTTGAGAACCAGAGACACAAAGGTGCCAAAGGTGCAAATGCTTAGCGGGAGGCAGGATGTTTGGAACATACCGCAGGTGAGCTAATATGTGATCCTATTGCACTTATATCATACCAGAAACAAATGCTGTACACTTCGGTTTATTTTCCATGTTCGTGTGGTGACTAATTTAGTGTTGCAGCTACCTCAGTGCCGTCTCGTGTAGTTGCTCAAAGTTTGGAAGTAGATATTACATATAGTGTATCAGATTAGCATCCTTGTCTATTATATAGAAGAGACCAACCTAAACTGCATAATGCTTTTGTAAATTTCTTTTAGTTGTAGCATGCATTTTAGAGAAAAAAGAACACATCACATTCTTCAGAATGCATATATAGATGCCATGAGATGTACATACAGTCATGTATTTTAAATTAACGCAGTATTAATGATGCCAATCATTGGCTTGATACCGCACCATGTTAAGTCCCATTAGCACTGAAGTTTAACATTAACATTGGAGTTTAGTTTGTGATGTTCACAGAATTATTTGGCTCAGTGAAGCCTGCATAGTTGGCCCCAAAATTGTTCGAGTTCCCACTCTGAACTGTGGAACTCACATCTTTTTCCTCAGAAATCTTATTCTTGTTTTTTTAAGAAAAGCAATGGAGGCTTGGTCTGGACTAATTTATATAGATAGGACTGCAGGCCAGTTAAATGTTGAAATGAAAGGATAGAGTTTTCTCACCAGATGTGTGAACAGAGCACATATCTTTACTAGTTATGATGCAAGTACTGACAAGTAGTACCAATTTATCCAGTTTACCTTTTCAAAAAAAAAATCAGCTTGGTGATCTATAAAAAGAATAGTGGGACATGCAGGAAAAATTATTACAGCTGTCAACCTGTCATGTTGTGCATTTGGGTGCAGTTTGGTTTCAGAAATCACACCAGTTTCTCTTGTACTCTGGAATTTTGGATGGTTTAGCCTTTTAGCTGAAACAGCAAGCAGATGGTGCATGTGCATAGAGGCAGTGGATGTGATAGGATACCGCGGCTGATTCATGACTACATGGTGTCGTCTGTGGTGTTAATGATCAGTACATGTGTGGACATAGGCCATGTTTTCTTCAGATCTCTTACATGTTACTATCAAATCAATTGATGTGCTGATATGTGGATGTCCTTTTCCAGGATCTGGTCGGCAAGCAGACCATCGTTGTAAGTGGCCATCATGCGAAGCTCCACATGGATGGTCTCAGGTTCGTCATCGATGAAGGTGGTGGGTACCAAGACAAACCTATAGCTGCCGTCGTTTTCCCTTCAAAGCAAGTTATCAGGAGCACAGAGGAAACCACGTCCAAGAACTAATCTAGGCACCATCAGAAGGACACAGATGCAGGTTTAGTTTTCGTACTGTCATAACCTCAGTAATAGACGACTAATATGTGGGGTTTTAATTGTATAACCTTGAGTATAAGTAAGCTATAAGAAGCAACAATGTGTGGAGCGATCCAAATTTGGGCTCATTCCATCTAATACTTGCTACTCCCTTAGTAAGGAATTTTTTTTTCGAGAATGCCTCCGTAAGGAAATAACTGACTTGGATGTATCTAGATGCGCTTTAGTGCGTAGATTAGTAGATACATATGAATCTAGACAAATCTAAATCACTTATTTTCGTACGGAGGGGGTCCTATTTTTTTTAGGGAAGCTATACTTGGCTATCGGCACGAATCATGAATGGCAACTGCCTTGTTTTTACACAGCAGCTCTTCTTTTTGACTGGAGTGATATGGCCTGCAGTTCATTTCCGTAGGTCGGTAGACTGATCATATCATATATCACGGGAGTTTCTCTGAATTAACGGTCGAGAGAGAGCCTCCTGGTAGGCCCTTGCACAACTCCGGAATTTCTCGTTTGTTTCTTCCTGAACTTGCTGGAACAGATCGGGAGAGCGAAAGCGAATGGTCCCTTCAAGATGGTCCCTCCGACCCTCCGTCATCCGCCCTTGTGCAGTCACTAATCAGCACCGGTAGCTGAGCTTGGCATAGAAAAATCTCTCCGGTATCTAGGATCACCGAGGGCTTAAAATAAGCACACCCATGCACGGCTTCAGGTGAGTAATCAAAGAGATAACCCGTCCGAAACTTCGGTCGGATGACCGTGCAGTCAGAGAACCCAGAGACACTCCCGGATTGTGGTGTAGGGTTGCAAGCGGCAATCCGGATAAGCCTGCAAAAGAAAAGTTTATTTTAAACTACGTAGAGTAATTTTGCTGAAAAATTTACAACTAGACAAACTAATTTTGACTAGGAAGCGTGATGGATGGGGTGCCTCCTTGCAACTCCTAGGTGGTGACACGACGCCGAGGATTCAGCCCTGCTCCCATCGTCAGGTTGAGCATATGCTTCCTAGCACAGAGACTTTTTCTTTCGTTTTTGTTGGACCAAACAATTTGCCTTTTTCTTCCAACGGTGGAGGAAGACCGGCTGCTCTTCTCGAAGCTAGCGACGGCTGGAGCATCGATAGTTGACTGTGTGACTATGTTGTGCGTGGCACATCGGGGCGTCAGAGTAAGAGGGAGATGCATAAACACCAAGGACGATGGAATTTGGTTAACCGTTTTTCTCTCGAACTTTAATCTATTGAACCATTTGGGTGTTCGGTCAATGCAATATTCTTATGCAACATTTTTACAAAATGTAATATTCTTTTGCAGAGTTTTGTTTTCTGAATCTGTAAAACTTGTGTAAAAAGGTTGAAACATTTCGAATATGCTCTTGTAGCAAAATAAAATATAAGGTATGTAACAGATCACCATTTGGTTGAGCAAACCTTTAGAACCCCCCCCCCCCACCCCACTCACACACACAAAAAAAAAAACTGACCTCCACCATCATCTAGCTCGTCACCCCCGAGTTCGACCGGACGGATCCGTCTCGTCAGAGTCTCGCCATCGTAGGATCCGGCTACCCTCCCCCCTAGGTAGATGAATCTTTGAAAATTACGAGAAATGATATATAAGAGTTTAAAAAATGAATTTTTGGCCTATGCATATATAAGTATTCTATTCCACGTATATGTAAAGTTTCATTAAATAATATGTTATGTTTGGGTATACACAAAAAAGCCCGGGCAAAATCATGGCTCTAAAAAGTAAAACAATATTTTGGTCCTTCCATTTTCGTTTTATCTTCTAGATCACGTCTTAGAAGATATATCGATAGAAATCGGTATGAACATACTAGATGCCCACATGTACTCATATATTATCGCAGATTTATTTGAAAGCACAAGGTACCTAGAACATGGGATCCAAAACGATTATGCGAGCATTCCTCCCATTATTCAAAGTAGACCCCCTTTTTTTAGAGAAAAAGTACACCCTTTCTATGAAAGGTAAAGCATAGAGTCAAAGATAATGACATAAAGAACATGGCGTCTTGTCATAAATATAAGATCTTTTGCATAATTACCCAAATGAAAAATGATGTTTAGTAGTGTAAAGGTCACTAAAAGTACATGTGTTGATTTAGTACCTACTATGTTCACTCTTCCTAAAACATGCTTTCACTCCAAACAAAAGACAACGTTACTATGTTCAATCTGTCTCTGCAACATCTACTAGCAATAAAAGAGTATCTCTTTATATAGCAACTATAAATGTTCATAATGGTATACATACATATATAGATTGTTGCTGTGGCTTGTACTTCAATAGAGTGAGTGAATGTGGCGAAGAGAGCGGTAGCTCTAAGTGCGCACCTTCTAGGTAAAACACATTGCAATGTGGCAATGACATGCCATAGCTAGACCTATTTTTCTATTTTGTTTCTTCCAAAGTTAGCATGAGAGACCTCAGGAAGATAATCTCTACTGGAAATGTTGCTCAGGAAGCTCCTACCAATTCTTGGGCACTATGCACGAGTGTGCATGCTGCGACGATCTACACCATAGGCCATTCATAACCCCATCTCATGAGAAGTTACCGAAGATTTTTCCCAACGTCTAGGCAAATTCTACCGCCAAGTCAAGATTCACTTTAGCATGTGAATAGAGCAGATCTGGAACTTTTTCTCAGTCAGTGTCTGGCTTTCTTTTTCTTTCATAGCATGTGGTATGCACTTGAATTAGCCAACATCTAGAATCGAATGTATGACTTGAATTGGATACGGTACGAGGCCGGCCCTGTAAAATCAGAATGATAAATGGCCATCGGTTTTGCACTAGAACAGATCGGGTTTGTTAAGACCCCCCTCACACACGGAAGATCCGTGTGTGGTGCCTTAGATGGCCGACATCACAATTTTTTTGACCATATGCATGTGGCCCAGCTTTTCCGCCGATACGTCACATAGAACGTTTTCTTGGACCGTATGCTTAGTAAGAAAACATCCCCATGGTTGGTCCCCGCAAACCGCATGCCTCATTTTTGCGACGATTTTTCAGAATTTTATTGTTTCTTTTTCTGTGTCCTTTCTCAAATAGTGAGTCTAGAATCATCATGTGTTTTCTCTCGAATTCTATAAGATGCGTGCGTAGTCTATTCTTATTCCTCCGCCTGCTACGCGTTGGGGAACGATGCAGCTTCCCGAACACGCGCCATAAATCACTAAAGAAGATTGGAGAGGATGGATTTATGGTGCTGTCTTGGTGGTGTTTGGTCGTTGTTGTAGGGTAGAGATCACTAAAGCAGAACTTTTTTTTTTTCTGTAATTTTTTTTTGCCGTGTGCATCTGTAATGCCATTAAGGTAATGCGTTGTTGCAGAAACAGGATGTAATTGGTATCTTGCGTATATTAATATATGCTCCTTTCCCAAAAAATAAAGTTTAGCATACAAATTATTTCAAATGAAACAAAAATGTTCAGTCAACGCCTAAGCACGTAAATACGACGGCAACTCTATGCAAACACTAAGGACAAGGAGACATAATCCAGCATGTCTAGCTGGTTCGTCACTAAGTTTTCCCAGCCAAACTATTCCGGAGGAGCACCGTCAGTAAGCCACCAAAGACGGCTTGTAGCCTAGTCGAATGGTGTTTGAACGTACGTTAGAGCTGACCGTACAACTGCATGAGCGATGAAACAATGCGAAGAACTCAAACATAAAAAATGTAGTCTTTATTATACATTGTAGATAAAAAAAACACAGTGCAGACGCATGACATCGCGAATAACGCAAAAAAAGATGTACTTCTTTTTATGATCTTAGACCCCCCGAGTAGAGAAAGATAGAAATCTATGGTCTTCCATCCGCAAATGTTACAAATCCAATTTGGTCTTGTCCCGTGGGACGGACCCAGTCGCGTCTCTTTGCTCGCTATCTATTCGAGGCATATTCAATAAAAGATACCCAAAATTTTCTCTCACTTAGGTCATGAATTTTCTTTGATACAAAGCACCTCTCTTTGGTCTCTAATTCTCCTTACCCTGGTCTTGTGTGTCGTTCACTCTTAGTTGGTCTACCCTCTTGGTATTCCCCCGCTAGGGGTCTTTGTTTTCTTCTTTCTTATTTTTTTGGTTTTCGGCTATGTGTATCCTTAATGTTTAGACTTTATCTATTCATTATGTTGTTACAAAGTTGGGGTATAATTGATATTTTCTTGATATTTGTATTTTCTTATGAGCGTGCGTTTACCCCTCCTGAATACAACTATTACTCATATCATCTTCAGACAAAGATAATTAGGTTGGAGTTTTAGCAAATGATGATTCGATGATGTTCTCGTTGATCTACTATTGTATATTGCAAAGATTATAGTTTCTTAAACCCGTTTCTACTTTGTAACAACGCGACTTGAGATAGTAGATGCATATGTGGCCATCTTAAATATACTACACCATGAACTTTCAACTTTCATTTATAGGATTAATATATTTTATCAGTGAGCTACTTTATTGAATGAAGGGATGATCAAACAACACATGAATATATGCCCATGTGCTCCTAGAAGCATTGAACTGCATAAATTCATCCACCGTAAGGTTGCTGCCCTACAAAGTGTCGAATTTGAATGTAATAGTGTTGCTATATAAGAATGAGAATGGCTTCAAACAAAATCATGATTTCACAAAGAAGCCATTCTAGATTCATACATATAGGGACTAGAACTTATATCGTTGCTAGGTTCATATCAACATACACCAAAGGTAATGTACATGTACTTAGTCCAAACTACTCTTGCAATGCATCTAAAAAAACCATGAACATCCTAGGACTTGGAAGCGTCAGAATTTGTGACAAGGTTAGTGTGGTTTCCTATATGGAGTAATAACACTACAATGGTGTGATGAAGATGGACCATTCTTCTACAGCTGGGGAAATAATTAGCACTCGTGATCAACTAAGTACTAAATATTTTGAAGGTTCCACATGATGTTCTCAATGCGCCATGACTTAATTAGCCGATGGACGCTTCAATGTCGTATGTTGTGAAGCTCCGCGGTACGTTGCCATTGTGGGACATGTCTTTGTTCTACAATGAAATCAGATACGGAGAATGGTTTGGAAGACAAGAACTAAAGACTAGAAATGGAAGTTTGAGTCATGGGGATGTAGGGTTTCTGGCTTGATATTTTGTGATTTGGAGCAGCGGAATTGGCAAGCGGGTGCGAAAGCACTGGAGGATTTCAATGTCTAAACATGCAGGGTAAAAACTCAATGTCTGGCCTTAACTGGTTGTGCCTAGCAATGACCTTGTTGGAGGCATTATTTTGTGTGTGGACTTTCTCCAGGGTAAAACCTATGGTCTTTGATTGGGGCGATGACGGCGCTTTAGTACTGTTCCGTTCTTTGGAGGCATCGCTTTTGGAGTTGTTGGATTTTTGGTGCTGTTTTGGGGGTGTTTTATCCGCTGTTTTAAGGAACTGATCACTGTAGCGGAACTTTCATTTCTGTAATTCTTTTTTCTTTTGTTGGTTGTGTGCATCAGTAATGTCAATAGGGTATTATGTTGTTGCAGAGACTGGATGTAATCGGTAGCTCCTGATATTAATATATGCTCATTTTCAAAAAAAAAATTATAGGTTAGTTTGCGTGCAAACCTAACACATTAGGTCGATTATCAGCTGAACGATAATGATCAAGAGTAACCAAACTAAATAGAACATCAATTACTCCATATAGGATGCATTTTAGCAAACTAAAACAGCTTGGTAGAAAGTCTTATATTATAGAACAGAGATAGTAAAAAGGAAAGCAGCCATCTCAATCGCTGGTCGGTACAGCAACTAGTGAATCATGAACGCCAATGTACTTTGTCTAGACAAAAGTTTTTCTTTTAAACTGAAGTACTATTATAAACCTACAATATTCTTTCGATAGACATGCTGGGATCGATGGGGGAGTGTACACGCCTATGCCTTCTCGTGATGTGGCGGTCCTTGTCATTTGAACCGACGGACGCGAGAGCGCCTCCTGGCAGGACCTTCTCGTTTGGTTCTTCCTGTGAGGAGTGATCTGCTGGCCCGAACGGCGAAAGCGAACGGACATGTCCAGAGGGAAGGGAAGGGGACCACGACGAGGCTACACAACTCTGAGCTTCACATAGAGAAATCTCTCCGTTATCTATGATCATGGAGGGCTTAAAAATAAGCTCGTACGCCAGTGCACGGGATCAGGTGAATAATTAAACTGATAATGCGATCGGAACTTCGAACGGATGACCATGGGCCATGGCAACGTGAGATCTCCGTGAATGTTTTGCAGTCAGGGAACCCAGAGGCAGTATCGGATTTTTTATTTACCATCAGGTTAAGCATATGCTTCCTCGCACCGATATTTTTCTTTCGTATTTGTTGGACCAAACAACTTGCTCTCCAACGGTGGAGAAAGAGCGGCTGCTCTTCTGGTTCTGGAGGCTAGTGACGGCTGGGGCATGCTTGAGCTTGATAGCGGACGTGGGTGGGTGCGTGGCACGCGAGGGACGTCGAGCAATAAGCGAGAGTCACATGAACACCATGATGCAGCGGCTACCGCACACAGCTTTCCCCTTTTGAAATTCCAAAGCGTACACTTATTTGACAAAAGTAAAAGCTGGTAAGAAAGGTGTTTTTTTTTCACAATATTGTATTTGAATTCTCAAGACACTACATGTCCCAGTTTTAAAAAATAGGGAGGAACTTTTGATATTGATTTCTTGTATTTAGTTGGCACCTCAATTTTTTTTTCCGTTTTCGGATGTGCGCATCATCAATGTCTAATTAGACATTTTGTTGATGATTCGATGATGTTCTCGTTGATCTACTATTGTATATTGGGCAAAGACTATAGTTGTTTAAACCCGCTTCTACCAGGTTGTAACAATGCTATTTCCTCCGTCCTAAAATAGATGTCTTAGATTTGTCAAAATTTGAATAAACATATATACGAAATAGTGTCTAGATTCATCCAAATTTTGAAAAATTTAAGACATCTATTTTCGGACGGAGGGAGTACTTGAGATGGTAGATGCATATGATTTGTCAAACTCTGGCCATCTTTAAATATACTACACCATGAACTTACAACTTATCCATTAACGGCCAAACCGAACACCTCCTCTCCTCTCTTCCCCCAGCTCCACCCGTCTAAGCGTTGACTCGCCAAGACCGGGCCGAACCCGACCCCTCTCCGGAGGCTCGGGCGGAGATGGTGAAGGGGAGGCACCGGTGTAGTAGTTAGGATTAGTTGTAGGTTTTCTGGCCGTGTGTCGTTAGTTTGGAGTAGGGTGCTAGGTCCTTGGGGCCAGATCAGGTATTTCATGTGTTGGATTCTCTTCGCTACGCTCCGGCGGATGGAGGTGGTGGCAAGCTCCGCCAAGCCAGGGATCTCCGCAATAAAGGCTTCATCTGGCTGCTCTGGGCTCTGATTTGTTGCTATGTTGTTGTTCCCCCTCTTGGACGACCGTGGTGGCGAGGGAGAGGGAAGCAACGGTGGATTTGGCAACAATTCTTCAGAGCGGTGGGGGGTTCCTTCCATCCAGGCACCTCGGCGTGGTGCCATGGTGTCATCTACTGGACTCTCCGGTGAACTTCCATGGTGGGAGGCGTCGGATTTTGTTCCTCAGTTGAGACCTCCGTCCAATAAAGCCACTGTTGACCACCGTTTTGAAGGAGGTGCAGTTGAGGCAGTGCTCCTAGACGTCCATGGTGGCGAGGAGGATTGGCGTGGCGATCCGCTAGAGGGTGTTCCTGTTTCCCCTTGGCCGGCCTTGGTGGCGAGGAAGGGCGGACCGGTGCGGTACAATCCCCTTGTTCTATCTGGTGGTGGTTGCTTTATTTTGGGGGAGGGTGTTTGCCGAGTTCATCAATGTTGCATATTCTACGGCTTCTCCACCTCATCTCGGGCAGGAGCTCCGAGGAGGGAGCTTGGTTTCTTGGCGCGGCGTCGATGAATCCTGGATGATCGTTGATGTTGTTCTTCGGCGTGTCTTCTCTTCCTGGGCGCAGTGGTTGTGACTGAAAGGGATGTCTCTCTAAGTTGAAGCGGTGACGGTCAACCATGGAGTAGTGAATCCAACATATTCTACGGTTCCAAATCAGAGGCAGTTAGCCAACCGATTATCCCGGCCAAATCGAGGCTTTCAAGCTTGCCGACGAAGTCTGACGATCCTTCAACCTCCATTGTGAGGCCCAGAAGTTGCAGAGATGAGTTGGAAGGAGGATCTGATTGCTTTTTCCTATATTTTTGTAGGGTTCTCTTTGTAAAACGTTTGGACCTGGTTGTGTTTTCTAGTTATTTAGGGTTCTGCATGAAAATTTGTATCTTCACCGTCTTGTTTTAATGAAAGGCTTCCAACCGCTTCCGGGGGGCTCTCCTATTAAAAAAATGAACTTCCAACTTTCATTTATACGATGAATATATTTTATCAGTGAGCTACTTCACTAAATAAGAAGGGAATGATCAAACAACACATCAATATATGCCCATGTGCTAGCTCCTAGAAGCATTGAGTGCATAAAAACATCCACCGTAAGGTTGCTGCGCTATAGAGTATCGAACTTGAATGTAATAGTGTTGCTAAGCCATTCTAGATTCATACATATAGGGACTAGAACTTAGATCGTTGCTACGCTTATGTCAACGTACACCAAATATAATGTGCATGTATTTAGTCCAAACTACTCTTGCAACGCATTTGAAAACCCATAAACATCCTAGGACTTGGAAGCGTCAGAATTTATGACAAAATCAACGTGGTTTCCTATATGTAGTAACAACACTACAATGATGTGATGAAGATGGACTATTCTTCTACCACTCGCAAAACAACTAGAAGTCGTGATCAACTTAGTACTAGATAGTTTGAAGGTTCCACATGATGTTCACCATGACTTAATTAGCTGATGGACACCTTCAATGCCGTATGTTAACTAGATTAGTAGATTACCACATGTAGTAATGGCAACTGTTAGAACATTAATGGCGACTCTTCATCAACCTTTCTCTATAGAACTAAATATGTAGAACCCTTCCACATCAGTCATATTAACGCATACACTAGAAACCTCCGCAAAAATAAACCACATCGCAAGAGACTACCGAGATAGTATGAAGAGGAACCGGAAAATGGCTTTGGAGGACATGCTCTATGGAGATCATTTTTTCTTTGAAACCATTTGAGTAGGAGAGAAAGAGCACTAGAAGCGTCCTGCAAAGCTCCCGTAATTTCCCAACGCCCCTATCATTTGGCCTAATAAGGTTGGAAAGAGCACTAAGAGCGTGTGAGCGAGGAGCCTGGTCTGGTTTGTCTCAACCATTCCACGCGACGAGGTGTGGCCTAGTCCTTACGAACTTATAGACTGCCTGCAAATTGCATGTCTACGTATTAACACGTAATCTTGACAGACATATGTGTCTTTCCTATCAATTTTGCGGTCAATGGTAAAATTGAATACATTGTGTCCACATGTTTCTTAACGGGTATGTTGGTGACAAACTTGTAAATGTGTTACTTAGTGTCACAATTTTCATCTTTTGGGCATTAAAATAGAATGTACTCACTTACAGAACCACCTCACCTCCATCTTGTTTAGGGTTTCGAGAGTAATTCAACATCCACGTGGCATTAGTGGCATCCACCTCTTCACCCTTGTTATATCTTCATTGTCTTCCTTTACATGTCCTCTCACTTATCACAACAACACGAAGACAAACAATAGGTTGCAGGAGTGGTGAAAACAATGTTGACATCATCTATTTATGTCTACGATGAGGTTAGCGAGTGAGTACATTGATTTCTTGATCAAGGGACCTGTTTTTGTCATCTATAATATATTGTAAATATTATTTGCATGTAAGATAATATTTTTAATAATATGGTTGAGAGCAATTTCAGGTATTTGATTTGTTGGATGGAGGCGAGATGATACATAAAGGATGTCCAAATCTTGCAATTTCAGTTAAGAAGATATATGTCTAGTAAGACCAGCCACACTGTCTATTCGATTCAAAAAAAGAAGCGAACCAATGCATGATTGCTGTAGTGTATTGAATGGGTGGTGGATCCCACTAATGAGATGCCTTTTTATGCATGCATATGGCTTGCCCTCACAGATTCATCGCTGGAACCCACAAATGCATGAGAAAAGCGAACCAACTTGAGGAATCGCTTTTTCATTCTGACACCTTGAACCGATTCCTGCCGAAGCCTTGCACTGTATTGAACCGATTCGTACTCTTTTTTGAATCGCTTCTAAACCACACTATGGCTGCTCTAACATACTGTATCATGAGAAACATATTATATCACGTAGTAGAAAAATTTCAACATATAGGATTTTTTTGTTTGTAAGCTTCATTTTTTTCTTCTAAATATAAAACGTGCAAGTACACACGTCAAAAAAAATAAAAAAACGTGCAAGTACACGAGCATTTACTAGAAGCCGTAAAACTGGCAACGCGCTCCCAGCCGTTGGTTTACGATCTCGTGCTCCCTGCCCCCATGGCCCAGGCTTGCGTCGCCTCTCCGCCGTTGCCATCTCTGCACGCGCGCACGAGGCAGGAAGACGACGGCACACGCACTCCCCGTGGGCCCCCACCTCGCTCGGCGTCTATCTCCTCTCCCCCATCCCCATGCACTGCACTGCGTGTGCCAGCTTCCACCTCCGCCGCACACGTTGCTCCACCTTCTCCTCGCTTCTCAATTAATATCTTCAATCACTCCTCACTCGGTCGGCGCAGCATTTTGGCCAGTGGCGGGTTCAGCGAGATCTAGGCGGCGGGCGCGTACGTGGGGATGGCGACGTTCGCGGTGTCCGGCGCGACGCTCGGCGTTGTGCGGGCCGGCGGCGGCAGCGGAGGGGCCTCGTCGGCGCGATCTGGTGCGGAGCGGAGGGCCGGCGTTGTGGACACGCCGTCGCTGCTCTTCAGGAAGAAGGACTCCTCTCGTACGCCTCAAATCTCGCCTTCTATTTTCAGTCCCCTTCTCTCTCTGCGCGCCTGGCCTGTTCAGTCCTGGATTGGTTTCGATCAAAAGCGAATGAGTTGGGGCGAAGCGATCGCGCTTTCTGAATCGTGAGCCTGTAAAAAAAATCTTGCAGAGAAATGCAGTGTTGTCATTGCTACGATCATTTTCTGGTGTTGCTGACTTGCTGTAACTGCGAGTTGGGGTACTGTTTTTCACTGTTGGTATCATCGTCTTTGCATTTGCAGGCGCCGTTCTGAGCTGCGCGGGCGCTACAGGGAAGGTGCTGGTGCCTGGCAGTGGGAGTGACGACTTGCTGACCTCCGACGAACCCGCCGCGGCCGGTCCAGAGCAACCTGAAGAAGAATCACAGGTATACACACTTGTGCCAGCAAATCTCCATTTCGTCGTGATTCACTTAACAAATGTCGGATGGAACCAAGTCAGGGAGTTGTCAGGTACTCAGGTTTCGTGCTTCTTCTATCAGCATTGTGCATTACTGCGATGCTATGTGCATTTTCTTAGCTGTGGCCCTGTGCTGGCTCTTGGGCTACTGAAAACTTAGCTTGATGCACCGTCTTGCAAAGATCTCACAAAAGAATGCACTGTTTTGTTTTGTTTCTGGAGAGCACCTGTTTGGTTTTGTTAGTCCCTGCTACAGTCGTTATGTTTATGGTGCCGTAGATACCTGAAGATATTAAGGAGCAAACGGCTGAAGCGAACCCAACTGGCGGGGCTGAAGAGAAACTTGAATCTTCAGAACCGACTCAGGGTATTGTGGAAACAACCACTGATTCTGTAACCAAGGGAGTTGAGGAGCTAGTCGTGGAGGAGAAACCACAAGTTATCCCCAAACCAGGAGATGGGCAGAAAATATACAAGATTGACCCAATGCTGGAAGATTTTCGGAGCCATCTTGACTACCGGTAATGCACATACCAGCTACTTTTGTTCATTTTGAATTAAGGCCCTACCATCTTGAAAATTTGGGGAACAACTAGGGACCACTGTTTAATATTGTTTCCTTCGAGGTCTGAGTGTCGCCTAGAATTTACTCATAATGTGTCTGATCATTGCAATTACTGAGTGGCAAGCTGATGAAAATGTGCTAGGTAGGTTATAGATTTTACTGTGCTAATTCCTCTACCGATTACCTGAAAAAAAAAAGCCACCAGTTCGGCAACTTAGTTTCTTATATTTGGTGCTTTTGTTGGGACGACACACTACTAACTTCGAATGTTTTGTGGTATGCTTTGGTGGTTTCAACAGATACAGCGAATACAAGAGAATACGTGCTGCTATTGACCAATATGAAGGTGGCTTAGATGCATTTTCTCGTGGTTATGAAAAGCTTGGATTCACCCGCAGGTAAATTCAACGCCTCATTGTATCATTATTGTGAAAAGTCTCCACTAGTCTATTTGCGCATGGAATTGGTAATTCCTATTTCCCTTTTTTTTTCCAGTGCTGAAGGTATTACTTACCGAGAATGGGCTCCTGGAGCACAGGTACATTTTTATAGTCTTAACAGATACCTTCCAAGCTATTCTTAATGGTCACCGTTCCCCAACTAGTTTACTGGACTTATGAAATAGCTTCTTGAAGTTACTGACCAGTTACATTGAGATTTATGAACTGACTCTTTCATCCTGTTACAGTCTGCAGCATTAGTAGGTGACTTCAACAATTGGAATTCAAATGCAGATACTATGACCAGAGTATGTCTACAGCTTTGCAGTCTTCCGCCTTTGCTTCATGACTATTGATGTATCCATTTGGATTTATTTTAGCTCTTTGCACATTCATTCAAGTTCAGCCTCAACTATATCATATCACAAAGTCCTGTAATTTTCACCGTATCTTAAGCTTCAGCCAAATGATTCTACTGAATTTAGAACACCATACTGCTGTTACACTTCACTTGACTGCCATATTTTGAGTCTCAAAATGAGTATATTAAGGATGAACTAATGTGTGCAATTGAACGCTCCCGATTTTGGACAGAACCTTTTGCATTTGTATGCTTTTCCATACACAATATTTAATTACATGACATGAGCAGGTCTGATTTTGAAGCATACAAACTATTGCTATACCATTAGTGAAGGTTTGCTCCTATTGATTCGATGTTATGGCAATGATATTTTCAGAATGAATATGGTGTTTGGGAGATTTTCCTCCCTAACAATACTGATGGATCACCAGCTATTCCTCATGGCTCACGTGTAAAGGTACGGCCGGCCAATTATTTAGTTGAGGATGTAAGCATTTTCAAGTCATCCTACTAACCATCATTTTCCCTCTCTCTTTCTAGATACGGATGGATACGCCATCTGGCGTGAAGGATTCGATTTCTGCTTGGATCAAGTTCTCTGTGCAGGCTCCAGGTGAAATACCATATAATGGCATATATTATGATCCACCTGAAGAGGTATGCAGCCATCAACCCACTTTTCATTATTAAATGAATTTTCCAGTGTTGCAATTTTTTAATATCCACTTCATGTTTCACTGACATGTGAATAAATAAAATATTGAACTTGGGAGTGAGATATGCATTAATTTCACCTTCTAATTTGCAACCAACAAGCGTGATGTGGGTATGCAGTGTGACTTGAGCCTCTTATAGCTCCGAATTATGTTCTCTTTTGGTTAGGATATTCCATTTCGGCCACTTGTGACCATTTACTAAGGCTGTTTTACATGCAGTATTCCAACATCATCAACCCTTAACAACCAAAGTCTTTTTTCTCTTTTGGTTAGGATATTCCATTTTGACCCCTTGTGACCATTTACTAAGGCTGTTTTACATGCAAATGCAGGAGAAATATGTATTCCAACATCCTCAACCTAAACAACCAAAGTCACTCAGGATATACGAATCACACATTGGAATGAGCAGCCCGGTATGTCATAAGTTACTTTACCTATTTCTTGTCTGATAGTTCATTGCATCGAGTTTTTCTTATTTTGTTCTATTATCTGCAGATTACACATTGCTTTCACGTGGCAAACTCAAATACTTTTAGAATCTCTTCATATTGGCAAATTTAAAACTCTGCTTCCTCTTTGTCTGATTTCTCTTCTGCATTTCTGTACGATTTCCATTGCATTTGGAGGTAGTGGGCATGTGAATGTCAAATCTAGATATTTTCTTGATATAACATAGTTATATATGAATATCATTATCTTTGTAATACTCCGATAGAATGTAATCATGTCACTAGCTTAAGACAGGTTTTCCATTTAGGAAGTAAGAAATATCGTATTGGAGCATCTTTAACAAGCCATTTCTTAGCTTATTAAATATGATGAGAGAAAGAACAACCTCATGGGAAGAAACAAGCTCTCGGATACATGGTTTTGTCACCTTGTTACTAAGATCCTCGAGCTCACCAATAGATTATTGGTGGAACCACTTTAAGAAACAACAATTCGTTTCTAGCTCCTTGGTATTAGCAATGGGTCATTTCCTGTTTAAGAACATCCATCTTCTCTCGCCTTTATTTTCCTCCACGTCATCAAAAATTTCTTGTGTCAACCCCTAAGAAATGTCTAACATGGACTATTGGACATGCTCTTGTAAAATCATAGTTAATCACGGTAAAATCTCCCCTACTGTTTCCCATAAAAAGGACATGGTTAATTATTTGTAATCTACTTGTCAAACATCACAACTATTACTATATAACATCATTACAATGCTTGAAGATGAACTGAATATATTAGTATGATCTTGCCCAGGAACCGAAGATAAACACATATGCTAATTTTAGGGATGAGGTGCTGCCAAGAATTAAAAAGCTTGGATACAATGCAGTGCAGATAATGGCAATCCAGGAGCACTCATACTATGCAAGCTTTGGGTATTGACACAATTCTTTTTTTTTTGTATGCGCCTCTTTGCCCATTTGGAGCTTTAACATCCTAATGCTTCATGCATATAAATTATCTGGACATATTTGTTTATTACACAGATATTACAACAACACTTGGTGACTTTTATGATCATTTTGTATTGTTGTCTTATTCCAGGTACCATGTTACTAATTTTTTTGCACCAAGTAGCCGCTTTGGGACTCCGGAGGACTTAAAATCCTTGATTGATAGAGCACATGAACTTGGTTTGCTTGTTCTTATGGATATTGTTCACAGGTACTTGGTGCAATTTTAACTTCAGTTCTTATTACATTTATCTGGTATTCTAAATGGCAGGGTCCTTTTGACGATTACTTATCTATTTTATATAACTGTGCTACACAATTTTCTCAGATGTATTAATTGAACTGTGTTGGAGTCTAGGTTAGCATAGTAGTATTGTCCTAGGAGAGTCTAGAGTATTCCAGTAAGTGTTGGAGTCTGAGTTAGTGTAGTAGTACTACTCTTGTAGAGTCTAGAGTATTCTAGGGAGTGTTAGTATAGTAGTAATGTCCTACTAGAGTCTAGATCATTCCAGTGTACAAGTGAACATGTAAGGCTAGATTGTGCTATATATATAAAAGAGGGTGTGGAGGTCCAAGGGACCAACTAAGCCCATCCAGAAATTGTCCCCAAAAACCAACAAACTGGATGTTAAATGTATTTGGCACCTATAGTAAACTGATAGTCTCACTGAACTTTGCATTGTAATAGTGACACAATTTGATGGCATACATGTGGACGGACAAGTTCAGATGCTATCAATGAAGTTAATTGACTTATCATGTACTTGTGTGGCTACATAGAAAAATGACAGCAATGCCTCTCTGACAAGTGGCCCAGGCACCACTTGCCAGCTTCATATTTGAATCATGCCTTGTCACTAAATATACATCAAGCCATCCATTTGCCTTAGCCACTTGCTTCCATATTTATGTGTTTGCACTGTGTAGATCTGATAACCTTAACCTGCTTTTCCTCCGAGTTGGTTTGGTTGATTCTTTTCTTTTTTCTGGCTTTACCAATGACTTTATGTATTCTGCAGTCATTCATCAAATAATACCCTGGATGGTTTGAATGGTTTCGATGGCACTGATACACATTACTTCCATGGCGGTCCACGTGGCCATCACTGGATGTGGGATTCTCGTCTGTTCAACTATGGGAGTTGGGAAGTATGTATCAGTGACTTCTGTCGCCATATATTGATTAACTGTTCCTGTTTATCTGTTATTACAGATGCCATTATATTCTTATGCAGGTTTTAAGATTTTTACTCTCAAATGCAAGATGGTGGCTTGAAGAATATAAGTTTGATGGATTTCGATTTGATGGGGTGACCTCCATGATGTATACTCACCATGGATTACAAGTAAGTTATCAAGTGATTCCTCATTCCATTAGGGTACTTGAACAATTGCTAGGCACCATAGCTTGTATCATGTTCATGACTTGTGCTATGGAGTCTTAGATAGTTCCTGGGTATTGCTTGTACGATTCTGCATGATGGGATAATGGGAGTGATTATAGTTATTATTTCCTTAATTTGCTGTCTCTGATTCTAGGTGACATTTACGGGGAGCTATGGCGAGTATTTTGGATTTGCCACGGATGTTGATGCGGTAGTTTACTTAATGCTGGTCAACGATCTAATTCACGGAATTTATCCTGATGCTGTAGCCATCGGTGAAGATGTAAGTGCTTACAGTATTTTTATTACGGGTAAACAAGTTTATACTCTCTATTTCCATAAGAATGCTAATTTGTGCCCTGTTGGATGATAATACATCACTTACGTCTGCAAACTTGTAAAGTGCAATTGCATTCAAGCTTACAAGAATGTTCTTTGATGTTTGTAATTTATTTGACAGTATGCTTGTTTAGGTCTTTCAGTAAGTGTGAGTATGTGACTAATGCTATATGCTTCATTATTACTTGTGAAATAAATGGGCAATCTTGTAGCCTCGGAAAATTAGCTTAGATTCCATAAATGCTATGGAAAGAGGCTATACCCAAGGACACAAAAATATACTTCAGTGTGTTATCTACATCTATTTATAAGAGCAACGTGGTTTAACTTAATTCCTGCATGCTATGGAACGTCACCTTATTTTGTTAGTGTACACATCACATGCACAAACCAGTAATTTGGAGCCCTCAACTCACAAGCAAATACGAGGTTTCACTTCCACCAGCATAAACTGTTTAACATTTAATCTGTGTAACTATGAAATTGTCCAGGTCAGCGGAATGCCTACATTTTGCATCCCTGTTCAAGATGGTGGTGTTGGTTTTGACTATCGCCTGCATATGGCTGTAGCAGATAAATGGATTGAACTCCTCAAGTAAGTGCAGGGATAGTGGGGATTACATGCACTCAATGATCTAGATCACAGTTGCTAAACGAAATAAAATATTTATGTAAATGGCTAGACAACTTTCCTGGT
The DNA here is from genome assembly GCA_030063025.1 of Avena longiglumis. Taxonomy (NCBI): domain Eukaryota; kingdom Viridiplantae; phylum Streptophyta; class Magnoliopsida; order Poales; family Poaceae; genus Avena; species Avena longiglumis. The sequence continues at coordinate 508,374,312 of CP125976.1, read as the reverse complement.
ATCAGGTTAAACATGAGAATGGTTCACATATTAATGCATGGCACGATGACTAGATCATCAACATGGTTTAGATAGCAGATCGCAAAAATGTAGCGGATAGTGTCTTTACGCTGGACATGGCACATGCTTTACACTTAGCTATATTTTCATAAATAGTAACTATTCACATCCGTACATGAGAAAAGGATAAGACTTACCTTTCTATCTAGGGTAGTAGGGCTATAGATCATGGTCATTGACAGTGTTCACTTTTTAGTGTGTGTATGAACAGGTATTAGGTATGAATTCGTTATTATGTTTATAAAAGAAATATAGAAGGTCATGTGGCATATTTAATTGTGATTGTTACAAGGGAAGATGAGGGTTCCAATAAAAAACTTTATGATGATCCAGATATGCAGCAACAAGCTATCAACTGAAGCTCACATATCTGTACTGCCGTAGCTTGCTGTGGATCTGTATAGTTTTATCTGCACATATATGCTGTAACTACTCCGCAGCTGCCAGCCGGCCATGACCTATCCTGCAAGTAGTTGCTATGCTATTTTAATGTTAAATGATAATTCGATACAATGGAAATAATTAGCTTTATTCAAATTATCCAACCAACTTGGTGGATATGAGAGATTTCTGCCCTCTTTAGCAATGTCGTGCTCCTGCTGCTTCTCCCTGCCCTTCGAAAAGCTGTTTCTGCTCTTTGGGTCATATATCTTTTCTGTGGGTCATTTAGGCATTACCTTTGAAGCTGTCAACTGGTGGTACTCAGTACATTCTCTGTACTTTCCAAGTGTGCTGCAATAAAATTTAACATTTCTTTAACACAGGCAAAGTGACGAATCTTGGAAAATGGGCGACATTGTGCACACCCTAACAAACAGAAGGTGGTCAGAGAAGTGTGTCACTTACGCAGAAAGTCATGATCAAGCACTAGTTGGTGACAAGACTATTGCCTTCTGGTTGATGGATAAGGTACTAGCTGTTACTTTTGGACCAAAAGAATTACATAAGTGACCTTTTATCGTCAGGTTGCTGGTATTTTTGCTTGTGATAACAATTAGTTACCTCACTCATCACCAGCTATTTCCACATCTTTTACTTTAACGAATGTTGCTGAAAAAATATCTTGTGGTGACTTGTGAACTTTGAAAAAGGTTAATGTTGCAGATTTTATTCTTATTTATTTAATTGTTTATTATTTTTGATCTTGTGATAAAGATCGGCTACCTCACTCACCACCAGCTATTTCCCCATCTGTTACTTGAGCAAAGGTTGCTCAAAACATATTGTGTGGTGACTTGTGAACCTTGAAAATTTAATGTTGCAGTTTTTATTCTTATTTATTATATTGTTTGTTATATCTCATTTGTTCACACCTTCCCTAGACCAGCCAAAAACACATATTGTGTGGAATTTTCTCGAGGACAACGTACATTTTTAAAAAAATTACTGATTTATAATCAGCTGGTACTTTCTAAATGATTAGCGGTCTCCCAGAAAACTGGACAAAGGTAGACTAAATTCCTTGGCCCTGACTCCCCAGAGAAGGTGTTTCTTTTGTGGGTAGGTTCCTGTCCGAGCCTTGGTTTTAATACACTTTAGCTAGATATGCTAAGTCATGGGTACATCTACATGCTCCTTGATATTTTGATTATGATGTCACCTTTGTAACTACTGGCACCTGTCAAGAAATAATCAAGTAACATTTTTTTTCGTTTTTACGAGTTTCTTGGACTCCAAAGTGAACACAAGTGTATTATCTACATGCTTATTATTTCAGGATGGTTCATACTTGGTACTGTGCTGTAAATTATTGATCCGGTACAGAATGGCGTGAACAGTTCAAATATCTTTTTGCAGGATATGTATGATTTCATGGCTCTGGACAGACCTTCAACACCTCGCATTGATCGTGGCATAGCATTACATAAAATGATTAGGCTTGTCACCATGGGTTTAGGGGGCGAAGGCTATCTTAACTTCATGGGAAATGAGTTTGGGCATCCTGGTCAGTGTTTACGACATGATTGAATTCTGCATGGTTGTGATTTTCTGTGGTTTTGAACCATGATTTACTTTTTACTTTTTTATCTATTATGCAATCTGTTGCTTCAGAGCAGGAGGTTAACTTATATTTTACTTCGCAGAATGGATAGATTTTCCAAGAGGTCCACAGGTTCTTCCAAACGGCTCAGTCCTCCCTGGAAATAACAATAGTTATGATAAATGCCGCCGTAGATTTGATCTTGTAAGTTTTAGCTGTGCTATTGTATCCTCTCACCAGATATGTATTTGTGGGTTGAATCATAATGTTGATCAACATCGCTTTTGTAGTTCTGTAGACGTTTAACACTGGTACTTGTTAGTATTGTTGATCATTAAGAATATCATGATTTTTTCAGGGAGATGCGGATTTTCTTAGATATCATGGTATGCAAGAATTCGATCAGGCAATGCACCATCTTGAAGAAAAGTATGGGGTAATGTCATTGGTTTATCAATTACTATTGCATAATAAGTTGCAGTTTAACTTCAATCTCTTCAAACGGTCAGACTATTATGTTAAGATATGAAAGTATAGAATGATTTCCAGTAATTACATGAAAACTGTGCAAACGAGGAGCTGGAATCGCTTTTCACCAATTAAAACAGTTACCTTAAGTGGTCGCATACAGATACCTGTCCCAGAACTAACACTGTAACTGCAGTTCATGACATCTGAGCACCAGTATGTTTCACGGAAACACGAGGAAGATAAGGTGATCATCTTCGAGAGAGGAGATTTGGTATTTGTTTTCAACTTCCACTGGAGCAATAGCTTTTTTGACTACCGTGTTGGTTGTTCCAAGCCTGGGAAGTACAAGGTATGCGTTGCTTTATTGTCCGCCTTTCATCACTAAGGGCTGGGGGTTCTAGAACTTTTATTTCCACATGGGTTGGATCTGTTGCTCGTGTACTTGCTTGACTAACCATCAATATGAATCAAAGGACATCTCTAAAGAACTTTTTTGTTGCTCTAGATGTTGTAATCGGTAAAAAGGTTTTTGACAGTCTTCTTCCTCAGTTGGGCTCACTCTAATAGTGAAACTATTTCCTGAATCTACCCCAACCATCCTAGCAGTTTTAGAGCAGCCCGTTTGAAGAAGCAACTGGGCTTTGTTGGTTAAGTGACAGTTTGTGCTATGTTCTTATCAGGTGGCCTTAGACTCTGACGATGGACTCTTTGGTGGATTCAGCAGGCTGGATCATGGCGTCGATTACTTCACAACTGTAAGTCTGGGCTCAAGCGCTGTTGCACTCCTCTTTACCGAGTTGCTCACAAATCTGAAACTGTTTCCCGTTTGCTGATGCCCTTGCAGGAACATCCGCATGACAACAGGCCATGTTCTTTCTCAGTGTACGCACCGAGCAGAACTGCGGTGGTGTATGCACTTACAGAGTAAGACCAGCAGCAGTTTGTTACTAGGCAAACAGCTCTAGAGAGCTTGTGGTGCAATGACACCTCAAATCAAGGCTGCTCGGACGCTATGATTTGTAGGGGCTCGTTCTTCCCCGGATCCAGGAAAGATCAGATGGGTAGATAGCTTACTAGTCAGCTCTCGTTGTGGAGTGACTTTGCGAAAGAAAATGGACGGCCTGGGCGACTCAGGCTGCACCGAACCCTCCTTCTGTCTTGCTTCCCTGTGGTTTTTGTACATAGTGATACCAGTCCTCTGGTGTCTATCTCCCAGAATCATTTGTTAAACAGATACATTCGTTTCTCTTGTATTGCCTAGTGTTCAGCAAGTATATTGTTACCCCATTTTAATGGGAGGGAAGTGCATGTGTTTCACAGAACCCCTCTTATGCAACTATTTTGGGTACTCTTTATTTTCTGCCGCATTGCGCTATTTTTTTAATTGTGGCAAACATAAACACTGCATTAACTAAACAAAAGGTACACTGTAGGAAACGAAGGAAATTACAGACAACAGCGATGTAGGTGTCAAATGAATACATATCTGCTGCACTGAACAAAGGAGAAGCTTCACCTATTTTAATGGAGGTGTCGCCTCAGAGAACTTGCAAAGAATCAAGGGGGGGGCGAAGTTCTAGAGACAAGGCAGAACATCTCCGTGGGTAAGGGATGCCAAGAAAGTGAGCCACGGTCCAGAACAGAGATAGGGAAAACTCCACCAAGGCAAGCATAGCACAACACAAAGAGACAGAAATCAATGCGGAAATTCAGTACTGCGCGGCTGTTCTTACAAAAAAAGCTAACATCGCAAAATTGTACATTCTGCCCCAAGTCTCAAGAAAAGGCATTGCGGTGCAAAACGGAGCTAGTCAGTCATTAAATAGTCACTTAACTGTGTGGTCGGGGGCTCATTGAGCTCCGGACTTCACATGTGTCAGATACAAAACCATGGAACCGCAAGGCCAGATCAAAAAATTCTTAACTTTCTGTTCACGAGACTAAGAATCTAAGATGGTCGCGTACCAACGATACATGTCAGAAATACGGCTCACAAACCTATCCCCTTAGAAACAATTCCTTGATCCACTGCGTATAATGTTATGAGTCCGTTGGACCGACAGTGGCAGCACTAGCAGCAACATCATTTTCTTTACCGGTGGTGACAGCAGCAACGTCATTTTCTTTACCGGTGCTGGCAGCAGCAACGTCATTGTCATTTTCTTTACTGGTGGTGGCAGCAGCAACATCATTTTCTTTATCCTTTTCCTTCTTCTTAACCTTTACGGGGAAATCTTCCTCAGGCTGCCGGTGCCACCGGAAATTCGAGGCTTCAATCCAGCGGGGATGGACCAAGAACTTGTCATTGGCAACCGCCCAGCGGGACTTATCTGTTCCAAGATCCACAGTAACGACATGGGTGATTGTAGAATCCAAATCTGTGCAGCAAATGGCTCCCAACTGCTCAGCCATCTTCCAGATAAACTGATCCTGTGGGATAGACTTGGATGGGAAGACCCGACTGAAGACTAATTTGCAGCCTTGCAGTACTTCCTGCCGTACCCCCTTGATTACCTACAGAAGGGGGTGTGTAAGTGACAACATAAATGTATGAACCATGGATGGAGGATTTAGTTAGCAGCCTCTAGTTCATAGTGATTTCAGAATTTATCAGTATAACCAAATTTGCTTGTAAATTATAGTGATTTCAGAACTTATCTACATAACTGAAACTGCGTGTACATTTTTTTCCATTAACGTTTTCATCACCACTCCAGCTTAAGTATGGAAGTGTACCTGTCTTACATCCCGCGAAGAAAGAGCAGTTTCAACAGCCTACAGAAGTGCCGAAGCAATTGATTAGGATAAAATATCAGTGCTTATTAGAGTCAAGTTTTATACACAGCAGCCAAAAGGTAGCAGGCAATAAATTGTGCTAAATACGTGTACTTAAGTAACCAACCGAGTCAAAGAAAATTGTGTGTATACGCTTCAGAACATCTAAAATAGTAGCCAAAGCACCATCGATTCCCCTTTCATCTTGCATCGACTCTGACAGAGATTTGACACTAAAACCAAATTGGCGACAGCTCGAAGCAAAGTAATGGTATCTCTCCATCAGAATCAGGTTTTCTTTATGCTTCTGCCAGACCTGAAACAAATAGTAACATTCAGAGTAGACACACTATGCTAACAAAAGGATGATGGACAAATCTACTAAAACAGGAAACATCAATCAACCACGGGGGTCTGGAAAAAAAACAGCACGAATAGACATCCAAGCATTATCAGTGCCCAGAAAAACTTAGCGACCGGAGTATAACACAACAAGGACATGCCTTGAGCAACAAACTCATGACCAACATTAAGTACTCAAAATAGTCTCATAAATGTGTGCCAAGCATGCTCATCAAGAAAATCACTTACATACTCAGTGTCATCAAGGATCACTGCAACGCTTTCAGCTCCAAGAACCATATCAAGACCTTTCTGGTGTCGCTGAGTGCAGTCAGAGTTTGAAATCACTTTGGAATCAAAATAGACATTACGAGGATCAAGAAGCTTTGCTATTTCGATTGCATAAGCCTTGTCGCCCATGGTGTATATGTACATCTCAAACATAGTGCTTGCTTCTTTTAAAAATTTACGGACAAAGGGTCTTAACTTTGTAAGCATCTGCATTCCTTCTAATGTGAACAGGCTTCCATTTGGATTGTCTGCATAGGACATATTAGTGGTTAACTGTAGCTCTACATTCATGGATAGGCAGAGATGAAGTTTTGAAAGGATCAAAGCCTATAATTGTTTACAATAGAAGTCTGCATACACTAGGTGGAAGAAACTAAACATGTACAATAGAAGCCTGCATAGAGTAGAACCGCTATCACAAGATTGATGCTTCCATCATATAAAAACCTTTGCTATTTTTGGTCAACAACTATTGCCAGGTTAACTGCTAGGTAATAGCAATACCAACTGTTGCATACTGTAAAATTTTAATCAAAATAACCAGTTATGAGGTACCAAAACGGAGAATAGCAATCTCTAAATGAAACCGTACAGGAAATATACCAAAAACAATGAGAGTTGCCGTCAGCAGTGACATTAAATTTCGTTCATTATCTTATTGCATAACAGTGTAAGATCTGCTCCCTCCGATCCATATTACTTGTCGTTGAAATGGATGTATCTAGTACTAAAACATGTCTAGATACATCCATTTCAGTGACAAGTAATATGGATTGGAGGGAGTACCATTCTGTCATGGCCTTTGAAACAAGGTTAGCGGAATTACACGATGATATTGGGAGCATGGATTGGATTGCAAGGGGCAGAGGGGGGAGGTGGAAAATCGTCCGCCAAGTTTATGCAGGCTTGTCCCAACTGAAGCTTACAGGCTCTAAAACTTGCTTGGGTCTTGAAGTTTTCTTATTGCATACCAAACAGATTACAGGGACTGGACTTGTATAATAACCACCCTTATGCAATCAGGATATGCAACAACTCCCCTAGCACAACTTGGACACATGGTTTACTAAGGGACACATTGCCAACTCTAATTAAGACTCTGACTAGCTAACTACTGAGACACAACTGCTACTAGTATCGTTGTCAAACTTGACACTGATATCACTCCCTTCGTCCGTCCAACGCTTTTTCTTACATAACTGCGCTAACTCCGGGTAAAAAAATCAACGAGAAATATATACGTTTAGGCCATTTTTCTGCACGAAGCAAGTAAGACGGCTAGTTTTGAACATAAGATGTCTGTGCATGTTGAAAACTTGAACTCTGGTGAAAGTAGTTGAAAACAGATCTATTACCATCTTCCCATGGAATTTAAAAAAAATCAAAATATTAGTGGTCAAAAGTGAAAATTGCTTGATTTTGCACATGTATAATAGTCACACATATATTGTAGACCAGAGGTAATGCTCCTATGATCATGGTCATAGAATATCACATTGTGTAGAAAAATAGCTAAAAGTTCTTAAAACTTAAAATACAAATAGACATAGCTTACCTTTTGATGCAGCAGTTTGAATTCCCAAGTTATTTTCAGCAGCAGAAATATCATGGAGCTTTGTCGAGTTAATCAGTGTATGATCCAAGTCTAAGATAAGTATCAGTTTTCTTTCACGCAGCAAGTTCTTCATATCAGATCCACGTAGTCTGTCCATTTCTGAAGTACCTAGCCTCAAACCCTGCATTTAAATAGTTCCAGTACTCAGAAAATCCTATGGGAGGCACTTCGCAGGCACAATTGGAAACGGGAAAATAATTTCAAATATCTGAAAATGAATTCGAGATATAATGCTAATGTTAGCCTCAGAAGATGGGTCTTGTGGGCAGGTACGTTCAACGAGGGAACAATCACACCTCTGGTCATCTGTCTATGTACCTTGTGGACATAACCAAAAGCAACTCCTGGGACATCTTCCTCATCTTGTCTTTTCCCACACCTAAAGCAAAGTCCACCAAAAAATCCAGGATGTGGAGGACATATCTTGATTTGAGCATTTTGAGATGAACCTTCTACAACAAATATTCAATCATTCAACATATCATCTGCTATACTCGTGAACATTAAATGATTTAAGATAGGATATATTGAGATGAAGGAAAGACAACTTCAATAAAAAATAAATTTTATATAAGAACAGCTTTTAAACCTTCGAGGGTATTTTTAGAAGGCAAAGAGAAAAGGCATACCAGACTTTTAGGCAACTGGGTAATTTGAAAATCATACACGACATAGAGAATGGTTTGTGAGTCATACTTATATATTAGATTAAATTGTGAACATACATAAGGATAGCCAAATTCTGCTATTAGCACAAAGACAATGTGCATTTTTTATGATCCAGATGAAGGAAATAACTTCTTCAGCATTATGAAAACCTAACAACCAACAGTAACACAATCAGCCTTGCTCTCGTCAAATTCAGCGGCCTTTTACTAAGTTGTAATCTAGCTTCTACAGTAAAGTGTAACTTTTTATTTGAAACTTCAGCCTAACGTTGACATATGCATTACTACACAGCATCCTATGGAACGACTGCAGAAATAATATTTCCTTTCAATTTTCAACATGACGACACCAATAAGCCATGGCAAAGTGGTAAGATGGATGATCACAATACACTTGTCAAATGCAAAACCATAATGGAATAAAGAAACAAATGCATGATCATCTGTATGTTAAACAAAGTGGTAATTTAATTTTTTAAAATCTGTTGAAGGTTGTTGTGGACGCTAGTAAGATGGATGTGGCAGGACGGATGGCAATAAGACCAGGATGGTCGTATCGGATCAGGAGATGGTCACATGTTTGGCAAAGACTTGCAGCACCAAGTAAAAGAGGAGAGTCCTTTAAGAAAGTATAGGTTTAGGAAAGAGTCCAATGGTATTAAGAAAGATCCCCAGTCATATTAGGAGAGGTCTGAGGCCTGAGAACCCATTATATAAGCATGACGTGTATCTACTTTTGGATCAAGCAAGAACAATCAATTAATCTCTCCCAAGTATTCTCTAATCCCAATTTATGTCTACCCGATCTAAGTCCAGAACAGAGGTTGAGATCAGATGGAAAAAAGTCTTCACACACACAAAGGACTCAATGATAATAAGAATAATATATACCCCTTATGAGAATGGGGCCTGGAAATTCCACAGATATCTAATAAGTGCAGCTTACTTATCAATAAAATTCTGAAACACGATTAGTGCACAATCATGTCCCCTTGAGTTGCTACATTCTTTTGCAGAAACTTGAGCTGCTACTGTCTAATGCTTTGCAAAACGAGATTACCAAGCATACCAATGGCATCTTCATCAGGCCTTATTGTTGTTCCTCGATCTTGGTGTTGTACCTCCACTTTACGCCTTTTAGTACTGCATTTTCATGGAGTCAGCAATCAGAACTATAGTACAAAATGTACAAAACAAATCATGATTTTTCTCAACACAACATCATCCTATATTCTTGCTTCCAGTTATGTCCTCTTACCCAAGTATTAGGATCCTTCATCAAGAACTACACTCTCTCTGCACTCCAAAACAAAACCACTGCATCTGAACTATTTGATGCAGTGGTTTCCCAAATGGATGATTTCGTATGCTACAAGCTATCTCCATATTGGTGTACCTGATCACTTACAGTCCTACCAATGTAACATCTTATTTCGGTAACTATTTACTGTGACCTGATGATGTAACACATTCTAGGAAGATTAAACAGAAGAACAGAAAATGATGGTGACTAAGCCAACCTTATTTCTACACAAAAAATACTCAAAAAGATTCCAATATGCAAACGGAGTGCCTGGTCCACCAATCCTAAGCTTCAGCAGTTCAGAGATTATGATAAGCCACAAAATTGTCTAAAATGGCTTGCCCTAGCTTCACCTTAGCATGACAATGAAGCTAGGTTGAATAACTAAGAATGACAACAAACTCGCATACCTCAGCAGAATATGTGACTTTCCAATTTCCATGTGAAACGTAAGGCATGCAGCGACCTAACTGAATATGTTTTTATGATCAATTTTCATCCTCAAAAAAGTGGAATACCATAAAACAAAATCAAGTGAAGCGCTCACTGCTAACACGGTAAAGTCAACGAACAGTACTAACACCAATAAACCTAGGGAAAAAAACTGCTAGTGCGTCAGATGCTGCACGCATACACGAATCTACCACCAGTCACCACATTGCAAGAAGAACAGAAACATTAACTTCCAAGCATCTGTATAATCGAATCTACCGCGACGCTCAGATAAAACTGGACCAAATCTGCTAATGGCTACACTGAACCTACATAGTCAACACTAGAAATGCAGTAGAATACAAGATTCTGATCGAACAGCCGAAGCAAGCAAGCCCAACAACTCGGTACGAAATGGGGATCGCAAATCACGTACCTGCTCTGTTCCACGGCTTCTACCTCGACCACCACGTCGTCGTCGTCATCCTCTTCGTCGTCGCTGCCTGTGAGTGATGTGGAGGGATCGTCGGGAGAGGCGGAGTCGACGGCAGAGGCGAGCTCGAGCTCCGAGTCTAGGAGCGCAGCGAAGTCGTCGCTGCCGCTAGAGGACGACGGGGAAGGCGACGGCGACTCGGCTGCGAGGCTCATCGAGGACGACGCGGGGAGGGGAGCAAACAACTCACGCGGCGGACAAATCGGCAGCGGGAACACGGTCCAGGGCGAACTAGGGTTCTGGAGAGGTCAGGAGAGAAGGACTGGGTCTGGGACGGCAGCGCTAGCGACGGCGGGGAGTGGGCGGCTCGCCAGCGGGCACATCGAATGCCGGGGGAGGAGGCGAGGAGAAAGGAGGAGAGACGGCGGCGGGAACAAGGCCGGCTGGGAAGAGAGGGGTTGGATGAACGGCGGGGGAAGCGGGGCGGCGGCGCGTGACCGAGGCGACGGTCGCGTCTGTCCTCGAGGCGAGACAGATGTGTGAGTCGAGGTGCGGTTAGTTTGTCCCAAAACCAACCTGATTCGTCTATTTTTCAAAAAACATTTTTTTCTAAATTCAAATCATCTGAAAATATGACTAAGTACTCCTGCGTTGCCGCGTTCGATGAGATTCCCAAAATGATATATGTGATTTCCAGTTCGTAATATAAGAACGTCTTCGTTCGTTGGACGAACCCATACTGAAATCCGGACTTTTTTTGGCTAGACGAAACAAGTTTTCGGCCTGGGTACGCCGAGTTTTCCACTCGCGTACCCAGGCCGAGATCCCAGGGGAACAGAAAACGGCGACATATTTGAATTTTTATCGTTTTTGCCGGCGAAAGCTCGGCCAAAAGGTGTTCGACAGAATTAACGACCATAGATCCGGCGACGGATTATTATAAAACAGGAAAATGACTCGGCCATCTCTCAATCGTCGATGGGGATGGGCTCCTGCGGCGTGGTCGATGCGGCGGGGTCGGCCGTCTTGCCGACGGACGCCGACTGGTTGGAGGAGGTGGAAGCAGAGCTCGGCGTAGTGGTGGCGTCGTTCGGCGCAGGGGCGTTCGGCGCAGCGGAAGGCGTGATCTCGCCCTGGAGGATGGTCTGGCATTGCGCCATGTACCAGGCCTTAACCGACGAACTCATCTTCGACGTGTCCTCGCCACCCATTAGGAACTTCGGATCCATGTTCCGCTTCTTGGCGGCGTAGTTGGCCTTGAGGAGGGCCACATTTTCCCCTTGGGTCTCGATCAGCTGCTTCCACCGCTCGTCGGTCTTCTCGGCCCTCTTCTCGGCATGCGCCCTCGTGTCGGCGATGCATTTCTCGATCGAAGCCTGGAGACACTCGGCGGGAGGTCCGGCGGCTTTGAGCATCTTCGCCTTCTTCTGGCCGATCTCTTGTCTTCCTTCGCCGGCAGCAGCGGGAGGGGCCTCCGGGTTGTAGACGTTGTCCTTGGTCTTGGAGAGGCTCACGCGAGTGTCCCGCCATTTTTCGTAGCTCTCGATCTCCTGGAACACATGGTGGAACTTGAACTTCGTCTTCATGTCCTCTCGAAACAAAGCGAGTGCGCGACGAAGCTGCAAAATGAAAGTGTGTCAAGTGTGTCAAAATGGAAGCGAGTGCACGACGAAGCTAGTGTTAGCGAATATCTTGTTGTCCATGTTTTCCCTGCTGGCTTGTGTGCGTTCCATCTCTTCCACGCAGCTGTGCCACTTGCTACATGCAGTCTGGATGATCGCCCAATGGTTGGTAATAGCCTTCTCCCCTCGCTCCATGTGAATTTTGCTATACTTCGGGTCGCAAATGCTACGCTCGTCGAACGCTAGCTTCACGCGCCTCCAATAGTTGTCAAGATTCTGGTTGGCACCAGTGATAGGATCCATGCTCACTGTCCACGGTCCACTTGATGCGCGCCTCCGACGCCGAAGTGCCCGGCTTCTTCTTCCCCTTCTTGTCTTTCGCCAGCAGCACGACTTCACCCTCGGCGTCCTCTGCCTGCATCGGCTCGGCCCGCGTCTCCTCGGCGTCGAGGTCGGCGAAATTCTGAGACTCGATGCCGTGTTCGGCGTCGGCCCGGGACTGTTCTTCGGTCAAGAAGGAGGGGTTGGAGGCCGAGCCTTGGGCGATCATGTCCTCCATGTATGTCTCGGTCGACATGCCGGCCGGCAGGGAGACCGACATTCCGCCGAACATGTTGCGCAAGTCGGCCTTGCCGTAGGATGATTGCGCCGAGCTTCCGCCGAAAGGCAGTGGGCCGCGGCGCAGCGGGGGCCTGCGTGTTGGAGATATGCCCTAGAGGCAATAATAAATGTTGTTATTATTATATCTTTGTGTTTATGATAAATGTTTACATTCATGCTATAATAGTATTAACAAGGAAACATTAATACTTGTGTGATTTGTAAACTTAAAATTGAAGTCCCTAGTAAAGCTTCTTCATAATACTAGCTCGTTGGTTAATAAATGATTGTGGTTTCCCTATCATGAACATTGAGATGTTATTAACAACAAGATCATATCGTTAGGAGAATGATATGATGGACATACTCCTATAGATAAGCGTAGCATAAAGATCAAGTCATTTTAATAGTTCAATTGCTATATGCTTTCTGATACATAGTAACCTAATTCCTTCGACCATGAGATCATGCTTATCACCATCACCGGAAGGATACTTTGATGACATCAAACACCACACCGTAACTGGGTGGCTATAAAGGTGGCATTGAGTGTTCAGAAAGTATTGGTTGAGACACATGGATCAAGAGTGGGATTTGTCCATCCATATGACGGATAGATATACTATGGGCCCTCTCGGTGGAATGTCATCCAATTAGCTTGCAAGCATGTGACTGGCTCACAAGGGATCACATATCACGGGAACGAGAAAAGAGTACTTATCAGTAACGAGGTTGAACTAGGTATGCAGAGATACCGACGATCAAAACCTCGGATAAGTAAACTATCGTGAGACAAAGGGAAATTGGTATCGTATGTAAGTGGTTCATTCGATCGCAAAGTAATCGTAGAAATATGTGGGAGCCATATGAATTTCCAAATTCCTCTATTGGTTATTGTTCGTAGAAGTGTCTCGATCATGTCCACATAATTCACGAACCTTTGGGAGACACACTTAAGGATTCGACGTTGTTGAGTAGTTATGGAATGATGAGTAAGAGACCAAATGTTGTTCGGAGTCTCGGATGGGATCCGGGATATCACGATGAGATCCAGAATGGTCCGGAGAATAAGATTCATATAAGGAAAGTCCTGTTTCGGGGTTGGAGAATGGTTCCGGTGTTTTCATCGGGAATGTTCTAGAAGGTTCCGGAATGTCCGGCACTCCGGAGGGGAAGGGTACATGAATGTGTCATAACAAGTTGGAATGGTTGCATCATGTACTAGGTGTCATCACTGAACAAAATAAAGGGATAAATCAAATCCTAGTTTGAAAAGTCAAACGCCAATTTGAAAAGTCAAACGGCTATTTTGTTTGGTGGAGGGAGAGTAGGAAACCTACTTGGGGAGGAAGTCCCTCTCCACCGCCGCCTTGAAGTTAGCGAGAGGACTCCTCCCTGGCCGGCCCTCCACCTATAAGGAGGCTGCCCTCCAAGCACACAACTTGCACCCCGCAAACCCTAGCTCCAAGCCGCCGGCGCCGCCACCTCCTGCTGCCGCCGCCTAGGGCAAAACCCTAGCCGCCGAGTTGGGGCACCCCCTTGCCCTAGCCGCCGGCCTAGCCTCTTCTCCTTGGTGCGTCTAAACCCTAGATCACCAAGGGCTCTCTCATAGTCCACCATACTCGCTCCGGCTTAAGGCGAAGCCCTGCGAGATCTCCCCTCTACTTCCGGTACCACGCCGTCGTGCTGCCGGAATCGCGAGGAGAGTGCTAAAACCTCCATTTTCTTTGGAACAAGGGAGAGGAAGGTCTTCGTCGAAAATCGAACGCAGACCGATCGGAAGCTAGCCGAACGCAATACGGAAGGATCGTCTACGCGATCTTGAGATCGACAAGAGTACGACTACATCACCCACGAGAATCCGCTCTCGTTAAACACTTTGGAATCTTCGAGGGTGAGTTATTCCATCGACTCGTTGCTACAATCTAGTAGATAGATCTTGGCTTGTTTGTTTGTATGCAGTAGAAATTTTTTGTTTTCCATGCTACGAATCCCTACAGTGGTATCAGAGTCGTGTCTATATGTAGATCTATTGCACGAGTAGAACACAATGGTCATTATGGGCGGTGGTGCTTTTATTATCAATTGCTTCTTGTCTACTTTGCATCTTGAGGTATGATGGGATGAAGTGGCCCAGGATAACCTTACATGGTTCATGAGACTTGCTCCACGCTCAACATGCAACTTGTATTGCATAAGTGGCTTTGCGGGTGTCTGTCTCTCCCATTATAGTATAGATCCAATTTACAACAGGCACTTGATAGTTCAAACATCAACATTGTGGTTCTTGTTCGCAAGTTAGATCGACACTTATTGAAAGCCCCAAACCACGTAAAATATGCAAAGAAATTAGAGGCGTCTAACTTTGTTTTGCAGGGGTGTGCTGTGATGTGATATGGCCATGATTGTGATTATATTTGATGTATGCAATGTTCCTTATTGTAAGTTGGCAACCGGCAGGAGCCATATGGTTGTCTTTAAATTCCGTTAAGACCCGCGTGTCTATTCAAAGTAGTTGTAATAGTTGAAGCTGGTGGACGACAATCATGGAGAAGCGTCATTGACCTTGATGCAATACCGGTGACGATGGAGATCATGTTCGTGCTTGAAGATGGAGATCAGAAGCACAAAGAAGAAAGGCCATATCATATCACATATTATGAATTGCATGTGATGTTAATCCTTTATGCATCTTGTATTGCTTAGTTAACGACGGTAGCATTATAAGATGATCCCTCATGCACATGAATTTCAAGTTCTAAAGTGTTCACCCTTAGTAAGCACCGTTGCTAAAGCTTGTTGTTTCGAAGCACCACGTGATGACCGGGTGTGTTAGATTCCGCAAGTGTATACAACATGGGCAAGCCAGATATGCTCATGCAGAAGCTAAGGTTTGATCTTGACGAGCCTAGCATGTACAGACATGGTCTCGGAACACGGATCACCGAAAGGTAAAGCATGAAACATATAGTAGATATGATGAACATGTCGATTGTTCGCCATTGAAGCTACATCAACTCTCGTGATGATCGGTGTTGATGTGGTGGATTTGGTTCGTGTGATCACTAAAACAATGTGAGGGATATTGTATTGAGTGGGAGTTCACCTAGATTAATTTAACTATTAATAAGAACTCAATTTGTCATAAACTTAGTCTAAACTATTGCAAATATGTTGTAGATTAATGGCGGGCCCTACCATCAATTTTAATGCGTTCCTAGAGAAAGAAAAGTTGAAAAACA
Organism: Avena longiglumis; assembly: GCA_030063025.1. Classification (NCBI taxonomy): domain Eukaryota; kingdom Viridiplantae; phylum Streptophyta; class Magnoliopsida; order Poales; family Poaceae; genus Avena; species Avena longiglumis. Next base: position 508,358,477 of record CP125976.1, on the reverse strand, counting down.
ATGGAAGCAACTTCGCGGATTGGTTCCGCAATTTGAGGATTGTCCTCAATGCTGGTAATTTGACCTATGTGCTGGATGCACCGTTGGGTGACCCACCTACAGCTACTGCTACCGATGAAGTAAAGAATGTTTACCTCGCTCGGAAGACTCGGTACTCCATAGTTCAGTGTGCTATCTTGTATGGTTTAGAATCGGAGCTTCAGAAAAGGTTTGAGAATTCAGACCCACATGATATTGTCCATGAACTCAAATTGATCTTTGAGACTCACGCGGCAGTTGAGAGCTATGAGGCTTCTGAAAAGTTATTTAACTGCAAGATGGAAGAGGGCAGCTCCGTCAGTGAGCATGTGCTTAAGATGTCTGGGCACGCAAACAAACTTCAAAGTTTGGGTATAGTGATTCCTAATGCTTTGGGGATTTACCGTGTCTCCAATCACTACCACCAAGTTACAAGAACTTTGTGATGAACTACAATATGCAAAGCATGAACAAGCAGTTGCCAGAACTCTTCTCCATGTTAAAATCTTCAGAAGTGGAGATCAAGAAAGAGCACCAAGTGTTGATGGTCAATAAGACCACCAAATTCAAGAAAGGAAATTCTAAGCAAAAGGGACACTTCAAGAAGGGTGGTAAGAAAGTTACCGCACCGACGAAGAAGACCAAGGCTGGACCCAAGCCTGATACAGAGTGCTTTTACTGCAAGGGAGAAGGTCACTGGAAGCGGAATTGCCCAAAGTACTTGGCGGATTTGAAGAACGGCAACATCAAGAAGAAAGGTATATCTAATATACATGTTATTGATGTGTATCTCACTAGTACTCGTAGTAGTGCCTGGGTATTTGATACTGGTTCGGTTGCTCATATTTGTAACTCGAAACATGTGCTGCAGAATAAACGGAAGCTAGCGAAGAACATGGTGACGATGCGCGTGGGAAACGGATCAAAGGTTGATGTGATCACGGTCGACACGCTACCTCTTCATCTACCATCGGGATTAGTTTTATACTTAAATAATTGTTATTTGGTGTCTGCGTTAAGCATGAACATTATATCGGGATCTTGTTTATTGCGAGACGGTTACTTATTTAAGTCCGAGAATAATGGTTGTTCGATTTATATGAGTAATATGTTTTATGCACATGCACATTTGATAGATGGTCTATTCTTATTGAATCTCGATAGTGGAAATACACATATTAATAACATTGAGGCTAAACATTTGAAATCGAGCGATAACTCGACCTATATGTGGCACTGTCGTATTAGTCACATTGGAGTGAAGCGTATGAAGAAACTCCATTCCGATGGACTTCTTGAATCACTTGATTTCGAATCACTTGAAAGATGTGAAGCATGTCTAATTGGTAAAATGACTAAGACTCCATTTTCTGGTATGATGGAGCGAGCTGCGGACTTATTGGAAATCATACATACCGATGTGTGTGGTCCAATGAGTGTAGCATCGCGCGGTGGTTATTGTTATGTTCTTACCTTCACGGATGACTTGAGTATATATGGGTATATCTATTTTATGAAACATAAGTCCGAAACTTTCGAGAAGTTTAAGGAATTTCAAAGTGAGGTTGAGAATCAACGTAACAAGAAGATTAAATTTCTACGTTCTGATCGTGGAGGTGAATATCTAAGTTACGAGTTTGGCGAGCATTTGAAGAAATGCGGAATACTTTCACAATTGACACCGCCGGGAACACCACAGCGTAATGGTGTGTCCGAACGTCGTAATCGAACTCTCTTAGATATGGTTCGTTCTATGATGTCACTTATAGATTTACCGCTATCATTTTGGGGTTATGCATTAGAAACAGCCGCGTTCACTTTAAATAGGGCACCATCTAAATCCGTTGAAACAACACCGTATGAATTATGGTTTGAGAAGAAACCTAAATTGTCGTTCCTTAAAGTTTGGGGTTTCGAAGCCTATGTAAAGAGGTTACAGCCGGACAAGCTTGAACCCAAAGCGGAAAAGTGCATCTTCATAGGATACCCAAAGGAAACTATTGGGTAATACCTTCTATCATAGACCCGAAGGAAAATTCTTCGTTGCCAAGAATGGATCCTTTCTAGAGAAGGAATTTCTCTCGAGAGAAGTGACTGGAAGGAAAGTAGAACTCAACGAGGTTGTCGAACCTTCTCTCTAACTTGCGAGTAGCGCATCACCGGAAGAAGTTCCCGTGGTGCATGCACCAATAAGAGAGGAAGCTAATGATGATGATTATGAAACTTCGGTTGTAGTTGCTATAGAGCCTCGCAGGTCAACGAGAACTCGTACCACTCCTGATTGGTATGATCCCGTTATGAGTGTCATGTTGGTGGACAACACCGATGACCCTGCGACATATGAGGAAGCGATGATGAGCCCAGATTCCAATAAATGGCAAGAAGCCATGAAATCCGAGATTGGATCCATGTACGAAAACCAAGTATGGACTTTGGTGGACTTACCGGATGGACGAAGGCTGTCGAGAATAAATGGATTTTCAAGAAGAAAACAAATGCTGATGGTAATGTTACTGTCTATAAAGCTCGACTTGTCGCAAAAGGGTTTCGAAAAATTCAAGGAGTTGACTATGATGAGACTTTCTCACCTGTAGCGAAGCTAAAGTCTGTGAGGATTATGTTAGCAATCGCTGCATATTATGATTATGAGATATGGCAGATGGATGTCAAAATAGCGTTCCTCAATGGAGACATTGATGAAGAGTTGTATATGATGCAACCCAAAGGTTTTGTCGATCCTAAGGATGCTAACAAGGTATTCAAACTTCAACGGTCCATTTATGGATTGAAGCAAGCATCCCGAAGTTGGAGTCAATGTTTTGATAAGGTGATCAAAAGTTTTGGTTTTATACAAACTTATGGAGAAGCTTGTATTTACAAAAAAGTGAGTGGGAGCTCTGTAGCATTCTTAATACTATATGCAGATGACATATTGTTGATTGGGAATGATGTAGACCTTCTTAATAGTGTCAAGGAATATTTGAATAATAGTTTTTCAATGAAAGATCTTGGCGAAGCAGCTTACATATTAGGCATAAAGATTTATAGAGATAGATCGAGACGCCTAATTTCATTGTCACAAAGTACATATTTGGACAAGGTTCTAAAGAGATTTGGGATGGAAGATAGCAAGAAAGGGTTCTTGCCCATGTTGCCCAATACGACCTTGAGTAAAACTCAAAGTCCAACAACGGCAGAAGATAGAGAAAGGATGAGTAAGACTCCCTATGCCTCAGCCATAGGATCTCTAATGTATGCCATGCTATGTACTAGACCCGACATTGCATACGCTGTTAGTTTAACTAGCAGATATCAAAGTGATCCAAGAGTGGATCATTGGACAGCGGTCAAAAACATCCTTAAGTACTTGAGAAGAACTAAGGATATGGTTCTTTCTTATGGAGGTGATGAACAACTCGTTGTTAATGGTTACACTGATGCTAGTTGGAACACCGATCCGGATGATTCTAAATCACAATCTGGATATGTATTTACTTTGAATGGTGCAACAGTTAGCTGGAGGAGTGCAATGCAAAGCGTTGTGGAGAGAACTTCAACTGAATAGGAATACATGGCTGCTTCGGAGGCTTCGCAAGAAGCGATATGGATGAAGGAGTTCATTGCAGAGCTCGGTGTGGTTCCAAATGCGCTGGACCCAATGTCTATCTATTGTGATAACATGGGCGCCATAGCCAATGCGCAAGAACCAAGGTCACACAAGAAGCTGAAGCATATCAAGCTACGTTTTCACGCTATTCGAGAACATGTCCAAGATGGTGACATAAAGATTTGCAAAGTACACACAATCTGAATGTGACGGATCCGTTGACTAAACCTCTCCGAGGGCAAAACATGACCAACACCAAACTGCCATGGGTGTTCGTTATATTACCATGTAATCTAGATTAGTTGACTCTAGTACAAGTGGGAGACTGTTGGAGATATGCCCTAGAGGCAATAATAAATGTAGTTATTATTATATCTTTGTGTTTATGATAAATGTTTACATTCATGCTATAATAGTATTAACAAGGAAACATTAATACTTGTGTGATTTGTAAACTTAAATTGAAGTCCCTACTAAAGCCTCTTCATAATACTAGCTTGTTGGTTAATAAATGATTATGGTTTCCCTATCATGAACATTGAGATGTTATTAACAACAAGATCATATCGTTAGGAGAATGATATGATGGACATACTCCTATAGATAAGCGTAGCATAAAGATCAAGTCATTTTAATAGTTCAATTGCTATATGCTTTCTGATACATAGTAACCTAATTCCTTCGACCATGAGATCATGCTTATCACCATCACCGGAAGGATACTTTGATGACATCAAACACCACACCGTAAATGGGTGGCTATAAAGGTGGCATTGAGTGTTCGGAAAGTATTGGTTGAGACACATGGATCAAGAGTGGGATTTGTCCATCCATATGACGGATAGATATACTCTAGGCCCTCTCGGTGGAATGTCATCCAATTATCTTGCAAGCATGTGACTGGCTCACAAGGGATCACATATCACGGGAACGAGAAAAGAGTACTTATCAGTAATGAGGTTGAACTAGGTATGCAGAGATACCGACGATCAAAACCTCGGATAAGTAAACTATCGTGAGACAAAGGGAAATTGGCATCATATGTAAGTGGTTCATTCGATCGCAAAGTAATCATAGAAATATGTGGGAGCCATATGAATTTCCAGATTCCTCTATTGGTTATTGTTCGGAGAAGTGTCTCGATCATGTCCGCATAATTCACGAACCGTAGGGAGACACACTTAAGGATTCGACGTTGTTGAGTAGTTATGGAATGATGAGTAAGAGACCGAATGTTGTTCGGAGTCTCGGATGGGATCCGGGATATCACGAGGAGATCCAGAATGGTCCGGAGAATAAGATTCATATAAGGAAAGTCATGTTTCGGGGTTGGAGAATGGTTCCGGTGTTTTTATCGGGAATGTTCTAGAAGGTTCCGGAATGTCCGGCACTCCGGAGGGGAAGGGTACATGAATGTGTCATAACAAGTTGGAATGGTTGCATCATGTACTAGGTGTCATCGCTGAACAAAATAAAGGGGTAAATCAAATCCTAGTTTGAAAAGTCAAACGCCAATTTGAAAAGTCAAACGGTTATTTTGTTTGGTGGAGGGAGAGTAGGAAACCTACTTGGGGAGGAAGTCCCTCTCCCTCCACCGCCGGTCTTGGAAGACGAGTTGGGGAGGGACTCCCCTCCCCTTGGCCGCCCCCTCCACCTATATAAGGAGGGGCAGGGCTGCCCCTCCAAGCACACAACTTGCACCCCGCAAACCCTAGCTCCAAGCCGCCGGCGCCGCCACCTCCTGCTGCCGCCGCCTAGGGCAAAACCCTAGCCGCCGAGTTGGGGCACCCCCTTGCCCTAGCCGCCGGCCTAGCCTCTTCTCCTTGGTGCGTCTAAACCCTAGATCACCAAGGGCTCTCTCATAGTCCACCATACTCGCTCTGGCTTAAGGCGAAGCCCTGCGAGATCTCCCCTCTACTTCCGGTACCACACCGTCGTGCTGCCGGAATCGCGAGGAGAGTGCTACAACCTCCGCTTCCTGCTAGAACAAGGGAGAGGAAGGTCTTCGTCGAGTACCGAATGTGTGACCGACTGCGGAAGCGCTGCCAGAACGCAGCGCCGGAAGGATCGTCTACGCGATCTTGAGATCGGCAAGAGTACGATTACATCACCCACGAGAATCCGCTCTCGTTAAACACTTTGGAATCTTCGAGGGTGAGTTATTCCATCGACTCGTTGCTACAATCTAGTAGATAGATCTTGGCTTGTTTGTTTGTATGCGGTAGAAATTTTTTGTTTTCCATGCTACGAATCCCTACACTGCGTACGCTGGAGAGGTGGAGTAGGGGATGTTGATGTCCATGTGGAAGGCCTAAGGATGGCGCGACCCCGGGAAGGGGAAGACCACGTTGGGGTTGAACCCTCCGTTGAACTCGGGGGGACGAGGAGTATCTCTGTCGAGCAGTCGCCTGGCTCTCCTGGAAGCCGACCGGAGAGATCAGCGAGAATCCGGCCGGCAAGCCGACGCTTGCCTCGCTTCCCCAGTGGGGTGGATACGGCGCCGCCATCAACGCCGACCTTGTCGCCGCCGCCTGTTTCACCCTCACGATCGCCTGCTCTTCCGCCGCCACCTCTTGTTCCTACCGGAGCTTCGCCCTCTCCTTTTTGCCCTTCCGGTCGTCCGACGCGATCTTCTTGGCATGCTCTTTGGCCACCCACTCGGCGGAGGACATGCCCTCCGGATTCTTTGCCAGCGCTCTCGGCTTCCTCGCCTTCTTCTCCGCCGGACCCTCGTCGAGGATCAATCTGGGTTGGACGCTCTTGGGGGGCATGGTCGGCGGGAGCTCGTCAGAGTGGAGGGAGTGGGGGGAATGGGGAAGAAAGGCGGGAGGGGAGAAATAAAAGGGCGAGAGCTCGGCAAAGTAGCGGGAGTTCAGCCTTCTGTCACCGACAGAGATGGCCCACACCCGTTTTCGCTACGTCAGCGTTCCTAGGGCGTTCTCGGGAACCTGGGTATGGCCTGGGAAGCCCGGACCAAAGTTCTCCCAAATCTGGACGAAAGCAGGTTCCTAGGTACGCGACTGGGCCGATTTTCAGCGTCCAGGCCTAAATTTAGCGTCTAGATCGTCGTCCTAGGTAGGCGAGTGGATATGCTCTAAAGGTGTGGAAACGAGAGTCAAACAAATGGAAGAACCATACGATGTCTCATCTTTGTTGAATAAAAGAGCAATTTATCAAGCGAATTAACCAAAATAAATGCTAGATAAAACATGAATAAAATAATATAAATTATACTAATCATGTGAAATAGTGAATACAGATTAAGGCAGATAACCAAATGAATTGCTAGACATAGAACTTGAGATATGATCAGAACAAAGTTGAGAAAGAGAATGTACATCACAGTAGGAGCAGAGGAACCGCCAGCGTTCGCGTTGGCACCATCGTCAGCCATGTCATGGAGGAAGAGGTTGCTGATGTCTGGAAAGAAGTTCTCGTTGGGGAAGACGTCGGCGCCAATAGCGCTCCCCAAAAACCTTATCGCCCTTCTCCTGTACAGGACTCGAAGCAGCGGGTCTCGGAGGCCTACTATCCCGGCTCGCGGTGCACGCCGCAAGACGGGATGGGAAAGAATAGGTAGCGCGGTGCCTTGAAACTGGAGACGCAAAGAGATGTGCAGAAGTGTATCTGAGAGGAGGCGCGACCTCTCTCTTATAGGCACAGAGGGAAGGCAGACAGGCAGGAGATGAAACGAATGGACGAAAGTTGAAGCGAAGAGGCGGCACCATACAACTTCCACTTAGTTCGTATTCATTTCCACTTAGCTCGTATTAAAAGTCCACTTGAGCAAAACATTTCAGTACAACTGGTCATATACCATTCATGCGTGATGATACGTCGGAAATGTATATATAATTTTTGATGCTCCATGCTTGTTTAGTATCTACTTTGAGGTGTTTTTATATGTTTTCTGGTACTGACCTATTAACAAGTTGCCACAGTGCCAGTTGCCTGTTTTTTCTGTTTTTGGTTCCAGAAAGGCAAAAAATCAATATTCTCGGAATTGAACGGGACAAAAGCCAAAGTTAATATTTTACCGTGGGCAACACGAATCCAGAATAAGAGACGGAGGAGGCTCACCAGGGGGCCACACCCCTTGGCCGCGCGTGTGGGCCTACCTCGCGCATGGGGGGTGCAACCACCCTGGTGCCCCCCTGCCTCGCCTCTTCGCCTATAAAGTCCTCCCGATGCCAAAACCCTAAAGACCCGATCAATATTTCACGAAACCGTCTGTAGCCTCCGCCACCATCGTCCCTAGATCGGGGGGATCTAAAGCTCTTCCCGGCACCCTGTCGGAGGGGAGATCATCCCGGAGGCCTTCTTCTTCATTATGCCAGCCTCTGGTATGAAACGTGAGTGGTTTCACCTTGGACTATGGGTCCATGTAGTAGCTAGATGGTTGTATCGCCTCCTTGTGCTTTCATGTATATATCTTGTGAGCTCCGTTCATGATCAAGATCTAATCTATTTGTAATCATGCATGTTGTGTTTGCGGGGATCCGATGGATATTGAGATTACAATGTCAGATTGATTAATGGTTTTGTCTTATTGATTCTATCATGTCTGTGTTGTTTGTGATCTTGCATGCTCTCCGTTGTTAGGAGCTATCTTGGCCAAGTAGTTGCTAGTGACTCCAAGAGGGGTATTTATGCTCGATAGTGGGTTCATGCCTCTAGTTTCCAAGGGAAGTGATAGAAATCTCTTCGGTTGTAGATGTGTTGCTGCCACTAGGGAGAAAACAACGGTCTCTTGTTCATGGAACAAGTGGATTGTTTACCTTACACACTTCGCTTAAAGCAGTTGTCTGTTGCTTGCAACTTAATACTTGAGGGGGTTCAGATGATAACCTGAAGGTGGACTTATAGTCATAGATGCAGTTGGATGGCGGTCTATGTATATTGTTGTATTGCTCAATCGAATATCATAGGATCTTTGTGTCTAGTATTACATTGTTATGCCTTGCTCAGTCCTATCAATTGCCTTGCTATAATTTGTTTACCCTGCATGCCATGTTTGTTTATCTAAGGAGAACACCTCTAATGAACTATGGACTCCGGTCCAATCTTTACCATTGATACATCTTTCACTCTTACCTGATTACTTGCTTCAAACCATCATCACCTTCCACACCATACAGTTAATCCTTTGTTACAGCAAACCGGTGAGCTTGACAACCTCACTTTCGTTGGGGCAAAGTCTTGAGTTTGTGTTGTGCAAGTTTCCACGTTGCTTGCAACACCTTTGAGACGTTTCCTTCCTCCTACTGGTTCAATAACCTTGGTTTCTTACTGAGGGAAAACTTGCTGCTGTGCTGCTTCACACCTTGCTCTTGGGGTTTCCTGACGAAGTGCAACATAGCATCATCAAGCTTTTCTGGCGCCGTTGCCGAGGAGGCTAAGGACGTCTTCACAAGGGGAGTCCTCCTCAACCTTTCTCTTTACTTTGTTTTTAGTTTGCTTAGTTTATTTTGCTTGGTTTTGTTTGTCTCTTTTTATCAAAAACTCCAAAAAAAATAGTTTAGTTTGGTTTGCTTTCTCTTATAAAAAACACACAAAAAAATAGTTCATACTCTAGTTGCTGGTCTGTTACTGCCTTGCTTGGTCATGCTTTATTTCAATGGATGGTTTCTTTGAAACTAGTTCTTATTGGCAAGGTGGGTTCACGGAAGAATAAAACTATTATTATAAGGAACACCGTTTATCACAAAAAGGGAAACACTTATGAGCACAAATTGATAAATTGAATACTATTGCTAGAGAGGTGTGCTCTACTTATAATGTTACTTATTGCTTTGATAAATCTTGTTGCTGTAGGAGGTATAAACACCTACCTTTTCAATGTGAGTATAATGATAATGTTACCATATCCTCTTATGTTAAAGGAAATTATGACTTTTATGATGTGGAACAAATTGAAGAATTTATTACTGCGGTGACCCAGCATACCACTGCATGATGTAGTATACTATAGTCGTTGACATAACACCAATGAAACACCGTTCACTAGTATTACATCCCTCAGAGTGGTACAACAGGAATACAGCAGGTCCAAGACATGACTATATGTTACAACTCGACTCTTTACAAAAGATCTAGAGAACAATCTAGGTTAAAGAGAAAGAAGAAACTTATTACAAAGAAGAATCATAAATAATCAACTCATGAATATCATGCTAATAATATTAGCATCTAACTATTTGGATTGCATTGCTGCTATTGCAATACTCTACAAAAGTAGGTTTCATGGCTAGAGATTGTATTCCTATCTACTCCACAATTTCGTCTTCTCTTTAGTTGATGTGTATGTTGACTTCCTTGACATCATTGAAGAGCTTGGGCTATTGATGACGATTCTCTTGAGTATAAGTTGATGTAGACGACGGCTTAATGGCTTCAGAATCTAGCAAGGATTAAGAAGATACGTTGAGTACGAGCGTACTCAGCAAGTTCACTAGAAAAGGAGTGTTTGATGCACTAAATCTACAACCACAGACCGTAGGTCATAGGCAATACAAGTTTTTATAAACATTTCTTCAAAGATTGCTTTTATTTTGAAAAGCTATGTCTGTCAGCCTTCACGGGTTTACCAGAAATTTTATGGAGTTCCTTTTCCGCCGCGTTCGTAGCTCCTTTCCAGAACAGGGAGTAACAAGTTATAGTTCTTACACTCTACTGAGGTGCGTCACTTTACCCATGAGAGATATTAGCTTTGTTGCACATCCGAGCGGCCAACCCGTTCATACTTCCTTGGTATGAGGCCCAAACTAAGATCCAAGCCAATCACTGCCCTCTCTGCGATCCCATATGTCTGCACGATCCTTCGGGGCTGGCTCACCTTCGTTAAGCCCTCTTCCGGGCAGGCTAAAACCCTAATGAGTTCCCGAAGACTCTATGAGCTGGTGGTGCCCTGGTAAGTACCTTATAGGTCCAGCTAAACCTCCGGCAGCCACTCATAGATAATCTAGACACCAAAAACGTGGGGCCTAAGGGTGCCCACCCATATGTTGGATCCGCACAGGGAATCACAACGTCACGTTAAGATAGTCTTGCCTCCATATGAAAGGAAAAGGATACAACTAACTTCTCCGTCCCATTCCAAATCTCATGGTTAACACGTGATATACGACGCAGGAATCACTGGCGACATTGGTTAAGTCCTAGATAATATATTCCTTTACCACCGGAACTTTCATGGTAGTTTATTACCTCGTGGAAAAATAACCTATAATCATATTATTATGAAAATAGTATTTTCTGACCTTTTTCAAATGTAGGTGATGACAATACTGGAATTTCAAAATACTTTACAGAAAATAATCAAAGGACATGAGCAAGTGTGAACTTGCCTTTTGTGATTGCAAGATTATGCACTCACGATCTTCAAGACAATATAAGATCCAATATCTGAAATCAGTATCATCGGTCCGGTAAGGAATAATGTTTATAGAAGCACGATGTGATTATGCATAGTAATGTAATGCAATTTGATAAACTCGAATTCCCGGAATAAGCGTTGATCTAGGGTTTGGATACCGGAAATGGTTTCTTTGGAATGTGTTGCCCTTTTAGATTAAGTTTCACACTTGTGCTTCTTATTAAGGCTTGTGAGTGTGTGTGAAACGACATGTAATTATAATATCATAAAACAATGAGATACACAAATGTGGAATGCTACTCAAGATTGCTTATACAATAATTATTTATCTTCAATTTTTACTTTACTAGTAATGTTATTTATAAAGGACTTCAATGCCAGTAATCTTGGATATACCAGTAAAGTATAAAGTAATGTGATTACGATTAATTGTCATTTGTGACTATGATGAAAGTCCTTGAGTTTAGTTGTTAAGAGTTGGGGATACTATCTTAAGATTTGTTGTTTGAAGTGGCAAAAAGAATAACATTTGAAGAAAAGATTACTTTGTTAAGGTTTAAGCAACCTTGATGGCTTTTAGAATATGATTGATGGAATGTGATTGATGTTATTTGTGCTTGCTTGAATAGTTTGGAATTGAGATGCTTTATGACTTAATTATATCAGACCAAATTTAACTATAAAACACATAATAAGGTTGTTAGCATTATATTTAAAGTCTTGTAGACTAAAGTTAACTTAAAAAAATAGATGAACTCAGGGTATAATGCTTATAATATTATTATCTTGTTCACTTTATAATGTTCCCTTCAAGTTATTAAGAATGGTATTGCTTTTATTTGAGTAGTGATTCCTCAATACTATAATGGAATAGAATCATTTATCCTTTTTATAAATGAGTGGTTATGGTTTGGAAACAAGAAAATGATATTAATTCACTACTAATGGATTCACTATAGTGTTTTGGTATGTTTATTCACTCGTGGTTGAGGTAAGTAAAAAGGTTTTATTTAATCTCAAATTATTCTTGAAGATTTTATACTTGATGAAGATCTTTTTAGAAAATAAACTACACATATGGTTGAATGATAATTCAATAAAATTGTATTCAAAATGTGTTGAACCATTTTGACTTCACATTATCAATATTTAAGACTAATACTATTTATTAGACTTTATTTGGCTAATTTTAGAAATATTAGCAAATTTTACTTACCCTTATATGAATTATTAATTAAGGATTTTAGATTTAAATTCAAGTTATTAGGGTATTAAGTTTTTATTTACCTAAAAATTGGAATGTTATATTTTTAACATGTAGGTATTGTTTTTGTGATCATTTTGGTATATTATATGTATTTTTATGAATTTTAAATGATAAGATATGATTTTTATAAGTTTAATCATTTTATAAACATTTAATAAATAATAGATATTGAATTAAGTGAAATAATAATATATGATTATAGTTTTAAGCTATAGTTCTTATTTTTCTAAGAATTTTGATATATTATTTATATTTTTATCATTTACCATTATTAAAATATGAATTATCAAAGTTTTATTACTTATAAAATCTTTATTAAATAATATAATTATTTAAATAGCTAACAAAATAATGTTTGATAATAGTTTTAAGTTATAGATTTTATTTTCCTAAATTTTTTCATATATTACATATATTTTTCTGAACTATAAAATAGAAGTTATTAATTTAACAAGATTTAATGATTTTATTTAATTTCTGGAAATATTTAAGTTTAGACTTATTATGTTTTATCTAATTCCTAAATAGGAAATAACTTTTCACACCCAGACTAGTTCTATCCTAAGTCACATACATGTGGGCCAGTGGCCACGTTGGCACGTACTATTCAAACTGTGGACCTAGTCAACACAAGGACGTGGCGCCAGGTGACATCACCATGACGTCACCTCGCTAGTGACGTTCAGACGTGACACGGCAACGGCGTTCTATAGAGAATTAGCAAGCGTAGTTAGTCTAGTTGGAATCAGTATGACGCGGTGAACCTTATGTTGGAGATATGCCCAAGAGGCATTAATAAAGTGGTTATTATCATATCTTCACACTTATGATAAATGTTTACATACCATGCTATAATTGTATTAACCGGAAACATTAATACTTGTGTGATTTGTAAACTAAAATAAGAGTCCCTAGTAAAGCCTCTTGTTAAACTAGCTTGTTGGTTAATATATGATCATGGTTTCCTGATCATGAACATAGAGATGTTATTAACAACAGGATCATATCATTAGGAGAATGATGTGATGGACATACTTCTATAGATAAGCGTAGCATAAAGATCAAGTCATTTAAATAGTTCAATTGCTATATGCTTTCTGATACATAGTAACCTAATTCCTTCGACCATGAGATCATGCATATCACCTTTACCGGATGGATGCTTTGATGACATCAAACACCACACCGTGAATCGGGTGGCTATAAAGGTGGCATTGAGTGTTCGAAAGTGTTGGTTGAAACACATGGATCAAGAGTGGGATTTGTCCATCCATATGACGGATAGATATACTCTGGGCCCTCTCGGTGGAATGTCATCCAATTAGCTTGCAAGCATGTGGCTCACAAGGGATCACATATCACGGAACGAGAAAAGAGTACTTATCGATAACGAGGTTGAACTAGGTATGCGAGATACCGCCGATCATAACCTCGGATAAGTAAACTATCGTGAGACAAAGGGAAATTGGTATCGTATGTAAGTGTTTCATTCGATCGCAAAGTAATCATAGAAATATGTGTGAGACATATGAATTTCCAGATTCCTCTATTGGTTATTGTTCGGAGAAGTGTCTCGATCATGTCCGCATAATTCACGAACCGTAGGGAGACACATAAGGATTGACGTTGTTTGAGTAGTTATGGTATTATGAGAAAGAGACCGAATGTTGTTCGAGTCTCGGATGGGATCCGGATATCACGAGGTGATCCGAATGGTCCGGAGAATAAGATTCATATAAGGAAAGTCCGTTTGAGTTCGGGAATGATTAGGTGTTTTCATCGGGAATGTTCTAGAAGGTTCGGATTGTCCGGCACTCGGGGAGGTACATGAATGTGTCATTACATATTGAATGATTGCATCATGTACTAAGTGTTCTTGCTGTTCCAAATAAAGGATTAAATTGAATCCTAAAACAGAAAAGTCAAATGGCCAGTTTAAAAGTCAAACGGCTAAAACAGGAAACTGTGGGAAATAAGCAAGAGGTGGTTGGAACCGACTTGGGGGAGGAGTCCCTCCAAGCTGGCGCGCCAACCAAGGCCGACTTGGGGAGGTACTCCCCTCCCCTTGGCCGCCTCTCCCACCTATAAAAGGAGGGGCAGGGCCTCCTCCTCTAGACACACAAGTTCCTATCCTCTAATCTCCGGTTTAGAGCCGTTTTGATTTAGAGCTTCTAATTGCTCTAGCCTTCGGTTTAGAGCCTTCTAATTGGTGTGTCTAATCTCTAGACCACTAATAGCTCTCTCTCATACTCCACCATACTCACTCCGGCTTAAGGCGAAGCCCTGCGGGATCTCCCTCTACTTAGGTACCACGCCGTTGTCTTCTTGGGAATCGCGAGGAGAGTGCTACAACCTCCTTTTCTTTGGAACAAGGAGAGGAAGGTCTTCGTCGAAATCGAACATGTGACCGATTGCGGAGCGCTTAACGCAGCCTTGGGAAGGATCATCTACACGATCTTGAGATCGGAAAGAGTACGACTACATCACCCACGAGAATCCGCTCTCGTTAAACACTTTGGAATCTTCGTGGGTAAGTTATTCCATCGACTCGTTGCTACAATCTAGTAGATAGATCTTGGCTTGTTTGTTTGTATGCGATAGAATTTTTTTGTTTTCCATGCTACGAACCCCTACAGTGGTATCAGAGCCGTGTCTATATGTAGATTTGTTGCACGAGTAGAACACAATGGTCATTGTGGGCGTTGATGATTTTATTGTCGATTGCTTCTTGTGTACTTTGCATCTTGCGGTATGTTGGGATGAAGCGGCCCGGGCTAACCTTACATGACATCGTTCATGAGACTTGCTCCACGCTTGACATGCAACTTGTATTGCATAAGTGGCTTTGCGGGTGCCTATTTCTCCTAGCATAGTTAAGATCCAATTTACAACGGGTGATCAACAATGCTAGTATCAATGTTGTGGTTCTTGTTCGTAAGTTAGAACGACACTTATTGAAAGCCCCAAACCACGTAAAATATGCAAAGAAAGTAGGCGTCTAACTTTGTTTTGCGGGGTGTCTTGATGTGATATGGCCATGATTGTGATTATATTTGATGTATGCAATGTTCCTTATTGTAAGTTGGCAACCGGCAGGAGCCATATGGTTGTCTTTAATTTAAGTTAAGACCCGCGTGTCTATTCAAAGTAGTTGTAATAGTTGAAGCCGGTGGACGACAACCATGGAAAAGCGTCATTGACATTGATGCAATGCCGGTGATGATGGAGATCATGTTCGTGCTTGAAGATGGAGATCGGAAGCACAAAGAAGAAAGGCCATATCATATCACATATTATTGAATTGCATGTGATGTTAATCCTTTATGCATCTTGTATTGCTTGGTAGACGACGGTAGCATTATAAGATGATCCCTCATGCACATCAATTTCAAGTCATAAAGTGTTCGCCCTTAGTTAGCACCGTTGCTAAAGCTTGTTGTTTCGAAGCACCACGTGATGATCGGGTGTGTTAGATTCTGCAAGTGTATACAACATGAGCAAGCCAGATTTGCTCATGCGGAAACTAAGGTTTGATCTTGACGAGCCTAGCATGTACAGACATGGTCTCGAAACACGGATCACCGAAAGTTAAAGCATGAATCGTATAGTAGATATGATGAACATGACGATTGTTCGCCATTGAAACTATATCAACTCTCGTGATGATCGGTGTTGATGTAGTGGATTTGGTTCGTGTGATCACTAAAACAATGTGAGGGATATTGTTTTGAGTGGGAGTTCACCTAGATTAATTTAATTATTAATTAGAACTCAATTTATCATAAACTAAATCAAAGTGAATTTTCATAGTTGTTGTAGTCATTGGCATCCGTTTACCACCTTGCGCTTAGTTATAATTGAGATGATAGAACTATAGAATTACGGTTAGTTACTTTCTGAATGGTATCGTATTGTTTTGAAGTGTTAATCTAAAGTTTAAAAGTCCTATTGCAAACTTTCAAGAAGTTCAGTTACTCCATGAAGTTTAATAATTAGTATTAAATCAAGAGTAACAATTTCAAGTGTTAGTATATAAGTATCATGTTTGTCTCCATGATTCTTGATATTCAAAGGATTCTCTTAATATCAAGGTGATCTAGGATCTGAAAGAGTTGTTTCAGAAACCATGATGTGTGGAAGATATTGTGATATCTGAAGCAGTATTAGTTACAACATGATAGAGTATAATATGGCAAAAGTCATGTTCTCATATTTGATGAGAATTTGCAAAAGGTTGGAGACACTAGTTGTCCTAATCCTCCAAAAGGTTTTGGAGCAACATTATACTTGCGATTCACCGTTACAAGCTAAAGTAGCTTGATCATGGATAAAGCCATGATGAGGTGAATATTTGATGTAGGTAAGATGTTTACTACACCAAGAGATTACTAAAGAAAGGAATTTGAAAGAACACCAAACATTTGATGATAGGTGATCTACTTCAAAGTGCAAGTCCAAAGACATTGGTATTTAATTATACACGCTTTGGATTATGTGTCATATGTATGACTCCACTAATTGATGTTGATAGATTCTTTCAAATGCGAAAAGAAATCTTGAAAGAGAATCTCATAAGTATATGGCAGAAAAGAAAAGACTAGAATTGTTCAGTTTAAGTATATAGATGATATACATGTTATGGCTATATTCTTTGCTTATTAAACAATGTGGTTCTTAAGTATTTGATACTGAATTTGTTGGTGTGAATCGTCATACCAAACAACACAATTCATGAACTACAATGGCCTAAGTAACTAGCAAAAGAATATGTGATGATGTTCATCGAGAACAAATAAAGGGTTATTGTGTTGCTCGTTAAACATCAAAGCTTGCCTTCAAGATTTGTTTTATCAGGTATTATGAGAACAAAAGGGTTATTCAAATAAATTACCGTAATCCATAAAAGATGGATGATTCACAAATCTCGTTGGAGAAATCACATCCATAAAACTAGTGCTAAAAATGTCGAAAGACAAATTAATTGAAAGATCACTTAGGAAGTGACATCGCCGTTTAAATTATAATGGAAAGAAAACATGAAGAAACTCCATGTGGATGGAATTTTGGAGTCTTCTGATTTTTGATCAAAATGACGCTTGTGAAACTTTCCTAGAGATAATTAAAACTTCGTTCATAGGCCAAAAGGGAACAAATGACTAGCTTATTGGAACTTGTACATATTGTTGTACGAAATCCATTATGTGTAGTCAAGAGCGATGGATTTCAACTTCATATGCTTTCTCCAAAATTTGAGTGAATATATGAATATTTACTTAATATGGATGAAGTATGAAACATATGAAAAGTTCAAAGACTTTCAAGATGAAGTGCAAAATCATTGTAACAAGAATATAAACAGTTTATGATAAAGATCATAAAGGAAGATATTTGAGTTACAAAGTTTAGCATAATACCTAAGATTTATGGAATCGTTCCGTGGATTTGCATTTCCCGAAACACCATAAAAGTATGGAGCGTTCGAGATATGTAATTAAACCTTGTTTGACATGGTAAGATCAAAGGTATAATTCATAAAACTGCCATTATGTTTTAAAGATTAAAAGCTTTAGAGACTACCGTTTTTCCACTGAAAAGAGCTCCATCATAATCCGTTGAAATGACACCATATGTTATGGTTTGGGATAAAACCCAAGTTGTCCTTTCTTAAACATTGGTATGCTTTGCATAAGAAAGATGTTTGCAACCAAAGTCGGATGAACCTGTCTTTGTTAAGTATTCCTCCATAACACCGGAGACAAAAGTGTTTGTCACTTAGAACGTCAAGTTTCTTTTAGGAGGAATTTTTCGTGAAAAGTTAAGTGGGAGGACAATAGAACTTTGATAAGGTTAAAAGAACCTTAGCTATATGTGCAGAGTTGCCTTGAAGACCGAAAAGTGTTCCGAGGCGAGAACAATGCTCATGGCTCACATGCCTCAAAGGTTGTGGTTATGAAGGTCAAAGTTTCTGTTGAACCAAGTAGGTCGAGTAAACAATCAAATACCAAGATTTGAGGGTTGAATCATTATTTGAGAATAATGAACGTACTACATGCAAAGAAGCGATGATGGGCCCTGACTCCGTCAAATGGCTTGAAGCCATAAAATCCGTGATAGTTCCATTCATGAGAAATCAAGTTTTGAACTTGAAGGACCCTCGAGAAAGGTGTAAGACCTTACAGTTGTGTTTGGATCTATAAAGAAATAGACATGGATGTTTCACATCTATGAAATAGTCGACATGTTGGGAAAGAGTTCACAACAATGTTCAAAGGTTGTATATGACAAGATTTGATCTTTCATAGCGATTTTTAGTCTAGACGGATTAATGTAGCAACCACTACATATAATTTGTTATATGGTAGTAGAATAAACAAAACAAGTTCTTCTAATAGAATTGTTACCTAGGACATGTGCATAACACGGTCCATAGGGTTTTGTTAATTCGAAAGGATGCTAAAAGCATATGCAAACTTCAATGGTTAAAGTGAGCATCGCGGAGTTGGAATCTTCACTGTGATGAAACTGTTAAAGAAGTTTAAAAGTTCATCAGAGACGATGGAGATGCTTGCATTTGCAAGAAATTAAATGGGAGCGCTAAGACATGTTTCTAATACATTATGTGGAAGACATATTGTTGATTGGAAATAATGTATCTTTTATTAACACATATTAAGAATTTCATCTCGATGAAAGACTTAGGCAAAACCCAAATATTTGGCATCAATAGACGCTAATATGGTTGTGCCAGAAGTACATAGACGAGATATTGAATGAGTTCAATATAGAAACTACAAGAGAGGTTCTTGTCGCACAGAAAGGATTGAATGAGTTCAATGTTGATGATATGTTCAAGTGTATTGACATTTGGTAAAGTGAAACAAATAATCAAGTATAGATTGATACTTGATGTATGAAATCACAAAGAGTATTTATATCAATCATACTGTGATATGTACAAATCCAGATATGTCCTATGCTCTAAATGTTGTGAGCATATACTAGAATGATTCGTAAGATGATCATTGGACAATAGTAAGGATATTCTTATGATCTTTTGGAAGAAATAAGAGTATAATATTTGTAGCAGTGACAAATAGATGGTTAGTTCATTGTAAAAGTACTACATTGATACTAGCTTTGTCACAAAGTACAAATTAAGTTTATCTCAATCTAAACTAAGGGTGGCACAATATAATGGAAAGTGAGTTCCATAATGGATTTGGATGAGTTCCAAAGTTAAGACATTGTGACAGAGACTACAACAAAAGGCTAAGTATATGACTGCTACTATAGCAGCAAAGAGGGCATTTGTGTCAAGTAGTTTGTTATCAAACTAGGTGTAGTTCACAATGGGATAATACTATGAAGATATATTGTGCGACAATATTATCAACATGTTTTAACCCCAAAGAGCTAAAGGTCACACCGAAAGACCAAATTTATACAAAGCCATCTCATTAGAGAATGAGTGATGCGTAGAGACGCAAAGACATGCAATTACACACGGACCTGGAAGTGTCAGATCCGGAGATCAGTTGACCACTAGCAATCGTGTACATACAACACCGGAAAGCCATAGGTGTTGAATACACAAAGGTTTGAAACTAGATTATTGACTCTAGTGCAAGTGGGAGACTGTTGGAGATATGCCCAAGAGGCAATAATAAAGTGGTTATTATCATATCTTCACACTTATGATAAATGTTTACATACCATGCTATAATTGTATTAACCGGAAACATTAATACTTGTGTGATTTGTAAACTAAAATAAGAGTCCCTAGTAAAGCCTCTTGTTAAACTAGCTTGTTGGTTAATATATGATCATGGTTTCCTGATCATGAACATAGAGATGTTATTAACAGGATCATATCATTAGGAGAATGATGTGATGGACATACTCCTATAGATAAGCATAGCATAAAGATCAAGTCATTTAAATAGTTCAATTGCTATATGCTTTTACGATACATAGTAACCTAATTCCTTCGACCATGAGATCATGCATATCACCTTTCTGGGATGGATGCTTTGATGACATCAAACACCACACCGTGAATGGGTGGCTATAAAGGTGGCATTGAGTGTTCGAAAGTGTTGGTTGAAACACATGGATCAAGAGTGGGATTTGTCCATCCATATGACGGATAGATATACTCTGGGCCCTCTCGGTGGAATGTCATCCAATTATCTTGCAAGCATGTGGTGGCTCACAAGGGATCACATATCACAGGAACAATAAAGAGTACTTATCGGTAACGAGGTTGAACTAGGTATGCAGAGATCCGACGATCATAACCTCGGATAAGTAAACTATCGTGAGACAAAGGGAAATTGGTATCGTATGTAAGTGGTTCATTCGATCAAAGTAATCGTAGAAATATGTGGAGCCATATGAATTTCCAGATTCCTCTATTGGTTATTGTTCGAGAAGTGTCTCGATCATGTCCGCATAATTCACGAACCGTAGGGAGACACACTTAAGGATTCGACGTTGTTTGAGTAGTTATGGTATTATGAGAAAGAGACCGAATGTTGTTCGGAGTCTCGGATGGGATCCGGGATATCACGAGGTGATCCGGAATGGTCCGGAGAATAAGATTCATATAAGGAAAGTCCCGTTTCGGAGTTCGGGAATGATTCCGGTGTTTTCATCGGGAATGTTCTAGAAGGTTCCGGATTGTCCGGCACTCCGGGGGGGAGGGTACATGAATGTGTCATTACATATTGAATGATTGCATCATGTACTAAGTGTTCTTAATGTTAAAAATAAAGGATTAAATTGAATCCTAAAACAGAAAAGTCAAATGGCCAGTTTAAAAGTCAAACAGCTAAAACAGGAAACTGTGGGAAACAAGCAAGAGGTGGTTGGAACCGACTTGGGGGAGGAGTCCCTCCAAGCTGGCGCGCCAACCAAGGCCGACTTGGGGAGGGACTCCCCTCCCCTTGGCCGCCTCTCCCACCTATAAAAGGAGGGGCAGGGCCTCCTCCTCTAGACACACAAGTTCCTATCCTCTAATCTCCGGTTTAGAGCCATTTTGGTTTAGAGCTTCTAATTGCTCTAGCCTTCGGTTTAGAGCCTTCTAATTGGTGTGTCTAATCTCTATACCACTAATAGCTCTCTCTCATACTCCACCATACTCGCTCCGGCTTAAGCGAAGCCTGCGGGATCTCCCTCTACTTAGGTACCACGTTGTCTTGCCGGAATCGCGAGGAGAGTGCTACAACCTCCATTTTCTGGAACAAGGAGAGGAAGGTCTTCGTCGAATCGAACGTGTGACCGATTGCGTGGCGCTTAGGAGCAGCCTTGGGAAGGATCGTCTACATGATCTTGAGATCGGAAAGAGTACGACTACATCACCCACGAGAATCCGCTCTCGTTAAACACTTTGGATTCTTCGAGGGTAAGTTATTCCATCGACTCGTTGCTACAATCTAGTAGATAGATCTTGGCTTGTTTGTTTGTATGCGATAGAAAATTTTTGTTTTCCATGCTACGAACCCCTACACCTTATAGTGGCGGCGCCGCTCGGAATTGGTCATAGGAGCCTTGGCTCCGACGAGCTCCGACGGTGGTGCTTGCAGTCGATCACGGTAGCGTGGATCTAGGAAGCAATTCAAACAACGGAGGCCACTTGGAGGTAGAGGGACTCACCCTGATCACGACAGTATGCTCGGGGAAGCAAGGGAAGGCGTGACGACAACGAATCAACGACGATGGCCACGGTGGCCGGTGAAAGGGAATGCTCGATTTCACATGATTCATGGCGCGTCAGCTCCCGTGCTTGGTACTAGGCAAACAAGACCACGGCAGCGTGTCTAGCGGTGGTTTCAACGAGGCATGGGGTGGCTGGATTTATTCAGAACGACGAACTCCGGTAAGCTAGGGTTTCGGTGAGGAGGAGAGATAGGTCTAGAGAGCGAGACAGAGGATAAGATTAGTATGTGAGGATAGAGGAGGACTGATGGATCAGTTGATGTGGAGCCTGTTGGGAACCCCAAGAGAAATGTGTGAAGCAACACAGCAGCAAGTCTTCCCTCAGTAAGAAACTGAGGTTATCGAACCAGTAGGAGGAAGGAAACGTCACACACGTGTTGCAAGCAACACGGATACCTGCACAACACAAACTCAAGACTTTGACCCAACTAACAGTGAGGTTGTCAATCTCACTAGTTGCTGTAACAAAGGATTAAACGTATGGTGTGGAAGGTAATGGTTTGCAGCAAGTAAACAAGTAACAGTGGAAGATGTATCAATGGTAAAGATTGGATCGGGGTCCATAGTTCACTAGAGGTGCTCTCGTTAGATAAAAAACATGGCATGAAGGGTAAACAAATTACAACAGGGCAATTGACAGGAACTGAGCAAGGCATAACAATGCAATACTAGTCAAAAAGATCCTATGAGATTCGATTGGGTAATACAACAATATATAAAGACCGCCATCTGACGAGGTTTAATCTCATCAATGCCCATTGTTATGGACTTGGGTTTTGGAGAAGATGGGGATGCTGGAGATCGTGGCACGGTTAACAGACAAGCAACCAGAGGACACGAGATTTACCCAGGTTCAGGCCCCCGGAGGGAAAACCCTACTCCTGCTTGTCTACTCTTTGATTACGGCGGAACCGAAGGTTACAAGGTGCGCAGATTCGATCTGGCGTGGGTGCGTGTGCTAAAGTATGAGTCGAGAGCTAGATCTGTAGATCTATTGTGGAGGTGGAGATCGTAGATCTATCTATTGGGGGTTATGGCGTCTGTAGGTCGTGCCCTCCTCGTTGGACCCTCCTAGCCTTTATATATGGGGAGGCTAGGTGTCGGGTGCCAATACGAGTAGGTTACAAGTTGTATTCAAACTCTAGTCTTGAGGTTTCCTTGTCTTGTGCGGTTGGGAGTACCTATCCATATGGCTTCGTAACAGCTGAAACGTCATAGGCGTCATGGACCCTGGCAGGTCGTCGAGTGGGCCTTCCGTCGGGCTAGACCAGGTATACTAAAATTGGGTACCCGTAGGGCATATCCATGTCAGTAGCCCCCGAGTCTCCATCCGAAACGTAGATTCGGGTGGAGACTTAGTTGTCTTGAACCTTGTATTTGGATGTCAGAGTCGAAAGTTGTGTCGAGTGCGAAGCACTTCACCCGGAAGTTCATCGGGTCAGCTGAATTTGTTCGGCTATTGTAAAGGAATCGACATCGTGGACGTAGTCAACACAATGGACTATAGGGTGCGCGACCGTATCCTATGGGAGTATCCCCGAGTGTCCTGCTCGAGTCGAGACTCGGCGAAGACTTTAATTCAGCCATTGTTTGCTTCAGGTCCGTAGGACACAATTTTTTCGGATGCTTGATTCAATCCTCCCTATGGGAGTAGCCACCGAGTCCGTAGTGGAGTCGTAGGACTCGAAGATCTTGTGTGTGCGCGACCAGCGCTCCAGTTTGATGTAGCCCCCGAGTGTCTGGCGGACTCGTAGACTCGGGCAGAGAATCGAGTCTTCTATCATGCAGTGTAGCCGAAAATCTCATGGCCGTACCTCTGGCCCGGAAGTACATCGGGTACGCGACCAGTGCTCCTGATAGGAGTAGCCCCCGAGTGTCTAGTCGAGTCGCAGACTCGAGTGGAGACTCATGCGAGGAGAAACCACTGACCCGGAAGTGCATCGAGTCAGCGTCTCACGTATAAGGAGCCAGGAGTCAACGTAGCGGAGTGATGCGACATTTTAGCCGGAAGGACTCGACGTTGCGGATGAAGTCGACGCCGTTTCTTCTGTCGGGTGCACGACCAACGTCGCGTCTGTCGGGTACGTGGCCAACGTCGCGTCTTTGTAGCATCAAGACATGCAACCATCCGAGGAGTGACTCGACTCGGGTCTTGAGCTTATGGCGTAGCCAGTTGTTTTGTCGACTCCTGTTGGAGGACCCGATAGAATAGCTCGACACAGTCGACGTCTTTGTAAGCTGCATAAAACATAAAGAATTATAAAGTACTTGTATCTTGTAAGAAATATTTGCCTATCGGCTTGTATAGTAAGATTCTGGTACCGATCGAGTCGACACTGTTGCACTGTATGCTAGGCCTTTTCGTTAGCCTGATTACCCTTAGTCTCAGTACCTTGCCGAGGCACTCGGAGTTCAAGGATTCGACAGTCAGGCGGAATCAGCTACTCGGGCGGTCGCGTTCGAGGTGCTCGAGTGCGTGGAGCCGATGGCACATTAGGTTACTCGAAGAGGGCGCGGCCCCCGAGTGTTTCGAGTGCGAGTTAAAAAAGAAATCAGCTCTAAGTAGAGGGAAACTTAGCTTTATTGGTAGTTGTCGTGGACGAAGTTGATGCGGTAGCGGGTCATGCGCGGACGTGGTCGACGCGGCAGACCACGATCATAGCGGCGACGGGTTTCCGGAGTTGATGGTGATAGCGAGCTCCGCATCCAAAGATTGTCGCAGTCGAAAACCGCACCGGGTCGCCGCATCCGAAGGTTGTATCGGGTTATCGCAGCCGAAAGCCGCATCGGGTGACTAATGTCGAGGGAGCCCCCGAGTCGAAGACCACACCGGGTCACCGCAGCCGAAAGCCGCGGCTGGTCGCCGAGGTGGAGGGAGCCCCCAAGTCGTCGGAGCCGAAGGACATAGAGGATGACCAGAGTAGAAGGAGCCCCCGATTCGAGGTTGCTGAAGCCGATGCGACCGGTCGCCGCAATCGAAGATCGCGTCGGGTCGTCGCAGTCCATAAACACAACATGTCGATGGTCGCGAGTCATGTGGACAAGTGGGCGCAGCCCCCGAGCGTGGATTCAGTGTGGTCGATATGATCGAGGCGGCGTTTAAGAGCCAATGCGGCGAACCGAAGTCGACATGGCGGCGGGTCTCCGAAGCCTATCCGACTGGTCGGTCGGACGGAGTCGACATGGCAGATCGGGAATCGACATGACGGTCGAGGCTGTGAGCCTATCTCATGAAGCTGCATCCAAGAAGATTTAACGCGGAACCTCGCAATGAATACAGTTTTTCATAAAATCACAACTATGATCGATTATGAATTATGGCCTCTGGACGAGCAATCTGTGTGCAGTGTCCTTGGTCCTCCACGTGAGCCTTGAATAACTTTTGCTAATTGACTTCTTGGAAATTGAGCCATGTATACATAAAGCAGCCAAATCGATCACGCACTGCTGTAGCACCTTGTGAGGTTATTCTTCTTTCCTTAATTGGATTTGTGTGGTGCCCCGGATCCAGCTAGACAGTGCCATCTTGGGAGTCGTGCGGGTATACACACTAGTATTTGATTTGGAGTCCGCAAGTTGCACGGATGGTATCGATCTGGATTTTCCAAAGGCAGTTGACGTACTCGTCAGGCCGTCCGCGTCGTCGGCCGGTTGCATGCGGCGACTTGATTGTGTCCGACAGATCGGTCATCAGCTAGTTTGGTCGATTTCGTATCGCTTCTTTTTCACTCCGTGTTGCTTGCAAAGGCAAAATCAGCCATCGTTGTAGAGTTTGTTGAAGACGAACGTGATGAAGCAGATGGCTGTGATCTGGCCGCAGTTGACATCGAGGGATCTAGTCTTGATGATGACGCATGGGAACCGAAGTAGATCTGTTTCCTGAAGACTGGAGAGTCGTAGACTGCTGGTGATGGAACCGTCACGATCGCACAATCAGCAGCCCCTATTCCCACAGATGGCGCCAATTGACGAGGTTTAATCTAAGTCCATTGTGTTGACTACGTCCACGATGTCGATTCCTTTACAATAGCCGAACAAATTCAGCTGACCCGATGAACTTCCGGGTGAAGTGCTTCGCACTCGACACAACTTTCGACTCCGACATCCAAATACAAGGTTCAAGACAACTAAGTCTCCACCCGAATCTACGTTTCGGATGGAGACTCGAAACTCTTGACATGGATATGCCCTACGGGTACCCGATGTTAGTATACCTGGTCCAGCCCGACGGAAGGCCCACTCGATGACCTGCTAGGGTCCATGACGCCTATGACGTTTCGGCTGCTACGAAGCCATATGGACACGGACTCCCAACCGCACAAGACAAGGAAACCTCAAGACTAGAGTTTGAATACAACTTGTAACCTACTCGTATTGGCACCCGAGACCTAGCCTCCCCATATATAAAGGCTAGGAGGGTCCAACGAGGAGGGCACGACCTACAGACGCCATAACCCCCAATAGATAGACCTACGATCTCCACCTCCACAATAGATCTACAGATCTAGCTCTCGACTCATACTTTCGCACACGCACCCACGCTAGATCGAATCTGCGCACCTTGTAACCTTCGGTTCCGCCGTAATCAAAGAGCAGACAAGCAGGAGTAGGGTTTTCCCTCCGGGGGCCTGAACCTGGGTAAATCTCGTGTCCCCTGGTTGCTTGTCTGTTAACCGTGCCACGATCTCAAGCATCCCCATCTTCTCCAAAACCCAAGTCCATAACAATGGGCATTGATGAGATTAAACCTCGTCACCATCCAACTGCATCTATGACTAGAAGTCCACCTTCAGGTTATCATCCGAACCCCCTCCAGTATTAAGTTGCAAGCAAGAGACAAGTGCTTTAAGAAAAGTGTGTAAGGTAAACAATCCACTTGTTCCATGAACAAGAGACCGTTGTTTTCTCCATAGTAGCAACAACACATCTACAACCGAAGAGATTTCTGTCACTTCCCTTGGAAACTAGAGGCATGAACCCACTATCGAGCCTAAATACCCCCTCTTGGAGTCACTAGCAACTACTTGGCAAATATAGCTACTAACAACGTAGAGCATGCAAGATCACAAACAACACAGACATTATAGAATCATAAAGACAAAACCATCAATCAATCTGACATAATAATCTTAATATCCATCGGATCCCCGCAAACACAACATGCATGATTACAAATAGATTAGATATTGATCATGAACGGAGCTCACAAGATCTATACATGAAAGCACAAAGGAGGAGATACAACCATCAATCTACTACATGGACCCATAGTACAAGGTGGAACTACTCACGCATCATACCGGATAGAAGGCCTCCGGGATGATCTCCCCTCCGGCAGCATGCCGGGAAGAACTTTAGATCCCCCGATCTAGGGACGACGGCGGCGGCGGCTACAGAAGGTTTCTGGAATATTGATCGGGTTCTCAGGGTTTCTGCATCGGGGGCTTCTTATAGGCGAAGAGGCGAGGCTGGGAGACGGCCAGGGGCCCCACACCCTACCCAGGCGCGGGGCAGGGCCCACCCATGCCTACGGGGGTCTGTCCGCCCTGGCTTGCGTCTCTGTCTCGTCTTCTAGATTCGTGTCCTCCACGGTAAAATATTAACTTTGGCTTTTGTCCCGTCCAATTCCGAGAATATTGATTTTCTACCTTTCTGGAACCAAAAATAGAAGAAACGGGCAACAATCACTATGTCAACTTGTTAATAGGTTAGTTCCAGAAAAGATATCAAAACACCTCAAAGTGTAGACAAAGCAAAGCAAAGTAGATAATAAACAAGCATGGAGCATAACAAATTATAGATGCGTTTCCAACGTATCAAGCATCCCCAAGCTTAACTCCTGCTCGTCCTCGAGTAGGTAAGTGATAAAAAGAATAATTTTTGAGGCGACATGCACCATCAAAACCAAGATCAAACTATTTGCAAGCATTGAAAGCTGGGATCCAAAAAAATCAACCAGGCACACACTATGGCGACTCTCCCACCCACCCACCCACCCATGGCGACTCCTTGGCGACCTAGGGTTCCATGGCTAGGGAAACTCTCCTTCACTGGGATTTCTCTCCTGGCCAGGCATTGGCTAATCAGGTGCGTCGACGCTTTGGATCTACGGTGCATTTTCTCCCTTCCTCGGCTGCCAATGAGTTCTTCTTGGTGGTGTCCTTCTCCTCGGCCTCTTTTTCTCTGAATGTTGAATCAGAGTCTTGCTCTTCAATGTTGCATTGGTGGAGTTCGGCTAGATTCAGGGTTTTTCAATTAAGTGATCAAGATTTGATTCTCTGTTGCTTCAAATAAAGTGGGGCACTTCATCTATAGTTTGAGAGATAGAGTGCCTACGATTTTGTGTGCCATTTCAGTTTGTTTCGAGGTTATCATCCTCAGATCTCTGGCTTCACAAATGATCACTTGTGCTCTGATTTTACCTTGGTTAATCCTGTGAGGAATTCTCCATCTAATCATGTTCGTTTTAAGCCAAGTTTGGACTTCCTAAAGGAAAGTGCTACACAAGATCTTCATTCGGATTCATCACATGAATTGGCAAAATTTGGGTTTCATCAACAAGGATCTCCTGGGTTTTCTTCGGATGGATCTGATCTGGCTAGACATCTATTTTTGGAAGTTTCTCTGATCCTATTTTGGTGGATCATGAACGTGATCATAAGGAAGTTTTTACTGGTTCAACGTTTGTACGTCAATATTGCATGCAACTGCCTTCTGTCACGTTAGAGAAGATTGAAGATATGAGGCAAGCTCTATATTCTGATCAGGACATCATGCATGCTTTGGACTTAAAATTTGTCCCTACCAAAGCTATGGTTTTTGAATTTCTGGGACGCTGCTCAAATTGTGGAGATCATGATCATCTTGTGGATTCTTGCCAGAAAAGTTGTAAATGTTTTTTCTCTCTGGGTCACAAATGTTTGAAATGCCTCTCTATGCGTAGCCAATGGTGTGTTAAATGTTTAATTTCAGGCACTGGCGAGTAAATGTGTCTTAAATGGCGTGTCGGAGTTGTCATTTATTGGGTCATTGGGCGAGCTGCCCAAAGAAGATCTGAAGAGTTTGGCAAAAAAGAAACTGCATTAAACAATCAGCCGATATTCCGGTCGGAATATCTGGGTAGTTAAGAAGCGCAGTTTTTCACGAGTTTCACCTCTCTCTCCCCCTGCTTCATCTCCTTCTCTCGCCGATGAAGTTTCTCTCTCCACCTCGACAATGGCCAAATTTCCGTGAATCCACTAGCTTTTCTTCCCAATGGCTTGACTATTGATCCAGGCGGTGATCGCTGGTGAGGTCTCACATGGTGGTTCCTGCCGAGGCTCCTCTGCAAAGATGACAGAAAGGTAATTGCCGAGGCCAGATTTATTCGATTCAGCTTAGAAGACTATAGGATTCGGTGATGAATCTCCTCAATGAGTCACATTGTTTGTCATCGCTTTGATGATCATCCATTAGGACTTGGCATTTTACTATGATGTAAACCACGATTACGGATGCTACGAGTTGGAACTACCTTTGAGATTGATGAGATTACCATCGTTACATTTGTGAAACACAATGAAGTCGAGAACATGCGTCTTCGCTTTTGGAAGGAAACTTGGATACAATTTTAGCCTTTCCCTTGACTATCGGACTAGCCATTATATTCATAGTCTTTGTTCAAGAGTTTGGGCTATTATCCATGTGGCATAACCCAAGAGGGATGATAAATCTGTTGGTCAAGGTGTGGATTGTTCATCCTAAGTTTGTGCCCAAAAGCTTGGTTATTCATCGACTTGGGGGCTAGGAACTCTGGATCCTGTTATCTTGCTCAGTGTCTTGTTGGAATGCTCATCTGCAAATTCTGCCACCTCTGAAGACCCTAAACCTGATGATGGCAATCCTCATCCCATGCATGGTGAAGGTTTTTCTGAAACAGCTTTACCAAAGACAACTTAACAATTGGAATTTACTGAATCGGATGCCTGGAGGGGACATGCTCAAGGAGGAAATCTTTGGGGAATTAACCATGCTTTCTGTTTCATCAACTCGACATTTTGTCCCTGCTCAAGTCATTGCTGCACTTTTGATAATAATGTTGCACAAGTTGAAAATATTGTTGCACATGTTGTGGAGGATCAGTAGTTGCTCCCAACCCTCCATTGATCAATTTTGCAGATCCTAGCCGCAGGGGTCTCTTTTCGGATGGTGTGCCACCCCTCCACCAATGTTCAGATGTCCTATGCAAGCTTGGCATGAGAGTATTTCGATGCTTGATGGAAATTCCTCTGGCTCGGACTTGATGCGAGTTGACACCACTTTATCTATCAACTTTGCTCGTTGATGACCATCTTTTGGATGTCGATTAAAATGGATGACAAGGAACTTTGCTAATTCGCTTTTAAGGAGTTTTGCTTCCCTAACTTTGCTCGATAATGCCAAGCTCCTTTCTTTCACTCTTCCTATGCCAAAGTTTCTGCAGTTTGAGTTGGTGGATGAATGGGAGTCATTGCTTCATTCAAGGAAGAAGCAGGAAATGATCTATAACAGAACTTTGGGGTTTCCTGATTTTACTCAAGCTGGTGTCAAAAGGAAGATTCCTGAGTTGGATGATACTGATGTGGTTTACTTTGGGACACCTATCTCTACTAATCAAGTTAGAAGAAGCTCAAGGTCTACTAGATACAGGGGATTTAAGCCTAAAATTATCTGTGACTCCAAGACCACTAAATCTAAAGTGAAGCAAAGGAAGATTCCTGAGGTTAAGGCTGTTGAAGTCACTGATGAACTTTCTCAGATAAATCCTGGTCAGGGTGGCATGATCTCTGATAGGACTCTCCTTGCAACACCAATCCCAGTACTCCAGTCTATTGGAATATCTCTTTGTGGGGTACCTCAGGAAGATCTCACTCATATGAAGCTTATGGAAGGCTGGCAGGAGAAGGAAAATGCTGACAGTGCCTAGTGCCTGTCTATTTATTACTTTGGTCTCTTTACTTTTGAGTTGTAATAATGTCACTACCTAAACAATGGATTATTTTGTGCTGGAATATCAGAGGGCTTAATGCTAGTGAAAAACAATTAGCCTTAATGAATGCGATTAAAGTTAGTGGATGTTCAGTTATTTGCCTGCAAGAAACAAAGAAGGAGGATTTTGATCTGCAGTTTATTAAATCTTGTTGCCCAGCAAATTTTGATGAGTTTGTCTTTGTGCCTTCTATGGGGGCTTCTGGTGGCCTCATTATTATATGGAATAGTACAATATTCTCTGGAATGGTCATGCATTGTGAAAACTTTGCTCTCTCTGTTCATTTCACTTCCTCACATTCTGGCCAGTCTTGGACATTAATTAACATTTATGGCCCTTGTAATGGTGAATTGAGGGAAAAATTTATTGAGTGGATGTTTGAGGTGCACATTCCTGATGATGAAGATTGGATCCTAATGGGGGACTTTAATTTTATTAGGTATCCTGCAAATAGGAATAAACTTGGGGGGAATGTTAATGACATGCTCATCTTTAATAATTTCATTAGAGAGCAACATCTCACTGAATTGCCAATTAAAGGAAGAAAATATACTTGGAGTAACATGCAACAAGACCCTCTGTTAGAGCAACTTGATTGGTTTTTCACCTCCATTCACTGAACAACTAGTTTTCCTAACACAGTTGTTTCCACACAAGGCAAACCAACTTCTGATCACACTCCCTGTGTTGTTTCTATTCAGACTAAGATCCCTGGTAGTAGGATTTTTCGATTTGAAAACTTTTGGGTTGCTCATCCTGGATTTATGGAAGTGGTTGCAAAATGCTGGAGTAAGCCAACTCACAAATCCAACAGTGCTGCAAATCTTAATGCAAAGCTAAAAAAGCTGAGATATGATTTGAAATTTTGGAGCAAATCAATCTCAAAGTTGTCCACTTGTATTGCAAATACCAATAAAGTCCTCTCTGAACTTGATAATCTGGAGGACAAAAGGCCTTTATTCTGTCAGGAAGCAATTTTCAGGAGAATTTTAAAAGCTCACCTTGTAAGACTTTTACAATACCAGAATGCTTATTGGAAGAAAAGATGCACAGTTAGATGGACAAAGTTTGGAGATGAAAACACAAAATTCTTTCATAATTTTGCTACTGAAAGATATAGAAAGAATAATATTGCCTCACTTAAACTCTCAAATGGTTCTTTTGTTTCTGAGCATGCTGATAAAGAAAATGCTATTTATCAAGCCTATAAAGAAAGACTGGGCACATCTACACAGCCTGAGATGCTTTTTAATCTTCAACATCTGATTACTCCTACTGAGGGCCTTGAGGTTTTATCCTTACCATTTACTAGAGAGGAAATTGAAAAGGTGGTGAAGGAGATGCCAAGTGATAAAGCCCCAGGTCCAGATGGTTTTAATGGTCTCTTCCTCAAAACATGTTGGCACATCATCAAGGAAGATATCTATTCTTTATGTTTCCAATTCTATGAAGGAGATCTGAATCTAGAAAGTATAAATATGGGTCATATTACACTCATTCCAAAGATAGGATCACCTGAATCTATCAATGATTTCAGGCCAATAACCCTGCTTAATTGTGTTCGGAAGCTTATAACAAAGATCTTGGCTAATAGGCTCTGAAGGTTATATTGAAGATTATCCATAGAAATCAATATGGTTTTTAAAAGGCGTAAACATTCAGATTGCCTTGCTTGGGCATTTGAATTTTTATATCAATGTGAAGCTTCTAAGAAAGAGATTATTTTACTCAAGTTGGACTTTGCCAAAGCTTTTGATACCATTGATCATATGGCTATGATGAAAATTATGAAACAGATGGGTTTTGATGATAAGTGGTTGAAATGGATTGAAACTATTTTTGGTACTGGAATGTCTGCTGTTTTGCTCAATGGAGTACCTGGGAGGCAATTTCATTGCAAAAGAGGAGTTAGACAAGGAGACCCTCTGTCCCCCTTATTTTTGTGCTTGCTGCTGATTTACTGCAATCTGCAATCAATAAGGCATTCAGAGACAACATACTCAAGGCCCCTTTCTCCCCTGATTTTGGACAGGATTTTCCTGTGGTTCAATATGCAGATGACACTTTGATTATAATGCAAGCAGACAAAGATCAAATACAGATAATGAAAGGGATTCTTCAGAATTATGCTATTTCTACTGGTTTACAAATTAATTTTCATAAGTCACACCTAATACCAATAAATCAGTGATAACTTATCTCAGGAAATTGCAGATATATTGGGATGTGCAATTGCCAAAATGCCTTTCACTTATTTGGGGCTTCCTCTTGGCACCACTAAACCCACTGTTTATGATCTTATGCCACTGATTGACAGAGTTGAAAGAAAGGTTTCTGCCTCATTCATGATGATGTCTTATAGTGGGAGAGTTACTGTGATTAATTCTTTACTGGCTTCAATTGCAACTTTCACAATGTGTGCAATCAAACTGCCAGAGAAGATTGTGGTGCATATAGAAAAAATCCAGAGACACTGTTTATGGAACAAGAAAACTGAAGTGGGGGAAAAAATGTAATTCTTTAGCTGCTTGGGATATGATTTGTAGGCCCAAATGTAGAGGAGGTGTTGGCATTCTCAACCTTAAAATTCAGAATGAAGGTCTGTTGCTTAAATTCCTGCATAAGTTCTATAATAAGGATGACACACCTTGGGTCTCCCTAGTATGGAATGCATATTACAACAACATTGTTCACCATGCTTCTGGACCCTGTGGCTCTTTCTGGTGGAGAGATGTTTCTAGGCTTTCACATTTATTTAGAGGAATAGCTAAAAGCTCTATTGGTAATGGGGCTACCACACTGTTTTGGAAGGATCAATGGTCTGTAACCATCCTAGAAGAGAGTCACCCAACCATTTACTCTTATGCTAGGAAGGAAGATATCTCTGTACAGGAGTTTCTTACAGCTGATAGTTTGACACAACTCTTTTATCTCCCTTTATCACCTGAAGCATTAGCTGAATTGAGGGACATTCAGAATAGCTATAGAGAAATTGAACTAAGAGAACATTCTCATGACACTTGGAGCTATGTTTGGGGGGGACAAAGAATTCACTTCCAGCAAATATTATCAATACAATTTCAGAAATATAAATCCACACATATCCTTTAAATGGCTGTGGAAATCGAAGTGTACAGCAAAAGTGAAGTTCTTTGGGTGGTTAATTCTGTCTGACAGATTGAATACAAGAAACATGTTAAGAAGAAGACATTATGCATTGGGGACTGGATATGATTGTTTTATGTGTAATCACAATACTGAGGAAACAATTGAACACTTGTTTTTTCATTGCCCATTTAGCCAAGATTGCTGGAGTTCAATTAACATCTCTTGGGCTATGAATAACTCTAGGCTCCAGATCATTGAGCAAGGAAAAAAGAGCTGGAATAAAAAGCTGTTTATGGAAATCACCTTGCTGGGCTCTTGGAACATCTGGAAAGAGAGAAACAATCTCTGGTTTAATAACATACAACCCTCAGTTCAGGCTTGGAAATCAAGATTTGCTGCTGATCTGTCACTACTGATTCATAGGACTAAAGAGGAGCTACATCCACTTATCAAGAGCATTATTCATAGTTTGTAAACCTTCTTGTACTCCTAGATTTATCTTTTCTGACTTTTTAGAGTCTCTCCCCCATCCTCTGTCTCTGTGTAAATATGGAACCTTACATATTCTGACCCATTATTAATGAAAATGAGGTAGTAGGAGTCTTTCCTACTGTTATTACCCTCAAAAAAAAGCTAGGATCAAAGAACTCTAAACATGTGCATGGAATATGGAGTTCTAACAATAGGACATAGTAACTATGCATGCAACATGAAATTCTACAAACAAAGATCACGAATAACATGCATTGAAAAACGTTTGTTTGTTTCACATACAAAAAACATGGCATAGTGGCAATCAACTTTTCCCTCATAGAGTAGGAAATAGATGCATAGGACACCTTCAAAGTTCACAAGGGTGACTAGAAACAAGTAGCACAAGAACAAGTACTATCACAATATGCATCAATCAATAAGATTTGGAACACCGCACACATAATGACAACTATACTCTCTTAATGGTGCCTAAAGGTAGAAGGTGGAGACTCAAATAATGGTGGAAGAAAAAGCTTTCATAAAGGAAGCAGGGATTTCAAGTTTCAAAAAGAGCTTCCAAAAATTATGGTACTCGTGACTCCTTGATGGCGCCAAAGAACTTTACGATGGTGGAGCACTTCGTTGGAAACCCCAAGATCAAGGTGTGATGAGCACAACTGCAAGTCTTCGCTCAGTAGAGACCGAGGTTATCAAACCAGAAGGAGGAAGGAAACGTCACGCGGGTGTTGCAAGAAACACGGAGACCTGCACAACACAAACTCAAGACTTTGCCCCAACGAATCAGTGAGGTTGTTAAGCTCACCGGTTTGCTGTAACAAAGGATTAAACGTATGGTGTGGAAGGTAATGGTTTGCAACAAGTAAACACGTAACAGCAGAAGATGTATTGATGGTAAAGATTGGACCAGGGTCCATAGTTCACTAGAGGTGCTCTCCTTAGACAAACAACATGGCATGAAGGGTAAGCAAATTACAGCAGGGCAATTGACAGGAACTGAGCAAGGCATAACAATGCAATTACTAGTCAGAAAGATCCTATGAGATTCGTTTGAGCAATACAACAAGATACATAGACCGCCATCCAACTGCATCTATGAATAGAAGTCCACCTTTAGGTTATCATTCGACCCCCTCCAGTATTAAGTTGCAAGCAATAGACAACTGTTTTAAGCAAAGTGTGTAAGGTAAACAGTCCACATGTTCCATGAAAAAGATACCGTTGTTTTCTCCCTAGTAGCAACAACACATCTGCAACCGAAGAGATTATTGTCACTTCCCTTGGAAACTAGAGGCATGAACTCACTATCGAGCATAAATACCCCCTCTTGGATTCACTAGCAACTACTTGGCCAAGATAGCTGCTAACAATGGAGAGCATGCAAGATCACAAACAACACATACATGATAGAATCATAAAGAGAAAACCATTAATCAAACCAACATAATAATCTCAATATCCATCGGATCCCCGCAAACACAACATGCATGATTACAAATAGATTAGATCTTGATCATGAACGGAGCTCACAAGATCTATACATGAAAGAACAAAGGAGGAGATACAACCATCTAGATACCACATGGACCCATAGTCCAAGGTGGAACTACTCACGCATCATACCGGAGAGAAGGCCTCCGGGATGATCTCCCCTCCGGCAGGGTGCCGGGAAGAACTTCAGATCCCCCGCTCTAGGGACGATGGTGGCGACGACTACAGACGATTTCGTGGAGATTTGATCGTGTGCCTAGGGTTTCTGCATCGGGGGATTCTTATAGGCGAAGGGGGAGGCCGAGGCGGCATCCAGGGGCACCAAACCCTAGCTAGGCGCGGCGTGGGGCCCACCCATGCCTGGTGGACCCTCCGGCTCCCCTCTGGACTTCTTGTTCCTCACGGAAAGTAATTGACTTTGACGTTTGTCCCGTAAATTTCGAGAATATTCCTTTACTAACTTTTCTAAAACCAAAAACAGCAGAAAACAAGCATCTGGCACTGTTGCAACTTGTTAGTAGGTTAGTACCAGAAAACATGTAAAAAGCACCTCAAAGTGTAGACAAGTAAAGCAAAGTAGATACTAAACAAGCATGGAGCATCAAAAATTATTGATATGTTTCCAACGTATCAAGCATCCCCAAGCTTAACTCCTGCTCGTCGTCGAGTAGGTAAGTGATAAAAAGAGTAATTTTTTAGGTGACATGCACCCTTACAATAAAGATCCAAACATTTGCAAGCATTGAAAGCTGGGATCAAAGAACTCTAAACATGACATGAAAGATGGAGTTCTAACAATAGGACATAGTAACTATGCATGCAACATGGCAAGCTACAAACAAAGATCATGAATAACATGCATTGAAAAATGTTTGTTTGTTTCACATACAGAAAACATGGCATAGTGGCAATCAGCTTGTCCCTCATAGAGTAGAAATATAGATGCATAGGACACCTTCAAAGTTCACAAGGGTGACTAGAAACAAATAGCACAAGAACAAGTAATATCACAATATGCATCAATTAATAAGCTTTGGAACACTGCACAAAGAATGACAACTATGCTCTCTTAATGGTGCCTAAAGGTAGAAGGTGGAGACTCAATAATGGTGGAAGAAAGGCCTTTTATTTGTAAGGGAAGCAGGGATTACATGTTTCAAAGAGATCTTCCAAAAATTATGGTAATTGTTAGCTTTTAGCCCCCATTGCCTCTATCATAAGCATCTTGAAGTGGTTAAGGTTAAAGTGGCAAAGATGGAGTATATGCTTGACGAAGTATAAGTTGGCAATCTCAAGTCCCTTGAATACGAGGGCCACACCTCATGCATACTCAACTTTTTTTCCAGGTAAGTTCTTGTCACTATAAGTATTTGCATATCATTGAGAACCGCCAACGGGGTACCCCTTGCACATGGTACATGAGCTTTCCCATAACCAAAATGACAAGGCAAGCAGATAATGAACATCTCAGTAATCTTCTTATTTACCATGGGAATATGGTGCTTTTTTCTCTCTTTCCTCTTTTCTCAATGTGTCTCTTTTTTTATAAGAAGAATGCTTCATAGATGTCACTATGGTGATGCTGCAAGTTTCCACCATGATTAGGCATGGCTTAGGCTAGCGGCCCAGGCGTTTCTCTAATTATCGTGGTGGTGGCACAGCAGATGCCATGGGTAGGCTAAAATATGGGGCCAATGGATGCTAGAGGGATTCGGGGAGGGAAGATGAAGTGATTTCTACACTCAAATGACTAACATAAAGATCTTTCTTTCTCCTTACAAGAACTACAAGTGCTGCTTGAACTATTAGCAGGAAGAAGAAGACTATTACACGAGCCTTACGGCGTAGAATGAATCGATCCTTTCTCAGGAGCCCGCTTTCCCCTTATAAAGGGGTGCCTTGGTTCCTCCTAGGACTGACGTGGCAAGCATATTCAAGGAATATGCTTGTCCCAATATGGTAACTCGGCGACTCTCTTTCCGTGTCCCCCTTCTAACGACGGCAATGTTCCAGAGAGCCCCACCTGCGCGCCTCGGGCTCCATGACTGTCACCTCCGTGACCTTCTTCTGCTGCTCTGCTCCTTGTCCTTTGTGCTTGGCTCTGTTCAGATTCTCCCTAGCTAGCGACTAGGGTTTGACTATAGGCACCTCCTTCTCCTGCAAGCTTCGTGTTACTCGGCCTTGTCTCGCATAACTCGGCTCGGCCTTCACCTGTATTCAAGTTAGTCAGACTTACTCGGCCGACCTAACTCATATGTCGGCTAGATAAGGTGTTTATCGTTCTGTAGCCGTCATGGCCTTGCTTAGCTCGGCCGACTCTTACATGACTCAGCCGATATAAACAGTAACTCGGCTCATGACAAGGGAGACTCCTTTCATCTTTCCCCTGTCTTGACCCTATCTAGGGTCACCTCCCCAACATTAGTCCCCGAAGCTGGTGTGGTCCTGCCTATAACCTCGGCCGGGCCACATCAGTTTACCAACATCCATCTCTCCTTATCTCCGAGTTAATTTTTCCCGTTCGAGGTATCCGCGCAGCTTCCTGAGCACGCCCCATCCTACGTGTAACACTCATCATTATTTCTCTAATTTTTTGTTCCTCTACAGTGCCCACTGACAAGCTACAGTGATTACTGCGCCCATCGCGTCGGCGCAGTGACGCCTCGTGCGCCGCATCGGTCAGGAGGCCCGATCCTCTCCTGCACCGTGCGGCCTTTGGTGTGGCTCCACTCAGATGCGTGTGGTTCCGCCGCACACGTGATATACACGATTAGCGTGCGCACCCACGATCCCACTACCGCTAGGACTGCGCGGTTATAAGGAGGGGTGTGGGTCTAGGGGATTTACTTCCCCCCTTCGCTCACCGCTCCTATTCTTCCTCCTTGCACCCGTGCGTCTGTTCGTGCGCCCGCGGTTGCGCCATTGTCGATTTCCTCGACGACGACGCCGCAGTCCCTTCGCTCGGTCGACCTCATCACCGTGTGCTTGCTCCGGCGCCACCGCCGGTGAGTTTTTCCACGGTCTCGCCACTAGGCTCTTTCCCTAGGCGCATTCTCTGTTTTTCTAGATTCCTTGTGGCGGTTCTTTTCCGTTCCGCCACCGTGCTCGCTTAGAACCATGACGGGGCCCTGTGCCTCTAAGCCTCTCTCCGCCGCCAATCCTTCTTCCGTTGATTCCTCCGGTGACCCTATGTCTAGTTCTGTTAGTGGTGCACTCGTCGAAGACGATGACGTAGCGTCCGGTACAGAGCGGGGATCTTGGCAGGGCTCCTCCGTCACTCGTCGTGAGATTGAGTGGCTAATTAGGACTCGTCGGATTCCTGCCGAGGTAAGCTGTCGCTTGCCTGGCAGCGAATCCTCTCATGTACTCAACGAAGGCGAGTATGTTGTTTTCATGTCCCCCTTTGCTCATGGGTTCGGCCTTCCCCTTAGAGATTTTGCTAGGGAATTCCTTGATTACTTCGGCCTTCAGACGCATCACCTTCCGGCTAATGCCATCGCCTCCCTATCCGCTTATATCTCGGCCTCGGAGGGATACTTCAGCCTCTGGCCCTCTGTGTCCGTTTGGTCTAAATTCTTCCAGATCCGATCTAACGTTGTTCCAAACAAATCCCTTCACCCCTCTGAGAAATCCCTTACCCAGTGTGGAGCCGCATCCATCACGCCTCGGAGAAAATCCGAGTTCCTTCGTGTTGCTGGCCTCGAGTCTTGCAAGAAATGGCATAGATCATTTTTCTATGTCAAAACACTGGAAAAGAAGACAAGATTCGGCTCCCTGCCTTTACTATCGGCCCCCCTTCCAAGAAGAACTGGAACTATAACCCCAGAAAGAGCCATGCTTTGGCCGAGGCATTCGAGATTCGGCTGAAGGATTTGATCCGCGCCGGGCTACGTGGTGAGGATCTGATGACCACATTCATCAACAGCCGAATCTTCCCTTTCCATCTTCGCTCGCACATGCTCTGTTATATGAGCGGTCCTCTCGATCCCAACCGAGTTTCGACGGTTGAGCTCGACGACTATCTTATTTACAAGCGTGTCCGAGCTATCTTCAAGACTGATATGCCGGAGGACTGGACATGGGGGCTGAAGCCGTTCACTCGCGGGAATCCCCCTCCCGAGGTAAATTCACACATTTGTGTTTGCTCCTAACTGCGTTTTTGACTTCTTTTGCCAACTCCACTTTGTTTCTTTTCTTGCAGAGGTTTGCAGAGCAAAAGATCGAGGATGCCGAGGTTCTAGCCCTTCCGTGGACCGCAGATCGGAACACCCCGGACAGCGGGGAACCTGACTCGGAGGAGTTTGTTCCTAAGTCGGACGTCGCTCCGGCTCGCGCCCGTGGCAAGACCTCGGCCCACGGGGAGGAAGGTGACTCGGACGACGTCCAAATTCTTGAGGTAGTCGCCGCGATGCCTATCTCTTATGCATTTCCATCTTCTACTTTCCTAGCTAATCAGGCCGGTCAGGTGCACGACTCCGAGCCTCTCGCCTCTCAAGTTCCTGCTACCTCGAGGAAGCGCACTGCTCCGGCAGGTCCCTCCGAAGCTGCTCCCAAGAAACGAACAAAGAAATCATCCCAGCACCTTCCGAAGCGTAAAACCATGCCCGGAGTTACTGGGTGAGTTTATTTTCATTTGTACTTCTTGTTTCTCTCTTTCTGTCTTTTGATTCGACTTTTTGTGCTTTTGTGGAGCTCCTCTCTCTGCCAAGCCCAGCGGTCCGAGTATGACAAGTCATATAACTCGGCTGCCTTCTCCTCCGCCTCCTGAAGATACTCGGGTTCCTAGTCCCTCTCGCGTTGACTCTCCTCCTGCGCCGACTCAGACATCTCCTCGGCGAGATGTTCCCACAGCTTCCATTGCTGATGCCGACATAACTCCTCCAGCAGATCATCCTATTGAATCTGTCACCCCTGTTATGACCACCGAAGTTTCCCTGAAATTCCTTTGACCCCCACAATTTCAACTGCAACTCCAACTGCATCCAAGGATGCCACCATCTCGGCCCCCTTGGAAACCTTAGTTCCTCCTGCCTCCAAGGATGCCACTCCTAGTGCCAAGGTCGCTGCTCCTACCAACACCTCTTCTAAGGCTAAGAAGGTTGTTATCACCAAACCTTCAGCATCTCAGAAGGGGCCGGCTAGTTCTTCTCAACCCAACATAGCCGATGCATTCCATAAGGGGGCTTCCTCTGATAAGCCTGTTGTCACCCCGACCGCTGATAGTCAGCTTACTCTCCATAAGAGTCCCACGGCGGCGGTGGTTACCCAACGGGTCCGAGGTAAAGTGCTGACCCGTACTGAGAGTGGGAACAACCTCGGCTCCTTGGTGGAATATGCCAACAATTGGAATGCCGCCGATCAGCTTGAGGGCAATCCGAGTAACCAGCCATTTCAGCTTTCCGACATCAGCAGTCGTTTGCATATGGCTGCTAAGATTGTTCTTGAAAGTGATAAGATGAACGAGGTAAGCGCTTATGTTGATATTTTGTCTGTTATTCAAATGATAGTATATATAAACTAGTCCCCGAAGCTTGCAACCAAATAACTTGTTGTTCGTTTGGAAGCTTTGTTAGGATTCAAATGCATTATTTGCTAAGTTTATTTCTTGTATACCTTGGATTGATCGTTGTTCATCCATATTTTGAATTAAGCGTTGCTTAATCCGGATCTATTTCGGCTTCGGTTATCCAGCCACCTAGATCCGAGTTAAGCTTTGCTTGATTCGGATCTGTCTTAGCTTTGAATATCCAGCCACCTAGATCCGAGTTAAGTTTTACTTGATTCGAATCTGTCTTAGATTTGAATATCCAGCCACCTAGATCCGAGTTAAGTTTTACTTGATTCGGATCTGTCTTAGCTTTGAATATCCAGCCACCTAGATCCGAGTTAAGTTTTGTCTTAGCTTTGAATATCCAGCCGTGTAATTCATTTTGATACTTAGGTTGCCCATGATCGGCGGACAGCCGAATTTCAAAGGTTGCTCTTTGCACACAAGAAGTTGGAGGAGAAATATGAGAAAGTTCTCCCCGTGGTGAAGAAAACTGGTAATTTGATAAACCTTTGTATTGTTCCTTAAGTTCTTAATATTTTCGACTTGGTGTGCTTAATTCATTCCTTGCTGGTGTGCAGCTAGTATCAATAATCTTAATATTCGCCTTACCAAGAAGGTCAAAGCTCTGGAAGGTTAGTTATTCTTCTCGTCTATTGTTTTTCGTTCGAGACTGATCCTAGGTTTCTTATAACCTTCTGGCTTTGGTATAGCCGAGTTACAAACACTTGCAGCGTCGCATCAAGAATGCATATCCCTGCCTGATATGATGCTGCATTTTTTAGAACATGCCGCCACTCATTCGACGCAGCTTAAAGGAAAGGATGATGAGATCGCCCTGTTACGTGCCGAGGTTGAGTCTCTCAAGCTCTCGCAGAAATCCGAATTGGAGAAAGTTGATCACGAGTTCTCTGAAGAAAAGAATCGACTAAGTCTGCAATTGCAGAAAGACAAAGAACTCCTCGATGCTACCAAACTGAAGAACCGCATGATGGGCGAGGAAATCGCTTGCTTTGAAAAGAATAAGGTCGACTGGACCCAGGATCTCCAGAAAATGTTGAGTTATATTCATCGTAAGTTTCCGACCGTGGCCGAGTTATCTTTTTCTCTTTCTTATTTTGAACTGATATGTTTTCCTTTCGTGTAGATCATTTTTCGGAAGCTAGACCAGTGAGCTCTAAGGCAGTGATTTCTTCTCGCCAGCGCCGAGGTGTCCCCGCAGACTCGAGTCCAGAATATTCAATTGAAGACTTCCTAATTGCCGTTGGCGCTGCAGTTGGACCAATGAAGATTATGGGCCGAGATCTGGTACAAGCGGCCATTTGGGCCTACCATGTTCTTTGGACGAACACATCAGGGACACCTGATATTGACAAAGTCAAAATACTCGTGGAGAGATTAATGGCATCTCAGAACCAGCTAAATCTCTGTAGGGAATCTGCTGGGAGGGCCGGTGCTGACATGGCACTTACAACCGTTCTATCTTGGTACGAGGACATTTCGCTCGACACTTTGATAAACTTGCGCACTGGCTCTTGTTGGGTCAAGGATCCAGAATTCGTCGCTCGCCGCCAAGCTCGTGCCTTCCAACTTGTTGAGTATGCTGATGTGCATAATTGGATTGAAGGGCCGAGTTTTCTTTCCAATCCAGCGGATGACGTCGAGATTGAAGATGCCTCTGATGATGATTCAGCCGACCAGGATGAGGCAGAGGGTGACTCGGACAACTCCCGTGATTCCAATGCAAGCTCGGATGAGGACGACAACGCGTGATCATCATCCAAAGGGACTAGGAACTCTCAATCTCAAACTAATATTTCCCAGCAGCCCAGGATTTCCCCCGAGGTTACTATCGCTTCTGTTGAAGGCGAAGTAACTTCGGTCGAGGCGCCATCTACCTCGGAGCGCCCAGTTCCTGAAAATGCTCCTGCACAGGAGACCGAGGTCGCGCCGCCTTCGTCCGAGGTAGCCGTTCCTGATGCTCCTGATCATGCTGCTGCCCCTTAAGGGTGCTCTGGCCCTTTTCGCTGTTATGTTCAAAAAACCTCTTAAGTTATTTTCAATCCCCGGTATGCCGGGCGTATGATGTCTATGGAACAATTGTTTGGCTTTTGGTGTGATGCGAACCTTCTTTTGCCTTTTGCGGCTAAGGCATGGGTGATGGTAATCATTATTACTTTGCTTAAACGGGTCTCATTGCTTTATGTCTTTGTTTTGGCGACCTTTGATTTTGTAAGTTCAGATTATACTTCTCCACGTGGCTGACCTTAGTTCGGTATATATCTTGCCTGCCCTCTATAAACTCGACAACCTAGCTGTTGTGTTTTCAACTTCTACCTGAGACACAAAGCCCTAAGCCCACATCTGATAAGGTGATACAATAAACTGCATCCCGTATCATACTTCGATTTGCTGGGGTTGTTGTTCTTTTTTGCATTATCCTTAGAGATCTTTATTTGTTGACCTATGGAATTTTTATGTGTCTGGCGATAAATAGTGGGTTATACCAATTAGTCCCCGAGTTATCACTTGGGTTACCGAGTTCTTGCGTGTGCTCAAAGAATTACCTTGGACCATGTGGCAGTCCCCGAGTTACAAACTGGGTTGCCGAAATACATTTCATGGGTTAATGCAAAGAATACTACGGGGTAGTCCCCGAGTCATTGCTCAAGGTGCCGAAGTTTAATACGTGTTTTAAGATCAAGAAACAATCACGGGGCAGTCCCCGAGTCAGTGCTCAAGGTATCGAGGTTTTAATGCATAATCCGAGATAGGGGATAATACGGTGCAGTCCCCAAGTCCCTGCTCAAGGTATTGAGACTTAACACATAATTCAAGAATAAGAAATAACACGGTACAGTCCTCGAGTCACTGCTCGAGGTGCCGAGGTTTAACACATAACTTAAAATAAGAAATAACATAGAGCAGTCCCCGAGTCACTGCTCGAGGTGCTGAGGTTTACTACATAGTTTAAAAAATAAAGACAACGTTGTGCAATCCTCGAGTCGTCGCTCGAGGTTCTGAAGTTCAATACACACTT
This sequence comes from Avena longiglumis, assembly GCA_030063025.1. NCBI lineage: Eukaryota > Viridiplantae > Streptophyta > Magnoliopsida > Poales > Poaceae > Avena > Avena longiglumis. The sequence continues at coordinate 508,313,807 of CP125976.1, read as the reverse complement.
GATACTCCTCCTTGAAGCGTCACATTACGACGTACCATATATGGCTCCTAAGTGTAGAATGGGCGAAGTAAAGCTATGTTCCACGGTCTTTTCGATTCGTCGCCGGCTTTGTTTGCCTTGTTCTTTTCTGGTGACTGAGCATCGATTAGGTAATATGCATCGTTGTGCAATGCTTTACTCACGATGAAAGGTCCTTCCCATGGGGGTGATAGTTTGTGCATGCCGACTGTGCGCTGCACTAGCCGAAGGACCAAATCTCCTTCTTTAAAAACTCTTGGATTGACTTTCTTGCTGTGATATCGCCGGAGATCTTGCTGATAAATATCTGATCTTGATAATGCCAATTCCCTGGCCTCTTCTAGCAAATCGACATCGTCTTGCTGAGCTACCTCATTTACCTCAGTGGTTGTATACTGGGTTACTCTTGGCGAATCATGTATTATGTCGGCTGGAAGCACAGCTTCTGCTCCATATACCAGGAAAAATGGGGTATACCATGTTGACCTGTTTGGTGTAGTTCTAAGGCTCCATAGTACTGCTGGTAGTTCCTCGATCCAGCATCCTGCCGACCTTTGCAGAGGTTTGACAAGCTGGGGTTTTATTCCGGACAATACTAGTCCATTTGATCTTTCTACCTTCCCATTTGATGCTGGGTGAGCCACCGAGGCGACATCTAGTCTTATGTGTTTTTCTTGGCAGAATCTAGCAAAATCCCCTTCAGCAAATTTTGTGCCATTATCTGTAATAACACTATGTGGATAACCATATCTTAAGATAATATCTTTGAGGAATTTTACTGCTGTTGGTCCATCACACTTTTTATTGGTTTTACTTCAATCCACTTTGTGAACTTATCCACCATGACTAAAATGTGAGTCATTCCGCCTCGGGCTGGCTTGAATGGTCCCACCATATCCAAGCACCATACATAAAATGGCCAAGTAATTGGTATCGTCTTTAACTCGGATGATGGCATATGTATCTTGCTGGCGTATCTCTGGCAACCATTACATTTTTCTACCAATTCTTTCGCCTCTTTCAACGCCGTCGGCCAATAAAATCCATGCCTGAATGCTTTGGCCACTAAAGCTCTGGACGAGGCGTGATGCCCGCATTCTCCCTGATGTATATCTAGGAGTATTTCCTGGCCTTCTGCCGAGTCAACACATCTTTGCAGCACGCTTGTGACGCTTCTTTTATACAGCTCATTGTTTATGATTGTATAAGCTTTTGCTCTTCTTACTGTCTGTCTAGCCAGTACCTCATTACTCGGCAAGATTGCGTCCTTAAGGAAGGAAAATATGGGTTGCGCCCATGTCGGCATGATTTTCTCTGGGATAATTTCACTATCTATTTCCTTATTTTCCGCCGACATAACAACTTCGGATTTCTCTATATTCATTCGTGTGATGGCCGGGTTCACTTTCGGAAATTTCGGGTTGCATTATTTGTCAATTTCCATTGGCATACTACCTTCTCTTGATTCTACCGAGATATGAATGGACTCGGACTCTGGTGATGGTGTTATCGATGGTTTTCTCAGGTGCTCTAGGGCGATACCCGGGGGAATTTATTGCCTGGTTGATCCGAGTTTTGAAAGCGTGTCTGCAGCATCACTTTCTGCCCGAGGTATATGATGAAACTCACATCCATTGAAGTATCCACTGATTTTTTGCACATGGAATCTATATAGGGCCATATTCGCATCTAATGCGTCCAAATTGCCTGATACTTGCTGCACTACTAGATCTTAATCCCCGTAGCATAGGATCCGACGTATACCAATCTCTTTTGCCACCTTTAACCCGTGGACGAGTGCTTCATACTCGGCTACATTATTTGATGCGGCGAAATGTATTTGCAACACATATTTCAACTGATCTTTCTTCGTTGAAGTCAACACTATCCCTGCCCCCAAGCCATTTCTCAGTTTGGATCCGTTGAAATGCATTATCCAATAATTCGGATCTGGTAAGGGTGGTTCATATTGTACCTCGGCCCAATCCACAAAGAAGTCGGCCACCGCCTGAGATTTGATTGCCTCTCGCCTATCGAATTGCGGAGAATAAGGTGATAACTCGATTGCCCATTTTGCTATTCGGCCACTTGCATCTTTGTTGCTCAATATCTCGGCTATGGGCGCTTCACAAAATACTTTTATTGGATGTTCTTTGAAGTAATGTTTAAGTTTTTTCGCTGACATGTATACTCCATAGGTCATCTTTTGATAGTGCGGGTAGTTCTGTTTTGAGGCCAATAGTACCTATCTTAGGTAATATACTGGCCTTTGTATTGACTTGTCACCTTAATTTCGCTCCACGACAACCACCGCACTTACCACCCTATTAGTGACAGCTATATAAAGTAACATAGGTTCTTTTGATAGTGGAGAGGCCAGGATTGGAGCTGTGACCAACATCTTTTTTAACTCATGAAATGCATTATCTGCTTGCGGTGTCCAGATGAATTTATCAGACTTTTTCATTAGTTGATATAGAGGTAATGCCTTTTCTCCTAGCCGACATACAAATCGACTCAGCGAAGCCAGACAGCCCGTGAATTTTTGTACATCATTTAAACACCTCGGCAATTCCATTCTTTCAACTGCTCGTATTTTAGTTGGATTTGCCTCTATACCTCGGCCGGATACGAGAAAACCGAGTAATTTCCCAGCCGGTACACCAAAGGTACATTTTTCCGGGTTAAGTTTCATTCGGAACTTTCTCAGGTTTGCGAACGTCTGCCGAACATCGTCCAGTAGTGTTTTTCTCTCTTTGGTTTTTATAACTACGTCGTCTACATATACTTGTACATTTTTTCCTATCTGGTCATGTAGACACTTTTGCATGCATCTCTGATAAGTTTCTTCTGTATTACGCAGGCCGAATGGCATGGTGCGATAGCAATAAGCCCCGTACGGGGTAATAAACGCAGTCTTTATTTGATCGGCTGGATTTAACGGTATCTGGTGGAAACCAGAATACGCGTCTACAAATGACAACATCTCACAACCAGCGGTCAAATCAATGACTTGGTCTATCCTAGGTAAAGGAAAAGGATCTTTGGGACACTCCTTGTTTAGGTTCGTGTAATCAATACACATTCACCATACGATGGCTACATTTGGGTCATCCTTTTTATTTTCTACTAACACCGGATTTGATAGCCAATCCGGATGAAGCACTTCCATGATGAACCCGGCTGCAAGGAGCCGAGCTATCTCATCCCCTATTATTTTTCTCCTGTCTTCGGCGAAGCGGCGGAGAGGTTGCTTCACCGGCCTTGCTCCTGTCCTTACATGCAAAGAATGCTCAGCCAACTCCCTCGGAACACCTTGCAGGTCTTGAGTTGACCAGGCAAAGATATCCCGATTCTCACGGAGGAAGTTGGTGAGCTCGCCTTCCTATTTGGCATCTAGGCCGGCACCAATCGTGATGGTGCGCTCTGGGAACTGCTCATCTATCTGGACCTTTTTTGTCTCCTTAGTCGGCCGGAAAGAAACACTTCCATGTGGGTTGGCTAATGCTGGCATATTCAGTTGTGCTGACCGCACGAGATCCGCTACCTCCTGAATCCTTCTTTTCTCTCTTGCAATCACCAATGACTCGTCCAGGTCTGATCCGGCCGAGGCACATTCCATCGACTTCCTGTAATCTCCTGCTACTGTTATCACCCCTTGTGGTCTAGGTAACTTCATTTTCAAGTAAGTGATGTGGCAACTGCTCATGAATTTGGCCAATGCCGGCCGTTCGAGTAAAGCATGATAGCAACTTTCTAGGTCCACCACTTCAAACTCCAAATTTTCCGCTCTGCAATTTTCCCTTGTGCCGAATAATACATCTACTCGGACTTTCCCAATGGGTTCGCACGAAAGTCCCGGCACTATTCCATGGAACGTGGTTCTTGTGGATTGCAGCATATTCTGCGCTATCCGAGTTTATGCATCGTATCTTTGTACATGATATTGATACTGATCCCATTGTCAATGAGTACTTTTGAAAATTTCACATTAATGCTGTGCCCTACAAATGTCGGATCTAGTACGAGTGCGTACGACCCTAGATTCGGCATTATTTTTGGGTGATCCTTTATGCTCCAGGTTATTTCCTGATCTGACCAAGGCACATATCTTGGTACCGCCGGCATTAACGCATTTACCTCCATATGCCGGTGTTGTACACTTTGTCTGTCTTGCTGTTCTGTTGTGAACACACGATATGATTGATGATGCTCTCTGTAATCATTATGTCCATTATTTCCGGGGTTTGCCCTTCCATCCTGACCTTGATTTATCACTTGATGCACTGCATCTCTCCGGTCCGAGTTATCATACCTCGGAGGAGGTGGGGGTAACATTAATCACGCATTTGCTCCGGCTAATCGGTTGCTGCTGTTGATGCGCTTGATGAAGAGGTACTTGCATGCTCGTCGGGTTCCCCATTGCGTTTTTCATCCAAGCACACTGCCGAGTCGTATGATTAGCCGTCTTGGCCGGATTTGGAGTATGGAACTTACACGGTTGATCCAACATGGACTCAAACGTGTATTTCGGCCTTTCCTGCCACTACTTCTTCTGTTCTGGTGTCCACTGTCTCTTCCCTTCGTTCCTTGGCGTCCACTGCTGAGGACCATTTTTCTGTCGCTGACTATTTCCGTGACTCGGCTGATCTTGCACTACCGCTGCCACCTAATTGGATGCATATCTGTACTCCGGTCTTTCCTCTCTTCTTCTACCTCTGAATTCGTTGCGCCTCGATGATCCAGATGCATCTCTTGCATATTGATCCTGATGCTCTCGATGTTCTGCCGACATCAGTTCTGGTTGTGTCGGATCCCCCAAAGCATATGAATCTGCTATTCTGATGGTTTCTGCCAAGGTGGTCGGCATATATCTTTGCAACCTCTACCACAAAACACTGGAGTATCGGCATCCTTGAGCGAACCAAGCTATCGCTTGAGATTCTATAACTCCTTCACATGAGTTTCTAAGGTTACACCACCGAGTCAAGAATTCTCTATCTGTCTCATTCGACCTCTGCTTGCACATAGCAAGCTGTTGTGGCCTGTTTGGTATTTTGTAAGTACTGGTGAAGTTGCTGACAAACATCTCTTCGAAATCTAGCCAACAGTTGATACTGCCTGCTGGTAGATTGTTTAGCCATACTCTGGCTGGTCCTTCCAGCATCTGCGGGACATATCTTACCGGCCATCGCAAGTTTCCACCAGCTATCTTTATTGCAGTAGCATAGTCAATCAACCAATCATGTGGTTTGGTGCTCCCATTGTATGTTTTCGTGCCCCTTGCCAGCTGAAAGTTTGGCACTGGTGGCTCGCCCATGATCCGAGGCCCAAAACACGCCGGACCGGGCGGACCTTGCTCTTCTAGCAACTCGGACCGGTATAGCCTGTACAGTTTTAATCTTGCATCATTTGATGGCAAGTTTCTGTATATGATTCTCTCCTACATTCCATAATGGTTATTTCTAGCATGCCCTGCATATTCCATATCTGAGTAACCATCATTGTACCTCTCGTTTGCCTGATTATGGTGAGCTGGTCTCACTTCTCGCTCTTGCCGAGGTTCATACCTCGGCTGAGGATCGGGCGGTGGGTCTCTCCTTCCTTCTGCCGGGTTATTGTTCTCATGATTTCCTCTTCCGAGGTCTCCATTACCTCGGCTTCTGTTGCCTTTGTTGGCATGGCCGGGGTTTCTTTCGCCACTGTTACCTCTGCTCCCATTGCCTCTGTTCTCATTGACTTTTCCGGCTACTGCCAGATCATACGGAACAATTTGCTTATTTCTTTTTCCTGAAGTTACTGCTCTATCTTTACGCGCGTTGTTTCCGGGTGAGGATGCTGCTGCCACTGATAGGGCGGGCGCTGCTCCAGCCGAATGAACCATGCGCGAGGCTCCCAGTCTTGCCGGGTCAGCCCTAAGAATTTCTTCATTCTGCTGGTTCGCAATGCGTACCAACTCATTCACTCTTTCTTGTTGTTTCTGCCGGGCTTCGCCGGTTAATCCCTCTAACTCCAATGCAGCGACATTTGCCGCCCTTAGGTTCTTCGCCGGGGTGCTATACCGCGGCAAGCCTAGGTCAACTGAATCTGCCTTGTGAGTCTCATGCTCTTTGTTGATATCATTCATGAGGTTTTTTCCTCTCAATCTTAACTCATCTACCCGCTCGGGGGAAACATCTAGTTTATTTTCCTTGGCATATTCTCGCAGGGTCCTGTTCAGGGACTCCCGCATGGCCGACACCTTTTTTGGCTCTACCGGTACTTTTTGCCTAGTCTCTTCTAACTCATCCTAAGCATTAGCCGGATCAAGTATCGGCGCTACAGGCGTGGTGAGATTATCTATAGTTGCCTGGAGAATATTTTCTGGTCTTTCCAGAGGTGGCCATCTTACCCTTGGTGCCTTCGGGGTGTCTCCTGCACCTCGGCTGACTTGGTTGCTGACGGATCTACCTCGGTGGGCTGTGGAGCTACTTGCTTTGTGGTCAGCTGTCCTCCCGCTGCCGGTTCCTTGCTTGATCCGGCGCCTGCTGCTGCCGTCTGTGCCCCTGCTGCGACCATCACCTCGACGCTACCGACGGGGCGTGCTCCACGCGGACCGTTCGCAACGCTGAGGGGATGCTCTCCTGCATCAATAACTAGGTGAGGATAAACGCATGAGGTGTCGACGCCAATGTATATCCGGTGCGTGCCTAAGTTGATGAAGACGCCGTTGCGCGGTGGAGCTTTTCGCCTGAAGCTGCCTGCATTATCGCTGACGTAGTCGCAGAGATCAAATCTCTGGACTAAACCAAAGACAACACGCTCGCCGGTGTGAATGAAGTTTCCTGTCCGGATCTTGACTCCAGCTAGCAGCGCTACTGGCCCCACGGTGGGCGCCAACTGTCGTGGTGGTGGAACGGTAGATGCCATGGGTAGGCTAAAGTATGGGGCCAATGGATGCTAGAGGGATCCGGGGAGGGAAGATGCAGTGATTTCTACACTCAAATTACTAACATAAAGATCTTTATTTCTCCTTACAAGAACTACAAGTGCTGCTTGAACTGTTAGCAGGAAGAATAAGACTACTACACGAGCCTTACGGCGTAGAATGAATCGATCCTTTCTCAGGAGCCCGCTTCTCCCTCTATAAAGGGGTGCCTTGGTTCCTCCTAGGGCTGACGTGGCAAGCATATTCGAGGAATATGCTTGTCCCAATATGGTAACTCGGCGACTCTCTTTCCGTGTCCCCCTTCTAACGACGACAATGTTCTAGAGAGCCCCACCTGCGCGCCTCGGGCTCCATGACTGTCACCTCCGTGACCTTCTTCTGCCCTTCTGCTGCTCTGCTCCTTGTCCTTTGTGCTTGGCTCTGTTCAGATTCTCCCTAGCTAGCGACTAGGGTTTGACTATAGGCACCTCCTTCTCCTGCAAGCTTCGTGTTACTCGGCCTTGTCTCGCATAACTAGGCTCGGCCTTCACCTGTATTCAAGTTAGTCAGACTTACTCGGTCGACCTAACTCATATGTCGGCCGGATAAGGTGTTTATCCTTCTGTAGCCGTCATGGCCTTGTGTGGCATCCCGCAAAACCACTACTAGAAAATCGCGTTGAATTTGTGCATTGCATCGTCCTCATCATGCATTGTTTGCTAAAACTATGTTTGCAAAAGCCCGTGTTGTTTTCTAAACGCCCCATCTTTATTCAAACGCAAAAACCCGGGTCTCCGGAGTTAATTTGTTTGTTGCTATCGGGTTGCAAACGGCCCAATTAGAATAAATAAAAATTTAAATTATTTTAATAGGGGCAGTCGAACGGGCCGATTGACCCGATCGACCACCCCAGGAAATAATAAACGGTCCAACCAGCCCACCCTTTATTCCTAAACCTACCCATCTTCCTACCCAACTCTTCCCTCCACCTCACTCCACCCAATCAGATCTCTCCACCTCACCTCTCCTCTCTCCCTTACCCACTCCCTGCCTGCCACATCAGCCCCAACCCTCCACCTGTGCTAAACCCACCCCACTCAACTCAGCACCCACTCACACCACCACCAACCTGGCCCCGCGCGCGCGCCTCCCCACCGCCCCTGTCCCGCGGGACCCCCCGAGCCCACGTCTCAGCCAACCCACTCCCGTTCCCCTGTCCCCACACACCAAATCCCACCCCCACCTCCTGCCTGACGCGCCCCTGCCCGAGCCCGTCCCCAACCTCGCGCCTCTCCCCTCCACGAGCTCCTGCTCGACTCCTCCCCTTGCCGCCCCCACGCCTGGCCACAAGCCTGCCCAGCCCCCTGCCGCCGCTCTCCTCTCCCGTGCAGCCGCCTCCACCAAGCCCCTTTCTCCCTTCTCTTCCTCGCCTGCCTCGCCCCTCCGCCACCTCGCCTGCTGCCGGCCTCCTCCTCCACCGCCTCCGCCCGGCCTGCTCCTCCCTTCCACGCTGGCAGCTGAGCCAGCTGTGTTCCCCCTGCTCACAGGCCCGCCAAGGCTGGCCTCACGGCCAGGCCTTGCCCCTGCCCGCTTCGCCACCCGGACCGCCCCACCCGCCGCAGACGCTGCGCCTCCCCACCTCGCCGACGACGCAGATCCCTTGTCACCGGCGATGACCGCCACGCCCAGGCTCGCTGAGCCGCCTCTCCAGCTTCGCCTCCGGTCCTTCTCGCCGACACGCTCTCCGCGGATCTCGCCGCACCGCAGGCTCGCGACCCGCCTCACCGGCGGGCCTCCTCTCGCGTCTCGCCCGCCCAAGACCATCCGCTGCCGAGAACCCCTGCCGTGCCCATCTCACGGCCGAGCCCGTCTCGACGCTTCACGCGAGTGTGCTCCTGTGTTTGTGTTGGAAGATGCTAGGGGAAGTCCAAGTACCAGATGATCTGAGGCTGAAATAAAGACGATGATTCCAGTTGTGGGAGGCTAGCGCGACCATTTTTGATGCTATGTGAGAAACCGCAACCTCGACGACAAGATCTCCATCGCGGACAATCGAAAACAAGATCGGCCACATGGTACCCCGCCAAGATCTTCTTCACGGAAAACCCCGAAGTCCGAAGATCAAGTCCGATCCCGGTGATCAGAAAGACGCCAAGATCCGGACCCGAAGACCGAACCCCGTGGCGACAAGTACGCCGCCCCGGACGCCAAGACCGACCCGATACGACGACCCGACAGAACCTTCGCGACGCCATGACCGACAACGTGACCCGAGGACCGCTAATGCGACAAGATCCTCGCAACGACAAGAACGGCACCGACCCAGGGCGAATCCGCTGTCCGACACGAACCAAGTCCCGCACCCGGACGCGACAAGAACTACCCCCGATATCCGAGCACGACCCCGGAGGCCGAGAACGCATACGTCGAACCCTGAACCCCCAGTCCCGTCGAACCCCCGGGCCAAGATCCGACGAACCCTGGACCCTGTCGAACCCCGGAACCCCAAGTTCGTCGAGAACCCTAATGTGTGAACCCCTTTCCAAAACCCTATTTCAAAACATGATAACAACTGTTGCATATTAATCATTCATCTCGCATGCATCCTTGTCTGTGGTTGGGGGCCTTCTGCCGATTCACCTAATGATTAAATATGGGGCCCATATGCGGGCAAATCTAGCCTTATATTGGCCTCATTTAAACTTGTGTAGCGAACCGGTACTGTCTTTTGTTTTGATAATGCAACATTTAATTTGCGGGTGATCTAAACAACATGCGCCATCTAATTAATTGTCGGGACCCCGGTTCCGCTTAATATGACCTAATCGCATCGCACCTTTGCCATGTCATACATCATACATGCATCATGCCGTTCTTCAGCCGTTGTATTAAATATTGCATCCGGTGTTTCTTCTAGTGTTTTGCTTCTTCGCGGATAAGGCCGTTGAGTTGATGTGAGCTTCGCCCCGATCTTCGGTTGAACCTTCGACAATGTTTTCAGGCGAGCATCTCCCTCTTTCTACCTATCTTACTTTTATAGTATTTACTCCCCTCCTGTTGATCTATTGCTATCTGTGTTGCGATGCTCTAGTTTTCGTACCCTTTGATATCCCCTGCAGCCGTATATTGCCTTGGACACATCCTATTACCTGTTGTTTGGTAGCTAGTTGGACTTGCGTGTCGTAGTCGCTTGCTCAAAGTGTCGCGTGTTGTCAAATGCCACGCTTGTTGATGTATTGCCGCATGTTGATGTTGGAGATGATTCTAGTTTTACTTATCGTCACTTTACTTTACTGCTTAACAACTAAAATTGAAATAAGCAGAGGCATCGGTGGGTGATAGATAATATTTGGTTTCGACGCCCACTTGTGTCCGTAAGACCCCGAGTACTTGATACCTTGCCTTGTTTTATCGCTATCCACATTCGGGAGTATGGGATCCCCGAGCGAGCTTGATTCATTCTTATTTCTTGGGGCCACAAACTAGTTTGAGGTTTTATTTATTCACGCACTTATGCCATGCTACTTTGTATTTAATTTGTGCGAGGAGCACCTTTGGTTAGGATCGAGGATTGATTACGTATCGACAAGCCCAGCCACACTTTCGGGTTCCCGATGCATTGACCATTTCGACGAACCTTGAGTCCGTCTCGAGCTTGCTTACTCCGTTCTCGGGATCTACTCAATGGGTGGCCCCTAAATATTCTGAATCCTGTGATTGTTCGTGAAAGCCGTGAGCCGTTGGGTTTTGATTTGGTTTTTTCGAGGTTGATCGGCGTGTGTTGCTATTGGTGCACCCGGCCGGTAAAACTTTCAAAGCCGTGTCCGCGGATATGGGCGACTTGGAGGACAAGATCTCGATCATAGACAAGCATAACTAAAGTTTACTGCTATAAATTTGACTTATAATGACTAGTAATCAGCTTCACTATAATGGAATGGCTAATTAATACTGCCCACAATTGCTTGTTTGGTTGTCGCTTGCGACAATTGTATCTGACTAGTAAGTATTGCAACTACAACGGAATGGCTGAATAAAAGTACCAACAACTGCTGGGTTTCGGGTTTATCTCATGCTATCTGTATCTGATTAGTAATTGTTGCAACTATAACGGAATGATTGACTAAAAGTGCCCACTGCTTATTTTTATCAGGAAGATTATCTAAACCTGACTAGTAAAGTGCCGCAACTATAACCGAATAAGTAAAACTGCCAACCGTGTGAGTTCCTCGGTTGACTTCCTCGTTTGGTCTCGAGGGGGAAAAGCCAGGGTGGGTTTGTTTGATGATAGTATCAGGTTGGTTCCGGATAGGTCCTTCTTACCCCCTCTGAATTGCCGCCAGTTGTATCGAGTCTCTATAGGTTGTTTAGTGCATGTTGCCGCTCAGTCCACCACACCTATGTAGGCGAGGACCGCCATTCTAGCCTCGCTGTGTCGCCTCAAGATTAACGCTCCTTCTTTTTCCTTTGCCCTTTGCCGGCACCCCTTTTGTTTAAGCAGGTTTTGAGATCGACGCCGTTAGCCGGGTTACCCTTCCGGCTTGGCCTGGGCAGGGTTATGGACGCCATTGGTTATTCTTCAGGGATCTTAGCCCCATTTGCATCTTGTCCGTAGTCGGACGCTCCATCTTTTCAAGGTGATTTGGATCTTTGTATAATATATTTGTAGTCTTGACTCTTGGAGTCGCCGTTATATATATATCTGTCTGTGGGTCCCATCGAGGACTGTTGTGTAATGTTATTACTTCGTTTTCCACCCGCACGAAAGTGCCTGGTGGGCACCTTTGAATCGTTTCTATGCGGGTTTGGTGAATTTTGCCCAAACTTGCATAGGTCCGATTCTGAGGGTGTTACACCTTGATTAGCTCGTCCGACTCTTACATGACTCGGCCGATATAAACAGTAACTCGGCTCATGACAAGGGAGACTCCTTTCATCTTTCCCCTGTCTCGACCCTATCCGGGGTCACCTCCCCAACACTAATACAGGATACAAACTCCATGGACTTACAAGTTCCCTTTTTATTTCACACCGGTGACATCCATATACAAAAGAACAAGATATCAACTAAGTACAAAGTACAAGTGCAATGTTGAAAACATTCCCCGTGATAGCACGGTTCTACTAATTCCAACTTATAAGTGCAAGCATATACAACAAAGTTGTCACAATGGTTCAAGTTTATTAGGGGCAAAGAATATAAAGTGTGCCATCAAGTTCGTGAGGGCTTTAATCACTAACTTTTCACATAATAAAATGGTTTTTAATTGGAAGATAGTTGAAAACAAGAATATACTTGGAATGGTGTAACACACCATGCATAGGAGTTTATAGTGGACACTTTGGAATAACTTGGTTTCTTGGGAGTTGGAAGCATGAGTAGAACTTACTCAAACAAGTGGAGGCTAGCAAAAGACTGGGAGCAACCAACTAAGAGAGCAATAATGGCCATAATCATGAAGTGCAACAAAGCATACTAATCAAAGCAAAGAGTGGTACTATAAGTCAAGGACTAAATGATCATAGAGGCTAATGGTGACTTGTGAGAGTCATAACATGGTGTGATCATGTGCCAAGTCAACCCAAGCAAAGCATCAAGATGAATACCACAATACTATGCTTTTGCATGCTAAAACAATGCATACTTTCTTCAAGGCACACTAAGCAATCCAAATTGTTTGGAACAAGACATGCTACAATAATAATCACTAAGCATAATGTCAAAACAACACCTAGCATGTCATGCTAAAGTCTAAGTCACAGTCAATGCAAGCTCCTCTTGCACTTCAAGCAAGAACTTACTACTCCTTTCCAAATACCAAGTAAACTTATTTGCAAAACAACACAGCGAGAACGGGGGTCCAAACTACTTAAGAAAACTAAACAAATTAAGCAAAGCAAACAAAAACTAAGACGCTCCAAGAACAACACAACTGTGCATGAAAAAATAAAAAACGAAGTGTCTAGATAGACCTGAGGTTTTTATTGATGAAGAAGGGGATGCCTTGGGCATCCCCAAGCTTTGACGCTTGTTTCTCTTGGATATTTCTTGGGGTGACACCATGGTGGCATCCCCAAGCTTGAACTTTTGTCCATTCTTTATCTCATTACATCATTCTCTCTCTACACCTGAAATTTTTCCTTCACACAAAAATTCACACAATCTTCATTAGCGACATTAGTGTATTCAAAAGATATTAGACCTCTTGTTGTCACTCGTTTTGGGCTCATAGCTAATCAAGAAAAATGGCGAGAGAAACGCACTCGGAAAGGTCCACTACGAGGAATATTGATCATCAAAAATACACCATATCAAGTCAAGCCATGATCAGGCTTAATAGCCGATTATGATAGTGTTTAGAGAAGATTTGCAGAGTGATATATGGAGGCTTCAACTATGACTCCTTCAATATGAACTCAAATGAAAAAGTTCAAAACACGAAAGTTGTGCGTCTTGTCTAAACAATCAACTTTGTTTTTTGAATCATCTCAATACGAGTTAGTATACGAAAGTTAGAGTCAAAATACTACCAAAGGCTAAATTGGCACGGACACAACCGGGTTGTCGCCGGACCACAGACATTGTCTCACCTTTGGCGTGGACGAAAGTGCAAAATTCGTCTGAAAACCGCTAGACTAACGCATCTGCTTACGAACAAGATTGAGCGGTCAAGATCAACTCGGATGAAAAAGTCATAAACATGAAAGTTGTTAAGTGTGTTCGCACACGAACACGTCACGTGTACCTCCGGCGTCGAGCGCGATACGCAAGACACGTCGCCGGAGGAGCCTCGCCGGAAGCGCGATACGCAAGACAGCCGGCGAGATCTTTTCAGCATCCGAAACCCCACGCGCCCGGGAGAGACCCCGTCTGGACGCACGGCGGTTGACATAGTCATACCCTACGGTACATGACTTCAGCATACCTGGTCCAGCCCAAGGAAGGCCCACAGCAGATACACGCTGACCCACGACGATTTTCGGGTGGCCAAGGCCCATGACGCCTTCGGATCCTTGGAGAGCAAGACTAGCATAGATAGGAAATTCGAAGGGATAAAACCCTAGAGCTTGTAACCGACTAGGACTATGCTCGGGACCTGCCTAAGTCTATATAAAGGCTAGGAGGGCACGTCCTAGAGCTCTCGACTCATACTTTCGCACACACCTCCACGCCAGATTGAATCTGCGCACCCTGTAAGCTTCGGTTCCGCCGTAATCAAGAGCAGACAAGCAGGAGTAGGGTTTTCCTCCGGCTCGAACTGGGTAAATCTCGTGTCCCCTGGTTGCTTGTCTGTTAACCGTGCCACGATCTCCAGCATCCCCATCTTCTCCAAAACCCAAGTCCATAACAATGGGCATTGATGAGATTAAACCTCGTCAATTGGCGCCGTCTGTGGGAAACGAGGTTGCTGATTGTGCGATCGTGACGGTCCCAACCCGATCGATCTACAACTCCGCGGTGATGGAGAATCACCTCCTCTTTGGGACTTTCGACTTCACCGCCCACTCGCCGGCCACCATGAAGGATTTCGAGCCCGTAGGCAACGGACTCGAGATTTTGTTCGGGAGCTTCTGCTTCCAGGTGGGACAAACTGGCACCCTCCGCCTTCCTGAGCGGGTGCCCGTGCCATCAATCAGGCCCGCCTCGTGGGCTCCACACCCCGTGCTACGCATGTCACCATCAACAGATGAGTTCTACAGCAGCAGCAGCTGCAACTCCGATCTGTGCGATCCACCTTCGGATGAAGGGACCTACGGTTCCGGACCCGAAAGCTGCGGCAGCAGCGAACCGATCTATGAGCGCTACCTATGCGCCGCGGTCATCCAGGATCAATAAACGCCCAACCCGCCGCCCAACACGAACCCCAACCCGCAGGACGGAAACGGCGGAAACGGCGGGAACAGAAGAAGCCAATCCCCCCCACCCCAAGGGGAAAACAATGGCCACGTCATCCAACTTAGCAAAGAAGGATGGATCCAGGCATGCCGTGCCGTCGCAGGCGACATAGTCCTACTCGTGCATGCCCCACGTGACCTACTGATGGCATACCACTACCTCCTCATCGAGGAGCATAAGAAGCAAGTCAAGATGCAGGAGACGCTCGATAAACGCAAGCAAGCAGCCTCCGAGTCCAGCGCGCGACGAGCTGTGCTCTTCGCCATGGCACCCGGCTCTAGCACGAATGGAAATCAGGGAAACAAGCACCGCTCGCGGGTGGATAACATGGATCCCAAGGAACGCCGTGATGTGACTCGAACTCTCCACACATCGTTCATGGATATGGATGCCGACGGCAACATCATCCCGAAGACAACACAAGCTGCGATCCTGGCAGCCATCGCGTATCTCGCGGCCCACCAACCTCCGGAGGGGGACTCGAAAAGAGCCATGCATAAGTACGCACTCACCGGACTCGGACTCGTCGGAGCTGCGCTCCATGAAGACGCTCCTGCGGAGCCGAAGAAGAAAGCTCCGGTCAGGCGCGACCGTATCCCCACCCCTTCATCCGAAGAGGAAGAGGAACATGACCTTACTTGAAGGAAGAAGAGCTCGCATCGCCATAAACGCGACTACGACGCCAGAGACGCGCTTACACAGTGCAAAATCGACAAAGCGCGAGCCAAACGCGCATGCTCGTCCGAGTCCGAGATGGATGAAGATGAAGGAGAACTCTGTGGAGCTCGATGCTTCAGCAGATCTGTTCGACGAACAAAGATGCCACACAATTTCAAGCTTCCTTCGGATACTCCGAAGTTCAACGGCACGCAAGATCCAAAATCTTGGCTCAGCGATCATCTGTCATCCGTCAAGCTGCACGGAGGTAACAAAGAAACCGCCATGCAATTCCTCCACCGCACCGAGGTGTGGCGCTGGTCCTCAAGCCACCTATCATCAGGATCCATCCGAAGTTGGGAGGAGCTAGCTTACAGCTTCATCCGAAATTTCAAGGGCACCAGCAAGAGGCCAGCCTCAATCAAAGAGTTGCGAGCCTGCACTCAGAGAACGGGGGAATCTATTCGCTCGTACATATTACGCTGGTCTACCACCAAGAATTTCGCAGCGCATATCTCCGAGGAGAGGGCCATCAACGCCTTTAGAGACGGCGTCAAGCGCCAAGATTTCAAGGAAGAAATTGGGCGTGTCAAGCCCAAGACACTCGACCACCTCATGAAAATTGCCAACAGTTGGGCAGACGGCGAAGATTGCATCCAGCAAGCGCAATCAGATGAAGAGGACGACTACGGCCGAAGGCGAGAACGCCGCAGCAAGAGGAGATCGCGTGTCAATGAAGACCGCGACGGACCCGACATGGTCGCGGCTGGCTACGCCGACAGCCGCAACAGTGGAGGTTACCGCGGAGGAAATCTCCGAGACAGCGGACGATCATCACAATCGTGGCAACGCCGCGATCGCGACAACGGACCTTCAGCATTCGAAAAACTTTCGGGTCCATGCACCATCCACTTCTACATCGACAAGCAAGATGGAAAAAAGAAAGCCAGTCACATGCTCAAGGACTGCCGCGAGTTCCAGAAACTCAGCGAAAGCATGACGCAGATGAGGCAACAAGCCCCAATCCCTGCGTTCGGAAAAGCACCCGCGAAGGAGAAATAGCACACGGAGCTCCTCCTCCGCCACCTATTGGAGGCCCAAACCAACCAGTCGCACCAGCGCAAAACAACGCCGGGGTCGTATACCCCCCCCACCAAAGGGAGCGCTAAATATGATCCAGAAGGGACGCCCCACAAACAGGGTGCAGAAGAAAATCACCCGACAAATCAACTTGGCCGTGGCAACTCCACCTGCCATCCCTGAGTACCTCAGCGGATCAGAGTCCTGCATCACGTTCACTCGCACGGATCACCCTTGCCAGATCCCTCGCCCAGGTCATGCTGCCCTGGTGCTGGAGGCGCAGATCGGAGGTTTCGAGATGAGTCGCGTCTTCATGGACGGTGGCAGCGGCATCAACCTAATGTTCGCAAGCACCCTGGCAGCTATGCGGATCCCGCAATGCAGCCTGGAACAATCAGACACAACGTTCCACGGCATTGTACCAGGAAAGGGCATATTCCCCCTGGGCAAAATAGGTCTCGACGTCATCTTCGGGAAGCCGGACAACTTTCGGCAGGAGCGACTCGAATTCGAAGTGGTGGACTGGCCGTCCCAATACCACGCCATCCTGGGGCGTGTAGCATTCGCAAGGTTCCTGGCCGTCCCACACTACGCATACCTACTACTCAAAATGCCAGGACCAAGGGGCGTCATCACATTCCATGGGAGCTTCACCCGATCGGACCAATGCGACAGGGATTTCAACAAAATCTCCCAGTCTTTCGGCATGCAAGACGAGCTTGTAAGGCTCCGCGAGGTGACAGACAATGGGCTGCCCCCAGTCACAAGGCATAACGCACCTGACATGTCCTTCGACTCCACCGTCAACACCAAGAAAGTGCAGGTCCATCCGACGGATGCCTCCAAGACGGCCTTGATAGCCAATGATCTCAGCACCGCATAGGAAGGTGCACTCGTCGAATTCCTCTGTGAGCGCTGGGAAATCTTCGCCTGGTGTCCTGCGGACATGCCAGGAGTTCCCAGGGAATTCGCCGAGCATGCACTCAATGTCTTTCCAGACACCAAGCCAGTCAAGCAGTCCATCCGAAGACCTGAGCCAGAAGCTATCGGCAAGGAAATCAATAGACTGCTCGCTGCAGACTTCATCAGGGAAATCAAAGAAAGCGAGTGGCTTGCAAACACGGTGATGGTCCCGAAGAAGGACACGGACATCCTGCGGATGTGTGTGGACTTCACGTCACTAAATAAGCATTGCCCAAAGGACCACTTCCCTCTTCCACGGATCGACCAGATCATCGATTCGACTGCAGGTTGCGAGAAACTCTCCTTCCTCGACGCCTACTCAGGCTATAACCAGATTCGGCTCAAGGTCGAAGATCAGGAGAAAACGGCGTTTATCACACCGTTCGGAGTATTCTGTTACAACACAATGCCCTTCGGGCTAAAGAACGCGGGTGCCACGTACCAGCGATGCATGCAGGCCTGCCTCAAGGACCAGATTGGTCGCAACGTCCAAGTTTATGTCGACGACATAGTAATAAAAACCAGAGAGGCAAGGACACTTATCGACGATCTCCGCGAGACGTTCGACAACCTAGATCGCTACAGGATCAAGCTCAATCCCGAAAAGTGCGCCTTCGGCGTCCCATCAGGTCAGTTGCTCGGGTACTTTATCTCTCAACGAGGGATCGAAGCGAACCCGAAGAAAATCAAAACCATCATGGCGATGGAGAAGACGAAAAACCTCAAGGGCGTCCAGCAGCTCGCAGGACGAGTAGCGGCACAGGTTCATCAGCCGTATGGGAGAGAAGGCCCTACCATTCTACCTTCTGCTGCGTAAAGTAGACAAGTTCGAGTGGACGCCAGAAGCCAACGACGCATTCGAAAGCCTCAAGCGGCTCCTCTCCACCTCGCCCGTTTTGGTCACGCCAAAGGAACACGAGCCCCTGCTGCTGTACATAGCAGCCACACATCAGGTGGTCAGCACCGTACTCGTGGTCGAACGACCCGAAGAAGGCAAGACCCACGGGGTCCAGCGCCCAATTTACTACCTCGGCGAGGTACTGACACCAACAAAGCAGAGGTACCCTCACTACCAGAAGCTAGCCTACGGCGTGTTCATGACGGCTCGTCGGTTGAGCCATTACTTCCAGGAGTACCAAGTGATGGTCGTCAACGAAGCACCCCTAAACAGCATCCTGAATAACCCAGAGGCCACAGGACGGGTGGCCCTGTGGGGCATTGAACTATCACCCTTGGACATCGTCTACGAGAAGCGACACACAATCAAATCTCAAGTCCTTCCAGACTTCCTGGTGCACTGGATGGAGCTGCAGCTGCCAGACACCCCAGACATGTCGCAGTCCTGGACAATGCATTTCGACGGCTCCAAGCGAAGTCGAGGCGAGGGTCATACTGACCTCCCCGCAAGGTGACAAGATGAAATATGTTCTTCGGATGAAATTCAGGGCCTCCAACAACGAAGTCGAATACGAAGTCCTCATCCATGGCATGAGGATGGCAAAGATATGCGGCGCAACACGCCTGGTCATCTACGGTGACTCCAACCTCGTCGTCCAGCAGACGATGAATGAGTGTGACGCACACGCCGAAAACATGATCGCGTACCGCGCGCTCTACAACGCACTCGAAGGAGAATTCGACGGCTACAAACTTCGGCACGTCGGAAGAGAGAGAAACGAGGAAGCCGATAGACTCGCCAACATCGGCTCCACCTGCGCAAAGGTGCCACCAGGTGTGTTCCTCGAACAAATCTGCGTGCCATCCATCAAGCGAAAATTCCCCAAGGGATCACCCGAAGAAGCAGAACACTCGGGGGCTACGCTACCCGAAGGACACGAAGGACCCGAGAAACTGGACACAGAGGTAGCCATGGTCAACCTAATGCAGGTCATGGCAGTCGAAGAATCCTGGACACGACCGTACCTCCAGTTTATGATAACCGGAGAATTGCCTGACAGCCCAACAGACGCCCGGCGCATATCTCGCCGGTCAAAAGCCTTCACCGTCATAAACGGCGAGCTGTACAAACGCAGCATCACGGGTATACTTCAACGGTGCGTCACCATCGACGACAGCAAGGCCATACTCCAAGACATCCACGAAGGCATCTGTGGCCACCATGCAGGCAGCCGCTCCCTTGTCGCTAAAGCTCTACGAGCAGGATTCTACTGGCCGACGGCCATGAGCGATGCAAAGGACATCGTCCGAAGATGCAACGGCTGCCAACGGTTCGCCGACAAACCGCATGCACCTGGGTCCGAGCTCAGGCCCATACCTATAGCTTGGCCTTTCGCTCAATGGGGCCTTGACATGATCGGCAAACTGCCAAAATCCTCGAAAGGAGGACACGTCTTCCTTCTGGTTGCGGTCGACAAATTCACCAAGTGGATCGAGGCCATGTCGGTCACCAACCAGAAAGGCAAAACTGCCGTCAAGTTCTTCGAGTCCATTGTGTACAGGTTCGGCGTACCACACAACATCATCACCGACAACGGATCGAACTTCATCTACGAAGAATTCCAGGACTTCTGCGAAGGCCTTGGGATCAACATCACATATGCCTCAGTGGCGCACCCGCAAACGAACGGGCAAGTGGAAAAGGCCAACAGCCTAATCGGAGCAGGCATCAAGAAGCGCCTCATGGGCTCACTCGAACACAAAGCTGGAAATTGGACGAAGGAGCTACCCTCCGTCCTGTGGAGCTTACGAACTACGCCAAACAGCTCCACCGTCTACACACCGTTCTTCATGGTACACGGAGCCGAAGCCGTGCTACCGGCACGCCACCAGCCCCACGGGTCGTCGCCACAATGTTGAATCCACGGCTGCACTCGAAGACGCCGTCGATACACTCGACGAAGCACGGGATATAGCAGCAGCTCGATCAGCGGTGTACCAGCAGAGTCTCCGCAACTACCACAGCCGCCGGCTGCGCCCAAGGTCCTTCGTCGAAGGAGACCTCGTTTTGTGACTCAAGCAAAAGCGACCGAATAAATTCGAGTCGCCATGGGAAGGACCCTACGTCATCACCGAAGTCATCCCAAGTGGCGCCTATCGCCTCAAGCACGTGGAGTCTGGAGTCGCATACTCCAACCCATGGAATATTTCGCACCTGCGACGGTTCTATCCGTAGAAACCTACCCCTTCTTTTGCTTTCAATAAGGCTTCTAGCCAAGGCTACTCAGCCGAACAATGTATCTTCTCCATTACGATATAAATAAAGCTAAGTGTCTCGCCCCAAAACTTCGTTTCACAATTTTCTACAACTATACTATATGCTACAAACGCACTCGGGGGCTCCCCCCACCTCACGATTTCATCAACCGAGGGCCAAACGTGTACACCTGAGCAGCTGACAACGTCAGGCAAATGAAAAGGACACGTATCCAATTAAAGCACTGCGTGCTCACATACAAACAAACCTTTACAACAAAGGGCACAACACGCCTAGCCGAAATATACAAATTTTACATCTCTCTCTTTCTACAGGTACTACCTATGTTGAAGAATAACCTGGACACGCTGCTCAAACAAATCTACAATCTGTTCGGCATACTGCCTCAGAGTCGCGTAATGCGGACGCATGTCCCACTCGCTACCATTAGGGCGAAGAGGTGGCCCAGCAGCCACGACAGCCAAATCCACATCAGGCCGGTGCAGCCTCACAAGAGACAACGCAGCCTTCACTCCGGCGACAAGCTGCTGCCGCATCAACTCCTTGACATTGCTCACGTTCCGAAATTTCGACAGAAGACCCGCAAGGCTTGTTGGCACGACATCCAAAGGGAACATGACGTGCAGCACGGAGGAAAGCGATGTCTGCACTTGGCGGAGCACCCGCGAAACTTGATGAACACGATCCTGCACCGTCGCCAGGGCTATGGCGCGATCACGATCCATCCAGAAGAAGCCGCCGGCCTCCATATCCTGTTGAGTCAAGCAGTTGACCCGAACAGCGACACGCTCTTTTTCTTCCCTCGGAGCAAGATTTGCACCTGCTGCAATCGAACAAAATAATAGTAAGGCCAACAGGCTCACCCGAAGACCAGAGATACAGCTCGACCAAAGAACAACTTACATTGCAGCTGCTCGGACAGACGGACCAACTCCGCCATCAAGTACTCCTCTCTGGCTGCGCCACGATCCGCCTTGGACTTCCAAACGTCGGCATGACCGCGTAGCCCGAGCAATTCCCTCTCCAAACTGCGCACACGATCCCGAAGGAAAGTAAGCAGCAAGGAATCATCCAAGGATGGGCGCAATGGCATTGCGGATGGGACGTCAACAGGGTCAGCACCCGAAGGAACCTATAGCGGTAGCAAAAGAAAGGAACACAAACATTCAGCCAAGGATGGAGCACAACTCAGAGAAATTCATTGAATATATAAAGCCACTACGTGGCAGAAGGATGGTGTTCTTCAAGATATTTACAACAAAAACAAACTACAAACTAGCCTACATTTACTACGTCTAAGATGCAGGAGCCTGAGTCGCTTCGAGCGGGCTTAGCTTTGGCCCTCGCTGCGCGGTGCATACTCAGACAGTAAATCAATGAGCTTGGGCCCATATCGCCTGCAGCGAGCAGAATAGGCAGCAAAGGCTACCTCGGATCCATCCGCAGTCGTCGGCATCCGAGAAGTGATCTGGGGCAAGTCCAGCTCCGCTCCAGCCGCCAAGGCCATCGCCAGCCCGACGGACGCGCCGATGCCCTTCTGCTTGCGCTTGTACGCCGCAGGTGCTTCGGCTGACAGAGCCTCTGCCAGAGCGTCCACATCATCAAGGGTTGCGCCCTTCGGAAAAAACTCCTGGTAAAAGCGACCAAGGACCTCTTTCGTCTTGGCAAGGGAGTTGACGACGGTGCTGCAGCGGTCTTCGATCGCCACAGTGGCATCATCTAGAGCACTCCCTTGCTCCAGAGCACCGCGGTCGAACTTGATGCCTGCGACATCTGAGACAAAAGAAGAAAACATGAAGAAAAGCTGCATAGAATAAAGACCCAAAGAAAAAGAAACAAGTACAAAACTAGCACTCACCCGAAATAGCCTTGGCAGCAGCCATGAGCTTCGCCGCCACCTCTTTTTCGCGAGCAGCCGCAACCGTGGCCAGCTGCTCCTCACGATCCGCGGACTCCTGCCGCAGACGCTCCTTCGCTTCGGCTGCCTCAGTCAGCTCCAGCTCGAGGCGCTCTTTCACGCCAATGGCGGTTTTGGCCTTCTGCTCCGACTGACCAAGGCTCTTCTTGAGAGCGTCGACCTCACGGAGAGAGTCATTATGCTCCTCTGCGTT
Organism: Avena longiglumis; assembly: GCA_030063025.1. Taxonomy (NCBI): domain Eukaryota; kingdom Viridiplantae; phylum Streptophyta; class Magnoliopsida; order Poales; family Poaceae; genus Avena; species Avena longiglumis. The sequence continues at coordinate 508,290,999 of CP125976.1, read as the reverse complement.
CAAGACAAACAAGTGTCAAAGAACAGGGCCAGGATAAGCAAGAGAGGAATTAAAAGGCAGACGGATACCTTGAAGCTGCCGAAGTTTCGCCTCCAGCGCCAAGTGCTCCCCCACCAGCCGCTTGGCCTCCTGAACAAAAGGCTGCAGAAAAAAGAAATAGCAGTAAGAAAATGACTTGGGGGCTACGCCCAACACAAAGGAATAAAAACAACATCAGCACACGAAGACACTCGGGGGCTTCCCCCGCGACATGAAGCAGAAAACTTAGATGCTCCGATGGCGACCCCGAAGCCCCGCCTGCGAAATTCTGAGGCGCAACCACCAGCACCTCCCGCACAGGAGGATCTGGAGCGACGCCACCCTAAGTCGCCACCGTTTGAGGTGGAGGAGACGCAATTTTCGACTCCCCCATCATCTCTAGTTCACCATCACTGGAGGCATCGTGGGAGGATTGCCTGCATACAAACCAATCAGCACAAGTACAAAAATCACGAAGGAACAAGGACAACAGTACAATAAGAAAACTTACGAGCCCAATGCGCTCAGGTCGAAGATAGGAGAAGCCCGTCGGGCCCTCTTCTCCTCTTTCTTCTCTTCCTTCTTCTCCTCCTTCTTTTCTTCCTTCTTCCGTTTTGCTGGCGGGTGCAGCGCGACATCCCGCACAGGAATGGCTGGAAGGGGAGAGGAAGAACCTCCATGACCATCACTATGACGCTCAAGGCCCAGAGGATTTCTGGGAGTCGGAGGAGTCGAGGCATCCGAAGACTCACTGGAGCTCCGTGATCGCTTGCGCGAATGGTCCTCACTCGACTCGTCGGCATCCTCCGCTGGAGATCGCGCTGACGGTAGCTCGGACACGGAATCAACCACTTCATTATCCGGGGCATTCGGATACCTTTCGGGCAATGGTGGTACCATCCCCGACACCTTGAAGCTCTACAAAATCAGAAGGAACTTTGTTAGCAAACAAAGGAAACAAATACACAGCCGAAAAAAATAAAGGGGAGCACTACGTGCACAAATCTACACCTTCGGCACGACCAACGTCGAAGAAAAGGGAGGAGTCAGCGACTTCCCCGGGATTTCTTCGTCGGCCTTGAACTTCAATAGCGCGCGAAGAGCCTTGTCAAGATCCCCCTCAGAGATTTTCTCACTCGAAACCCTCGTCGGATCACGACGCCCAGAATACAGAAACATCGGGTGCGCCCTCGCTTGGAGAGGCTGCACCCGACGCTCAAGAAACGTCCGGATGATGTCCACACCGTTCACCTCCTTCTCAGGAATCAGTTGGAGATCCTCCACCCGACGGTACAGGGCCTCTATCTCTGCCACCTCACCGTCTAAGATTTGGTTTTTCCAAGACCTTTTCTTCTCAATCATTTGGGAGGGGTCAAAGGGAACAAGACCATAATCTTGCCTGGGCACTATGGAGTCGCGGATATAAAACCATCGCCTCCGCCAGTACTGGACAGATTCAGACATGGAAAAGGAAAAGAAGAGCAGATTGGGACTAAGAGAGATGATGAAACCCCCAATGGGGTACACACCATCCGAACCAGATTGCCTCTTCACGGAATAGAGCTTCCGGAAGAGGCTAAAGTGCGGCTCAATGCCAAGCCAGCACTCGCAAAAAGTGATAAAACAAGCAATGTGGAGAAGAGAATTGGGAGACAGATGATGCAGCTGAACCCCATAAAAGAAGAGCAGTCCACGAAGGAAGTCATGGACTGGATACGAAAACCCACGCAAAACGAAGGCGAGAAACATAACCCGGTACCCAGATGGGGGACGGGGGATTACCTCATTGCCGGGGAGTTTAACAACCTCCCTGTCCTCCGGGATCAAGCCCCGCTCGCGCAGCTTGCGGAGATCGCTCTCCCGCATCTCTGATCGCTGCCAGCCACCATCGGTGACGCGAGGAGCGGCGGCGCTTTTCTTTCCTCCGGCGGCGCTGGTCCCAACCGCAGATGAAGACTTCTTTGGTTTCCCCATCACGCTACGACGGCGCCGGCGGTGAAAACGTACAAAGGATGATGGAAATGTGGAAGGAAATCCCAGCGCGAAGCAAGAATCGCTCGAGCGCAAGGAGGCAGTGAAACACAAGAACTGGTGCGGTGAAAACAAACCACGGTTCCCCTCAGTGATTTTAACAGCGAAGACGACGCATGGCAGCCGTTCATCCAGAAGACCTAACGCCAAAGGCAGATCTGGCCGTACACGTGTCAACACCACAACGAACCGTCGTTACCACGCCATCCACTACGCGCGGAAATCGAGGAGACGCCGTAATTATCTCCACGCCCCGCGTGACCGGTCAATTCAAAGTCAGCAAGTGGGACCCATGTTCGTCCAGTCAAGTCATCTCTGGCGTAGCAGACGCTTGAGGTCATCGATCGTCAGCACTGATGTCATCAAAGGCTATCCTAGCACCAATTACGATTCTTCGGCTCCACAGCTAAGAGCTAAGAGTACTTACTCGAATCTTCGATTTGACTAAGTACTCGGGGGCTACTCCTATCAGGAGCGCTGACCGCGCACCCAGAAGATGAATAACGACAAAGTATTTCTTTGAGTCCTACGTCGAGTCTGCGACTCCACTACGGACTCGGGGGCTACTCCCATAGGGAGGATGGATTTAATCATCCGAATTTTTTTGAGTCCTGCGGACCTAACAACCGAATAAATGCTTGAACTAAAGTCTCTGCTCGAGTCTACGACTCGAACAGACACTCGGGGGCTACTCCCATAGGGAGCGCTGGTCGCGCACCCTATGAAATCTTCGACTGCGATCTTTCGGATCAGCACGCAAAAACTTTTCGGCAACTCTGCCCCAACAAAACGCTGAGTGAGCGACAGTCTCCTTGGCCACCCGAAGCACCTCCGTGGTGACAAATGTTCGGATGCTGCGTCTGCGACGCAAAGATAAGACCTGCAGATATCATCTGATGGCCTGGCAACGTACACGACTGCGCTCTGCTAGTATAAATCCATGCTTACAGGCGTGATGAAAAATTCTGACGGACGCGTTGGGTATATCAATTAAAAACACTGGAATTCCGCTCCTGTAAGTCCTCCGCGGCCTTAGTCGAATTACCCCAGCATATGTTCCAGGTTTGAGTTGAGGGACTCGAACTTGAATAAGATCGTGTTGTTTCGTCCTAAGACAGTTAACTGACCCTGATCCGTCGGGTGAGTCAGGCACACGCATCAACAGTCCCTACACACATATATTATTGCACCCGAAAATGGAAGAGTCTTCAGCCGAATCTACGATTCGACTGAACACTCGGGGGCTACTGACATGGTCATACCCTACGGGTACATTACTTCAGCATACCTGGTCCAGCCCAAGGAAGGCCCACAGCAGATACACGCTGACCCACGACGATTTTCGGGTGGCTAAGGCCCATAACGCCTTCGGATCCTCGGAGAGCAAGACTAGCATAGATAGTAAATTCAAAGGGATAAAACCCTAGAGCTTGTAACCGACTAAGACTATGCCCGAGACCTGCCTATATATAAAGGCCAGGAGGGCACGTCCTAGAGCTCTCGACTCATACTTTCGCACACACCTTCACGCCAGATTGAATCTGCGCACCCTGTAACCTTCGGTTCTGCCGTAATCAAGAGCAGACAAGCAGGAGTAGGGTTTTCCCTCGAGGGCTGAACACAGGTAAATCTCGTGTCCCCTGGTTGCTTGTCTGTTAACCGTGCCACGATCTCCAGCATCCCCATCTTCTCCAAAACCCAAGTCCATAACAATGGGCATTGATGAGATTAAACCTCGTCAGCGGTGATGGGCTGCCCTAGGTCGGTTCGCCCGCCCCTAGGACCTCGTGGATCGAAGCTCTCCAACACGAAGAACGTCGATGAACGATGAGCAGAAAACCAGGGCGGAAGAGAAAAAGTAGAGGTTTGTAGATTGGTTTTTGCGATTGTGTGTTGTTTTCAATCGGCCGTCACCCCTCATGTATATAAGGAGCGGCTGGACTTTCCGTGCAAGAAAGAAGGCTGGATCCACGTCCAAAACCCTAGTTGGGGTCCAACTCAAACAAGTAAACTCGAAATTTGCATAACTGTTCGGTCAAAAACTTGCTTGTACCTTCTGGACCACTTTCGAGATAGTAAACGAGCTCAGATCAAAATATCATAAAAAGCAAAGTTGTTTGTCTCGAAAATACAAAGAACTTTTATGTTTTGCACTTTTTCATATGACCTGATCTTCATTGCCTTCTCCTCTTGTTTTCGTATCAAAGTCGGATTGCGACCGAACGAATTTAACTTAATTCGGATGTATTTTGTATCTGGAAGTCGTATACTTGATCGGATGAAGATGATTCCAAAAGTAAAGTTGTTCGTCTCGAAAAACTGAACAACTTTCATGTTTATGACTTTTTCATCCGAGTTGATCTTGACCGCTCAATCTTGTTTGTAAGTAGATGCGTTAGTCTAGCGGTTTTCAGGCGAATTTTGCACTTTCGTCCATGCCAAAGGTGAGACAATGTCTGTGGTCCGGCGACAACCCGGTTGCATCCGTGCCAATTTAGCCTTTGGTAGTATTTTGACTCTAACTTTCGTATACTAACTCGGATTGAGATGATTCAAAAAATAAAGTTGATTGTTTTGACGAGACGCACAACTTTCGTGTTTTAAACTTTTTCATTTGAGTTCATCTTGAAGGAGTCATAGTTGAAGCCTCCATATATCACTCTGCAAATCTTCTCTAAACACTATCATAATCGGCTATTAAGCCTGATCATGGCTTGACTTGATATGGTGTCTTTTTGATGATAAATATTCCTCGTAGTGGACCTTTCCGAGTGCGTTTCTCTCGCCATTTGGCTTGATTAGCTATGAGCTCAAGACGAGTGACAACACAATGCCCCCCTGTTTTCTGGCAGAGCTTGCGTGCCAGAAAATAACTTGCATCATTTTTATTCTAAGGGCGATGTCAAAACTCCACCGGCCATTTGTTCTTAGGACGATAACTACGTACCGGCCATATATGCTAAGGGCGATAATTACATATCGGCCATATGTGTGCTCAAGCTTCTTGCCACACACTCGGGTAGAATTTCTTTAGATATTTTCCATTGAGAGCCCGAGGCAGTAAATTCCCTCTCATAGATTCCACTAAATATGAATTCCCGGGAACTACTCTCGCAACCTTGAAAGTACCCTCCCTGCTCGGAGACCACTTACCAAACTTTCTGTCTTTCGAACCAACCGGCAGAATCACCTTCCACACCAAATCGCCAACTTGGAAGCTCTTCAACTTTACCTTTTTATTGTAAGCTCTTGCTACCCGTAACTTTTCTTTCTCTATATATTTCAAAGCAAATAAACGTTTATCGGCAACTTCATCAATGTTGTCCATCATCAAGTTATGGAAATCTACTGCTGATAAGTCATTTTGCTTAGCAAATCTCAAAGCAGCCAGATTTACCTCCACTAGCAAAACGGTTTCTTGTCCATACACAAGTTCATACGGAGTTACCTTTGTCGCACCATGCCTTGAGATTCTATGCGCCCATAAATCTTCGGACAATACTTCATGCCACTTTCTTGGATGATCTTCAATCTTCTTCTTGATAAGCTTGAGCAAAATCTTATTGCTTGACTCATCTTGTCCATTAGCTTGCGCATAATATGGAGATGAACTAAGCATCTTTATCTTGTAAGATTCGGCGAACTCTTTTACTTCCTTTGCCATAAATGATGTGCCTTGATCTGTAGTCAATGTTTGAGGAATACCGAATCTATGTATAATGTGCTCAGTTATGAACTTGATCACTTCTTTATGGGTCATATTTCTGAGAGGTATCGCTTCAGACCACTTCGTAAAATAATCAGTAGCTACCAACACGAACCGATGCCCTTTCGAAGAAGAAGGATAGATCATACCAATGAAATCTAGTCCCCAACCTCTAAATGGCCATGGCTTGATAATAGGATTTAACATAGCAGCAGGAGCCAACTGAATATCACCAAACTTTTGACAAGATTCACATCCTTTATAATACCTAAAGCAACCATTAATCATTGTTGGCCAATAAAATCCTCCACGTCATAAGATCCACTTCATTTTGTGCGCCGACTGATGAGTACCACATACACCTTTGTGTACCTCTCCCATAGCAACCCTTGCCTGATCTTCATCCAAGCATTTCAAAAGAATACCATCAACTGTTCGACGATAGAGATCATTATCTATCAATGTATATTTGAAAGCCATCCGCCGAACAACCCTATCTGTCCTCTTACTAGGATCTTGCAAATATTCAACAATGGGTCTTCTCCAATCTTCATGCCCACCTGCACTAGATCCCTCATTAGTGGCCGAATCAATGGGATTTAATTCGGCCTTATTTATATTAGCAAGCATAAACATCGGCTCATGAGATATATGAAAAATACCACGATAAACATGATATCCAGATGCTTGCTGTGCTAAATCATTTGCATTCCAGTTGTCTTCTCTAGATATATGAGTAATTCTAAAGTAATCCAAAGTAGAAATTATATCTAGACATTTATCAAGGTAAATATTAAGTGATCCATCAAGACATTGGAACACCTTGGATATTTGTTGTACTACTAGCAACGAATCACCAAAAGCCTCAATATGTGTTGCACCTACAGCGGTTAAAAGTTCTAGCCCGAATAATAAAGCTTCATATTCGGCTTGATTATTTGTGCAAAAATATTCTAAGCGACATGAGGCTTCAAAAACAGTACCATGAGGAGACACATAAACAACACCAACCCCTTGGCCATTGTCGCAAACTGAACCATCAAAGTATAGCCTCCATGGTACTAGAGTGACAAAATTAATATCTACATCATGCTTGTTATCAATCCGATGTTCAACTATAAAATTAGCAACAATTTGGCCTTTCATAGATTTTAAAGACTCATAAGCCAAATCATATTCAATTAACGCATAAGCCCATTTACCAATCCTACCGCTAAGAATTTTCCTATGCAACATATATTTAATAACATCGGTTTGACAAGCTATAATGCACATACTAGACAATAAATAATGCCTTAACTTAGTGCAAGCATAATATAAGCATAGGCATAATTTCTCAATAGAGGTATACCTTGTCTCAGCATCCAACAATCGTCGACTCAAATAAGTGATCACATACTCCTTTCCTTCGGTTTCTTGTGTCAAAACAGCACCAACAATGCCTTCCTCCGCAGCAATATAAAGCCTAAAAGGCTCTCCGCGTTTTGGTGCTCTCATCACTGGAGAAGTAGACAAACTTACTTTGATATTTTCGAATGCATCTTGCTGTTTTGCCCCCCAAGTAAAATTGGCATCATTGTTTAACCGAAGGATAGGGGTAAATGCTTCAACTTTCCCAGACAAGTTCACTATGAATCGCCTCAAATAATTAATCTTCCCAAGAAATTTCTGCACATCCTTTTTGCATGTTGGAGCTTGTACTTTCTGGATAGCTTCTATCTTCTTGGGATCAATCTCTATACCATGTTCATGTATAATAAAACCCAAGAATTTACCAGTTGATACACCAAAAGCACACTTCAAAGGATTCATCTTGAGCCCATACTTCCTCATCCTCTCAAGAGATAAACGTAAATCGGCTAAATGAGATTCATTATCGTCCGATTTAACAACAATATCATCAATATAGACTTCAAGTATGACCCCGAGAAGATCATGAAATATTAAATTCATAGCTTTTTGATACGTGGCACCAGCATTTTTCAAGCTAAAAGTCATCACTGTCCATTCAAATAAACCAACAAAACCAGGGCAGCGAAAGGCTGCTTTGAATGCATCTTCTTCAACCATGAATATTTGATTGGTATCTCGCGTTACCATCAAGAAAGCTAATAACTTTGTGTCCAGAGGCATCATTAATAAGCATATCGGCTATTGGCATAGGATACTCATCTTTCGGTGTAGCTCTATTCAAATCTCTGAAATCAAGACAAACCCTCAACTTGCTGGACTCCTCCTTCTCTACTGGCACAATATTAGAAATCCAATCTGCATACCTGCAAGGCTTAATAAAATTAGCTTTAAGCAAACGGCCGATTTCTTCCTTGATCCGGTCATACATCCTTGGATTGAATTTTCGGGCCGGTTGTTTATGAGGTCTAAAACCAACCTTAATAGGCAAACAATGCTCAAATAGCTCTCGGCTCAAGCCAGGCATCTCGTGGTACTCCCATGCAAAGCAATCAACATATTCTTTAAGCAACCCGATTAGTACATCTTTATAATCGGCTTCCAGATTTTTGTTTACAAATGTTGGCCTAGGAATTGAACCATCTCCTATATCTACTTCTTCCAATGGATCGGCCGATGTAAAACCTTGTCCCAACTTATCCATACCATCTATTTCTTCTAATGACTCATGCATATCGTTCTCATTAGACCGATACTCTATAAGTCTCTTCTGTAACCACTCTTCATTGGGATCCATTAATTACATATTTGGGAACCGATTACTACCAATCGGCTTTAAAGACACGGGCACGAAACCGTTTCTTGTGGCACTAAGAAAATCAAATTCTGAAAGGTCACGCCCCGTCAAGCAAGTTGCATTGGGATGTTGCCAATCTACCAATGAATCAGCCAAAGCAACGCAAGCTGAATTATCCGCATGGACAACCTCCACTTCATCATCCACCCACTATATCAAGAACTGATGCAAAGTAGATGGCACACATTGGTTGGCATGGAGCCAATCACGGCCTAATATGACATTGTAATTACCTTGCACTTCAGCAATAAAGAAGGCGGTGGCCAAAGTCTTGCTTCCCACTGTGAGTTCCACACTCATCACACCTTTGGCCTCTGTCTTTTCTTTGCCTTCAAACCCATTGAGTACCATATTGGTCTTCATTAATTTACTCTCATCTAATCTCAATTTCTTGAAGACTGAATATGGCATAAGATTCACTACAGCACCACCATCAACAAGCATCCTCGTGACCGGTGATCCATTGATATGTCCCTTGACATATAATGGCTTCAAATGCTTCACCGGATCTCTTGGTTTCTCAAATATGGCGTTCTTGGGACCAAAATCCAGCTGTGCTACCTCTCCTCCTTCATCTACAGCACGAAACTCAGTAGGTAAATAATACACCATATGCATATCCATACCTTCCCGAGCCGGTGTGTTCTCAAAGTCCACCATCTCCTCATCACCCTCCACTACAGATGTTGGCTCTGAAGTTTCATCAATCGAGGGAAGTGTAGGGAGTGGAGTAGACGAGGCAACAATATTCATATTTTCCTCCACGGATGATACAGGAGCTGCTGTAATTACCATGGGAACTGTGGCATCTTGCTTAGGTACCCATTTTTGGAAAGGTAACATGGGACGAGTCTCATTAAAAGACTCATCTCTCCTTTTCTCCGCCTCATGTTCCACCTTCTCTTGGTTCCTCATGCGCTGTAATATCCTCTTCTTGGTTTTGGTTAATCCAGGAGGACACCACTTGGGCTGAGTATATTTAGAATCCTTTGGCTTAGCCTCACTTGTACTATCTTCATGACCATTAACCGATGATCTTGGCTGGATAACCAACACAGGTTTATTAGAAATAACCGGTTTATTACCAACAACCGGATCTTTGAGCTTCATCTCATGAGTGCCTACCACAATAGCTTCAACATTTGAATTGTCTTCTTGTTTCTTCTTAGATTCTGGAATTTCAGTACATGGTGACTTAGGACGCCACTCCTTGTGAGTAATTTTGCTTGAAGATTTTTGCGATGACCGATTATCATTGTATCTCAAACGCTCCCGAACTGGTCGTGAAATCCTATCATGAACAGATATTCTAGATTTTGTCCATCCTGGATGAAAAGCATATGGCGCCATTGGAGCCTGCCCCCACCCTCCATTGAAATAATGTGGCGCGTACGGGGGTGGTGCCATCCATGGCCTTGGCGCCCACTGCTCATATGGCCTCATGTGCCATGGAGACCTCTCCCTCGGAGGTGATCTTGGACGCTTCGTATATGTTGACCGTTTATCATTAGAACCGGTCGCTTGGCTCGCATACTTGGATAACAGCATGTCGAAGGTTGGCTTAATATGTTTTCGTTGTACCTTAACCTCATTGGTCTTCCACTTGCCAACCTCTGGACTCTTGGGTTTAATGAACCTCGCACGAACATCATTCTTCACTTGAGGTTGCCCCCCAAGTGCAGGATTTTTTATGGTGATCTTCAATGTCTCTTTGCCATCGGGTTGTTTGCCAAGAATGATCTCCCTTCCCAAGATCTTGTCGCTCCACCTTGTTGTTCCTGGGTTCACCAATAACGACATTATTTTTATTAGAGGATCCGGCCACCTCTGGCCGAATTAATACCCTTTTCCCATGCAGCTCCAAGGTATTCATTGGGAACGGCTGCTTGTCAATTTGCATATCAGCAAAGCTCAATCGTCCAACATTGATAGCCGATTGTATCTGTCGTCGAAAAACATTACAGTCGTTAGTAGCATGAGAGAAAGAATTATGATACTTGCAATAAGCACGCCGTTTTAACTCTTCAAACGGCGGTAAGGTATGAGAAATTCTAATGTATTTATATTTCAACATGGCATCAAATATTCTGTCACATTTGGCCACATCAAAACTGAAAGTCATCTCATCTTCACGATTCTTGCGAATCGGCTTAAGATCATCACAAGTGTAAGGTTTAGCCTTGGAGGGCCAAACAAATTCAGCGGCATACATATCAGCATCGTCCTCTGAATTTTCGCTATCATACCCAACTGTATTTATACGAGGACGATCATATTTTGACCTATGTATATCTTTTGCTTCTTTGCTTCGGCCTTCCTGAGCCAAAGCCCTTTGCAAAACTTGGCTAACATTCAAAAAATCTGTAAGAGGTCCTAACCTTTAATAAGGTAGAGATCCCTGTGTTTACAATGCTAGTCCCTGGATCAATAGCTAGCATCCACAGTTAAGATGTAATATCAAGAAACAAAGGTCATAATACAACTTTATAACTAGGAATAAAACAAATCATTACATCTTACATAGCTCATTTGGCTATCACATTACATTGCAGCACAATATCTATAAGCATGGGGTCCTTCATCTTCAAAGTGCCACAGGCAAACATGTTGGTTGTAGACTTTGTAATCCTAATCAATCAACTTCACTAATATCAATCAAACCTGCAATAATACAAGTTACAGACACAAGGGTCAATACATTTGAATTGTATTGGCAAGTTTCACTACTAAGTGGAAATATATGGATCCTATCATTACATGCATATTTGGCTAAGTAGGGTTTTAGGCTCATTTGCAGAAAGCAATCATTTATCCTATCTTTTCAAAATAGTTTTGATCTTTTGACAAAATCTTTCTGAGCTCCTTGGTACACCCCAAGTGCTTCAGGTCTTTGTCAAAATCTCCTGAGCTCCTTGGTACACCCCAAGTGCTTCAAGTCTTTGTCAAAATCTCTTGAGCTCCTTGGTACACCCCAAGTGCTTCAAGTCTTTTGTTGTCACCTTAAAGTTTTGCTTTTAGAAATAGGAATGTCGAGATTTCCCATAGCTTCAAACTTTAGTTGCTCAGTATTGTCCATAACCGGGGACACGGCTAAGTACTTAGAATTTTATCTTCTGCAGAAGTTGTACACTTTACCCACATGACACACTCTCATCTTGTTGCCACCAGTGGCCGCTGGATAAGTACTCACCAAGATGGAGTACCGGCAGATTGAGAATGTGACGAAGTCTTTCCATAGGGTCCTCCCAATCTAGCTTGTCTACCAGGCACCAATGTAGGGTTCCAAGTTCCCTCATTTAGTTAACCTGAAGAGGCCAATGCATGGGTCTTCCCAATGTAGTTGACTAAGCCAGTGCCCATTTAGCATGTGGCTGTACACGGAAGCCACTCTTGGAGAAACATGTTCAATCTCTAAGTCCTTGGGTGGTTTTCATCTGGTGCACAACAAAAAAATATTGCCATATAAACATGGTTCCTCTTGTTGCCACCTTGTCCAAAGCTTGAGTATCCTTGTCCACCCAGGTGGTTCATTGAGTACTTGTTTTATTATATAAAACACAAGTCTTTTCAATAGTTCAAAAACTCAACATGTATCCTTTCTCAAAATATATATAGCAGGGCTAAGCATATTACAACTACATTGTTTTCACTAAGGAATATATATAAGGGTATCCTATTAGGATTTAGCATAGCATATAGTATAGAAATCCTTTTCATGCATGTTTCAAAAAATCCACTAAGTATAATGGAAATAGTAGGACATGGATGATAGTGTCACTTGCCTTTTTGGTAGGGAATGTTGGTTCACTTCTTGATCTTGCTAATCTCACACTCTTCTAACTTCACTACAAGTCAATCAAGCAAACACAAATTCAACTAGCATTCCAAACATCATTCAAACAGTTCATCACACATAAAATAATAGAAACTAAGTCATGCATGCAAGCATGCAAAATGTAGTTTTATTTGCAAAGGTGGTTTCTACTAGGCTCTAAACATTGTAAGGTTCAAAGTGGTCATTTTCCAAAGTGGCAAAGTCATTTGCAAAAGGGTTTTATCTATAAACCATTTTTAAATCCAATCTTTATTTTATGTGGTGGAAAATGTTTTTAGCAAAGCAACAATTTTATATTGTTCACCAAATAAGTTGTTAATTCACAAAACTTGGTGTTTTGGGTCAGTAGGTTTGAATCAAAACATTTTCCAAAGGTTTTTCTCAAAAATCATTTCCGTAACAAAATCAATATTTTTATTTGACTAGATATGAGCTAATTCAAGTTTTTATTCCTACACTTCACAAAATTCATTTTTAAATCCATGGGTTGGTTCCTAGGGTCAGTAGGTTCACAACAAACCATTTTTGCAAAGATTTCAACCCAAAATCATTTTGGAATAAATTTTTATATCCTAAACAAGCATACACAAGTTTCTGCAAAAACAAACATTTTAATAGAAGCTTTTTACTAAACAAATTTCATGGTTGGCTAGGGCTTGTTCCACTGATTCCATTGATATAAAATTTGCAAACTTTGGACGTGTGGATCAAAAGTTATGGAATTTACAAAATCACATTCTAATCAGATTCAAAATTCTGTTTAAACCAAACTAGTGCCACGCCGCTGCTTTCTGGCGTCGGTACCGCTTGGCGGATCGATCAACGCGAGGCGTTGGATCGCGCACGCGCACGGGCACTTGCGTACCTCTTCGGTGTTAAGTAATCTATCGTATCAATTGGATGGTCATCTAATGGCCATCGTCACCTTGACCTGGTTGCGGGCGCGGCGGCGCGCGGCGGGCGGCGGCGTTAGCTAGGCGGGCTGGCGCTAGAGGAAGCTAGGAAGAAGAAGAGATGTCTCACCGTGATCGCAGTGACGTGGGGATGCTCAACCTGCTCGTGGTTGATGAAGGGGCGCACAAGGTTGCGGTTAATCGCTCGTCGGAGTTGAGTCTGACGACGACCACGCTCTGTCGTCGTCGAGGATGGTGCTACGGGTCACAAGGAAACAAACGGGAAGCATGGTTAGACGCGCAAAGCCATGGTGATGATGCGTGCATGATTGAGAGGGCTCGGGGTGGTCGGTTCTTACCAGGAAAGCTCGTCGGAGGCGAGACAGACGGCGGCGGCGAATCGAGCTGGTCCTTGCTGACACTCTGGGGCGAGCGTGGGCGAGCTAATGCTACGGGGAGGTGCGCCTAGGTCTGGGGAGTGTGTGAGCTTGGTCGAGGAGGCAAGGGGCGGTGTATACTTGCCGGAATTGTTTGCGGCACTCGCCGGAGTCAGTGGTGATGCGAGGCGAAATTGTCGCAGCCTGGAGGCAGAGGGAAAGCGGGGTCTGAGGGGAATCGGAGAGGGGAGGGAGGCGTTTAAGACAGCATGGTCGCGGGGTGGAGTAACGGCCGCTGTTAACGCGAATTGATCGCCGAAGTAATGGCAGCAACGGTCAGGGCGACGTGATCAGGGGGAAGACGATGCTGAGGTGGCTAGTGGGGTCCGCCTGGCAGCGTGAGAGAGTAGTGGGGAATTGGGTCCACCGGTCGGTGTCTCTGTGGGTCAGTAAGTAGGTGTGAATCGTTTTCTGCGGGGAGAGAGGGACTGGGCTAACTGGGCCTTATTGGGCTTAGCTGGGTTGGGTCGAGTCTGATTCTATTTTTTTCTTTCTGATTGCTTTTTCTTTTTCTATTTGGATTTTCTGTTTTGAATTTCAATCAAACAATTCAAACATTCAAAACAATCAAACTTCCACCACACTTTGCATTTGAGTTTGGTTCTGTTTAACAACACAAATCCAAGTCCCAAAAAAAAATTATTTTAGGGTCCATTAATAATTAAATGACTAGACCTTAATCATTTAATTCAAATGGGATTTGTTTTATTAAAATCTTTATTTTTGAAATCTAAAGATAAAACCAAAAACACTTCAGTAGGTTTTATTTGAGAATATAAAATACTTGGAAAACTTGTTTAAAATAAGTTAACAAGTTTTTGATGTTTCAATTAAAATGGGAAATGTCCTTACTTTAATAAAATGGGATATTAATGAAACCTCATTATTTTATTTAAATAGACCTTTTCTCCTTTTATCAAATATAAATATTTTATTTCAAAAGCTTGGCCAAGATTTGATTTGGCTCTATAAAATAATCCTTATTTATATTTCTACCTTTTCATTTGAAAACCAAATCTTTTTATTAAAATATCCAAAATAGTAATTCCAAATATTTTTATCTTTATTGTTTATTTATCTTTTTAAATCCCTTTAGGATTTTATTTGATCCAAATAGGTTTTGCAAGTTTCCAATTGGAATCAAAAGTTTCTTCTCACCCTGAAAATCAACAAAGTTTTATTTTATTCATTTATTTTTCACATAACAAGATTTGGAAAATCTTGGGATGTGAAAAAATCATAACCTTCTATTCTTTCCTTAATGTGAATCCTTAAACCATTGAGCACCAAGTCATCCATATCTCTTTCAGTTATCACTAAACTATAACACCGATTTTTTGTGTCCCTAAACCTTTTGACATAATCGGTAACTGATTCATCATGTTTTTGTTTAACCGATGTAAGATGTGATAACTTAAGCTCATTATCACCGCTGTAAAAATGCTCATGGAATTTCTTTTCTAAATGATACCAAGTATTAATAGAACCATAAGGTAAAGCATAAAACCATGAAAAAGCGGTACCAGTCAAAGACAAGGGAAATAGACGGACTTTTAAAGGATCACTATTCCCAGCCTGTCCCAATTGTGCTAAATATTGACTAACATGTTCCCAAGTTGTTTTGCTATCTACTCCATTAAATTTAGCAAAATCAGGCACCTTATATCCTTGGGGGTATGGTAAAGCATCAAAGTATTCTGGATAAGGCTTTTGATACATCCGGCTTATAGGCTTCGGCTCAATTCCGAAGTTACCATAGAACATATTTTGCAGTTCTGACCTAAGCGTGGCCATGTTCTCATCTATACTGGATGAATTTACTTGTTGTGGATGTGCAGGAACCATAGACGTATTAGCCGTAGAATGTACTCGTGCTACCGGTACCGAACTCATATTCGGTGCCATGGTTGTGGTTAGAGGGGGTGTGACCTGGTTCAGCGGTGCCGCCGAATAAGGCACACTCCTGAGGGGACTAGGGTATGGTGGCACAGTTACGATTTGACCATCTTGGATATAGTAAGGATTCATCGGCGTACCATGAGGAAGTGCCGATGAACTAGGTAGCACTGGTTTATGACCCTCTACAGTAGCGTTTTTTCCAGCATTAACAGAGAAGTCATGAGGCGTGTTCTTACTAGCTTTTAAATATTCTATCATGGCATCATAAGCTTGACGACTAGACTCGGTAGCATAATGATTATCGCAGCCCATTGATCACTAGAGAATAAGCTAGTACTTACAGAGGGCCCGGCTGAATCGCCAAGCATTGGTGGAAGCTTGACCTCTCCAAGCGAGGTAGCACCGCCTTGGCGGTCTTTCTTGAAGCTTGCGAGGAACGTCTCCCTGTCCTCCTCCTCTTGCCTCTTCTTCAACGCCTCGAACTCCTCCTTGCGCTGTTGTTCCAGCGCATCAAGTTGCTCTTGATGCTGCTTCTTGAACGTCTCATAGGCTCTGAGTTGTTCCGCCGAAAGATCACCGAAGCTAGGCTTGATGATGTTTTCGGCGCTAATTTCAGCAGGCTGGGGCATATGGCCGTTCGACATGATAGTTGTCCCCAGCGGAGTCGCCAAAAAGTGTGTTCGCACACGAACACGTCACGTGTACCTCCGGCGTCGAGCGCGATACGCAAGACACGTCGCCGGAGGAGCCTCGCCGGAAGCGCGATACGCAAGACAGCCGGCGAGATCTTTTCAGCACCCGAAACCCCACGCGCCCGGGAGAGACCCCGTCTAGACGCACGGTGGTGATGGGCTGCCCTAGGTAGGTTCGTCCGCCCCTAGGACCTCGTGGATCGAAGCTCTCCAACACGAAGAACGTCGATGAACGATGAGCAGAAAACCAGGGCGGAAGAGAAAAAGTAGAGGTTTGTAGATTGGTTTTTGCGATTGTGTGTTGTTTTCAATCGGCTGTCACCCCTCGTGTATATAAGGAGCGGCTGGACTTTACGTGCAAGAAATAAGGCTGGATCCACGTCCAAAACCCTAGTTGGGGTCCAACTCGAACAAGTAAACTCGAAATTTGCATAACTGTTCGGTCAAAAACTTGCCTGTACCTTCTGGACCACTTTCGAGATAGTAAACGAGCTCAGATCAAAATATCATAAAAAGAAAAGTTGTTCGTATCGAAAATACGAAGAACTTTTATGTTTTGCACTTTTTCATATGACCTGATATTCATTGCCTTCTCCTCTTGTTTTTGTATCAAAGTCGGATTGCGACCGAACGAATTTAACTCAATTTGGCTGTATTTTGAATCTGAAGGCTGTATACTTGCTCGGATGAAGATGATTACAAAAACAAAGTTGTTCGTCTCGAAAAACTGAACAACTTTCATGTTTATGACTTTTTTATCCGAGTTGATCTTGACCGCTCAATCTTGTTCGTAAGAAGATGCGTTAGTCTAGCGGTTTTCAGACGAATTTTGCACTTTCGTCCACGTCAAAGGTGACACAATGTCTGTGGTCCGGCGACAACCCGGTTGTGTCCGTGCCAATTTAGCCTTTGATAGTATTTTGACTATAACTTTCGTATACTAACTCGGATTGATATGATTCAAAAAATAAAGTTGATTGTTTCGACAAGACGCACAACTTTCATGTTTTGAACTTTTTCATTTGAGTTCATCTTGAAAGAGTCATAGTTGAAGCCTCCATATATCACTCTGCAAATCTTCTCTAAACACTATCATAATCGGCTATTAAGCCTGATCATGACTTGACTTGATATGGTGTCTTTTTGATGATCAATATTCCTCGTAGTGGACCTTTCCGAGTGCGTTTCTCTCGCCATTTGCCTTGATTAGCTATGAGCCCAAAACGAGTGACAACACCTCTGTCAAAGCTTTGAAACAGCAAGGCTTTTCACTAAAAACATAAGCTACTGTAGTAACTCCTTCAAAAATCTCAATTCACCTAAAGAGAACTCAAAAAGGAATCAATAATAAGCAAATGCAAATAATGGCAGAAATCTGTCAAAACAGACCAGCAGGTAGAAACTGATTTTTTTTAACATCTTATGTTGCTCAAATCAAAAAGTTTTGAACTAACTAAAGTTATCTAACATACTGGGGGATTTATTCGTAAATTTTCATCTCAATCTGAGTTATAGAGACTACTCACGAATTTTTTTGGTGGAGGACAGAAATCTGTTTCGGGACAACGACTCCCCAAATCTTACTTCCTTCTCATTAGAGGTCATTCTTGGCACAAAAAGCAAACAAAAAGGATAAGGAGAGGTCATTACAGAAGTAATAACTTCTAAGACTCAAGGAAACTCTTGGGTTATCTCCCAACAAGTACTTTTCTTTAACGCCTTTAAGTTAGGCACAAGAATCAAGAAGAATCAAGTATTTTCAAATGAAGAATTGCCCCTCTTGTTCTTTCCTTTCTTACCTTTCTTCTTCTCTTTAGGGAAAATGTGATTGCTTACCGGATGATCAAAGTGCATTATGCCTTTTCCCACATCTATTTCTGCTCCAAAGTGTTTCAGTAGGGATCTTCCAAGTGTAATATGTCCCTTGCCTACACATTCAATAACAAGATAATCAGTAGACACCATTTTCCCTGAGATTTTTGTAAACACACCTTCAACTATTCAAATGGGCAATATAGTGGGATTGTTTGTAAGAGAGATTTCCTCTCCTCCTTCAGTAATCCCCCCAAAACTCAAGGAATCATAGATATCTTTAGGCATGAGGCAAAATTCAGACATGATATCACAACGAGCATCAAAAAATGTAGTGTTTATTGAGACTTTGATTGTGGGAAACCACTTTGAAGGCTCATAATTTATGGGAACATAATGATGGTAAGCCCTAAGCGTGTGATAGCAACTATTCATAGTAGCAATACTAGTCTCAAGAGTATTCAACCTGGCAAAATATTTGTGAAAGAGGAATCCGACTTGCCAGGTGTACCGTAAATCATGATTAATTTCTCTATAACATCAAAAGCTTCATCCTCAGTACAAAGCAAGAAATCTTTCTCAGCCACAGCATCCAAAACATATCTATAACGAAGAGCAATACCGCGGTAGAAGCTATCAATAACCAAGCTAAGGCTCACCTCAGGCTCAGTTTCCCTCTGGAAAGCAGAGATTCTAGACCAATCTTCTTTAAAACTTTCTTCACTTTTTTGCTTAAAAGTGGATATTTCTACCATAGGGGAAACAAAGGTTGGTCCAAAACCAGACTTGGTAGCAACTAGAGCAGGAACTAATTTTTTTGTGTTTTTAAATAAAGAAAGCAAACCAAACTAGACTAATTTTTTTTGGGTTTTTTTGGAAAGAGGCAAACAAAAAAAAGCAAACTAAAAACAAAGTAAAGAGAAAGGAAGTGAAGGACTCCCCTTATGAAGACGTCCTTAGCCTCCCAGGCAACGGCGCCAGAAAACT
This sequence comes from Avena longiglumis, assembly GCA_030063025.1. NCBI lineage: Eukaryota > Viridiplantae > Streptophyta > Magnoliopsida > Poales > Poaceae > Avena > Avena longiglumis. Next base: position 508,271,922 of record CP125976.1, on the reverse strand, counting down.
TGTTGGTGACTCCTTGATGGCGCCAAAGAACTTGACGGTGGTGGAGCACTTCGTTGGAAACCCCAAGAGCAAGGTGTGATGAGCACAGCAGCAAGTATTCACTCAGTAGAGACCGAGGTTATCGAACCAGAAGGAGTAAGGAAACTTCACACAGGTGTTGCAAGAAACGTGGAGACCTGCACAACACAAACTCAAGACTTTGCCCCAACGAATCAGTGAGGTTGTCAAGCTCACCGGTTTGCTGTAACAAAGGATTAAACGTATGGTGCGGAAGGTATTGGTTTGCAGCAAGTAAACAAGTAACAGTGCAAGATGTATTGATGATAAAGATTGGACCGGGGTCCATAGTTCACTAGAGGTGCTCTCTTTATATAAACAGCATGGCATGAAGGGTAAAAAATTACAGTAGGGCAATTGACAGGAACTGAGCAAGCCATAACAATGCAATTACTAGTCAGAAAGATCCTATGAGATTCGTTTGGGCAACACAACACGATACATAGACCGCCATCCAACTGCATCTATGACTAGAAGTCCACCTTCAGGTTATCATCTGAACCCCCTCCAATATTAAGTTGCAAGCAACAGACAACTGCTTTAAGCAAAGTGTGTAAGGTAAACAGTCCACATGTTCCATGAACAAGAGACCGTTGTTTTCTCCCTAGTAGCAACAACACATCTACAACCGAAGAGATTATTATCACTTCCCTTGGAAACTAGAGGCATGAACCCACTATCGAGCATAAATACCCCCTCTTGGAGTCACTAGCAACTACTTGGCCAAGATAGCTACTAACAACAGAGAGCATGCAAGATCACAAACAACACAGACATGATAGAATCATAAAGACAAAACCATTAATCAAACCAACATAATAATCTCAATATCCATCGGATCCCCGCAAACACAACATGCATGATTACAAATAGATTAGATCTTGATCATGAACGGAGATCACAAGATCTATACATGAAAGCACAAAGGAGGAGATACAACCATCTAGCTACTACATGGACTATAAGATCCCTCCTTATTAAAGGAAAAGGATCCCTGTGATTGCAATGCTAGTCCCTGGATCAATATCTAGCATCCACAGTTAAGATGCAATATCAAGAAACAAAGGTCATAATACAACTTTAAAACCAGGAATAAAATAATTTATTACATCTTACATAGCTCATTTGGCTAACTCATTACAATGCAGCAGAATATAACAATAGCATGGGGTCCTTCATCTTCAAAGTGCCACAGGCAGACATGTTGGTTGTAGACTTGTAATCCTACTTCACTAATATCAAACAAACCTGCAAGATAACAAGTTACAACCACAAGGATCAATACATTTGAATTGTATTGGCAAGTGATACTATGGTAGTATAGTGGTAACTATCATCTATATGCATTTGGCTAGGTGGAGCTTAGGCTTGCTTTGCTCAAAATAGATTTTCCTTATCTTTTGAAAACACTAAGTTTTTGCTTGACAAAATCACCCAAGGCCTCTCCCAATAGAAATTGGTGATCCTTCAACCCTTGTTCAACCACAAGTTTTTAACTTTAGAAATTTGGATGAGGAGATTCTTGATAGCTTCCATGTCTTGATGCTCAAATTGTCCTTTACCAGGGACATGGCTAAGTACTTAGATTTTACACTCTGCAGAGGTGGTGCACTTTCCCCACAAGACTTGGTTTCACCAAGACAAGATCTTTCAGAAGCCTTCCCTTAGACCAGAATGGACGCTCTCGAACCTATCAAACCCCTACCACCAACTGTCCATTTGGATAAGTTATTGCAACCTATATGATCCAGGCAGAGCCCATAATGCCAAGTGGCTGCACTTGAAGCTTTTCAACATTTGACATCTCAAATCTCTTTGTTCCTGGGTGGCCATCCACAAGTGAGATACACAAGGTAAACCATAGAAATGGGCCTTGTGTAACCACTCAACACAAACCATTCCTTCCATTCCACCCAGGTGATTCATTCACTTAGTTGTTTTATTAAACAAAACACAAGTCCTTGACTTAGAAATATTCCATAGTATGAATATATTCCACCCTTGTTTTCTACTAGCTAAGCTAAGAAGGATAGTAGTAGGAATCTTAACTTAGGAAATTTCTACTAAGGTTTCATCTACTTGGATTTCCCATGGCATAGTTTACACTTAGCAAAAATTCCATGCAAGTCCTACTTAGAAATATCACTAATGCATAGTGAAAATAATGGGACAAAAGTATGGAGCATCACTTGACTTTTTGGTAGAGAATATAAGTTCACTCCTTGATCTTTGCAATGTTCACACACTTCAAATCACTACAATTCAATCAAGCAAACAATATTTCAATCTACCATTCAAGCAAAACATCACATAAAATGATAGAAACAAAACAATGCATGCAAGCATGCCAAACTTTGTTTTATTTACAAAAGTGGTTTATAATTGGTTATAAACATTCTAAAACACTTTTTTGGTCTTTTTAAAAAGTGGCAAAACCATTTGCAAAAGATTCTTCCTATAAACCATTTTTAAACTAAGTCATTATTTTATGTGGTTGAAAATGCCTTTAGGAAAGTAATAATCTTTATGGAGTTCACCAAATAAATTTTTAAATCATAAACTTATTGCTTGGGGTCAGAGAGTTTATTCCAAAACATTTCCAAAAGATTTTCTCCCAAAAGCATTTTTAATAAATAAACATTATTTTTATTTGACTAGAAATGGTTTAAATCAAAAGTTTATTCTTTTGCTTCACCAAATATATTTTTGAAACCACAAAGTGATTCCTATGGTCAGTAGGTTCAAAACAAACCATTTGCCAAAGGTTTTATCTCAAAAATCATTTTAGAACAAATTTTATATTCTAAACATGCATACACAAGTTTATGCAAAAAAATCAATTTAACATAAGCTTTTTACTAAACAAAGTGCATGATCAGAAAGTACTTGTTTTTCTGAATCCATTGATATAAAATTTGCAAAATTTGGACGTGTGGTTTGAAAGTTATGAATTTTTCAAATTGGAACATCTAATAGACATTTCTGTTTTTATTTCAAACGGACAGGGCCACGTGGTGCTTTCCTACTGGTGCGTACCGTTTCGCGCGGATCAGCAAATACGGGCCGTTAGATTTAAGTTGCATCGCATGACACAGAGGCACTACTTACCCTTTCGTTCACGTTCTATCGCAACCCTTTGATCAAGATCCTACGGCTCACAATAGCTTGGTCACAGATGGGTGGTGCTGGGCGACAGTGAGCGGTGGCACGGTCAGACGGCGGCGGAGCTGGCGATAGAGGAATCAAGGAAGGTAGAGGCGTGGCTCACCGTGATTGCCGTGGCACGGGGATGCTCAACCTGCTCGCGTTGGTCGAAGGGGCGCACGAGGTTGATCGGAATCGCTCACCGGAGTTCTTCTTTGGTCGAGTGCGCATTTGCCGTGGTCGAAGACGAGTGCCTGGGATGCAAGCAAGCGAGGAAAAGTATCAGGAGGATGCGCACTGTCTCGGGGGTTGTAGAGGTACTCACCAGAACACGAGGGGCGCACTGGTTTGGCGTCAGTAGCTCGCCGGAGAGGTAGCAGACGACGGCGGGCGGGCAGTGATCGTCCTTGTCGACGCTCTGAGGCGAGCGCGGTCGAGCTGAGGCCACTAGGAGGTGCGCCAGGGTCCGTGGAGCACGCATGTGTAGTCGAGGGGACAAGGGGCGACGCAGAGCTGCCGGAATTTCTCTCGAAGCTCGCCGGAGACAGAGGCGGTGTGGTACCGAATTGAAGCAGCCTGGGGCAGAGAGGGCCGGGCGAGAGAGGGGAAAGAGAGAGGAAATGCATGCGCTTAAGATGGCATGGTCGGGGGGTGATTTTACTGCGGCGTTAACGCGTATTAAACTGAGCTTTAATCGATAGCAACGGCCGGCGAAGTGAGGGACGGGGTCAGCGGGGTGAAGACGATGGTGATGTGGCTGTGGGGTCCGTTGTCAGCGTGAGGGAGAGAGAGGGAGTGGGGTCCACGCGTCGGTGTATTTGCGGGTTCTGGCTGGGGTGAGAAAAACGTTTCGGGGGAGAGGGCTAGTTGGGCTGCTGGGCCTGGACTGGCTTAGCTGGGTTGGGCTGAGTCTGTTTTATATTTTTTTTGTACTGTTTTGCTTTTCTTTTTCTATTCTTATTTTTCTGTTTTGATTTTGTTTAGTCTATTCAAACACTCATTTGAATTCAAATCTTTGCCTAATTTTGTGAAGACTCAAATACTGATTAATAGTATATTCTGAAGTCAATTTTGGGAATAGAACTTTATTCTTTTTGGGGTCTTTTAATTATTTAAATTAGGCCCTTGTATTTAATCAAATAAGATTTAATAATAACGTCAAACACCATTTAAATTTCTAAATCCTTCCAAAACTTTTCAGTAGGTTCTTATTCAATTATAAGGGTGTCAAATATTCATCTAGAATCATTTGGAATATATTTAATATGATTCATAAATCATTTGAATTGGGTATTTGTTTTATTTCTAATGGAATTAAATATAGTTTTAATTCCCTAAAGTTTATTTGGAAGATTTCTTTAATATTAATTAAGTTGAATTAAACAACTTTTATTTCACTTGGGTAAATTCCAAAATACTGTTTTCCCATGAATTATATAATTATTCTTATTAGAGATTTGTCTTTATTAAAATAGGGATAGAATGGTTAATGTCATTTTATTTTATTTTGTTAATTCTTTATCCCTTTTATTTTATTTGGATTTGGATTAAATTCATTCCATTTGCTTATGATCTTGGCCAAAATTTAATTTGGTCTTTAAATATTCCTTATTGAATATTTCTTTCTTCATCTTATAAAATCCATATCTTTTTATTTAGAGATCCAAACTTGGTGATTCCCATTTGTAAAATCTTATTTGAGATTTATTTATCTTTTTAAATATCTTTAGGATTATTTGCTCACCATTTGGTATGGATTTATAGATAGGTTCTTTATTAGCTTTGGAAATTCAATTTCCTTGTCTTATTAAATTCATAAGATTTTATTTAAGGCTTCAAATTAAGTGAAACCAATTTCTATGGTTTTATAATATTTCTATTTGTCATGCTTGAGCTTTTATAAATGTTTGTTGACAATTTTTTATATGGATCAAATCCATATGCTTAGAGATAACTTGGAAATGATTTTCTTCCATTTGGGTTTTAGGGTTTTGGTTTATTTCTCAAGTGTCTAAATTTCCAGATGCATTTATGAAGAATGCATCCTGCTTGATTTGAATTTAGTTGGATTCAAATGTTAACCAAAGTTTGTTCAAGATGGGTTTTAAAGTTTCCATTTAGAAACAAAGTTTCTTTTCACCCTAAATTTCAAAAATTCTTTATTTTGTTTATTTATTTTTCACATAACAAGATTTGGAAAATCTTGGGATGTGACATGGACCCATAGTCCAAGGTGGAACTACTCAAGCATCATACTGGAGAGAAGGCCTCTAGGATGATCTCCCCTCCGGTAGGGTGCTGGGAAGAACTTTAGATCCCCCCGATCTAGGGACGATGGTGGCGGCGGCTACAGACGATTTCGTGGAGATTTGGTCGGGTGCCTAGGGTTTCTGCATCGGGGGCTTCTTATAGGCGAAGGGGGAGGCCGAGGCGGCGGCCAGGGGCGCCAAACCCTAGCCAGGCGTGGGGTGGGTCCCACCCGCGCCTAGGGTGGGGCTGGCTGCCCTGGTCGGCCCCTCCGGCTCCCCTCTGGACTTCTTGTTCCCTACAGAAAGTAATTGACTTTGACGTTTGAACTGTCCAATTCCGAGAATATTTTTGTACTAACTTTTCTAAAACCAAAAACAGTAGAAAACAGGCATCTGGCACTGTTGCAACTTGTTAGTAGGTTAGTACCAGAAAACATGTAAAAAGCACCTCAAAGTGTAGAGAAGTAAAGCAAAGTAGATAGTAAACAAGCATGGAGCATCAAAAATTATAGATACGTTTCCAACGTATCAAGTACTTGTTAGATTTCAGCCCTCATTGCCCCTATTATAAGCATCTTGAAGTGATTAAGCTTAAAATGAACAAAGATGGAGTATATGCTTGACAAAGTATAAGTTGGCAATCTCAAGTCCCTTGAATACGAGGGCACACCTCATGCTACTCAACTTCAGTCACCTGCAAGTTCTAGTCATTGTAAGTATTTGCATATCATAGAGAACCGCCAACGGGGTACCCCTTGCACATGGTATAGGAGCTATCCCATAACCAAAATGACAAGGCAAGCAGGCAATGAGCATCTCAACGATCTTTTTATTTACCATATGCATAGCTTTTTATTGTGGATGCTTCATAGATAGCTCACTATGGTGATGCTGCAAGTTTCAACCATGATTAGGCATGGCTTAGGCTAGCGGCCCAGGTGTTTCTCTAACACAAAATACAAACTCCATGGACTTACAAGTTCCCTCTTTATTTCACACCGGCGACATCCATAGACAAAAGAGCATGATATCAACTGAGTACAAAGAACAAGTGCAATGTTGAAAACGTTCCCCGTGACAACACGGTTCTGCTAATTCCAACGTATAAGTGTAACCATATACAACATAGAAGACACAATGGTTCAATTTTATTAGGGGCAAAGAATATAAAGTGTGCCATCAAGTTTGTGAGGGCTTTAATCACTAGGTTTTCACATAACAAAATAGTTTTTAATTGGAAGATAGCTGAAAACAAGAATATACTTGAAATGGTGTAACACACCATGCATAGGAATTTATAGTGTTCACTTTGGAAAAACTTGGTTTCTTGGGAGTTGGAAGCATGAGTAGAGCTTACTCATACAAGTGGAGGCTAGCAAAAGACTGGGAGCAACCAACTAAGAGCGCAATAATGGCCATAATCATGTAGTGCAACAAAGCATTACTAATCAAAGCAAAGAGTGGTACTACAAGTCAAGGACTAAATGATCAGAGAGACTATGGTGACTTGTTCATAGTCATAACATGGTGTGAGCATGTGCCAAGTCAACCCAAGCAAAACATCAAAGGAGAAAACCACAATACTATGCTTTTGCATGCTAAAACAACGCATAATTTCTTCAAGGAACACTAAGCAATCCCAATTGTTTGGAACAAGACATGATAAAACAATAATCACTAAGCATAATGTCAAAACAACACCTAGCATGTCATGCTAAAGTCTAAGTCACAGTCAATGCAAGCTCCTCTTGCACTTCAAGCAAGAACTTACTACTCCTTTCCAAACACCAAGCAAACCTATTTGCAAAACAACACAGCGAGAACGGGGGTCAAAACTACTTAAGTAAACCAAACAAATTAAGCAAAGCAAACAAAAACTAAGATGCTCCAAGAACAACACAACTATGCATGAAACAATAAAAACGAAGTGTCTAGACATACTTGAGCTTTTTATTGATGAAGAAGGGGATGCCCAAGGCATCCCCAAGCTTTGACGCTTGTACCTCTTGGATATTTCTTGGGGTGATACCATGGTGGCATCCCCAAGCTTGAACTTTTGTCCATTATTTATCTCATTACATCATTCTCTCTCTACACCTGAAATTTTTCCTTCACACAAAACTTCACACAATCTTCATTAGCAACATTAGTGTATTCAAAAGATGTTAGACCTCTGGCAAAGCTTTGAAACAACAAGGATTTTCACTAAAAACACAAGCTACTGTAGTAACTCCTTCAAAAAGCTCAATTTACCTAAAGAGAACTCAAAAAGGAATCAATAAGAAGCAAATGCAAACAATTGTAGAAATCTGTCAAAACAGACCAGCAGGTTGAAACCGATTTTTTTAACATCTCCTATTGCTCAAATCAAAAAAAATTGAACTAACGAGAGTTAGCTAACTTACTAGGGGATTTATTCGTAAATTTTCAGTTCAATCCAAGTTATAGAGACTCCTCACGAATATTTTTGGTGGAGGACAGAAATCTGTTTTGGGACAACAACTCCCCAAATCTTACTTCCCTCTCATTAGAGGTAATTCTTGGCACAAAAAGCAAACAAAAAGGATAAGGAGAGGTCATTACTAAAGTAATAACTTCCAAGACTCAAGTAAACTCTTGGATTATCTCCCAACAAGTACTTTTCTTTAATGCCTTTAAGTTAGGCACAAGAAGCAAGAAGAATCAAGTATTTTCAAATGAAGAAGCATTAACATCAAACCTTGCTCTCAAAGGAGGAGAAAAAAGCAACTTCTGTGTCCTCATAGGGAAGTGTTCAATACCTTTCTTGAATACAAAATGTATTTATTGGTGCCTTCTTTCATATCAATGATGGCACCAACTGTTCTAAGAAAAGGTCTTCCCAAAGTAATAGGACAAGAAGCATTGTATTCAACATCCAAAACATAGAAATCCACAGGGACATAAGCATTGTTAACCATAATGAGAACATCATTAATACTTCCCATGAGTTTCTTCTTATCATTATCATTAAGTGGGACATGCAAATAACAATCTTCCAACGGGTGGCAAATCAAGCATTTCATAAATCTTCCTAGGCATAATAGAGACACTAGAACCAAGATCACATGAAGCTTTGAGATCAAAGTCATTCACTTTCATATTAATAATGGGTTTCCAACTATCTTCTACTTTCCTAGGAATAGAAGCTTTGTGTTTTAGCTTCTCTTCCTTAATTTTCACAAGAGCATCTGTAATGTGTTTGGTGAAAGCAACATGCATATCACTAGCGTCAGGACTTCTAGCAAGCTTTTGTAGGAACATAATCACTTCAGAATTATTGCAACCATCAACATCAAAATCAAACTTAGCATCACTAGTAGTAGACTCAATAGGCTTAGGCATAGTAGGAGGAGGAACAGGGACTACTTGTGGTTTAGTGGTAATAGTGCACACACTATTGTTTCTATAAATTTTAGCTTCCCTTTCCCACTTAGTATGAAGTTGAGATAACAACCTAACATTTTCATCAATAATCACTTGTATGGCATGAGCAGTAGCAAAGGTGTTTTCCATAGTTTCAGGTTTAGCAGCCATTTTATTAATCAAGGAAGACTGAGCTTCAGACAAGGAGGATATATTTTTCTCAACAGTTAAAAGTTTCTCCTCCACATTTTTGTTGAAAGCATTTTGTTTACTAATAAAGTCTTTGAGCATGACTTCAAGTTCGAAAGGGGCACTTCTAGCATTGTTATAGGAGTTTCCATAGGAATTGCCATTATTAAGAGGATAAGGTCTATAATTGTTGTTACCACCAAAATTATTCCTATAGGCATTGTTGTTGAAATTGTTGTTTCTAATGAAGTTCACATCAACTTGCTCTTCTTGAGCAACCAAAGAGGCTAAGGGAACACTATTATGATCTATATGAGCTTTTCCATTAACAAGCATAGCCATAATAACATCAATCTTATCACTCAAAGAGGAAGTGTCCTCAACAGAATTTATCTTCTGTGGCGCCCCGCAAAAAAAAACCGATACTAGAAATCGCGTGTTAAATAAAACTTTGTGCATCATCATGGCATCATGCATCTTTGGCTCTCAGAATATTTTAGCTAAAAACTATTTTGTCTGATACAATACCTCTTCTCTTATTTCAAAACAAGTCTTATAATTATCTGTTAAATTAATTGCCTAAAAATTATTTGCTAAAAATATTTAAAGAAAAACAACACCATAAATATTTTACAAAATAATAAAACCCAAAACCTGGACCCCTTTTCTACCTACATCTAATCCTACCCATCCCCTCCACATCACCCCCACCAACCAGTGCCCGCCACCTCACCGTTCCCTCCACCTCACCCTCGGCCCAGCCACCTCACCAATCCACACCCCTAACCCAATCACTCAATGACACCTCACCCCACCCCCTCTCTCTCTCTTCCTCACAGCCAACCCCACCCCCACTTACTCTCTCACCCGCCTGTCCCCACTCCCCTAGACCCACCACCCGACCCGGCCCCACCTGCTGGCCCGCATCCCCACCCCTGGTCCACCTGCCCTGTCTCCCTCCTCTCCCTCACGCTCTCTGCGCCTCCACTCCGGCGCCCTCCTCCACAGCCTCACAGACGCTGCCTCTCGCGCCATCGTCGCCTCCGGCCTCTACCTGCAAGCATGCCCCGCCTCTCCTCTTCCCCTCGTTGAAGCTCGGGCCACCCCAGGTCGCTCTCCTCTCTCCGCCGGCCACCACCTCGAGGCCGCCCCTCCCCGAGCACCCGTTTCCCCCATCGCCGCTCACCTCCGCGTGACCCCGCCGCCCGGCCTCCCTTGCTCCCTGCCGCCTCGCCGAGCCCACCCCTCCCCGCCGAGGCCCGCGCCTGACCTCTCCTCCGGTGGCGCTCCCTCTCCCCGGTCTCGCCGCATCAGCACCGCCCCTCCCCCACCTCCTCAAGGCCCTCGGGGCCCCTCCACCGCGCCCGACCTCCTCTGTCCTCGTCTGCCATCGCGGCAACGCGTCGCCGTCGCCACGACCCCGCCCGTCGCCATCGTCCCCGCCCCCGATGCCGCGCTACCTCCGGAGCTCCTCGCGTCGGCCTGCTGCAGAGAGGTCGTCCACCGGCGTGTCGTGCCTCCTCGCCGGTCGGCCTCCTTCCGCCGTGAAGCTCCTCGCCGCCGCCGACCCTCCTCCGCAGGCCCATCCTCCGTGCCCAAGCCAGCGCCGCCCCTCCGATCCAAGCAGATGCCGCCTTCTCGAGCTCGTCCCAGACGCCATGTCCCCGCGCCTGCGCCGCCGTCGGCCTGCCTCTTCTCGCGCGCGTCGTGTCCCCGCTGCGAACCCTGTAGCTCCCGCATCGCCTTCCATGTCATGCTGGTACCCAGGTGATGCGAAGAGATGGTGTCCTGGCGTGTGGTTTTACAAGTTTTTCCCTTGGCATGGATGAGAGGACCCCATGAGGATGGTATGAAACCGATCTGTTGGAGATGCATCGAGGTGACCCGCAACCCCGCAAGATCTCGTATGCGCCCAGAGCGACCACGTCGAGAACTTCCTCGAACCCGGCAACGCCGGAACCTCAAGATCTGCCCACGAATTCGATGGTCGGAGCCCCGAAGACCGATCCCGGCGCGACCGAACCCCGTCGAACACCAAGACCCTTGGAATCGCCAAGTTCTCCTTCCCGGATGAGATGACCGAGAACCCGGATGCCAAGGACATCGACACGGATACGCCAAGTACTTCCTCGAGAACGCCAAGATCTACCGGCGACCCGAACGCCAAGACCGATGCGATGGCGCGGACCCGACAAGATCCTCACAACGACAAGAACGACATCGACCAGGGCGAATCCAATGCGCCCCCGACACCAAACCAGGGTCCCCTTCCCGGATGCGACAAGATCTACTTCCGTTATCCGAGGCCGATCCCGTCGAACCCTGAACCCTGAGACCGACCCCGAACCCCTCGAAGCCCAAGTTCGCCGAACCCAGATGTGTGACCCCTTTTCTCGAGCCCTAATTTATAAATGAAATATAAACTTGTTGCATATTAAATTGACATACTCGCATGCATATTGTCATGTGGTTGGGGGCCTTATGCCGATTCACCATATAATTTAATATGGGGCCCATATGCGGACAAATTTAGTCTCATATTGGTTCCATTTAAATTTGTGTAGCGAACCGGTGCCATGTTTTGCCATGTTAAGACAACATTTAAATTGTGGGGTAGCTAAACAACATGAATCACCTAATTAATTGTCGGGACCCCGGTTCCACTTAATATTGCCCAATTGCATCGCACCTTTGCCATGTCATACATCATACATGCATCATGCTGATCTTCTGCCGTTGTATTAAATAGTGCATCCGGTGTTTATTCTAGTGATTTGCTTCTTCGCGGATAAGGCCGTTGAGTTGATGTGAGCTTTGCCCCGATCTTGGATGAACCTTCAGCAATGTTTTCAGGCGAGCACCTCCCCCTTTCTACATATCTTACTTTTATAGTATTTATTCCCTCATGTTGATCTATTGCTATCTTTGTTGCGATGCTCTAGTTTTCGTACCCGTGATATCCCGCGCAGCCCTATATTGCCTTGGACACATCCTATTACCTGTTGTTTGGTAGATAGTTGGACTTGCGCGTCGTAGTCGCTTGCTCAAGTGCTGTTGTGTGTCCCCAAGTACCACAGTTGTTGGAGTATTGCCGCATGTTTATTGTTGGACATGATCAAGACTTTAATTACTGTTTAACAACTAAAATTGAAGTAAGTAAGCAGAGGCACAGGTGGGCAATAGATGTTATTTGGTTGTTAACCGTCCACTTGTGTCCCGTAGGACCCCGAGTACTTGATACCTGTTCCTTGAATTTTCACGCTATCCACATCCGGGAGGATTATGGGACCCCGCTGAGCCAGAGCTTGATTCATTCTTATTTCTTGGGGCCACAAACTAGTTTGAGGTTTTATTTACTATCCTGTACTTATGCCATGCTTTACTGTTTTATTTACGATTGTGCGAGGAGCACCTGTACTGTTTAGGATCGGGACACGATTTCACGGTATTGACAAGCCCAGTTTTGGGTTCCCGTTCTGTACCGTCCAACCAAACCTTGGGTCCGTCTCGAGTCGGCTAAATTCGTTATGGTGTACTCAATGGGTGGCCCCTGAAATATTCTGAATCTTGTGATTGCTTTGTCGTGAAGGCCTCGTTGGTTTTGATTTGGTTTTTCCGAGGTTGATCGAGTGTGTTGCTATTTGTGGACCCCTGCAGGTAAAACTTTCAAAGCCGTGTTCATGGTTATGGACGACTTGGAGCACAATATCTTGATCATAGACAACTATAACTAAAGTAGTGCTATAAATTTGACTTTATAATGACTAGTAATCAGCTTCACTATAATGGAATGGCTAAATAAAACTGCCAAAAATTGCTTGTTTGGGTTGTCGCCATGACCATTGTATCTGACTAGTAAGTATTTGCAACTATAACGGAATGGCTAAATAAAAGTACCAACAACTGCTGGGTTTTGGGATATCTCATGCTAATTGTATCTGACTAGTAAGTGTCGCAACTACAACGGAATGGTTAACTAAAACGGCCCACTACTTATTTTATCAGGATGACTATCTATACCTGACTAGTAATTGCTGCAACGATAACTGAATAAATAAAACTGCCAACTGTGTGAGTTCCTCGGTTGACTTCCTCGTTTGGTCTCGAGGGGGAAACACCAGGATGGGTTCGTCGATGGTAGCATCGAGTTGGTACCGAATAGGTCTTTCTTATCCCTCTCGATAGCCACGCCGAGTCTCTATAGGTTGTTTAGTGCATGCTTTGCCGCCGCTTGATCCACCATACCTATGTAGGCGAGGACCTCCAATTCTAGCCTCGCCGTGCAATCGCCTCGATCTTGACGCCTCTCTTTTTCCTTTGCCCTGGCACCCTTTTGTTTAAGCGGTTTTGAGATCGGCGTCGTTAGCGTGGTTACCCTTCGGCTTGGCACAGGGGTTATGGACGCCATTGGTTATTCTTCAGGGCTCTTAGCCCCATTTGCATCTTGTCCGTAGCTCGGGACGCTTTATCGTTTTCAAGGTGATTTGGATCTTTGTTCTGTATATCTGTATTCTTGACTCATGGAGTCGTGTTGTATATATATCTGATCTGTGGGTCCCATCGAGGACTGTTGTGTAATGTTATTACTTTGTTTTCCACCCGCACGCAAGTGCCTGGTGGGCACCTTTGAATCGTTTCTATGCGGGTTTGGCGGGAATCGCTGAAACTTGTATAGGGCCGATTCTGAGGGTGTTACAGAGTGGTATTAGAGCTCAGCAGTTGCGATACCCCATAAGTCCAGCCTGTAGGATAACCTAGCTAACGGCCGAAGTAGAGTGTCAAAACTATTTTTGAAAAATCGGTTGGATAGTTCTGATTAGGTCTGATTTTACTCCTTACCCTCTGCTATTCTCCTCTTACCTCTACGTGTTTTGAATCCGCTCTCTTCTCTCTCTTCGAGTCCAGGATTTCTCGTGGTTGGGTTTCCGTCGTACCTTCAGGGTTTCGCTTTCTTTCTTTTATAACGGAGGTGCTACGATTATCAAAACTGCGACTTGTTTGTTGTAACCTTCATCCAATCTTTTGTTCTTGAACTCTTTATCTATATGTGTACCTTGCTGGATATCCGTGTCGTGGAAAAACATATGAGAAGGACGAGCATTGGTGAAGTTGGGGTATACCTTGAACATGTGTTGTTCATGCCAATGGAACCATTGTGAAACCTAATCGTTATGTATTTTCATAAATTTCTTTGGTATCTTCCGGTGTTTTTCGATGTGATGACCTCATCTACATCAGATCCAATGCAGAGCTGGCATCATCCCTTTGTTCCGAATACCGCTTATGAAGATCTTCATTCTAAATTCCGAGAGTTGAGTTGCCTGATTTTCCTATTCATGTATAGAGTTGGTAGTTTGGGTACGGGATGGACTGATCACCCTACCCGACTCTTACTGTTCACTCTTGTACATCGAACTGGTGGATCAATGTAACTTTTCCCTCTTCTCATGGAAGTTAGAGGTGGCCTTATCTTTTGATACCTCTACCTTCGACCTTTGTTTCTCCGGAGTGTTCTCTTAACGAACGTGAGCACCGACCTTTGTTGGTGGTGTCGCCGATTTCAAGATGGAGAAGGAATCACTGTTAGTGGCGTCGCGATGATCTACACGAAGCAAGAAGATTCAGACCGTCGGCCCTCTTCCCTGTACCATGAGGCGGATCTCGAGGGCGAGATCCATTGTTAGTGGTGTCGAATTGTGGCGCCCCGCAAAAAAAAACGATACTAGAAATCGCGTGTTAAATAAAACTTTGTGCATCATCATGGCATCATGCATCTTTGGCTCTCAGAATATTTTAGCTAAAAACTATTTTGTCTAATACAATACCTCTTCTCTTATTTCAAAACAAGTCTTATAATTATCTGTTAAATTAATTGCCTAAAAATTATTTGCTAAAAAGATTTAAAACAAAACAACACCATAAATATTTTACAAAATAATAAAACCCAAAACCTGGACCCTTTTTCTACCTACATCTAATCCTACCCATCCCCTCCACATCACCCCCACCAACCAGTGCCCGCCACCTCACCGTTCCCTCCACCTCACCCTCGGCCCAGCCACCTCACCAATCCACACCCCTAACCCAATCACTCAATGACACCTCACCCCACCCCCTCTCTCTCTCTTCCTCACAGCCAACCCCACCCCCACTTCCTCTCTCACCCGCCTGTCCCCACTCCCCTGGACCCACCACCCGACCCGGCCCCACCTGCTGGCCCGCGTCCCCACCCCCTGGTCCACCTGCCCCGTCTCCCTCCTCTCCCTCACGCTCTCTACGCCTCCCCACCTCCGCCTGGTGCCTGCCGCCTCGCTCCTCCCTCTTCCTCCGCGCGAGCCCCGCGCACGCCGCCGCCGGCCTGCGCGCCTCCTCGCGCCATCGTCGCCTCCGGCCTCTACCTGCAAGCATGCTCCGCCTCTCCTCTTCCCCTCGTTGAAGCTCGGGCCACCCCAGGTCGCTCTCCTCTCTCCGCCGGCCACCACCTCGAGGCCGCCCCTCCCCGAGCACCTGCTTCCCATCGCGCCACCTCCGTGACCCCGCCCGGCCGCCTTGCTCCCGCCGCCTCGCCCGAGCCACCCCTTCCCGAGGCCGCGACCTCTCCTCGGTGGCGCTCCTCTCCCGGCCTTGCCGCCTCAGCACCGCCCCTCCCCCACCTCCTGCGCGCCTCCCAGGGCCCCCTCCACCGCGGCCTGACCTCCCTATGCCTGTCCTCGTCGCGCCGCCTGCGGCAGCACGTCGTCGCCGTCGCCACGACCCGCCGTCGCCATCGTCCCCCGCGCTACCTCCGGAGCTCCTCGCGTCGGCCTGCTGCAGAGAGGTCGTCCACCGGCGCGTCGTGCCTCCTCGCCGGTCGGCCTCCTTCCGCCGTGAAGCTCCTCGCCGGGCCGCCGACCCTCCTCCACAGGGCCCTGTCCTCCGTGCCGCCCGCAAGCTTCGGCCGCGCCCCGACCCCCTCCGACCGCCGCGTAGATGCCGCCTTCTCGAGCTCGTCCCAGACGCCATGTCCCCGCGCCTGCGCCCGGCCATTGCCTGCCTCTTCTCAAGCGTCGTGTCCCTCACGAACCTCGTAGCGCCCGCATCGCCTTCTATGTCATGCTGGTACCCAGGTGATGCGAAGAGATGGTGTCCTGGCGTGTGGTTTTACAAGTTTTTCCCTTGGCATGGATGAGAGGACCCCATGAGGATGGTATGAAACCGATCTGTTGGAGATGCATCGAGGTGACCCGCAACCCCGCAAGATCTCGTATGCGCCCAGAGCGACCACGTCGAGAACTTCCCCGAACCCGGCAACGCCGGAACCTCAAGATCTGCCCACGAATCCGATGGTCGGAGCCCCGAAGACCGATCCCGGCGCGACCGAACCCCGTCGAACACCAAGACCCTCGGAATCGCCAAGTTCTCCTTCCCGGATGAGATGACCGAGAACCCGGATGCCAAGGATGTCGACACGGATACGCCAAGTACTTCCTCGAGAACGCCAAGATCTACCGGCGACCCGAACGCCAAGACCGATGCGATGGCGCAGACCCGACAAGATCCTCGCAACGACAAGAACGACATCGACCAGGGTGAATCCAATGCGCCCCCGACACCAAACTAGGGTCCCCTTCCCAGATGCGACAAGATCTACTTCCGTTATCCGAGGCCGATCCCGTCGAACCCTGAACCCTGAGACCGACCCCGAACCCCTCGAAGCCCAAGTTCGCCGAACCCAGATGTGTGACCCCTTTTCTCGAGCCCTAATTTATAAATGAAATATAAACTTGTTGCATATTAAATTGACATACTCGCATGCATATTGTCATGTGGTTGGGGGCCTTATGACGATTCACCATATAATTTAATATGGGGCCCATATGCGGACAAATCTAGTCTCATATTGGTTCCATTTAAATTTGTGTAGCGAACCGGTGCCATGTTTTGCCATGTTAAGACAACATTTAAATTGTGGGGTAGCTAAACAACATGAATCACCTAATTAATTGTCGGGACCCCGGTTCCACTTAATATTGCCCAATTGCATCGCACCTTTGCCATGTCATACATGCATCATGCCGATCTTCTGCCGTTGTATTAAATAGTGCATCCGGTGTTTATTCTAGTGATTTGCTTCTTCGCGGATAAGGCCGTTGAGTTGATGTGAGCTTCGCCCCGATCTCAGATGAACCTTCAGCAATGTTTTCAGGCGAGCACCTCCCCCTTTCTACCTATCTTACTTTTATAGTATTTATTCCCTCCTGTTGATCTATTGCTATCTGTGTTGCGATGCTCTAGTTTTCGTACCCGTGATATCCCGCGCAACCCTATATTTCCTTGGACACATCCTATTACCTGTTGTTTGGTAGATAGTTGGACTTGTGCGTCGTAGTCGCTTGCTCAAGTGCTGTTGCGTGTCGCCAAGTACCACAGTTGTTGGAGTATTGCCGCATGTTTACTGTTGGAGATGATCAAGACTTTAATTACTGTTTAACAACTAAAATTGAAGTAAGTAAGCAGAGGCACAGGTGGGCAATAGATGTTATTTGGTTGTTAACCGTCCACTTGTGTCCCGTAGGACCCCGAGTACTTGATACCTGTTCCTTGAATTTTCGCGCTATCCACATCCGGGAGGATTATGGGACCCCCCTGAGCCAGAGCTTGATTCATTCTTATTTCTTGGGGCCACAAACTAGTTTGAGGTTTTATTTACTATCCTGTACTTATGCCATGCTTTACTGCTTTATTTACGATTGTGAAAGGAGCACCTGTACTGTTTAGGATCGGGACACGATTTCGCGGTATCGACAAGCCCAGTTTTGGGTTCCCATTCGTTTACAGCCGTCCACCCAAACCTTGGGTCCGTCTCGGAGTCAGCTAACTTCGTTGCGGGTGTACTCAATGGGGTGGCCCCCTGAAATATTTCTGAATCTTATGATTGCTTTGTCGTGAAGGCCTCGTTGGGTTTTGATTTGGTTTTTCCGAGGTTAATCGAGTGTGTGTTGCTATTTGTGCACCCCTGCAGGGTAAAACTTTCTGAAAGCCGTGTCCGCGGTTATGGACGACTTGGAGCACAGTATCTCGATCGTAGACAACTATAAATAAAGTAGTGCTATAAATTTGACTTTATAATGACTAGTAATCAGCTTCACTATAATGGAATGGCTAAATAAAACTGCCAACAATTGCTTGTTTGGGTTGTCGCTTGCGACCATTGTATCTGACTAGTAAGTATTGCAACTATAACGGAATGGCTAAATAAAAGTACCAACAACTGCTGGGTTTTGGGATATCTCATGCTAATTGTATCTGACTAGTAAGTGTCGCAACTACAACGGAATGGTTAACTAAAACTACCCACTGCTTATTTTACCAGGATGACTATCTATATTTGACTAGTAATTGCCGCAACTACAACGGAATAAATAAAACTGCCAACTGTGTGAGTTCCTCGGTTGACTTCCTTGTTTGGTCTCGAGGGGGAAATACCAGGATGGGTTCGTCTGATGGTAGCATCAGGTTGGTACCGAATAGGTTTTTCTTATCCCTCTCTGATAGCCGACAGTTACGTCAGGTCTCTATAGGTTGTTTAGTGCATGCTACCGCTGCCGCTTCAGTCCACCATACCTATGTAGGCGAGGACCGCCGAATTCTAGCGTCATTGCATTGGCCTCGATCGACGCTCCTCTTTTTCCTTTGCCCTTTGTCGGCACCCCTTTTGTTTAAGCAGGTTTTGAGATCGACGTCGTTAGCAGGGTTACCCTTCCGGCTTGGCCTGGGCAGGGTTATGGACGCCATTGGTTATTCTTCAGGGCTCTTAGCCCCATTTGCATCTTGTCCGTAGCTCGGGACGCTTTATCGTTTTCAAGGTGATTTGGATCTTTGTTCTGTATATCTGTATTCTTGACTCATGGAGTCGTGTTGTATATATATATATGATCTGTGGGTCCCATCGAGGACTGTTGTGTAATGTTATTACTTCGTTTTCCACCCGCACGCAAGTGCCTGGTGGGCACCTTTGAATCGTTTCTATGCGGGTTTGGCGGGAATCGCTGAAACTTGTATAGGGCCGATTCTGAGGGTGTTACATCTTCTTACCATGGGGAACTCTCTTAGTGTGTCATTCAGAGTAGTTAACCATCATATTATCAAGGAGTCTAGTTGCAACACCCAAAGTGATGCTCATAAAGGTACCTCCAGCAGATGAATCCAACAGGTTTCTCGAGGAGAAGTTCAAACCTGCATAAAAAGTCTGGATAATCATCCAAGAAGTGAGTCCATGAGTGGGGCAATTCTTAACCAAAGATTTCATTCTTTCCCAAGCTTGAGCAACATGTTTATTATTAAGTTGTTTAAATTTCATAATGTCACTTCTCATAGATATAATCTTAGCAGGAGGATAGTACTTTCCAATAAAAGCATCTTTGCACTTAGTCCAAGAATCAATACTATTTTTAGGGAAAGATAGCAACCATTCCTTAGCTTTTACTCTCAAGGAGAAAGTAAAAAGGTTAAGATTAATAATATCTCCATCTACATACTTATACTTCTGCATCCCACAAAGTTCAACAAAGTTATTGAGATGGGCAGCATCATCATCAGAACTAGCACCAGAAAATTGCTCTCTCATCACAAGATTCAACAAAGCAGGCTTTATTTCATAAAAGGTAGCATCAGGAGCAGGTGGAGCAATAGGTGTGCTCAGGAAATCATTGTTGTTGGTGCTAGTGAAGTCACACAACTTGGTGTTCTTAGCGGATTTCATTTTGGCAAAGGTGGGCAAGCCAAAAACAGCAGCAACAACTAGAGCGGGAACTATTTTTTTGTGTTTTGAATAAAGCAAGCAAACCAAACTAGACTATTTTTTTAAAAAGAGGCAAACAAAACCAAGCAAAATAAACAAAGCAAACTAAAAACAAAGTAAAGAGAAAGGAAGTGAAGGACTCCCCTAGTGAAGACGTACTTAGCCTCCCCGGCAATGGCGCCAGAAAACTTGTTGATGGCTCAGTTGATGTTGAGCCTGTTGGGAACCCCAAGAGCAAGGTGTGAAGCAGCATAGCAGCAAGTGTTCCCTCAGTAAGAAACTGAGGTTATCGAACCAGTAGGAGGAAGGAAATGTCACACAGGTGTTGCAAGCAACGCGGAGACCTGCACAACACAAACTCAAGACTTTGCCCCAACTAACAGTGAGGTTGTAAATCTCACCGATTGCTGTAACAAAGGATTAAACGTATGGTGTGGAAGGTAATGGTTTGCAGCAAGTAAACAAGTAATAGTGGAAGATGTATCAATGGTAAAGATTGGACCGGGGTCCATAGTTTACTAGAGGTGTCTCCTTAGATAAACAACATGGCATGAAGGGTAAACAAATTACAGCAGGGCAATTGACAGGAACTGAGCAAGGCATAACAATGCAATACCAGTCAAAAAGATCCTATGAGATTCGATTGGCAAATACAACAATATACATAGACCGCCATCCAACTGCATCTATGACTAGAAGCCCACCTTCAGGTTATCATCCGAACCCCCTCCAGTATTAAGTTGCAAGCAATAGACGACTCATTTAAGCAAAGTGTGTAAGGTAAACAATCCACTTGTTCAATGAACAAGAGACTGTTGTTTTCTCCCTAGTAGCAACAACACATCTACAACCGAAGAGATTTCTATCACTTCCCTTGGAAACTAGAGGCATGAACCCACTATCGATCATAAATACCCCCTCTTGGAGTCACTAGCAACTACTTGGCCAAGATAGCTACTAACAACGGAGAGCATGCAAGATCACAAACAACACAGACATGATAGAATCATAAAGACAAAACCATTAATCAATCTGACATAATAATCTCAATATCCATCAGATCCCCGCAAACACAACATGAATGATTACAAATAGATTAGATCTTGATCATGAACGGAGTCACAAGATCTATACATGAAAGCACAAAGGAGGAGATACAACCATCTAGCTACTACATGGACCCATAGTCCAAGGTGTAACTACTCATGCATCATACCGGAGAGAAGGCCTCCGGGATGATCTCCCCTCCGGCAGGGTGCCGGGAAGAACTTCAGATCCCCCCAATCTAGGGACAACGATGGCGGCGACTACAGAAGGTTTCGTGGAATATTGATCGGGTTCTTAGGGTTTCTGCATCGGGGGGTTCTTATAGGCAAAGAGGCGAGGCTGGGAGGCGGCCAAGGGCCCCACACCCTACCTAGGCACGGGGCAGGGCCCACCCGCGCCTAGTGGGGTCTGGCCGCCCTGGCTTGTGTCTCCGTCTCATCTTCTGGATTCGTTTCCCCCATGGTAAAATATTAACTTTGGCTTTTGTCCCGTCAAATTCTGAGAATATTGATTTTCTGCCTTTCTAGAACCAAAAACTGAAGAAAACAAGCAACAGGCACTATGGCAAATTGTTAATAGGTTAGTTCCAGAAAAGATATAAAAACACCTCAAAGTGTAGACAAAGCAAACCAAAGTAGATACTAAACAAGCATGGAGCATCAAAAATTATACATACATTTCCAATGTATCAAGAACTCGGCAGTCTTATCTACTCCTCTCAGGGTCAGTGGCAAGCATCATGGCGGTCAATTCGTGCCGACGACGACGGACGACATCGACGGGGCGCACACAGCTGCCTGTGTGCGTGAGGGTGACGACGACGACGGTTTTACAGAAAACCCCTTGGCAACTCTTTCCTCTCAACCCGTGATCCCTCCTCTGGCCCCACTCGTCAGTCACCGTGTTTGACCAGTTGGTATTGCTATTGGGCCTTGGTGTACTGCGCGTGAGAAGAAAATATAAGGTTAGGAAATGGGCCTCGGGCAAGATTCTGAATTGAGTTGTTTATTTGATTTATTTCTTTTCAAATTCTATTTATTTTTTTCTAGCTTTGTTATTTAGCATTTGTTTTGAATATTCCGTATAGGATTCTATTTTCTAAATGCTTGCAGCAACAAATAGTATGTATTTAGATTCATTTAGTGAACCTTTATTATATGAGGTTTATATTCTCCTTATTTCCCTTATTTAAATCCTATTTCTATTAATATTTTGTAAAGATTTTTGTTATAATTTTGACTACCTAAAGATACCATCATTATTAAGGGATGCATTACTATTAACCCATGAGATTAATTCTTATAAACTTATTATTTAAGAAATTTTTATATAGTAACCCCTCTTATTATCTGACACATGAAATTCTGGAGGACTAAAAATGGTTAGTGTTATTTTCATGGATTTAAATGATATCAAGATAATTAGTTTGTTATAACTTGCATAGAAATGTAGGGTTTAAGATTATAACCGTTTACTATCTGTTTTAAGGGACTTTAAATTTATTCATGATCTATTATGTAGGAATAATATTTAAGGTTTAAGACATATTGTATTTATGCTTATGATTGGAAATAATACCATTATGTAATGTTAAGTAATAGAGTTATTCTGTTTATAATAGATTAAGAATAAGGGTTGATAATTATAATTCCTAGGAACTTATTGCTTTCATGTTTTGAAATGACAAAGATATACTTAAGTGATTTGCTATAGGAAAATATTCCTATAAAGCATTGTGGAAATAAGATGACAACTCAATCATATGAAATGAATATTATGTTTGGTTAAAGATTTAAAGTTGAGTGTTTATTAGGAATTCATATCTTCATATTTCCTAATTCTTGACTTCTATTTAAAGAATTCCTTTCCTAGATATACTACTCCTTTGTATCAATCATCATATGATAACCTGATGAGCTTTACTTCCCAAGAATATTCTTATCAATAATTTCTGCTCCTAAATCCATTTGTGAATGCAATGAGCTTGACACTAAATCTCTATATGATATTCTCATAGATATATCTCTCTTACTTCACACATTACTTTGTAATCTCCACTTAATTATATCAAACCACTCTACTAATTATTATCTTCAATCCAACAGAGAGTTATAGTTAACTCCATTAAGACTCTTCCTTAATCATCCATCACCAACATTCCTCTAAGAGATGTAAATATCAAATCCTACTTCAACTCAGGTGTTTAGTATTTCCTAAGAGGAATATAATACTTCTATAAATCAATGTTGCTTTGGCACTATCTTATTCATACTAACTTATCTCTACTAATCCATGAACTCATACTCCAACCTCTCTTTACA
Source organism: Avena longiglumis (assembly GCA_030063025.1). NCBI lineage: Eukaryota > Viridiplantae > Streptophyta > Magnoliopsida > Poales > Poaceae > Avena > Avena longiglumis. The sequence continues at coordinate 508,248,751 of CP125976.1, read as the reverse complement.
CCATTATGACTTATCATGACTAACCTAGGATAATATATACTAGGGTTTAATCATGTTAATTCCACCAATGTCACTATGATATAATCATTCACTCTTAGTATTAGTGACTTGAGTGTGATCATTATAATCCTTTGATCGTTTATGGCTTAGGTTTCAGTTGGCTAATAAAGGCCTTTGTAAATACAACATTACAATTGTATATAATTATCTTCTAAATATCTCTATTGGACTGAGAGATATCATTTATTGACTATACTCTCATGATCCAATAGGATTACTCCTGGTAACTATCTTCAGGATTCATCCAGGTAATCTTCTTTATCACCATATGATTATATTCCAAATAACTCTTCTTTACTTCTTTCTCTAAAGGACTTAAGTGAATGCTATTATAAGGATAGGGGTTAATGGATCAAGAATTGATAGGCTAAGAATTGGTGATCAAGAGTTAATAAGCTAAGAAATTATAGGTCAATAGTTGATCACTCAACACTTATTAATAACGGATATAAGGAGGTGGTTCAACAAAGATGATAAAGATTGATATGGAAAGAAAGATATGTGGTGAGTGGTCTTGACTTGGTTTCCTACTCAATCTCACCAAAGAGTTAAAGTTAGGTATTACCATGATACTCATGGTATAAGTACATGAGATTAAGATAGATCAAGATTTAGTTGTTGCATTCCTATTAAGTTATATTTATAACTTGGTATTCATGAGTTGTGTAATGAATACTAGGATATGATGACTTAAGGATCAAATATAAATTATTCTATAGCTTAAGTTTGGTCGCATGCAAGCATTCTAAGGCTATCTGCCGTTAATGTGACTCTGCCAGGTGGGTCCACCTTCATTGCCCGTGGGTCCATTTCAGTCACTACATCCGGATGAAGGAAAACCCTATATTCCCTTTGCTTTTATTACCCCGCACCACGTTCTCCTCCAGTGGCATTGCTCCATCTCCTCCTCTCCGCAACATCTCCAATAGGCGCCGCAGCCGAGGGCCCATTGTCACTGCCTCTCCCTCCCGCTGGTCCTTCTCCACCCCGTCTTCCATGCCCCTCATCTCTTTCAAATGGCATATGGCGGGTGAGACAGGGGTTGCCGGACAAGGTATCAACGTGGAACCGGATCGAACGAAACCCGTGGCCTCCTGATGGTGCTATAACTTAACTGCATCTGCCTCCTACAGGTTTCCTACTAGACTAGAGATTGATATATTACAGCCTAGAGTGCACACACACGCATAAAAAATGTAACGTGCAAATCCACCACACATGTCAAGTTGTATTAGAATAAAATGTAGGCGGCGAGGCGGAGCTCGCCTTTTGGTCTAGTCATTAGGTAATGTACTAGGGTTTAAATTCTACTACATTTGATCTACCCTTAGATCAAATCTCCTTTACCCAAAATAAGGTTTTAGCAAATATCATATTGAAATTTATCGTAGTCAACTTGATGATCTACTTCAATTCCATCAAGTTGAGAGAAGCTTCAATCACTTTGACAAGTTTTGTTCAAAAGCGCGAAAATTATTCGGATTTTCTATGCATGGATGTAATGCACACACCTGGGTTCAACTTATTTCTAAGATCTAATGTTGGGATGTTACAATTGCCTTCAAGGGTGCATTTGAACTTGCCAGTTTGCTTGAAAATACTCATGATGCACCTTATGAATATGAGGTTAATGAGATACTTAAATTTTGCTTTGATAATTACAAGGAAGAAAATGGCTATACTCTTTAATATTTTAATAGGTGTTTTCCACAAACAGAAGAGACTAATGCCTTGCGGGAGCCTATGGAAGACGAAATTGCTGAACCTGAAAGCTCATTAGATGAAAAAGAGGCGGAGAGTGATGGTCAAGAGGAGGAAGAATGGATCTACCCATGCCTACCTTCTAATGAGAGTAACTCTTTACCTCTTAAATTATTTGATTATCCCCTACCAAAGGAGGATGAATGTTATGTTCCTGTGGATCCTTTTGAAATATCTACTTTGGGTAAAACCTGTGAAGGTTTTAATCCCAATATTTTTTAGCTTGATAGAAATTATTTGTTTGTAGATCATGAAAAGCATGCTTTATGTGATAGATATATTGTTGAGTTTATTGATTATGCTACAAAAAATTATTATGAGAGAGAAAGTATGGTTGTAGAATTTTTCATGGTACTGAAACACCTCTCTATGTGCTGAAATTTTTGAAGTTACTCTTGTTTTATCTTCCTATGCTTGTCACTTTGTTCTTTGTGAATTTATTTGTGTACAAGAATCCGATGCATAGGAAGAGGGTTAGACTTAAATGTGTTTTAAATTTGCTTCTTGATGCTCTCTTTTACTTCAATTCATATTTTTTATGTGAGCATCTTCTCAAATTATCATGCCTAACTTAAAGGCATTAAAGAAAAATACTTGTTGGGAGATAACCCAAGAGTTTCCTTGAGTCTTGGAAGTTATTACATCAGTAATGACATCTCCATATCCTTTTTGTTTGCCTTTTGTGCCAAGAATGACCTCTAATGAGAGGGAAGTAATATTTGGGGAGTTGTTGTCCCGAAACAGATTTATGTCCTCCACCATAAAAATTCGTGAGGAGTCTCTCTAAGTCGGATTGAGCTGATTTTCGAAAAAATCGGTTTCTACCTGCTTTCGTTAGTTCAACACTTTTTGATTTGAGCAACAATTTTTTTTCGAAAAAATCGGTTTCTACCTGCTGGTCTGTTTTGACAGATTTTTACCATTAATTTCATTTGCTTCTTATTGATTCCTTTTTGAGTTATTTTTGGGGAAATTGAGATTTTTGAAGGAGTTGCTACAGTAGATTGTGTATTTAGTGAAAAGTTTTGCTATTTTAAAGCTAAACCCAAAGGTCTATTATCTTTTGGATACACTAATGTTGCTAATGAAGATTGTGTGAAGTTTTGTATGAAGGAAAAAATTTCAGGTGTAGAGAAAGAATGATGTAATGAGATGAAGAATGGACAAAAGCTTGATGTCTACGCACTTCTATTCCTGTAGACAGTTGTTGGGCCTCCAAGTGCAGAGGTTTGTAGAACAACAACAAGTTTCCCTTAAGTGTATCACCCAAGGTTTATCGAACTCAGGGATGAAGTGGTCAAAGGTATTCCCTCTCAAGCAATCCTGCAATCAAGATACAAGAAGTCTATTGTGTCCCCAACAAACCCAATACACTTGTCAGGTGTATAGGTGCACTAGTTCGGCGAAGAGATAGTGAAATACAAGTGGTAACGGTGCCAGAAAATAGCTTTGATGGAGCTTGTCGGTGAGGTAAAGACTAAAGCAAGGAAACATGCAACAGATCTAGATGCAAACGGTGTTTCAATGTTTAGAAACAAGGCCTAGGGATCATACTTTCACTAGTGAACACTCTCTCATATAAATATATTATCTTAATGATAGTACTCTTAACTACTCTCCGGTTGGACACTCTAATCATTGGTAGGGCTATAATAACACTCCTCAAAGTCCGCCTTCCCCAATCTAGATAGCCCCACATTGTCACCTTGAGCGCTAGATGGTTCCAACAAACACCACAATTTCATAGAGACATCCAACTCCAAATATAACTCATAACAAATATTCAATCTAGCCAAAGTGCCACACACGGTATGCACGCTGTCACTTCCACACACGTGGGGAAACACATAGATCTATTAAAGCACAAAGAGTATTTATGTAGACTCAAACCAAAGTGCCACCATGGCGTGCACGCTGTCACTTTCACACACATGGGGAGAGCAGAGATCTATTGAAGCACTTGAGTAGCAAGGTAGATCTACTTGATTACAAAGCTCATGACCACAACAATATCATGCATAGAGAGAGAGATGAACACATAGCTACCGGTAGAGCCCTTAGCCTCGAGGAAGAACTACTCCCTCCTCATCATGGGAATCAGCAACGGTTATGAAGATGGCGATGGAGATCAATGGAGATGGCTCCGGGGGCACTTCCCCGTCCTGGCAGGGTGCCGGAACAGAGACTTTCTGTCCCCTGAATCTCCCTTTCGGTGGCGGCGGCGCTATGGAGGTTTTCGTGGATTTCTTCTGGATGCCCTAGGGTTTTTGTGTCGGAGGCTTCTTATAGGCGCAGGAATCAAGGTAGGTGGGGGTCTAGGGGACCCACACCCCCTATGGGCGCCTCTAGGGCTTGCCCGCGCCTAGGGGGTGCGGCCACCCTGTGGCCCCCCTCCGGCTCTACTTCGTGGTTCCGTGTTGCTCCGGGAAAATAATGACTTTGGCTTTTATCCCGTCCAATTCCGAGAATATTGATTTTTTGCCTTTCTGGAACCAAAAACAGAAGAAAACACGCAACTGGCACTGTGGCAACTTGTTAATAGGTTAGTTCCAAGAAAGATATAAAAACACCTCTAAGTATAGACAAAACAAAGCAAAGTAGATACAAAGCAAGCATGGAGCATCAAAAATTATAGATACGTTTCCGACGTATCAAGCATCCCCAAGCTTAACTCCTGCTCGTCCTCGAGTAGGTAAGTGATAAAAAGAATAATTTTTGAGGTGACATGCACCATCAAAACCAAGATCAAACCATTTGCAAGCATTGAAAGCCGGGATCAAAGAACTCTAAACATGTGCATGGAAGATGGAGTTCTAACAATAGGACATAGTAACTATGCATGCAACATGAAAGGCTACAAACAAAGATCATGAATAACATGCATTGAAAAACGTTTGTTTGTTTCACATACAGAAAACATAGCATAGTGGCATTCAGCTTGTCCCTCATAGAGTAGAAAATAGATGCATATGACACCTTCAAAGTTCACAAGGGTGACTAGGAACAAATAGCACAAGAACAAGTAATATCACAATATGCATCAATCAATAAGCTTTGGAACACTGCACACAAAATGACAACTATGCTCTCTTAAGGGTGCCTAAAGGTAGAAGGTGGAGACTCAATAATGGTGGAAGAAAGGCCTTTTTTAAAGGAAGCAGGGATTTGAAGTTCCAAAAAGAGCTTCCAAAAATTATGGTACTTGTTAGCTTTCATCCCTCATTGCCCCTATCGTAAGCATCTTGAAGTGGTTAAGGTTAAAGTGGCAAAGCTAGAGTATGCTTGACAAAGTATAAGTTGGCAATCTCATGGCCCTTGAATACGAGGGCCACACCTCATGTATACTCAACTTTGGGTCCAGGTAAGTTCTTGTCACTGTAATTATTTGCATATCATTGAGAACCGCCAACGGGGTACGCCTTGCACATGGTACAGGAGCTTTCCCATAACAAAAATGACAAGGCAAGCAGACAATGAGCATCTCAACAATTCTTCTTGTGTACCATGGGAATATGGTGCTTTTTATCTCTTTCCTCTTTTCTCAATGTGTATCTTTTTTTATAAGAAGAATGCTTCATAGATGTCACTATGGTGATGCTGCAAGTTTCCACCATGATTAGGCATGGCTTAGGCTAGCGGCCCAGGCATTTCTCTAACACAGGATACAAACTCCATGGACTCACAAGTTCTCTCTTTATTTCACACCCGTGACATCCATAGAAAAAAGATCATGATATCAACTAAGTACAAAGTACAAGTGCAATGTTGAAAACGTTCCCCGTGGCAGCACGGTTCTGCTAATTCCAACGTATAAGTGCAAGCATATACAACATAGATGACACAATGGTTCAAGTTTATTAGGGGAAAAGAATATAAAGTGTGCCATCAAGTTTGTGAGGGCTTTAATCACTAAGTTTTCACATAACAAAATAGTTTTTAATTGAAAGATAGATGAAAACAAGAATATACTTGGAATGGTGTAACACACCATGCATAGGAGTTTATAGTGGACACTTTGGAAAAACTTGGTTTCTTGGGAGTTGGAAGCATGAGTAGAACTTACTCATACAAGTGGAGGCTAGCAAAAGACTGGGAGCAACTGTAACATCCCTAAAATCATGATTTCAAAGTTTGCATATCATCCATGCATTCATAATCATTTTAGGATCATTTTCAAAGTCATTAACAAAATAGAAGCATTTGAATGCCTATTATTTTATGTAAGCAAGGCATTGACCCAATGCTACTCTCTAGTAAAGAGATTATTTGTTTTAAACCAAAGATGTTTGATCCTAAGTTTGTTTGATAAATTCCAAAGCTTGGACAAAGATTTCAAAACAAAGAAACAAATTTAAAACCATTTTTATGTCTTTATTAAGCAATTGGTAAAAACATTGTTTATTTTAAAATTCCAAAGTGCCAAATTATTTTAAAGTGTACAACATTGTTCTGCAACCAAATATGTACAAATTTCACTTTATAAAAATCCATAAGTGGTTTGAATTCAAACATATTTGAAACTCATTTGAAAATGTTTCCTGAAAATCAAAATAGAAATAGAAAAAGAATAAGGAAAGCAGAAAAGGCCGGCGCTGCCAATTTTGCCTAGCACAGAACCCAGCCCACTAAGCCCACCCGGGCCAGTTCCCCATCTACCCTCTCTCACACGCGTCGAACCAACCCACCAGGCACTGACCAGTGGCCCCAACGCCACGTAGTCGTCGTCCTCCCCAAAATTCCGCGCGATGAACACGTCGTCGCCGACGTTACCTCGCGGATTAAATCGAATCAATTCCCTTGATTCCGGCAGTAATTCGCACAGCCTTCACCTGCTACTTAAGCCCCACATCGTTGCGACCATTTCCCCTCAAACCCCACCCACTAATCGCCACCAGGTTGCTCGGTTTTCTCCTCGCACCGCCGTTGTCCCGACGCTCTCCGGCGATGCATTCTGGTGAGTACAGCGCCACCCTTCACCTCTGGTCCATGCGAGTGTGTACACCTAGTTCCTGCGCATCATCTCATGCCGTCTGTTTGCTCTGTAATGCACCAGGGCGTCACCTCCATCCACCTCTGCAAACCACAGTGTCGCCGCCCAACTCTGACGAGAAATACTAGTAATCTTAGAGTGCCCCTTCCTTCCCCTTTTACCCTGTCGTGATCGCCACAACCTTGCACACCTCCTGATACGATTGGTTTGTGCTAGGGCGATCCAGAGCATCACTGTTGTCTCCGACACCGTGCACCCGACATCTGCAAGCTTTCCGGCAAGCTCCTCCAGCCAACACAGTACGCCCCCGTCCACACCAGCGAGTCGTTGAGCTTCAGCGCGACCTCGCGAGTCTGGTAAGCACCTCTGCCAACCCCAGCCCCCTCTGTAGCCGCCGGAACACCGCCGATAGTGCGCCGCCACCGCGCAGCCGTCGCTAGCGCCGCCCATCCTTGGTCGCATGCTTAGCAACCGTTGGATCTAGATCCAGCGCATAGGAATAGATCAAACCGCGAAGGGGTATGCGCAGATCTGGGCCGTGCGCAGTTAATTAGATCCGACGGCCGCGAGTGTGATCCAGCATGAACCGGTACCGTCCAATCAGACGCTGCCGCGTGGCCAGTGTTAGATTTAAAAACAGAATTTAGATCTATTAGATATTCAAACTTGCAAAATTCATAACTTTTAATCCACATGTTCAAATTTTGCAAATTTTATATCATTGGAATCAGGAGAAAGAATGTTATCCATTTATGCAATGTGTTTAATGTTTTGCTTCTGTAAAATTGATTATTTTTCAGAGAAATTTATAGGCTTATTTTGAGTACAGAAATTATTTGAAAAATGAATAAAAGACTAAATAAAGTTTATTTAGAATGTTTTTGTCTTGTTTATAATTCAGTACTATGTACTTGTCTTGTTTGGTGTAGAAAATCATCACATGGCATTTGCATGCATTCATATATTTTTTCTTGTATATTTTTGATATGTGAATTTGGTGCTATCATTTTATGTGTAGATTTTGGTGCTAATAGTGATTGTGGTTGTGAAGATTGTTGCTACTCCCCCAACTACCAAGGCAAGTGGTAATTCATATTTATGTCCCAATATTTTTTCCTATGCATTAGAAATATTTTGTATAGGGCTTGCATGAACATTTTGCTAAGTATCGATATGCTATGCTTGGGAAATCCTAGTAGTTGTAGAATTGTTAGAATTTCCTCTAAGTTAAGATACTTGTTATTACCATGCTTAGCCTAGCTAGTAGAAACCAAGGGTGCATTATATATTCATGCTATGAGAAATATTTCTAAGTCCTTGACTTATGTTTTGCTTAATAAAACAACTAAGTGAATGAAACACCTGGGTGGAATGGAAAGAATGGTTTGTGTTGAGTGGTTACACAAAGCCCATTTCTATGGTTTACCTTGTGTATCTCACGTGTGGAAATCCACCCAGGAACAAAGGGATTTGAGATGCCAAATGTTAAGAAGATTCTAGTGCAGCCACATGGCATTATGGGCTCTGCCTAGATCACATAGGTTGCAATAACTTAGCCAAATGGACAGTTGGTGGTAGGGGAATGATAGGTTTGGAGCGCGTCCATTTTGGTCTAAGGGAAGGCTTCTGAAAGGTCTTGTCTTCGTGAAAATCAAGTCTTGTGGGGAAAGTGCACAACCTCTGCAGATGGAAGGAACTAAGTACTTAGTCATGTCCCTGGTATTGGACAATTTGAGCATCAAGACATGGAAGCTATCAAGAATTTCCTCATCCCAATTTTCTAAGATAAAACATGTGGATGAACAAGGGTGAAGGTTCACCAATATCTATTGGTGGTTCCTTAGGGAAGTTTTTACCAAACAAAAACTTAGTGTTTTCAATTGATAGGTAAAACCTATTTTGAGAAAAGCAAGCCTAAGCTACACTTAGCCAAATTCATGTAGTATCTATATGCTAGTATTCTACTAAGGTATCACTTGCCAATACTATTCCAATGTATTGACCCACTATGGTTGTAACTTGTGATGTTGCAGGATACTCTGATGATGATTAAGGGTTATGAGTCTACACTCAACATGCTTGCCTGTGGCACATTAAGATGAAGACTTCTATTTATATATTGTTAAGTTAAACTCTTGTACTAGCCTATGACTATGTTATCTCTGGGATGATGATGTAATAATGACCTTTGTTTATGTGTACTTCATCTTAAACTGTGGATGCTAGCATTTGATCCAGGGACTAGCATTGCAATCACAGGGATCTTTACCTTTATAAAGGTGGGATCTTACAACAACCAACTAAGAGAGCAATAATGGCCATAATCATGCAGAGCAACAAAGCATTACTAATCAAATCATAGAGTGGTACTACAAGTCAAGGACTAAATGATCATAGAGGCTATGGTGACTTGCCATAGTCATAACATGGTGTGAGCATGTGCCAAGTCAACCCAAACAAAGCATCAAAGGAGAATACCGCAATACTATGCTTTTGTATGCTAAAACAACGCATGATTCCTTCAAGGCACATTAAGCACTCCTAATTGTTTGGAACAAGTCATGCTACAGCAATAATCACTAAGCATAAGGTCAAAGAAATACCTAGCATGACATGATAAAGTCTAAGTCACAGTCAAAAAAATCTCCCTTTTGTACCACTTAAGCATGAAGCTTTGTGCTCTTTCCAACACCAAACAACTTATTTGAAACAACTCACAAAGGTAATAATCAATAAAGATCAGTGAGCTTGTCTCACAAATCCCCAAATAAGAACTAAAATGTTCTAAGATGGAAGCACAAGAAAACTAAGGCGGAACGCAGTGCTAGCAAAAGTGAACACTTACAAAACAATAAGAGTGAAAACTAGAGTGTTCTAGGCAATGGAAATAGAGTGTCTCTCTCCAAAAGAAGTGTGGTGTAACCAACCAACTTACTCAAGAAAACTAAGCAAACAAAAACTAAAAACAAAAACTAAGACGCTCCAAGAACAACATAGCAATGCATGAAACAGTAAAAACAAAGTGTCTAGAAAGACCTGAGATTTTTATTGATGAAGAAGGGGATGCCTTGGGCATCCCCAAGCTTTGACGCTTGTACCTCTTGAATATTTCTTTGGGTGACACGGGGTGGCATCCCCAAGCTTGATCTTTTGTCCATTCTTCATCTCATTGCATCATTCTTTCTCTACACCTGCAAATTTTCCTTCATACAAAACTTCACACAATCTTCATTAGCAACATTAGAGTATTCAAAAGATAATAGACCCTTGGGTTTAGCTTTAGAACAGCAAAACTTTCACTAAAAACACAATCTACTGTAGCAATTCCCTCAAAAATCTCAATTTCCCAAAAAGAACCCAAAAAGGAATCAATAAGAAGCAAATGCAAATAATGACAGAAATCTGTCAAACCGACCAGTAGGTAGAAACCGATTTTTTCGAAGACCTTATATTGCTCAAATAAAAAAGTGTTGAACTAACGAAAGTTAGCTAACATACTAGGTATTTTTATGGTGGAGGACAGAAATCTGTTTCAGGACAGCAACTCCCCAAATCTTACTTCCCTCTCATTAGAGGTCATTTTTGGCACAAAAAGCAAACAAAAAGGATAAGGAGAGGTCATTACTGAAGTAATAACTTCCAAGACTCAATAAAACTCTTGGGTTATCTCCCAACAAGTACTTTTCTTTAACGCCTTTAAGTTAGGCTTTTATAGCTTGAGAAGATTCTCACATAAGAAATATGAATTGAAGTAAAAGAGAGCATCATGAAGAAAATTCAAAACACATTTAAGTCTAACCCACTTCCTATGCATAGGAATCTTGTAAAGAAACAAGTCATGAAAGCACAAGCACAAAGCATAGGAAAGCAAAACAAGTGCAACTTCAAGACTTTCAACATCAAGAGGGAAACTTAATATTATTGAGATGCATAATACCATGTTTCCCTCTCTCATAATAACTTTCAGTAGAATCATGAACAAAATTAACAATATAACTATCACATAAAACATTCTTATTATGAACCACATGCATAAAATGATTATTACTCTCCACTTAAGCATAGTCATTCTTATTAATCATAGTGGGAGCAAATTCAACAAAATAGCTATCATTACTATTCTCATCACCATAATCATCAAATATAGGAGGCATATTGTAATCACAATTAACTTTCTCCTCAATAGTAGGTGGACTGAAAATATCAAACTCATCATTGTAATCATCATATATTGGAGGTTTGGTATAATCATAAGCAATAGAATAGCTATCTTCCAAAGCTGGGGGACTAAAAATATCATTTTCATCAAAAATAGCTTCCCCAAGCTTTGATGTTTCCATAGCATTATCAATAATGGTGTTCAAAGAATTCATACTAATAACATTGCCATTAGCATGCAAATAAAGTTCCATAGGTTTTTTAATTTTCTCTTCAAACACTTCATGTCCTAACTCCAGATAAACACTATAAAGCTCTCTAATTTTGTTGTCGTTTTCCATTAAGCCTAACTAGTGAAAACAAGAAACAAAAGGACAAAATTGCTGAATCTAAAGGAAATAACTTCGAGCACTCACACCGGATGATGTGAGTACCTTTTACCTTACCTCCCCGGCAACAGCGCCAGAAAAGAGCTGATGGCTTGGAGGGAAGGTAAAAGCCCAAAACCTCCCCGGCAACGGCGCTAGAAAAGATCTTGATGTCTATGCACTTCTATTCTTGTAGACAGTTTGGGCCTCCAAGTGCAGAGGTTTGTAGAACAGCAACAAGTTTCCCTTAAGTGGATCACCCAAGGTTTATCGAACTCAGGGAGGAAGTGGTCAAAGGTATTCCCTCTCAAGCAATCCTGCAATCAAGATGCAAGAAGTCTCTTGTGTCCCCAACACACCCAATACACTTGTCAGGTGTATAGGTGCACTATTTCGGCGAAGATATAGTGAAATACAAGTGGTAACGGTGCTAGAAAATAGCTTTGATGGATCTTGATGGTGAGGTAAAGACTAAAGCAAGCAAACATGCAACAGATCTAGATGCAAACGGTGTTTCAATGTTTAGAAACAAGGCCTAGGGATCATACTTTCACTAGTGAACACTCTCTCATATAAATTTATTCTCTTAATGATACTACTATTAACTACTCTCCGGTTGGACACTCTAATCATTGGTAGGGCTATAACAGCACTCCTCAAAGTCCTCCTTCCCCAATCTAGATAACCCCACACTGTCACCTTGAGCGCTAGATGGTTCCGACAAACACCACAATTTCATAGAGACATCCAACTCCAAATATAACTCATGAAAAATATTCAATCTAGCCAAAGTTCCACACACGGTATGCACGCTGTCACTTCCACACACGTGGGGAAAAGCATAGATCTATTAAAGCACAAAGGGTATTTATGTAGACTCAAACCTAAGTGCCACCATGGAGTGCACGCTGTCACTTTCACACACACGGGGAGAGTAGAGATCTATTGAAGCACTTGAGTAGCAAGGTAGATCTACTTGATTACAAAGCTCATGACCACAACAAGATCATGCATAGAGAGAGAGATGAACACATAGCTATCGGTAGAGCCCTTAGCCTCGAGGAAGAACTACTTTCTCCTCATCATGGGAATCAGCAACGATGATGAAGATGGCAATGGAGATCGATGGAGATGGCTCCGGGGGCACTTCCCCATCGCGGCAGGGTGCCGAAACAGAGACTTTTTGTCCCAACAATCTCCCTTTCGGTGGCGGCGGTGCTACAGAGGTTTTCGTGGATTTCTTCTAGATGCCCTAGGGTTTTTGGGTCGGAGGCTTCTTATAGGCGCAGGAATCAAGGTCGGTGGGCGTCCAGGGGGCCCACACCCCCTGTGGGCGCCTCCAGGGCTTGACCACGCCTAGGGGCTGTGGCCAACCTATGGCCCCCCTCCGGCTCTGCTTCGTGGTTCCGTGTTGCTCCGGGAAAATAATGACTTTGGATTTTGTCCCGTCCAATTCCGAGAATATTTATTTTCTGCCTTTCTGGAACCAAAAACAGAAGAAAACAAGCAATTTGAATAGGTTAGTTCTAGAAAAGATATAAAAACACCTCAAAGTATAGACAAAGCAAAGCAAAGTAGATACAAAACAAGTATGGAGCATCAAAAATTATAGATATGTTTCCGACGTATCAAAGCTCAAGCTTGGGGATGCCATCCCTGTGTCACCCCAAGAAATAGCCAAGAGGTATAAGCGTCAAAGCTTGGGGATGCCCAAGGCAACCCCTTCTTCATCAATAAAAGCTCAGGTCTTTCTAGACACTTCGTTTTTATTGTTTCATGTACTGTTGTGTTGTTCTTGGAGCGTCTTAGTTTTCGTTTGGTTTGATTAGTTTGCTTGAATAAAGTAGTTTGGACCCCTGTTCTCGCTATGTTGTTTCGAATAAGTCGATTGATGTTGGAAAGGAGTAGAAAGTTCTTGCTTGAGAAGTGCAAGAGGAGCTTGCATTGAGTGTGACATAGACTTTAGCATGACATGCTAGGTGTCGATTTGGCCTTATGCTTAGTGATTATTGTTGTATCATGACTTGTTCCAAACAATTAGGATTGCTTAATGTGTCTTGAAAGAATCATGCGTTGTTTTAGCATACAAAAGCATAGTATTGTGGTATTCTCCCTTGATACTTTGTTTGGGTTGACCTGGCACATGCTCACACCATGTTATGACTATGAACAAGTCACCATAGCCTCTATGATCATTTAGTCCTTGACTTGTAGTACCACTCTATGCTTTGATTACTAATATTTTGTCGTTCTACATGATTATGGCCATTATTGCTCTCTTAGTTGGTTGTTCCCAGTCTTTTGCTAGCCTCCACTTGTATGAGTAAGATCTACTCATGCTTCCAACTCCCAAAAAACCAAGTTATTCCAAAGTGTCCACTATAAATTCCTATGCATGGTGTGTTACACCATTCCAAGTATATTCTTGTTTTCAGCTATTCTTCCAATTAAAAAGTATTTTGTCATGTGAAAACTTAGTGATTAAAGACCTCACAAACTTGATGGCACACTTTATATTCCTTGCCCCTAATAAACTTGAACCATTATGTTATCTATGTTGTATATGCTTGCACTTATACGTTGGCATTAGCAGAACCATGCTGTCACGGGGAACGTTTTCAACATTGCACTTGTACTTTGTACACAGTTGATGTTATGCTCTTTTGTGTATGGATGTCGCCGGTGTGAAATAAAGAGGGAGCTTGTAAGTTCATGGAGTTATGTATTTTGTGTTAGAGAAACTCCTGGGCCGCTAGCCTAATCCATGCCTAATCATGGTGGAAACTTGCAGCATCACCATAATGAGAATTCTGTGAAGCATCCTCAATAAAAAGCTATGCACATAGTAAATAAAAAGATCGCTGAGATGCTCATTGTCTGCTTGCCTTGTCATTTTGGTTATGGGATAGATCCTGTACCATGTGCAAGGGGTACCCCGTTGGCGGTTCTCTATGATACACATGTACTTACTATGACAAGAACTTACAGTTGACCAAAGTTGAGTAGCATGTGGTGTGGCCCTCATATTCAAGGGACATGAGATTTCGAACTTATACTTTGTCAAGCATATACTCCATCTTTGCTCACTTTAAAATTAATCACTTCAAGATGCTTATGATAGGGGCGATGAGGGCTGAAAGCTAACAAGTACCATAATTTTTGGAAGCTCTTTTTGAAACTTGAAATCCCTGCTTTCCTATATGAAGGGACTTTCTTCCACTATTATATTGAGTCTCCACCTTCTACCTTTAGGCACCATTAAGAGAGCATAGTTGTCATTCTGTGTGTACTGTTCCAAAGCTTATTGATTGATGCATATTGTGATATTACTTGTTCTTGTGCTACTTGTTTCTAGTCACCCTTCTGAACTTTGCAGGTGTCCTATGCATCTATTTGCTACTCTATGAGGGACAAGCTGATTGCCACTATGTTATGTTTTCTATATGTGAAACAAACAAACGTTTTTCAATGAATGTTATTCATTATATTTCTTTGTAGCCTTTCATGTTGCATGCATAGTTACTTTGTCTTACTGTTAGAACTTCTTCTTTTATGCTCATGTTTAGAGTCCTTTGCTCCCAGCTTTCAATGTTTGCAAATGTTTTGATCTTGGTTTTGATGGTGCATGTCACCTAAAAAATTATTCTTTTATCACTTACCTACTCGAGGATGAGCAGGAGTTAAGCTTGGGGGTGCTTGATACGTCGTAAGCGTATCAATAATTTTTTATGCTTCATGCTTGTTTAGTATCTACTTTGCTTTGCTTTGTCCACACTTTGAGGTGTTTTTATACGTTTTCTGGTACTAACCTATTAAAAAGTTGCCACAGTGCCAGTTGCCTGTTTTCTTCTGTTTTTGGTTCTAGAAAGGCAGAAAATCAATATTCTCGAAATTTGACGGGACAAAGCCAACGTCAATATTTTATCGAGAGCAACACGAAGCCATAATACAAGACGGAGGAGGCTCACCAGGGGGGCACACCCCCTGGCTGCATGGGTGGGCCCACCCCGCGCCTGGGGGGTTGCAGCCACCCTGGTGCCCCCCTGCCTCACCTCTTCTCCTATAAAGTCCCCCCGATGCCAAAACCCTAAAGACCCGACCAATATTCCATGAAACCGTCTATAGCCGCCGCCACCATCGTCCCTAGATCGGGGGGATCTGAAGTTCTTCCCGACACCCTGCCGGAGGAGAGATCATCCCGGAGGCCTTCTTCTTCATCATGCCAGCCTCCGGTATGAAGCGTGAGTAGTTCCACCTTGCACTACGGGTCCATGTAGTAGCTAGATGGTTGTATCTCCTCCTTGTGCTTTCATGTATAGATCTTGTGAGCTCCGTTCATGATCAAGATCTAATCTATTTGTAATCATGCATGTTGTGTTTGCGAGGATCTGATGGATATTGATATTACTATGTCAGATTGATTAATGGTTTTGTCTTATTGATTCTATCATGTCTGTGTTGTTTGTGATCTTGCATGCTCTCTGTTGTTAGTAGCTATCTTGGCCAAGTAGTTGCTAGTGACTCCAAGAGGGGGTATTTATACTCGATAGTGGGTTCATGCCTCTAGTTTCCAAGGTAAGTGACAGAAATCTCTTCGGTTGTAGATGTGTTGTTGCCACTAGGGAGAAAATAACGGTCTCTTGTTCATGGAACAAGTGGATTGTTTACCTTACACACTTTGCTTAAAGTAGTTGTCTGTTGCTTGCAACTTAATACTGGAGGGGGTTCGGATGATAACCTGAAGGTGGACTTCTAGTCATAGATGCAGTTGGATGGCGGACTATGTATATTGTTGTATTGCCCAATCGAATCTCATAGGATCTTTGTTTCTAGTATTGCATTGTTATGCCTTGCTCAGTCCTGTCAATTGCCCTGCTATAATTTGTTTACCCTGCATGCCATGTTTGTTTATCTAAGGAGAACACCTGTAGTGAACTATGGACCCCGGTCCAATCTTTACCATTGATACATCTTCCACTGTTACCTGTTTCCTTGTTGCAAACCATAATCACCTTCCACACCATACGGTTAATCCTTTGTTACAGCAAACCGGTGAGCTTGACAACTGATGTCTACGCACTTCTATTCTTGTAGACAGTTGTTAGGCCTCCAAGTGCAGAGGTTTGTAGAACAACAACAAGTTTCCCTTAAGTGGATCACCCAAGGTTTATCGAACTCAGGGAGGAAGTGGTCAAAGGTAATCCCTCTCAAGCAACCCTGCAATCAAGATACAAGAAGTCTCTTGTGTACCCAACACACCCAATACACTTGTCACGTGTATAGGTGCACTAGTTTGGCGAAGAGATAGTGAAATACAAGTGGTAACGGTGCTAGAAAATAGCTTCTGACTTTTTGTTGACGTGGGAGAACGTGTGTGAGTGCTAGAAAAGAGCTTGACGATGAGGTAAAGACTAAAGCAAGCAAACATGCAACAGATCTAGATGCAAACGGTGTTTCAATGTTTAGAAACAAGGCCTAGGGATCATACTTTCACTAGTGAACACTCTCTCATATAAATATTCCTCTCTTCATGATACTACTCTTAACTACTCTCCGGTTGAACACTCTAATCCATGGTAGGGCCTTACCCAATCTAGATAACCCCACACTGTCACCCTGAGCGCCAGATGGTTCCAAAAAACACCACAATTTCATAAAGACATCCAACTCCAAATATAACTCATAACAAATATTCAATCTAGCCAAAGCGCCACACACGGTATGCACGCTGTCACTTTCACACGCGTGGGGAAAAGCATAGATCTATTAAAGCACAAAGAGTATTTATGTAGACTCAAACCTAAGTGCCACCATGGCGTGCAAGCTGTCACTTTCACATACATGGGGAGAGCAGAGATATAATGAAGCACTTGAGTAGCAAGATAGATCTACTTGATTACAAAGCTCATGGCCACAAGATCATGCATAGAGAGAGAGAGATGAACACATAGCTACCGGTAGAGGCCTTAGCCTCGAGGAAGAACTACTCCCTCCTCATCATGGGAATCAGCAACGGTGATGAATATGACGATGGAGATCGATGGATATGGCTTCGGGGGCATTTCCCCGTCCTGGCAGGGTGCCAGAACAGAGACTTTCTGTCCCCCGAATCTCCCTTTCGGTGGCGGTAACGCTACAGAGGTTTTCGTAGATTTCTTCTGGATGCCCTAGGGTTTTTGGGTCGGAGGCTTCTTATAGGTGCAGGAATCAAGGTCGGTGGGGGTCAGGGGGCCCACACCCCCTCCAGGCGCCTCTAGGGCTTGCCCGCCTAGGGGTGCAAACCACCTGTGGCCCCCTGTTGCTCCGGGAAAATTCATAACTTTGGCTTTTGTCCCGTCCAATTCCGAGAATATTGATTTTCTGCCTTTCTAGAACCAAAAACAGAAGAAAACAGGCAACTGACACTCTGGAAACTTGTTAATAGGTTAGTTCCAGATAAGATATAAAAAACCTCAAAGTGTATACAAAGCAAAGCAAAGTAGATAATAAACAAGCATGGAGCATAAAAAATTATAGATACGTTTCTGACGTATCAAGCATCCCCAAGCTTAACTCCTTCTCGTTCTCGAGTAGGTAAGTGATAAAAAGAATAATTATTGAGGTGACATGCACCATCAAGATCAAACCATTTGCAAGCATTGAAAGCTGGGATCAAAGAACTCTAAACATGAGCATGAAAGAAGAAGTTCTAACAGTAAGACAAAGTAACTATGCATGCAACATGAAAGGATACAAACAAATATCATGTATAACATGCATTGAAAAACGTTTGTTTGTTTCACATACAGAAAACATAACATAGTGGCAATCAGCTTGTCCCTCATAGAGTAGCAAATAGATGCATAGGACACCTGCAAAGTTCAGAAGGGTGACTAGAAACAAGTAGCACAAGAACAAGTAATATCACAATATGCATCAATCAATAAGCTTTGGAACAATACACACAGAATGACAACTATGCTCTCTTAATGGTGCCTAAAGGTAGAAGGTGGAGACTCAATATAATAGTGGAAGAAAGGCCCTTCATATAGGAAAGCAGGGATTTCAAGTTTCAAAAAGAGCTTCCAAAAATTATGGTACTTGTTAGCTTTCAAACCTCATTGCCCCTATCATAAGCATCTTGAAGTGATTAAGTTTAAAGTGAGCAAAGATGGAGTATATGCTTGACAAAGTATAAGTTGGCAATCTCATGTCCCTTGAATACGAGGGCCACACCACATGTTACTCAACTTTGGTCAACTGTAAGTTCTTGTCATAGTAAGTACATGTGTATCATAGAGAACCGCCAACGGGGTACCCCTTGCACATGGTACAGGATCTATCCCATAACCAAAATGACAAGTCAAGCAGACAATGAGCATCTCAGCGATCTTTTTATTTACTATGTGCATAGCTTTTTATTGAGGATGCTTCACAGAATGCTCATTATGGTGATGCTGCAAGTTTCCACCATGATTAGGCATGGCTTAGGCTAGAGGCCCAGGCGTTTCTCTAACACAAAATACATAAATCCATGAACTTACAAGATCCCTCCTTATTTCACACCGGCGACATCCATACACAAAAGAGCATAACATCAACTGTGTACAAAGTACAAGTGCAATGTTGAAAACGTTCCCCGTGACAGCACGATTCTGCTAATGCCAACGTATAAGTGCAAGCATATACAACATAGATAACATAATGGTTCAAGTTTATTAGGGGCAAGGAATATAAAGTGTGCCATCAAGTTTGTGAGGGCTTTAATCACTAAGTTTTCACATGACAAAATACTTTTTAATTGGAAGAATAGCTGAAAACAAGAATATACTTGGAATGGTGTAACACACCATGCATAGGAATTTATAGTGGACACTTTGGAAAAACTTGGTTTCTTGGGAGTTGGAAGCATGAGTAAAGCTTACTCATACAAGTGGAGGCTAGCAAAAGACTGGGAGCAACCAACTAAGAGAGAAATAATGGCCATAATCATGTAGTGCAACAAAGCATTACTAATCAAAGCAAAGAGTGGTACTACAAGTCAAGGACTAAATGATCAGAGAGGCTATGGTGAATTGTTCATAGTCATAACATGGTGTGAGCATGTGCCAAGTCAACCCAAGCAAAACATCAAAGGAGAAAACCACAATACTATGCTTTTGCATGCTAAAACAACGCATAATTTCTTCAAGGCACACTAAGCAATCCTAATTGTTTGGAACAATTCATGCTACAAAAATAATCACTAAGCATAATTTCAAAACAATATATAGCATGACATGATAAATTCTAAGCCACAGTCAAAACAAGATCCCTTTTGTACCACTTAAGCATGAAACTTCCTACTCTTTTCCAACACCAATCGACTTAATTGAAACAACTCACAAATATAATAATCAATAAAGATCAGTGAGCTTGTCTCAAAAATCCACAAAGAAGAACTAAAAATTTCTAAGTTGAAAGCACAAGAAAACTAAGGTTGAACGCAGTGCTAGCAAAAGTGAACACTCACAAAATAATAAGAGTGAAAACTAGAGTGTTCTAGGCAATGAAAATAGAGTGTTTCTCTCTCCAAAATAAGTTTGGTGTAACCAACCAACTTACTCAAGCAAACTAAGCAAACGAAAACGAAAAACAAAAACTAAGACGCTCCAAGAACAACACAACTGTGCATGAAACAATAAAAACAAAGTGTCTAGAAAGACCTGAGATTTTTATTGATGAAGAAGGGGGTGCCTTGGGCATCCCCAAGCTTTGATGCTTGTACCTCTTGAATATTTCTTGGGGTGACATGGGGTGGCATCCCCAAGCTTGAGATTTCGTCCATTCTTCATCTTATTACATCATTCTGTCTTTACACCTGAAATTTTTCCTTCATACAAAACTTTACACAATCTTCATTAGCAACATTAGTGTATTCCAAAGATATTAGACCCCTGGCAAAGCTTTGGAACAACAACTCTTTTCACTAAAAACACAAGCTACTGTAGTAACTCCTTCAAAAAGCTCAATTCACCTAAACAGAACTCAAAAAGGAATCAATAAGAAGCAAATGCAAATAATGGCAGAAATCTATCAAAACAGACCAGCAGGTAGAAACTGATTTTTTCGAACATCTTATATTGATCAAATAAAAAAGTGTTGAACTAACTAAAGTTATCTAACATATTGGGGGATTTATTCGCAAAATATCAGCTCAATCCGACTTACAGAGATTCATCACGAATTTTTACGGTGGAGCACAAAATTCTGTTTCGGGACAACAACTTCCCAAATCTTACTTCCCTCTCATTAGAGGTCATTCTTGGCACAAAAAGCAAACAAAAAGGATAAGAAGAGGTCATTACATAAGTGATAACTTCCAAGACTCAAGAAAGATCTTGGGTTATCTTCCAACAAGTACTTTTCTTTAATGCCTTTAGGTTAGGCATGATAGTTTTAAAGATGCTCACATAGGAAATATGAACAGATTTAAAAGAGAGAATCAAGAAGCAAATTCGATGAATATTTTAAGTCTAACCCACTTCCTATGCATAGGAATCTTGTAAAGAAACAAGTCATGAAAGCACAAAGCAACAAGCATAGCAAATAAAAACAAGTGCAACTTCAAGACTTTCAACATAAAGAGGGGAAACTTAATATTTTTGAGATGCATAAAACCATGCTTCCCTCTCTCATAATAACTTTTCAGTAGCAACATGAAAAAAATTAACAATATAACTATCACATAAAACATTCTTATCATGAGCCACATGCATAAAATGATTATTACTCTCCACATAAGCAAATGCATTCTTATTAATTGTAGTGGGAGAAAATTCAACAACATAGCTATCACTATTATTCTCATCACCATAATCATCAAATATAGGAGGCATATTGTAATCACAATAAATTTTCTCCTGAATAGTAGGTGGACTGAAAATATCATATTCATCATTGTAATCATCATATATTGGAGGTAAAGTATCATCAAAGAAAATTTTCTCCTCCGTGCTTGGGGGAATAAAAATATCATGCTCATCAAAACTAGCTTCCCCAAGCTTAGACTTTTCCATAGCATTAGCAACAATGGTGTCCAAAGAATTCATACTAATAACATTGCTATTAGCATGCAAATAAAGTTCCATGGTTTTTTTTAATTTTCTCTTCAAACACTTCATGTCCTAACTCAAGATAGATACTATAAAGCTCTCTAATTTTGTTGTTGTTTTCCATTAAGCCTAACTAGTGAAAACAAGAAACAAAAAGACAAAACTGCAGAATCTAAAGGAAATAACTTTGAGCACTCACACCAGAGGATGTGAGTACCTTTTACCTTACCTCCCCGGCAACGGCGTCAGAAAAGAGCTTGATGGCGTTTGACGTGGAGGAAAGGTAAAAGCCCAAAACCTCCTCGGCAATGGCGCCAAAAAAGAGCTTGATGTCTACACACTTCTATTCTTGTAGACAGTTGTTGGGCCTCCAAGTGCAGAGGTTTGTAGAACAGCAGCAAGTTTCCCTTAAGTGGATCACCCAAGGTTTATCGAACTCAGGGAGGAAGTGGTCAAAGGTAATCCCTCTCAAGCAACCCTGCAATCAAGATACAAGAAGTCTCTTGTGTCCCCAACACACCCAATACACTTGTCACGTGTATAGGTGCACTAGTTCGGCGAAGAGATAGTGAAATACAAGTGGTAACGGTGCCAGAAAATAGCTTCTGACTTGTTGTTGACGTGGGAGAACGTGTGTGAGTGCCAGAAAAGATCTTGACAGTGAGGTAAGGACTAAGCAAGCAAACATGCAACATATCTAGATGCAAATGGTGTTTCAATGTTTAGAAACAAGTCCTAGGGATCATACTTTCACTAGTGAACACTCTCTCATATAAATATTCCTCTCTTCATGATACTACTCTTAACTACTCTCTAGTTAAAAATTCTAATCCACGGTAGGGCCTTCTCCAATCTAGATAACCCCACACTGTCACCTTGAGAGCTAGATGGTTCCAACAAACACCACAATTTCATAAAGACATCCAACTCCAAATATAACTCATAACAAATATTCAATCTAGCCAAAGTGCCACATACGGTATGCACGCTGTCACTTTCACACAAGTGGGGAAAAGCATAGATCTATTAAAGCACAAAGAGTATTTATGTAGACTCAAACCTAAGTGCCACCATGGTGTGCACGCTGTCACTTTCACACACATGGGGAGAGCAAAGATCTAATGAAGCACTTGAGTAGCAAGGTAGATCTACTAGATTACAAAGCTCATGACCACAAGATCATGCATAGAGAGAGATGAACACATAGCTACCGGTAGAGCCCTTAGCCTCGAGGAAGAACTACTCCCCCCTCATCATGGGAATCAGCAACGGTGATGAAGATGGTGATGGAGATCGATGGAGATGGCTCCGGGGGCACTTCCCCATCGCGGCAGGGTGCCGGAATAGAGACTTTCTGTCCCCCGAATCTCCCTTACGGTGGCGGCGGCGCTACAGAGGTTTTCGTGGATTTCTTCTAGATGCCCTATGGTTTTTGGGTCGGAGGCTTCTTATAGGCGTATGAATCAAGGTCGGTGGGGTTCCATGGGGCCACACCCCCTCCAGGCGCCTCCAGGGATTTCCTGCGCCTAGGGGTGTGCGGCCACCCTGTGGACCCCCTTCGGCTCTGCTTCGTGGTTCCGTGTTGCTCCGGGAAAATAATAACTTTGGCTTTTGTCCCGTCCAATTCCGAGAATATTGATTTTCTGCCTTTCTGGAACCAAAAACAGAAGAAAAAAGGCAACTGACACTGTGGCAACTTGTTAATAGGTTAGTTCCAGAAAAGATATAAAAACACCTCAAAGTATAGACAAAGCAAAGCAAAGTAGATACAAAACAAGCATGGAGCATCAAAAATTATAGATACGTTTCCGACGTATCAACAACCTCACTATTTGTTGGGGAAAAGTCTTGAGTTTGTGTTGTGCAGGTTTCCACGTTGCTTGCAACACCTTTGAGACGTTTCCTTCCTCCTACTGGTTTGATAACCTTGGTTTCTTACTGAGGTAAAACTTGCTACTGTGCTGCTTCACACCTTGATCTTGGGGTTTCCCAACGAAGTGCAACACAACACCATCATGTGGCAAAATAAAGCTCGGCTCGGCGATATTCCCGCGGCGCGCGCGTGGTGTCGTGGCGAGGCGAGCGAGGAGAAGGAGGAGCACATGTGTATATGTCTTCTCTTCTCAATCTCGTACAAGTGGTGGAAGAGCTCACCTTATAAGTTGGTCCAACTTCCACTCAACTAGCAATGTGGGACTAAACATTTCTCCCAGCTCTTGCCTTGCATGAATGAGCCAAATGGGCCACTAGGATTTCAGGAATTTATTGGCATATAATAAATGGGATGGGCCTATTTAGGCAAAAATTCCAACAATCCCCCACCAGATCCCAGAGGCACATGAAGTTTGCCTTTGGTTCCAAAACATTGTTTACATACCGGTACTGTAGTGGAGATTGTTAAGTTGAACTTCCACCTAGAGCTTTACGTTATACTAGGATGCAACTTATATAGTGGACTATGCCTTGAACTACAAGTTTGCTGCGAACCTAGCTTCACAAAAAGTCTTGACTGATACTAGGCAACCGTGGGACTTCCCCGCCGGTGGAGCTCATGCGTCATACTCCATGACCATTCATGAGTTTATTAGAGAGCAT
The DNA here is from genome assembly GCA_030063025.1 of Avena longiglumis. Taxonomy (NCBI): domain Eukaryota; kingdom Viridiplantae; phylum Streptophyta; class Magnoliopsida; order Poales; family Poaceae; genus Avena; species Avena longiglumis. The sequence continues at coordinate 508,224,746 of CP125976.1, read as the reverse complement.
CCTACTCTCATAGACTGTAATGTTTTACAGTCAGACTCATATAGGTGTGTTCTTCAAAAGATGTTATGCAGGACAACATCTTTGCTTAAGATAAGCCACTTAGAACATATTAAGATAATAAATCAATCTGCCGTGCAGAATAGGAAAGTATTGCATCTTTATGAAGTGGTGTTTATTAAAGTAGGGATACTTTCCTCTCAGCTAACCAAAAACTTGTCTCCCAATTCTAATTCATGGGATATCCGATCACATAGAGTGGTTTACCACTTTGGAAAGCTTAAATTGTGGATCTCATACCCATCTCCTTTGATGCATTTTCTATCACGTTGCATGATAGACCCTTTGTGAAGGGATCTGCCAAGTTTTTAGATGTTTGGATATAATCCAATGCAATAACTCCGGAGTTTCTCATTTTCCTGATAGATTTCAGTCTCCTCTTCACATGTCTTGATGACTTCGTATTATCCTTAGAACTATTTACCTTGAAAATCATAGTTTGATTATCGCAGTTCATAAGGATTGCAGGTATTGGTTTTTCAACCATAGGTAAGTTCATCAAGAGTTCATGAATCCACTCTGCTTCAACAGTGGTTGTGTCTAATGCTATGAGTTCTGCTTCCATAGTTGACCTCATTAAGATGGTGTGCTTGCAAGACTTTCAAGAAACAGCACCACCAACAAGTGTGGATACATATCCACTCGTGGCCTTTATCTCGTCAGCATCAGATATCCAATTTGAATCACTATAACCCTCTAGTACCCTCAGATACCCGGTATAGTGAATGCCATAGCTCGCAGTTCCTTTTAGATAGCGCATAGCTCTCTCAAGAGGATGCCAGTGATCATCTCCTGGATTTCAAACAAATCGACTGAGTTTGCTTACATCAAAGGCGATGTCAGGCCTCGTGGCACTAGCTAAATACATAAGCGAGCCAATAATTTGAGAGTATCCTAGTTGGTCTCTAGCATTTCCTCGATTCTTTCGAAGCAACACACTAGGATCATACGGTGTAGGAGAAGACTTGCAGTCTCTATACCCGAAACGATTCAAGACCTTTTCCACATAGTGAGACTGAAGGAACGTAATCCCACCGTCATCATATCTCAATAGCTTGGTGTTCAAGATAACATCAGCTACTCCCAGATCCTTCATCTCAAAAGAACGAGAGAAGAAATCTTTGACCTCCTTAATTGCATTAAGGTTGGTTCCGAAAATCAGTATGTCATCAACATACAAACAAAGGATGACTCCCTCACCCCCACCATGGCGATGGTACACACATTTATCAGCTTCATTTAAAACAAATCCTGCAGCAGTTAAAGTTCTTTCAAACTTTTCATGCCACTACTTAGGGTCTTGTTTTAGGCCATATAAAGACTTCAACAACTTGCACACCTTTCCTTCTTGACCATTTACCACAAAGACATCTGGCTGATCCATGTAATTTCCTTCATCCAACTCTCCATTAAGGAAAGCTGTCTTAACATCCATTTGATGAACGAGAAGACCATGAGAGGCAACCAATGAGAGTAATACTCGAATGGTGGTCAATCTGGCAACATGTGAGTAAGTGTCAAATAAGTCTTCACCTTCTTTTTGAGTATATCCCTTGGCCACAAGCCGTGCCTTATACTTCTCAATAGTACCATCAGGTCTAAGCTTTTTCTTAAACACCCACTTGCATCCTACAGGTTTGCACCCATAAGGGCGATCAGTGATCTCCCATGTTCCATTAGCTATGATGGAATCCATCTCACTATGGACGGCTTACTTCCAGTAGTCAGAATCAGGAGATGCATATGCTTCTGAAATGGAAGTGGGAGTGTCATCCACAAGGTACACAATGAAATCATCACCAAAGGACTTTGCAGTCCTCTGTCTCTTGCTCCTTTTAGGAATTTCATTATCATCCTCCTCAGGACTTTCAGAGTGTTCACTTACAATGGTAGGTTCAGAAAATGTAGCAAATTCCTGATTAGATGAACTAGGTATCTCCGGATTTGATGAGTTAGGTTTATCCTTCATAGGAAAGATATCCTCAAAGAAAGTCGCATCAGTCGACTCCATGATTGTACCGACATGAATGTTAGGTACTTCAGATTTTACTATCAAGAATCTATAACCAATGTTATGGAAAGCATCGCCCAGAAAAACACAACCGGTGGTTTTTGGTCCAAGCTTGTGCTTCTTGGGGATTGGTACATTAACCTTTGCCAAACAACCCTAAGTACGTAAGTAAGAGAGTTTTAATCTTTTCTTCTCCCATTCTTCGAATGGAGTTTTAATCATTGCATCATCATGATATCATGCTCATGTCACCATGCCACCTTGCATTTGAGCATCATATAAAAACCCCTCTTATTTGGTTCTTATCCCATATGCATTATATGTTGAATCACTTGTATTTGCATCTTGATTTATTGTATTTGCTTTTTAATAAATTGCTTCATGCCCAAGTTGAGTTATGGGTATATCTCTTATAATTCCACCACCTTATAATCTCACCATCCAAACTATATATGAGCATTTGCATTCTTTTGGTATTTACATCTAGCTCATGTAGTTTGTTATGGTTACACTTCTATTTCTACATGCTTCCATATATGTTCCCTTGTTGTTTTCACAATAGTTGTATGGGAGCCTACATGGCCAATTTTGCATGCCATGTAGTAGTAGAAGCCATGTTTCCTTTCAACCATGGTTCCATTCTTTGGATTTGATCTAATAAGGCAATACTAAATCTTAGTGGGAAAATACACACTATAAATTCCTCATAATTCAAATGGTGTTATTGATGCCTGCAACTATGTTAGGAAGCTTGGTTCCTTTGAGCCATAAGACAATGGTCACTTGGCCTAATTTGTTTTCACAAACTAGACCAAACTCTTGTTCATGCATACACATGGGAGCCTCCATTTTCCCTCCCTCTCTTTTGAACTCCCTCTTTTATTTTGTTTAAAAATTATAAATAGTTGCTCATTTGTTGCCTAAAACCACATAATAGTTGCTAAAATATGCTAGTTTATTGCCTAAAATTAAATAATAATTTGATGCCCGACTAAGAAATATTGGTGTCCGACTAAACAACTTTAGTGCTCGACGAGGCAACTACTATGCTCCACAAGGCAAAGTTGCTCAGCTAGGCACAAAAGTTGCCTCCTTAGGCTCCTTAAGCAACTTGTGCCTGATGAGGCCGACGAGGCAACTTGTGCCCAACTCTGGAGGCCGACGAGACAACTTGTGGCCTGTGAGGCAACTTCAGTGTCCGACGGGGCAACTTCTGTGCATGACGAGGAAATTTTGGTGCCCGGCGAGGCAAATTCGGAGCCCGACGGGGCAACTTCTGTGCTTGACCAGGAAACTTCAGATCCTGATAAGGCAACTTTAGAGCCCGACGAGGCTGGTGCCCGGCGAGGCAACTTCGGAGCCCGACGAGGCAACTACTATGCTCTACAAGGCAAAGTTGCTCAGGTAGGCACAAAAGTTGCCTCCTTAGGCTCCTTAAGCAACTTGTGCCCGACGAGGCCGATGAGGAAACTTGTGCCCAACTTCGGAGGCCGACAAGGCAACTTGTGGCCGATGAGGCAACTTCGGTGCCCAACGGGGCAACTTTGGTGCCCGACGAGGCAACTTTGAATCCCGATGAGGCAACTTCAGAGCCCGACGATGCAACTTTAGTGCCCGGCGAGGCAACTTTGGAGCCTGACGAGGAAACTTCTGTGCCTAACGAGGAAACATCGGAGCCCGACGAGGCAAATTTTGAAACCCCACAAGGCATCTTTAGATCCCGACGAGGCAAATTTTGAAACCCCACGAGGCATCTTTAGAGCCCGACGAGGCAACTTCGGAGACCGACGAGGCAACTTATGTGCTTAACGAGGCAACTTCGGAGCCCGATGAGGCAACTTTTGCCCGGTGAGGCAACTTTGGTGCCCGTTGATGTAACTTTGAAGCCTGACGAGACAACTTTAGTTTCCGGCGAGGCAATCTCAGAGCCCGACGAGGAAACTTCTGTGCCTAATGAGGCAACTTTTGCGTTGCGAGGAAACTTCGAAGCCCAGTTAGGAAACTTCGGAGCCCGGCGGGGCAACTTCTGTGCATGACCAGACTGAGCAACTTTGGTGCCTGACAGGGTAACTTTTGTGCCTGGCGAGGCAAGTTTGGAGCCTGATGAGGTTGCTTGTGCCTGATGAGGCAACTTTGGAGCCCGGCGAGGAAACTTTGAAGCCCGGCGAGGCAACTTCAGAGCCCAGCGAGGCAACTTTGAAGACCCTCAAGGCAACTTCAGAGCCCGACAACGCAACTCCGGAGCCTGGCGAGGCAACTTTGTTAGGAAACATCGAAACCCGACGAGACAACTTCGGTAGGCAACTTCGTATGAGGGGTAGACAACTTTCGGGTTCGGAATCGCTGGCGCAATTCTGTTATTCAGTTATGCTTTATGGCTCTTTTCTGCGCGAGTGATTTCGAAGCACAAAAACACGAATTCGGTGGCCTAAACTCGTGTATTATATGTCGCGATTTTTCAATAACTGTTAGAGATGCTCTTAAAAAATTGCTGGAAAGAATAACTTTAGCATTAAGACACACAACTTTAGCACAAGGGCCCCACAAGTTTTGGATCAGAGAGAGTAACAAACTAGCATCTATTAGCAACAATTATACCATTTTAGGCAACATATTGGCATTATATTGTGCAAAAACCAAATTTCTTGCACGTGGGACCCACTGTCAATATCTCTCCCTTTATCTTTCACCTTCCTCACACATCTTGCTGTTCTCCCGAATTCTCTCTCTATCCTCCTGCCGTCACTCTCCCCGCACCGATTGCGGCCGCCGTCGGCCTCATCTGCCGCTCCTTTTTATCGGCGCGGCCCCGCCGGCGTCACCTCCCTCAATTCCCAATGGCATGTCTTGGTGTTGTGCCTATTTTGGTTGCTTCACCTATTTGAAGGGTTTCGTAGCATGGAAAACAAAAAATTTCTACCGCATGAACACACAATCAAGATTTAATCTATGATCAAGCCAAGATCTATCTACTAGATCGGTTCAACAAGTTGATAGAGTACTAACCCTCGAAGATCCAAAGCGGTTAACGAGAGCAGATTCTCATGGGTGATGTAGTCGTTCACTTGCCGATCTCAAGATCACATAGACGATCCTTACGGCGCCACGTTCCGGCAGTGCTCCCGCAGTCGGTCACACATACGGTACTCGATGAAGACCTTCCTCTCCCTTGTTCCAGCAGGCAGCGGAGGTTGTAGCACTCTCCTCGTGATTCCGGCAACACGACGGCGTGGTGTCGGAAGTAGAGGGGAGATCCCGCAGGGCTTCGCCTAAGCCAGAGCGATTATGGTGGAGTAATAGAGGGCCTTGGCGATCTACATATTAGAGGGAACCAAGGGGAGAGGTGTGGCCGGCGATTAGGGTTTGGGATACCCCAACTCGGCGACTTGGGAGGAGGCCCTGGCGGCGGCAGCAACACTTGGAGGTGGTGGTGCCTTAGCTAGGGTTTAGGTGTGAGGGGTAGGGGTGCGCCCTACCCCTCCTTATATAGGTGGGGAGAGGCGGTTTGGGGAGGAGGGAGTCCTCCCCAAACTCCTCTTCATGGTCGGCGGGTGTAGGGAGTGGGATTCCTACCCTAGGTAGGTTTCCTACTCCCCCTCCACCAAGCAATGTTCGGATTTGACTTTTCAAATTGGCGTTTGACTTTCAAACTTGAATTTGATTTCTCTCTTCATATTGCCCAGCCAAGTGACCTAGTACATGATGCAACCATTCCACATTGTCATGACACATCCATGTACCCTTCCCTTCCGAGTGCTGACCTTCCGACCTTCTAGAACATTCCTGGTGAAAACACCGAAATCATTTCCGAACTCTGAAACAGGACTTTCTTTATATGAATCTTATTCTCCGGACCATTCCGGATCTTCTCGTTATATCCCTGATCCCATCTGAGACCACGAACAACATTCGGTCTCTTACTCATCATTCCATAACTACTCAATAACATCGAATCCTTAAGTGTGTCTCCCTACGGTTCGTGAATTATGCGGACATGACCAAGACACTTCTTCGATCAATAACCAATAGAGGAATCTGGAAATTCATATGGCTCCCACATATTTCTACGATTACTTTACGATCGAATGAACCACTTACATACGATACCAATTTCCCTTTGTCTCATGATAGTTTACTTATCCGAGGTTTTGATCATCGGTATCTCTGCATACCTAGTTCAACCTCGTTACCGATAAGTAACCTTTTCTCGTTCCCGTGATATGTGATCCCTTGTGAGCCAGCCACATGCTTGCAAGCTAATTGGATGACATTCCACCGAGAGGGCCCAGAGTATATCTATCCGTCATATGGATGGACAAATCCCACTCTTGATCCATGTGCCTCAACCCATACTTTCTGAACACTCAATGCCACCTTTATAGCCACCCAGTTAAGGTGTGGTGCTTGATGTCATCAAAGCATCCTTCCGGTGATGGCGATTAACATGATCTCATGGTCGAAGGAATTAGGTTACTATGTATCAGAAAACTTATAGCAAATGAACTATATTAAATGACTTGATCTTTATGCTACGCTTAACTATAGGAGTATGTCCATCACATCATTCTCCTAATAATATGACCATGTTGTTAATAACATCTCTATGTTCATGATTAGGAAACCATGATCATATATTAACCAACAAGCTAGTTTAACAAGAGGCTTTACTAGGGACTCTTTTATATTTACAAATCACATAAGTATTAATGTTTCTGGTTAATACAATTATAGCATGGTATGTAAAACATTTACCATAAGTATGAAGATATGATAATAACCACTATATTATTGCCTCTTGGGCATATCTCCAATAGTCTCCCACTTGCACTAGAGTCAATAATCTAGTTTCAAACCTTTGTGCATTCAACACCTATGGCTTTCTAGTGTTGTATTTACACGATTTCTAGTGGTCAACTGATCTCCGGATCCGACACTTTCAGGTCCGTGTGTAATTGCATGTCTTTGCGTCTCTCCGCATCACTCATTCTCTAATGAGATGGCTTTGTACAAATTTGGTCCTTTGGTGAGACCTTTAGTTCCTTGGGGTTAAAACATGTTGATAATATTGTCATACAATATATCTTCATAGTACTATCCCGCTGTGAACTACACCTAGTTTGATATCAAACTACTTGACACAAATGCCCTCTTTTGCTGCTATAACAACAATTATATACTTAGCCTTTTGTTGTAGTATCTGTCACAATGTCTTAACTCTGGAACTCATCCAAATTCATTATGGAACTTACTTTCCATCATATTGTGCCACCCTTAGTTTAGATTGAGATAAACTTAATTTGTACTTTGTGACAAAACTAGTATCAATGTAATACTTTTACAATGAACTAACCATCTATTTGTCACTTCTACAAAATAATATATTCTTAGTTTTTCTAAAAGATCATAATAATATCTTTACTATCGTCCAATAATCATCTTATGAATCATTCTGGTATACGCTCATAACATTTAGAGCATAGGACATGTCTGGATTTGTACACATCACAACATGATTGATAAAATCCTCTTTGTGATTGTATCTATCAAGTATCAAAAATACTTAAATCTTTATTCAATCCTTCCTGTGCAACAAGAACCTTTCTTGTAGTTTCTATATTGAACACATTCAATATCTCATTTATGTACTTCTAGCATAACCATATTGGCGTCACAATTTATCCATATAGACATTGATGCCAAATATTCGGGTTCTGCCTAAGCCTTTCATCGAGATGAAATTCTTATCCTATGTTAATAAAAAGATACATCATTTCCAATCAACAATATGTCTTCCACATAATCTATTAGAAACATGTCTTAGTGCTCCCACTTAATTTCTTGCAAATGCAAGCATCTTCATCGTCTCCGATGGAATTATACTCTTTTAACAGTTTCATCATAGTGAAGATTCCAACTCCGCGATTCTTACTTCAACCATTGAAGTTTGCATATGATTTTAGCTTCCTTTGAATTAACAAAACCCTTTGGACCGTATCATGCACACGTCCTAGGTAACCATTCTATTAGAAGAACTTATTTTGTTTATTCAACACATAACAAAATTATATGTCGTGGTTGCTACATTAATCCGTCTAGACTAAATATCGCTTAATGAAAGATCAGATCTTGTCATAGTTAACTCTTTGAACATTGTCATGAACTCTTTCCCGACATGTCGATAATTTCATAGATGTGAAACATCTATGTCTATTTCTTTATAGATCCAAATATGATTGTAAGGTCTTGTACCTTTCCAGAGGGTCTTTCAAGTTCAAAGCTTGATCTCTCGTATATGGAACTATCACAGATTTTATGGCTTCAAACCATTTGATGGAGTCAGGGCCCATCATTGCTTCTTTGCATGTAGTCGGATCATTATTTTCAAATAATGATTTAACTCTCAAATCTTGGTATTTGATTGTTTACCTGACCTACTTGTTTCAATAGGAACTTAGACCTCCGTGACCACAACCTTTGAGGCACATGAGCCATGAGCATTGTTGCTGCCTCCGGAACACTTTTCGGCGCTGCGCAACTTTGCACATATAGCTAAGGTTCTTTTAATTTTATGAAAGTTTTATTGTCCTCCCACTTAACTTTTCACGGAAAATTCCTTCTCAAAGAAACTTGACGTTCTAAGCGACAAACACTTTTGTCTTCGGTGTTATGGAGGAATACTCAGCTATTATTCAAAATAACATACAAAGATATGTTCACCCTATTTTGGTTGCAAACATCTTTCTTATGCATAGCATACCAATTTTTAAGAAAGGACAACTTGGGTTTTATCCCAAACCATAACTTTATATGGTGTCAATTCAACGAATTATGATGGAGCTCTTTTCAGTGGAAAAACAGTAGTCTCTAAAGCTTTTAATCTTTAAAATATAATGATAGTTTTATGAATTACACCTTTGATCTTACCATGTCAAACAATGTTTAATTACATATCTCGAACGCTCCATACTCTTATGGTGTTTCGGGAAATGCAAATCCATAGAACGATTCCTTAAATCTTATGTGTTTTATGCTAAACTTGTAACTCAAATATCTTTCTTTATGATCTTATCATAAACTATTTATATTCTTGTTACAATGATTTTGCACTTCATCTTGAAAATCTTTGAACTTTTCAAATGTTTCATACTTCATCCTAATTAAGTAAATATTCATATATTCACTCAAATTTTTGGAGAAAGCATATGAAGTTGAAATTCATTGCTCTTGACTACACATAATGGACTTCATACAACAATATGTACAATTTCCAATAAGCTAGTCATTCGTTCCCTTTTGGCCTATGAACAATGTTTTAATTATCTCTAGGAAAGTTTCACAAGCGCTGTTTGATCAAAAATCAAAAGACTCCAAAATTTCACCCACATGGAGTTTCTTCATGTTTTCTTTCCAATATAATTTAAACGGCGGTGTCACTTCCTAAGTGATTTTCCAATCAATTGTCTTTCGACATTTTTAGCAATATTTTTATGGATGTGATTTATCCAACAAGATTTGTAAATCATCCATCTTTTATGGATTACGGCAATTATGCAAACAACCCTTTTGTTCTCATAATACCTGATAAAACAAATCTTGAAGGCAAGCTTTGATGTTAACGAGCAACACAACAACCCTTTATTTGTTCTCGATGAACATCATCACATATTCTTTTGCTAGTTACTTAGGCCATTGTAGTTCATGAATTGTGTTGATTCGTATGACAATTCACACCAACAAATTCAGTATCCAATACTTAAGAACCACATTGTTTAATAAGCAAAGAGTATAGCTATAACATGTATATCCTCTATATACCTAAGCTGAACAATTCTAGTCTTTTCTTTTCTGCCATATCTTTCTGAGATTCTCTTTCAGTATTTCCCTTTCTGTTCTAAAGAATCTATCAACATCAATAGTGGAGCCATACACATGACACATAGTCCAAAGCATGTATAGTTAAATACCAATGTCTTTGGACTTGCACTTTGAAGTAGATCACCATCATCAAATACTTAGTGTTCTTTCAAATTCCATTCTTTAGTAATCTTTTAGTGTAGTAAACATTTTATTAAATATTCACCCTTATCATGGAACTATTCATGATCAAGCTACTTTTAGCTTATAACGGTGAATCGCGAGTATAATGTTGCTCTCCAAAACCTTTTGGAGGATTAGGACGACAAGCGTCTCCAAACTTTTCAAATTCTCATCAAATATGAGAACATAAACTTTGCCATATTATACTCTCTCATGTTGCAACCAAAACATCATTTCAGATATCGCAATATCTTCCACACATCATGGTTTCTGAAACAACTCTTTCAGATCCTAGATAACCTTGATATTAAAACAATCTTTTGAATATTAAGAATCATGAAGACAAACATGATACTTATATACTAACACTGGAATTGTCACTCTCGATTTAATACCAATTATTAAACTTCACGGAGTAACCGAAACTTACTGAAAGTTTGCAATAGGACTTTTAAACTTTAGATTAACACTTTAAAACAATACGATATCAGTTCGTAAAGTAAGTAACCAGAATTCTATTGTTCTATTATCTCAATTATAACTAAGCGCAAGGTGGTAAACGGATGCCAATGACTACAACAACTATGCAAATTCACTTTGATTTAAATTATGATAAATAGTGTTCAACTTTTAATCATATTGCTGTTGAACTCCCACTCAAAACAATATCCCTCACATTGTTTTAGTGATTACATGCACCAAATCCACCACATCAAAAACGATCATCACGAGAGATGATGTATCTTCAAAGGCGAACAATCAACATGTTCATCATATCTACTATATGACTCATGCTTTACCTTTCGGTATTCCGTGTTCCGAGACCATGTTTGTACATGCTAGGCTCGTCAAGATCAAACCTTAGCTTCCGCATGAGCAAATCTGGCTTGCTCACGTTGTATACACTCGCAGAATCTAGCACACCCGATCATCACGTGGTGCTTCGAAACAACGAGCTTTATCAACGGTGCTTACTAAGGATGAACACTTTATAACTTGATATTTTGTGAGAGCGATCATCTTATAATGCTACCGTCGCGATCTAAGCAATACAACATGCATAAAAGGATTAACATCACATGCAATTCATAATATGTGATATGATATGGCCTTTCTTCTTGTGCTTCCGATCTCCATCTTCAAGCACGAACATGATCTCCATCAACATTGGCATGGCGTCAAGGTCAATGGCGTCGCTTCATGGTTTTCATCCACCAGCATCAACTATTACAACTACTTTGAATAATAGCCACGTGGGTCTTAACGGAATTTAAAAGACAATCATATGGCTCCTGCCGGTTGCCGACTTACAATAAGGAATATTGCATACATCATATATAATCACAATCATGGCCATATCACATCATAGCACACCCCTGCAAAACAAAGTTAGACGCCTCTAATTTTCTTTGCATGTTTTACGTGGTTTGGGTCTTTCAATAAGTGTCGTTCTAACTTACGAACAAGAACCACAACGTTGATACTAGTATTGTCAATTACCCGTTGTAAATTGAATCTTCACTATGTTGGGAGAAACAGGCACCCGCAAAGCCACTTATGCAATACAAGTTGCATGTCAAGCGTGGAGCAAGTCTCATGAACGATGTCATGTAAGGTTAGCCCGGGCCGCTTCATCCCACCATCCTGCAAGATGCAAAGTACACAAGAAGCAATTGATAATAAAAGCATCACCGCCCACAATGACCATTGTGTTCTACTCGTGCAACAGATCTATATATAGACACGGCTCTGATACCACTGAAGGGTTTCGTAGCATGGGAAACAAAAAATTTCTACCGCATGAACACACAATCAAGATCTAATCTATGATCAAGCCAAGATCTATCTACTAGATCGGTGCAAAAAGTTGATAGAGTACTAACCCTCGAAGATTCAAAGTGGTTAACGAGAGCAGATTCTCGTGGGTGATGTAGTCGTTCACTTGCCGATCTCAAGATCGTGAGCGATCCTTCGGCGCCAGTTCGGCGCTCCAAGAATCGGTCACGTGCGGTTTCGATGAAGACCTTCCTTTCCCTTGTTCCAGCAGGCAGCAGAGGTTGTAGCACTCTCCTCGTGATTCCGGCAGCACGACGGCGTGGTGTCGGAAGTAGAGGGGAGATCCCGCAGGGCTTCGCCTAAGCCGGAACGAGTATGGTGGAATAATAAAGGGCCTTGGCGATCTACGGATTAGAGGGCACCAAGGGCAGAGGTGTGGCCGGCGGTTAGGTTTTGGGATACCCCAACTCGGCGACTTGGGAGGAGGCCCTGGCGGCGGCATCACTTGGAGGTGGTGGCACCTTAGCTAGGGTTTGGGTGTGAGGGGTAGGGGTGCGCCCTACCCCTCCTTATATAGGTGGGGAGAGGCGGTTTGGGGAGGAGGGAGTCCTCCCCAAACTCCTCTTCATGGCCGGCGGGTGGAGGGAGTGGGATTCCTACCCTAGGTAGGTTTCCTACTCTCCCTCCACCAAGCAATGTTCGGATTTGACTTTTCAAATTGGCGTTTGACTTTCAAACTTGAATTTGATTTCTCTCTTCATATTGCCCAGCCAAGTGACCTAGTACATGATGCAACCATTCCACATTGTCATGACACATCCATGTACCCTTCCCCTTCAGGAGTGCTGGACCTTCCAGACCCTTCTAGAACATTCCTGGTGAAAACACCGAAATCATTTCCGAACTCCAAAACAGTACTTTCTTTATATGAATCTTATTCTCCGGATCTTCTCGTTATATCCCTGATCCCATCCGAGACTCCGAACAACATTCGGTCTCTTACTCATCATTCCATAACTACTCAGCAACATCGAATCCTTAAGTGTGTCTCCCTACGGTTCGTGAATTATGCGGGCATGACCAAGACACTTCTTCGATCAATAACCAATAGAGGAATCTGGAAATTCATATGGCTCCCACATATTTCTACGATTACTTTACGATTGAATGAACCACTTACATACGATACCAATTTCCCTTTGTCTCACGATAGTTTACTTATCCGAGGTTTTGATCATCGGTATCTCTGCATACCTAGTTCAACCTCGTTACCGATAAGTACTTTTTTCTCGTTCCCGTGATATGTGATCCCTTGTGAGCCAGTCACATGCTTGCAAGCTAATTGGATGACATTCCACCGAGAGGGCCCAGAGTATATCTATCCGTCATATGGATGGACAAATCCCACTCTTGATCCATGTGCCTCAACCCATAATTTCCGAACACTCAATGCCACCTTTATAGCCACCCAGTTACGGTGTGGTGTTTGATGTCATCAAAGCATCCTTCCGGTAATGGCGATTAACATGATCTCATGGTCGAAGGAATTAGGTTACTATGTATCAGAAAGCTTATAGCAAATGAACTATATTAAATGACTTGATCTTTATGCTACGCTTAACTATAGGAGTATGTCCATCACATCATTCTCCTAATGATATGACTCTGTTGTTAATAACATCTCTATGTTCATGATCAGGAAACCATGATCATATATTAACCAACAAGCTAGTCTAACAAGAGGCTATACTAGGGACTCTTTTATATTTACAAATCACACAAGTATTAATGTTTCCGGTTAATACAATTATAGCATGGTATGTAAAACATTTATCATAAGTATGAAGATATGATAATAACCACTTTATTATTGCCTCTTGGGCATATCTCCAACACTATTGCCCCGGGGACGCTGCTTGGCCTGCTGCTCGTGGCTGATGCGAGTCGGCCACCGCCTTTGCACGCGGAGCAAGGGGACCGACAGTTCGCCTGGAGCACGGGGGCGGTGGAGGCGGTTGGCCCTGCACGGCGCTAGAGCTCGGGGTGGCGGCGGTGGTGCGGTTTGATGGGGGCTGCGCGCTGTAGAATTGGGGAGCTCCACGGCGGCGCACAGTGGAGACGGCGCCCTATCGGCGGCGCACGATGGAGGGGCGCTGACGCCTGCGGGAGAAGGTGGAGAGAAAGGCGGCGCGTAAGAGGGAAGTGGGTGACGAACTGGCCATGGGGTTGGTGCGCTGGACCTGCGCATCGAGCGCGCTAGATAGATGGCGTCCTTGCGATTGGTTCGGGGAAGAAAGACCGTGAAGCGTCAGAGTTGTATACCCCTCTAGCGTCTGGGCGCTCGCTAGACATGTCCATATATATAACCTACAGAAATTTTGAGCCCATCTTGAAAGGTTACAAATTGAGTTTGTGACAAAAAAAGCTAAATATTTGTGAAATGTCTATTTCTTTGTCAAAAAAGGAGGCGAACAGAAATGAAATGTGTTCCGATTGAAATTACGAAAGAACAGTTATTAGCTGGGCAGCATTCGACTGGAAAAAATTAGCACCGTTGATTCCAAAACAACAAAAATTAGGACCGTCTGTGCCCACCACCACGAACCACCAGTCCCACTCCCACCACTAGCAACAAAATATCTCTGATCCACCACCACCCCCAAACATCCGACCGGAGAACCTGAAAAAAAAAACCCCTCCCCTCTAAAAACCCCAGGATCGCGCCGCGGCGAACGCCGGCGAGATGGCAGCGGCGGCCGCGCAACCACGCAAAGGCGGCGAGGACTACATAAGCGAGCTACCTGAGGTTCTTCTCTCCGACATCCTCTCCCTCCTTGGCACCGCGGAGGCCGCCCGCACCGCCGTCCTCTCCACGCACTTCCGCGACGCCTGGCTCGCGACCCCCCTCCGCCTCGACGACCTTGAGCTCCCCGCCCCCGCACGCGGCAACGTACCTTCAATCGAGCCCTGGACAGCGCGCGCCGACGCCATTACCCGCGCCCTCGCCTCCCACCGAGGCCCCGTCGTGCTCTTCCGCCTCTCCCGCACCACCTTCCGCGGCCGCGTCCCCGCGGCCGAGGCCTGGTTCCGGGAGCTCGCCGCCAGGGGCGCCCGCGAGGTATCTCTCTGCTGCTCACCCGAGTGGTGCCACGAGGCGCGCGCCGACCCGCTCCTCGGCTCCCCCACCCTCGAGGTACTCGCCCTCGGCAAGTGCCGCCTCACCGATGCCGGGGCCTCCACTGCAGCCGCCGCCCGACTCACCGAGCTCACCCTGTCAGAAACCAGCCTTTCCGAGGCCGCCCTTCAGAGCATGCTCTCCGGCTGCCCCGCGCTGCGTAGCCTGATGCTCAAGCACGTCCACGGCCTCCAACGCATCCGCGTCTGTTCTTGCCGCAGCCTGGTGTTCCTCGGCGTGTGGCATTACAAACAGCTGGAGGAGGTCACCGTGGAGGACGCCCCTTGTCTGGAGCGTCTGCTCGGCAACATGCGTCTGAATGCAGCTATTACCATCACTGGCGCACCAAAGCTTACTGCTTTAGGCTATGTCGTGGCCAGCATTCCGATGTTGTTCCACGGAGAGACTGCTCCGGCGGTATGTTCCTTACCTCTGTTCTCGTGCATAATTTAATTCGGCTAAGTGACTCAGTGAATTGTTTCGTTATGCATTGCAGGATGTTAACAAGGGTCTGCGTGCTCCGATTTTGAGCGTGACAATTTTAGCTATCAGTGTCAAGTTCTCGAAGAAGGAAGACGTGGAGAAGGTGATAAGTTTACTGGAGTTATTTCCCTTCTTGGAGACATTGCATGTCCAGGTGATTTCTGAAACTTGAGATTGTGTGTTCCTTTGTGTCTGGGATACTAGCTGTGAAATTTAGTCGAGCAGAGCTTGCCCTGATTCATCATTTTGTGCAGTCCTCTGAACCGAGCTATGAGTCAGCTGCAGACGAGAGTGACACCATTGACTTTGACTACTACCAACAGCGTGATCCCATCAGATGTCTTATCAGAAATCTCAAGAAAGTGAGACTGGAATGCGGAGACCAGAACCGCAGCATGCTTGAATTTGCATGTTTTCTCCTTGCTAGAGCGCAGGTGCTGCAGTCCATGAAGATTCAGTCCAGGATGTCTGCGAACCAGCAAAATCTGCTGAGGCATTGCCATATGGCTTCCCTGGATGCTGAGGTTGTGTTTGAGAACAAGAAAGGCAGCAAGAGCTTCAACATAGAAGCCGTCAATGCACTATCTGATCCATTTGACGGCGACATCAACATTTTGGGCAACTAAGTTAACTGTGAGAGTTTACTTGTTGATGTTTCACCCTGAAGATTATTGCCATCCATGATGTGCCGTCTGGCCTCTTTTTGTTATGCTTAGTTGATTCCAGATTCTAGGACATGATTTAGGCTGAACTTTGAGGTTTATGTTGAAGAAGCTTGCTATTGGTGACGTGATTAGTTTCTGCTGTCTTTATCTTTAGTTGCTTTCTGGATGCAGAGTTGGAAACTTTGATTTAGGCTGAGTTTTTCTGGCAGTGTATGCTGGGCTTGTGCATACATTGCTTATCCCAGCCTGGAATTTCCTTGAACACTGGCTTGCTGATAATGTGTGTTTGTTGCTGTACTAAATTAGTTAGACAGCCAATCCGAGTACTTCTACAACAAACAAGCGCCTCAACTATTCATAGCGCATCCAGCCTGTATAACACAATCTTAGTTATTATGTGGTGGTAATGCTAATGCTAATGCAGATCGCATTGTTTTTTAGTAATTTCGATGTGGTAACATAACTCCATGCCTATTTCTCTCAGCCTTGTTCCACGAAAAAAAAATATTTAAGACGAAATATTCATGTTTAGGCATATATTTGGTGTGGCTTTTAACCATCGTTTTGTTTTTCATAATTCTTTAGCTGAGGGAACGAATGCCCATGCTATGCACGTTGACTACTGATTGATTCAGATGGAATTGAAAAGGCAATTCCTACGATTGAAGGATTGTAATGAACACCATTTCTTTTCACAAGTCTTATATTGGATCATGTCAGGATCATGACAAGATCTTGAGGGATTATTTCAATCCCGATGCACCCTACACGGACCAGCAATTCCGGTGCCGGTTTCGGATGCAAAAAGACTTGGTCCTCACCATTACAAGGGCCATGGAGGACTATGATGATTGGTTCAAGTTTCGGAGGAGTGCTAGGGAGAGATCAATGCTAACCCGGTGATGAAGTGCATGGCGGCCATGAGGGTACTTGCATATGGATATTCGGCCGACACAATTGATAACTATATGCGCCTTGGGGAGGATACAGTTTTGGAGGTCGTGAGAAGGTTTACATTTATTTGGGTTTGTAATAATGAATAATTTAATTTATTACACTTAATTCGGTTTGTAACATTTATGCTTTGGTTTAAAAGTTTTGATGAGTAGAGTTGGAATCGAAGATATAAGAAATAAGTGGACATGAGTGTTTCACGGAAGGGACACGTGTCATCACCCGAATGCGGAGGGCCAGAGGATGCGAGGCCGTGTGTTTTCCATTTTCTATCTGGCTCTTTAGTAAAAAACGTGTAGGCACACGTGTAGGGGTTCATAGCATGGACAATAAAAAAATTCTACCGCATGCACACAAACAAGCCAAGATCTATCTACTAGATTTTAGCAACGAGTCGATTAGAGTACTCATCTTCAAAGATTACAAAGCGGTTGATATAGTCGTACACTTGCCGATCTCAAGATCGCGTAGACGATCCTTCCGATGCTGCGTTCCGGCAGCGCTTCCGCAGTCGGTCACACGTTCGGTACTCGATGAAGACCTTCCTCTCCCTTGTTCCAGCAGACAGCGGAGGTTGTAGTTCTCCCCTCGCGATTCCGGCAACACGACGGCATGGTGTCAGAAGTAGAGGGAAGATCCTGCAGGGCTTCTCCTAAGCCGGTGCGGGATATGGTGGATGTAGGGTTTCTGGCGATCTAGGTTTAGAAGGCCAGAGAGGAGGAGGAGGTGTCGGCGGCGGCTAGGGCGACGGGCCGACAGCGGTGTGGCGGCGGCGGCGCAAGGTGGGGAGGGCTGGTTGTGGTGGCTTTGGGGCAGCCCCTCCCCTCTATTTATGAGAGGGAGGTCAGCTTGGGAGAGGGGAGTTTGAATCCTTCCCCAAACCCAAGTTGGAGAGAAGGAAGGATTCTTTCCTTCCTTCACTAGGAAACCATTGTTCCAGTTTGACTTTTCAAACTTCCCTTTTGACTTTCAATTTAGAGCTTTATTTCTCTCTTGCAAATGCCCAACCAAGTGACCTAGGACATGATCCAATCATTCCACTTACCCATGACACATGCATGAACCATTCCCCTTCCGATCCAGTGAACCTTCTAGACCCTTCTAGAACCTCTCCGATGAAAACATCGTAATCATTCCCGAACTCCGGAATCGGACTTTCCTTATATGAATCTTATTCTGCGGACCATTCTGGATCTCCTCGTGATATCTCGGATCCCATCCGAGACTCCGAACAACATTCGGCCACCCTACTTATGAAAGGATCGTATGGGCACCTAGAGGGGGGGGTGAATAGGTGCTACTTCAAATTTTCTTCTTTTTAAAATTAAGGTTTGACAATAAGGTAAATTCTCTAGATAATGCAACTAAGGTGAATTTACCTATATGACAATTATGCAAGAGCTACTACAACACAAAGTAAGAACAAGTAAATAAAGTGCAGTAAAGGATAGAAGTAACCAAAGTGGTGGACGCGGAGACACAAGGATTTGTTTCCCGTAGTTCCTTCCTTTTGAGGGGAAGTACGTCTACGTTTGGATAGGGGGTGGTTTCAAACCACCAACGCCACGAAAGGCCTCCCTTGTTCTCCGATGAATATCACCCCAACGGGATTGATTCACCTTCCACTACATCGGCAACCTTCAAGGTGGAAGCCGACACCTTTACAAGTTTGGGGCACACATCCACAACTTAATCGGAGGCTCCCAAATACAAGCAAGATGTCAAAGCAATCAAAGACAAGCTTGTAAGAACCAAAACAAGAACTAGGGTTTCCAATAAAACACTAGAGCAAAGGGACCCTCAATTGAATGAGGGGGAAATGAAGATCTCTTTTGGTGAAGTAGTAGATCGGGGCCTCCTCCTTCGATTCCCCAAATATCAAAGACTTTGGGTGGTGGATTGAGGAGATCTTGAAGATTTGGTGGCTCCAATGGTGGTCTTGACTTTAATGTGGATGAGAAATTTGTCCCAAGGTAGGGGGAGGGGTATTTATACCCCTCCAAGAGATCTAGCTGTTGGAGCCATTAATGTAGCGGTAGTACCGGAAGTTCAAGCGGTACTACCGGAAAACTCCGATACTACCGGACCTGGTACCGGAAGAGCAACCTGCAAAGTTCATAACCCCTGGCCACAGCGGTACCACAGTGTGATGCTACCGTAAAGCGGTAGTACCGCTTACGGGAACCGATACTACCTGACATCAATGGAGTCTGCAACTTGGTCGAAAAACTTACTGTCACGCAAGGTAGCAAAATGCGGTACTACCGCATTTTTCTACCTAGGCAGCCAGTGACTTTTGTCAACATACAAAAGGCTACTGCTACGCTAGGTACTAAAATGCAGTACTACCGTATTTTAGTATCGGGGCGAGCAGTGGCCTTTTATAGATTGGAAAAAGCCTCTGCCGCGCACGGTACTAAAATGCGGTACTACCGCATTTTAGTACCGGTGCGGGCAGTAGCTTTTGACAAGTGGTCAAAAAGCTACTGTCGCGGTAGGTACTAAAATGCGATACTACCGCTTTTTAGTACCTAGCGGCGATGGTTTTAGACAATCGATCACAACCCTCTTGCGTAGCAAAAGCGGTACTCGCTTTTGGTACCAGCGCCAGAAAGTTCTGGACGGTTGTTTAACCATTGCACAACCTTTTTCTATGCACCCGCGATACACTTGGCAAATAATTAGTCCGATATGTGTGTTGTTATAAAACACCAAAATCACTAGGGATAGGAAATGCTCTTTCAATCTCCCCCTTTTTGGTGCTCCCCCTTTTTGGTGTTTGATGACAACACACATTTTGCAGGGTAAACCAATGATGACAAGATAGAGATGGGGCTCTCCCTGGATATGTAGAATCAAGCCCCAATCTATCTAATAAGTTACCTAGGAGTAGAAGTCGTACTTAGAGCACATACCTTTGCTAAATAACAAGTGATGACCAATATTGATTAGGAATTGGGAAGGTCATCACATGCACCACATACGATGGATCCAAATGAGAATAGCCATATTACACACAAGATGGATCCATACGATAACCACATAGTCTCACCATACATAGCACAAATAGTTAGTTCACACATAGTAAGTCACACATAATAAGTCACACATAATAAGAGGCAAGTAAATAAAGTTCACAAGCGAATAAGAATCAATGGCGCAAGAATGAGCTTGTGACTTTTCCCTCGCAAATCCCGCATACCTAATGTGCAACTTCTCCCCCTTTGGCATCAAGACGCCAAAAAGGGGACAAGAGCAACACTAACGTCCCGGAGATCACTCGTCATCATAATCATCCCATGCATCATCATGAGTTGGCGAGGCACGGAAGGAGGAGGTGGCATCATCATCCCAGTGGCTGTGCTTGGAGATCCATTGGTCTTCTGGGGTAATGTTGTTCTCGGAGCCCTTGGAGACGGTCAAACCTTGAGCCTCCATCATTTCCTTCTGACGAGCACATGACTTCTTGGCATAGACATGGACCTCGTACATGCGTTTCTGATTGTCCACTTGGAAGCAGAAAACCTTCTTGAGTTTGTCCTCAATCCTCTTGGCCCAAGATGGCTGAGCAGGCTTGTGACGTGAGACCACAAAGTCATCATCCTTCTGGGCATCATCAGCATCACCGGATCCCTCCTCAACAGGGTTCCCATCCTCATCAACAAGCTGACCATCGGAATTGCGTGGTTGGATATGGGTCTTGATCAACAGATTCTTGTGGCGGTGAGTGACAAGGCGAAGAGAAGGCATGTCACGGGAAATCACATGGCACTTTCTAATAATGAGAGCCATGATATATGGAGCAAAAGGAGGCACCCTCCTTTGAAAAGTGGCACAGACCATCTCATTCCAAATAACATCCATCACATCCATAGGTTGGCCAGAGTCACGGTTGTGAAAGGTGGCAAGCATGATATCCACCATGAAGGCATGTATCTCATCAACATTCCCAGCGCAGGGGGCGACAGTCTCACGGAAAATGCGATGCAAGATGTCATATGTAGGTAGAAGCCCTTTGATCTTTCCAGGGATACCGCGTCCCTGGATGTACAGTGGTGCAAGAGCATCCTTCTTCATGGGGCGATCATTGTTGTGGCACCGAAAGCCAACGGGAGTGTCCTTGCCATGGTCTTCGTACCCGAGAATAGCCGCAAATTCAGCCAACGTTGCTTGCTTGACAACACCCTCGGTCATCCAAGTGAGTGTCCGAGTCTGATTATTGGCAAAGTGAACGGTTGCATAGAACTGAGTAATGAGCATTGGGTCATAGTTGCACCGGAACTCCATAATGGGAAGCAAGCCAATGTTGGTGCAAATCTCAAGAGCTTCACCAAAGTATTGCAGGTTCTTCCTCACATGATTCATCTCGATCCACTTTTGGGGAACCATAAGCTTGTCATCTTTCATGAGTATCTCATGGAACACCCGCTCCTGTAAATCCGTATAGAAAAGGCTACCTTGCCGAGCTTGAGATTGAGCAGCCACATATGGATTGACAGTCCGCGGTTCATGAAAATCTGTCTCAGACAAATCAGATAGCAGCTTCGGCCCAGATGGCCCTGAACAATGGCTCTTGCGAGGACCGGAGGGAGGAGTAGGTGGAGGAGCTTTACCACGACCAGCACTTTGCTTGACCCCCCCACCTCGACGACCACGAGTTGTTTGCAGTTTCAGGCGGGCGCTAGGTTGAGGCATGATCTCCTCTTCTGACTTAGTCTCGGACTCTGACTCATATTCCTCAATCTCATGGTGAGCTTTGGAGCGTTTGCGATATCCCCGGGAACCCCCTGCACCTGTGAAAGAACGAGGGAGATATCATAGGGGTAAGGGCACAAGAACCCGAGACAAACAGATGATGGAAATCTTGGTTTAAAAAAATTTGCTGTCAGTACAGGGCGGTAGTACCGCACAACGGTAGTACCGGAAAAAGATTCCCGGTACTACCGGCCGGCGACCACAGTGCAGATCTGAGGCATAAATCCATGTACGGGCAGTAAACTTGATGTAAAACAGGAATTCCATCGGTCTAAGTGGTAGATCTGGTAGATAGCACACGGTACAACCTCAAGAATACGTGTTTTGGCCAAGAATCGAAGTCACCCTAGATTCAATGGGAAAAACAAGTGAGAAGAAGAGGAGGGCGGTAGTACCGGCGTCCATGGCTGTGGAGAATGAGGAGGAGCCCGTGAGGAGGTCGGATCCTGTGTGGATCCCGGAGAAGGAGAAGGAGGGCAGAGCTCCGGCGGTGTTCTCCTACTCCGGCAGCAGCGGTGGTGAGGAGTGGAGACGGGGGACTAATGAGGCACTGAGAGGTGCCTCTCCCACGTCTCCAATCTTAACCGAAACGCACAAGCGGTAGTACCAGAGCTATGAGCGGTAGTACCGCTAGGCAGTAGTACCGTAGAAAACTACCAGTAGTACCGCACCTGGGAAGTTACCAGACAAGATTCTGGAAACTGATCCAGACGCGGTAGTACCACTAGCCTTCACAGTAGTACCGTTTGGCGGTAGTACCGCTAATTAGCACCGGTAATATCGTAGCCACCAGAACAGAAAGCCAGTATACAAAAGGTGGAAGGTTCTTGTGCAGAGTAGATGAGTTTTGTCGAAGGGTAAGACTGACTTGGGTTTACAGAGTCACACTGATATGGGCCAATGCACTCAAAAATTACTAAAAACATATGAAGAGCCAAATGTGAGTGCACGACCAGAAGAACAAAAGCCAACTAGAGGATGACAAACACGAGTAAAAACCAATTCAAAAGTGACAAACACGAGTAAGCACATCAACCTCTCGATTGAGAGGGGGCGGTGGCCTAGGCCACCATGTTTGAGTATACTCGGCTTGGCACCACGAAGATATATTTTGGGTCCATTACCGAAACTCATCATTAAGCTCACATATCACAAAATGATATTAAGAGGAATGATTTTATTTACTTTGCGCATAATGGGGGGAGGGATGGTCCAATCAATTAGAACCGCACTCTCCCTATGTCCATGCCTACACCTAAACCAAATATGGGACGAGTATTAGGTGAGAGTGCAAGATAATCAAGTCAAGCTCCTTGAATCTACGATATTTAGTTCATTCCTCAAGTATCAAAACCTTGCTTCATCAAGTGGCTTCGTGAAGATATCGGCAAGTTGATCTTTAGTTGACACATAGGATAGATCAATATCACCTCGAGCAACATGATATCTAATGAAGTGATGACAAATCTCAATATGCTTTGTCCTTGTGTGATCCACCGGATTGTATGCAATCTTGATGGCACTTTCATTGTCACATAGAAGATGCACTTTGTCACAATGGACACCGTATTCCTTTAAATTTTGCCTCATCCATAGCAATTGAGTGCAAGCACTAGCAGCTGCCACATACTCGGCTTAGGCGGTGGAGAGAGATATACAATTTTGCTTCTTGGAAGACCAACATACCAAGGACCTACCAAGGAATTGGCAAGCCCCAGATGTTGATTTTATATCATCCTTATCCCCCGCCCAATCCGAATCTGTGTATCCACAAAGAGCAAATGTTGAGCCTCGAGGATACCAAAGACCATAAAATGGGGTATGAACTAAATATTGAAAGATTCTCTTGACCGCCATTAAATGGCTTTCCTTAGGAGCCGCTTGATATCTTGCACACACACCTACACTCAACACAATATCAGGTCTATATGCACAAAGTTAAAGCAACGAACCAATCATAGACCGGTATACCTTTTGATCCACATATTTACCATTTGGATTTTGTTCAAGATGAGTCTTTGTAGCCTTGGGAGTAGGAGCTCCATTTAAGTCTTGCATATTGAATCTCTTGAGCATATCTTGAGTATACTTGGCTTGATTGAAGAATGTCCCTCCTCTAACTTGCTTGATCTCAAAACCAAGAAATACTCTCAACTCCCCCATCAAAGACATCCGGAACCTACTAGTCATAAGCTTTGAGAATTCATCATTAAAAGCTTGGTTAGGTGAGCCAAAGATGATATCATCAACATATATTTGGCATACAAAAATATCCTCATTGAATTTCTTAGTAAAAAGAGTGGGATCGATTTTCCCAACCTCAAATCCATGGTCAAACAATAACTCTCTAAGGTGCTCATACCACGTGCGTGGGGCTTGCTTGAGCCCATAGAGCGCCTTATCAAGTTTGTAGACATGGTTTGGGAAGTTGGGGTCCTCAAATCCTGGGGGTTGCTTAACATATACCAATTCATTTAATGGTCCATAAAGAAATGCACTTTCTACATCCATTTGTTGCAACTTGAAGTTATGATGTGCCGCATAAGCAAGAAGGATACGGATGGACTCAAGGCGAGCCACAGGTGCATAAGTCTCTCCATAGTCAATTCCTTCAATTTGAGAGAACCCTTGTGCAACCAATCTAGCCTTGTTCCTTACAATAATTCCATGCTCATCTTGCTTGTTCTTGAATATCCACTTTGTTCCAATAACATTGCGGCATTCCTTTGGCTTCTCTACTAACTTCCATACTTTGTTTCTCTCAAAGTTGTTGAGCTCTTTGTGCATAGCTTCTAACCAATCCGAATCTTCAAGATCTTCCCACACTTTCTTTGGTTCAATCGTGGAGATGTGTGCTTGGTGTTCACTGAGCCTCTTCAATTGTGCTCTTGTGGAAATACCTTTCCTTAGGTCACCAACTACATTTTGTAGAGAGTGGTATCTTAATTCCAACATTCTTTCCTTTCTAGCTTCACGACGAGCATGGATCTCCGTGTTGTTTCTTGGGGGACCCTCTTCATCATTTTGATCCTCGTCTTGACCATCGTCTTGACCTTGATCATCATTGGAATCATCCTCTTCATTTGGAGGCAGAGTTTGACCTTGGTCTTGATCAAGTGCCCTTCTAGCATCAATTTGAGCTTGTCTCAAAGCAGTTTGTACGGATCTTCCTTGAGTAATTGACTTGGCACCACTCGACATCCTGGCGAATGAATCAAGCTCCCCTTGACAAGAGTTGTTACTTTGATCACTATGTTGAGGGTCCACATCTTGTCTTTGGCTTGAGTCAATGTCCTCATTGGTGTATGGAGAATGTTGAGGTTGTGAAGATGAGGGCTCCACTTGAGTGGAGCATAGTTCTTCTCGATCCGCCATAAGGGGTTCCTCAACGGGGCGGATATATCCCACACCCATTCTTCCTATGGCATCCTGAGGCATTTCATCATCTGCATCACAAGCATCAACACGCCCCCTTAGGGACCATCATATTCTTCGAAGGTCACACTACAAGATTCTATGACGGCTTCGGAGAGCTTATCATAGATTCTATAAGTGTGAGATTCGAGACCATAGCCAACAAAAATACCCTCTAATGCTTTAGACTCGAATTTAGACAAAGGAACACCTTTTATGAGATAGAAACACTTACAACCGAACACCCGGAAGTAAGATATGTTGGGATTGTTACCGGTAAGAATTTCATATGGAGTCTTGTTGATTTCTTTGCGGAGGTAGAGCCGGTTTTACGCATGGAAAGCGGTGGAGATGGCTTCGGCCCAAAAGTTGTATGGAGATTTAAACTCCGCCAACATGGTCCTAGCCATCTCAATAAGAGTCCGGTTCTTCCTTTCGGCCACACCATTTTGTTGAGGGGTGTATGCAGCGGAATATTGATGTTTTATCCCCTCATCACTAAGAAAATCATTCATGGTGTAGTTCTTGAACTCGGTGCCATTGTCACTTCTTATGATCAACACGGGAATATTGTATTGTCGTTGGACCATGTTGATGAAGTCGATGAAGGTATTTTGGGTCTCACTCTTCAACTTGAAGAATTATACCCATGAGTATATTGAAAAGTCATCAACGATCACCAAACAATATTTCTTCCCACCAAGACTTGCATGAGATGGAGGACCAAATAGATCCACATGAAGGAGTTCCAAGATCTTGGTAGACTTGATTTGGTTCTTAGGCTTGTGAGGAGCGTCATGCATCTTACCTAGAACACATGCCCTGCAAACACAATCTTTGTCAAAGGAAACATTTTATTTTAGTCCAACAATATGGCCCTCCTTATGGAGACTTTGCAAAGTTCTCATATTGACATGGGCTAGTCGGCGATGCCATAGCCAACCCACATCAGCCTTCCCGAATAAGCACATCGGAACTGTAGTGGCTTGCTCCGAAAAGTCCACCACATACAAGTCATGTTCGACGTACCGAATGAAAGCGACCTTGAGAGACTTGCTCCACAAGAGGACCACAATATCAACATCAATAAAGACGGCAAAGCCCATCTTTCCAAGAGCAAGGACTGAAAGTAAATTGTATCCAAGGGTCTCAACAAGCATGACGTTCACGAGTGTAATGTCGTGAGCAACCACTACCTTGTCGAAACCCATTACCTTAGACTTTTATTTGTCGGCATATGTCACGGTGATTTGATCATCATTTGGCTTTAAGTCCTTGACAATAGACGAGCTTCCAGTCATATGACTTGTGCAACCACTATCAAGCACCCACTTTGAACCCCCGGAAGCATATGTCTACAAAAGATCAAGCTAATTTTTAGGTACCCATTTTTTAATGGGTCCTCTTTTGTTAGCAACAAGTGTCTTGGGAACCCAAATAGACCAAGCAATGTAACCATCATATGGGCCAACATAGTGTGCATACACATCACCATAATAATCATGCATTAGAACATAAAATGCGGTACTACCGCTTTTTAGTACCTAGCCCGACAGTGGTTTTTAGTAACCATCATAACCGGAGCGGGCAGTAGCTTTTGACAAGTGGTCGAAAAGCTACTGTCGCGCTAGGTACTAAAATGCGGTACTACCGCTTTTTAGTACCTAGCCCGGCAATGGTTTTTAGACAACTGAGCACAACCTACTGCCGCGTCCGGTAGCAAAAATCGGTACTACCTCTTTTTGGTACCGCGCCAGGCAGAAAGTTCTGGACGGTTGTTTAACCATTGCACAACCTTTTTCTATGCACCTGCGATATACTTGGCAAATAGTTAGTCTGATATGTGTGTTGTTATAAAACACCAAAATCACTAGGGATAGGAAAAGCTCTTTCAACTTATATTCCATATCTACTAAACAACATCGAATCCTTAATTGTGTCTCCCTACGGTTTGTGAATTATGCGGACATGATCGAGACACTTCTCTGATCAATAACCAATAGAGGAATCTACAAATTCATATGGCTCCCACATATTTCTACAATTACTTTGCGATCAAATGAACCACTTACATACGATACCAATTTCCATTTGTCTCGCGATAGTTTACTTATCCGATGTTTGATCGTCGGTATCTCTACATACCTAGTTCAACCTTGTTACCGATAAGTACTCTTTTCTCGTTCTCGTGATATGTGATCCCTTGTGAGCCAGTCACATGCTTGCAAGCTAATTGGATGACATTCCACCGAGAGGGACCATAATATATCTATCTAGCATATGGATGGACAAATCCCATTCTTGATCCATGTGACTCAACACATGCTTTCTGAACACTCAATGCCACCTTTATAGCCACCCAATTACGGTGTGGTGTTTGATGTCATCAAAGCATCCTTCCGGTGATGGTGATTAGCATGATCTCATGGTCGAAGGAATTAGGTTACTATGTATCAGAAAGCTTATACCAAACGAACTATTGAAATGACTTGATCTTTATGCTACGCTTATCTATAGGAGTATGTCCATCACACCATTCTCCTAATGATATGATCTTGTTGTTAATAACATCTCAATGTTCATGATCGGTAAACCACGATCATCTTATTAACCAACAAGCTAGTATTATAAAGAGGCTTTACCAGGGACTCTAATTTAGTTTACAAATCACACAAATATTAATGTTTCCGGTTAATACTATTATAGCATGAATTTAAACATTTATCATAAACACAAAGATATAATAATAACCACTTTTATTATTGCCTCTAGGGCATACCTCCAACAGTCTCCCACTTGCACTAGAGTCAACTAATCTAGATTACATGGTAATATATCAAACACCCATGGCGGTTTGGTGCTGGTCATGTTTTGCCCTCGGGAGAGGTTTAGTCAACGGATCCGCCACATTCAGATCTATGTGTACTTTGCAAATATTTATGTCACCATCTTGGACATGCTCTCAAATAGCGTGAAAACACAGCTTGATACGCTTCAGCTTCTTGTGTGACCTTGGTTCTTGCGCATTGGCTATGGCGCCCATGTTATCACAGTAGATAGACATTGGGTCCAGTGCACTTGGAACCACACCGAGCTCTGTAATGAACTCCTTCATCCATATTGCCTCTTGTGAAGCCTCTGAAGCAGCTATGTACTCCGATTCAGTTGAAGATCTCGCCACAACGCTTTGCTTTGCACTCCTCCAGCTAACTGCTGCACCATTCAAAGTAAATACGTATCCAGATTGAGATTTAGAATCATTCGGATCGGTGTTCGAACTAGCATCGGTGTAACCATTAACAACGAGTTGTTCATCACCTCCATAAGAAATAACCATATCCTTAGTCCTTCTCAAGTACTTAAGGATGTTTTTGACCGCTGTCCAATGATCCACTCTTGGATCACTTTGATATCTACTAGTCAAACTAACAACATATGCAATTTCGGGTCTAGTAGATAGCATGGCATACATAAGCGATCCTATGGCTGAGGCATAGGGAGTCTTACTCATCTTTTCTCTATCTTCTGTCGTTGCAGGACTTTGAGTTTTACTCAAGGTCGTATTGGGCAACATGGGCAAGAACCCTTTCTTGCTATCTTTCATTCCAAACCTCTTTAGAACTTTGTCCAAATATGTACTCTGTGACAATTATATTAGGCGTCTTGATTATCTCTATAAATCTTTATGCCTAATATGTAAGCTGCTTTTCCAAGATCTTTCATTGAAAAACTATTATTTAAATAATCCTTTACACTATTAATAAGGTAACATCATTCCCAATCAACAATATGTCATCTACATATAGTTTTAGAAATGCTACAGAGCTCCCACTCACTTTCTTGTAAATACAAGCTTCTCCATAAGTTTGTATAAAACCAAAGCTTTTGATTACCTTATCAAAACGTTAATTCCAACTTCGGGATGCTTGCTTGAATCCATAAATGGATCGTTGAAGTTTGCATACCTTGTTAGCATCTTTCGGATCGACAAAACCTTTGGGTTGTACCATATACAACTCTTCATCAATGTCTCCATTGAGGAACGTCGTTTTGACATCCATCTGCCATATCTCATAATCATGATATGCAACGATTGCTAACAAAATCCTCAAAGACTTTAGCTTCGCTACCGTTGAGAAAGTCTAATCGTAGTCAACTCCTTGAATTTGTTGAAACCCTTTTGCGACAAGTCGAGCTTTATAGACAGTAACATTACCATCAGCATCTGTTTTCTTCTTGAAAATCCATTTGTTCTCGACAGCCTTCCGGCCATCCGGTAAGTCCACCAAAGTCCATACTTCATTTTCGTACATGGATCCAATACCAGATTTCATGGCTTCTTGCCATTTATTGGAATCTGGGATCATCATTTCTTCCTCATATGTCATAGGGTCGTTGGTGTTGTCCACCAACATGACACTCATAACGGGATCATACCAATCAGGAGTGGTACGAGTTCTCGTTGACCTGCGAGGTTCCGTAGTAACTTCAACCTAAGTTTCATGATCAACATCATTAGCTTCCTCTCTTATTGGTGTAGGCGCCACATGAACCACTTCCGGTGCTGCGCTATTCTCAAGTTTGAGAGAAGGTTCGACAACCTCGTCGAGTTCTACTTTTTTTTCCAGTCACTTATTTCGAGAGAAACTCCTTCTCTAGAAAGGATCCATTCTTGGCAACAAAGATTTTGCCCTCGGATCTATGATAGAAGGTATACCCAATAGTTTCCTTTGGGTATCCTATGATGACACATTTTTCCACTTTGGGTTCAAGCTTGTCGGGCTGTAACTTCTTTACATAAGCTTCGCAACCCCAAACTTTAAGGAACGACAATTTAGGTTTCTTCCCAAACCATAATTCATACGGTGTCGTTTCAACGGATTTAGATGGTGCCCTATTTAAAGTGAATGCGGTTGTTTCTAATGCATAACCGCAAAACGATAGCGATAAATCTGTAAGTGACATCATAGAACGAACCATATTTAAGAGAGTTCAATTACGACGTTTGGACACACCATTACGTTGTGGTGTTCCCGACGGTGTCAATTGTGAAAGTATTTCGCATTTCTTCAAATGCTCGCCAAACTCGTAACTTAGATATTCACCTCCACGACAGATCGTAGAAACTTAATCTTCTTGTTACGTTGATTCTCTACTTCACTTTGAAATTCCTTAAACTTCTCGAAAGTTTCGGACTTATGTTTCATGAAATAGATATACCCATATCTACTCAAGTCATCCATGAAGGTAAGAACATAAAGATAACCACCGCGTGATGCTACACTCATTGGGCCACACACATCGGTATGTATGATTTCCAATAAGTCCATAGCTCGCTCCATCATACCAGAAAATGGAGTCTTAGTCATTTTACCCATCAGACATGCTTCACATCTTTCAAGTGATTCAAGAAGTCCATCAGAATGGAGTTTCTTCATACGCTTCACTCCAATGTGACCAAGACGACAGTGCCACATATAGGTCAAGTTATTGCTCAGTTTCAAACGTTTAGCTTCAATGTTATTAATATGTGTATTACTACAATCGAGATTCAACAAGAATAGACCATCTATCAAAGGTGCATGTGCATAAAACATATTAATCATATAAATCGAACAACCATTATTCTTGGACTTAAACAAGTAACCGTCTTGCAATAAACATGATCCAGATATAATGTTCATGCTCAACGCAGGCACCAAATAACAATTATTTAAGTATAAAACTAATCCCGATGGTAGATGAAGAGGTAGCGTGCCGACCGCGATCACATCAACCTTTGATCCATTTCCAACGTGCATCGTCACCTCGTTCTTCGCTAGTTTCCATCTATTCTGCAGCACCTGTTTCGAGTTACAAATATGAGCAACTGAACCAGTATCAAATACCCAGGCACTATTACGAGTACTAGTGAGATACACATCAATAACATGTATATCGGATATACCTTTCTTCTTGATGTTGCCGTTCTTCAAATCCGCCAAGTACTTAGGGAAATTCTGCTTCCAGTGACCATCTCCCTTGTAGTAAAAGCACTTAGTATCAGGCTTAAGCCCAGCCTTGGTCTTCTTCGCCGGCGCGGTAACTTTCTTACCGCCCTTCTCGAAGTTTCCCTTTTTCTTAGACTTGCCTTGCTTCTTGAATTTGGTGGTCTTATTGACCATCAACACTTGGTGCTCTTTCTTGATGTCCACTTCCGCAGACTTTAACATGGAGAAGAGTTCGGGCAATGACTTGTCCATGTTTTGCATATTGTAGTTCATCACAAAGTTCTTCTAACTTGGTGGTAGTGATTGGAGGACACAGTGAATTCCCAAAGCGTTAGGAATCACTATACCCAAGCTTTGAAGCTTGCTTGCATGCCCAGACATCTTAAGCACGTGCTTACTGACGGAGCTTCCCTCTTCCATCTTGCAGTTAAAGAACTTTTCAGAAGCCTCATAACTCTCAACTGCTGCGTGAGCCTCAAATATCATTTTGAGTTCATGGATAATATCATGTGGGTCATGGTTCTCAAACCTTTTCTGAAGCTCCCATTCCAAACCATAAAAGATAGCACACTAAACCGTGGAGTACTGATTCTTTCGAGTGAGGAACTTCACCTCATCGGTAGCATCATCTGCAGGTGGGTCACCCAGCGGTGCATCCAGCACATAGGTCAAATTACCAGCATTGAGGATAATCCTCAAGTTGCGGATCCAATCCGCGAAGATGCTTCCATTGTTTTTCAACTTTTATTTCTCTAGGAATGCATTAAAATAGATGGCAGGGGCGGCCAATGATCTACAACATATTTGCAATAGTTTAGACTAAGTTTATGACAAATTGAGTTCTAATTAATAGGTAAGTTAATCTAGGTGAACTACCACTCAAAACAATATCCCTCACATTGTTTTAGTGATCACACGAACCAAATCCACCACATAAAAAC
This sequence comes from Avena longiglumis, assembly GCA_030063025.1. NCBI lineage: Eukaryota > Viridiplantae > Streptophyta > Magnoliopsida > Poales > Poaceae > Avena > Avena longiglumis. The sequence goes on along the minus strand of CP125976.1, from coordinate 508,192,488 downwards.
CGATCATCACGAGAGATGATGTAGCTTCAATGGCGAACAATCAACATGTTCATCATATCTACTATATGACTCATGCTTTACCTTTCCGTGATCCGTGTTCCGAGACCATGTCTGTATATGCTAGGCTCGTCAAGATCAAACCTTAGCTTCCGCATGAGCAAATCTGGCTTGCTCCCGTGGTATACACTCGCAGAATCTAACACACCCGATCATCACGTGGTGCTTCGAAACAACGAGCTTTAGCAATGGTGCTTACTAAGGATGAACACTTTATAACTTGATATTTTGTGAGAGGGATCATCTTATAATTCTACCGTCGTGAACTAAGCAATACAAGATGCATAAAAGGATTAACATCACATGCAATTCATAATATGTGATATGATATGGCCTTTCTTCTTGTTCTTCCGATCTCCATCTTCAAGCACGAACATGATCTCCATCATCACCGACATTGCGTCAAGGTCAATGGCGCCGCTCCATGGTTGTCATCCACCGGCATCAACTATTACAACTACTTTGAACAATAGACACACAGGTCTTGACGCAATTAAAAACAACCATATGGCTCCTGCCGGTTGCCGACTTACAATAAGGAACATTGGATACAGCATATATAATAACAATCATGGCCATATCACATCACATCACACCCCTGCAAAACAAAGTTACACGCCTCTAATTTTCTTTGCATATTTTACGTGGTTTGGGGCTTTCAATAAGTTTCGTTCTAACTTATGAACAAGAACCACAACATTGATGCTTGAACTATCAAGTGCCCGTTGTAAATTGAATCTATACTATGATGGGAGAGACATACACCCGCAAAGCCACTTATGCAATACAAGTTGCATGTTAAGTGCGGTGACCCAGCATACCACTGCATGATGTAGTATACTATAGTCGTGGATATAATACCAATGAAACACCGTTCACCAGTATTACACCCCTCAGAGTGGCACAACAGAAACACAGCAGGTCCAATACATGACTAAAGGTTACAACTCACTCTTTACACAAGATCCAGAGAACACTCTAGGTTAAAGAGATAGAAAGAACTTCTTACAAAGAAGAATAAAAAAAATAAACAACTCAAAAACTATCATATTAATAAGACTCGTATTTTAACTAAGGGTCTGGCATTGCTGCTATCGCAATACACTACAAAAATAGGTTCTATGGCTAGAGATTTTATTCCTATTTAATCAGTAACTTCGTCTTCACTCGAGTTGATGTATATGTTGACTCTTTTGACTTCATCAAAGACTTGAGCTATTTATGGTGGTTCCTAGAGCATGATTTGATGTAAACGTCGTCTATATTGGCTTCAGAATCTATCAAGGGTTAAGAAGATACTTTGAGTACGAGCGTACTCAACAAGTTCACTAGAAAAGGAATGTTTGATGCACTATATCTACAGCCACAGACCGTAGGTCGTAGGCAATGCAAGTTTCATAAACATTTCTTCAAAGGTTGCTTTTATTCTGAAAAGCTATGTCCATCAGCCTTCACGGGTTTACCAGAACTTTCATGGAGTTCCTTTCCCGCCGCATTCGCAGCTCCTTCCCGGAACAGGGAGTAACAAGTTACAGTTCTTACGCTCTGTAGAGGTGCGTTACTTTTCCCATGAGAGATCAACTCCTTGTTGCACAACCGGGCAGCTTACCCGTCCACAATTCCATGTTGTGGGGACCAGTAGTTGGTCCAAGCCAATCACTGCCCTCTCCGCGACCTCATATGTCTGCACGATCCTTCAGGCTGGATCATCTTCGTTAAGCCCCCTTTCAGGCAGGCTAAAACCCTGATGAGTTCCCGAATACTCTATGACCTGGGGTTGCCCTGACAAGTGCCATATTAAATGGTCCATCCACTAAACACCATCCATAGATAATCTAGACACCAAAAGTGTGGGGCGTAAGTGTAGGGTTTCCTAGCATGGAAAACAAAATTTTCTACCGCATACAAACAAACAAGCCAAGATCTATCTACTAGATTGTAGCAACGAGTCGATGGAATAACTTACCCTCGAAGATTCCAAAGTGTTTAACGAGAGCGGATTCTCGTGGGTGATGTAGTCGTACTCTTCCCGATCTCAAGATCGCGTGAGCGATCCTTCCGTTGCGTTAAGCGGCACTCCCTTGATCGGTCACACGTTCGGTACTCGACGAAGACCTTCCTCTCCCTTGTTCCAAAGAAGCGGAGGTTGTAGCACTCTCCTCGTGATTCCGGCAGACTGTGGTGTGTACAAAGTAGAGGGAGATCTCGCAGGCTTCGCCTCAAGCGAGTATGGTGGAGTATGAGAGAGTCCTCGGTGTTCTAGGGTTTAGACACACCAAGGAGGGATTCTAGAGCCGGCTGGGGTTTGGGGCACCCCAAGTCGGCTGAGGCAAAACCCTAGGGGCGGCGGCTATGGTGGTGGTGCCAAGCTAGGGTTTGAGAGGTACTTGTGTGTCCTAGGAGGGAGCCACCCTCCTTATATAGGTGGAGGGCGGCCGGACAAGGGAGGAGAGGTCCCTCCCCAACTCGGCTTGGAGGCGCCACGGTTGGAGGAACTCCTCAACTCGGTTTCCCCCTTCCTCCTCTTTTCCACTTTCCAAATTTAGCCGTTTGACTTTTCAATTTAGCTATTTGACTTTTCAAACTAGGATTTGAATTAATCCTTTATTTGGAACAGCGATGACACTTAGTACATGATGCAATCATTCCAACTAGCAATGACACATTCATGTACCCCTTCCTCCGAGTCTTGGGACATTAGAATCTTCTAGAACATTCCCGATGAAAACACCGGAACCATTCCCCAACTCTGAAACGGGACTTTCCTTATATGAATCTTATTCTTCGGACCATTCCAGATCTCCTCGTGATATCCTGGATCCCATCCGAGACTCCGAACAACATTCGGTCTCTTTCTCATCATACCATAACTACTCAAACAACGTCGAATACTTAAGTGTGTCTCCCTACGGTTCGTGAATTATGCGGACATGATCGAGACACTTCTCCGAACAATAACCAATAGAGGAATCTGGAAATTCATATGGCTCCCACATATTTCTAAGATTACTTCGCGATCGAATGAACCACTTACATACGATACCAATCTCCCTTTGTCTCATGATACTTTACTTATCCGAGGTTATGATCGTCGGTATCTCTGCATACCTAGTTCAACCTCGTTACCGATAAGTACTCTTTTCTCGTTCCCGTGATATGTGATCCCTTGTGAGCCAGTCACATGCTTGCAAGCTAATTGGATGACATTCCACCGAGAGGGCCCAGAGTATATCTATCTGTCATATGGATGGACAAATCCCACTCTTGATCCATGTGTTTCAACCAATACTTTCCGAACACTCAATGCCACCTTTATAGCCACCCAGTTACGGTGTGGTGTTTGATGTCATCAAAGCATCCATCCGGTAATGGTGATATGCATGATCTCATGGTCGAAGGAATTAGGTTACTATGTATCAGAAATCATATAGCAATTGAACTATTGAAATGACTTGATCTTTATGCTACGCTTATCTATAGGAGTATGTCCATCATATCATTCTCCTAATGATATGATCTTTTTGTTAATAACATCTCAATGTTCATGATAGGGAAACCACAATCATCTATTAACCAACAAGCTAGTTTTATATAGAGGCTTTACTAGGGACTTCAAATTAAGTTTACAAATCACACAAGTATTAATGTTTCCTTGTTAATACTATTATAGCATGAATGTAAACATTTGTCATAAACACAAAGATATAATAATAACTATATTTATTATTGCCTCTAGGGCATATATCCAACAGTCTCCCACTTGCACTAGAGTCATCTAATCTAGATTACATGGTAATATACCGAACACCCATGGCAGTTTGGTGCTGGTCATGTTTTGCCCTCGGGAGAGGTTTAGTCAACGGATCCGCCACATTCAGATATGTGTGTACTTTGCAAATCTTTATATCCCCATCCTGGATATGTTCTCGAATAGCGTGAAAACGTAGCTTGATATGCTTCAGCTTCTTGTGTGACCTTGGTTCTTGCGCATTGGCTATGGCGCCCATGTTATCACGATGATAGACATTGGGTCCAGCGCTAGGAACCACACCCTCTGCAATGAACTCTTTCATCCATATCGCTTCTTGTGAAGCCTCCAAGCGACCATGTATTCCGATTAGTTGAAGATCTCGCCACAACGCTTTTCTTTGCACTCCTCCGACTAACTTCTTGCACCATTCAAAATAAATACGTATCCAGTTGTGATTTAGAATCATCCGGATCGGTGTTCCAACTAACATCGGTGTAACCATTAACGAGATGTTCATCACCTCCATAAGAAAGAACCATATCCTTAGTTCTTCTCAAGTACTTAAGGATGTTTTTGATCATTGTCCAATGATCCACTCTGGATCACTTTGATATCTGCTAGTTAAACTAACAACATATGCAATGTCGGGTCTAGTACATAGCATGGCATACATTAGAGATCCTATGGCTGAGGCATGAGGGTCTTACTCATCCTTTCTCTATCTTCTGCGATGTCGGACTTTGAGTTTTACTCAAGGTCGATTGAGCAACATGGGCAAGAACCCTTTCTTGCTATCTTCCATTCCAAACCTCTTTAGAACTTTGTCCAAATATGTACTCTGTGACAATGATATTTGGCGTTTCGATCTATCTCTATAAATCTTTATGCCTAATATGTAAGTTGCTTCGCCAAGATCCTTCATTGAAAAACTATTATTCAAATATTCCTTGACACTATTAAGAAGGTCTACATCATTCCCAATCAACAATATGTCATCCACATATAGTATTAAGAATGCTACAGAGCTCCCACTCACTTTCTTGTAAATACAAGCTTCTCCATAAGTTTGTATAAAACCAAAACTTTTGATCACCTTATCAAAACGTTGATTCCAACTTCGGGATGCTTGCTTCAATCCATAGATGGACCGTTGAAGTTTGCATACCCTGTTAGCATCTTCAGGATCGACAAAACCTTTGGGTTGCATCATATACAACTCTTCATCAATGTCTCCATTGAGGAATGTTGTTTTGACATCCATCTGCCATATCTCATAATCGTAATATGCAGCGATTGCTAACATAATCCTCACAGACTTTAGCTTTGCTACCGGTGAGAAAGTCTCATCGTAGTTAACTCCTTGAATTTGTCGAAACCCTTTTGCGACAAGTCGAGCTTTATAGACAGTAATATTACCATCAGCATATGTTTTCTTCTTGAAAATCCATTTATTCTCGACAGCCTTCCGGCCATCCGGTAAGTCCACCAAAGTCCATACTTGGTTTTCGTACATGGATCCAATCTCGGATTTCATGGCTTCTTGCCATTTATTGGAATCTGGGCTCATCATCGCTTCCTCATATGTCTCAGGGTCATTGGTGTTGTCCACCAACATGACACTCATAACGGGATCATACCAATGCAGGTGGTACGAGTTCTCGTTGACCTCCGAGGCTCTGTAGCAACTTCATCGTTTCATGATCACCATCATTAGCTTCCTCTCTAATTGGTGCAGGCACCACAGAACTTCTTCCGTGCTACGCTACTCGCAATTTCGAGAGAAGGTTCGACAACCTCGTCGAGTTCTACTTTCCTTCCAGTCACTTCTTTCGAGAGAAATTCCTTCTCTAGAAAGGATCCATTCTTAACCGAAGATTTTCCTTCGGATCTATGATAGAAGGTATACCCAATAGTTTCCTTTGGGTATCCTATGAAGACGCATTTTCCGCTTTGGGTTCAAGCTTGTCCGCTGTAACTTCTTTACATAGGCTTCGCAACCCCAAACTTTAAGGAACGACAATTTAGGTTTCTTCCCAAACCATAATTCATACGATGTCGTTTCAACGGATTTATACGGTGCCCTATTTAAAGTGAATGCGGCTGTTTCTAATGCATAACCCCAAAATGATAGCGGTAAATCTGTAAGTGACATCATAGAACGAACCATATCTAAGAGAGTTCGATTACGACGTTCGGACACACCATTACGCTGTGGTGTTCCCGGTGGTGTCAATTGTGAAAGTATTCCGCATTTCCTCAAATGCTCGCCAAACTCGTAACTTAGATATTCACATCCACGATCAGAACGTAGAAATTTAATCTTCTTGTTATGTTGATTCTCTACCTCACTTTGAAACTCCTTAAACTTCTCGAAAGTTTCGGACTTATGTTTCATGAAATAGATATACCCATATCTACTCAAGTCATCCGTGAAGGTAAGAACATAACGATAACCACCGCGCGATGCTACACTCATTGGACCAAACACATCGGTATGTATGATTTCCAATAAGTCCGTAGCTCGCTCCATCATACCAGAAAATGGAGTCTTAGTCATTTTACCCATCAGACATGCTTCGCATCTATCAAGTGATTCAAAATCAAGTGATTCAAGAAGTCCATCGGAATGGAGTTTCTTCATACGCTTCACTCCAATGTGACCAAGACGACAGTGCCACATATAGGTCGAATTATCGCTTGATTTCAAACGTTTAGCCTCAATGTTGTTGATATGTGTATTTCCACTATCGAGATTCAATAATAATAGACCATCTATCAAAGGTGCATGTGCATAAAACATATTACTCATATAAATCGAATAACCATTATTCTCGGATTTAAACAAGTAACCGTCTCGCAATAAACAAGATCCCGATATAATGTTCATGCTCAACGCAGACACCAAATAACAATTATTTAAGTATAAAACTAATCCCGATGGTAGATGAAGGGGTAGCATGCCGACCGCGATCACATCAACCTTTGATCCATTTCCCACGCGCATCGTCACCTCGTTCTTCGCTAGCTTCCGTTTATTCTGCAGCACCTGTTTCGAGTTACAAATATGAGCAACCGAACCAGTATCAAATACCCAGGCACTACTACGAGTACTAGTGAGATACACATCAATAACATTTATATCAGATATACCTTTCTTTTTGATGTTGCCGTTCTTCAAATCCGCCAAGTACTTTGGGCAATTCCGCTTCCAGTGACCTTCTCCCTTGCATAAAGCACTCGATGTCGGGCTTAGGTCCAGCCTTGGTCTTCTTCGTCGTGGTAACTTTCTTACCACCCTTCTTGAAGTGTCCCTTCGCTTAGACTTGCCTTTCTTGAATTTGGTGGTCTTATTTACCAACAACACTTGGTGCTCTTTCTTGATCTCCACTTGCAGACTTCAACATTGCAAAGAGTTCGCAACGTCTTGTTCATGTTTACGCATGTTATAGTTCATCACAAAGTTCTTGTAACTTGGTGGTAGTGATTGGAGGACACGGTAAATCCCCAAAGCATTAGGAATCACTATACCCAAGCTTTGAAGTTTGTTTGCGTGCCCAGACATCTTAAGCACATGCTCACTTACGGAGCTGTCCTCTTCCATCTTGCAGTTAAAGAACTTTTCAGAAGCCTCATAGCTTTCAATTGCCGCATGAGTCTCAAAGATCAATTTGAGATCCTCGACAATATCATATGGGTCTAAATTCTCAAACCTTTTCTGAAGCTCTGATTCTAAACCATACAAGATAGCACACTAAACTGTGGAGTACTGAGTCTTCCGAGTGAGGTAAACGTTCTTTACTTCATCGGGAACATCAGCTGCAGGTGGGTCACCCAGCGGTGCATCCAGCACATAGTTCAAATTACCAGCTGTGAGGACAATCCTCAAATTGCGGAACCAATCCGCGAAGTTGCTTCCATTGTTTTTCAACTCTTCTTTCTCTAGGAACGCATTAAAATTGATGGTAGGGGCTGCCATTGATCTACAACATATTTGCAATAGTTTAGACTAAGTTTATGACAAATTGAGTTCTTATTAATGAAATTAATCTAGGTGAACTCCCACTCAAAACAATATCCCTCACATTGTTTTAGTGATCACACAAACCAGATTCACCACATCAACACCGATCATCACGAGAGTTGATATAGTTTCAATGGTGAACAATCGACATGTTCATCATATCTACTATATGATTCATGCTTTACCTTTCGGTGATCCATGTTCCGAGACCATGTCTGTACATGCTAGGCTCGTCAAGATCAAACCTTAGTTTCCGCATGAGCAAATCTGGCTTGCTCGCGTTGTATACACTTGCGGAATCTAACACACCCGATCATCACGTGGTGCTTCGAAACAACAAGCTTTAGCAACGGTGCTAACTAAGGGTGAACACTTTATGACTTGAAATTCATGTGCATGAGGGATCATCTTATAATGCTACCGTCGTCTACTAAGCAATACAAGATGCATAAAGGATTAACATCACATGCAATTCATAATATGTGATATGATATGGCCTTTCTTCTTTGTGCTTCCGATCTCCATCTTCAAGCACGAACATGATCTCCATCATCACCGGCATTGCATCAAGGTCAATGATGCTTCTCCATGGTTGTCTTCCACCGGCTTCAACTATTACAACTACTTTGAATAGACACGCGGGTCTTAACATAAATTAAAGACAACCATATGGCTCCTGCAGGTTGCCAACTTACAATAAGGAACATTGCATACATCAAATATAATCACAATCATGGCCATATCACATCACAACACACCCCTACAAAACAAAGTTAGACGCCTCTACTTTCTTTGCATGTTTTACGTGGTTTGGGGCTTTCAGTAAGTGTCGTTCTAACTTACGAACAAGAACCACAACATTGATACTAGTATTGTCAATCACCCGTTGTAAATTGGATCTTAACTATGCTAGGAGAAACAGGCACCCGCAAAGCCACTTATGCAATACAAGTTGCATGTCAAGCGTGGAGCAAGTCTCATGAACGAGTCATGTAAGGTTAGCCCAGGCCGCTTCATCCCAACATACCGCAAGATGCAAAGTACACAAGAAGCAATCGACAATAAAAGCATCAACGCCCACAATGACCATTGTGTTCTACTCGTGCAACAGATCTACATATAGACACGGCTCTGATACCACTGTAGGGTTTCGTAGCATGGAAAACAAAATTTTCTACCGCATACAAACAAACAAGCCAAGATCTATCTACTAGATTGTAGCAACGAGTCGATGGAATAACTTACCCTCGAAGATTCCAAAGTGTTTAACGAGAGCGGATTCTCGTGGGTGATGTAGTCGTACTCTTCCCGATCTCAAGATCGCGTAGACGATCTTTCCTGCGTTCGGCAGCACTCCTGATCGGTCACACGTTGTACTCGAAGAAGACCTTCCTCTCCCTTGTTCCAGCGGTGGAGGTTGTAGCACTCTCCTCGTGATTCCTGGCAGGTGTGGGAAGTAGAGGGGAGATCTCGCAGGGCTTCGCCTCAAGCCGGAGCGAGTATGGTGGAGTATGAGAGAGTCCTCGGTGTTCTAGGGTTTAGACACACCAAGGAGGGGATGCTAGAGCCGGAGGCTAGGGTTTGGGGCACCCCAAGTCGGCGGCTAGGGAAAAACCCTAGGGGGCGGCGGCGGCTATGGTGGTGGCGCCAAGCTAGGGTTTGAGGAGAGGTACTTGTGTGTCCTAGGAGGGAGCCCTGCCCCTCCTTATATAGGTGGAGGGGCCGGCGGCCAAGGGGAGGGAGAGGAGTCCCTCCCCAACTCGGCTTGGAGGGGGCGCCGCCGGTTGGAGGAGGGAACTCCTCCCCAACTCGGTTTCCCCCTTCCTCCTCTTTTCCACTTTCCAAATTAGCCGTTTGACTTTTCAATTTAGCTATTTGACTTTTCAAACTAGGATTTGAATTAATCCTTTATTTGGAACAGCGATGACACTTAGTACATGATGCAATCATTCCAACTTGCAATGACACATTCATGTACCCCTTCCCCTCCGGAGTGCCAGACATTCCGGAAGCTTCTAGAACATTCCCGATGAAAACACCGGAACCATTCCCCAACTCCGAAACGGGACTTTACTTATATGAATCTTATTCTCCGGACCATTCCGGATCTCCTCTTGATATCCCGGATCCCATCCAAGACTCCGAACAACATTCGGTCTCTTTCTCATCATACCATAACTACTCAAACAACGTCGAATCCTTAAGTGTGTCTCCCTACGGTTCGTGAATTATGCGGACATGATCGAGACACTTCTCCGAACAATAACCAATAGAGGAATCTGGAAATTCATATGGCTCCCACATATTTCTACGATTACTTCGCGATCGAATGAACCACTTACATACGATACCAATTTCCCTTTGTCTCACGATACTTTACTTATCCGAGGTTATGATCGTCGGTATCTACGCATACCTAGTTCAACCTCGTTCTGGATAAGTACTCTTTTCTCGTTCGTGATATGTGATCCCTTGTGAGCAGTCACATGCTTGCAAGCTAATTGGATGACATTCCACCGAGAGGGCCCAGTATATCTATCCGTCATATGGATGGACAAATCCCACTCTTGATCCATGTGTTTCAACCAATACTTTCCGAACACTCAATGCCACCTTTATAGCCACCCGATTCACGGTGTGGTGTTTGATGTCATCAAAGCATCCATCCGGTAATGGTGATATGCATGATCTCATGGTCGAAGGAATTAGGTTACTATGTATCAGAAAGCATATAGCAATTGAACTATTGAAATGACTTGATCTTTATGCTACGCTTATCTATAGGAGTATGCCCATCATATCATTCTCCTAACGATATGATCTTGTTGTTAATAACATCTCAATGTTCATGATAGGGAAACCACAATCATCTATTAACCAACAAGCTAGTTTTATATAGAGGCTTTACTAGGGACTTCAAATTAAGTTTACAAATCACACAAGTATTAATGTATCCTTGTTAATACTATTATAGCATGAATGTAAACATTTATCATAAACACAAAGATATAATAATAACTATATTTATTATTGCCTCTAGGGCATATCTCCAACAGTAAGGGTGCCCACCCATATGTTGGATCCGCACAAGGAATCACAACATCACGTTAAGGTCGTCTTGCCTCCATACAAGAGGAAAAGGATACAACTGACTTCTCCGTCCCATTCCAAATCTCATGGTCAACGCGTAATATATGACGCAAGAATCACTGGCGACATTGGTTGTTAAGTCCTAGATATTATGTTCCTTTACCACCGGAACTTTTATAGTAAGTTATTACCTCAAGGTAATAACCTATAATCACATTATTATGAAAATAGTGTTTTTGGATCTTTTTCAAAAGCAGGTGATGTCCACATTGGATTTGTAAAATACTTTACAGAAAATAACCAAAGGACATGAGCAAGTGTGAACTTGCCTTTTGTGATTGCAAGATTATGCACTCACGATCTTCGAGTTAGTATAAGATCCAAAATCTGAAATCATCATCATTGGTCCGGTAAGGACTAATGTTTAAAGAAGCAGTATGCTCTTATGCATAAGTAATGTGATGCACGTTATAAACGCGAATCCCAGAAATAACATTGTTCTAGGGTTTGGATGTTAGGAATGATGTCTTTGAAATGTGTTGTACTTTTAGCTGAGTTTAATACTTGTGCCTTTTATTAAGGCTGGTGAGTGTGTGTGAGACAATCATAAAACTACAATATCATAAAACAATAGGGTACATACAAATGTGAGATGCTACTCAAGATTGCTTATATAAGAGTTCTTGTTTGAAGTGGAAAAAAGAATAACATTTGAAGAAAAGATTTCTTTTCTAAGGTCTAAACAACCTTTGTTGTTAGTTGAGTCTGGTTGATGTTATTTGTGTTTGCTTGAATAGTTTGGGCTTGAGATGTTTTATGACTTAACTATATCAGACCAAAGTTAACTATAAAACATATAACAATGCTTATAATATTATATTTAGATTCTTGTAGACTAAAGTTAACTTTAAAACATAGATAGTTTGAAAGTATAATGCTTATAACCTTTGTACCTGGTGTACTTGGTAATGTTGCCTTAAGGTTACTTAAGAATGGTTATATTTTTCTTTAGTGTGGTGGTTTTCTTGATTTTTTTAATGGTATCGCAACTGCTGAGCTCTGATACCACTCTGTAACACCCTCAGAATCGGACCTATGCAAGTTTGAGCAAAATTCGCCAAACCCGCATAGAAACGATTCAAAGGTGCCCACCAGGCACTTTCGTGCGGGTGGAAAACGAAGTAATAACATTACACAACAGTCCTCGATGGGACCCACAGAACAGATATATATAACCGCGACTCAAAGAGTCAAGAATACAGATATAATATACAAAGATCCAAATCACCTTGAAATGATCGAGCGTCCGACTACGGACAAGATGCAAATGGGGCTAAGAGCCCTGAAGAATAACCAATGGCGTCCATAACCACCGAGCCAAGCGGAAGGGTAACCACCTGCTAACGTCGATCTCAAAACCTGCTTAAACAAAAGGGTGCCGACAAAGGGCAAAGGAAAAAGAAGGAGCGTCGATCTTGAGGCGATTACTGGCGAGGCTAGAATTCGCGGTCCTCGCCTACATAGGTATGGTGGGTGGCGGCGTGACATGCACTAAACAACCTATAGAGACTCGATACAAATGGCGATTATCAGAGAGGGGTGAGAATGACCTATCCGGATCCAACCTGAAACTAACACCAAACAAACCCATCCTGGTGTTTCCCCCTCGAGACCAAACGAGGAAGTCAACCGAGGAACTCACACCGTTGGCAGTTTTACTTATTCAGTTATCGTTGCAGCAATTACTAGTCAGGTTTAGTTAATCGTCCTGATAAAATAAGCAGTGGGCCCTTTTAATTAACCATTCCGTTATAGTGGTATCACTTACTAATCAGGTATGAATAGCATGAGATAAACCCAAAACCCAGCAGTTGTTGGTACTTTTATTCAGCCATTTCGTTGTAGTTGCAATACCTACTAGTCAGGTACCATTGTCGTAAACGACAACCAAACAAGCAATTGTGGGCAGTATTAATTAGCCATTCCATTATAGTGAAGCTGATTACTAGTCATTATAAGTCAAATTTATAGCAGTAAACTTTAGTTATGCTTGTCTATGATCGAGATACTGTGCTCCAAGTCGTCCATATCCGCGGACACGGCTTTCAGAAAGTTTTACCCGACCGGGGTGCACCAATAGCAACACACGCTCGATCAACCTCGGAAAAACCAAATCAAAACCCAACGAGGCTTTCACGGTGAACAATCAGGATTCAGAAATATTTCAGGGCCACCTTTGAGTAGATCCATAGCGGGAGTAAGCAAGCTCAAGGCGGCCTCAATGGTACATGGCGGTAGGAACCCGAAAGTGTGGCTGGGCTTGTCGATACCAGCGTAATCACTCCGCATCCTAAGCGATGCAGTGTGCTCCTCGCACAATTTAAATACGAAAGTAGCATGGCATAAGTACAGGATCGTAATAAAACCGCAAACTAGTTGTGGCCCCAAGAAATAAGACGAATCAAGCTCGGCTCGGGGGTCCCATATACCTCCGGATGTGGATAGCGCGATAAATCAAGGAACATGTATCAAGTACTCGGGGTCTTACGGGACACAAGTGGGTTCGAAACCAAATATTTTCTATCACCCACCGATGCCTCTGCTTATTTCAATTTTAGTTGTTAAACAGAAATTAAAGTGACGATAAGTAAAACTAGAATCATCTCCAACATCAACATGCGGCAATATATCAGCAACTGTGGCATATGACGACACACATCAACACTTGAGCAAGCAACTACGACGCGCAAGTCCAACTATCTACCAAACAACAGGCAATAGGAGGTGTCCAAGGCAATATAGGGCTGCACGGTTGATCACGGGTACGGAAACTAAAGCATCGCAACACAGATAGCAATAGATCAACAGGAGGGAAGTAAATACTATAAAAGTAAGATAGGTAGAAAGGGGGAGATGCTCGCCTGAAAAACATTGTCGAAGGGTTCATCCGAAGATCGGGGCGAAGCTCACATCAACTCAACGGCCTTATCCGCGAAGAAGCAAAACACTAGAAGAAACACCGGATGCAATATTTAATACAACGGCAGAAGATCGGCATGATGCATGTATGATGTATGACATGGCAAAGATGCGATGCGATTAGGTCATATTAAGTGGAACCGAGGTCCCGACAATTAATATATGGTTCAAGTGATTTAAACCCCCGCATATTAGATATTGTTTTAGCAATGCAACAGATGGAACCGGTTCGCTACACATGTTTAAATGAGGCCGATATGAGACTAGATTTGCCCGCATATGGGCCCCATATTTAATTATTAGGTGAATCGGCAGAAGGCCCCCAAACCACAGATATGCATGCGAGAAGAATGATTTAATGCAACAGTTGATATCATTTATAAAATAGGGTATCGAGGAAAGGGTCACACATTAGGGGTCTCGACGATCTTGGGGTTTCCGGGGTTCGGGGTCAGGGTCCAGGGTTCGACGGAGTTCGGGGTTGGGGTCCAGGGTTCGACGGAAGCGTTCTCGGACTCCGGGGTCGTTCTCGGTATCGGGCAGATCTTGTCGCATCGGGGTCTCGATGTCCGGGGATCAGAACTTGGGTCGGTGTCGGGGCGCATCGGCTTCTTCCGGGTCGGTGCCGTTCTCGTCATCGCGAAGGTCTTGCCGGGTCCCACGGGGTCGGTCTTGCCGTTGCGAGGGTCTTGTCGGGCCCGCGCCATCGAGGCGGTCTTGGCGAGGGAAGAAGAACTTGTCGTTCTCGTGGCGATCTTGGAGTCCCGGGGGTTTTTCCTGCGTCCGTGATGGAGGTCTTGTCGGCTTCCTGTCGGAGGTCTTGATGCAGGGGTTCTCGACACCATCGCTCTTTTGCTATCTGGATCCTTCGTGTTCCATGTTCCCCATCCACGAGCGTCGGCACACCCTCGGAGGAGCTCCTCGGGTAGCTTGAGGCGGACCTGCTTGCAGGCTTGGGCTGCTGCGACTCCACCGACGCATGCGAAGAGGTGGGGCCCCAGGGACGCGGAGGCCGGGCTTGGGGAGACTCGAGGCGGCACGGTCACGGCTCGGGGACGGCTCAGCAGAGGAGCCTGGCGAGGCGGTCAGGCCGGGCCAGGCTAGCCTTGGCCGAGCCGGCTTCGGGCGAAGGATGCACAGGCGCCGGCTGGCCAGCGAGGCGGCGGTTGAGTGGGGGTCGGAGCGGAGGAGGCGTGGCGCGCCGACGACGGCGGGCGCCTTGGCCAAGCGCAGCAGGCGGCGGTGCTCGGCGAGCAGTGGGGCGGTGGAGGTCGGCGAGGAGGCTCGAGGAGGCGGTTGCGTGGCGGCGGCTCGCGAGCTCATGGCGAGGCGGAGGAGGCGAGGACAGCCCGGCGGCGGGGTGGTGCGGTGGCCGGCGGTCGGGCGGCGCGGCGAGGCGGGCTCGGGAGGTAGCCGGGAGGCTCAGCGAGCTTGAGGCGAGGTCGGGGGCGCTTGGCGGGAGCTCCGGACGAGGCGAGAGGGCGAGCGGCGGATGCGCGGCTCGAGCGGCGAGCGGGCGGAGGAGACGCGAGGCCGGGCAGCGGAGCTCTGAGGAGGCGGCGCGGTGGCGAGGAGGTCGCGGTGGCTCGAGGGGCAGCGAGGCGGCGAGTCGGGAAGGCGGCTCATGGCGGGCCGGCGGAGCGGCGGGAAAAGGCGTTAGCGGCCTTGGGCGCCTTGGGATCTGAGGCAGGAGGCGGGGCTGCTCGCGTGGGGCGGCAGGCTGGGTGCGGGGTGCTTGGCGGTTGGTGGGAAGAAGAGGGAGGAGGAGAAAGCAGAGGCAGGGGTGGGCGGGCCCAGGGGACGGGGTGGACGCGGTGTGCGTGCAGGGTGCCATGCGTGTGTGGGGCCGGCGGTTAGGTGGGATGAGAGAGAGAGCTGAGAGAGAGGGGGGGTCGCGTGCGTGCGTGTGTGCTGTGTTTGGTTGGGTGGGGTGGGTGTTTGCTGTGAGGTGGGCTAGGCCACATGGCAGCGTGTGAGTGGAGGGTTGAGGGAAGAGGGTGAGGTGGCGATCCTAGATTGGTGGGAGTGAGGTGGAGGCTGGGGTGGGTAGAGTTTTAGGTGAGAAAAGGATTTAGGTGGGGCTGGTTTGAATGGACCGATTTAAAAACAGGGGTGGTCGTTCGGGTCTACTCGGCCCGTTCGACTGCCCCACGAAAATAATTTAATATTTTTATTTGTTTTCCAATAACTTTTATAACTAGTTTTAGACAAACAAAATATCCGGAACATCCGGGGGTTTGGCGTTGAATAAAAGTTGGGGCGTTTTAGAAAACAAAACGGGTGTTGCGAGAATAGTTTTGGCAAATAATGCATGATGATGACGATGCAATGCACAAATTCAACGCGATTTTCTAGTAGTGGTTTTGCGGGATGCCACAACAAACAACGTCGGGAACCGAGGGTGCGATTGGGTCGATTCACGCCTTCTCCGCTAGTATGATTTGGGGCAAACGAACGAGAAGAGCAAGGCGGCCTCCACCGTGGTCTTATCTGGCCGAAGCGAGCACAGAATCGCCGGTTCTGGCTCACCTCCGAGCTAGGGTTCTTGGCATGGTTGGGTAAACGAGGTATAGAGGGTTTCAGAGGGGGAAATGGGGATGAGGATGAGCAGGGGCGTCGCGGTGGCCTCCTTATCCTCTCCTGGCGACGGCGGCGTTGATCTTGACGCAAGGACGACGACGGACGGCCTCAGCCTCGCCACCGAGATGCTTCCAGCTGGAGGAAGACGATGATGAAGGTTTTGCAGATAACCCCCTAGCACTTTCGTAAGCTCAACCCGCGATACTGTTTTGGACCCACCTGTCTGTCACTGAATAGAACGAGCTGGGCTGGCTGTTGGGCTTTTGTGGGCTGCACATGGGCGTCAGATAAGGAAAGAGGAGTTGGGCCACGGCCAGGATTTGTTTTTTATTTGTTTTCCCTTTTTTCTATTTTCTGTTTTACTTTCAGATTTAAATTTCCCTTATTTAATTTGAATTTTCCTTACAGAATTAATTTGCTGAATGATTACAGCATTAATAAAGTATATTAAGAATCACTTTGGGAACTTTTATTAAATATTGTGATATTCTCTTTATTTCCTTTATATATATACTTTTTCTGATATTATTTGTGAGGCTTTTAATATGCATTATTATTAACTCATGAGATTTAATTCTCATTAACTCATAATATTTAGGATATTTTTATATAGTGACCTTTTATTTTGACTTTATAATAGAGTTTCTAGGGAATTAGTATGATTAATATTATTCCCATGAATTTAGGAATTAACAATGGATATACTTTATTATAATTAAAATAGAGGTTAAGGTTTGAATTGTAAATGCTTACTCAAGGGTTTAGGGTTCTTATTCTACTTCTATTCTTTTGTTGATGTGAGTAAATATTTAATAACTAAACATATTGTCTTCTGTTTAAGATATTTGATGGCATCACCTTTTATAATAAAAAGTTACATTTAAAATGTTTTATAGAAAGGAATTGTTAAAGATACTCTTAAGCACATATAATTATAATGGTTGGAATTGACAGAGATGTTCTTATGTGATTTGCTATAGGAAAATATTCCTATGAAGTGATATAGATAAAAGATGATGGATCAATAATCTGAAATGGATATTATGTTTGGTTTAAGATTTATAGTTGGGTGATTTCCAAGAATGTCTATTTTCCATAATTCACAATCCTGGTTTTCTAATTAAGGAATTCCTTTCCTAGATATACTACTCTTCCTATCCATCATCATGATTAACATGATGAGCTTTACTTCACAGCAATATTCTTATTTACCTATTATTCTTTTAAACCCATGGATGATTCCAATGAGTTTGATACTAAGGCATTTCATAGTTTTCTCATATCCTTGTTAGGTATACCCACTACTCTACTATTGATAATCTTTAATTCAACAAGTACTTCTTCCAAACTCCACTCATAATCTGCCTTAATCATCCATCTACCTTTCATTAAAATCTAACTATCATTTAGGATGGATAACACTACTTCCATAACTCTATTCTACACTAGCTTTAATTGAATCATACCTTCTTACATTTACTCTAATAACTCATACTCCAACCTCACATTATATTATTGTGTCCTATAATAACTACTCTAGGATATCTTACCTATACTAGGGTTTCAATCATGTTCTACCCACCAATGTCACTTATACTTACTATAAGTATTCAATATTGGTGAGCAAGGTATGATCATTTTAATCCTTTAATCATTTATATCTTAGATTTGTAGTTGGCTAAGCAAGACTTTAGCAATACAACCTTACAATTGTATTGGAATTATCATCATAGTATCTTTAATTGGATTAAGATTGTTATTCATGGACTATGCCCACTTGATCCAATAAAATTATTACTGGTAACTATCTTTATGATTCACCCTTGTAATCTTCTTTCCTACCATATTATTATAGATATAAATAATTTTTCACTTTCTTTAGGAGTGATTTAACTCCCTCAATTCTCCTATTGATTTAATTCTCTTCAATCATTCCCATCCTATAGATGATATCTAGAACTAGCATTACTATTTACCTCTTCTTAGTTGTTTCCTTATAGACACTTAAATGTAAGCTATTTTGGTCAAGAGTTGATAGATTGAGAATTGATGAATCAATAGTTGATTCTTCAACATTGATGAACAACATATATTGGATTATAACTCAATAGAGATGATAAGGATTGAGATGGAAAAAAGATATATGGTGAATGATCTAAACTAAGTTTCTTTCCTACTCAAACTTACTTAAGAAGTAAGGTTAGGTATTACCCTGATACTCATGGTATGAGTAGATGAGATTAAGATATAATTGTTACATTCTTTACTATTTGTGTTATATCCTTAACTTGGTACTCATGAGTGATTGTAATGAATACTATGATATGATCACCTAAGGATCGAATATAAATCATAATATATTAGGGTTTAACTTTTGTTACATTTGATCTACCCTTAGATCAAATCTCTCTTACCCAAAATAAGGTTTTAGCAAAGGTCATATGGAAACTTATCGCAGTCAACTTCATGATCTACCTCAATTTCATCAAGTTAAAAGAAACTTCAATCACTTTGACAAGTTTTGTTCAAAAGCGCAAAATTTACTCGGATTTTCTATGCATGAATGCAATGCACACATCTGGTTCAGCTTATTTCTAGGCTCTAATGCTGGGATGTTACATTAAGCGTGGAGCAAGTCTCATGAACGATGTCATGTAAGGTTAGCCCAGACCGCTTCATCCCATCATACCGCAAGATGCAAAGTACACAAAGAGCATTTGATAATAAAAGAACCACCGCCCACAATGACCATTGTGTTCTACTCGTGCAACATATCTACATATAGACACAACTCTGATACCACTATAGGGGTTTGTAGCATGGAAAACAAAAAAATTCTACCGCATGCACACAAACAATCCAAGATCTATCTACTAGATTTTAGCAACGAGTCAATTAGATTAATCACCCTCGAAGATTCCAAAGCGGTTAACGAGAGCAGATTCTCATGGGTGATGTAGTCGTACACTTGCCGATCTCAAGATCGCGTAGATGATCCTTCCGGTGCTGCGTTCCGGCAGCACTTCCGCAGTCGGTCACACGTTCGATACTCGATGAAGACCTTCCTCTCCCTTGTTCCAGCAGGCAGCGGAGGTTGTAGTTCTCCCCTCGCGATCCTGGCAGCACGACGACATGGTGTCGGAAGTACAGGGAAGATCCCGCAGGGCTTCGCCTAAGCCGGTGCGGGTTATGGTGGATCTAGGGTTTCCGACGACTTAGGTTTATAAGGCCAGAGAGGAGGAGGAGGTGTCGGCGGCGGCTAGGGCAATGACGACAGGCCGGCGGCACGGCGGCGGCGTGCGGCGGCACAAGGTGGGGAGGGCTGGTTGTGGTGGATTTGGGGCAGCCCCTCCCCTCTATTTATGAGAGAGAGGGCATCTTGGGAGAGGGGAGTTTGAATCCTTCCCCAAACCCAAGTTGGAGAGAAGGAAGGACTCTTTCCTTCTTCCACTAGGAAACCATTGTTCCAGTTTGACTTTTCAAACTTCCCTTTTGACTTTCAATTTAGAGCTTTATTTCTCTCTTGCAAATGCCCAACCAAGTGACCTAGGACATGATCCAATCATTCCACTTAACCATGACACATTCATGAACCATTCCCCTTCCGGTCCGGTGAACCTTATAGACCCTTCTAGAACCTCTCCTATGAAAACATTGGAATCATTCCTGAACTCCGGAATCGGACTTTCCTTATATGAATCTTATTCTCTGGACCATTCCGGATCTTGTCATGATATCCCGGATCCCATCCGAGACTCCGAACAACATTCGGTCACCCTACTTATATTCCATATCTACTAAACAACATCGAATCCTTAAGGGTGTCTCCCTATGGTTCGTGAATTATGCGGACATGATCGAGACACTTCTCTGATCAATAACCAATAGAGGAATCTGGAAATTCATATGGCTCCGACATATTTTTACGATTACTTTGCGATCGAATGAAGCACTTACATACGATACCAATTTCCCTTTGTCTCGCGATAGTTTACTTATCCGAGGTTTGATCGTCGATATCTCTGCATACCTAGTTCAACCTCGTTACCGATAAGTACTCTTTTCTCGTTCCCGTGATATGTGATCCCTTGTGAGCCAGTCACATGCTTACAAGCTAATTGGATGACATTCCACCGAGAGGGACCAGAGTATATCTATCTGTCATATGGATGAAAAAATCCCACTCTTGATCCATGTGCCTCAACACATACTTTCTGAACACTCAATGCCACCTTTATAGCCACCTAGTTATGGTGTGGTGTTAGATGTCATCAAAGCATCCTTCCGATGATGGTGATTAGCATGATCTCATGGTCAAAGGAATTATGTTACTATGTATCAGAAAGCTTATAGCAAACAAACTATTGAAATGACTAGATCTTTATGCTAAGCTTATCAATAGGAGTATGTGCATCACACCATTATCCTAATGATATGATCTTGTTGTTAATAACATCTCAATGTTCATGATCGGGAAACCACGGTCATCTTATTAACCAACAAGCTAGTATTACAAAGAGGCTTTACCAAAGACTCTAATTTAGTTTACAAATCACACAAGTATTAATGTTTCCGGTTAATACTATTATAACATGAATGTAAACATTTATCATAAACACAAAGATATAATAATAACCTGTCACATCCCAAGATTTTCCAAATCTTGTAATGTGAAAATAAATGAATAAAATAAAACTTTGTTTGATTTTCAGAGCCAGAAGAAACTTTTTGAGTTTAAATAAAACCCCAAACCCATTTGAATTAAATAAAACCTAAAGGGATTTAAAAGGATAAACATTTAATAAAAGGAAAAAAATTAAAACATTTGGAAATACTACTTTGAAACAATTAAATGAAAAGATTGTTATCAAATGGAATAGAAGTTTATATATAAAGAAGATTTTATAAAGCCAAATTAAACCTTGGCCAAGCTTTGGGAATTAAAAACATTTTATTCTTAATAAAAATTAGCAAAGGTTTATTCAAAATAATAAGGAATTAATATCCAAACTTTATTTAAATAAAAGGTTTTACCAATTTAATTGAAACATCAAAACTTGTTAAATTGTTTAAAATAGGTTTTCCAAATAGTTGATATTCGTAAATAAAACCTACTAAAGTGTTTGGCTTTATTTTAGATTTCAAAACAAATATCTCAATAAAAATCCTATTGGATTTAATAATGAAAGTCTATTATATTAATTAATAATGGACACTAAAATAAAAGGGTTATTTTATTTTAAAACAAGTTTTCCAAATATTCTTTATTTCCAAATAAAACCTACTGATTGGGTTTTGAAAGCATTTGGATTTCAAATGAAGATTCTATTAAATAAACCAAACCTTGTTTTATTAATAAATCATGGACCATTTTATTTAATTAATAAATGGAACCTAAAAAGATTTAAAACATTATTTTATTTTTGAAGTTGGTTTATGCTACTAAAACAGAACCAAAAACTCATTACAAGTTTGAATTGTTTGAATGGTTTGCATTTTTGATTGAATCATATGTTTGAATATCAAATCAGAAAATAGAAATAGAAAAGAATAAAACAAAGTAAACAGAAAAAAAATAAGAGAAAACGACCAGCCCACCATCTGGCCCAACAGCCCAACTCGCAGCCCACCTCCTCTTATCCCGAACCGTTTTACGCACGCAAAGAAACCGCCTTGAGGCGACAAGTGGACCCGTTCCTTCCCTTTCCCACTGACGGAGGACCCCACCGCCACCTCCTCCTTCTTCCCATGCTGACCGCCCTCTCCTCGCTGTTCTTTGCTTCAAACCATGGATTCAATTCGCCTTAACGCGACCGTTACTCGAGTTGATCACGCAGACGTAAGCCGTGTTCCCCTATAATTCCCCTCGACACCCGTCTTTGCACGCCTTACCGCCTCAATTCCTCCCGAGCACCCTCTGCTCCGACGAGCTCCCATCTCCGATTCGACCAAACTGACCGTCCCTTGCCTCCTCGACCGTGCTCTCGTGATCCCCTCCTGGCGATCATCTCGTAGCCCGGCTCGTCCCGAGTGTCCCAGGCGTGAACAACGGCGACGAAGCGGCCGCGCCGTCGCCATTGCTCCGTCAAGCAATCCGGTGAACACCGACCACCCGCGCCTCCTAGATCACACGCACAGCACGCCTTACTCTTGCGCGTGAACATAACATCTTGCCTTAGGGCGATCTGCGGCGACAACCCGTCGTCAACTGGCGCCACCGTCATCGCAAACTCCGGCGGAACCTCTGGTAAATCAGACTACCCAACCATTCTCGTTCACGCTCACAGCTCGCCATGATCTCCTCGTCTAACCCAGTCCTCCGTTTGTCTTCTCGTGGACCACAGCCTCGTCTTCGATCGTGGGCAGAACCGTCGTCGCCGTCACTACTCCGGCGAGGAATCGCGGTGAACCAGGCGCCCTCGTCGAACCGTCGGTACCTTGAGCTTCGCGTGACCCCAGCCGGTGAGCAACCTCCTCCCTCCCCTCCTATAGCGTCACCTCCGTGCTGCTCACCGCTCGCCGCCGCTAGCCGCAGCCGCCCACTTTAGGTCGAGCCTGCCGCAACCGTTCGATCTCGATCCACTGGCTAGGATAGAGTCACTTATAGACGGGGTATGGAAGCATCTGCGTCGTAGGATTTGCTTTAGATCCAGTGGCTCACGTAGCTCGATCCCATGACCGATGCACGAATTAGATTAAGACACGTGTCTCTGCTGGTTGGATTTAAAACAGAATTGATCTAATTGATGTTCAATTTTGTAAATTCCATAACTTTGGATCCACACGTCCAAAAATTACAAACTTTATGTCGTTGGAATCAGCAAGACAAGCCCTAACCAACCCTGCCCTTAGTTTAGAAAATAGTATCTGTTAACTTGTTTGAAATTGCAGAAACTTTTGTGAGCTTGTTTAGAGTAGAAAAATTGTTTAAAATTGATTTTAGGATTAAATATTTTGCAAAATGGATTTATGTGACCTTACAGACCCTAGGAACCAACCCTTGGGGTTAAAAATTATTTTGGTGTAATTTAAGTTGAATTATTTAACTTAGCCATTTTCTAGCCAAATAAACTCATTGACTTTATTATGGAAATGTTTTTACAAAGAAAACTTTGGGAAAATGTTTTGGACCAAACTTACTGACCCAAAACACCAAGCTTTGCCAAGGGCAACTCACTTGGTGAAAAACATAAAGTTTTGCTTTGATAAGAATAATTTTCACCACATAAAATGATGAATGGATTTTAAAATGATCTTGAGATAAAACCCATTTGCAAATGACTTTGCCATTTTGGTAAATGACCAATGTGGACCTTACAAAGTTATAAACCTAGTGGAGACCAACCTTACAAAAGAACCACCCTTTGCATACTTATGCATGACTTAGTTTCCTTCTTGCCTTGTGTGTGTGATTTTGTTTGAGTAATGGTGGTTTGGAATGTTAGTTGATTTGGTGTTTTGCTTGATTGACTTGTAGTGAAAATTAGCAAAGTGTGAGACTAGCAAGATCAAGGAGTGAACCCCCATTCCCTACCAAAAGGCAAGTGACACCATCATCAAAAGTCCTCCTATTTTCTTATACTTAGTGGATTATGAAAATATGCATGAATTTTTTTTTGTACTTATGCTATGCTAAATCCTAATAGGATTCCCTATACACTCCTTAGTGAAAATATTGTAAGTTGTACATGCTTAGCCATGCTATATTTTGAAAAGAGATACATGTTGAGATTTTACAAAGGTTGAGAAAAGGACTTGTGTTTTACATAATAAAACAAGGACCCAATGAACCACCTAGGTGGTGGATACTTTAAGTTTTGGAGAAGGTGGCAACAAAAGGAACCATGTCTATGGGAATCACTTTGTGTTGTGCTCCAACAGAAAACCACCTAGGAAACTTAGAGATTGAACATGTTTCTCCAATTGTGGCTTTCGTGTACAACCACATGCTATTATGGCTCTGGCTTAGTCAACTACATTAGGAAGACCCATACATTTTCTTTAGTTACCGGACATGGGGATCTGGAATGCTTCATGGGGGCTGAAGACAAGCTAGCAATGATGTATGGGAGGACCTCTTGGAAAGACTTCGTCACATTCTCAGTCTGCCGGTACTCCATCTTGGTGAGAACTAATCCAGTAGGCCACTGGTGGCAACAAGATGGGATTGTGTCATGTGGGTAAAGTGTACTCCTTCTGCAGAAGTTAATAAAATCTAAGTACTTAGCCGTGTCCCCGATTATGGACAATACTGAGCAACTAAAGTTTGAACTATGGGAGATCTCGACATTCCAACTTCTAATATAAAAACTTGATGCACTTGGGGGTACCAAGGAATTCAAAGAGGTTTGTTAAGCTTGTTGCACTTGGGGAGTTACCAAGGTGCTCAAGAGCATGATGTACTTGGGGATTACCAAGGAACTCATGAGTTTTGATAAAACTTGTTGCACTTGGGGTTACCAAGTGGCTTAAGAGATTTTGACAAGGACTTGAACACTTGAGTTTCTACCAAGGAGTTCAAGGAACTTGGAAAAGAAATTTGACAAAGGACTTAAAACCCTTTTTGAAAATATAGGATAAAACAATGCTTTATGCAAATAAGCCTTAAACTCTACTTAGCCAAATATGCATATAATGATAGGATCCACTCTTATTATACATAAAAGTGAAGCTTGCCAATACAATTCAAAATGTATTGACCCTTGTGGCTGTAACTTGTAATGTTGCAGGTTGATTGTTTTTAAATGAAGATTGTTTGATTGACTAGGACTACAAAGTCTACAACCAACATCTGCCTGTGGCATTTTGAAGATGAAGGACCCATGACTATAGTTAATCCGCTGCAATGTAATGTAATAGCCAAATGAGCTATGTATGATGTAATATAATTATGTTATTCCTGGTTATAAAGTTATAATATGACCTTTGTACCTTGATATTACATCTTAACTGTGGATGCTAGCTATTGATCCAGGGACTAGCATTGTAAAACACAGGAGGACTCTACCTTATTGGGTTGGGACTTCTACATAACCACTTTTATTATTGCCTCTAGGGAATATCTCTAACAACACGATCAATAAGTATATTGCATTTTATAGGCTAGTTTGAGCTCGCGAAACCATGGAAAACATGTTTTACATGCTGGTTTGGGCTAGTACGGAACATGGTCCGCATTCTTTACCTATAAAACAAAGTACGGGTGTTGAATACTGAAAGGGTAATTGCCCCTATGTGTGGTTTTGGTGATTAATGACAATCCCTATGGACTAATGTTTTCACTGAGTTTTATACGAAGGAATATTCCATAGGTCATGCTTGTAGTCTATGTGTTGGATTCAAGTATGGATGCCATGGATATAAAGATATACCTTGAGTATTGGCATCAAGATCATCGAGTTGAAGAGAAGAATATGATATGATCCAAGATCTTGAGAGTGTGATCTCAATAGAAGAATTCAAGATATGGCTCTAAGACGATGTCATGATAGCCTCATTAGTTGAGCTATGATTGACTTAGATTTAGAGCATGTAATCAAATTAAGAGTTCTTTATGTACCTCAATATATTGAGATGGAGCATGAGAAGATAGATGGTTGACCTATACAAAGAGTGAAGAGTGACTTCAAGTTGGTAAACACATGAAGCATAAAGAATGTACCACATGGATCTTGTGGTATGGTAAGCCTTGTCAATTATGCATCATGAACTAACCCATTATATATGTTCCTTTGCGTTTTCTATATGGGATAGGTATCTTTCCATGGGTATGCTTCAAAAGTGAAGATCTTATATAGCCCATGAGAGGATGACATAAAGTGGTGATCATCATCAAGGTTGAGAAGGGCAAGTTCAAAATAAGCATCTCGAGAAGATCATTTGCTTGAAGCTTGCCATCCATATTGGTGATAATGGACATGTGAGACATGTATTAATGAAGCTATCCAATAATGGTGTATGGGAGAGCAAATTAGGAGCCTTCATGAAGCAACAAGGATCAAGTGATGCATTCCGGCTTGGATGGAGATTGAAGTGTTGTCATCAAGATCAAGTGGGGTGCGCAAGGCAAAGGTATGGCCTTGCTAGGTTTTCCTTTTACTGGTCTTAAGGTGGTTGTTGGGAGACCGGGTTATAGGATACATAGCCGCACTATTAAGAGGGGCTTTTGGTTGGGTAACTTGATCACATTGTCATAGGAAGATCAATCCTTTGCATACTTTGCATCTTCCTGTTTTGTTTCTTCTTGGTGTTTCTCCATGTGAGGTTCTTGATATTGTTTCTAGCTCTTCAACAAGCCCAAGTTAATCGAAAACGGAATTCGTATGCATCTTCTATGGCGTTTTCGAGTTTGAAGGTTTTATCGGTTCTTCGTGTAGGGAGTCTTCTTACCTTTCTTTATTTGGTTCTATCCTTATTTGCTGGACTATGATGTTTCTCTGCAACATCTTGTAGGTCTTGTTGTCCTCGTAAAAACAAGCCCAAGATCATCGAAATCGGAGTCTGGGTGCAAAAGTTATCGCCATTTTCGTGTGTCCTGTTTGGTTCCAGCGGAATTCCGGTGGGAATTCTGGCGGACCGAGTCTGTGGCCGGAATTTCTGGTGACCGCCGGAAATTTCCGACAAACCGCCGAAAAACTGTTCTGTATGCTGTTTCGGTTTGTACCAGAACTTTCGGTTTTGACCGGAAATTCTGGCGGCTGATCCGGCGGCACCGGTTTTGTCCCCGGAACGTGTTAGCCTAGCGCATCTTGCTTCCAACGGTCATCCCCCTTGAAGGGGTATAAAAGGGGAGCTTCTTCCCCAAAGTTCTAAGGCTCTTGACCACGTTTTTGACCTCCATTGTTGACCCCTTTGAGCTTTCTTCATCTCCCTTCCCTCCTATGATTCTTGCATCTTTTTGAGGGCTTTGAAAGAGGAGATCTAGATCTATAATCCCCACCAATCAATTCCTCCTCTAAGTGAGGGGAACCCATTGGATCTAGATCTTGGAGTCATTTGTTGGTTTACACCATTGTTCTTCCTCTCTAATTCCTCCGTAGAACTTGTTGCTTTGGTGGGATTTGAGAGTGAAGGATTTGAGCACACTTGGTGTTCTTTCTTTGCATTCTTGCATAAGTGTTGAGCTCTCCATTACGATTTGTTCGAGTGAGATACCGTGAGCTTGTTACTCTTGGAGGGTAACCTCCTAGTTGGCTTGTCGGTTGGTACCACTGTGTCCTCTTCGTGGAAGATTGTGAAGAGACCCGGGCTTCTCCTTCGTGGATCTTGTGAAGTGGTTGTGGAGCTTTCCATCTCCGAAGTGGAGGAAAAGCTAGCCATAAGGAAAGGGTCTATTCCTTCGTGGGATAGACTCGAAGAAGAAGGTGAGCCTTTGTGGCGCGTGAGGAATCCTTCGTGGAACCTTACACCTCTCCAACGTGACGTAGCCCCCTTCCTAAAGGTGGTGAACACGGGAATACATCTTCGTCTCCGCGTTCCTCGGTTATCTCTATATCGAAGCTTACTTTCCTTGTGATAGCCATCGAGCTTGAAGTACTTATATCTTGCTTATCACTTGTGGTATATTTATCTTGTGCTATCTTGCTTAGCTTAATTTGCTGTTGGTGCACTCAGTTGATCCTAGTGTATTTTGGTTTTGTGCTTATAAAATAAACGTTAGTTTAATTCCACATTCTATCAAGCCAAAACCGTAATAGTTTTGAAATTTCCTATTCACCCCCCCTCTAGGCGACATCTCTATCCTTTCAATTGGTATCAGAGCAAGGTCTCTCCTTGTTTAGGCTTCACCGCCTAGAGTGTAAAGATGTCGGCTAGGAGTATAGTGCACAATGACACAATTATCTTTGATAACACAAATTATGCTTTGTGGAGAAATTTCTTGCTTTGTAATCTTAGTACCTTGTGTCCAAATATTGAGCAATTTCTAGATGTAGGTTTTTCTCCTCCGATGGATCCTCAAAATCTATATTTAGAGGATGAGAAAAATTTACATCTCGAAGCTCAAGTATCTAATGAGCTTATTTTCTCTTTGAGCCCCACAGTTAATTTGTTCTTGAAGATTGTAAAGCGCAAGTCGTCTCATGAGAAGTGGACCAAGCTTAAAGAAATATTTGGTGGTTCCATCTCTAATATTGTCGGTGGTTTCTCCGAGGAGCTCTTTTCCTTCACATCATGAAGAGCTCCAAGTTGCTTCCACCTCCAGCCGCGATGAGTTCTCATCCTCACCCACTTCACCAACGTGTGGCAAGACACAAGGTAAGTATACGGTGAGTGGTGTTGGGAATTGCAATGTTGATATTATGCTCGCTAATGATGATCCTTCATCTCTATCCCATTGCAATGTTTATTATTTGGACTTAAGAACTTCTTGCAACAATAATTCTATATCCCCTTTTGTTGCTAGTCCTTGTATATCATCTAGAAATTATTTGAATACTAGTGTAGATGATATGCTTTATTTGCCTTGTTCCCATGAACAAAATGCTTCTATTTACTCTGGTTCTTTATCTAACAATGTAGAGGAAATCAAACATTCTATGGAGCAAGACATGATCATGAATGAAGATTCAATAATATCCTCATCTTCATACTCTCGTGCTCACATGTGCCTTATGGCAAGATGATCAAAGGTATCTCCTACTTTGGATCCCAATATATCTTCTAAAGATAATAGCAATGATAATGATGATAGTGATGATGACATTGATGAGGATACTAGTGCTCTCTTGCTTGAGTTGACTTTTTTGTTTACCTCTCTTCGTGGTAATAATAAGGTCGTTACTTGTCTGAAACACGTTATGGACACCATAACTAAACAAATGGCAACCATAGAGGAGTTGGATTTCCAACTTGATGATGGGAGTCAGAGATTTAATCTCCTTAAGCAAGAGCTTGCCGAGGAGAAGCACACTAATTGTCTCCTCACACAAAAAAATGAATCTTATGAGCTTGAAAAGGAAAATTCCATTAATGATGCTTGTTCTACTAACTCTACTTCTTGTGAAGCATCTACCCTAAAGGAGAATGTTGAGCTAAGGGCTCAACTTGAGTTGCTAACTAGCAAGTATAGTAAATTGGAAGAAAGTCATGAAAAGCTCTTGGGCTCTAATAATTATCTTCTAATCTCCCATTATGGGATAATGTTAGCTCGTGAGGCAAGTATTACCAAGGTAACATCTTGTGAGCCTCTTTTGTACATTAGCACAACTTCTACTCAAAATGCTATTTTGCCATGTGCTAGTCCTAGTAATCCATCTAGCCATACTATTGATAAACCTTGTGTTGGATCACTTGCTTTGCCTTGTTGCTCTAACAATGAAGCTTCTACTTCCTCTGGTACTTGTATTTCTACTAACCATGTAGAGGAAATCAAAGAGCTCAAGGCCCAAGTCACTTCCTTGAGGAATGACTTGGAAAAGAGTCATGAAGGGAAATCCACACTCGATAATATTTTGAGTGTGCAAAATCCCCTAATGATAAATGTGGACTTGGATTCAAATCCAATAACAAGAACAAGTCCAAGAGAAACAATAAGAAGGGCCAAAACCAAGCCAAGAATTCGGCCAAGATTATTTGCTTCAAGTGCAAGGTTGAAGGACATCATGTAAGATCTTGTCCATTGAAGAAAAAGCACTTGAGTGAGAAGCAACAAGGGAAGCGGACACAAGTACAAGGTCAAGGTCAAGTTGAAGTTAGGCCACTTCCGAAGAAGAATCAAGATAATGCTCCCCAAGCCAAGAAATCAAGGAAGAAGAGAAAGGGGAACACTTGTTGCTACATATGTCGTGTGAAGGGGCACTTTGCCTCTTCATGTTCAAACGGTACCTTATCTAACCCTATCATTATGGATGATGCTTATTCTCTTAGGAAGGATAAGGATGGCAATGTGTTTGCAAAGTTTATTGGAATTCAAAGTGGTGTCAAGAAAATAACCATTTGGGTTGCCAAGCCTATTGTGACTAACCTCTTAGGACCCAACTTGGTTGGGGACAAACAAGCTCAAACTTGATCAATAGGTGTTTATGGAGGGCATTGGAGACTTGGCTAACTCATGAAGAATTAAGGGATCTTCATATATTATATTTGATCAAGCCAAGTCAGAAGGATTATCATTTCCCTATCTTATATCCAATGTGCCTCTTCGCGGTAACTTGTACTTAACTCATTTATTTTGTAAGTTACTTGCCCCCTTTACATGTTTTGGTTTTGTACCAAGTATGTGTTTGTATTTGGTGTGCCTCATGCTTGATTATTTTGTGTATTCAAGTATGTATAGGTGTTTGGCACATCATTTACTCGTGTGTTTTGCTTGGAGCCTCTAATGCATCTTGATGATATATTATTTGGCTCTTTTCAAGTGGTTAATGGAACATACCATTTTGGGGGAGTGAAATGCCTCGCATCTCTCAAACCTTAAAATGTGTGAACATGAGTACTACCACTTAGTATTGATATTGCAAGCTTATTAGTCACTATGTGGTGTGTCATACTCATGAGAAATTCAAATTCTAAATGTCCATCAATTCTCTCTAGTTGAGGTTGCTTTGCCTCTTATTAAGAAAAAATGAATATCACATTATGGGGGAGTAATACGCTTCTTTTTCATATCACAATCCTAGGAAATGTGAACATATGAGGTAGTGCCACTTAGAGTTGATATTGTTTATTATCTTGTTTCTAGGTGGCATGTTGGCTCAAACAAGGTCCTATTTTTCTTAGAAGCTTTTATTGCTCATCTTTTTGGTCTTTGTTTGAGCAATAAATTCTTGTTGCAGTCTTCCTCAAATACATATCTCTATATCTTTTTGGGAGACCATTTGCTTCAAGTTATTCTAATCATTGCTTTGCATGATTGTGTGACTAGATTGAAGCTATCAAGAATCTCTATTTTTGCATAGTGCTTAATCTTTTTATTCCTATCCTATGCTTCTTATTATGAAGATTTATCTTTAATATCCATGTAATATACCATCGGAAATCAATTCCAATACACTCATTGTCTTTGACAATTGATATACTTATGTGTGGTAGCATTTGTGGATCATCTTCACCTTGGATTTCATCTCTTATTGCCTTTTTTTCTTTCCAAAAATTTGTTGTGGCTCCCATTGTCTTCCTTGGCTTTTGAACATCTCTTTGATGATGTTTTTGATTATTATAAAATATTTTTTAGTAGAAGACAAACCTTTTTTTCTCGGAACCTTGTGCCATTGTGAGAAGTGTTAAGGGTTTGGTTTATTTGTTGAAACCTTGCTCTTTTGGGAGTTTGTTATCTCATTCTTTCTTCTCTATTTTATTTGCTTGAATGATATAAATCTTTGAGTATTTTTGTTTTATTTCATCTTTTTGCTCAATATTTTTTGCTTAGTTCATTTGTTGAACTTCGTTGAACAAATATTTTGTTGATTTGATTCTTTGATATAGTTTGGGCAACAAATGTGTTTTGTCACCCCTTGTATGCCTTCTTGAATATTTTGGTGTTTTTACAAATTATATCTTCTTTGGATATTGAAAGTCTCCATGTGTTTGCTTTATTTGATCCAATATATAGGGTATACTCCATCAAATCCTTAAACGGCTAAGATGTGCATGAAATTCAAATTTCATCTCTAAATATGTACATATTTTTATGGAGTGTGTCCTATGTGTTGTGGTTAGTCTAACCACTTTGGACCCAATAAGTTTGGGGACCAAGATGTACTTGAATGTTGTTTTAGGTACATTGGAGATGCAATGGATGCTTGTCTCGTCTATAAGGAAAGTGTTGTCACCACATGATAATTGGAGCCAAGCTAGGATGATCGAAAAATTCTTATCTGCTACATCATACCATTGCTATCTCGGTAACAAGTATCTTATTCATGTATACTATTCTTTCATCCAATCTCTTATAGGTTACATCTTGGTATGAATTTATCCGTTTGTAAATGTTGCGATTCTTGCAAGGATCTTTGAAAGACTTCTTTATCATTATTGCTTATGTGAGTAATTTGAGATGATGCATATAATGGGGAGTATATAAAATCATGTTCATGATTCACCAATTCCAAATATGCCTTCTAGCAATTTATTGCATATCATTTCCTCAAGGTACTCTCATGTGCAATATTGTTGAAATTGCTTTGAATACTTCCTTTTGCTACTTGTTGCCTTTCTCAAAGTATCCCAACTAGCATTTGTTCCCTTAGTGTTAGTTGTGATGTTTTTGAAGTTTTTATTTTTTTCTTTGGTGAAGTTCATTGATATACCATAAGAGAAAATAGAGCCATGGGCTATATATGCACTTAAGCAAAAAATATCATGTTTGGTATATCTTATGACTTCCTCTTGGATATCATGTTTTTATTATTTTATTAACCTCTTATGTATGGTTGTTTATTTGTGGATTATTCTCATGTTTTGTCCACTTATAAACTTATATACACGAGAGTGTTAATCTCTCGCCTTGATATCATCGCTCTTTGCTGACCATATCTATTATCCTCTTGGTTTTTAATGGTATTGTTAAGGTCTTGATTTATGAGTACTTGGTTTACTTTTATTGCATCTTCACGCACTCATATCTCATATTTGGTTTCTTTTGGACTTAAGCTTTTCTTGACAAGTGTATTTATTTATATCTACTCCTTGTATCTTGGTTGTGTTCTAAATAATATAGAGGGAGTGAGGGTTCCATGTTGGTGCATATTGTATCCAAATACAATAATTAAAATTTATACACGAACCTTGGGGAGCTTCCATATTTCATTTAGAGCACTATTTGTCCATTTGATTTTTTGGATCATTGGATTGCTTGCTTCATCCGTTGTAGTTTCTTCACTGTTTTATCCTTTTAGCAATCTTTGATCCTCAATATAGCTTTATTTACTCCAAATATTCGTCATTGGATACGTGCATTTGATTTCACTCAAATTATGAGAAATGCACACCTTGGGGAGGAACTCATACTATATTGACCTTCTAACTTTGTCATCCATTTTGGCACTTGTTGTCAATGGGGGAGAAGTTTAGAGGGTTTAAGGGAAATGGTTTTATACTTAAGATTGGTTTGTTCTTAAGTATTTGCCTTTCATGCATTTCATATTTATTATGTTCTGCATGGTTGTATATATAGTGTAAACTCTCCCAAAGTTTATTCTTGACAATGTATGCAATGAAATTCAAGTTCATCACACATGCATATATTGTGGGGGAGTTTGTTCTATATATGTTGGTTCTACTCACATCTCTTGCATTAGTTGTAGTTTCTATGAGTAAAATCAATTTTGATATGGTCTAGTAGCTTTTGTACTTGACCATATCAAATACAACCTTTTGTACATAACTTATTCTCGGATAAGTTGCGTACTTGTTTGTAATATTCATTATATAAACCCTCTTGTTGTGATTGTCATTAATTACCAAAATGGGGGACATTGAAAGGGTAATTGCCCCTATGTGTGGTTTTGGTGATTAATGACAATCCCTATGGACTAATGTTTTCACTGAGTTTTATATGAAGGAATATTCCATAGGTCATGCTTGTAGTCTATGTGTTGGATTCAAGTGTGGATGCCATGAAGATAAAGATATACCTTGAGTATTGGCATCAAGATCATTGAGTTGAAGAGAAGAATATGATATGATCCAAGATCTTGAGAGTGTGATCTCAATAGAAGAATTCAAGATATGGCTCTAAGACGGTGTCATGATAACCTCATTAGTTGAGCTATGATTGACTTAGATTTAGAGCATGTAATCAAATTAAGAGTTCTTTATGTACCTCAAGATATTGAGATAGAGCATGATAAGATAGATGGTTGACCTGTACAAAGAGTGAATAGTGATTTCAAGTTGGTCAACACATGAAGCATAAAGAATGTACCACATGGATCTTGTGGTATGGTAAGCCTTGTCAATTATGCATCATGAACTAACCCATTATATATGTGCCTTTGCGTTTTCTATATGGGATAGGTATCTTTCCATGGGTATGCTTCAAAAGTGAAGATCTTATATAGCCCATGAGAGGATGACATCAAGTGGTGATCGTCATCAAGGTTGAGAAGGGCAAGTTCAAGATAAGCATCTCGAGAAAATCATTTTCTTGAAGCTTGACATCCATATTGGTGATAATGGACATGTTAAGACATGTATTAATGAATCTATCCAATAATGGTGTATGGGAGAGCAAATTAGGAGCCTTCACGAAGCAACAAGGATCAAGTGATGCATTCCGGCTTGGATGGAGATTGAAGTGTTGTCATCAAGATCAAGAGGGGTGCGCAAGGCAAAGGTATGGCCTTGCTAGGTTTTCCTTTTACCGGTCTTAAGGTGGTTGTTGGGATACCGGGTTATAGGATACATAGCCGCACTATTAAGAGGGGCTTTCGGTTGGGTAACTTGATCACATCGTCATAGGGAGATCAATCATTTGCATACTTTGCATATTCCTATTTTGTTGCTTCTTGGTGTTTCTCCATGTGAGGTTCTTGAGCTTGTTTCTAGCTCTTCAACAAGCCCAAGTTCATCAAAAATGGAATTCGTATGCATCTTCTATGGCGTTTTCGAGTTTGAAGGTTTTATCGGTTCTTCGTGTAGGGAGGCTTCTTACCTTTCTTTATTTGGTTCTATCCTTCTTTGCTGGACTATGATGTTTCTCTGCACCATCTTGTAGGGCTTGTTGTCCTCGTCAAAACAATCCCAAGATCATCAAAATCGGAGTCTGGACACAAAAGTTATCGCCATTTTCGTGTGCCCTGTTTGGTTCCAGCGGGAATTCCGGCGGACCCGCCGGAAATTCTTGGCAAACCACCGAAAAATTGTTCTGTATGTTGTTTCGGTTTTGACCGGAAATTCCGGCGGCTGATCCGACGGCGCCGGTTTTGTCGCCGGAACGTGTTCGCCCAGCACATCTTGCTTCCAACGGTCATCCCCCTTGAAGGGGTATAAAAGGGGGGCTTCTTCCCCAAAGTTCTAAGGCTCTTGACCACGTTTTTGACCTCCATTGTTGACCCCTTTGAGCTTTCTTCATCTCCCTTCCCTCCTATGATTCTTGCATCTTTTTGAGGGCTTTGAAAGAGGAGATCTAGATCTATAATCCCCACCAATCAATTCCTCCTATAAGTGAGGGGAACCCATTGGATCTAGATCTTGGAGTCATTTATTGGTTTCCACCATTGTTCTTCCTCTCTAATTCCTCCCTAGAACTTATTTCTTTGGTGGGATTTGAGAGTGAAGGATTTGAGCACCTTGGTGTTCTTGCTTTGCATTCTTGCATAAGTGTTGAGCTTTCCATTATGATTTGTTCGAGTGAGAGACCGTGAGCTTGTTACTCTTGGAGGGTAACCTCCTAGTTGGCTTGGCAGTTGGTACCGCGGTGTCCTCTTCATGGAAGATTGTGAAGAGACCCGGGCTTCTCCTTCGTGGAGCTTGTGAAGTGGTTGTGGAGCTTGCCATCTCCGGAGTGGAGGAAAAGCTAGCCATAAGGCAAGGGCCTATTCCTTCGTGGGATAGTCTCGAAGAAGAAGGTGAGCCTTTGTGGCGCGTGAGGAATCCTTCGTGGAACCTCACACCTCTCCAATGTGATGTAGCCCCCTTCCCAAAGGTGGTGAACACGGGAATACATCTTCGTCTCCGTGTGCCTCGGTTATCTCTATATCCGAGCTTACTTTCCTTGTGATAGCCATCGAGCTTGAAGTACTTATATCTTGCTTATCACTTGTGGTATATTTATCTTGTGCATCTTGCTTAGCTTAATTTGTTGTTGGTGCACTTAGTTGAGCCTAGTGTATTTAGGTTTTGTGCTTGTAAAATAAACATTAGTTTAATTCCGCATTCTATCAAGCCAAAACCGTAATAGTTTTGAAATTGCCTATTCACCCCCTCTAGGCGACATCTCTATCCTTTGAAATACGAGCTCTATTCCGCGCAAGCCCAAACCGGCACGGTATATTTTTGTTTTGCATAAGTTTTATTCAATAGGCAAACAATAGAAGCAATTTCCAAACAATCAATGCGATAGTTCATAGTATTACATCATATTTTCATGATTCTAATAATCCAAAGCATGCATAACAGTTCGTCGAAAGGCCTGAGGCCGATCTTTATTAAGATAGGAGAAGGAGTTTACAGCTCATTAATGCATGCATAACAGCGTGCATAACAGTTTATTAATGCAAGTGACCAAACAATTGCAACGCTTTCTCATCTTGCCAAAGGTGGTTGCATCAAGCAACACCAATGTCTCCAAAGTCACCGTAGGCATCTCCGCTGCCACAGACATTTGTTGATCCACCACCACTAGCTGGATCTTGCTTTCTTATTTCTAAGATCTGCATTTTTGCTAGCTTTCGCCACTACAATTGGTGTGTACCTATTTTCCTTGGATCCATCATCATGGTCTTGTTATCCTCGCTAATGAGCTTCTTCATTGCCTTCTTCTCATAGAGTTGGATTCTCCTCTCTCCAAATTGGACTTGCACTTGGCATATTCCCGGAGTGCTTTCCACCTTGAAAGCTTCATCTCATTATTCTTCTCGGTCATGATCATCTTTACCTCCAATGTCTTTATCATTGCTTTCCTTAGACCTCACCATTTCATCAACCTTATGCCGCAAACTTTATGCTTCGGCTTCAAGCTTTAGCTTCTCTTTTGCCTTCTTGTTTCCATCCGGATTTCCCTTTTTCTTTCTCCATTATTCTCATCACTGGCATCATCCAATTGAAGCAAGGCTCCTTTCTTCTGTGGTGCTTCATACTCCCTAAACTTCCATTTGTCAATATGCACCAGCAACTTCGAACAATATTGAAGTGTAAATGGTTTCCCCTTGAAGTTGGCCATAGCTTTGTACATTTCCGTTGCAACACGTTCCCACAAACACAAAATGAACTCATGATTTAGCAACTTGATCATAAAATATATGCACAATAAACTCACATAGTCATCGATAGCTATGCCACTTGGTGGTGCTAGACGCACTTGCTCCATAGCTCCACTCCAACGGCTACAACATGCCTTGATTACATCCTAGCGTCCATGTAGGGATCTATCCGAGTGAGATATCGGTGAAGCAACCCGAGGCATAAGATTGAAGAATTTATCTTTGATTCGTTGCCAATAGCGCTTTCCGGTTTGATCCGCATCGGCGACCACATCGATGGACACTTGCGACCATGCCCGCACCAAGCAAGTTTCTTTGATTTTGGTGTAGTTTACCGCTCATTTCTTCCTCAAAATTTGAGACGGTCGAACACCTCCTCCTCGATCTCTTCTAACTCATTCATCGTCCTCATCCTCCTCACCATCCATGCCGAAAGAAACGAGTTGCACTTCGGTAGTGCCAACCTTGCTCTCATTTAGAAGATTCACAAATGAGGATGGAACCTCATGCACATCGTAGCTACATCGTAAAAACCTCTAATTATGACGAGCAAACAATTTCGGCCACCGCATTGGTAAAAGTTCAAATTTTGTACCTTTGGGAACTTTTGACGAACATGTTGCCGACAACATTGTAGCCTTCCTGCGGGGCGTTGTCAACGACTACCGGAGGCTGAGCGGCGGCAGGAAGGTCGCTGCATGACCTGCTTCTTCTTCGACCCGTCCCCTACCGGCTTCCGTGCATGAGGACATGGCTTGGGCGTCGGAGCCACAACAATGATTGGCTCTTCCCGCTAGGCCGCCGATGTAGCATCAGCGTCTTGCAGAGCTTGCGGGATGATGTGGGTGCCCGTGTGCTTCCTCTTCTTGCTGCCGGAGCCGCCAATCATCTGGGCCGCACCAGCAGTCATGGCACCCGCGCTAAATGCCAAAGAAGCCGGAGCCGCAGGAGGCAGCGGTTGAGGCCGCGTGACGTTGCTAGCGACATGCGTGAGTTCGGTGAGGTTCATGGCATCGACTCCGAGACGCAACGGCGCGCTGGAGAGCAAGTGTGGAGATAGATTGACGGCGGTTGCAGCAGCGTGGAAGCGGGAAAGGAGCGAGCCGAAATGTCACTCCCGTGCTGATATCAACATCAGTATAGGGCGCACTTGCACGAGGCCGCACAACCCAAGTATGTAGAGGCCGGGGCACCATTTTTCCCAGCCCCTTAAAAATTTCCGGCTCATGCGTATTTACAGGATCTGCTCGCGACCATTTTTGGTCGAAAACCGATAACGAACAGTTTATTTACGGGTCGCGCGGCTAGGCTTACAACGTGCGTACGTTGTACAGCCCAAATTGGTGTTGTCACCTCTGAACTTCCTCCCTTGGTCTGTTTCTCTCCTACGTGCCCCGCTGCCACCCCAATCACTAGCGGCCCCATTCCCTCCACTCTCTCTCGCATGCTGGCTTCTTTTCTTCAGCTTCTATATTACTCCGTTTCACCCCAACCACACGCGGGTGAGTCCCACTTCCACCTCCCGCCATGTCCATTCCCGCCCTCCGCTCCTTCCCCGCCGTCTACGGCGCTAAGCCGAGCATCACCCGCCCGATCCGACGCCATTCCCGGCTCGGCAGCGGCCTCCGGGCCAGCTCTGTCGCCGTGAACGGGGAGCTGGGGCTGAGCACCGGCAGTGCCGAGAAGAAGGACGACGCGGTAAAGGAGGTCGCCGACGACGACGAGAAGCACAGGCGACTGGAGCCTCTGTACGACGACGGGTTCGGGGCCGTGACGGTGAAGGACTACTTCGCGGCAGCCAAGGCCCTGTCCAAGGACGACGGAGGGCCGCCCCGATGGTTCTGCCCCGTGGAGTCGGGCCAGCCGGCCGTGGAGGACGCGCCCCTGCTGCTCTTCTTGCCAGGTTTTGTTGGGTCCTCGATCGAATCTCTGGAGACTAATAGCTTGGCCTTGTTTTTGTTCCCTTCCTATTCTCTCATGATCACTTCCATGTTTGTGGTTACCTAAATATGGCCAAATGGAGAACTCGTTCTAGACTTCGCTTCTGTTCTAAGATTACCTCAAATCGACTTGCACCGCAGGAACCGACGGCGTTGGGACGGGACTCATTTTGCACCACAAGTCTTTGGGAAAGTGAGTATATCTTGTTTCCCTGTCTGTGTACATAAATTTATATATAACGATTTCACTTTATGGTACCACGTCTTGTCACCTTCAGCGAAATATTAGCAAAGCAGTTGCAGGCAATGCGTCGCTATAGCCAAGATTCGATGCTAGTACATAGCTAATCTGAAATAGCTGGTTAAACCACGCTATTTGTATTCCAGGCTAGGAAAGCAGTAGCCGATCGATTGCTACTTGGCTCCATGCAGTCATGATCTACCAAGTTAATTATGGAAGAAAAAAAAAAGACTACTAGCCTGAGATGACGTAGTAGCCGTTGAAGTTCTTGTTTTTTTTCCTCTAAAACTCGACTGCCCCATGTGACATGAAGTAGACTGCCTACGGGAGGCATCTGCCCAGCGGCGGATGTAGGATTGAAACCGAGTGGGTGCCAAGCTCAATATTCAGGCCCATATTAATTGACTCAAATTTGAATCTAGACATTATTTAGTATGTAGGTTCATCCAAATTTTGAAAAATCAAAGTCAATTAATATGGATCGAAGGGAATAGTATAAGTATTTTTAACACATATAATACATATAATAAAATTAGACGAATTGCTAACAGATAAAAAAAATCTGCAATTTTACACTGGATATACCCCTGCATCTTGCACTAGTCAGGTTACCTCCTGAATCTCACCGGATCTGCAGTTTAAGTTTAATTCCTCGTGTTTCTCACTTGCAGGGCCTTCGAGGTTCGTTGCTTGCATATACCAGTGAATGATCGTACGCCATTTGAAGGTACGACTTGCACCTGCTCCTTAGCTTCATCATTTTTCAAGAACACGCAAAATGTTTGTGTCTTCATATATTTAGGATAGAGAGAATGTTTGTTACTACAAGAAAACCAGGTCTTAAGTCTACACTAAGATTACAGTATCATCCAAGTCTAATTCCAGGTGTTTACAGAACAATGACTATAAACGTATTTAGTTATGAAAGAAAATCGGAAACAAGTGAACCTGAAAGCTTCTATTAGTCTAACACAAAAAGATATAAATGCTTACAGGGCTATTACAAATTGTCGAACAATCTATCAAATATGAGCATGGTTTGTCACCAAACAGACCAATATATCTTGTTGGAGATTCGTTTGGTGGATGTCTGGCGCTTGCGGTGGCAGCTTGCAATCCACAAATTGATTTGGTCCTCCTACTAGTAAACCCAGGCAAGTGAAAACGTTGTAGTTTGGAATTTACTGAGAAAGTATTGTTTTCATAAGGCATATTGTAAAATAACATACTTTTTCTGTAGCAACGTCATTTGCAAAGACTCCATTACAGCCAATATTGCCTCTTTTGGAAGCAATGCCAAGCGACCTTCATGTTACGGTTCCATATCTTCTCAGTTTTGTTATGGGTATACTTTCTTAGCTTGTTTAATTATATGATCTGTACTTTTTACTAGTTGTTGTGTGCATTTTTTCTGTCTGATTTGACATGCCTGTCATAAATTTATCTGGTTGATTTCATGATCTTCCAATAGTACAAAAAAATAAATGCATGTTCATACTATGGGAAATGACGTTCAAAAACAGTGGGATAAAAGAAAAAAATCATAGCAAGTCAGACATTTGAAAAAACATTTCCTATAGTATGATCTAAAAAACTTGGAAGACATGAGCTTGTTGATTTTTTAGTTATTTTTTTTCCAGAATGGATTTTTGAGTTATTGTTTCATAATAAATCATATTCTACCTCACTGTATGTAGATTTAAAATTTAATGCTCAGTCCACTTCTTTTTGACGAGCTAAGGATGTTTATGAGCAGCTGACCCTCTGAAGATGGCTATGGTTAGCATTGAGAACAACCTTACTCCTGCAGAAACTCTTCAAAAGCTGTCAGAGAGTCTCACTTCTTTGCTGCCTTTGCTTTCAGTATGTTATCAGCTTTTCTATCTATTAGTGCCGCACATTTACTTTTAAGTGACCTCCTACTCA
Source organism: Avena longiglumis (assembly GCA_030063025.1). NCBI lineage: Eukaryota > Viridiplantae > Streptophyta > Magnoliopsida > Poales > Poaceae > Avena > Avena longiglumis. The sequence goes on along the minus strand of CP125976.1, from coordinate 508,151,042 downwards.
AACATAAGGAAAATGGGATAAAAGAAACATATGGTTATCAATTTCCTCAAAGTTACTTGATCAGCCCTAAGTGACCTCCTATTCAAACATATTCAACAGTACTTGTTTCGTAGATCTTATTTCGAGGATGCTCAGGAGCTACGGGAAATGTTTATTAATTTATTTTTACGCTTCTAGAAAAGGCTATTGATTACAGTTGCATTGTTATAAAAGGGAGAAGTATCCTCAGTATTTTCAGAAGTCCACTTTGTGCTCTTTGTCCTCGGAAGAATCAGTTAAAACCTATTATGGTGCTACTTAATCACTTAAAAATACTTCGGTATTATTATATTATTACATTTCAATCCTTTCATATATCAGGAATTGGCAGATATCATACCAAGGGATGCACTTTTGTGGAAGCTCAAGCTTCTTAAGTCAGGAGCAGCGTATGCTAACTCTCGCCTTCATGCTGTACAAGCTGAAGTTCTACTTCTTGCCAGGTACTTGCTATAACAATGCAGCCTAAATTCTGCCATTTTTTAACCTTGATTGAATCATTTATCTCCAATTGTTTGATCTGATACTCTAAATATTAATATATTTAGTGGCAAAGATAATCTTCTGCCTAGTGGAGAAGAGGCGAATCGACTCTTCAAGACACTGAAAAACTGCCGAGTTCGATACTTCAAGGACAATGGCCATACACTACTCTTGGTACACTCGCAATTCATCGAAATGTTTCTGAGCTAGTCTAGTGTTTTCATACCATTAATATATTATTTATGCCAAGCATTATAATTTTAGGAGTGCAATGCTGAAACTCATATTGCTCGTGCACAGGAGGATGGTATCAACCTATTATCTGTCATAAAAGGTGCAAACATGTACCGCCGTGGCAGACAACGGGACTTTGTGACTGACTACCTCCCCCCTACACTAAATGAGTTCAAGAAAACATTTGATGAAGACCACAAGTATATATTTAGCTTCTGAGAGGACTTCCCTATTTTACGTGGCTCAAATCTAGTAAGTGAAATACTGAACTTTTGCAGATTGTTTCACCTTGCACTGAGCCCAGTCATGATGTCTACTCTGACAAATGGCAAAATTGTCCGTGGCCTCGCTGGTATTCCAGACCAAGGTCCTGTCTTGTTTGTGGGTTATCATGCACTGATGGGGATCGAGCTAAGCCCGTTGTATGAAGAATTTTTGAGGGAGAAGAACACAGTTGTCCGTGGCCTTGGTCATCCGGTGTTGTTTGGAGCAAATTTTGAGACCTCGCGTCAGGAGTTGTCTCGGTTAGATACAGTTTCTATGTACGGTGGATTGCCGGTCACTCCAATCAATATGTACAGGCTGTTTGAGAGAAATCAATATGTTCTCCTCTATCCTGGTGGTGTTCGGGAAGCTCTACATAGAAAGGTGTGCTTAATGAGTTAATGTCACCACATCCCTACTAAGCCTTGAAACAAGCATTAGGGCTATTCTTGAATAATGACATTTCTTGGTAAAGTTATTGTATTGAAGTCAAATTTGAACCTAATTCCAAAATTTTATCAAAGAATACTCCTCTTCCAAACAGGCTCTTATACCATACAGAAGTATTTTCTTTGCTAACAACTAAATTAACACATCAGTTTTTATTAATTGGAGTATCCCCACTGATAAAAAAAATAGTATGATCAAGGTCAGTACCAAACTAAGTATTCCATAATTGAAACACAAACAAAAGAATGTTATCCGAGTGTTAGCCTACTAGATCTTTTCTCCTCCTGTAATAATTGAGCTGAATTGGCAGGGTGAAGAATATAAGTTGTTTTGGCCGGATCAACCAGAATTTGTAAGGATGGCAGCAAGGTTTGGTGTTACTGTCGTTCCATTTGGGTTTGTCGGAGAAGATGACGTTTTAGAGGTAACTTTCCCAATCCATTTTTTGTTCTATAGGATAAATCGACACTGCTATATCTGTATTTCATAAAATATCGTTTCAAAGGAAATTTACATTCAGATGTCATATCATTTAACATCTTGACCAGTTGACCTTTTAAGCATGTTTTATTCACGAAAAAAACATGAAAGCATGGCACACAAAATGACTCGAGATTTGTGAAAATGCACAATTTCTAGCTCTCTGCAGGAAATGTGTGGTGATAACCCATATTTGTGACTAAGGTTATTGAAAACTAAACCAAGTGTATCTGTGCATTCTTCCCACAGTTGGTTCTGGATTACAATGATCAAAAGAACATTCCATATCTTCGGGAGTGGATAGAGTCAATGAACAAAGACAGCCAAAGAGTGAGGTCAGATTATAATTTCCAAACAAATACAGGAAGTGTTACTCAAACTCTTCTTCATTCTGCTGTGTATATTTTTTTATTTCAGAGATAGCGTCAAAGGAGAGGAAGGGAATCAAGATATGTACATACCAGCTATTGTTCCCAAAGTACCTGGACGGTTCTACTACCTGTTCGGTAAACCAATAAAAATGAAAGGGATGAACAATGTTCTGAAAGATAGGAAGAGCGCAAACGAAGTGTATTTACATATCAAATCAGAAGTCGAGAACGCGATGTCATACTTAAAAAGAAAGAGGGAGGAAGATCCTTACAGGAGTATATCGCAGCGTGCTGTGTACCAGGCAACTTGGGGTGTTTCTGCTCAGGTCCCAACTTTTGAACCATGAAGACTAGGTGCAAATATATTCCCGTGATAGTGTAACTGCACATTGGCAGTTTCGCATAAGAAAAGACAGAAGAATGGCTAGCACTCTCTGTGGAGGAAGTTAGGGCCAGCTTTCTCCGAAGGCCACTGTGCAAACTACTACATTAGTTGTGACACAGTCAGAAAGATACCATTATAGCAGAGTATAGCAAAGTACATGCACAGAGAACAAATGTATCTGAACATTTTCTTTTAGTACGTTTGAATGGTATATATTGTTACTTATTCATTGATAGTGATTAGTTGGCACCAATATGCTGCTCCCTCCGTTCCAAAATTTAACTAAAACCACGACACTTAATTTGGAACAGGGGGAGTACTGATCATTTGATTCTTATTCAAAATATGGTCTATTTCATCTCTTTAATCTAGAGTCAATGTGAAAACAGAACTAGTTGAGACAGGTGCACATAGCTAGTAAATAATGTTCAATTTCCCAGCAATTTTTTAGGATAATATATTATACTGGCAACCTGACACATTTTGAAAAGATTTCACATGTACGTGGTTTGGCACATTGTAGGGTAATTCCATAGATTTCAGAAAAAAGAAGGCATGCAAAGTTACTGCAAGAACTTTGGAGAACTCCCTTGTGATTTCTACAATTCAACTTGATCTACCTTATTATGAGGACCTATTTATCAATGAGATGGCCAAGAGCTGTCAATTCAACAGCCTGAGAGAACAAGAGAGCCACCATCGTTTCAGGGGTGGCAAATTAAACAGATATTCCAAGCGAGGCCTAAATTTTTGACTAAATACTACCAAAACATCAAATAATGCAAAGTTTGTAAACACCAGAAACAAAGGTCCCAACAACTGGTTGATACCATGTCTTAAAGATCAGAAAACAATAACAGAAGAAACACAACAAGCCAAAAAGATTAATATGGGACATGCTAGCATGTAGATTCTCCACAAAATATGAGTAGATTTGCAGTGGAATAAGATATAGCCCCATGCAGATAGCGGAACATAAGAGGATAATGCAGCATAATATTGATGTTTAGTATTTGCATTTATTCAAAGTTACTAGCTGCTGTGTCAACTAGCAAAGCTGAAACGGTGGAAATAAAACTCTAGCATGACACCCTTGTCCCCTTTCAAAGGAATAAAAGTTCACTCTACATCAAACCCTTTCTCTTGCAGTTCTTGTACAACCTCATTCCTCATTCTGAACCAAAGCTTCTGTGCTTCCTGGTCAAACTTTTTCGACTGAAGTTGCTTCTGCATGTTATCAGAGTCCATGTTTGCATCAGCAAAACCTTTGGGTCCAATCGTGGTACCTAGAGCACCTCCACTTTTTATGAACTCCTCAACTGCCTCTTCATCACCAGGGTAGGGAAACTCCCTCCGCTCATAAAGATGTGCCATTTCTTTTTCTTCCTAGAGAATATTGAAGGTAGCCTTTAGAAAATTATAAACTGAAAGGACACAAAATCAGTGAAAGGATAAACATTAGCAAAAAGACCGCCTGTGGCTATTTATCAGTCTTGTAGAAGACAGATTCACCTTAAGTGATCCTTATGGTTAATCATATTTCTCCAAGAGATAACTTCGATATTGCCATCTAGAGCATCCCATAGTTCCTTTTTCATTATATTTTCATGTTTATGTGACAGTGGTCACATCTCACATGTTGATAATCAGTAACCAGAATATACTATTTCAGTAAAACCTAATGAGGCATGTGCAAGATCTGAAGACACTATCCATGCATGACCAACCCCACAAGAACTTGTCTGAATCGCATGTGATCGAAATGATGCATGCTTCAAGTCAACTGTGACACCAAATCAGTACTTAGTTGAAGTCTCGGCTGATACAATTATGGAGGATACGATACAACGAAATTATGGACACCAAAATAAGTACTTAGTTGAAGTCTCGGCTGATACAATTATGGAGGATACAATACGGCGAAATTATGGATTGGACACGGTATGGAATGTATTGACATAATTATTGGCAGTTCTGAATCGTAATTACAAAAATTAAACATACAACAAGATAGACTTATTATACTCGACAGAAATTAAGAAACACTAAAACTCAACCACATACGCCCTTTCTCAGTGTTTTGAGACTGTCAGCCGTCTGATACAGCTAATGGACGCTCCAGATCTTGCTATCATCCCGCCACTCGTGTCAGAGCATTTATCACCGCGTCTCCTGCGTGGGGATGTAACTGAGCTGCTACTCTGGAAAATGATCTGGGCGTCTTCTCGTGAATCGGGCCCCTGTAATGGTAATTGGGCCACTTCATTGATTTGGTTGTGTGGGCTTCCAGCTACACAGTTGTGCTCTGCCTCGCCTCGGAAGGCCATGATGCATCGCACAGCGCCGTAATTGCTTCCTGCAATTAATTGCATAGAAGGTGCGCCGCCGCTTCCCATTCCATCCCTTTGGTTCCTGCCTACCAGCCTCTTCTGATCCTCTCTTATAATTCTTGCTCTGCTCAATTGCATCTTTCCACCTTCCTCTTATTGTTTCATGCGGTACCCAGGCTGCCTAGGTTTCCTTTCATTGAACAATTGATTTATCTCTCCCCTGTTTCCAATGCATAGCTTCTAGTCCTGTTTTTATTTTGGTGATTATCTCGGGATATCAGGAGGCCATGACGACTGGCAAGATAGCAATGATGACGGTGACGGCGAGCGATGCGGAGGAGACGACGATGTCAATGACTCAAGGATGATGCAGAGGAGGCAGCGGAGCCTCTGGTGCAAGAGAAGGAGAAGGTGGGAGCGACCTCTCGTATGCATCTTCGACGGTGCGCGGCAGCGTTGGCAAAACAATGTGAGCTAGGAGGAGATGGGTGTGATAGTGCCGCTCTGTTCCGTTAAGATCACGGTGAGCACGATCGTGCTACAGTGACCTACATATACTGCATCGGCTTCGCCTTTTATTTACTTCTCCTTGCAACAAACAGTGAGATGATCCTGCATTTCTTTTGTCTCCGCTGTGCTCAATTAATTAAGGGTTTGAGGTTATCTAGTGTGATCACGGTGCATGGATAAGCACCATGTCGCACACTGCTGTTCAGAGCTTGTGTCCCAGATATCCATGATTTGGAGCAACAACATTTACAACATTGGTTGAAAACTGAGTGTTTGTGTGATGACAACCTCTATGATTTGGACTCTGAAGCATATTCAGATCCGCTCATTATTGCTAAGGTTGAAGTTATAGAGAAGTTAAGTTATGATTCAGGTATATATAAAATGTACCATGGTATCATGGCGGCACAAAGATCATTTTTCTAGAAGGTACCCAGCCATCACTTGTTAAACAGGAATTTCTATTTCGAGTGAATTCCACTTTTTACCCTCTATTTGTGCATTTCGAGACACTAATTACCCCATTTAGTAGAAGTTGTACTCAGATGTCCTATTTAAGAAAATTCTAAGCATGATTTTGTCCCATTTTAGCATTCAACACGTGTTCTTGGATAAGGCTAACATGTTAGGACGATGCACCGCCACAAAATATGTCAAGATCGGAGGACGTCGTCGTCGAAGTTATCTACCCTTCTCTGCACCAAATGTTCTATTCTTTGTTGCCATCTCGATAATTTTGAAGTTCAATCGTCACCTTACACCTTGCCCAATAGATATGCATCAGAAAATGAGGGTTTAAAGTTTTCAAACATGGTAATTTAGATGAATTTTCACTACATAGGGTAATGTGTCATAAATGCACAAGTAGAGGGTAAAAAGTGGAATTCACTCTTCTATTTCAAATTTGTATTCATACTTTTGTAATAATTTGATTGGAAATAGAGATGGAGTAAGCTGTTTATATCATGTTCATGTTTTTAACAACCGTAAAGAATTGTTGTTTGCAATCACACACATAGACAATGACATTGCATGTGATGGATCTCTATGACTTTATCATATTTCTGCTAGGTCTATTGAAATAATTGCCATGAATAAAAGGACACTACCCTGACTTCTCTGTTGCAACGAACGGGTGCACGTTGCAATCTCCTTCATTCTCTGCTTATTAAGGAAATAAATACAAGATAGAATGCACTTTAAACATATCCATATTTACAAGCATGTAATACCTTTTTTATTCCAGCTAATTATCTTATGCCTGGTTGTCCGGAAAGATCATTTTGGTTGTTCTTGGTTGGACTATCATTGGTTCATCATTTTTTAATCATTGAATGGGGCGGCAAAAGGATTAGATTTGTGGTCTATCACTGAATTAGTAATTTTGGCATATGCTTGTGGCGATTTCAGTGTTATAGGATATCAGTTTCCTGTTTGTTCATTAAATTTCCTTTTTTCTTCCATTCAAATTTTATTAGGGTGCATTAATTTTGCTTGATTTTTTTCTTCTCACCAACAGATCATTTTGAGTTATTTATCCTTGCCAAGTAAATCAGGTTCAGTTTAGATAGCAGCCTGGCATGTGATTCCAATCAAATGCTACCACATTTGCACTTGTTGAGTAAGTACTGATAGCCTTTCTTCAGGTTTAGTTGTTCATTCTCCATTCAAAGCATATCTTCTCAATTACTAGGCTTGTACTGATTGCGAGCTAATGCTTTTATTTCAGAAATACATATCTTACCAGCATGGCAAAGGTATTCCATCTCACAGACAGTCATTAGTTGAACCTACAACTTTTAGTTGAATGGTTCGCAATCTTGAGAGGTCGCACTTGCTTTCGTAAGAAGTTTCCGACTAGCAATACTTTGTTGGGTGTCACGCAATTGAGTGTATTTTCTGTGTGGGTAACCTGAGTGTAAATTGACCTGCTATTTCAGTTGCTTATGAAATTCTTAATGCTGCACTATGCTGGTATAACAAACGAGCTGATGTTAAAATACAGACAAATCGAGAAAAAAGGTGATCTCGAATCTTATTTGTTCTATATGTCAGCAGGGTTTAAGTTTTCTATGATCTTGTACATCTTGTTTTGTTCATATATCAAACTTAAGTCAATTATATTGCTGATGTTCATATGGAATTCATGGATGATGAGCATCAGTTATGTGCATAATAACAAAACATTGTCTATCTAAGGTCTCTTGGATAATGGTTGTGGTTCTTGCATATTTCTGAAATGATAATTTGGGCTCTGCTCTGATGTGAGGATATCTTTCGTTCAGTGTTGCACTTCATATTGACATTCAGGTTTAGCCATTAAAATAAAGTGGGCGTCTTTAGTTTCAGTGTTGCCCCATATTGACATTCAGGTTCTCAGCAATGCAAGCACTGAAGTCCACCAGAAGGTGACCTTTGTATTGGAGTTGAAATCTGGGCAAGAGTAGAATATCCGAGCCATTAGAAAATATGATTTCTAATGTTTTTCTCTGACTATTTTTTGTATCTTATCACAAATCTGATCTAGAGAATCACTGAATCGTAATTCAAATTGTTCAAAATTTACCAAATTGTCTCTATCTCCAGAATTTTAAAACATCTATAGATTCATTTCTAAAGTTGGACAGTCTAGTCTTGGAGTAAAACAAAAGGTCGCAGCAATTCATTTCTGCCTGAGAAAAGGGTCATACCTTGGGGCGTGGCTTGAGCGTCCACCAACCAAGCGGCGACGTCTCGTTCCAGAGCCATGCAGCGCCAAAAAGCGCGTACGTGCAGAGCATGCCCTTACCCATCTGCTTAAAGAAGTAGGCATCCCCCTTCTCGAAGCCCATCCTTCTGATCTCCCCAATGCAACAAGAACAGAGACGACATCATTAAGAATCAAGCCATGCAGGAGCCGGGGAATTGTAGAGAGGAAGAGGCAGGTATGGGAGGCTCGTGCTCGCTCACCTGAGGAGCCGACGGGCCTGAGGGAAGCTGCGCAGCATCGCGTCACCTACAGGATATGGGCAAAGTGAGGGGTGGGGGGTGTTAGTGCGGCATTCCATCGAACAGGTATGGGTATGTCTACTTGTGAAGCGATTTGGATAAAAAAAAATGAAACAAATGATGCGGGAACTAGGATGACTCTACTCAGCGACTCTGACATGCTAGAAGACGAAAAAAATGAGAATTGAATTAGGAAAGATGGTTCACCTAAGAATATGACAATCGCGTACAAAATCGGAGTATGGAAATGCTAGGGTTAGAGGGAGAGGGGAATGCGAGAGAAGCGACTCAGCAGGGCTCCTTGCCAGGATGCGATCAGGGTAGCTGCCGAGAGGGTCAGCAGTGCGTAGAGACAGCGGGCTCCGCTGCCGGCGCAATAGTGTAGTCTTCTCCGCTTCCGAATGTTCCTCGCATGCGAGCTGATGGTTTGTAAGATATCCCCGCCTTTTTTCTAGAGAGAATTTCTTATTTGACCCTGGCTGGTTGGTTCTTTATTTACGCTTTGTTTGGATGCCTAGAATTGAATTCTGAAAATAAATTAGGTGAAAATTCCAAATCCTGCTTGGAAAGGAAATGGTTCCAATTCAAATTCTGTTGTTTGGTTGCCTTCAAACTTACTGTTGGAATCAGAGAGTGGTATCCATTTCCAATTCCCGTTTGGATGTAAAACCATGGAATTTGATGTTTTCTTTATTTTAGACAATATATACTTGTGTACATGCATGAATAGTATATTAGAATGTGTATATGTGTCATGTTCTACACATAATAATATTAAAATAATCTGAACAAAACCATAAGAAATCCACACAGGACACAAGACAGTTTGCAAGTATCAACGACGATTGCACATAACATAAGTAGGTAATTTATATCTCTTACAAATAGCATACATCGTAGCACAAGTCAAAAACTCATAATCAACCAAGTACATAGTAATTTATTTACAACAGCCACACATCATAGTAACCATCAACACAAGGTAGCTTCCTGAAGTGGCTTTGGCATAGTGAGTGGATCGGTTGTCTTCAAAGCCTCATCAAAATATGCCATCATCTGTCCCACCATACACAATATAGCTTCCCTGGCTGCAATATTCAAAATTAGAAACAATAAAGGCATACCTGATATCCCAGATCATCTTTCTTCTGAGGCAAAAAGCTTTCTGAAACTCTGCTTTCAGCGTGATCCTGCTGCACGTCCAAGTACTCAATTAATAGAGCATCCTTGGGTCAAAGATCAAGCTTCAGTTAGGAGCTCCAGGTATGACATTACTGGGATATGTTTCCAACCTATGGCTGCAGCAACAAAACCACGGCACATCTATAGTCTAAATCCCACCAGGATTTTTTTTATTAAATCCAGAAAGCAATATGAACAAATGTTTCTGACATTTTTTAGATTAATCTCCACTAAGAGTTCTGTAATAAATGAATCATTTAGTTGTATAAGTACCTGAGATGCAATATGTATTCTTGAGATTAATCTTGTACCAACTTTCTGAATTATGCATTCTTCTAAGGCCAGCACACGTATATTCAGAAGGAGAAGCTAACTACAGCCCTATCACCATACGGGATCAAGCAACTATCTCACAGATCTCGTTCATTAGAGCAATCAGAGAAGATATTCCTTTTTTGAGATTAGAAGATATTCCCGTCGATTAGAGCAATCTACGGGAGCTACTTTCACCGCCAACTTTCAACTTTCTTCCACAGCCGTTGACCCTCCCGCGCCGGTAAGCTCGTCTCCACGTTAGGGTTCAGAGCGCAGCCAGGGGGAGGCCATGGAGGGGGCTCGCGGCAAGGGGAGGTGGAAGGGAGGGGCGGCCACGGGGGAGAAGAAAAGGAGAGGGTGGGGATGGTACCTGCGCAGCCGCCGCCAGTCTCCAGGTCGTGAGAGGGAGGAGATGTATCTCGCGTGCGATAGAAGGGTAGCGGTACCGCTTCAGCGATTCCAAACCATTTCCGAGGTCGCGACCTCCGAATCGGTCCAAGGAGTTTTTTCACGCGACCCATCCCCGCGTGGAATTGATCCCAAATTCGCTGTGTTGATTCCTAGTCCACCCAAACGTCGGAATTATGGGCCTGAATTCCAATTCCACGATTCCAAGCCTTATCGTTACTCCGTTAGCTTCTCCCGTTAAAATATTTTTAAACTAGACTTATATACCCTGATCCGTCGATAGAAAGGTTGACTCTAAAAAGAAAAAAAAAAAGAAAAAACCCTACCATCCTGATCCAAGCCATGCTTGTCCATGGAAAAAGAACTTCCAAAAAAACTCCATGTCGACTGGTCGTTTCCAAATCCCATCCTAGGTCATGTCCAGATCAGGATCGCGTCCAACAGGGCATCACCGTGCGGCGCATGCCTGCATCTACTCGACCGCTGGAGCTGAGTCCCTGCTACCGCTGCCCATCTGGTGCTCTCGCTGCCGCTGCCCAGCATGCAGGACGTTGGTCCAGCCGCATGTGCGTCGCCCCGGATTTCCTATGACGGGTGACGGTTTCGTGCGGGTCGTCGACGTGGTACCCCGGGGTTGCGGGATCCGGTGAGGTGGCATGTGTATCCGGTGGGTTTCCAAGGTCGTCGTTCTCCGTATCTCCCATATCGAGGAGGGAGGATGCCTGCTTCGGCCGTCGCGAGCTACGAGGATAAAAGAGTCCAGGAGTGGCACACCGCCCGTGGCCTATGGCAAGCAGGGAGGACTGCTCCCTTTTTTCCATTTTTGTAGATCATTCTTAGACATGTCCTTTTTTTCACGAATGGGCTTGGCAGCGAATGAGTTCACATGAACTCTGATTGTTTAGTGTTTTCAATATATGTGATTTGGATTTGTCATTTTTAAGATCTAGATTTGTTTCATGTTTCAATGTATGGGAAGAGAAATTTTCATTCCTTTTTTTTCCTGCTTGATCTAGAGTTGTCATAGAACCATATGGATGGGCACCGTCTCATTTTTCTTGTATAATAAAATGATGTTTTGATTATTTATGTCATGATCTAGAATAGTCATGGAACCATATGTATGAACTTTGTATGTCATCCAGTTACAGTGAGGTTCCGCCAATTTTTGAATTTTTTAAAATCTAAGCAATTTTTTTTTAATTCAAATCGGTTATGTGACGATATATTCGGTTCTCTTATTATTCCAATAACGTTAACCAACTATATCATAACTTTTGTAGTGCCATTTCGTCACATATTGCAGCAGGGACAAAAGTGTCATCAGACACCTACTTAACACCGTTAGTGTTTAAATTGTACTAGAAGGCCAAATTAGAAATCAACAAAACTTTATGTGTCAAAAAAGAAAGAAAAAAATTGACAGGGCCAAAAAGGGAAGAAATTTTTTAGCCAGGACTAAATAAGGAATTCTCTCTTTTTCTAGCCTAGGCCTGACCCAAGAAAGTATCCGATGAAAACCACGTTACAATGAAAACTTTGTGGAAACCATACTTAGGAGTTCCAAAAAATTATGAGATAAAATACATCATATCGGAGCATGATGTTATACCATGATGTATTATGAATTCTAACTCATATTCATTTCACAGTCAATAAAAACGAACCAACTAACAACTGCCACCGGTCGGCGGTTCATGGTATATATCACAATAAACGAATCAACTAACGAATCGATCGCGTAACAAACTAACCAACTGTAGCACTTTATGGTGCATGCGAGATGAAAGAGCCGAATTTTTGTTGGAAGTGAGATGATTAGTTGTGCCGGTGGCAGTTTTTCAGTAATTATATTGATGTGTGACACTATATACCGCCGCAACTTTAGAATTAATAGTAAAAGATTTCTAAAAAAATAGAACTTTTAAACATGATTTTTAAGTGGTTTTCACCGGTTTCTACTGAAAGTTGGTTTCCACCATATACTTTGTCGACATGACCGGAGACACTAGTTTTGATGATATATTCCTAATCGTAATATTTTGTTCAGCCTAGACCAACGTATGCAATGTGCTGGTTGCTGAAGCTTTATGGACCAAGCGCAAAAAATAGTCATCAAGGGATAATACATACCTATTAAAACATCAGCAAGACCAAAGACCGATCACCTGATTCATGGGACACATCTGAATTTTGTTTGGGTTCCGGTGCAGAAAACAAAAAAAATGTTACGTCGGATTATCCTAATGCTTAAGATCTATCTATTAGTAATGCAATAATAGCCGAGGTTTTAGATACATACACATGTAGTCCGAAGACAGTTAACGTTCCGAAGGGTACGTGGTTGAAGTAGTCGCGCTCGTAGCCGACCTCAAGGTCACGAAGCTCCTTGCAAGTCACCCCTTGCTTAATTTTCGTGTAGCAGTGTAACTCACGACATTCAAGGTGCCCTAAGTGTGGCCCCTCGTGGTTTCGTGCACATACGGTGTACGATGACAACCTCCGTCTACCCAATCTCGTCGGGAGTTGATGACTGCGAGTGCACAGATCGTTTGTAGCTAGTTTTAAAATAAAGATATCGATCTCACAAGGAGCGGGAGTTCTGAAGTCTAATAACTCTTGAATTAAATACTAAAATAGTAATGCTAAATAACATTCTAAGTAACAAGATAAAATGCGAGCGTTGTATAAAAAGGTGTTTCTAGGTTTTTGTATAAGAGAACAATAAGTAAAGTAAAACAAACTGAATATGGAAAATAAGTATCGCGTATGTAAAAGAGATGTGAAACTGCAATGAGAAAAAGCGTTCTCATGGAGTAGCGGATACACCTCTAGCATTTATAAAGGATCCAAGGTAAACATTATCATCGTGAACATTCTCAACTATGTATGTGTGGAAGAAACTCCATATTTGGACGAATAGGCAACAACCACTGCTCACATCATCCTCATAACCACAACAGACAAGCAATCGACATCAATTGAATTACTGCGCTATTAAGGGACTTTATCCCGTAGGATGTACCTCATGGCATGGATAGTGTTCCATGAGTTTCCTCGGTTCCCAAGTTGATACGTAAGGAGTGCTACCAACTTTAGTCACTGTAAGTGCTAGCACACCTCTTTCTACCAACAAGTAGTTTCCTCCATCAAGTCCCCACAAGAGGAAAATATAGAGAGGTCGACTTCTCCCAACATCAAGATAAAGACAATCTAACACATGGTCACAACGATGAATATCATAATAAACTTTATCTTATTTCAATCTCATGCTAGGGTTTCTCCATCTCCCTAAGAACTAATGATCTACTTAGACATGGAGGCAATCAACATCATGACAAAGACAATGGAATCTATCATAGATGAATAGTACTTGTATAAATCCACAACGAGTATGGAAATTACAACAAGATCTAGACAAGATGTAGATGATGGTGATGCAGCGATTGATGATGAAGATCGATGTCTTAGCCTCCTGAATCTGCGTAGGGTGAAGATGGATCCCCGGTGGATGAGTTCCCCCTACAGATCCCTTCCGGAGGTGAGGTTTCGGCAATTTCTAGTCGTTATGTATGTCGTCTCTCTGAGCCAATTGCATGGAGTGAAACTATTTGAGAAGGCGGTGGTGGCTCCAACTATACGGCGGGAACTATACGTCTGGAGAAAATATTCCCGCTATATAGTTGGTCATTAAACCTTCTATATGCTTCGATCACCTCGGGTTTTCTTCTGGTGTTATTGATGATTCCCAAATTAGCGATTTACGTTGTTTTTGACTCCTTTTCTCTCCAATACAACTGGTCCAATAATTGTGTCCATCGTATCCATCATCTATCCCGATCCTGATGAAAATAGACATAAAAGATGTGCGCGAACGCCGTAAAATACCAAGATACTACCACTAAAGTGGTTTTTAAAACAGACCAGCAGGTAGAACCCGTTTCTTTCGAACACCTTCTGTTGCTCAAATCACAAAGTGTTGAACTAACGAAAGTTAGCTAACATACAGGGGGATTTATTCAAAAAAAAAAATCAGCTCAATCCGACTTACAGACTCCTCGAGAATTTTTATGGTGGAGGACAGAAATCTGTTTCGGGACAGCAACTCCCCAAATCTTACTTCCCTCTCATTAGAGGTCATTCTTGGCACAAAAAGCAAACAAAAAGGATAAGGAGATGTCATTACAGAAGTAATAACTTCCAAGACTCAAGAAAATTCTTGGGTTATCTCCCAACAAGTACTTTTCTTTAACGCCTTTAAGTTAGGCTTGATAGTTTGAGAAGATTATCACATAAGAAATATGAATTGAAGTAAAAGAGAGCATCAAGAAGAAAATTCAAAACACATTTAAGTCTAACCCACTTCCTATGCATAGGAATCTTGTAAAGAAACAAATCATGAAAGCACAAAGCAACAAGCATATGAAAGCAAAACAAGTGCAACTTCAAGATTTTCAACATAAAGAGGGGAAACTTAATATTGTTGAGATACATAAAACTATGTTTCCCTTTATCATAATAACTTTCAGTAGCAACATGAATAAAATTAACAATATAACTATCACATAAAACATTCTTATCATGAGCCACATGCATATAATAATTATTACTCTCCACATAAGCATAGTCATTCTTATTAATTATAGTGGGAGCAAATTCGGCAAAATAGCTATCATTAGTATTCTCATCACCATAATCATCAAATATAGGAGGCATATTGTAATCACAATTAATTTTCTCCTCAATAGTAGGTGGACTGAAAATATCATATTCATCATTGTAATCATCATAAATTGGAGGTTTGCTATCATCATAAGCAATAGAATAACTATCTTCCCAAGTGTGTTCATTTGTAAACACATCATCATTGGAAGGAACATGGATAGAACTAATAGCACAACAATTATTAATATCATCATTTTTAGAATTGGTAGCAAAGAGATTTTCAATATCAAAAGTAGTGTGCTTTTCCCAATCATGATCACTAATATAGGTAACAAGCATCAGAACATCATCTAGTTCAGACTCATCAGCAAAAACTATGATAGGAGTGACATGCTTAGGGGAAGATACCGTTTCCTCTCTCCTTTTACTCCTCTTCTTCTTCTCCTTCTCCTCTTTAGGAGGGAGAGGCTTGCAAGGAAGCTTCTTCACATACCCTGGTTTATTGTTAGAGACAATAGAAGAAACTTTGGAGGATTCCTTCTTTTCATTAATAAGATCAAAACACATATCAGTCCTGTCATAATTTGGTAAAATATCATCTTTTATAAGTTCTTGTATGTAAGTATTTGCGTGGCAGTTTTCAACACAATGAAGATGACAACCATGCAGGAAGCTATTCATATCAAAAGTACTCATGTCTATCAAAGAGGTTTTTCTTGATAACCCTTCACACCCAAAAAATAATGTAAGTTCATCATGTTGATTATCAGTGATCATGTTATCACAATACAAACTTGCAGGATTATTATGGCCTGAGCATTGAAAATTTAAATGACCCACTTCAAAGCAAAGTTCACAAATAAAAGGATAGAGGGCACAATTTTTTTACCAAGATCATCTAGAGCCTTATACCACTTTCTATTTTTTTCATTCCAGTGGGTGATGCAGTATTCTTCTTCTGTTTGATTCTTCTCACAAGGTCTATGCATACCACAAAAACACGCTTATAAGAAATAGTACTTTCAGAAGTTTGAGCATGTTTATTGCAATCATTAATAACATTTTCCATGCAAGTGTCTTTAAAAGGTTCATGATACATGTACCACTTTTCTTTAGGAGCATTAATATGGGAAGCAAAGGCTCCATAATATTTAACAAGAATTTGAGGATCAATATCATATCTAGCACTAAGCTCTTGAAAATTAGCAGTTTTAGCGAAAGACTTAATGTAATCATACTCATAGTTTATACCTGTTTTTTTACCTTTGTCGTTATCCCAACCTTCGGTATTGCTTTGAATTGTTTCAAGAATATCCCACCTAGCCATTGTTGGAAATATAAGCAATAATACATATGATTTAATCCGAATAATAAACTGATAAAACATGATCATACAAATGGTACTAAAACCAATTATGCAGATCAACAAAGTAGATGAACAGATTACATCTATAGGATATAAACCTATCATATCTACAGCAAACGCTAGAACAGAGAACTCTAGCATAATCCGAAAAAGACAGTTGAGTATCACGTACAGAGTAGGCTGAATAGCAGCCGCAGCGGTTGCAGCAGCGTGGCCCATGTTGAGGTTGTCGAAGAGGTCGCTGATGTCCGGGAAGAAGTCGTCGTTCGGGAACTCGTCGTCGGACGACGTCGTGGTTGCCAGTAGTCGCGCTCCCCAAAAACCTGATCGCCCCTCACCCGTACAGGTTCACGAGAGGCGGGGTTCCGGAGGCCTACTGTCCCGATCTGCAGTGCATGCCGCAAACCGGGATGGGAAAGACGAAAGCGGTGGCGCAAGGTTCTAGAGGTAGGAGCGTGTGTGGATTGATTCGGTACCGATTAGGTTTAGCCCCGGACGCTTATATAGTGCAGGTTAGGAGGATCGTGGGCTCATCCCACATCCGAGTCGGTAACATCCACGTCCATAAAAACTGGAAACGACTATAATTAACGCGTCCGTTAATGACTCATAATCAGTTTTCCCAACAAGCAAAATAAAGCTTGGCTCGGCGAGATTCCCGTAACCCACGGCGCGCACGCGTCATGACGAGGCGAGGCGAGGCAAGGCGGGCGGCGTCGGAGGAGGAGTGCGCGAGGGCTACTCTTCTTGTCACACCTTAGTGAGTGGTGCAACACTCTACTATATAAGGTGGTCCAACTCCCCTTCAACTAGCAATGTGGGACTAAAATTTAGCACTAGCAATGTGGGACTAAAATTTAGCACCACTAGCACAGCCATATGCTGCCATATACAAGTGGGCCAAAGAGAATTTCAGAATTTGTCTAATGGGCCAACATCCCAATATACACCAAATTCCAACAATCCCCCACAGAGTCTCTGTAGGGGTCCCAGTCTTAGATAAGATAGAGCCCTCTGTGTTTTACAATGCTAGTCCCTAGATAAATAGCTAGCATCCACAATTTAGATGTAATATCAAGAAACAAAGGTCATATTATAACTTTATAACCAGGAATAACATAATTTTATTACATCCTTACTTAGCTCATTTGGCTATTACATTACATTGCAGCGGAATAACTATAATCATGGGGTCCTTCATCTTCAAAGTGCCACAGGCAGATGTTGGTTGTAGACTTTGTAATCCTAATCAAACAATCTTCACTAAAATCAATCAAACCTGCAACATACAAGTTACAGCCACAAAGGGTCAATACATTTGAATTGTATTGGCAAGTGATACTATGGTGGTATAGTGGAATCTATCATCTATATGCATTTGGCTAAGTGGAGTTGAGGCTTGCATTGCTCCAAATAGATTTTACTTAACATTTTGAAAATACTAAGTTTTTGCTTGGCAAAATCATTTTTCTCAATCAAAGATGGAAGATCCTTTCCAAGGCATCTACCAATCAAAGATTTAAGATTTCAGACAACCCTTGTTCAATCCACAAGTTTTAACTTTAGAAATTTGAATGATGAGATTCTTGATTGCTTCCATGTCTTGATGTTCAAATTGTCCTTTACCAGGGACATGGCTAAGTACTTAGGTTTTACACTCTGCAGAGGTGGTGCACTTTCCCCACAAGACTTGGTTTCCCAAGACAAGATCTTTCAGAAGCCTTCCCTTAGACCAAAATGGACGTGTTCCAACCTATCAAACACTACCACCCACTGTCCATATGGCTAAGTTCTTGCAACCTATATGATCATGGCAGAGCCCATATTGCCAAGTGGTTGCACTTGAAGCTTCTCAACATTTGACATCTCAAATCTCTTTGTTTCCTGGGTGGCCATCCACAAGTGTGATACACAAGGTTCACCAGTCCCCTGGCCTTGTGTAACCACTCAAAATATCCCAATCTTTCCATTCCACCCAGGTGATTCATTAACTTAGTTGTTTTATTAAACAAAACATAAGTCCTCAGACTTAGAATATTTTTCCATAGTGTGAATATATTTTCCACCCATGTTTTCCATTAGCTAGGCTAATATTGGTAGTAATAGGAAACTTAACTTAGGAAATCCTACTAAGGATTCATCTACTAGGTTTTCCTATAGCAAGATCTATACTTAGCAAAATCCATGCAAGTTTACTTAGCAAAATCACTAATGCATAGTGAAAGTATTGGGATAGAAAGTATGAAGCATCACTTGCCTTTTGGAAGGGAATGGTAGTTCACTCCTTGATCTTGCTAGTCTCACACTTCACTACAAGTCAATCAAGCAAACACCAATTCAATTTACATTCCAACCAATAATCACTCAAACAAATTCACGCACACAAGACAAAGAAAACCAATTCATGCATGGGAGCATGCACAAGATAGTTTTATTTTGCAAAGGGGTCTCTATGGGGCTTCTAAAATTTGTAAGATCCAAATTGGTCATTTACCAAAGTGGCAAAGTCATTAGCAAGAGGGTTTTGTACAAAAACTATTTTTAAATCCATTCATCATTTCATGTGGTGAAAAATGTTTTTATTAAGGCAAAACTCTTAAGTTGTTCACCAAATGAGTTGATATTGCAAAGCTTGGTGTTTTTGGGTCAGTAGGTTTGGTCCAAACTATTTTCTCAAAGTTTCCTTTCCATAAACATTTTTCATAATAAAATCAATAATTTTATTTGGCTAGAAATTGGCTAAGTCAAATAATTCAATTTTACCAAAATCATTTTTAACACCAAAGGTTGGTTCCTAGGGTCAGTAAGGTCACAACAAACCATTTTGCAAAAGTTTTACCCCTAAATTCAATTTTAAACAATTTTTATACTCTAAACAAGCATACAAAAGTTTCTGCAAATTCAACCAAGCTAGCAGATACTATTTTCTAAACTAAGGGCATGGCTGGATAGGGCTTGTTCTCCTGAATCCATTGATATAAAATTTGTAATTTTTGGACATGTGGTTTGAAAGTTACAAAGGTTCGAAGTTTGCAAATAATTCTGATTCAAATCTGTTTTTAGTTTTAATCCTGGCCACGCGTCGCCGTATCATTGGTCGATACCGGTTCGGCCGGATCGGCATCGTGAACCATAGGATCTAACTGGAAACGTGCGGCGCAGATCGACGCATACCCCTTCGCTCACTTTCTTTCCTAGCCGATGGATGACGATCTAACGGTTCCTATCAACTAGCCAGGAACTGGCGGCGAGATGATACCGGCGAGCGGCAGAGCGGCCAGTTGGCGGCGGCGCTAGCGAGGCAGGAAGCGAAATAAGGAGAGAATAATCTCACCGAGTATGAGGTGATGCTGGTCGTGTGGTCGTCGTGGCAAGGGACGCACGGGGACGGGCGGGATTCTTCGCCGGAGTTGGTTCTGGCGACGGACGCGTGCGGTCGAGGTCGAGGACGACGCTAGGAATCACCCGGAGACAAACGAAGCACACAGTCAGGAGCGCAAGAACACGACGAAGGCGTGTGCATGAACGAGAGGGGTCGGGGTGGTCTGATTTACCAGAGAGGTCGTCGTCGGAGAAGAAACAGGCGGCGGCGCTGTCAGAGCTAGTCCAAGCCAAAGCTCTGGGGCGCCCGCGGTCGAGTGAAGGACACGGGGAGAAGCGTCTGGGAGTGGGGAACTTGCTAGTGCGCTTAGTGTGGCATGGGGTGGTCAGGTTTGGACGGAATTGACAATGGACCTCGTCGGAGACAGGGGCAGTCGAGGAGAAATTGTGGCTTCCTGGAGGCGTGTTTGGGGGAGGAAACAGAGGGGAAAGGAGGAGGAGACGCTGGCGGTGTCTGACATGCTCATGGCGAGATTAATGCTGCAATAAGGTGTATTCAATCGAGAATCAATAGCAAAGCGGTGGAGAGTTAACGCGAGGAGGAAGAAGGGTGGGTCAAATTTGGTGGGGCGGTGATCGATGAGAAAAGGAGAGGAAAGGAGGGTCCACTTGTCAGCTGCTTAGCGGGTTCTTTCTGCGGTGAAGAAAACGGTTCGGGGGAGAAAAGGAGCTGGGTTTTTGGGCTGTTGGGCTGGTCCTTGTTGGGCTGCTGTTGTTTCTCTTTTTTTTTGTACAGAAACTTTTGCCTTTTCTATTTCTATTTACTGATTTGAAATTCAAACTAACCATCCAATCAACCAAATAAATTCAAACAAACACCACACTTCACAACTTTTGAACTTGATTCTGTTCAGTAACAAATACCAAAATTCTAAAATGAAATAATATTTTAATTCATTTTAGGATCCATTCATTAATTAAATAAAATGTACCTTTAGTTATTTATTTAAATAGGGTTTGATTTAATTAATAGGATCACCATTTTAAATACAAATACTTTCAAAACCAATCAGTAGATTTTATTTGGAAATAAAGAATATTTGGAAACTTGTTTTAAAACAAAATAACATTTTATTTCAGAGTCCATTATTAATTAAATATAATAGACTTTCATTATTAAATCAAATAGGATTTGTTTTATTGAGATATTCATTTTGAAATCTAAAATAAAGCCAAAACACTTTAGTAGGTTTTATTTGTGAATATCAAATATTTGGAAAACTTATTTTAAATAATTTAATAAGTTTTGTTGTTTCAATTAAATTGGTAAAACCTTTTATTTAAATAAAGTTTGGATATTAATTCCTTATTATTTTATTTAATTAAACCTTTGCTAATTTTTATTAAAAATAAAATGTTTAATTCCCAAAGCTTGGCCAAGGTTTAATTTGGCTTTATAAAATATTCTTTATTCATAAATCTTTTATTTCTTTTGAAGACCAAATCTCTTATTAAAGGATCCAAAATAGTAATTCCAACACATTTTAATTTCCTTTATTAAATGTTTATCTTTATGAATCCCTTTAGGATTTATTTAACTCAAATGGGTTTGGAGTTCCAATTGAATTCAAAAAGTTTCTTCTGGCTCTAAAAATCAAACAAAGTTTTATTTTATTCATTTATTTTCACATTACAAGATTTGGAAAATCTTGGGATGTGACAGTCTCATTGGCACATCACAACACTTTTCTTCCAGAACATTGTTTTATATACCGGTATGTAGTGGAGACTGTTAAGTTGAACTTCCATGTTAAACTTCATGCTACGGTGTCTAGCAACTTGAATAGTGGACTATGCCTTGAACTACAAGTTTTCTGCGCGCTAGTTTCACACAAAATCTAGACCAGTACAGGGCTACCGTCGGCTTCCCCGCGGTTTGGAGCTTATGCATCATACTCCAGGGCCTTTCATGAGTTTATTAGAGAGCACCCAACTCTCACGGACTGCGACGTTTGACAGTCAGACTCATATAGGTGTGTTCCCCAAGAGATGTTCTGCAGGACAACATCTCCGCTTATAAAAAGCCACATGGAACACATTAAGATAAACATCAACCTGCCATACAAATTAAGAGAGTATTGCATCTTTATGGAGATGTAAATATAATATGGGGATACTCTCCTCTCAGCTGACCAACAGCTTGTCTCCCAGCTCTAATTCACGGGATCTCCGATCACATAGAGTGGGTTGCCACTGGGATCAACTCATAGCGTGGGTCTCAAACCCATCTCCCTCGATGCATTATCTATCACATTGCGTGATAAACCCTTTGTGAAAGGATCTGCCAGATTCTTAGATGTTTGGATATAATCCAACGCAATAACTCCGGAGTTTCTCAGTTTCCTGACAGATTTCAATCTCCTGTTCACATGCCTTGATGACTTCATATTATCCTTAGAACTGTTTACTTTGACGATCACAGTTTGATTATCACAGTTCATTGGGATGGCGGGTATTGGTTTTTCAACCACAGGTAAGTCCATCAAGAGCTCACAAAGCCACTCTGCTTCAACAGTGGTTGTGTCTAATGTTGTGAGTTCTGCTTCCATTGTTGACCTCGTTAAGATGGTCTGCTTGCAAGACTTCCAGGAAACAGCGCCACCACCAAGTGTAAACAAATAACCACTTGTGGCCTTAATCTCATCAGCATCAGATATCCAGTTTGAATCACTATAACCCTCAAGTACCCGTGGATACCCAGTATAGTGAATACCATAACTCACAGTGCCTTTCAAATAGCCCAAAAATCTTTCAAGAGCATGCCAATGATCATCTCCAGGATTTGACACAAATCGACTCAGTTTGCTTACAGCAAAGGAGATGTCAGGTCTAGTAGCGCTGGCTAAATACATGAGCGAGCCAATAATTTGAGAATATCTCAACTGATCTTTAGCATTCCTTCGATTCTTTCGAAGTAGCACACTCGGATAATAAGGCGTTGGAGAAGAATTGCAGTCGCTATACCCGAAGCGACTCAATATCTTTTCCACATAGTGAGACTGAAGCAATGTAATCCCACCATTGTCATCCTTTAGTAGCTTGATGTTTAAGATTACATCAGCCACTCCCAAGTCCTTCATCTCAAAGCAGCGAGATAGGAACTCTTTGACCTCCTCGATAACAGCGAGGTTGGTCCCGAATATCAATATGTCATCAACATAGAGACACATAATAACTCCCTCGCCCCCACCATGACGATAGTACACACACTTGTCAGCTTCGTTTACAACAAAGCCTTCAGCGGTTAAAGTTCTTTCAAACTTCTCGTGCCACTGTTTAGGAGCTTGCTTAAGACCATACAAAGACTTCACTAACTTACACACCTTTCCTTCTTGACCATTTACTACAAATCCGTCAGGCTGCTCCATATAAATTTCCTCATCTAGCTCTCCATTTAGAAAAGCTGTCTTAACGTCCATTTGATGAACGAGAAGACCATGTGAGGCAACCAAGGAAAGTAGTACTCAAATAGTGGTCAATCTGGCTACAGGTGAGTAGGTATCGAAGAAGTCTTCACCTTCCTTTTGGGTATAACCCTTAGCCACAAGACGTGCCTTGTACTTTTCAATAGTACCATCAGGTCTAAGCTTTTTCTTGAACACCCATTTACATCCTACAGGTTTACACCCATAAGGACGATCAGTGATTTCCCAAGTACCATTAGCTAAGATGGAGTCCATCTCGCTCAGACGACTTCCTTCCAAAGAGTCGAGATCTTGATATGCATAGGCTTCTGAAATAGAAGTGGGAGTATCATCCACAAGGTACACAATGAAATCATCACCAAATGACTTTGTAGTCCTTTGTCTCTTGCTCCTTTTGGGAGCTTCATTGTCATCCTCCACAGGATCATCAGAGTGTTCTATCGGTATAGTGGGTTCAGGAATTATAGAAAATTCCTGACTAGATGAACTAGTCATCTCCTGATTTGATGAGCTAGACATACCTTTCATAGGAAAGATGCCCTCAAAGAAAGTCGCATCATTCGACTCCATAATTGTACCAACATGCATGTCCGATACCTCAGATTTTACTATCAAAAATCTATAGCCAATGCTATGAAAAGCATATCCCAGAAAAATACAATCAACGGTTTTTGGTCCAAGCTTTCTCTTCTTGGGTATTGGAATATTGACTTTCGCCAAACAACCCCAAGTTCGTAAGTAAGAGAGTTTAAGCCTTTTCTTTTCCCATTCCTCAAATGGAGTCATGGTTTTATCCTTTACAGGAACACGGTTTAGGACATGACACACAGTCATTAGCGCCTCCCCCACCATTCCTTGGAAAGACCCGATGTATCTAACATGGCGTTAACCAAATCAGTTAGGGTGCGGTTCTTTCTTTCGGCCACCCCATTTGACTGAGGTGAGTAGGGAGACGTCCTCTCATGTATAATACTATGTTCCATACAGAATAAATCAAATTCGTTTGAAAAGTACTCTCCACCACGATCCGACCTTAGCCGCTTGATTTTAAGATCAAGTTGGTTTTCTGCCTCAGCTTTATAGATTTTCAAGTAGTTCAAAGCTTCATCTTTAGATTTCAGGAGATAAACATAGCAGTATCTAGTGGAGTCATCAATCAACGTCATAAAGTATCTTTTTCCACCTTTTGTCAACACACCATTAATCTCACAAAGATCTGAATGTATAAGTTCTAGCGGTGCTAAGTTTCTCGGTTCCGCAGCCGTATGAGACTTGCGGGGTTGCTTTGCTTGTACACAAACTTGGCACTTATAACCTTTGACAGTGGTAAATTTCGGAATTAAACTCATATTGGCTAGCCGCGTCATGCAATCAAAGTTAATATGACAGAGTCGTGAATGCCAAACATTGGACTCATTATGATTACAAACATGATTAATAACTTTAGTACATGAGTCTGACAAAGACAAGCGGAACAGACCTCCGCACTCATAACCATTTCCAACAAATTGTACATACTTAGAAATTATAACTTTATTGGACTCAAAAACCAACTTAAAGCCATCTCGACATAAAATCGATCCGCTGACGAGATTCTTATTGATTCAGTTGTACGGTCTTCCCCGAAGTAAACTTCAGATTTACCGTACCAACACCATGAACAGAAGCATGTGAGCCGTTTCCCATCAACACGGAAGAGGTCCTTGAGACTTGATAAGAGGAAAACATGGAAATATCAGAACATACATCCACCAATCAGGAGAATGACATACTGAAAGGATAGTAGGTAAAATACCGTACCCAGCATCCTTCATCTCAGTATCGCTAATAACAACATTAGCGGACTTGCCGCTGTTCCCATGTTGACGCTTGTCAAAGCGATTAGGGCAGCTAGGAGCCCAATGATCAGGATCACCACAAACGTGGCAAGATCCTTTCCTCTTATCATTTTTCTTCTTGAAGTTGGTTGAGTGCGTGGAATTGTTCTTACCATCGAACTTTCCCTTTCCTTCAGTTTTGTTCTTATTCTTGAACTTGTGGGATTGGAAGTTTTTCTTCTGCACTAAATTGGCAGTAGAACCTCCCTCAAGTCCTCGAGCAGTTTTGTCCTTTGCTCTCGCCTTCTCTTCCACATGAAGAGACCCAATGAGATCCGTAAAGGAAAACTCTTGTCTCTTATGTTTTAGAGAAGTAACAAAGTTCCTCCACGAAGGAGGAAGCTTGGCAATAATGCCACCAGCCACAAATTTGTCCGGTAAGGAACACTTGAACTGCTCAAGTTCTTTGGCAAGTGATTGTATCTCATGAGATTGCTCAACGACGGAGCGCTCATCAACCATCCTGTAGTCATAGAATTGCTCCATGACATACAACTCAGTGCTAGCGTCCGAGACCCCAAACTTGGCCTCGAACGCTTCCCACGCGTCCTTGCCATTATCAAATGACATATACGGGTCAACAATGTTGTCCCCAAGAACACTGAATAAAGCCGCCGTAAATATGATATCGACTTTCTTAAAGTTCGCTTCCTGCTTAGCAAAAAGATCTCCTTCAGGCTTGCCAAGAGTGGCTCTATAGCAGCTTAGGTTTTCAAACCAGAGAACTGCTCTCTTGCACCATCTCTTATAGTGCATGCCATCAAAAGGAGGCGGCCTAGTAGCCGCGGCTACACCAGTGGAATTCAGTTGCCTATAATCAGGTTTTTGGATTGTTGGAAATATAAGCAATAATCCATATGATTTAATCCGAATAATAAACTGATAAAACATGATCATACAAACGGTACTAAAACCAATTATGCAGATCAACAAAGTAGATGAACAGATTACATCTATAAGAGATAAACCTATCACATCTACAGCAAACGCTAGAACAGAGAACTCTAGCATAATCCGAAAAAGACAGTTGAGTATCATGTACAGAGTAGGCTGAATAGCAGCCGCAGCGGTTGCAGCAGCATCGCCCATGTTGAGGTTGTCGAAGAGGTCGCTGACGTCCGGGAAGAAGTCGTTGTTCGGGAACTCATCGCCGGACGACGTCGTGGTTGCCAATAGTCGTGCTTGAGCGCTCCCCAAAAACCCGATCGCCCCTCACCCGTACAGGTTCACGAGAGGCGGTGTTCCGGAGGCCTACTGTCCCGATCTGCGATGCACGCCGCAAACCGGGATGGGAAAGACGAAAGCGGCGGCGCAAGGTTCTGGAGGTAGGCGCGTGTGTGGATTGATTCGGTACCGATTAGGTTTAGCCCTGGACGCTTATATAGTGCAGGTTAGGAGGATCGTGGGCTCAGCCCACGTCCGAGTCGGTAACAGCCACGTCCATAAAAACTAGAAACGGATGTAATTAACGCGTCTATTAATGACTTATAATCAGTTTTCCCAACAAGCAAAATAAAGCTCGGCTCGGCGAGATTCCCGTAACCCGTGGCACGCGCGCGTCGTGACGAGGCAAGGCGTGGCGTGGCGAGGCGGGCGGCGTCGGAGGAGGAGTGCGCGAGGGCTACTCTTCTTGTCACACCTTATTGAGTGGTGCAACACTCTACTATATAAGGTGGTCCAACTCCCCTTCAACTAGCAATGTGGGACTAAACTTTAGCACCACTAGCACAGTCATATGCTGCCATATACAAGTGGGCCAAAGAGAATTTCAGAATTTGTCTAATGGGCCAACATCCCAATATACACCAAATTCCAACAGCCTTGACCTCCTTACTTGTGAAGGATACCTCCAAATAGGTATCTAGATAGTCCTTGTAATGTCCTAAAAGCCTTGCATAAAAATTATTGATAACAACATTACTGGGGAGCTCATGAATGGGACATTTGAGCATTAGTGACTTCAATCTCCCCCAAGCTTGGGCAATACTTTCTCCCTCATGAGGATGAAAATTATAAATATAATTCCTATCTTTATGAATTTCATGAGGAGGATAAAATTTAGAATAAAAGAGAGATTCAAGTTCCTTCCACTCCAAATGACGAGGGTCATCTAGTAGCTCATACCACTCCCTTGCTTTGTTCCTAAGTGAGAAAGGGAATAGCTTCCTCTTAACTTGGTCCATTGAAATACCTGCACACTTGAACAACTCGCATAATTCATGTATAACGAGTAAATGATCACTAGGATGGACAGTTCCATCTCCAAAATAGTAGTTATTCATAACACGTTCAACAATTTCAATAGGTATTTTAAAGGGACACTTTCAGTATGTGGATTTAAAATATCACAAGTATCATTAAAATTACCACATATGGGAGATAAAGTATCATCAGAGCAAATTTTCTTCCCTAAAGCTGGGGAGCTAAAAAGATCTTTCTCATAAAAACTGGCTTCCCCAAGCTTAGATGTTTCCATACCATTAGTAACAATTGTGTTCAAAATATTCATACTAATATCATTGCTATTAGCATGCAAATAAAGCTCCATAGGTTTTTAAATTTTCTCTTCAAACACTTCATGTACTAACTCAAGATAAATACTATACAACTCTCTAATTTAACTAGTGAAAACAAGAAACAAAAAGACAAAATTGTAGAATCTAAATGAAATAACTTCGAGCACTCACACCGGAGGATGTGAGTACCTTTTACCTTACCTCCCCGGCAACGACACCAGAAAAGAGCTTGATGTCTACACACTTCTATTCTTGTAGAAAGTTGTTGGGCCTCCAAGTGCAGAGGTTTGTAGAACAACATCAAGTTTCCCTTAAGTGGATTACCCAAGGTTTATCGAACTCAGGGAGGAAGTGGTCAAAGGTATTCCCTTCTCAAGCAATCCTGCAATCAAGATACAAGAAGTCTCTTGTGTCCCCAACACACCCAATACACTTGTCAGGTGTATAGGTGCATTAGTTCGGTGAAGAGATAGTGAAATACAAGTGGTAACGATGCCAGAAAATAGCTTGACGGTGAGGTAAAGACTAAAGCAAGCAAACATGCAACAAATCTAGATGCAAACGGTGTTTCAATGTTTAGAAACAAGGCGTAGGGATCATATTTTCACTAGTGAACACTCTCTCATATAAATATCCTCTCTTCATGATACTACTCTTAACTACTCTCCGGTTGAACACTCTAATCCATGGTAGGGCCTTCCCCAATCTAGATAACCCCTCACTTTCACCTCGAGCGCTAGATGGTTCCAAAAAACACCACAATTTCATAGATACATCCAACTCCAAATATAACTCATAACAAATATTCAATCTAGCCAAAGTGCCACACACGGTATGCACGCTGTCACTTTCACACACGTGGGGAAAAGCATAGATCTATTAAAGCACAAAGAGTATTTATGTAGACTCAAACCTAAGTGCCACCATGGCGTGCACGCTGTCACTTTCACACACATGGGGAGAGCAGAGACCTAATGAAGCACTTGAGTAGCAAGGTAGATCTACTTGATTACAAAGCTCATGACCACAACAAGATCATGCACAGAGAGAGAGATGAACACATAGCTACCGCTAGAGCCCTTAGCCTCGAGGAAGAACTACTCCCTCCTCATCATGCGAATCGGCAACGGTGATGGAGATGGTGGTGGATATCGATGGAGATGGCTCCAGGGGCACTTCCCTATCCCGGCAGGGTGCCGGAACAGAGACTTTCTGTCCCCTGAATCTCCCCTTCGGTGACGGCGGCGCTATAGAGGTTTTCGTGGATTTCTTCTGGATACTTAGGGTTTCTGCATCGGGGGCTTCTTATAGGCTAAGGGAGAGACCGAGGAGGCGGCCAGGGAGGCCAAACCCTAGCCAGGCGCGGGGCAGGGCCCACCCACGCCTGGGGTGGTCTGGCTACCCTAGCCGGCCACTCTGGCTCCCTTCTGGACTTCTTGTTCCTCACGGAAAGTAATTGACTTTGACGTTTGTCCCGTCCAATTCCGAGAATATTTCTTTACTAACTTTTCTAAAACCAAAAACAACAGAAAACAGGCATATGGCATTGTGGCATCTTGTTAATAGGTTAGTTCCAAAAAAGATATAAAAACACCTCAAAGTGTAGACAAAGCAAAGCGAAGTAGATACAAAACAAGCATGTAGCATAAAAAATTATAGATATGTTTCTGACGTATCAGTAAGAAAAGAAATAGTATGTCTACTGGATGCAGGTATAATCTATCCTGTAAAACAGAGTGAATGGGTAAGTCATGTTCATTGTGTTCCTAAGAAGGGCGGTTTTACTGTTGTTCCTAATCAAAACAATGAATTGATAACTACTAGAACTATTGTTGGACATAGGATGTGCATAAATTTAAGGAAATTGAATAAGGAAACTAGGAAAGATCACTATCCTTTACCGTTCATAGATCAAACTTTAGAGAGGTTAGCAAACCACACTCATTTTTGCTACTTGGACGGATACTCTAGTTTTTCCCAAATAGTTGTTCATCCTGATGACCACCTTAAAACAACTTTCGTTAGTCCTTATGGTTTACATGCTTACCGACGCATGCCTTTTGGTTTATGTAATGCTCCAACTACTTTTTAAAGATTCATGACTGCTATTTTCGCAGATTTTATAGAACTGATAATGGAAGTATTTATGGATGTTTTTCTGTCTATGGAACTTCGTTTACTAGTTGCTTGGATAATCTCAAAAGAATTCCGTAGCATTGCGAAGAAACTAATCTTGTTCTAAACTAGGAGAAGTGCCATTTTATGGTCAAAGAAGACATAGTCCTTGGACATAAGGTATCAGGTAAGGGTATTGAAGTAGATAGGGCTAAAGTTGAAGCAATAGATAGAATTCCACAACCAAGGGACATAAAAGGTATGCGAATTTTTCTTTGTCATGTGGGTTTTTATAGAAGGTTTATTAGGAATTTCTTTAGAATTTCCAAACCTTTAACTAATCTGTTGCAAAAGGGAGTGAGATTTAATTTTGATGATAAATGCATTATTTCCTTTGATAAACTTAAATATGCTTTATCTCATGCCCCTATCATTAAACCACCTATTTGGGATATGACTTTTGATTTAATATGTGAAGCTAGTGATGATGTTGTAAGAGTAACTCTGGTAAAACACATAGGTCGCAGATTTAACATTATACACCATGCTAGTAGAACCCTCAATAGTGCTCAAAAGAATCATTCTAAGGAAGAAAAAGAACTGTTTTCTATATTTTTCTCTTGCGATAAATTTCGTTCTTATATAGTTGATGCAAAAGTAAGAGTTCATACAGATCGTGATGGTTTAAAAGAAATCCTCGAGAGGAAGATTCATAAGCTAATACTGATCCGTTGGATCTTTTACTTCAAGAATTTGAGTTGCAGATTATGCAGAGATAAGAAGCAAAGGTAGTAGATGCAGCATCTATATTTGCCCAACAAGACACCGATCTTATTGAGAGGAGCTTTAGTCCTGGTGATTTTTGTTTTCAAGGATTATTATATGAACTAAGGTCAATTCCTTCCAAAAAGAAGAAGTCCTTGTTGTTGGAGGAGCTTGTCGCTCCCGACTAAATAAATGGTAAGTGCAAGGTAAGTTTTCTTACTCTAATAAGTGTTGTGCTTTCATAGTTTTTACTACTACAATTTTTGCCTTTGACTTTTCTTGTTTTTCTGAGGTTTTTGAGGGGTTTTTGTAACTATACGGGCGAAACTATATGGCTGGAGAAAAATCTCCTGCCATATAGTTGGTCGTTAACAGTACTGTACCCTCTTGCGAAATAATTTTTGATGTGCAGTATTGATATGTCGGAAACGTATCTATAATTTTTGATGCTCCATGCTTGTTTAGTATCTACTTTGCTTTGATTTGTCTACACTTTGAGGTGTTTTTATATGTTTTCTGGTACTAACCTATTAACAAGTTGCCACAGTGCCAGTTGCCTGTTTTCTTCTGTTTTTCGTTCCAGAAAGGCAGAAAATCAATATTATCGGAATTGGATGGGAGAAAAGCCAAAGTTAATATTTTACCATGGGGAACACGAAGCCGGGGTACGAGACGGAGGGGCACCACAGGGTGGCCACACCCCCCAGGCGCGACCTAGGTGGGCCCGCACCTAGGCAGGGTGTGGGCCCCCTGGCAGCCCCCTGCCTCGCTCCTTCGCCTATAAGAAGCCCCTGATGCAGAAAACCTAGACACTCGATCAAAACTCTACGAAACTGTCTGTAGCCGCCGCCACCATCGTCCCTAGATCGGGGGGATCTGAAGCTCTTCCTGGCACCCTACCGAAGGGGAGATCATCCAAGAGGCCTTCTTCTTCATCATGTCAGCCTCCGGTATGAAGCGTGAGTAGTTCCACCTTGGACTACGGGTCCATGTAGTAGCTAGATGGTTGTATCTCCTCCTTGTGCTTTCATGTATAGATCTTGGGAGTTCCGTTCATGATCAAGATCTAATCTATTTGTAATCATGCATGTTGTGTTTGCGGGGATCCGATGGATATTGAGATTACTATGTCAGATTGATTAGTGGTTTTGTCTTATGATTCTATCATGTCTGTGTTGTTTGTGATCTTGCATGCTCTCCATTGTTAGTAGCTATCTTGGCCAAGTAATTGCTAGTGACTCCAAGAGGGTGTGTTTATGCTCGATAGTGGGTTCATGCCTCTAGTTTCCAAGGGAAGTGACAGAAATCTCTTCGGTTGTAGATGTGATGTTGCCACTAGGGAGAAAACAATGGTCTCTTGTTCATGGAACAAGTGGATTGTTTACCTTACACACTTTTCTTAAAGCAGTTGTCTGTTGCTTGCAACTTAATACTGGAGGGGGTTCGGATGATAACCTGAAGGTGGACTTCTAGTCATAGATGTGGTTGGATGGTGGTCTATGTATATGTTTCTATTGCCCAATCGAATCTCATAGGATCTTTTTGTATAGTATTGCATTGTTATGCCTTGCTCAGTTCCTGTCAATTGCCCTACTGTAATTTGTTTACCCTTCATGCCATGTTTGTTTATCTAAGGAGAGCACCTCTAGTGAACTATGGACCCTGGTCCAATCTTTACAATTGATACATCTTCCATTGTTACTGTTTCCTTGCTGCAAACCATCATCACTGATGGCGCCCAGCACTTGTCGTGGAACGCTTCGTTGGAAACCCCAAGATCAAGGTATGAAGCAGCACAACAACAAGTTTACCTCAGTAAGAAACCGAGGTTATCGAACCAGTAGGAGGAAGGAAACGTCACACAGGTGTTGCAAGCAACGCGGAGACCTGCACAACACAAACTCAAGACTTTGCCCCAACGAATCAGTGAGGTTGTCAAGCTCACCGGTTTGCTGTAACAAAGGATTAAACGTATGGTGTGGACGGTAATGGTTTGCAACAAGTAAACAAATAACAGTGTAAGATGTATCAATGGTAAAGATTGGACCGGGGTCCATAGTTCACTAGAGGTGCTCTCCTTAGATAAACAACATGGCATGAAGGGTAAACAAATTACAACAGGGCAATTGACAGGAACTGAGCAAGGCATAACAATGCAATTACCAGTCAGAAAGATCCTACGAGATTCGTTTGGGCAATACAACAAGATACATAGACCGCCATCGAACTGCATCTATGACTAGAAGTCCACCTTCATGTTATCATCTGAACCCCCTCCAGTATTAAGTTGCAAGCAACAGACAACTGCTTTAAGCAAAGTGTGTAAGGTAAACAGTCCAAATGTTCCATGAACAATAGACCGTTGTTTTCTCCCTAGTAGCAACAACACATCTACAACCGAAGAGATTATTGTCACTTCCCTTGGAAACTACGGGCATGAACCCACTATCGAACATAAATACCCCCTCTTGGAGTCACTAGCAACTACTTGGCCAATATAGCTACTAACAACGGAGATCATGCAAGATCACAAACAACATAGACATGATAGAATCATAAAGACAAAACCATTAATCAAACCAACACAATAATCTCAATATCCATCGGATCCCCGCAAACACAACATGCATGATTACAAATAGATTAGATCTTGATCATGAACGGAGATCACAAGATCTATACATGAAAGCACAAAGGAGGAGATACAACCATCTAGCTACTACATGGACCCATAGTCCAAGGTGGAACTACTCACGCATCATACCAGAGAGAAGGCCTTCGGTATGATCTCCCCTCCGGCAGGGTGGCAGGAAGAACTTCAGATCCCCCCGATCTAGGGACGATGGTGGCGGTGGCTACAGACGGTTTGGTGGAGATTTGATCTGGTCCTTAGGGTTTCTGCATCGGGGGCTTCTTATATGCGAAGGGGGAGGCCGGACAAACCCTACCCAGGTGTAGAGTAGGGCCCACCTGTGCCTAGGGTGGGTCTGGCCGCCCTGGCCCGCTTCCTCGTCTCCCCTCTGGACTTCTTGTTCACCACGGAAAGTTATTGACTTTGACGTTTGTCCCGTCCAATTCCAAGAATATTTCTTTACTAACTTTTCTGAAACCAAAAACTGCAGAAAACAGGCATCTGGCACTGTTGCATCTTGTTAATA
Organism: Avena longiglumis; assembly: GCA_030063025.1. Classification (NCBI taxonomy): domain Eukaryota; kingdom Viridiplantae; phylum Streptophyta; class Magnoliopsida; order Poales; family Poaceae; genus Avena; species Avena longiglumis. The sequence goes on along the minus strand of CP125976.1, from coordinate 508,117,335 downwards.
GGTTAGTACCAGAAAACATGTAAAAATTACCTCAAAGTGTAGAAAAGTAAAGCAAAGTAGATACTAAACAAGCATGGAGCATAAAAAATTATAGATACATTTCCAACGTATCAACATACCCAAGCTTAACTCTTGCTCGTCCTCGAGTAGGTAAGTGATAAAAGAATATTTTTTGAGGTGACATGCACCCTCACAATAAAGATCCAACCATTTGCTAGCATTGAAAGCTAGTATCAAAGAACTCTAAACATGTGCATGAAAGATGGAGTTATAGCAATAGGACAAAGTAACTATGCATGCAACATGACAAGCTACAAACAAAGATCATGAATAAGATGCATTGAAAAACGTTTGTTTGTTTCACATACAGAAAACATAGCATAGTGGCAATCATCTTGTCCCTCATAGAGTACCAAATAGATGCATATGACACCTTCAAAGTTCACAAGGATGACTAGAAACAAATGGCACAAGAACAAGTAATATCACAATATGCATCAATCAATAAGCTTTGGAACACTGCACACAAAATGACAACTATGCTCTCTTAATGGTTCCTAAAGGTAGAAGGTGGAGACTGAATAATGGTGGAAGAAAAGCCTTTTTTGTAAAGGACACAGGGATTAAAAGTTTCAAAAAGAGCTTCCAAAAATTATGGTACTTGTTAGATTTCAGCCCTCATTGCCCCTATCATAAGCATGTTGAAGTGGTTAATGTTAAAGTGACAAAGATGGAGTATATGCTTGACAAAGTATAAGTTGGCAATCTCAAGTCCCTTGAATACGAGGGCCACACCTCATGCATACTCAACTTTGGGCCCAGGTAAGTTCTTGTCATTGTAAGTATTTTCATATCATTGAGAACCGCCAATGGGTACCCCTTGCATATGGTACAGGAGCTTTCCCATAACCAAAATGACAAGGCAAGTAGACAATGAGCATCTCAACAATCTTTTTATTTACCATATGCATAGCTTTTTATTGAGGATGCTTCATAGATAGTTCACTATGGTGATGCTGCAAGTTTCCACCATGATTAGGCATGGCTTAGGCTAGCAGCCCAGACGTTTCTCTAACACAGAATACAAACTCCATGGACTTACAAGTTCCCTCTTTATTTCACATTGGTGACATCCATAGACAAAATAACATGATATCAACTGAGTACAAAGTACAAGTGCAATGTTGAAAGTGTTCTCCGTGACAACATGGTTCTGCTAATTCCAACATATAAGTGCAAACATATATAACAAAGTTGTCACAATGCTTCAAGTTTATTAGGGGCAAAGAATATAAAGTGTGCCATCAAGTTCGTGAGGGTCTTAATCACTAAGTTTTCTCATAACAAAATAGTTTTTAATTGGAAGATAGTTGAAAACAAGAATATACTTGGAATGGTGTAACACACCATAGAAGTTTATAGTGGACACTTTGGAATAACTTGGTTTCTTGGGAGTTGAAAGCATGAGTAGAGCTTACTCATACAAGTGGAGGCTAGCAAAAGACTGGGAGCAACCAAATAAGAGAGCAATAATGGCCATAATCATGCAGTGCAACAAAGCATTACTAATCAAAGAATAGAGTGGTACTAGAAGTCAAGGACTAAATGATCATAGAGGCTATGGTGACTTGTCATAGTCATAACATGGTGTGAGCATGTGCCAAGTCAACCCAAGCAAAACATCAAAGGAGAATACCACAATACTATGCTTTTGCATGATAAAAAACGCATAATTTCTTCAAGGCACGATAAGCATCCCAATTGTTTGGAACAAGACATGCTACAGCAATAATCACTAAGCATAATGTCAAAACAACACCTGTCATGTCATGCTAAAGTCTAAGTCATAGTCAATGCAAGCTCCTCTTGCACTTACAAGCAAGAACTTACTGCTCCTTTCCAACACCAAGCAACTTATTTGTAAAACAACACAACGAGAACGGGGGTCCAAACTGCTCAAGCAAACTAAAAAAACTAAGCAAAGCAAACGAAAACTAAGACGCTTCAAGAACAACACAATTGTGCATGAAACAATAAAAATGAAGTGTCTAGACAGACCTGAGCTTTTTATTGATGAAGAAGGGGATGCCTTGGGCATCCCCAAGCTTTGACGCTTGTAACTCTTGGATATTTCTTGGGGTGACACCATGATGGAATCCCCAAGCTTGAGCTTTTGTCCATTCTTCATCTCATTGCATCATTTCTTTCCCTACACCTGAAATTTTTCCTTCATACAAAACTTCACACAATCTTTATTAGCAACATTAGCTTATTCAAAAGATAGTAGACATTTGGAAAAGCTTTGGAACAACACAGATTTTCACTAAAAACACAATATACTGTAATACATCCTTCAAAAAGCTCAATTCACCTAAAGAGAACTCAAAAGGAATCAATAAGAAGCAAATGCAAATAATGGCAAAAATCTGTCAAAACAGACCAGCAGGTAGAAAAAGATTTTTTTGAACATCTTATGTTGCTCAAATCAAAAAGTGTTGAACTAACTAAAGTTAGCTAACATACTTAGGGATTTATTCGTAAATTTTCAGCTCAATCCGAGTTACAGAGACTCCTCACGATTTTGTTTGGTGGAGGACAGAAATCTGTTTCGGGGCAGCAACTCCCCAAATCTTACTTCCCTCTCATTAGAGGTCATTCTTGGCACAAAAAGCAATCAAAAAAGATAAGGAGAGGTCATTACTATAGTAATAACTTCCAAGACTCAAGGAAACTCTTGGGTTATCTCCCAACAAGTACTTTTCTTTAACGCCTTTAAGTTAGGCATAAGAAGCAAGAAGAATCAAGTATTTTCAAATGATGAAGCGTTAACATCAAACCTTGCTTTCAAAGGAGGAGCAAAAAGCAACTTCTCTCTCCTCATAGGGAAGTGTTCAATACCTTTATTGAATGGAAAATGATATTTAATGGTGCCTTCTTTCATATCAATTATGGCACCAACTGTTCTAAGAAAAGGTCTTCCCAAAGTAATAGGACAAGAAGCATTGTATTCAACATCCAAAACATAGAAATCAACATGGGCATAAGCATTGTTAACCATAATGAGAACATAATTAATACTCCCCATGAGTTTCTTCTTAGCATTATCATTGAGTGGGACATCCAAATAACAATCTTCCAAAGGTGGCAAATCAAGCATTTCATAAATCTTCCTAGACATAATAGAGACACTAGAACCAAGATCACATGAAGCTTTGAGATAAAAGTCATTCACTTGCATATTAATAATGGGTTCCCAACTATCTTATACTTTCCTAGGAATAGAAGCTTTGTGTTTTAGCTTCTCTTCCTTAATCTTAACAGGAGCATCTGTAATGTGTTTGGTAAAGGCAACATGCATATCACTATCATCAGGACTTCTAGCAAGCTTTTGTAGGAACATAATCACTTCAGAAATATTGCAACCATAAATATCAAAATCAAACTTAGTATCACTAGTAGTAGGCTCAATAGGCTTAGGCATGGTAGGAGGAGGAATAGGGACTACTTGTGGTTTAGTGGTGATGGTGCACACACTATTGTTTCTATCAATTTCAGCTTCCCTTTCCCAGCTAGCATGGAGTTGAGCTAACAACCTAACATTTTCATCAATAGAACTTGTATGGCATGAGCAGCAACAAAGGTGTTTTCCATAGTTTTAGTTTTAGCAGCCATTTTATTAACCAAGGAAGTTTGATCTTCAGACAAAGAGGATATATTTTTCTCAAGAGTTAAAAGCTTTTCCTCTATAGTCTTATTGAAAGTGGTTTGTTTACTAATAAATTCCTTGAGCATGACTTCAAGTTCATAAGGGGCACTTCTAGCATTATTGTAAGAGCTTCCATAGGAATTGCCACTATTAGGAGGATAAGGCCTATAATTGTTGTTGCTACCAAAATTATTCCTATAGGCATTGTTTTTTAAATTCTTGTTTCTAATAAAGTTCACATCAAATTGTTCTTCTTGAGCAACCAAAGAGGCTAAGGGAAGGATCTATAGGAGCTTTCCCATTAACAAGCATAGCCATAATAACATCAATCTTTTCACTCAAAGAGGAAGTTTCCTCAACAGAATTTACCTTCTTACCATGTGAAGCTCTCTCAACATGCCATTCAGAATAGTTAACCATCATATTATCAAGGAGCCTTGTTGCATCACCCAAAGTGAGGCACGTAAAGGTACCTCCAGCAGCAGAATCCAACAAATTTCTTGAGTAGAAATTCAAACCTGCATAAAAAGTCTGTATAATCATCCAAGCAGTGAGTCCATGAGTGGGGCAATTCTTAACCAAAGATTTCATTCTTTCCCAAGCAGGAGCAACATGTTCACTATCAAGCTATTCAAATTTCATAATGTCACTTCTTATAGATATAATCTTAACAGGAGGATAGTTGTAAGGGTCCAAACCTTTAATAAGGTAGAGTCCCCTGTGTTTACAATGCTAGTCCCTGGATCAATAGCTAGCATCCACAGTTAAGATGTAATATCAAGAAACAAAGGTCATAATACAACTTTATAACCAGGAATAACATAATCTTATTACATCTTACATAGCTCATTGGGCTATTACATTACATTGCAGCAGAATAACTATAAGCATGGGTCCTTCATCTTCAAGGTGCCACAGGCAGACATGTTGGTTGTAGACTTTGTAATCCTAATCAACACACTTCACTAAATCAATCAAACCTGCAACATAACAAGTTACAGCCACAAGGGTCAATACATTTGAATTGTATTGGCAAGTGATACTATGGTAGTATAGTGGAGTCTATCATCTATATGAATTTGGCTAAGTGGAGTTGAGGCTTGCATTGCTCAAAATAGATTTTTCCTTAACATTTGAAAACACTAAGTTTTTGCTTGACAAAATCATTTTTCCCAATCAAAAGATTGAAGATCCTTTAACCCTTGTTCAAACACAAGTTTTTAACTTTGAAATTTGAATGATGAGATTCTTGATTGCTTCCATGTCTTGATGCTCAAATTGTCCTTTACCAGGGACATGGCTAAGTACTTAGATTTTACACTCTGCAGAGGTGGTGCACTTTCCCCACAAGACTTGGTTTCACCAAGACAAGATCTTCGAAGCCTTCCTTAGACCAAAATGGACGCGTTCCAACCTATCAAACTCTACCACCAACTGTCCATATGGCTAAGTTCTTGCAACCTATATGATCCGGTGAGCCCATAATGCCAAGTGGTTGCACTTGAAGCTTCTCAACATTTGACATCTCAAATCTCTTTGTTCCTGGGTGGCCATCCACAAGTGAGATACACAAGGTAAACCATAAACATGGGCCTTGTGAAACACTCAACCAAAATCCACCAAGCAATTACCATTCCACCCAGGTGATTCATTAACTTAGTTGTTTTATTAAACAAAAACACAAGTCCTCAGACTTAGAAATTTTTCCATAGTGTGAATGTATATTCCACCCTTGTTTTCTATTATCTAAGCTAAGCATGATAGTAATGGAATCTTAACTTAGGAAGATGGTTCACTAAGGTTTCATCTACTAGGTTTTCCTATAGCATGGTTTATACTTAGCAAAATTCCATGCAAGTTTTACTTAGAGAAAATCACTAATGCATAGTGAAAGTAATGGGACAAAAAGTATGAAGCATCACTTGCCTTTTTGGTAGAGGGTATAAGTTCACTCCTTGTCCTTGCAACAATCACACTCTTCAAGTCACTACAAATCAATCAAGCAAGGCACAATCTCAATCTACCAATCAAGCAAAACATCACATAAAATGACAAAGTCAAAGTAATGCATACAAGCATGCCAAGGATTGTTTTATTTAGACAAATGGTTCCTAATGGGACATAAACATTTGAAAACACCTAATGGTCATTTTATAAAGTGGCAAAGTCATTTGCAAAGGATTTCATTTCCTAAACCATTTTCAAAACAAAGTATTTTTTTTTGTGTGTGTAATTTTTTTTTTACTAAATATATAAAATATTAAGGTTCAAATTTTCAAACCATAAAACAAACTGGGGTTTGGGGGGGGTAAAAAAAAAAAAAAAAAAAAAAAAAAAGTTCTCAAACCATTTTTTTAAAAAAAAAATATTTATTTTTTTTTTTTTTTTTTTAAATCAAAAAAAAAAGAAACATTCTTTTCCTTTTTTTTTTACAATTTTTTTTTTCAAAGTGTTTCCTATTCACACCATTTTCATCATTTTTTTTTTTTTTTTTTTTTTTTGTTTTTTTTTTTTTTTTTTTTTTTTTTAAACAAGCACACAAAATGTTAAACAAAAAAAACCAAAAAAACAAACTTTTTTTTTTTTTTTTTTAAACAAATGGCATGGTTGGCTAGGGCTTGTTCCACTGATTCCATTGATATAAAGTTTGTAATTTTTGGATGTGTGGATCATTTATTTATACCAATTACAAATTTGCATCTGGATCAAAAACTGTTTTTAAATCAATTCCACCCCACGTGGCTTTTTTGATTTGGACAATTTTCTCGATCGCTCGGATCGGCGGAGCGTTAATCTAATCTAGCGAAAACATGGGCAGCGCGGACGCCTTCTCCTTTTCTTGAGCTCGTATCTGACCGATCAAGATCAATCTCTATGGTACGCTGCGCGTACCATGGATGGATGGGTGTGGCGATGGACGGAGAGGGTGCGGCTGGTCAGTGAGAAAGGGAGTGAGGGGAATGGGTCCACCGGTCAGTTGCTCTATGGGTGAGACTTTAGGTGAAAAAACGTTTGTGAAGGAGAGAGGCTGAAAGGTCTGGGCTTCTTTTGGGCTTGGTGAAATTTGTACTTCATTTTTTTTCAAATGCTTTTTCTTTTTCTGTTTCTATTTTCTGTTTTGAAATTCAAATAACAAATCAAGTATTCAAATTAATTCAAACATTCAACACACTTTGCAAAGAGTTTTGGTTCTGTTTAACAATATAAACCAAAGTCCAAAAATAAAATAAAATAATTTTATTTTAGAGTCCATTTATAATTAAATAAAATGGACACTAGTTAATAAATCAAAAGGGTTTTAATTTATTTAAAAACTCCATTTGAAATCTAAATATTTTCAAAACCAAATCAGTAGGTTTTATTTGAAAATAGAAGATACTTGGAAAACTTGTTTAAAATAAAATAACATTTTTATTTTAGGTTCCATTAATAATTAAATAAAATGGACCTTAGTTATTAAATCAAATAGGATAGGTTTTATTTAAATCTTTATTTTGAAATCTAAAATAAACCAAAAACACTTCAGTAGGTTTTAATTGAGAATATAAAATACTTGGAAAACTTTATTTAAAATAAATAAATAAGTTTTAGTGTTTATTTAAAATGGGAAAAGCCTTTACTTAAATAAAATTGGATATTAAATCCTTATTATTTTATGTAAATAAACCTTCAATATTTTTAATCAAAACAAAACATTTTATTTCAAAATATTGGCCAAGGTTTAATTTGGCTTTATAAAATAATCCTTATTTATATTTCTATCCTTTCATTTGAAAACCAAATCTTTTTATTAAAAGATTCAAAAATAGTAATTCCAAATATTTTTAACTTTATTGTTTATTTAACTTTTTAAATCCCTTTAGGATTTATCTTGATCAAAATAGGTTTGGAAGTTTCCAAATGGATTCAAAAAGTTTCTTCTCACCCTGAAAATCAACAAAGTTTTATTTTATTCATTTTATTTTTCACATTACAAGATTTGGAAAATCTTGGGATGTGACAGGATACCACCCTTAAAATAAATCTCGTCCCGAGATTTGGGAGGCTAGGGTTACAAGTAGGCTCAAAACATCTAGGGTACTACCACCCTTAAAAAAAATTCCAACTAAATTACATGTTGGCTTGCTTGGGATCTTGGTGTAACTTTCCTGGACAGAAGTTTGCATAGTGGCCTAGCTCCTTGCATTTGAAACATGTGACAAGGCTGAGATCTCTCATAGGCTTGTTTATCTTGTGTTTCATCTTTTTTGGACAGTTGCTTGCATAATTTCCTAGCTCTTTGCAGTTGTTGCACCACACTTGGCTAATATCTTTCTTTTCCTTGGGTAACAATTCTTCTTGTTTATTTCCTTGGTTCTTCTTCTTTTCTGGGCAATCACTGGCATAGTGTCCCTTCTCTTTGCAATTGTAACATTGCAACTGGCTTATGTCCTTCTTCTTCTTTTTGGGTCTCTCCAAAACTAGGAGTTCTTCTAGTTCATGCTCTTCATATCTCACCTCAAAGGTGAGAAATCTTTCTCTCTTCCTGGGGCATTGATCTTCATGTTATGCTCCTTGTCTCCACAAGTATTGCTAGCTTGGGTTCCTTCTGGAATAGCATCTTTGTCATCCTTGTTGTCATTAGCTCTTTGGGAAAAGTTTTCTCTCATGTTGATCACTTGAGTAACCAATCCTTGCATCAATTGGGTTTGAAGTTTAAAAATCGTTTGTATGGCTGGGTCTAGTCCATTGTTGTTGGCTAAAAGCTGAGTTGTCTCTTGGCTCAACTGGGTTTGGGTTACTATAAGTTCTCTCATGTGGTCCTCTTGGTTGTTGTTGGTGTCACCATCCTTGATGTTGGGGTTTCTTGGAGAAGTCAGCTGTGTGGGTTGGATTGGGATTAGAATAGGCAAAATATTTCTAAGGGAATAATTCTAATCACACACATCACAATTCACACAAGCAATGTGCAAGCAATCACAAACAAACATTCCACTCAAACAACAAGTTTCACGCATATTTTTAGGCAACCAAAAATATTTTTGTTACACCACCTAAGTTGGTGGGTTTGACTTAAACTAAATATGGTGGTCCATCTATATGGTTCACTTGTGATCTTTCCTTCCTTCTTGGTTGATTCTTCTTGCATGAGATTATGGTTCCTTTGGGAAAACTTTTGGTCACAAAAACTTCAAAGGTGAGGATGGCTCCTTCTAAGTTATGTTTCCTTAGTCTCCAATTCTTGAGCAAGATTTCTTGTCTCACTTGTAGTCCTTAGTGCTATCCAAGGTTGAAGTCCTTGGTGAAAATGCTGAAGATGTTGAAGTCATTAGAGTTGAAGAAGTTGAAGTCATTAGAGTTGAAGAAGTCCTTTGCACATGGTGTAGTCTTTGGCCATGGGGTAGGTTTTTCCATCAAGTTGAAATAGATGAGATGTAGAGTTGAAACCAAAATGGTTGAGGAAAGAGTTTACAAGATTGTTTGTAAATAAGTTTTGGAACAAATACAACTCCTATTTTTCTAAGGGTTTTTGTCCAATCCTAGGTTTACAAATCCTACAGGCAACAAGATGCTCTGATACCATCTGTAAGGGTCCCAACCTTTAATAAGGTAGAGTCCCCTGTGTTTACAATGCTAGTCCCTGGATCAATAGCTAGCATCCACATTTAAGATGTAATATCAAGAAACAAAGGTCATAATACAACTTTATAACCAGGAATAACATAATCTTATTACATCTTACATAGCTCATTTGGCTATTACATTACATTGCAGCAGAATAACTATAAGCATGGGTCCTTCATCTTCAAGGTGCCACAGGCAGACATGTTGGTTGTAGACTTTGTAATCCTAATCAACACACTTCACTAAATCAATCAAACCTGCAACATAACAAGTTACAACCAAAAGGGTCAATACATTTGAATTGTATTGGCAAGTGATACTATGGTAGTATAGTGGATTCTATCATCTATATGCATTTGGCTAAGTGGAGTTTAGGCTTGCATTGCTCAAAATATATTTTTCCTTAACATTTGAAAACACTAAGTTTTTGCTTGACAAAATCATTTTTCCCAATCAAAAGATTGAAGATCCTTTAACCCTTGTTCAAACACAAGTTTTTAACTTTGAAATTTGAATGATGAGATTCTTGATTGCTTCCATGTCTTGATGCTCAAATTGTCCTTTACCAGGGACATGGCTAAGTACTTAGATTTTACACTCTGCAGAGGTGGTGCACTTTCCCCACAAGACTTGGTTTCACCAAGACAAGATCTTTCAGAAGCCTTCCCTTAGACCACAATGGACGCGTTCCAACCTATCAAACTCTACCACCAACTGTCCATATGGCTAAGTTCTTGCAACCTATATTATCCAGGCAGAGCCCATAATGCCAAGTGGTTGCACTTGAAGCTTCTCACCATTTGACATCTCAAATCTCTTTGTTCCTGGGTGGCCATCCACAAGTGAGATACACAAGGTAAACCATAAACATGGGCCTTGTGAACCACTCAACCAAAATCCACCAAGCAATTACCATTCCACCCAGGTGATTCATTAACTTAGTTGTTTTATTAAACAAAAACACAAGTCCTCAGACTTAGAAATTTTTCCATAGTGTGAATGTATATTCCACCCTTGTTTTCTATTAGCTAAGCTAAGCATGATAGTAATGGAATCTTAACTTAGGAAGATGGTTCACTAAGGTTTCATCTACTAGGTTTTCCTATAGCATGGTTTATACTTAGCAAAATTCCATGCAAGTTTTACTTAGAGAAAATCACTAATGCATAGTGAAAGTAATGGGACAAAAAGTATGAAGCATAACTTGCCTTTTTGGTAGAGGGTATAAGTTCACTCCTTGTCCTTGCAACAATCACACTCTTCAAGTCACTACAAATCAATCAAGCAAGGCACAATCTCAATCTACCAATCAAGCAAAACATCACATAAAATGACAAAGTCAAAGTAATGCATACAAGCATGCCAAGGATTGTTTTATTTAGACAAATGGTTCCTAATGGGACATAAACATTTTAAAACACCTAATGGTCATTTTATAAAGTGGCAAAGTCATTTGAAAAGGATTTCATTTCCTAAACCATTTTCAAAACAAAGTATCATTTTATGTGGTGCAGAAATGTTTTTACTAAGGCATTAATCTATAAGGTTCACCAAATATGTTTTCAAACCATAAAACTGGGTGTTTGGGGTCAGAGTGTTTAAAACAAAACATTTCCCAAAAGTTTTCTTCCAAAACCATTTTTAATAAATAAACTATATTTTTATTTGGCTAGAATTGGTTTTAAATCAAAGAAACATTCTTTTCCTTCACCAAATACATTTTTGAAACCACAAAGTGTTTCCTATGGTCAGTAGGTTCAAATCACACCATTTTCCAAATATTTTATCCCCAAAATCATTTTTGAACAATTTTTACAATCTAAACAAGCATACAAATGTTTATGCAAAAACAAACCATTTAACAGAAACTTTTTTACTAAACAAATGGCATGGTTGGCTAGGGCTTGTTCCACTGATTCCATTGATATAAAGTTTGTAATTTTTGGATGTGTGGATCAAAAGTTATACCAATTACAAATTTGCATTCTAATCAGATCAAAAGTCTGTTTTAAATCAATTCCAGTCCATGTGGCAGTTTTTGATTGGACAATAACGGTTCGCTCGGATTGGTTACGGGGTGCGTTGGATCTAACTGAAAACATGAGGCACAGATGGACGCGTACCCCTTCGGCTAAGGATCTATCGTGAGCGTCGGATCAAGATCCTATGGTGCACAGCGTGCCAGCCATAGATGGGCGGCGCTGCGGTGGCTACTGGCGGCGGAGCGGCCAGACGGTGGCAGCGTTGGCGATACAAGAAGCAAGGGCGGCTGGGGAGATACTCACAGTGATCGCGGCATCGTGATGATTCTTAATGTGTGGTTCGTTTGTCGAGGGGCGCTCTGGTCCGACGTGGATTGCTCACCGGAGTCCACACGGCGGCGGGCGTGCTCTGGAGATCGTCGAGGGCGAGGATGGAGGGCACCCTAGGACAAACGGGAGGCACCCGTTAGGTTCGCAAGAGCATGGCGATCATTATCGTGTCCACGGGGAAGAGAGGGGAGGTCTGGTTTACCTAGGAGACGTCGCCGCAGTTGGAGACAGACGGCGGCGCTGGCTCGGGGTGACGCTGTCGAGCTTGCAGAGCTCGCGCGGGTGAGATGGCGATGCGAAAAGGTGCGCCAGGGCTTGGGGAGTATGCGAGTGTGGTCAAGGAGGCGAGGGGTGGCAGGACATGGCCGGAATCGAGGGAAAGTTCGTCGGTGGCAGTGAGGTTCGAAGAGGAATCAGGGCGGCATGGGGGCATGCTAATGTGGGGTGACAGAGGGGAAATGGAGAGGAGGCATGGGCGTTTAAGCTTGTGTGATCAAGGCGAGTAATGGTGGCCGCGTTAAGACGAATTAAACCGGAGGAATCAACGGCAGGAGCGGGGAAGAACTAGTCGCGGGTGTAGACGATGAACAGGAGAGGGTGGGGTCGGCTGGTCAGTGAGAAAGGGAGTGAGGGGAATGGGTCCACCGGTCAGTTGCTCTGCGGGTGAGACTTTAGGTGAAAAACGTTTCGCAGAGGGGGAGAGAGACTGGGCTGGTACTGGGCTTACTGGGCTTGGTCGGCTGGGCTGTGGCTGACTTCATTTTTTTTTTCAAATGCTTTTTCTTTTTCTGTTTCTATTTTCTGTTTTGAAATTCAAACAACAAATCAAGTATTCAAATTAATTCAAACATTCAACACACTTTGCAAAGAGTTTTGGTTCTGTTTAACAATATAAACCAAAGTCCAAAAATAAAATAAAATAATTTTATTTTAGAGTCCATTTATAATTAAATAAAATGGACACTAGTTAATAAATCAAAAGGGTTTTAATTTATTTAAAAACTCCATTTGAAATCTAAATATTTTCAAAACCAAATCATTAGGTTTTATTTGAAAATAGAAGATACTTGGAAAACTTGTTTAAAATAAAATAACATTTTTATTTTAGGTTCCATTAATAATTAAATAAAATGGACCTTAGTTATTAAATCAAATAGGATTGGTTTTATTTAAATCTTTATTTTGAAATCTAAAATAAACCAAAAACACTTCAGTAGGTTTTAATTGAGAATATAAAATACTTGGAAAACTTTATTTAAAATAAATAAATAAGTTTTAGTGTTTATTTAAAATGGGAAAAGCCTTTACTTAAATAAAATTGGATATTAAATCCTTATTATTTTATTTAAATAAACCTTCACTATTTTTAATCAAAACAAAACATTTTATTTCAAAATATTGGCCAAGGTTTAATTTGGCTTTATAAAATAATCCTTATTTATATTTCTACCCTTTCATTTGAAAACCAAATCTTTTTATTAAAAGATTCAAAAATAGTAATTCCAAATATTTTTAACTTTATTGTTTATTTAACTTTTTAAATCCCTTTAGGATTTATCTTGATCAAAATAGGTTTGAAAGTTTCCAAATGGATTCAAAAAGTTTCTTCTCACCCTGAAAATCAACAAAGTTTTATTTTATTCATTTTATGTTTCACATTACAAGATTTGGAAAATCTTGGGATGTGACAATAGTATTTTCCAATAAAAGCATCTTTGCACTTAGTCCAAGAATCAATACTATTTTTAGGCAAGGATAGCAACCATTCTTTAGCTTTTCCTCTCAAGGAAAAAGGAAAAAGCTTGAGCTTAATAATATCTCCATCTACATCCTTATACTTTTGCATCTCACAAAGTTCAACAAAGATATTCAGATGGGCAGAAGGATCATTAGAACCAGCACCAGAAAATTGCTCTCTCATAACAAGATTCAACAAAGCAGGCTTAATTTTATAAAAGTTAGCATCAGGAGCAGGTGGAGCAATAGGTGTGCTAAGGAAATCATTGCTGTTGGTGCTAGTAAAGTCACACAACTTGGTGTTCTCAGCAGAGTTCATTTTGGAAAAGGTGGGCAAGCTAAAAACAGCAGCAGTAGCTAGAGAAGGAACTATTTTTTTTTGTGTTTTTGAATAAAGAAAGCAAACCAAACTAGACTATTTTTTTTGGAAAGAGGGAAACAAAACCAAGCAAAAGAAACAAAACAAACTAAAAAAAAGTAAAGAGAAAGGAAGTGAAGTACTCCCATTGTGAAGAAGTCCTTAGCCTCCCCGGCAACGGCGCCAGAAAATAGCTTGATGGCGCCCAGCACTTGTCGTGGAACGCTTTGTTGGAAACCCCAAGAGCAAGGTATGAAGCAGCACATCAGCAAGTTTCCCTCAGTAAGAAACCGAAGTTATCGAACCAGTAGGAGGAAGGAAACGTCACACAGGTGTTGCAAGCAACGCGGAGACCCACACAACACAAACTCAAGACTTTGCCCCAACGAATCAGTGAGGTTGTCAAGCTCACCGGTTTGCTGTAACAAAGGATTAAACGTATGGTGTGGACGGTAATGGTTTGCAACAAGTAAACAAGTAACAGTGTAAGATGTATCAATGGTAAAGATTGGACCGGGGTCCATAGTTCACTAGAGGTGCTCTCCTTAGATAAACAACATGGCATGAAGGGTAAACAAATTTGGTTTTCAAATGAAAGGGTATGATGCGTGAGTAGTTCCACCTTGGACTATGGGTCCATGTAGTAGCTAGATGGTTGTATCTCCTCCTTTGTGCTTTCATGTATAGATCTTGTGAGCTCCGTTCATGATCAATATCTAATCTATTTGTGATCATGCATGTTGTGTTTGCGGGGATCCGATGGATATTGAGATTATTATGTTGGTTTGATTAATGGTTTTATCTTTATGATTCTATCATGTCTATGTTGTTTGTGATCTTGCATGCTCTACGTTGCTAGTGGTTATCTTGGCCAAGTAGTTGCTAGTTACTCAAAGAGGGGGTATTTATGCTCAATAGTGGGTTCATGCCTCTAGTTTCCAAGGGAAGTGACAATAATCTCTTCGGTTGTAGATGTGCTGTTACTACTAGGGAGAAAACAACGGTCTCTTGTTCATGGAACATGTGGACTATTTACCTTACACACTTTGCTTAAAGCAGATGTCTGTTGCTTGCAACTTAATACTGGAGGGGGTTCGGATGATAACCTGAAGGTGGACTTCTAGTCATAGATGCAGTTGGATGGTAGTCTATGTATATTGTTGTATTGCCCAATTATCCTCATAGGATCTTTCTAACTAGTAATTGCATTGTTATGCCTTGCTCAGTTCCTGTCAATTGCCTCGCTGTAATTTGTTTACCCTTCATGCCATGTTCTTTATTTAAGGAAAGCACCTCTGGTGAACTGTGGACCCCGGTCCAATCTTTACCATTGATACATCTTCCACTGTTACTGTTTACTTGCTGCAAACCATTACCTTCCACACCATATGTTTAATCTTTTGTTACTGTTGGAATTATGCCCTAGAGGCAATAATAAAGATGTTATTATTATAATTCTTGTTCATGATAAAGTTTATATTCCATGCTAGAATTGTATTAAGCGGAAACTTTAATACTTGTGTGGTTTGTGAACAACACCGTGTCCCTAGTACGCCTCTATGGACTAGCTCATTGATCAATGATGGTTAAGGTTTCCTAACCATAGACATGAGTTGTCAATTGATAATGAGATCATATCATTGGGAGAATGATATGATGGATGACTCCAAACTAAGCGAAGCAATTAGATCGTGTCATCGTGTTTGTCTTTGCGAAGCTTTTCTTATGTCAAATATTGTATTCCTTAGACCATGAGATAATACAACTCCCTGGTATCGGAAGAAAGCTTTGAGGTCATCAAACGTCATCCTATGAGAGGGTGATCATAAAGGTGTCTCTCAGGTGATCGGAAAGTATCTGTTGGGTTGTATGTATCGAGATGGGATTTGTCCCTCCCAAGTCAGAGAGATATACTTCAGGCCCAATCGGTAATCGATATCAACACCGCTTGCAAGCATGTGGTTAAGGAGTTAATCACAAAGTGAAATCGGATTACGGAACGAGTAAAGTACTTGCTGTGAACGAGATTGAACTAGGTATGTGCATGCAACGATCAAATCTCGGGCAAGTAAAATATCGCGAGACGAAGGGAATATATATATGGGATTGATTGAATCCTGGCATCGTGGTTCATCTGATATGATCATCGATGAATGTGTGGGAGTCAATATGGGTTTCCAGACCCCGTTGTTGATTATTGATAGAAGATCATGTCTGCATATTCTCGAACCCGCAGGGTCACACACTTAACGTGTCTCGACGCTAGGATAGATTGGATAATTGGTTTATGAGTTTTTGTTCGGAGTCTCGGATGGGATCCGGGACATCACGAGAGGTTCCGGAGTGGTCCGGAGAATAAGATTCATATAAGGCAGTGCAGTTTTTGGAGTTCGGAATTGTTCCGGGTTAATCGGTATTGTACCGGAAGCTTCTAGAACCTTCCGGAAGGGGACCAACGTGGCCCCACCTTCCGGGAGGGGGCATGGGCCTATGAGGGAGTACCCTGGCCACATTGGGCCAGGGGCACAAGGCCCCATAGGGCCCAGCCGACCAAGAGAGGTTTAAACTCTAGATAGACCTTCTAGAAGGGGGGGTTTCCTTGCCCCCCACTCCTCCTCCTTTGGGGCCGCCGGTTTGGGCTTGGGGGAGGGGCTAGGGCTGCTCCCCACCCCTCTATATAAAGGGTGCTGGGGGCGCACCACCCCTACACCTTCCCCTCCAACCCTAGCCGCCCTGCTGCCCTTCCTCTCTCCCTCCCGACTGTTTGTAGGCGAAGCCCTGCTGCAGAAATTCTCCACCATATACACCACGCCGTCATGTTGTAGATCCAATCCGTATCTCCACCATACTTGCTGGACCGAGGAAGGAGGAGACGTCGAGGTGCTGCACGTGTGCATCTCACGGAGGCACCGCCACTTGTGGTGCTAGATCGGATCGGATCGCGAGGAGGAGAAGCGAGTACGACTACATCACCCACGTTAACGAGCGTTCCGCTGTCTGAATCTTCAAGGGTATGAAGATCTAATCCAATCTCTCGTTGTTTGCATATCCTAGATTAGATCTTGGCTTTCCCTCTGTTAGCATCCGTAGAAAATTTTGATTTACTATGCCGCGAAACCCCTCGGTGGTATCGAGCTAGATCTATGCGTAGATGTGTTTCACGAGTAGAGCAACATGGTTGTTCGGGCGTTGATGTTTTCTGTTGCAAGCCTCTTGTTTGTGTTCTTCTTATGACGCGGATAGTGAGATTGAAGCGGTCCAGGCCAACCTTACGCGACGTCGTTCGCGAGACCGGCTCCGCACTTGACGTGTGGCTTGTTCCACACATGCGGCTGGTGGATGTCAGTTTCTCTCACTATAGTTGTCATGGGATTAACACCGGAGTTTGGCAACCATAATATCACCGTTGTGGCTTTCCGTAGGTAAGAATCGTTCTTATCATCTACTCCCATAAGCCACGTAAAACATGCAACAACAAAGTAGAGGCGTCTAACTTGTTTTTGCAGGGAGTGTTTTCTGTGATATGGTATGGCCCAAGATGTGATGTGTATAATGTATGCGATGATCATGGTTTGTAATGTTTCACGACTTGCATTTAGATGAGTACACAACCGGCAGGAGCCATATGGTTGTCTTTATAATTGTGTATGACCTATGTGTCAACTTCTTATGCGCCATGTAATAGTTTCACTTTATCGCTAAGTAGTTAGCAATAGTTGTAGTTGCTATTAGTGGTGGAGGCAATCATGGTGGAGTGATGGAGATCATGCCGGAACACACAAGATGGAGATCATTGCGCGAAGATTGGCTATACCATGTCACATTAAAGTTATATGCATGTGTTTTTTATCCTTTTATGTATCTTATCATGCTTAGATCGCGACGGTTGCATTATAAGATGACTCCTCACTTAAAGATCAAGATAAAAACTGTGTTCTCCCCAAGTATGCACCGTTGCGAAAGTTCGTCGTGTCCAAGCATCACGTGATGATCGGGTGCTATAGAATCTACGCTCACATACAACGGGTGCAAGCCAGTTTTGCACACACGGAAATACTTGGGTCTAACTTGACGAGCCTAGCATGTACAGACATGGCCTCGGAACACATGAACCGAAAGGTTGAGCATGAGTCATATGAATGATATGATCGACACTTCGTTTTCCACCATTGAAACCACATCTCTTCTCGTGAAGATCGGATTAGGTGTCGTGAATTTGGATCGTGTTCGCCAAACAACTTGAGGGATGTTGAATTTAGTGGGAGTTCATCTAGTAATTTGATTAAGTTGAACTATTTATCATGAACATAGTCTAAATTGTACTTGCAAATACTGTAGATCACATGGCCAAGTCCAACTTCAACTTCAACGTTTTTGCTGAGAAGGAAAAGCTTAGAAACAATGGGTCTAACTTCACCAATTGGTTCCGCATTCTGAGAATCATTCTCGCTGGCGGACAAAAGGACTATGTCCTTGAGAAAGCGCTAGGTGACGCCCCTGCTATAGATGCGCCGGCTGATGAAAAAGTTGTTTATCAGTCGCGCAAGGATGATTATGATTTGATTAAGATCGCCATGTTGTTTGCTATGGAATCAGACCTTCAAAATCGTTTTGAAGACTATCCGGGGCCCTTTGAGATTCTCGAGGAGCTGAAAACCATGTTTCAGACTCAGGCCCATTCTGAGATATATGAGATCTCTGAGAAGTTCTTTAATTGCAAGATGGAGGAAGGGAGTTCCGTTAGTGAGCACGCCATTAAGATGTCGGGCTACACTCAACGCCTTGAGAAACTGGACTGCAAGATTCCAGAGGAGCTCAAGATTGACAGAGTTATGCAATCACTCCCTCCTAGCTACAAAAGTTTTGTAGTTGCTCACAATCAGATTGGTTCCACTGATATGATCACTGAGCTCTTCGCTAAGCTGAAAGTTGCGGAGGTGGATACTAAGAAAAATAATCATGCGTTGATGGTCAACAAGCCCCCCACCTTTAAGAAAGGTAAGGGTGCAAAGAAGCCCTTCAAGAAAGGCGGCGGCAAGCGCGTTGCCCCTGCTGAGAAGAAGCTCAGGTCTGGTCCTAAGCCGGACACTGAGTGCTTCTATTGCAAGGACAAGGTTCACTGGAAGCGCAACTGTCCGAAGTACTTAGCGGACAAGAAGGCTGGCACCATCAAAGGTATATTTGATATACATGTTATTGATGTTTTCCTTACTAGCCCTCGTTGTAGTGCCTGGGTATTTGATACTGGTTCAGTTGCTAATATTTGTAACTCGAAACAGGAGCTACGGAATAGACGGCAGCTTGCGAGGGATGAGGTGACGATGCGCGTTGGCAACGGATCAAGAGTTGATGTGATGGTCGGCACGCTCTCCTTAGTTTTACCTTCGGGATTAGTTTTAAACCTTAATAAGTGTTATTATGTGCCTGCGTTGAGCATGAACATTATTTCTGGATCTTGTTCATTGCAAGACGGTTATTCATTTAAATCGGAGAATAATGGTTGTTCTATTTATATGAGTAACATCTTTTATGGTCATGCACCTATTGTGAATGGTTTATTTCTTCTAAATCTCGAAAGGGATGAAACACACATCCATAATATTGAGGCTAAGAGATGCAAAGTAGATAGTGATAATACTACTTATTTGTGGCACTGTCGTCTAGGTCATATTGGTGTAACACGCATGAAGAAACTCCATTCTGATAGACTTTTGGAGTCTCTTGATTTTGAATCATTTGACACATGCGAACCATGCCTCATGGGCAATATGATCAAAACCCCGTTCTCCGGTATGATGGAGCGAGCAACGGACTTGTTGGAAATCATACATACTGATGTATGCGGACCGAGGAGTGTTTCGACGCGCCGTGGATATCGCTATTTTCTCACTTTTACCGATGACTTAAGTAGATATGGGTATATCTATTTAATGAAACATAAATCTAAAACGTTTGAAAAGTTCAAAGAATTTCAGAATGAAGTGGAGAACCATCGTAACAGAAAGATTAAGTTTCTACGATCTGATCGTGGAGGTGAATATTTGAGTTATGATTTTCTCACGCATCTTAAAGCAAGTGGAATCATTTCACAACTCACGCCACCCGGAACACCACAGCGCAATGGTGTGTCTGAACGCCAGAACCGAACCCTATTAGATATGGTCCGATCGATGATGTCTCTTACTGATTTGCCGTTATCATTTTGGGGTTATGCATTAGAAACCGCTGCATTCACTTTAAATAGGGCACCATCTAAATCCGTTGAGACAACACCATATGAACTGTGGTTTGGTGCTAAACCTAAGTTGTCGTTTCTTAAAGTTTGGGGATGCGAAGCTTACGTCAAGAAGTTGATGCCGGACAAGCTCGAACCCAAAGCGGAGAAATGCGTCTTCATAGGATACCCTAAGGAAACTATTGGGTACACCTTCTATCACAAAATCGAAGGCAAAGTGTTTGTCACAAAGAACGGTTCCTTTCTTGAGAAGGAGTTTCTCTCGAAAGAAGTGAGTGGGAGGAAAGTAGAGCTAGACGAGGTTATTGAACCTTCTCTTGAGTTGGAGAGTAGTGCAGCACCTGAAATTGTTCCAGTGCCGCCTGCACCAACAATAGAGGAAGCTAATGACAAGGATCATGAAGCTTTGGACGATGCTGCTACTGAACGTCGCAGGTCGACAAGGTTGCGTGCCCTCACAGTGATATGGCAACCTGTCTTGTCTTGTTAGTAGAAGACGGTGAACCTCGAGCTATGAGGAAGCGATGATGAGCCGGACTACGAAATGGCTAGAAGCCATGAAATCCAGGGATCCATGAGCTAAAACCAAGTATGGACTTTGGTGGACCCTCCTAGCGGCCGAAAGGCCGTTGAGTGCAAATGGATCTTCAAGAAGAAAATGGACGGATGGTAATGTTACCGCCTATAAAGCACGGCTTGTCGCGAAGGTTTTCGGCAAGTTCAAGGTGTTGACTACGATGAGACTTTCTCTCCGTAGCGATGTTTAAGTCCATTCGGATTTTATTAGCAATTGCTGCGTTTCATGATTATGAAATATGGCGGATGGATGTCAAGATTGCGTTCCTCAATGGCAACATTGATGAAGAGTTGTATATGATGCAACCAAGGTTTGTCGATCCTAAGGATCGATAAAGTATGCAAACTTCAAGGTTCCATTTATGGACTGAAGCAAGCATCTCGGAGTTGGAACCTTCGTTTTGATCAAGTGATCAAGAGCTTTGGATTTGTTCCAAATTGCTCTGACTTGTATCTACAAGAAAGTGAGTGGGAGCTCGGTGACGTTTACGGTACTATATGTGGATGACATATTGATTATTGGAAATGACATCAACATGCTTAACGATGTGAAGAGTTATTTGAACAAGTGTTTTCAATGAAAGACCTAGGTGAAGTCGCTTATATATTGGGCATCAAAATCTATAGAGATAGACAAAGACGGCTGATAGCTTTAAGCCAGAGTACATACCTAGACAAAGTTCGAAAAGGTTCGTAATGGATAAGGCAAAGAAAGGTTCAAAGGCCTATGTTGTCAGGTAAGATGTTGAGCAAGGCTCAGTGTCCAGCTACGGTAAATGATAGGGAAGCTATGAGCAAAGTGCCTTATGCCTCGGCCATAGGTTCCATCATGTATGCCATGCTGTGTACTAGACCGGATGTGTCCAATGCTCTTAGTTTGACGAGTAGATATCAAAGTGATCCAGGAGTGGAACACTGGACAGCCGTGAAGAACATCCTAAAGTACCTAAATAGGACTAAAGAAATGTTCTTAGTCTATGGGGGTGATGAACAGCTCGTCGTAAAAGGTTACGTCGATGCTAGTTTCGACACCGACAAGGATGATTCTAAATCTTAGACAGGATACGTTTATATTTTGAATGGATGAGCTGTGAGCTGGAGAAGCTGCAAGCAAAGCGTGATCGCGGGATCTACAGTAGAAGCGGAATACATGGCTGCTGCAGAAGCGTCAAGTGAAGGAGTTTGGATCAGGAACTTCATCACTGAGCTTGCTGTGGTTCCAAGTGCATTGGACCCACTGGAGATATTGTGTGACAACACTGGCGCCATAGCACTCGCTAAGGAACCAAGATATCATCCAAAGACCAAGCATATCAACCGCAAGTTTCATATAATCCGAGATTATATAGCAGATGGATATCTGAAGATTAGCAAAGTACATACAAATCTGAATGTCGCAGGTCCATTGACTAAACCTCTTCCACGTGTAAAACATGATCAGCACCTCAGTGCCATGGGTGTGAGATTGTTGCCAGATGTAAACTAGATTATTGACTCTAGTGCAAGTGGGACACTGTTGGAATTATGCCCTAGAGGCAATAATAAAGATGTTATTATTATAATTCTTGTTCATGATAAAGTTTATATTCCATGCTAGAATTGTATTAAGCGGAAACTTTAATACTTGTGTGGTTTGTGAACAACACTGTGTCCCTAGTATGCCTCTATGGACTAGCTCATTGATCAATGATGGTTAAGGTTTCCTAACCATAGACATGAGTTGTCAATTGATAATGAGATCATATCATTGGGAGAATGATATGATGGACAGACCCAAAATAAGTGAAGCAATTAGATCGTGTCATCGTGTTTGTCTTTGCGAAGCTTTTCTTATGTCAAATATTGTATTCCTTAGACCATGAGATAATACAACTCCCTGGTATCAGAAGAAAGCTTTGAGGTCATCAAACGTCATCCTCTGAGAGGGTGATCATAAAGGTGTCTCTCAGGTGATGATCGGAGAAAGTATCATTGGGTTGTATGTATTGAGATGGGATTTGTCCCTCCCAAGTCGGAGAGATATACTTCGGGCCCACTCGGTAATCGATATCAACACCGCTTGCAAGCATGTGGTTAAGGAGTTAATCACAAAGTGATATCGGATTACGGAACGAGTAAAGTACTTGCTGTGAACGAGATTGAACTAGGTATGACGGTACCGACGATCAAATCTCGGGCAAGTAAAATATCGCGAGACGAAGGGAAAATATATATGGGATTGATTGAATCCTGGCATCGTGTAACACCCTCAGAATCGGCCCTATGCAAGTTTTAGCGAAACCCGCCAAACCCGCATAGAAACGATTCGAAGGTGCCCGAGCACTTTTAAGTGGGTGGAAAACAAAGTAATAACATTACACAACAGTCCTCGATGGGACCCACAGAACAGATATAGATACAACACGACTCCATGAGTCAAGAATACAAATATACGGTACAAAGATCCAAATCACCTTGAAAACGATAGTGCGTCCAGCTACGGACAAGATGCAAATGGGGCTAAGAGCCCTGAAGAATAACCAATGGCGTCCATAACCTGCCTGTGCCAAGCGGAAGGTTAACCACGCTAACGGCGTCGATCTCAAAACCTGCTTAAACAAAAGGGGTCTTGACAAAGGGCAAAGGAAAAAGAAGGAGCGTCGATCTTGAGGCCAAGACAGCGAGACTAGAATTGGCGGTCCTCGCCTACATAGGTATGGTGGTGGCATGCAGCGATGCACTAAACAACCTATAGAGACTCGATACAATGGCGGCTATCGAGAGAGGGTGAGAAAGACCTATTCGGATCCAACTTGATACTATCATCAAACAAACCCATCTGGCGTTTCCCTCGAGACCAAACGAGGAAGTCAACCGAGGAACTCACACGGTTGGCGTTTACTTATTCGATTATAGTTGCGGCACTTTACTAGTCAGGTTTAGATAATCGTCCTGATAAAGTAAGCAGTGGGCACTTTTAGTTAACCATTCCGTTATAGTGGCAACACTTACTAGTCAGATACAATTAGCATGAGATAACCCCAAAACCCAACAGTTGTTGGTAATTTTGCTTAGCCATTCATTTGTAGTGAAGCGATTACTAGTCAAATCGGATACAAGTCAATTTATAACAATAAACTTTAGTTATAGTTGTCTATGATCAAACCGTGCTCCAAGTCGCATCGGACACGGCTTCTCGAAAAGATTTAACCTAGGGTGCACCAAAGTATCCACAGCACTTGACCCTTTTGCGGATCGGTTAACATACACCCATCGGTATGTCGGGGCCTAAGTCACGACGTTCCCACCAAAGCAAGCACGGGGCCACCCACTAAGTACACCATAGCAAAGTCGGCCGGTCTCCGAGACGGACTTAGGGTTTGGGTAGGCAGTGTGAACGACAAATCCCCAAACGGGGACTGTCGACACCGCGAAAACGTGTCCCGATCCTAAACAGTGCAGGTGCTATCAGTCGCACAATTTAAATAAAGCAGTAAAGCATGGCATAGGTACAGGATAGTAAATAAAACATCAAACTAGTTGTGGCCCCCAGTACAATACTTTGAAATCAGGTAATAATCAATGGGGGGCCCATATCTCCCCACCTGTGGTTAGCGCGCTCGATCTCGGAACAGGTGTCAAGAACTCGGGTCCTACGGGACACAAGTGGGCGTTCGGAAAACCAACATTACCTATCACCCACCGATGCCTCTGCTTAATTCAATTTTAGTTGTTAAACAGGAATTAAAGTGAAACAATAATTAAAGCCATGATCATCTCCAACGTCAACATGCGGCAATCCTCCAACAATTGTGGTACTTGACGACAAGCAAAACACTTGAGCAAGCGACTACGACACGCGGATCCAACTATCTACCAAACAACAGGTAATAGGATGTGTCCAAGGCTATATATGGCTGCAAGGGATATCACGGGTACGAAAACTAGAGCATCGCAACACAGATAGCAAAGATCAACAGGAGGGAATAAATACTAGAAAAGTAAGATAGGTAGAAAGGGGGAGATGCTCGCCTGAAAACATTGTCGAAGGGTTCAACCGATGATCGGGGCGAAGCGCACATCAACTCAACGGCCTTATCCGCGAAGAAGCAAAACACTAGAAGAAACACCAGATGCAATATTTAATACAACGGCAGAAGATCGGCATGATGCATGTATGATGAATGGCATGGCAAAGATGCGATGCAATTAGGTCATATTAAGTGGAACCAGGGTCCCGACAATGGATTATATGGTTCGAGTTGTTTATCTACCCCGCAATTTAGATGTTGTTTAACAAGGCAGGAGATAGCACCGGTTCGCTACACAAGTTTAAATGAGGCCAATATGAGACTAGATTTGCCCGCATATGGGCCCCATATTTAATTATTAGGTGAATCGGCATAAGGCCCCCAAACCACATGATAATATGCATGCGAGTATGACAATTTAATATGCGACAATGTTATATTTCATTTATAAAATAGGGTTGGCGGGAAGGGGTTCACACATTAGGGCCTCGACGAACTTGGGGTTCCGGGGTCGGTCTCAGGGTCCAGGGTTCGACGGATCGGTCTCGACGGGATCGTTCTCGGATATCGGGGGTAGTTCTTGTCGCGTCCGGGAAGCAGGACTTGGGTCGGTGTCGGGGCGCGTCGGATTCTTCCGGGTGGGTGCCGTCCTTGTTGTCGCGAAGGTCTTGTCGGGCCGGCGTATCGGGTCGGTCTTGGCGTCCGGGAAGCGGTACTTGTCGCACCTGCGATCGTCGGGTCATGTCGACGGTCATTGCGTTCAAGGTGGCGAACTTGCCGTTCCGGGTATCTTCGGCCCTCGGATCCGAGAGTGGGGGTGCTTGTCGTCTGCGTCCTTCGAGGTCATGTCGTGGTACTTGTCATCCATGATGAAGGTCTTGTCTATGGTTCGTCAGTGCTTCCGGTCTTGGTCCTTTGCGAAGAACTTGTCGACGAGATAAGGGGCCGAGACGAACTTGGTGGTCCCGAGGCTACGGTTCGAGGGAACTTGGCATCCATCTAGACGATCTTGTCGGTTCCTTGTCGAAGACCAAGGCGTCGCCACCAGACAGGCTCGAGAGAGCGACGCCACGGCTGGTGAAGAGCTCGAGGACGGGTCCTGCACGGCTGCAAGGCAACAGGAGGCGGCCGAGAGGGGACCGCGCTGCAGCGACCTAGGCGGCAGAGCACCACGGACGCTGTGGGTCGCCTCGAGGGCGAGCCGGGAGGAGGCATCTTGCGGAGGGGGCTGCTGCGCCGGGAACACGACATGTGAGCTTCGCGGAGCTTGCTCAGGCGAGAGGAAGAGGACCGCAGGCGGGGCAGCAGGGGGTGCGGGGCTCGGGCGATTGTGGCCGGAGACGGCAGGAGGAACCGCAGCGGCTTGCGCTTGGGGAGGTCGGCGAGGGGCCGGGAGGGTCGGCAGCGGAGGCGGCGCGGAGCGGGCGGCTGGGAGGCTGCCGAGCCGGGCAGGTGGCTTGGTCGAGAGAGGCGGGCTCGCAGGGAGGACGAGGCGCTGGCGGAGGGTTGCAGTGGCGGAAGCGGCGGGTAGAGGCGGTGAGGAAGCTCGGCGGGAGGAAGATGGTGCTGGTGCTGCGGAGGAGGAGCGGGAGGCAGCGTCAGGCGGCCAAGGAGAAGGCAGGTGGAGCGGGAGGAGGGAGGCCGGCAGGCGGAGCGAGGAGGAGGCGCTGATCGCCGAGGCGGGAGCCGGGAGTCCGGGAGGCAGGGCTCGGTTGGGCAGAATGGGAAGGAGAAAGGAGGGAGTGGCGGGCCCGTGGGGTGGGGCCAGGGGGCGCGTGGCGTGCGGTTGGTGGGGGGGAGTGCGTGTGTGTGTTGTGTGGCTGGGGAGGGTGTATGCTGTTGTGTGGTGGAGGAGAGAGGGAAGGGAGAGAGAGGAAGGCCACGTGGCAGCGCCGGGTTGGTGGGAAGCTGGGGGTGGCTGATGTGGCGTCTGGTGATTGGTTGGGGTGAGGTGGAGGCTGGGTGTGGGTAGGGTTTTAGGTAGCTGTAGGATTTAGAGGGGCTGGTTTGGGGTGGACCGATTTAGTTTCTGGGGGTGGTCGTTCGGGTCGGTCGGCCCGTTCGACTGCCCCCACTAAAATAATTTAAATTTTATTTATTCTAAAACACGGCTTTCGCAACCCGATAGCCGACAACAAAAATAATTCCGGAGAACCGGTGTTTGGCGTTTGAATAAAAGACGGGGCGTTTTAGAAAACAAAACAGGATTTGCGAAAATAGTTTTATGCAAACAATGCATGATGATGACGAAGCAATGCACAAATTCAACGCGATTTTCTAGTAGTGGTTTTGCGGGATGCCACAATTCGACACCACTAACAAAGGATCTCGCCCTCGAGATCCGCCTCATGGTACCGGAAGGAAAGGTCGGCGATCTGCGTCTTCTCGCTTCGTGTAGATTCTCGCGACACCACTAACAAGAGGTCGTTGTCCCTGTTCGTCAAGAGAACACTCCGGATAAACAACGGACGAAGTTAAAAGGTAAGGCCACCTCTAACTTCCATGGAAGGAGTAGAGTTGCATCGACCTACCATTCAATATACAAAAGCAAATGATAAGAGTAGTGGTATGGTCGCGACTCCATCCCGCACTCAAAGCATTACTCTGTACACGAACAGATAGATTGTGCAACCAACCCTCAAGATTCAGACTGAAGATCTCGACAAGCGAGGTTCGGATCAAAGGAGTGATGCAGACTCTGCATCAGATCTGGCGTAGAGGATGTCGTTGCGGCGGAAAACACCGGAAGGCGCAAACAAGGAACAAAGAATGATAACACCGTAGACGGATTCCTCAGGCAGCTTGAACACCGGATGATAGAACATCGTTACCAAAGGAGGAAGCGAAACCCTGAAGGTACGACGGAAACCCAACCACGAGAAATCCTGGACTCGCAGAAAAGATAAGAGGTGGATTCAAAACACGCTGAGGTGAGAGGAGAGCAGCAGAGGGGTAAGGAGTAAAATCAGACCTAATCAGAACTATCCAACCGATTTTCAAAAATAGTTTTGACACTGTACTTCGGCCGTTAGCTAGGTTATCCTACAGGCTGGACTTGTGGGGTATCGCAACTGCTGTGCTCTGATACCACTCTGTAACACCCTCAGAATCGGCCCTATGCAAGTTTTAGCGAAACCCGCCAAACCCGCATAGAAACGATTCGAAGGTGCCCACCAGGCACTTTCGTGCGGGTGGAAAACAAAGTAATAACATTACACAACAGTCCTCGATGGGACCCACAGAACAGATATAGATACAACACGACTCCATGAGTCAAGAATACAAATATACGGTACAAAGATCCAAATCACCTTGAAAACGATAGTGCGTCCAGCTACGGACAAGATGCAAATGGGGCCAAGAGCCCTGAAGAATAACCAATGGCGTCCATAACCCTGCCCAGGCCAAGCCGGAAGGTTAACCCTGCTAACAGCGTCGATCTCAAAACCTGCTTAAACAAAAGGGGTGCCGACAAAGGGCAAAGGAAAAAGAAGGAGCGTCGATCTTGAGGCCATTACGGCGAGACTAGAATTGGCGGTCCTCCTACATAGGTATGGTGGATCGAAGCAGCGGCAGCATGCACTAAACAACCTATAGAGACTCGATACAACTGGCGGCTATCAGAGAGGGGTGAGAAAGACCTATTCGGATCCAACCTGATACTATCATCAAACAAACCCATCCTGGCGTTTCCCCTCGAGACCAAACGAGGAAGTCAACCGAGGAACTCACATAGTTGGCAGTTTTACTTATTCAGTTATAGTTGCGGCACTTTACTAGTCAGGTTTAGATAATCGTCCTGATAAAGTAAGCAGTGGGCACTTTTAGTTAACCATTCCGTTATAGTGGCAACACTTACTAGTCAGATACAATTAGCATGAGATAACCCCAAAACCCAACAGTTGTTGGTAATTTTGCTTAGCCATTCTGTTGTAGTGAAGCAGATTACTAGTCAAATCGGATACAAGTCAATTTATAACAATAAACTTTAGTTATAGTTGTCTATGATCAAGCACTGTGCTCCAAGTCGTACCGCGGACACGGCTTCTCGAAAAGATTTAACCCTGCAGGGGTGCACCAAAGTATCCACAGGCACTTCGACCCTTTTGCGGATCGTTAACATACACCCATCGGTATGTCGGCGGGGCCTAAGTCACGACGTTCCCGCACCCAAAGCAAGCACGGGGCCACCCCACTAAGTACACCAAGTCGGCGGTCTCCGAGACGGACTTAGGGTTTGGGTAGCACGTGAACGACAAATCCCAAACGGGACTGCCGACACCGCTAAATCGTGTCGATCCTAAGCGATGCAGTGCTATCTGTCGCACAATTTAAATAAAGCAAAAAAGCATGGCATAAGTACAGGATAGTAAATAAAACCTCAAACTAGTTTGTGGCCCCAGACAATACTTTGAAATCAGGTAATAATCGATGGGGCCCATATCTCCCCACCGTGGTTAGCGCTCGATCTCGAACAGTGTCAAGAACTCGGTCCTACGGGACACAAGTGGGCGTTCGAAAACCAACATTACCTATCACCCACCGATGCCTCGCTTAATTCAATTTTAGTTGTTAAACAGAATTAAAGTGAAACAATAATTAAAGCCATGATCATCTCCAACGTCAACATGCGGCAATCCTCCAACAATTGTGGTACTTGACGACAAGCAAAACACTTGAGCAAGCGACTACGACACGCGGATCCAACTATCTACCAAACAACAGGTAATAGGATGTGTCCAAGGCTATATATGGCTGCAAGGGATATCACGGGTACGAAAACTAGAGCATCGCAACACAGATAGCAAAGATCAACAGGAGGGAATAAATACTAGAAAAGTAAGATAGGTAGAAAGGGGGAGATGCTCGCCTGAAAACATTGTCGAAGGGTTCAACCGATGATCGGGGCGAAGCTCACATCAACTCAACGGCCTTATCCGCGAAGAAGCAAAACACTAGAAGAAACACTGGATGCAATATTTAATACAACGGCAGAAGATCGGCATGATGCATGTATGATGAATGGAATGGCAAAGATGCGATGCAATTAGGTCATATTAAGTGGAACCAGGGTCCCGACAATGGATTATATGGTTCGAGTTGTTTATCTACCCCGCAATTTAGATGTTGTTTAACAAGGCAGGAGATAGCACCGGTTCGCTACACAAGTTTAAATGAGGCCAATATGAGACTAGATTTGCCCGCATATGGGCCCCATATTTAATTATTAGGTGAATCGGCATAAGGCCCCCAAACCACATGATAATATGCATGCGAGTATGACAATTTAATATGCGACAATGTTATATTTCATTTATAAAATAGGGTTGGCGGGAAGGGGTTCACACATTAGGGCCTCGACGAACTTGGGGTTCCGGGGTCGGTCTCAGGGTCCAGGGTTCGATGGATCGGACTCGACGGGATCGTTCTCGGATATCGGGGGTAGTTCTTGTCGCGTCCGGGAAGCAGGACTTGGGTCGGTGTCGGGGCGCGTCGGATTCTTCCGGGTCGGTGCCGTCCTTGTTGTCGCGAAGGTCTTGTCGGGTCGGCGTATCGGGTCGGTCTTGGCGTCCGGGAAGCGGTACTTGTCGCACCTGCGGTCGTGGGGTCATGTCGACGGTCATTGCGTTCAAGGTGGCGAACTTGGCGTTCTGGGTATCTTCGGCCCTCAGATCCGAGAGTGGGGGTGCTTGTCGTCTGCGTCCTTCGAGGTCATGTCGTGGTACTTGTCATCCATGATGAAGGTCTTGTCTATGGTTCGTCAGTGCTTCCGGTCTTGGTCCTTTGCGAAGAACTTGTCGACGAGATAAGGGGCCGAGACGAACTTGGTGGTCCCGAGGCTACGGTTCGAGGGAACTTGGCATTCATCTAGACGATCTTGTCGGTTCCTTGTCGAAGACCAAGGCGTCTGGCCACCGGGCATGTGGCTCGGGAGCGACGCCACGGCTGATGAAGAGCTCGAGGACGGGTCCCGCACGGCTGCAAGGCAACAGGAGGCGGCCGAGAGGGGACCGCGCTGCAGCGACCTAGGCGGCAGAGCACCACGGACGCGCGCGGGGTCGCTCAAGGGCGAGCCGCGGGAGGAGGCATGCGGCGGAGGGGGGGCTGCTGCTGCGGCCGGCGGGGAACACGACATGGCCGGAGCTCGCCAGTGGGTTGCTCGGGCGGAGGAAGAGGACCCGGCGGGGCCGGCAGGTGCGGGGCTCGGGCGATTGCGGCGGAGGCAGGGAGGAACCGCACGGCGGGCTTGCGCTTGGGGAGGGTCGACGAGGGGCCACGGGAGGCGTGGAGGCGGCGCGAGGCGGCGCTTCGGGAGGCTACGGACGGAGCAGTGGCGAGCCGTCGGTCGAGAGGGCCGCTCAGGAGGACGAGGCGCGGGGCGGAGGGGGTTGCCGGTGGCGGAAGGCGGCGGGGTAGAGGCGGGGTGAGGAAGCTCGGCGGGGAGGAAGATGGTGCGGGCTGCGTGGAGGAGGAGAGAGGCAGCGTCGGGCGGCCGGCCGGAGAAGGCAAAGTGACGGCGGGAGCTGGGGAGAGGCGAGGCGGAGGAGGAGGCGCCTGAGCGGGAGCCGGGGAGTTCCAGGGGCTCGGTTGGGCAAGCGGGCGGGGAAGGAGAAAGGAGGGAGGCGGGCCGTGGGGTGGGGCCAGGCGCGTGGGTTGGTGGGGAGAGTGTGTGTGTGTGTGTGGCTGGGGAGGGTGTATCTGTTGTGTGGTGGAGGAGAGAGGGAAGGAGAGAGAGGAAGGCCGTGGCGTGTAGGGTTGGTGGGGAAGCTGGGGTGATGTGGCGTCTGGTGATTGGTTGGGGTGAGGTGGAGGCTGGGTGTGGGTAGGTTTTAGGTAGCTGTAGGATTTAGAGGGGCTGGTTTGGGGTGGACCGATTTAGTTTCTGGGGGTGGTCGTTCGGGTCGGTCGGCCCGTTCGACTGCCCCCACTAAAATAATTTAAATTTTATTTATTCTAAAACACGGCTTTCGCAACCCGATAGCCGACAACAAAAATAATTCCGGAGAACCGGTGTTTGGCGTTTGAATAAAAGACGGGGCGTTTTAGAAAACAAAACAGGCTTTGCGAAAATAGTTTTATGCAAACAATGCATGATGATGACGAAGCAATGCACAAATTCAACGCGATTTTCTAGTAGTGGTTTTGCGGGATGCCACACATCGTGGGTCATCTGATATGATAATTGATGAATGTGTGGGAGTCAATATGGGTTTCCAGACCCCACTGTTGATTATTGATAGAAGATCATGTCTGCATATTCTCGAACCCGCAGGGTCACACACTTAACGTGTCTCGACGCTAGGATAGATTGGATAATTGGTTTATGAGTTTTTGTTCGGAGTCTCGGATGGGATCCGGGACATCACGAGAGGTTCCAGAGTGGTCCGGAGAATAAGATTCATATAAGGCAGTGCAGTTTTTGGAGTTCGGAATTGTTCCGGGTTAATCGGTATTGTACCGGAAGCTTCTAGAACCTTCTGGAAGGGGACCAACGTGTCCCCACCTTCCGGGAGGGTGCATGGGACTATGAGGGAGTGCTCTGGCCGCATTGGGCCAGGGGCACAAGGCCCCATAGGGCCCAGCCGGCCAAGAGAGGTTTAAACTCTAGATAGACCTTCTAGAAGGGGGGGTTTCCTTGCCCCCCACTCCTCCTCCTTTGGGGCCGCCGGTTTGGGCTTGGAGAAGGGGCTAGGGCTGCGCCCCACCCCTCTATATAAAGAGGGCTAGGGGCGCACCACCCCCTACACCTTCCCCTCCAACCCTAGCCGCCCTGCTGCCCTTCCTCTCTCCCTCCCGACTATTTGTAGGCGAAGCCCTGCTGCAGAAATTCTCCACCATATACACCACGCCGTCGTGTTGTAGATCCAATCCGTCTCTCCACCATACTTGCTGGACCGAGGAAGGAGGAGACGTCGAGGTGCTGGACGTGTGCATCTCACGGAGGCACCGCCACTTGTGGTGCTAGATCGTATCGGATCGCGAGGAGGAGAAGCGAGTATGACTACATCACCCACGTTCCGACGAACGTTCCGCTGTGCGAATATTCAAGGGTATGAAGATCTAATCCAATATCTCTCGTTGTTTGCATCTCCTAGATTAGATCTTGGCTTTCCCTCTGTTTGCATCTGTAGAAAATTTTGATTTACTATGCCGCGAAACCCTTCAGTTACAACAAACAGGTGAGCTTGACAACCTCACTGATTCGTTGGGGCAAAGTCTTGAGTTTGTGTTGTGCAGGTCTCTGTGTTGCTTGCAACACCTGTGTGACGTTTCCTTCCTCCTACTGGTTCGATAACCTAGGTTTCTTACTGAGGGAAACTTGCTTCTGTGCTGCTTCATTCCTTGCTCTTGGGGTTTCCAACGAAGCGTCCCACGACAAGTGGTGGGCGCCATCAAGATTTTTCTGGTGCCGTTGCCGGGGAGGCTAAGGACGTCTTCATTAGGGGAGTCCTTCACTTCCTTTCTATTTACTTTGTTTTTAGTTTGCTTTGTTTCTTTTGTTTGGTTTTGTTTGCTTCTTTTAAAAAACCCAAAAATATTAGTCTAGTTTGGTTTGCTTGCTTTATCCAAAAACACAAAAAAATTAGTTCCTGCTCTAGATGCTGCTACTGTTTTTGGCTTGCCCACCTTTGCCAAAATGAACTCTGCTAAGAACACCAAATTGTGTGACTTAACTAGCACCAACAACAATGATTTCCTTAGCACTCCTATTGCTCCTCCTTTGAAAGCAAGATTTGATGTTAATGCTTCTTCATTTGAAAATACTTAATTCTTCTTGCTTCTTGTGCCTAACCTAAAGGCGTTAAAGAAAAGTACTTGTTGGGAGATAACCTAAGAGTTTTCTTGAGTCTTGGAAGTTATTACTACTGTAATGACCTCTCATTATCCTTTTTGTTTTCTTTTTGTGCCAAGAATGACCTCTAATGAGAGGGAAGTAAGATTTGGGGAGTTGCTGTCCCAAAACAGATTTCTGTCCTCCACCAAAAAAATTCATGAGGAGGCTCTATAACTTGCATTGAGATCAAAATTTACGATCAATCCCCCAGTATGTTAGCTAACTTTCGTTAGTTTAGCACTTTTTGATTTGAGCAACAGAAGATGTTCGAAAAAATTGGTTTCTACCTGCTGGTCTGTTTTGATAGATTTCTGCCATTATTTGCATTTGCTTCTTATTGATTCCTTTTTGAGCTCTCTTCAGGTAAATTGAGTTTTTTTGAAGGAATTACTACAATAGCTTGTGTTTTTAGTGAAAAGCCTTGCTGTTCCAAAGCTTTTCCAGTGGTCTAATATCTTTTGAATAAACTAATGTTGCTAATGAAGATTGTGTGAAGTTTTGTATGAAGGAAAAATTTCAGGTGTAGAGAAAGAATGATGCAATGAGATGAAGAATGGACAAAATATCAAGCTTGGGGATGCCACCATGGTGTCACCCTAAGAAATATCCAAGAGGTACAAGCGTCAAAGCTTAGGGATGCCCAAGGCATCCCCTTCTTCATCAATAAAAATCTCAGGTCTGTCTAGACACTTCACTTTTATTGTTTCATGCACAGTTGTGTTGTTCTTGGAGCGTCTTAGTTTTCGTTTTCTTTGCTTAGGTTGTTTAGTTTGCTTGAATAAAGTAGTTTGGACCCCCGTTCTCGATGTGTTGTTTTGCAAATAAGGTTGCTTGGTGTTTGGAAAGGAGTAGTAAATTCTTGCTTGAAGTGCAAGAGGAACTTGCATTGACTATGACTTAGACTTTAGCATGACATGCTAGGTGTTGTTTTGACCTTATGCTTAGTGATTATTCCTGTAGCATGTCTTGTTCCAAACAATTGGGATTTCTTAGTGTGCCTTGAAGAAATTGTGCGTTGTTTTAGCATGCAAAATCATAGTATTGTGGTATTCTCCTTTGATGCTTTCCTTGGGTTGACTTGGCACATGATTACACCATGTTATGACTCTCACAAGTCACCATTAGCCTCTATGATCATTTAGTCCTTGAGTTGTAGTACCACTCTTTGCTTTGATTAGTATGCTTTGTTGCACTACATGATTTTGGCCATTATTGATCTCTTATTTGGTTGCTCCCAGTCTTTTGCTAGCCTCCACTTGTATGAGTAAGTTCTACTCATGCTTCCAACTGCCAAAAAAACCAAGTTTTTCCAAAGTGTCCACTATAAACTCCTATGCATGGTGTGTTACACCATTCCAAGTATATTATTGTTTTCAACAATATTCCAATTAAAAACTATTTTGTTATCTGAAAACTTAGTGATTAAAGCCCTCACGAACTTGATGGCACACTTTATATTCTTTGCCCCTAAAAAACTTGAACCATTGTGACAACTTTGTTGTATATGCTTGCACTTATAAGTTGGAATTAGCAGAACCGTGTTGTTACGGGGAACGTTTTCAACATTGCACTTGTACCTTGTTGTACTCAGTTGATATCATGTTATTTTGTCTATGGATGTCACCGGTGTGAAATAAATAGGGGACTTGTAAGTCCATGGAGTTTGTATTGTGTGTTAGAGAAACGCCTGGGCTGCTAGCCTAAGTTATGCCTAATCATGGTGGAAACTTGCAGCATCACCATAGTGAGCTATCTATGAAGCATCCTCAATAAAAAGCTATGCATATGGTAAATAAAAAGATTTCTGAGATGCTCATTGTCTACTTGCCTTGTCATTTTGGTTATGGGAAAGCTCCTGTACCATGTGCAAGGGGTACCCCGTTGGCGGTTCTCAATGATATGCAAATACTTACAGTGACAAAAACTTACCTGGACCCAAAGTTGATTATGCATGAGGTGTGGCCCTCGTATTCAAGGGACTTAAGATTGCCAACTTATACTTTGTCAAGCATATACTCCAGCTTTGCCACTTTAACCTTAACCTTTAGGCATCATTAAGAGAGCATAGTTGTCATTCTGTGTGCAGTGTTTCAAAACTTATTAATTGATGCATATTATGTTATTACTTGCTCTTGTGCTATTTGTTTCTAGTCACCCTTGTAAACTTTGCAGGTGTCCTTTGCATTATATTGCTACTCTATGAGGGACAAGCTGATTGCCACTATGCTATGTTTTCTGCATGTGAAACAAACAAATGTTTTTCAATGCATAGTATTCATGATCTTTGTTTGTAGCTTGCCATGTTACATGCATAGTTACTATGTCCTATTGTTAGAACTCCATCTTTCATGCACATGTTTAGAGTTCTTTGATCCCAGCTTTCAATGCTTGCAAATGGTTGGATCTTTATTGTGAGGGTGCATGTCACCTAAAAAATTATTCTGTTTATCACTTACCTACCCAAGGACGAGCAGGAGTTAAGCTTGGGGATGCTGATATGTTGGAAACGTATCTATAATTTTTGATGCTCCATGCTTGTTTTGTATCTACTTTGCTTTACTTGTACACACTTTGAGGTGCTTTTTACATGTTTTCTGGTACTAACCTATTAACAAGTTGCGACAGTGCAAGATGCCTATTTTCTGCTGTTTTTAGTTTCAGAAAAGTTAGTAAAGAAATATTCTCGGAATTGGACGGGACGAAGGACAAAGTCAATTACTTTACGTGGGGAACAAGAAGTCCAGAGGAGAGCCGGAGAGGCCGGCCAGGGGGGCCAGACCCACCCAGGCGCGGGGGCGGGTGGGCCAGCGCATGGCTAGGGTTTGGTAGCCATGGCCTCCTCTCGGTCTCACCCCTTCGCCTATAAGAAGCCCTCGATGCAGAAACCCTGACTACCTGATCAGAAATCCACAAAATCGTTTGTAGCCACCGCCACCATCGTCCCTAGATTGGGGGGATCTGAAGCTCTTCCCGGCACCCTGCCGGAGGGGAGATAATCCCGGAGGCCTTCTCTCCGGTATGATGCGTGAGTAGTTCCACCTTGGACTATGGGTCCATGTAGTAGCTAGATGGTTGTATCTCCTCCTTTGTGCTTTCATGTATAGATCTTGTGAGCTCCGTTCATGATCAAGATCTAATCTATTTGTAATCATGCATGTTGTGTTTGCAGGGATCTGATGGATATTGAGATTATTATGTTGGTTTGATTAATGGTTTTATCTTTATGATTCTACCATGTCTGTGTTGTTTGTGATCTTGCATGCTCTCCGTTGCTAGTGGTTATCTCGGCCAAGTAGTTGCTAGTGACTCCAAGTGGGGGTATTTATGCTCGATAGTGGGTTCATGCCTCTAGTTTCCAAGGGAAGTGACAATAATATCTTCGGTTGTAGATGTGTTGTTGCTACTAGGGAGAAAACAACGGTCTCTTGTTCATGAAACATGTGGATTGTTTACCTTACACACTTTGCTTAAAGCAGATGCCTGTTGCTTGCAACTTAATACTGGAGGGGGCTCAGATGATAACCTGAAGGTGGCCTTCTAGTCATAGATGAAGTTGGATGGCGGTCTATGTATATTGTTGTATTGCCCAATCAACCTCATAGGATCTTTTTGAATAGTAATTGCATTGTTATGCCTTGCTCAGTTCCTGTCAATTGACCCGCTGTAATTTGTTTACCCTTCATGCCATGTTGTTTATTTAAGGAGAGCACCTCTAGTGAACTATGGACCCCGGTCCATGAAGGGAATATGCCCTGAGAGGCAATAATAAATTGTTTATTATGTGTATTCC
Source organism: Avena longiglumis (assembly GCA_030063025.1). Classification (NCBI taxonomy): domain Eukaryota; kingdom Viridiplantae; phylum Streptophyta; class Magnoliopsida; order Poales; family Poaceae; genus Avena; species Avena longiglumis. The sequence goes on along the minus strand of CP125976.1, from coordinate 508,080,171 downwards.
AAGTATATGATAGATGTTTATTTTGCATGCTATAATTGTATTAATACGGAAACGTTAATACATGTGTGTTTAATAAACAAACAGAAAGTTCCTAGTTAAGCCTCTCTCATAAACTAGCTCGTTGATTAACAAGATGATCAAGGTTTCCTGATCATGGACATTGGATGTTGTTAATAACGGGATCACAACATTAGTGTAATGATGTGATGAACATTCATCCGAAGTATAGCATTACGATCAAAGTCATTGAGTTTATATTGCTATAACAACTTACGAAGTGATCCTAATCCTTAGACCATGAGATCATGTCAATCACTAACACCGGAAGAGTTTCTTGATAACATCAAACGTCACACCGTAACAGGGTGATTATAAAGATGGGTTTAGAACTAATAAAGTGTTATGTTGAGGCTCATGGATCGAGAGTGGAATTTGTTCATCCCGATGACGGATAGATATACTTTGGGCCCTCTCGGTGATATCACATTGATTAGCTTGCAAGCAAGTGATTTGATCACTAGAATGTTATATCACAGGAACGAGAAAAGAGTGCATGTCGGTAACGAGATCAAACTAGGTATGGAGATACCGATGATCGAATCTCGGACATGTAATATATCATGAGACAAAGGGATTAAGATACTAGCGTAAAAGGTTAACGATCACAAGAAAGTCATCGTTGAATGTGTGGGAGTCGTATGGGTCTCGGATCCGCTTCGATTATTGATCGAGAGGGTCTCGATCATACGCATTATTCACGAACCGTAGGGTGACACACTTAAGAGACACCGACATCCAATTGGAGCAAATGTTTCATGCCGAAGAATAAACAAGCGCGAATTTATTTCACTAGATACCAAACAGGTTTTGGGTGAAATTGCATAAAGTGGTTATGCATGTGAAATAGAATTCTAGCAAGGGTTATTTGTGAATGTTTGTCATTAAAGTAATTGACAAAATTCTGAATAAAATAAAGAGTTTTATTTAATGAGATTGCATTAAATTTGGTGGAAATTTAATGGGATTTTTGAGTGGACTTTTGAGTGGAGGAATTTGGAGGAGTTTTGTGAGTGGAGTGTCCACCCACATGAAGAGGGGGCAGGGGCAGCCCCCATGCGCACCACCCCTTGGGGTTCCCCTCCTCCTATAAAAGGAGCCCTCCTCTCACTTCTCACTCACACCTCCTCGTGAAGGATCTCTCTCCCCTCTAGAATTTATTCCCCATGGTCTCGGACTAGCGAGATACATGTTCCCGGTGGCTATTCGGCAAGAAAGAGTTGTGCTTCGCTGCATCGCTGGGCGAGGAGGCGGAGGTTGCTCGGTGCCTCGAGCGTGTGTCGAGCACGGATCTGCTGCTGATTTGCGGCGCTAGGACTTCCTCTCGATCTTGAGATCGGCAAGATCGTCTACATCAACCACGAGTTGAACTCGTTAAGCTTTGTCGGTCTTCAAGGGTATGTTCTCTGGATATACATCCGCCCGTTGTTTGTATCTAGTATAAATAGATCTTGGTATATAGTTCACATCGTAGGAAAATTTTGTTTTCTATGTTGCGAACCCTTGATGTATCGAGCCGGATCTATGCGTAGATACTTTACGGGTAGTACACATATGAGTATGTGGGCGATGATGATCATGTTGTTGCTCCTTTCTTGTGATTTTGGATATTGGTGGCATAGTGGGATGAAGCGGGCCGGACAAACTTTACATGTCCTCGCACATGAGACCTGTTCCACGCTTGACATGCAACTAGTTTGCATAAGTGGCTAGCGGGTGTCTGTCTCTCCTACTATAGTCAATATCTATTTTGCAAGCGAGTTGTCAACAATTTGATTATCCTCGTTGTGGTTCATGTTCGTAGGTAAGAACGGTTCTATCTCGAAAGCCCTAAGCCACGTAAAACTTGCAATGGATAAATTAGAGGCGTCTAGTTTAGATTGTTGCTGGGCTAGTGTTATGATATGGTAGTGTTGTAAGTAGAAGTATAAGATGATACTCTTACAACACACATAGCGTGTAAAATCCATAGACTTTGGATTTACACATATAGGTATGATAGTGATCATACCACGATGCACATGATAGAGATCATCTGCGGGAACCATATAATTTCACTAATAAACATATGATGTTTGATTACATCTTATATTGCTTGTTTAGCGCTTTTGTTAAGCATAATAAGATGATCCCTCATTTAAATATCAAGATAAGAATGTGTTCTTCCTTTAGTATGCACCGATTATGTTTTCGTCGCTCCAAGACATCACGTGATGATCGGGTGTTCTTGGATCCTCGACCATACTTCAGGTGTAAAACAGTTACACACGCAAATACTAAGGTTCTAACTTGGCGAGCCTAGCATGTACAGACATGGCCTCGGAACACGTAATCAAAGGTTAAGCATGAGTCATATAGTTGATATGATGCCCATTTGATGCTCGCCTTTGAAGCTATACCGACTCACGTGATGATCGGACTTGGTGTAGTGGATTTGGTTCATGTAATCACCAAAAGGACACGAGGGATGTCGCTTTTGAGTGGGAGTTCATTCGTAATATAGATTAGTTGAACTCAATCTATCATACACTTAGTCTAAACTTTACAAATTCTGTTGTAGATGGCACCACCTGCTTTTAATTTCAATGCGTTCATGGAGAAAGAGAAACTAGCAACGAACGGTAGCAACTTTACTGAATGGGCCATGAATTTGAGGATTCTCCTCTCTGCTGCACAAAAGCAATATGTGCTAGAAGCGCCGTTAGGCCCCCCACCTTTTGATGATGCCCCTGACGAGGAGAAAAATGTCTATCAGACTCGTCAGGAGGACCACAACTTAGTTCATTGCGGCATATTGTATGGGCTAGAGCCGGAACTTCGAAAGCGTTTCGAAAACGGCAATGCATTTGATACAATGGGTGAGTTGAAAATGATTTTCGACACACATGCTGCTGTAGAAAGCTACAATGCTTCAGAAAAGTTCTTTAGCTGCATGATGGAAGAGCACAGCTCCGTTAGTGAGCATGTACTCAAGATGTCGGGTTACGCCGATAAGCTTGTGTCCTTGGGAATAACGATTCCCATTGACTTAGGCATCCATCGTGTTCTGCAGTCTCTGCCACCTAGCTATAAGAGCTTTGTGATGAACTATAATATGCAAGGCATGAAGAAGTCTCTCCCCGAGCTTCTGTCAATGCTTAAAACTGCAGAAGTGGAGATCAAAAAGGAACATCAAGTGTTGATGATCAATAGGAACACTGGTTTCAAGAAAGACAAGAAGGAAAGCGGAAGGAAGTAAGGCGGCAAGCACATTGCCGTGCCTAAAAGAAACCCCAGTTGGACCTAAGTCGATACCGAGTGCTACTATTGTAAGGGGATCCTTTGGGCATAATCGCCCCAAGTATCTGGCGAGACAAGAAGGCCGCAAGGCAAACAAAGGTATATATGATATACATGTTATTGATGTGTACTTGACTAGTGCTCGCAGAGCTTTGGGTATTTGATACGGTTGATTGCTAATATTTGTAACTCGAATCGTGGGTCAGAGCGACCGCTAGCAAGGGGTGAGGTCAAGATGCGTGTCGGCAATGGATCAAACGTTGATGTGATCGCCGTCGAACGCTACCTCTCCACTTACCGTCGGATTAGTCATAAACTTAAATAAATGTTATCGGTGCACTGCGAGCATGAACATTGTATCTGGATCATGTTTGATGCAAAGTGGTTATTCATTTAAATCGAGAACAATGGTTGTTCCATTTATATGAATGAAATCTTTTATGGTCATGCACCGATGATGAATGGTTTATTTCTGTTAGATCTCGATGATAATGTTACACATATTCATGATGTTGATGCTAAAAGGATTAAACTTAATGATGATATATCCGCATATATGTGGCACTGCCGTCTAGGTCATATTGGCATTAAGCATGAAGAAACTCCATTCGGATGGACTTTTGGAATCACTTGATTATGAATCATTTGATACATGTGAGCCATGCCTTATGGGCAAGATGACTAGAACGCCGTTTTCGGTTCAATGGAGCAGGCGGATTTATTGGAAATCATACATTCGATGTATGTGGTCCAATGAGTGTGTCGGTGAGGTGGATATCGTTATTTTGTTACTTTCACGGATGATTTGAGTAGATATGGTTATATCTACTTGATGAAACACAAGTCTGAAACCTTTGAAAAGTTCAAGGAATTTCAGAATGAAGTTGAAAATCATCGTAATAGAAAGATCAAATTTCTACGATGCGACCGTGGAGGTGAGTATCTAATTCTGAGTTTAGCACTCACATGAAAGAGTGTGGAATTGTTTCACAACTCACACTGCCGGAACACCACAGCGAAATGGTGTGTCGAACGTCGTGTCGTACTTTATTAGATATGGTTCGATCTATGATGTCTCTGACGGACTTGCCGTTGTCATTTTGGGGTTATGCACTAGAAAGCTGCTGCATTCACTTTAAATCGGGCACCATCTAAATCCGTTGAAAAGACACCGTATGAATTGTGGTTTGGAAACAAACCTAAGCTGTCATTCTTAAAGTTTGGGGTTGCGATGTTTATGTGAAGAAACTTCAACCGGATAAACTCGAACCCAAAGCGGAAAATGTCTTCATAGGATACCCTAAAGAAACTATTGGGTATTCCTTCTATCACGAATCCGAGGGCAAGGTTTTGTTGCCAGAATGGATCCTTTCTAGAGAAAGAGTTTCTCATGAAGGTGTGAGTAGTCGGAAGGTAGAACTCGAAGAGGTTATGGAACCTTCTCTTCAAAGTATGGCGAGTAGCGCAGCCGGAAGTTGTTCGGAGTTGGCTCCACTGTTGAAGAGGAACTAATGATAATGATCATGAAACTCGAAGAGAGTACTACGAACCTCGCAGTCAAAGCAGACGTGCAGCTCCGAGTCAGACGGAAATCCTGTCATAAATTTCATGGTTGATGAAAATAATGACCCTGCGACGTATGAAGAAGCGATGATGAGCCCGGATTCCAACAAATGGTTAGAAGCCATGAAATCCGAGATGGAATCCATGTATGAAAATCAAGTTTGGAACTTGGTGGAATTACCTCACGACCGAAAGGCCGTGGAGAACTGTGGCATCCCGCAAAACCACTACTAGAAAATCGCGTTGAATTTGTGCATTGCATCGTCATCATCATGCATTGTTTGCCAAAACTATTTTCGAAAACCCCGATTTGTTTTCCAAACGCCCCATCTTATTCAAACCCCAAAACCCGGTCCCCGGAATATGTTGTTTTGGCCGCTATCGGTTTGCACGCGGCCCGTTTAAATCAAATAAAAGTTTAATTGTTTTAGTAGGGGCAGTCGAACGGGCCAACCCGACCCGAACGACCGCCCCAGATTTTAAATCGGTCCACCCTGCCAGCCCCTCTTAATCCTAAGTCTACCCAACTCTCTACCCAACCTACCCCTCCACCTCACCCTGGCCAATCCCTGAGCGCCACGTCGGCAATCCCCAAACCCCCCACCAATCCCTCTATGCCACATCACCCAACCTTCTCTTCCCCTTCTCTCTCTCCTCACAGCACCCTCTCCACCCATGCGTTACACGCACACACGCCTGGACCAGCCGCCCCTACCCTCTCTCTGCCGCTGGGGCCTCACCGCCCCTGGCCCACCTCCAGTGCACTCAACCCACTCCCACCTCCTGGGACCCACCCCTGCGGGCCCCACCCTCTGGCCGCTCTCCTTCCTCCTCTCTCTCTTCTCCAACCTCCCCCTCCCCTGCCTCGCAGCGCGCCCAACCACCGCCATGGCCCGCTCGCGCCCCTGCTACCTCCCACCTCCGCGCTCGCCTCCGCATCCTCCAACCTCGCCTGCAGAGCCGCCAACCCGACAAGCAACCGCCTTCCCGGGCTGGCCGTCGGCGGCAAACCGCCCTCGCGCCTCCACCTCCTTCCTCCCTCTCCTCCGCCTTGACCAAACGCCCGCCTCTGCAGCCGCCGCCCCGTCCGCCGCCTCGCCCGCCAGGCGAGACCGCCGGCCGCGTCCTCCGGAGCCTCCACCGGCGCCGCCCTCCTCCACCGGCTCTCGCTTCCGTCGCCCCGCCGCCGAGCCGGGCAGCTGCCCCATGGCGTCACCACTGCGCCTCCCGTCGCCCGCCGCCCTCGCCGCTCGCCCGCTCGCCCCCCTCGCTCCCGCCTCTTCGCCGCGCCGCCCGCCGCAGCAGACGCAGCGCGTCCGCGCCCGGCAACCGCCGCCTCCCGAGCTTCTTCCCGGCGCCCGGTAGCCGCCATGCCGATCGTTCCGCCTGCGAGCCCCGCGCGCGTCCCGCACGTCACCTCCAAGCCTCCGCCGCCAGAGACTCCTCCGCCCCGCCCCGGTGGTCCTTCCCCGAGCTCTGCGCCTCTCCGTCGGCCCCTCTCCACCGGACCCAGCTCCCCTGCACCTCTCGTCTGCCTCGACCTCCTGCCTGCCGTGGTCGTGTCGTCCCCTGGCAGCACGGCGACTCCCTGTTTGCAAGCCAACCGTTGTTGTCCTGCGGTGTTCTTGCCGTGTGCTAGTTGATCTACATCTGCGTGGCAATAAGGCACATGCTCGCCTGCCTTGCTTGACTCCCTAAAGCACCTCGGTTCAATTGTGTTGACCGAAGCCTATATCCGGCGTTGCAAGACCGACCCGAGTCGAGGAGAGGATGCAAGACTAGACCACACGGCCGGACCGGGAACCGCATCTCGACACGCCAAGTTCTTCACCCCGTGGATCGATCCATCGAACGCCAAGCCCCTCATCCGACCGAGTTCTTCGTCACATTCGTCAGATCTTCCTCCGGATCGCCAAGATCGCCTCAAGGATCGAAGGACCCGGTATCGAGCAGTTCGCCAACGACACTGAAGACGGAGCGCTAAGACCGTGCCCGGATCCGGAGTCCGAACCCAATACCGTCAAGGCCACCGACGAGGAGACGCCGAGTACTTCATCCCGGACACCGAGAACTTTCCCCCCCGAACGCCATGACCGCCGACATGACCCGAAGACCACGGATGCGTCAAGACCTACCCCTAAGTCCGAGAACGTTTCCATCGACCCCTGGACCCCGAGACCGGACCCTGGACCCTGTCGAACCCCGAACCCCGGAACCCAAGATCGTCGAGCCCCTCTGATGTGTGACCCCTTTCCTCGAACCCTATTTTATAACATAATATCAACCTGTTGCATATCTAATTGTCATCTTGCATGCATGCTTGTCATGTGGTTTGGGGGCCTTATGCCGATTCACCTAATAATTAAATATGGGGCCCATATGCGGGCAAATCTAGTCTCATATTGGCCTCATTTAAACATGTGTAGCGAACCCGATGATATCTTCTACCATGTTAAACAACATTTAAACTGCGGGGTTTCTAAACAACTTGAACCATCTAAATAATTGTCGGGACCCCGGTTCCACTTAACTTGACCTAATTACATCGCATCTTTGCCATGCCATGCATCATACATGCATCATGCCGATCTTTTGCCTTAGTATTAAATACTGCATCCGGTGTTCCTTCTAGTGATTTGCTTCTTCGCGGATAAGGCCGTTGAGTTGATGTGAGCTTCGCCCCGATCTTCGGATGAACCCTTCGACAATGTTTTCAGGCGAGCATCTCCCCCTTTCTACCTATCTTACTTTTATAGTATTTATTCCCTCCTGTTGATCTATTGCTATCTGTGTTGCGATGCTTTAGTTTCCGTGACCTGATATACCGTGCAGCCCTATATTGCCTTGGACACATCCTATTACCTGTTGTCTGGTAGATAGTTGGACTTGCGCGTCGTAGTTGCTTGCTCAAGTGCTAATGTGTGTCGTCTTATGCCACAGTTGCTGATGAATTGCCGCATGTTGAGGTTGGAGATGATCATAGTTTTACTTATCGTCACTTTAATTTCTGTTTAACAACTAAAATTGAATAAGCAGAGGCATCGGTGGGTGATAGATAATATTTGGTTTCGAACGCCCACTTGTGTCCGTAAGACCCCGAGTACTTGATACTGTTCCTTGATTTTGTGCGCTATCCACATCCGGAGGTATATGGGACCCCGAGCTGAGCTTGATTCATTCTTATTTCTTGGGGCCACAAACTAGTTTGAGGTTTTATTTACGATCTGTACTTATGCCATGCTTTACCGCTTTATTTACGATTGTGCGAGGTCTTGCACCTTTGTCTTGTTAGGATCGGACCACGATTTCGTGGTGTCGACAAGCCCCGTTTGGGGTTCCCGATCGTTCACAGCCGTCCGCCAACCTTGAGGCCGTCTCGAGCTTGCTTACTCGTTGCGGGTTCTACTTAAGGTGGCCCCTGAAATATTTCTGAATCCTGTGATTGTTCACCGTGAAAGCCTCGTTGGGTTTTGATTTGGTTTTCCGAGGTTGATCGAGCGTGTGTTGCTATTGGTGCACCCCGGCCGGGTAAAACTTTCTGAAAGCCGTGTCCGCGGATATGGACGACTTGGAGCACAGTATCTCGATCATAGACAAGCATAACTAAAGTTTACTGCTATAAATTTGACTGATAATGACTAGTAATCAGCTTCACTATAATGGAATGGCTAATTAATACTGCCCACAATTGCTTGTTTGGTTGTCGCTTGCGACAAATGTACCTGACTAGTAAATCTTGCAACTACAACGGAATGGCTGAATAAAAGTTCCAACAACTGCTGGGTTTTGGTTTATCTCATGCTATCTGTACCTGATTAGTAATTGTTGCAACTATCACGGAATGGTTAACTAAAAGTGCCCACTGTTTACTTTATCAGGACGATTGTCTAAACCTGACTAGTAATTGCTGCAACGATAACTGAACAAATAAAACTGCCAACTGTGTGAGTTCCTCGGTTGACTTCCTCGTTTGGTCTCGAGGGGGAAACACCAGGATGGGTTTGTTTGGTGTTAGTCTCAGGTTGGATCCGGATAGGTCATTCTCACCCCTCTCTGATAACCGCCAGTTGTATCGAGTCTCTATAGGTTGTTCAGTGTATCTTGCGCTGATCCGCTTGACCATACCTATGTAGGCGAGGACCGCCGATTCTAGCCTCGCTGCACCGGCCTCTCGATCGACGCCCCTTCTTTGTTTTTTTTGCTTTGCCTTTGTCGGCACCTTTTGTTACGCAGGTTTTGAGATCGAGCTAGCGTGGTTACCCTTCCGCTTGCTTGGGGCAGTTACGACGCCATTGGTTATTCTTCGTGGCTCTTAGCCCCATTTGCATCTTGTCCGTGATCGGACGCTCCCTCTTTCAAGGTGATTTGGATCTTTGTATATTATATCGTATTCTTGACTCTTTGAGTCATTTGTATATATCTGCTCATGGGTCCCATCGAGGACTGTTGTGTAATGTTATTACCGTTTTCCACCCATGCGAAAGTGCTGGTGGGCACCTTTGAATCGTTTCTGCGGGTTTGGCGAGTTTGCTAAAACTTGCATAGGACCGATTCGAGGGTGTTCTGAGTGGTATCGAGCTCAGCGTTGCGATACCCACAAGTCCAAATGTGGGATAACCTAGTCGGCGGCAAGTAGAGTGTCAAAACTATTTTTGAAAAATCGGTTGGATAGTTACGGTTAGGTCTGATTTTACTCCTTACCCTCGCTATTCCTCTCTTACCTCTCGTGTTTTGGATCTCTCTTCTCTCTCTTCGAGTCCAGGAATTCTCGTGGTTGGGTTTCCGTCGTACCTTCAGGGCTTCGCTTTCTTCCTTTTGTAACGGAGGTGCTACGATCATCAATCTGCAACTTGTCTGTTGTACCCTTCATCCGATCTTTTGTTCTTATCCCCATGTGTTCCTTGCTGGATATCAGTGTCGTTGAAAAACATATGAGAAGGACGAGCATTGGTGAAGTTGGGGTTAACCTTGAGCATGTGTTGTTCATGCCAATGGAACCACCGCGAAACCTAATCAGTGTGTCTTTCATACGATTTCTGCTGGCAATACTCCCTTGTTTCCGAACCTCTCTTGTCGAGATCTTCGGTCTAATTCCGAGAGTTGGATGCTTAATCCGCTTATTCGCGTGCAGAGTAATGGTTTGAGTGTGGGATGGATTAGCTACCCTACCACTGCTCTTATCATTCGCTCTTGTACGTCGAGGCAGTGAATCCAGCAATTTACTCCGTCCACGGAAGTTAGGAGTGGCCTTATTTGCGATATCTCCACCTTCGTCCTTTGTTTCCCCGGAGTGTTCTCCCGACGATCAGGAACAACGACCCTTGTTGGTGGTGTCGCCAATTTCAAGATGGCGGAAGAACTCTTGTTACTGGTGTCGCGAGGATCTACACGAAGCGCGAAGGATCAGACGCCGACCCTCCTTCCGGTACCATGAGGCGGATCTCGAGGGCGAGATCCATTGTTAGTGGTGTCTAATTGTGGCATCCCGCAAAACCACTACTAGAAAATCGCGTTGAATTTGTGCATTGCATCGTCATCATCATGCATTGTTTGCCAAAACTATTTTCGAAAACCCCGATTTGTTTTCCAAACGCCCCATCTTATTCAAACCCCAAAACCCGGTCCCCGGAATATGTTGTTTTGGCCGCTATCGGTTTGCACGCGGCCCGTTTAAATCAAATAAAAGTTTAATTGTTTTAGTAGGGGCAGTCGAACAGGCCAACCCGACCCGAACGACCGCCCCAGATTTTAAATCGGTCCACCCTGCCAGCCCCTCTTAATCCTAAGTCTACCCAACTCTCTACCCAACCTACCCCTCCACCTCACCCTGGTCAATCCCTGAGCGCCACGTCGGCAATCCCCAAACCCCCCACCAATCCCTCTATGCCACATCACCCAACCTTCTCTTCCCCTTCTCTCTCTCCTCACAGCACCCTCTCCACCCATGCGTTACACGCACACGCTGACCAGCCCCTACCTCTCTCTCTGCCTGGGCCTCACCGCCTGCCCACCTCCTGTCCCAGTGACCAACCCCCCCCCCCTCCCACGCGCGCCCCACCTCCCCTGGGACCCACCCCTGCGGGCCCCACCCTCTGGCCGCTCTCCTTCCTCCTCTCTCTCTTCTCCAACCTCCCCTCCCCTGCCTCGCAGCGCGCCCAACCACCGCCATGGCCCTCGCGCCCCTGCTACCTCCCACCTCCGCTCGCCTCGCATCCTCCAACCTCGCCTGCAGGCAGCCGCCCCGCCCAACCGCCTTCCCCCGGGCTGGCGCCGTCGGCAGCAAATCCGCCTCAGCGCCTCCACCTCCTTCCTCCCCTCTCTTCCGCCTGCCACGCCTGCCCGCTCTCTGCGGCCGCCGCCCGTCCCGTCCGCCGCCGCTCTCGCGCCTCCCCGGCAGACCAAGGCCCCCTCCTCCGGAGCCTCCGGCGCCCAGCCCTCCCCTCCACGGCTCCGTCGCTTCCCGTCGCCCCGCCGCAGCAAGCGGGCAGCTGCGCCCTCGCGGCGTCACCTGCGCCTCCGCCGCCCTGCGCCAAGCTCGCGCCGCCTCCGCCGCTCTCCTCCGCTCGCGCCTCTTCGCCCGCGCCGCCCCGCAGCAGACGCAGCGTCGCGCCCGGCAACCGCCGCCTCGAGCTTCTTCCGGCGCGGCCGCGCCGCCAAGATGTTCCGCCTGCGAACCCCGCGCGCGTCCCGCACGTCACCTCCAAGCCTCCGCCGCCAGAGACTCCTCCGCCCCGCCCCGGTGGTCCTTCCCCGAGCTCTGCGCCTCTCCGTCGGCCCCTCTCCACCGGACCCAGCTCCCCTGCACCCTCTCGTCTGCCTCGACCTCCTGCCTGCCGTGGTCGTGTCGTCCCCTGGCAGCACGGCGACTCCCTGTTGCAAGCCAACCGTTGTTGTCCTGCGGTGTTCTTGCCGTGTGCTAGTTGATCTCTGTCCTGCGTGGCAATAAGGCCTGTGCTCGCCTCTGCTTGACTCCCTAAAGCACCTCAGTTCAATTGTGTTCTGACCCGAAGCCTATATCCCGACGTTGCAAGACCGACCCGAGTCGAGGACCGGAGAACTATGCAAGACCACGGCACCGGACCCGGGAACCGCATCTCGACACGCCAAGTTCTTCCACCCCGTGGATCGATCCATCGGAACGCCAAGCCCCTCATCCGAACCCGAGTTCTTCGTCACATGCGTCAAGATCTTCCTCCCGGATCGCCAAGATCGCCTCAAGGATCCGAAGGACCCCGGTATCGAGCCCGAGTTCGCCAACGACACTGAAGACGGAGCGCTAAGACCGTGCCCGGATCCGGAGTCCGAACCCAATACCGTCAAGGCCACCGACGAGGAGACGCCGAGTACTTCATCCCGGACACCGAGAACTTTCCCCCCCGAACGCCATGACCGCCGACATGACCCGAAGACCACGGATGCGTCAAGACCTACCCCTAAGTCCGAGAACGTTTCCATCGACCCCTGGACCCCGAGACCGGACCCTGGACCCTGTCGAACCCCGAACCCCGGAACCCAAGATCGTCGAGCCCCTCTGATGTGTGACCCCTTTCCTCGAACCCTATTTTATAACATAATATCAACCTGTTGCATATCTAATTGTCATCTTGCATGCATGCTTGTCATGTGGTTTGGGGGCCTTTTGCCGATTCACCTAATAATTAAATATGGGGCCCATATGCGGGCAAATCTAGTCTCATATTGGCCTCATTTAAACATGTGTAGCGAACCCGATGATATCTTCTACCATGTTAAACAACATTTAAACTGCGGGGTTTCTAAACAACTTGAACCATCTAAATAATTGTCGGGACCCCGGTTCCACTTAACTTGACCTAATTACATCGCATCTTTGCCATGCCATGCATCATACATGCATCATGCCGATCTTTTGCCTTAGTATTAAATACTGCATCCGGTGTTCCTTCTAGTGATTTGCTTCTTCGCGGATAAGGCCGTTGAGTTGATGTGAGCTTCGCCCCGATCTTCGGATGAACCCTTCGACAATGTTTTCAGGCGAGCATCTCCCCCTTTCTACCTATCTTACTTTTATAGTATTTATTCCCTCCTGTTGATCTATTGCTATCTGTGTTGCGATGCTTTAGTTTCCGTACCTGTGATATACCGTGCAGCCCTATATTGCCTTGGACACATCCTATTACCTGTTGTCTGGTAGATAGTTGGACTTGCGCGTCGTAGTTGCTTGCTCAAGTGCTAATGTGTGTCGTCTTATGCCACAGTTGCTGATGAATTGCCGCATGTTGAGGTTGGAGATGATCATAGTTTTACTTATCGTCACTTTAATTTCTGTTTAACAACTAAAATTGAATAAGCAGAGGCATCGGTGGGTGATAGATAATATTTGGTTTCCGAACGCCCACTTGTGTCCCGTAAGACCCCGAGTACTTGATACCTGTTCCTTGATTTTGTGCGCTATCCACATCCGGGAGGTATATGGGACCCCCCTGAGCCAGAGCTTGATTCATTCTTATTTCTTGGGGCCACAAACTAGTTTGAGGTTTTATTTACGATCCTGTACTTATGCCATGCTTTACCGCTTTATTTACGATTGTGCGAGGTACTGCACACTGTACTGTTTAGGATCGGACCACGATTTCGCGGTGTCGACAAGCCCCGTTTGGGGTTCCCAGTCGTTCACAGCCGTCTAGCCAAACCTTGAGGCCGTCTCGGAGCTTGCTTACTCCGTTGCGGGTTCTACTTAAGGGGTGGCCCCCTGAAATATTTCTGAATCCTGTGATTGTTCAGTCGTGAAAGCCTCGTTGGGTTTTGATTTGGTTTTTCCGAGGTTGATCGGCGTGTGTTGCTATTGGTGCACCGGCCGGGTAAAACTTTCTCAAAGCCGTGTCCGCGGATATGGACGACTTGGAGCACAGATCTCGATCATAGACAAGCATAACTAAAGTTCTTGCTATAAATTTGACGATAATGACTAGTAATCAGCTTCACTATAATGGAATGGCTAATTAATACTGCCCACAATTGCTTGTTTGGTTGTCGCCATGCGACAAATGTACTGACTAGTAAATCTTGCAACTTCTAGCGGAATGGCTGAATAAAAGTTCCAACAACCGCTGGGTTTTGGTTTATCTCATGCTATCTGCACGATTAGTAATTGTTGCAACTATCACGGAATGGTTAACTAAAAGTGCCCTTTACGCTTACTTTATCGGACGATTGTCTAAACGACTAGTAATTGCTGCAACGATAATCGAACAAATAAACTGCCAACCCGTGAGTTCCTCGGTTGACTTCCTCGTTTGGTCTCGAGGGGAAACACGGATGGGTTTGTTTGGTGTTAGTCTCAGTTGGATCCGGATAGGTCATTCTCACCCCTCTCGATAACCGCCATTGTATCGAGTCTCTATAGGTTGTTAGTGTATGTTGCTGCCGCTTGATCCACCATACCTATGTAGGCGAGGACCGCCGATTCTAGCCTCGCTGTGTCTTGGCCTCGATCGACGCTCCTTCTTTGTTTTTCTTTGCCCTTTGTCGGCACCCTTTTGTTACGCAGGTTTTGAGATCGACGCCGTTAGCGTGGTTACCCTTCCGGCTTGGCCTGGGGGTTCTGACGCCATTGGTTATTCTTCGTGGCTCTTAGCCCCATTTGCATCTTGTCCGTAGTGGACGCTCCCTCTTTCAAGGTGATTTGGATCTTTGTATATTATATCGTATTCTTGACTCTTTGAGTCATTGTATATGTCTATACTCGTGGGTCCCATCGAGGACTGTTGTGTAATGTTATTACTTCGTTTTCCACCCGCACGAAAGTGCCTGGTGGGCACCTTTGAATCGTTTCTATGCGGGTTTGGCGAGTTTTGCTAAAACTTGCATAGGACCGATTCTGAGGGTGTTACAAGAACAAATGGATTTTCAAAAGGAAAACTGATGCTGATGGTAATGTGACCATCTATAAAGCTCGACTTGTCGCAAAGGGGTTTCGACAAATTCAAGGAGTTGACTACGATGAGACTTTCTCTCCCGTAGCGATGCTAAAGTCAGTTAGGATTATGTTAGCAATTGCTGCATATTTCGATTATGAAATATGGCAGATGGATGTCAAAACCGCGTTTCTCAATGGTAATATTGAAGAAGAGTTGTATATGATACAACCAAAGGGTTTTGTCGATCCTAAGGATGCTAACAAGGTGTGCAAGCAATGATCCATCTATGGATTGAAGCAAGCATCAAGTTGGAATCTCCGCTTTGATGAGGTGATCAAAGAGTTTGGATTTGTCCAAACTTATGGAGAAGCTTGTATTTACAAGAAAGTGAGTGGGAGCAATGTGGCATTTCGATATTATATGTGGATGACATATTATTGATCGGAAATGATATAGAACTTTTAAAGCATGTTAAAAGTTATCTAAACAAATTTTCAATGAAGGACCTAGGTGAAGCGTCATACATATTAGGCATAAAGATCTATAGAGATAGATCTAGGCGCCTAATAGGGCTATCATAAAGTACATACCTTGATAAGATTTTAAAGAAGTTTAAAATGGACGGAAGTAAGAAGGGTTCTTACCTATGTTGCAAGGCAAGACATTGAGTAAGACTCAAAGTCCGGCTTCTAGGAAGAAAGAGAGATAATGGACAAAGTCCCTATGCTTCAGACCATAGGCTCTATAATGTACGCCATGCTATGTACAAGACCGGATGTGGCACACGCTATTAGTTTGACTAGTAGGTACCAATCGGATCCAGTTCGAACATGGATAGCGGTCAAGAATATCCTTAAGTACTTACGAAGAACTAAGGATATGTTTCTTGTATCTGAGGTGAAGAAGAGCTTGTCGCTAAGTGTTATGTCGACGCTAGCTTTGACACCGATCCGGATGACTCTAAGTCTCAATCTGGATACGTATTTCTCATGAATGGCGGGCGGTTAGTTGGAGGAGCTCCAAACAACCTGTGGTAGCGGGATCAACAACGGAGGCAATATGTTCTTTGCTTGAGCGGCTCGAAGCGATTTGGATGAAGGAGTTCATATCCGAACTAGGAGTTGTGGCAAAGCGTTGGACCCAATGGTGATCTATTGTGACAACAATGGTGCCATTGCCAATGCCAAAGAGCCAAGGTCTCACAAGCATTCCAAGCATATTAAGCGCGGTTTCACTCCATCCGCGAGCATGTCAAGGATGGAGATATAAAGATTTGTAAAGTACATACGGATCTCAATGTAGCAGATCCGTTGACTAAAACTCTCCCTAGAGCAAAACATGATCAACACGAACTCAATGGGTGTTAGATATATCACTATGTAACTAGATTATTGTCTCTAGTGCAAGTGGGAGATCAAGGAATATGCCCCGAGAGGCAATAATAAATTGTTTATTATGTGTATTCCAAGTATATGATAGATGTTTATTTTGCATGCTATAATTGTATTAATACGGAAACGTTAATACATGTGTGTTTAATAAACAAGCAGAAAGTTCCTAGTTAAGCCTCTCTCATAAACTAGCTCGTTGATTAACAAGATGATCAAGGTTTCGATCATGGACATTGGATGTTGTTAATAATGGGATCACAACATTAGTGTAATGATGTGATGAACATTCATCCAAGTATAGCATTACGATCAAAGTCATTGAGTTTATATTGCTATAACAACTTACAGTGATCCTAATCCTTAGACCATGAGATCATGTCAATCACTAACACCGGAAGAGTTTCTTGATAACATCAAACGTCACCGTAACGGGGTGATTATAAAGATGGGTTTAGAACTAATAAAGTGTTATGTTGAGGCTCATGGATCGAGAGTGGAATTTGTTCATCCCGATGACGGATAGATATACTCAGGCCCTCTCGGTGATATCACATTGATTAGCTTGCAAGCAAGTGATTTGATCACTAGAATGTTATATCACAGAACGAGAAAAGAGTGCATGTCGATCGAGATCAAACTAGGTATGGAGATACCGATGATCGAATCTCGGACATGTAATATATCGTGAGACAAAGGGATTAAGATACTAGCGTAAAAGGTTCCGATCACAAGAAAGTCATCGTTGAATGTGTGGGAGTCGTATGGGTCTCCGGATCCCGCTTCGATTATTGATCCGAGAGGGTCTCGATCATGTCCGCATTATTCACGAACCGTAGGGTGACACACTTAAGAGACACCGACATCCAATCGAGCAAATGTTTCATGCCGAAAAGAATAAACAAGCGCAGAATTTATTTCACTAGATACCAAAAGCAGGTTTTCGGTGAAATTGCATAAAGTGGTTATGCATGTGAAATAGAATTCTAGCAAGGGTTATTTGTGAATGTTTGTCATTAAAGTAATTGACAAAATTCTGAATAAAATAAAAGAGTTTTATTTAATGAGAGATTGCATTAAATTTGGTGGAAATTTAATGGGATTTTTGAGTGGACTTTTGAGTGGAGGGAATTTGGAGGAGTTTTGTGAGTGGAGTGTCCACCCACATGAAGAGGGGAGGGCAAGGGCAGCCCCATGCGCCAAGCCACCCCTTGGGGTTCCCCTTCTCCTATAAAAGGAGCCCCTCCTCTCACTTCTCACTCACACCTCCTCGTGAAGGATCTCTCTCCCCCTCTAGAATTTATTCCCCATGGTCTCGGACTAGCGAGATACATGTTCCCGGTGGCTATTCGGCAAGAAAGAGTTGTGCTTCGCTGCATCGCTGGGCGAGGAGGCGGAGGTTGCTCGGTGCCTCGAACATGTGTGCGAGCACGGATCTTGCTGATTTGCGGCGCTAGGACTTCCTCTCGATCTTGAGATCGGCAAGAGATCGTCTACATCAACCACGAGTTGAACTCGTTAAGCTTTGTCGGTCTTCAAGGGTATGTTCTCTACGGATATACATCCGCCGTTGTTTGTATCTAGTATAAATAGATCTTGGTATATAGTTCACATCGTAGGAAAATTTTTGTTTTCTATGTTGCGAACCCTTCAGTCCAATCTTTACCATTGATACATCTTCCACTGTTACTGTTTACTTGCTGCAAACCATTACCTTCCACACCATACGTTTAATCCTTTGTTACAGCAAACTGGTGAGCTTGACAACCTCACTGATTCTTTGGGGCAAAGTCTTGAGTTTGTGTTGTGCAGGTCTCCGTGTTGCTTGCAACACCTGTGTGACATTTCCTTCCTCCTACTGGTTCGATAACCTCGGTTTCTTACTGAGGGAAACTTGTTGCCGTGCTGTTTCATACCTTGCTCTTGGGGTTTCCAACGAAGCGTCCCACGACAAGTGGTGGGCGCCATCAAAGCCAAAGTCAATATTTTACCGTGGGGAACACGAAGCCGGAGTACGAGATGGAGGGGCGCCACAGGGTGGCTAAACCCTCCCTAGGCGCGGCCTAGGTGGGCCCACGCCTGGGCAGGGTGTGCCCCCCTTGGAGCCCCCTGCCTCGCCCCTTTGCCTATAAGAAGCCCCCGATGCAGAAACCCTATGACTCGATCAAAACTCCACGAAACCGTCTGTAGCCGCCGCCACCATCGTCCCTAGATCGGGGGAATCTAAAGCTCTTCCCGGCACCCTGCTGGAGGGGAGATCATCCCGGAGGCCTTCTTCTTCATCATGCCAGCCTCCGGTATGAAGCGTGAGTAGTTCCACCTTGGACTACGGGTCCATGTAGTAGCTAGATGGTTGTATATCCTCCTTGTGCTTTCATGTATAGATCTTGTGAGCTCCGTTCATGATGAAGATCTAATCAATTTGTAATCATGCATGTTGTGTTTGCAGGGATCCGATGGATATTGAGATTACTATGTCAGATTGATTAGTGGTTTTGTCTTATGATTCTATCATGTATGTGTTGTTTGTGATCTTGCATGCTCTCCATTGTTAGTAGCTATCTTGGCCAAGTAATTGCTAGTGACTCCAAGAGGGGGTGTTTATGCTCGATAGTGGGTTCATGCCTCTAGTTTCTAAGGGAAGTGACAGAAATCTCTTCGGTTGTAGATGTGATGTTGCCACTAGGGAGAAAACAATGGTCTCTTGTTCATGGAACAAGTGCATTGTTTACCTTACACACTTTGCTTAAATCAGTTGTCTGTTGCTTGCAATTAAATACTGGAGGGGGTTCAGATGATAACCTGAAGGTGGACTTCTAGTCATAGATGCAGTTGGATGGCGGTCTATGTATATTGTTGTGTTGCCCCATCGAATATCATAGGATCTTTTTGTCTAGTATTGCATTGTTATGCCTTGCTCGGTTCCTGTCAATTGCCCTACTATAATTTGTTTATCCTCCATGCCATGTTTGTTTATCTAAGGAGAGCACCTCTAGTGAACTATGGACCCCGGTCCAATCTTTACCATTGATACATCTTCCATTGTTACTGTTTACTTGCTACAAACCATCATCAACTTCCACACCATACATTTAATCCTTTGTTACAGCAAACCGGTGAGCTTGACAACCTCACTGTTTGTTGGGGCAAAGTCTTGAGTTTGTGTTGTGCATGTTTCCACGTTGCTTGCAACACCTTTGAGACGTTTCCTTCCTTCTACTAGTTCGATAACCTCGGTTTCTTACTGAGGGAGGACTTGCTGTTGTGCTCTTCACATCTTGCTCTTGGGGTTTCCAACGAAGCGCTCCACGTCATCACCGGGCGCCATCAAGTATCTATACGGGCGAAGAAAAATCTCCCTCCGTACAGTTGGTCGTTAAAGCTTCTGTATCATCTACCCTTTTTTGTTCTTATTTTATATTCATCTAAAAAACGTTTTGTCGGTTCATAGTCGATAATCCAACCGACCTAGACTCGAGATATTTGGTAATATCTGCCCGGAACCAACTATACGGCCAAAGCTATACGGGCCGCGGCCATATAGTTGGTCGTTACGCAGCAGGACTCCTCCAAAATCGTGATTTATTTTCCTATTCTATTTGGATTCTTTTCTTGGGCGTGAATTTGGTGTTTCTCACGAGTTTTACTTACCTATGACCCCTCTTATATACTGCCATTGTGCCTCTCTCTAATCACAATCACCAGGAACAAATCTAGCTATGCGTTATCCCGTCCCAGGTCGTGGAAAACATATGGGGCTCATTACTCCTAGGGACATTTCTAGTAGCTCGTCGATGGAAGACAGTGATGAGGAGGTGGAGAGGTTTAGCCCGGGGTATAAAGAGTATGTCGAGCCAAGCTTCTACAACAGCAATCCCGATGAAGGCTGGAGCGACATTTACATCAGCCATGACATCTATGATCCGATGATGAAAATAACTCAAGAAGAGAGAGAAGTCCACAAGACGCATGTAAAAGGGTGTGTGGAGACGGTCAAGTTCATCACCACGGACCTTAGACCGCACAAGCGTAAGGAAATACCTAACATTGGTGCAGGTGGTAGCAAGGAACCGGCATTGCCCTGCTCGAGGCCTACTACTGGCGCTCGTATGAGGGTGAAGCCTCAAGAGGAGTAGAGGAGCATTTTCTAATTCCTCGATCCATAAATAATGGATGAGGAAGAAGAAGTTGTTCCCAGGACAAAGGATCGTGTGTGGTCACTAGAGATATATCAGAAGCAGGAGCTACTCCATCGTGTTGAAGTCTGTCACCGCCTCAAGAAGATAGAGAAGAAATATGATCTTCTCCCAATGGTGACTAAACTCGCAGATAGGGTGGACACTTTGCAATCTGATATGTGCAGGTGCTATAGCCGCATCACTACTCTAGAGGATACCAACAAGAAGCTACGCATCGTGGTTCTACATGCCGTGGCGCCACAGTGACCAACAATAAATAACGGTATCAAATAATCACGAGGGATTATTTGATCCCGCTAGCTTGATTCCAAGCTTGGGGAGATCTTTAAGACCTTATAATCTATGTTATAAGTTTTCATTACTATTCTAGTTTTGCATTAGTTCGATCTCATAAATAAAGTTTGCATCATTAGAATTCCCTTCAGGAATAGTCGATCCCTTTTATGAAATTCTGAGTTTATTATAATATATGGAGCATTGTTGAGTTTGAGTTTGTCTCATTGGATATATGAATGTCTTGAGTATAATTTTACTTGCACTTAAAGATAGCAATAGGAGTCTTCCACACAATTGGTATCAATGGAATATACAAATATAATTCGGTTAATATGTTGTAGGTCAATGGTTTGATTTACAAGAGGAGAAATTATCTAATTAGTTAAGATAAAAAATAAAAACCTTGAACAAAGGAGAAACTAAAAGTTCTATCAAATAGAGTTAGAATAAGTTGAGGTATAATATTCAAGTTATAAAGATGCTTCATATATATTTAGAATTTGGTAATTGAGATCGTTGAACTTTGGAATCCTACATGAAGTGGAATATATAGCTAGCTCCTTTGCACAACACTTAAACAAAAGTGTGAGCGCATATATAGAGAAATAAGAAAAGAAAGATAAAGAAAAAGAGCGAATGTACAAAGAGCAAATAGGCACATACCACTATATTATAGTAAGACAAAGAGACGTTTGAGATTTTGAATCCCAAGTGAATATGTTAATCCTAAAACACTTGGGACTACCTCACTAACTCATTCGGTTGAACCGAATACTTTTACATCATGTTGAGAGTAATCTTTTTTGAACTGTTAATTGCTAAGGTGTGGAAGCCTGCTAATATTATTCGTATGGTTCGATTAAGGTACTATTCATTGACTTATTTTTATGTATCCTACATGATAAACACATGCTGCAACTGCCTCATTTATTTTATCGACTCAGCTTCATGAATATGAGGATCACATCCATTAAGCTAAACTTGCTCGGGACGAGCAAGAGTATAACCTTGGGGAAGTTGATGAGTGCATACTTACATCATGTTTTAGATTATTATTTTGCATTGTAGTGGTAGGATCTTGGTATTTTATGGCGTTCACATGCACCTTTTATGTTTATTTTCACCAAGATCAGATCAGATAATGGATACGATGGACACAATTCTTGGACCAGTTATATTAGAGTGAAAAGGAGCCAAAAAACAATGTAAATTGCTTATTTGGGAAATATTAATAACACCAGAAGAAAACCAGAAGCAATTGTAGGATACAGAAGGTTTAACGACCAACTATACGGCGGGAAGAAATATTTCGGCCGTATAGTTCCCGTCGTATAGTTGGCGCCGACACGGCCTCCTAAAATAGTTTCACCCCATGCAACTAGATCGGGGAGACGACATACAGAACACCCATAAATCGCTGAAACCTCACCTACGGAAGGCATCTGGAGGGGGAACTCATCCACCGGGGATCCATCTTTGCCCTAAGCATATCCAGGAGGATAAGGCATCGATCTTCATCATCAATGGCTGCATCACCACCATCTCCATCCATCCCATCTACATCTTGTCTAGATCTTGTTATAATTTCTGTACTCCTTTTGAATTTATACAAGTACTATTCATCTATGATAGATTCCATTGTCTTTGTCATGATGTTGATTGCCTCCATGTCTGAGTAGATCATTAGTTCTTGGGGATATGGAGAAACCCTATTATGAGATTGGAATAAGATAAAGTTTATTATGATATTCATCGCTGTGACCATGTGTTAGATTATGTTCATCTTGATGTTGGGAGAAGTCGACCTCTCAATATTTGCCTCTTGTGGGGACTTGATGGAGGGAACTACTTGTTGGTACACGGAGGTGTGTTAGCACTTACAGTGACTATAAAGATATTGGCACTCTTTACGTATCAACATGGGAATCGAGGAAACTCACAAAACACTATCCATGCCATGGGATACGTCTTGCGGGATTAAGTCCCTTAATAGCGCGGTAACTCAACTGATGTTGATTATTGTCTGTTGTGGTTATGAGGATGATGTGAGCAGTGGTTGCTGCCTATTTGTCCAAATACAAAGTCCCTCCCACACATATATAGTTGAGAATGTTAATGATAATAATATTTACCCTAGACCTTTATAATGCTAGTGGTGTATCCGCTAATCCCTGAGAACGCTTTTCCCCATTGAAGTTTCAATTCTCTTTTACATACGTGATACTTATTTTCTGTATTCAATTTTGTTTACTTTACTCATTGTTCTCTTATACCAAAAACCCCAAAACACATTTTTACACAAAACTCGCATTTTATCTTGTTACTTAGAACTTTATTTAGCATTTATAGCCTTGAAATAAATACTAAATTAGAAATGCTACTTTTCGTAGTATTGTGCTATTTTTAGCATAGGCGGGGCGCTGTCCAGTGATACGTCCAAAACGTATCTACTTTTTCGGACACTTTTGCTATTGTTTCTTCTCTAATTTGTGTAATTTGGATATAACTGACATGGACTAACGCTGTTTTCAGCAGAATTGCTTTGGTATCTCGTTTTTGTGCAGGAGATCAACTTTCAGTAAAATCCTAGAAAATATGCCGAAAATCCTATTTTCCCAGAAGACTCACGGAGCCAGAAGACAGAGGGGAGGAAAGGCCTAAGGGACCCACACCACCCCCTGGCGCGTGCCAGCCTTGGCCGCACCAGGGCATGGTGTGGTCGCCTTAGACTCCATCTCGACCTCTCCTTTCTCCTACATATACCCTCTGACCTAAAAAAACAGGGGGGTTCGATAATTTCCAAAGAAGAGTTCCGTTGCGCCGCCGCCACCAGAAACCGCGATTCGGAGCACCCTGCCGGGACATGGAATTGGAGGAGATCATCACTATCATCATCACCAACGCCTCTCCATCAACCATCCATGAATCCCCCATCCACGAGTGAGTAATCCCCCGCAGTAGTCTATGGGGATGGTAGGGGTTGGATGAGATCGTTCATGTAATTGCATAAGTTTGTTAGGGCAAGGTGCCTAGTATCTATTGTTATTGGTTTTGACATTGTTGCAACTTGTTATGCTTAATGCTTGTCACTAGGGCCCGAGTGTCATGATCTCAGATCTGAACATGTTATTGATTCATGATAATATTATTGTTTATGATCTTCCCTACAAGTTGTATACAGATATCATTGTCCGGAACCCGAGGCCCCGAAGTGACAGAAATCGGGATAACCGGAGGGGGTGGCTGTGATGTGAGGATTACGTGTGTTCACAGAGTGTTAATGCTTTGCTTCAGTGCTCTATTAAAAGGAGCACCTTAATTTCCAGTAGATTCCCTTGAGGCCTCGCTGCAACAGATTGATAGGACAAAAGATGTCGTGCAAGTTCTCATTGCAAGCACATATGACTATATATGGAACACATGCCTATGATTACTTAGTACTTGGATTCTTTATCTTCTTTATCTGCAAATGCCCTTGTCTTGATTATTACATGAATTGTTTTGTCCATGCAACGTCCATCCATCCCTATGCCTACCGCACTTTAACCCTGTTGTTTACTACAATTGTTTCCACTGTCCTTATTTTACTATTGTTGTTACTTTGCTATTGCTACTAAAAATTTGTTGCTACTGATAAACTATTGCGAGCAAGACTGTTTCCAGGTGCAGATTAATTGACAACTCAGTTGTTAAGGCTTATAAATATTATTTGGCTCCCTTTGTGTCGAATCAATAAATTTGGGTTTTACTTCCCTCAAAGACTATTGCGATCCCCTATACTTGTGGGTCATCAACCAGCATCCCTCCTGCATTTAGCATTCGCTCGCGTGGGCCGCGGGGCGGTGGCCCCCAGCGACGTCGGCTGCAAGACGCCCACGTGCGACGCCTAGCACCCGCAGCTCGCCAAGCTGACTGGCCCGACTCAAAAACGACCCATGTCGGCTGGGGCTGCAGTTTTCCTTTTTTCGGGTGACTTTCTTTTGGGTCAATTCCCTCCGGGGTTTTGGCATAATGATAAAGTTTCCCAATAAACTTTAATTTAACTATTTATTTAATATATATTAATTTACATATAATAAATATATATTGTAAATTTCCATCTATCTGAAACACCTTTCGGTCCTTTCCTTTTATTCTTTCTCCGAACAACTTCAGATCTCTCTCTGGAACAATTCTGGCTTTCTCTTTATCTACTATGATTCTAACTTACAGATGATCTCTAGCTCATCGTACATTTAAGTGAATCTCCCCACGGCTCGGAAATGGTATAAACATGATCTCTATCAATGATCAACAGCAGGACAGGGATGCCCATATTGACCCCTGTTTATTCCACGATGACGATGTCATTTAAACCATAAACGTCGAGTCTAATTCCCTTTGTTCTAACTTATCCGATCGTTTGGTATCACATACCTTGTTGAATATCGTTACCGACAAGTACCGTTTCACTTGTTAATGTGATATTACATCCCCGTGACCTAGTCATATGTTGCAACATTATAGATATAATCTCACCAAGTCAGCCTTAAGTATCTTACCCGTCACCGGGTGAACAAATCCCGATCTTGATTCATAGGCCTCAACTGTACCTCTGGAATATCCAACATACACCTTTATAATCACCATTTCACTGACTAACGTTTGATGCAGTCCAAGCAGCCTCGGGAAACAGTGATTAATATATTCTCATGGTCTAAGGAGAAGGAGACTATGTTTCTAACTATTGCAACGATGAACCTCATGACTTGATCGTGTCGCAATCTTTGGGTAATGTCCATCACATCATTCTCCAATGATATGACCCTGTTATCAACTAGCACTATCACCCATGATCAGGAAACCTTGATCATCTGTTGCCCAACGAACTAGTATAAATAGAGGATACTAGGGACTTATGTTTCATATCACACATGTATCAATATTTCCACTTGAAAGTTATAGTATAATATGAAAGTATTACAAACTTTTTGAAATATGACAATAATAACCATTTATTATTTGCCTATAGGGCACATTTCCTTCACATCTGTGCTCTACTTGGTTTTCTCGACGATCTAGTCGGCTTATTTCTCCCTTCTCCGCCTCCGCCATGGCTGCGCTTACCTAGGGTCTTAGTTCAACGTCGTCACCAGTGAAAGGGCATGTATGCCCGCATGTGTGGTTTTGGTAATTAATGACAATCTCCATGGAGTAATGTGTAAATTGAGTTTCACTTGTAGGTTTGTCCATTGGCATCGCTTGGGCCATGTGTTGGTCTCAAGGTTGAAATGTGACAAATGTACAAGGGCTTTGTGCCCATTGCAATCATGAAGAAAGAAGGAGCTTGAAGGTTGATCAAGACAAGTGCAAAGAGTTGCATCAAGATGGAACAACCTCAAGAAGGGATGAAGAAGGGCAAGGTCAAGATGCGACATCTCTAGAAGATCTCATGCTTGAAGCTTGCCATCCTCGTGTTCATGGAGTGATGAAGACAAGTTCAAAGAAGTGGTTTCTCCATGGAATATGAGGGGAGCAATTTGCAAGTCTTCGTCTTCATCAAGCAAGAGCAATCAAGACAGGTGTTCCCACTCTAGAAGAACAAGACAGTCTACATCAAGTTCAAGTGGAATGCTCAAGGCAAAGGTATGTTCTTGATAGGGCTTCTCTTTTGTTGGTCACATGTTGTTAGTTGGGACACCGGGTTTAGGATAGATAGCCGTACTATCAAGAGGGGCTCTCAAGCGGGTGCCTCGTTCGCATCATTCAAAGAGAGCTCAAACCTTTGCATGCATAACATCATCTTTCTTGGTTTTTATTTGGTTCTTATCCATGAGAGGATCTAGATCTTGTGGTCATCATCATAATAATCTCTAGTTCATCATCTAAGGATTTCTCTTGCATATCTTATTGCGGTTTTTGATCTTGCAAGTTTTCCGGATCCACACCTTGGGAGATATCTCACATATATATATTCATGATATATTTTTCCTTGGTGGTATCCAATATTTCACTTTTGTTGGATTCTACTTGGTGTTATCTTTCCAAAAAAATTGGTTTCATCCCAATCGGAGTTTCCAAGCTCAACTTCTTGTGTTTTGGGTTTTGGAGGTTTTACCGGTTCATCGCTTCTAGAGAGGTCATGTCTTTCTCAATTTGGTTTTATCATTCCATGTTGTACTATGATGTTTCTTTGCATAATCTTGTAGAGCTTTTTATTCCCTTCAAAACGATCCCAAGATCATTAAAACAGAGTGTGGAATCAAAAGTTATTGAAGTTTTCGTGCTCTGTTGTCCAACTTTATTTCTTGAGCGGAAGTTCCGGACGAAATTCCGACTCAAGTTTCGGTGAACATCTGTTTTCTTCTGTATCTTGTGTCTCTATTTACCGGAAGTTCCGGTGGTTCACCGGAAGTTCAGGTGGTGCGCGAATCTGGCCCAAACGGTAAATTTTTCCTTGTCCTATTTAAGGGGGGCTTCTTCCCCAATGGTTCCCCATTTTTTGAGCTTGTTTTTGCCCACCATTGTTGACCTATTTGAGCTTTCTTTCTCCCTCTCTCTCCCATGATTCTTACATCTTTTTGAGGGAAAAGTGAGAGGAGATCTAGATCTACAATCCCACCAAACCAAATCCTTTCTTTCTGAAGAAATCCTTGGGATCTAGATCTTGGAGAGTTTTGTGTTCTCCTATTGTGTTCTTTCTCCCTTATTCCCCCAATAGCTTTTGTACTTTTGTTGGAATTTGGGAGAGAAGGACTTTCCCTTTCATTTGTTGCATAGGTTTGAGTTCTCCTCGGAGATTCGGCGAGTACAAACTTGTGGGCTTGTTACTCTCGGGTTCTTGGAACCCTAGACGGTTGTGATGTTGGTTTGTTGACCTTTTGTGGTCTTGTAGCCTTTTGTGGCTTTGTTGGCCTTTTGTGGCATTGTAGCCTTTTGTGGCTTTGTTGTTGGGAGCCTCCATTTGAGTTGTGGAGATATCCCCAATCTTGTATGGGTTCAGTGACCGCCCTCAAGCGTCCCATAGTGGAGCGAGTGCCCGCCTTTTGTGGTGCGCACACGGGAGAATAGGGTGAGCCTTTTGTGACGTCGGTGAGTTGCGTTCTTCCGCATCCGGGGTGAGGCCTTGTGTGGCGTTTGGTGAGCATCGAGCCACCACACCTCGAGGTGAGCCATTTGTGGCGTTCGGAGAGCAATTGCGCCATCGCACCTCTCCAACGGAGACATAGCTTCTTTGTAAGTGAACTTCGGGAAACAAAACTTTGTTTCCACATCCATCGATTATCTCTGATCTGAGCCCTTTAGTTATGCACTTTACTTTGTGATAGACATCGTGCTTGAAGTATTTATATCTTACTATCACATTGTTGCTTGTATTGCTTAGCATAGGTTGTTGGTGCACTTAGGTGAACCTAGTGGTTAGGTTTTGTGCTCAATAAATTAAATGTTAGTTTTATTCTGCATTTACTTGAGCCTAAACCATAATATTTTTAAAAGCCTATTCACCCCCTCTAGGCGACGTCCATTGCACTTTCAATTGGTATCAGAGCGAGGTCTCTCGCTTTTAGGCTTCACCACCTCGAGAGTAAATATGTCTCCTAGGGGTTTAGTGCACTCTCACTCATTTACATTTGTTGGCACTCATTATGATGTTTGGCATACTCGCATGCTTAGTCATTTCCGGGCCATTGACCCAAATATTGAGTTAATTCTAGACATGGGCTTGTCTCCTCATAAGGATCCGCAAAATCTATCTATGGAGGAGGAGACAAACTCTTATCTCGAAGCTCAAGCATCTAATGTTCTTGTTAATGTTATGAGATTTGTAGTTCTTTCCTCAATCATGCCTTCCTGGAACGCTCATGATATATGGACCAACCTTCAAGAAAAATATGATGTGTCCAAGCTTATTGAGGATGATTGTGTTCCCTCCACCTCCGGCTGCGATGAGTTCTCATCTTCTTCCACTACACCAACATGTGATTTGTCACAAGGTAATGAATAGGTGAGTGGTGATAGAACTTGCAATGTAGAGAGTGAGATTTCCATTCATGATCCTTTGTCTCTATCTCATAGCAATGTTGTATCTTTGGGCATGAACACGTCTAGGACCATAGTGATTTACATCCTAGTGTTGATTGCCCTTGCATATCATGTAGAAATGCCTTGAATATGTCTCATGATGATATGCTTGCTTTGCCTTGTTGCCAAGATAAGTGTGCTTCTATTTCCTCTAGTACTTCTGTTGCTAACCATGTAGAGGAAATTGAAGAATGCGTGGGCCAAGGCAAGGTTGCGATTGAAGCTTCATGTGTTCCCCCATCATCACCTTCTCCCAATGTTCACTTATGCCTCATGGCTAAGGGTTCAAAGGTAACCTCTCCTTTGGATCCCAATAAATTTCATGATGATGTGAATGTTGATCATGTAGAAGTAGATGATTATGTTGCTTCTTTAAAAGAGAAGGGGGGCTAGTCCTTCGTGCTCTTCATCCAAATAAAAATGCTTGCTCTACTTTCATTGAGATATTAACCTATGCTATAGAAAGTAGGCAACTTATTGATGAGCATGAGGATACTATTGACAAAATGGGTGGTCTTGAGCATGAGTATGCTAATGACATTGCAAACCTAAATGAAGCTCTTGAAGAGGAACAAACCACTAAGGAATTTCTTGAGGAGACCTTTGCTCTAGAGCTATATAGAGTGAAGAAATCTCATGATAGAGATCTTGAGGTGGCACGTTCCCTTCAAATTAAAAATGATAAACTTGAAGTTGCTTATGCTAAACTCCTTGAGTATTTTGAGCACCTCAACAATGGCTCTAGGGTCATCAAGGGTGATCTCATCAAACTCACAGAGTCACATGAGCAAATTAAAGCTTCTTATTATAAAGAGCTCTCCAAGTTGCCCTCACCTATTGCATTAAATGATGCTTGTGCTACTAACTCTATTTATTGTGAAGCATCTATCTTGAAGGAGAATGTTTAGCTAAAGGCTCAACTTGCTTTGCTAACTAGCAACTATGGGAAATTAGAAGAAAGTCATGCCAAGCTCTCAAGACCGCATGAGGATCTTATAGTCTCACATGGTAGGCTAAGGTTAGATCATGAGGCCATTATGTCAAAGGTAACATCCAGTGGGCCTCATGTGGACATTAGCACTATATATACTCCAAATGTTATATTCATCCTCTCACAACCATGATATATCTTGTGATGAATTGCATTCCTTGTCCTGTTTCTCTAACAATGAAGCATCTACTTCCTCTAGTATAGTTGTTGATACTAACCATGTAGAGGAAATCAAAGAGCTCAAGGATCAAGTCACTTCTTTGAAGAATGCCTTGAAAAGGTGTCATGAAGGGAAGACCACACTCAAGAACATGTTGAGTGTGAGACGACCCCCAAGTGACAAGAGTGGGCTTGGATTCAACTCCAACATCAAGAACAAGCCCACTAACATGTTGAAGCACAAGGGAAACAATAAGAAGGGCCAAGGACAAGTGAAGAATCCGACCGACATTGTGTTGTTCAAGTGCAAGGAAGAATGGCATCATGTGAGGGATTGCCCGTTGAAGAAGAAGCCTCTTAGTGAGAAGCAACGAGGGAAGCAGCCTGAAGCTCCTCCACAAGCTCTTATTCATGGTGCAGATCCTCCCAAGAAGAAATATGGCAAGAGAAGAACTTGCTACATATGCCATGAGAAAGGGCACCTTTCTTCCTCATGCACCATGGGTAACTCCTCGTCCCATCCTATCTTGATTGATGATGCTTATTCAGTTCGTAAGGATGAGGGTGGAAATGTGTTTGCCAAATTTGTTGGTGCCCAAAGTGGTGTCAAGAAAAGAACCATTTGGGTGGCCAAGCCTATTGTGACTAACTTCTTAGGACCCAACTTGGTTGGGGACCAACAAGCTAAAACTTGATCAATAGGTGTTTTTGGAGGGCGTTGGAGACTTGGCTACCTTATGAAGAATTGAGGGATCTTCATCAATGCCTTTTATCAAAGTCAAGTCATTTGGGTTTTCATGCTTCTATCATATATCCAATGTTCCTCCTTGCGGTAACTTATGCTTAACTCATTTACATTGATAGTTACTTGCTCCCTTGTGCACGTATGTGTTGGTTTTGTACCTTGCATGTGCGTGTACATGTTGTGCTTCCCACTTATATTTATCTATGAATTATATTTGTGTATGTTGGTTGGCACACCATGTATTTGTGTTTCTTGGTTTGGGGCCTTTATTGATTCTAGTTGGTATCCTAGTTGGCTCTTATGAGGGATTAATGGACTATTCCGTTTTGGGGGAGTGTCATGCTTGGGAATTCCACAATCCTAAAATGTGTGTACATGAGGAAAACCACTTAGTAGCTATATTGTATGGTTATCTAGTCTCTATGTGGTATGTCTTTCTCGTGATAAACTCATTTCCATAATGTCCATTAATACCTCTATTTTGATGTTTTTTGCCTCTTGTTGAGATTTCTTGGTTTATCACATTATGGGGGAGTCATATGCTTTGTGCATATTATAAACCTAGAAAATGTGTACATTTGAGGTAGTGCCACTTAGAACTGATATTGGAAATTATCTAGCTCCTATGTGGCACAATTGCTCATACAAGTTCCAATTTGCTTGAATGTTTTTATTGCTCACTTTTTGGATCTTGTTTGTGAGAGTGGTTCTTGGTATGAGTTTACTCATATTTGGATCTATATATACTCTTGGAAACCATTTGCTTAAAGTCACTTTAATCACTAGTGATTATGTGACTATTTGAAGCTATCAAGAATCTCTTTCGAAGCATCGAGCTTATTTCTTATATCTTCTTATATGCTTCTTGGGTGAATGTGATCTTGGATATCCTTTCCAACTACCTCGGGAAAATTATCCCCATTACTTCTTGTCCTTGGATAATTAGTATTTTTTTATGATAGAATTCATTGATCATATTTGTTTTGGCCTTTTCTTACTTGCCTTATCTTTGGCCAAGAATTTTTTTTCTTCTTGCTCCAAAGATTTCCTTGCCTCTTATGGATCTTCTTATTTTATTGGTATCCCCTTGTGTTTTATTTAGTGTAGGTAGTAGTGATGATCTCATTTGTGGGAATTTTGCATTCGAAGGAAAATTCTATATAATGCTCTACTTATGGGGGAGCTCTCCTATATTATCTAGAACATTTTTTCTTCTTGATTTGATCCATTTTTTGTGCTTGGAAGCTCGCTCTTCTTGTGTTGGTACTTTGTGTGTCATCGTGAAAAGTGTGAAGAATTTGTTTTGGTTGTTGGAACCTTGATCTCTTTGGGAGTTGGTTTTATCTCATTCTTTATCACTTGTTTTGATCTTTTAGGATCAGATAAACCCTTGAGCATTGGTATTTTGTCTATTTTGTTTGCTCTTTGGCTTTTGCCTAATTCATTTGTTGATATTGTGTTCCTTCATGTGTTGATTTGGTTCTTTGATACAATTTGGACACCTTGTGTCAAGTCACACCTTTATGTTGCCTTGTTGGTTTTTGGTGTTTTTGTTCAAATTATATCTCCTTTTGGTTCTTGAAATTCTTATGCATGTATATATTATGGCATGCTTGCTTTATTTGATCAAATATATAGGGGAATCTCCACCAAATCATAATGGGCTAAGATGTGCATGAAATTGAATTTTATATCAATATGCGCATATTTGTGTAGAGGCTATCCTATGTATTGTAGTTGCACTAACTTCTTTGGACCCAATTGGTTTGGGGACCATAGTGTACTTAATTGTGTTTTAGGTACATTTGAGATATATATTGGGTGTTTGTATCTTTAACAATAAAGAAGTGGCGTCTACATGTCAATTGGATGCAGGCTAGGATGATCAACGTATTCATATCTTCTTCATCCTACCAATTATATCTCGGTAACAAGTATCTCTCTCTCATGCCTACATATCTTGTTTCCAACCTTTTGAATGTTGCGTATTGGCATGAATTTTTGTACCTGCATATGTTGGATTTCTTGCCTTGGCTTTGAAGAGTTCTCTCTATTGCAAATGTGTGTATGTTGAGATGAGCGCATATAATGGGTACTATACTAAATCATGCTCATGATTCACTAATCCCAAATATGTCAATCTAGCAATTTTGTTGCATATCGTTTCCTCAACATCTCTCATGTGCAATAGTGAGTATTTTTACAAAGTTGATTTCTATTTTGTGATACTTGTTGCCTTTCTCTATATATTAATTCTATCCCCTCTTCCATTGGTAATAGTAGTAATGTATAGAGTATGTTGGTGTTTGAAGCTCATCGATGTACAATAAGATATATTTGAGCCCTTGGGCATGGTTTCAAGCAAAACATCTTATTGGTATATTCTATGATTTCCGTTTTGCCTTTCATATGCTTTCTTGTGTATCTATTTTGTGTGTGCATGTTTCTTTGTGGGCATTTGTATTTGTGATATTTTCCACCTAGAAATTTATACACACAAGAGAAGATCTTTCTTTTGTTTTTTGCATTTCTTGGAAACCACCTACTATTCCTCTTGATTCTTCGGTGGCTTCCCATTTTTATTGACATTTGATTGCATTGTTACATTCGGAGCAGTGAGGATTTCATGGTTGCGCACATTGTTTCCAAATACAATTACTATAATTGGCGCATAATCTTTGAGGAGCTTCTCTATTTCATTTAAGAGTGCACATTTTCTTTCTTTCTCATATCTTGTGGTTTAAATGCTTATGGGGGAGAGAGGATTCCATATTTGTTTATATTGTATTTAAAATACAAGTATTCTAATCTTTGCACAAATTTTGGGGAGCTTCTCTATTTTTATTTAAACACTCTTGGTTGTTGTTTCCATTTGACATCATTTGTTGTTGTTTTAATTGTTTCATTTGGATCTTTTGATTGCTCGTTTCATTTGTTGAAGCTTATTTATCTTTATTTTATTTTTGCGCTCTTTGGGTTTTCAATATAGTCTTACTTCCTCCCAAGTTCTAATCATATGAACACCTTTGTAGGAGTTCTCACTATATTGGTCGTCTAGAACTTTTCACCCATTTTGGCAATCGATGCCAATGGGGAGAAGTTTTGGAGGGTTTTAAGGGGATTTGGCCTTTGCTTTGAGTGTGTTCTTAGGCATTTGCCTCTCATGCTCTTGAATCTTTGTGGTTGCTTTGCATGTTGAATATATAGAGGAAACTCAACCAACGGTAATGGTTGGCAATCTATGCAATGAAATTCAAGTTCATCACACATGTAGATTGTGGAGGAGTTTGCTCTATATATTGTGGTTGTACCAACTATAGGGTTCGCAGCATAGAAAACAAAAAATTTCCTACGATGTGAACTATGTACCAAGATCTATCTATTAGATACAAACAATGGGCGGATGTATATCCGTAGAGAACATACCCTTGAAGACCGACAAAGCTTAACGAGTTAAACTCGTGGTTGATGTAGACGATCTCTTGCCGATCTCAAGATCGAGAGGAAGTCCTAGCGCCGCAAATCAGCGGCGCATCCGTGCTCGCACACGCGTTCGAGGCACCGAGCAACCTCCGCCTCCTCGCTCCAGCGATGCAGCGGAAGCACAACTCTTTCTTTCCGAATAGCCACCGGGAACATGTATCTTGCTAGTCCGAGACCATGGGGGATAAATTCTAAAGCGGAGAGAGATCCTTCACGAGGAGGTGTAAGAGACAAGTGAGAGGAGGGGCTCCTTTTATAGGAGGAGGGGGGCACCCAAGGGGGTGGCCGCCGGCCATGGGGGCTGCCCCCTCCCCTCCTTCATTCATGTGGGTGGACACTCCACTCACAAAATGGCCCTTCAATTTTCTCCACTCATAAATCCACTCAAATTCCCATTAAATTTCCACCAAATTTAATGCAAACTCTCATTAAATAAAACTCTTTTATTTTATTCAGAATTTTGTCAATTACATTAATGATAAACATTCAAAAATAACCCCTTGCTAGAATTCTATTTCACATGCATAACCACTTTATGCAATTTCACCCGAAACCCTGTTTCGGTATCTAGTGAAATAAATTCCTGCGCTTGTTCATTCTTTCGGCATGAAACTTTTGCTCCAATTGGATGTCGGTGCCTCTTAAGTGTGTCACCCTACGGTTCGTGAATAATGCGTACATGATCGAGACCCCTCTCGGATCAATAATCAGAAGCGGGATCCGAGACCCATCGACTCCCACATTCCACGATGACTTTCTTGTGATCGTCGGAACCTTTTACGCTAGTATCTTAATCCCTTTGTTTCACGATATATTACATGTCCGAGATTCGATCATCGGTATCTCCATACCTAGTTTGATCTCGTTACTGACATGCACTCTTTTCTCGTTCCCGTGATATAACATTCTAGTGATCAAATCACTTGCCTGCAAGCTAATCAATGTGATATCACCGAGAGGGCCCAGAGCATATCTATCCGTCATCGGGATGAACAAATTACACTCTCGATCCATGAGCCTCAACATAACACTTTATTAGTTCTGAATCCATCTTTATAATCACCCTGTTACGGTGTGACGTTTGATGTTATCAAGAAACTCTTCCGGTGTTAGTGATTGACATGATCTCATGGTCTAAGGATTAGGATCACTTCGTAAGTTGTTATAGCAATATAAACTCAATGACTTTGATCGTAATGCTATACTTCGGATGAATGTTCATCACACCATTACACTAATGTTGTGATCCCGTTATTAACAAAATCCAATGTCCATGATCAGGAAACCTTGATCATCTTGTTAATCAATGAGCTAGCTTATGAGAGAGGCATAACTAGGAACTTTCTGTTTGTTTATTAAACACACATTTATTAATTTCCATATTAATACAATTATAGCATGCAAAATAAACATCTATCATATACTTGGAATACACATAATAAACACTTTATTATTGTCTCTCAGGGCATATTCCCTTCAGTCTCCCACTTGCACTAGAGACAATAATCTAGTTACATAGTGATAAATCTAACACCCATTGACTTCTGGTGTTGATCATGTTTTGCTCTGGGGAGAGTTTTAGTCAACGGATCTGCTACATTGAGATCCGTATGTACTTTACAAATCTTTATATCTCCATCCTTGACATGCTCGCGGATGGAGTGAAACCGGTGCTTAATATGCTTGGAATGCTTGTGAGACCTTGGCTCTTTGGCATTGGCAATAGCACCATTGTTGTCACAATAGATCACCATTGGGTCCAACGTGTTTGCAACCACTCCTAGTTCGGATATGAACTCCTTCATCTAAACTGCTTCCTGAGCCGCTTCTGAAGCAGCAACATATTCGGCCTCCGTTGTTGATCCCGCTACCACAGGTTGTTTGGAGTTCCTCCAACTAACTGCTCCGCCATTCATGAGAAATACGTATCCGGACTGAGACTTAGAGTCATCCGGATCGGTGTCAAAGCTAGCGTCAACGTAACACTTAGCGATGAGCTCTTCTTCACCTCCGTATACAAGAAACATATCCTTAGTTCTTCGTAAGTACTTAAGGATATTCTTGACCGCTATCCAGTGTTCCGAACCTGGATCCGATTGGTACCTACTAGTCAAACTAATAGCATGTGCCACATCCGGTCTTGTACATAGCATGGCGTACATTATAGAGCCTATGGACGAAGCATAGGGGACTTTATCCATTATCTCTCTTTCTTCCGCCGAAGCCGGACTTTGAGTCTTACTCAATGTCTTGCCTTGCAACATAGGTAAGAACCCCTTCTTACTTTCGTCCATTTTAAACTTCTTTAAAATCTTATCAAGGTATGTACTTTGCGATAGCCCTATTAGGCGCCTAGATCTATCTCTATAGATCTTTATGCCTAATATGTATGAAGCTTCACCTAGGTCCTTCATTGAAAATTTGTTGTTCAGATAACTTTTAACACTGTTTAAAAGATCTATATCATTTCCGATCAATAATATGTCATCCACATATAATATCAGAAATGCCACATTGCTCCCACTCACTTTCTTGTAAATACAAACTTCTCCATAAGTTTGGACAAATCCAAACTCTTTGATCACCTCATCAAAGCGGAGATTCCAACTTCGTGATGCTTGCTTCAATCCATAGATGGATCGCTGAAGCTTGCACACCTTGTTAGCATCCTTAGGATCGACAAAACCCTTTGGTTGTATCATATACAACTCTTCTTCAATATTACCATTGAGAAACGCAGTTTTGACATCCATCTGCCATATCTCATAATCGAAATATGCAGCAATTGCTAACATAATCCTAACTGACTTTAGCATCGCTACGGGAGAGAATGTCTCATCGTAGTCAAATCCTTGAATTTGTCGAAACCCCTTTGCGACAAGTCGAGCTTTTTGGTCGTGAGGTAATTCCACCAAGTTCCTTTTGAAAATCCATTTGTTCTCCACGGCCTTTCGGTCGTGAGGTAATTCCACCAAGTTCCAAACTTGATTTTCATACATGGATTCCATCTCGGATTTCATGGCTTCTAACCATTTGTTGGAATCCGGGATCATCATCGCTTCTTCATACGTCGCATGGTCATCATTTTCATCAACCATGAAATTCATGACAGGATTTCCGTACAGCTCGGGAGCTGCACGCGTCCTGCTTGACCTGCGAGGTTCGGTAGTACTCTCTTTCGGAGTTTCATGATCATTATCATTAGTTCCCTCTTCAACAGGTGGAGACAACTCCGGAACAACTTCCGGCGCTGCGCTACTCACCATACTTTGAAGAGAAGGTTCAATAACCTCTTCGAGTTCTACCTTCCGACTACTCACACCTTTCGCGAGAAACTCTTTCTCTAGAAAGGATCCATTCTTGGCAACAAAAACCTTGCCCTCGGATCTGTGATAGAAGGAATACCCAATAGTTTCCTTAGGGTATCCTATGAAGACGCATTTTTCCGATTTGGGTTCGAGTTTATCCGGTTGAAGTTTTTTCACATAAACATCGCATCCCCAAACTTTAATAAATGACAGCTTAGGTTTGTTTCCAAACCACAATTCATACGTTGTCTTTTCAACGGATTTGGATGGTGCCCGATTTAAAGTGAATGCAGCAGTTTCTAGTGCATAACCCCAAAATGACAACGGCAAGTCCGTCAGAGACATCATAGATCGAACCATATCTAATAAAGTACGACTACGACGTTCCGACACACCATTTCGCTGTGGTGTTCCGGCAGGCGTGAGTTGTGAAACAATTCCACACTCTTTCATGTGAGTGCTAAACTCGTAACTTATATACTCACCTCCACGGTCGGACCGTAGAAATTTGATCTTTCTATTATGATGATTTTCCACTTCATTCTGAAATTCCTTGAACTTTTCAAAGGTTTCAGACTTGTGTTTCATCAAGTAGATATAACCGTATCTACTCAAATCATCCGTGAAAGTAACAAAATAACGATATCCACCTCCACGACACACTCATTGGACCACATACATCGAAAGTATGATTTCCAATAAATCATGCCTGCTCCATTGAGCGGAAAACGGCGTTCTAGTCATCTTGCCCATAAGGCATGGCTCACATGTATCAAATGATTCAAAATCAAGTGATTCCAAAAGTCCATCCGAATGGAGCTTCTTCATGCGTTTAACGCCAGTATGACCTAGATGGTAGTGCCACATATATGCGGATATATCATCATTAAGTTTAATCCTTTTAGCATGAACATTATGAATATGTGTAACATTATCATCGAGATCTAATAGAAATAAACCATTCATCATCGGTGCATGACCATAAAATATTTCATTCATATAAATGGAACAACCATTGTTCTCGGATTTAAATGAATAACCACTTCGCGTCAAACACGGTCCAGATACAATGTTCATGCTCAGTGCAGGCACCAGATAACAATTATTCAAGTTTATAACTAATCCCGATGGCAAGTGGAGAGGCGGCGTTCCGACGGCGATCACATCAACGCTTGATCCATTGCCAACACGCATCTTGACCTCACCCCTTGCTAGCGGTCGCTTGTTCCGCAGCCCCTGATTCGAGTTACAAATATTAGCAACTGAACCGGTATCAAATACCCAGGTGCTACTGCGAGCACTAGTCAAGTACACATCAATAACATGTATATCATATATACCTTTGTTTGCCTTGCCGGCCTTATTGTCTGCCAAATACTTGGGGCAGTTGCGCTTCTAGTGGCCAGTCCCCTTACAATAGTAGCACTCGGTATCAGACTTAGGTCCAACTCGGGGTTTCTTTTTAGGCACGGCAACAGGCTTGCCGCCCTTACTTCCCTTCCGTTTTCCCTTCTTGTCTTTCTTGAAACCAGTGTTCCTATTGATCATCAACACTTGATGTTCCTTTTTGATCTCCACTTCTGCAGTTTTAAGCATTGATAGAAGCTCGGGGAGAGACTTCTTCATGCCTTGCATATTATGGTTCATCACAAAGCTCTTATAGCTAGGCGGCAGAGACTGCAGAACACGATGGATGCCTAAGTCAATGGGAATCGTTATTCCCATGGACACAAGCTTATCGGCGTAACCCGACATCTTGAGTACATGCTCACTAACGGAGTTGTGCTCTTCCATCATGCAGCTAAAGAACTTTTCTGAAGCGTTGTAGCTCTCTACAGCAGCATGTGTGTCGAAAATCATTTTCAACTCACCCATTGTATCAAATGCATTTCCGTTTTCGAAACGCTTTCGAAGTTCCGGCTCTAGCCCATACAATATGCCGCAATGAACTAAGTTGTGGTCCTCCTGTCGAGTCTAATAGACATTCTTCTCCTTGTCAGGGGCATCCTCTAAAGGTGGGGGGCCTAGTGGCGCTTCTAGCACATATTGCTTTCGTGCAGCAGAGAGGAGAATCCTGAAATTCATGGCCCATTCGTTAAAGTTTCTACCATTCGTTGCTAGTTTCTCTTTCTCCATGAACACATTGAAATTAAAAGCAAGTGGTGCCATCTACAACAGAATTTGTAAATTTTAGACTAAGTGTATGATAGATTGAGTTCAACTAATCCATATTACGAATGAACTCCCACTCAAAAACGACATCCCTCGTGCCTTTTTGGTGATTACATGAACCAAATCCACTATACCAAGTCCGATCATCACGTGAGTCGGTATAGCTTCAAAGGCGAGCATCAAATGGGCATCATATCAACTATATGACTCATGCTTAACCTTTCGATCCGTGTTCCGAGGCCATGTCTGTACATGCTAGGCTCGCCAAGTTAGAACCTTAGTATTGGCGTAATCGCTTTTACACCCGAAATATGGTCGTGGATCCAAGAACACCCGATCATCACGTGATGTCTTGGAGCGACGAAACATAATCGGTGCATACTAAAGGAAGAACACATTCTTATCTTGATATTTAAATGAGGGATCATCTTATTATGCTAACAAAGCACTAAACAAGCAATATAAGATGCTATCAAAAATCACATGTTTATTAGTGAAATGTTATGGTTCCCGCAGATGATCTCTATCATGTGCATCGTGGTATGATCACTATCATACCTATATGTGTAAATCCAAGGTCTATGGAGTTTACATGCTATGCGTGTTGTAAGAGTATCATCTCATACTTCTACTTCCAACACTACCATATCATAACACTAGCCCAGCAACAATCTAAACTAGACGCCTCTAATTTATCCATTGCAAGTTTTACGTGGCTTAGGGCTTTCGAGATAGAACCGTTCTTACCTACGAACATGAACCACAACGAGGATAACCAAATTGTTGACAACTCGTTTGCAAAATAGATATTGACTATAGTAGGAGAGACAGACACCCGCCAGCCACTTATGCAAACTAGTTGCATGTCAAGAGTGGAATAGGTCTCATGTGCGAGGACATGTAAAGTTTGTCCGGGCCGCTTCATCCCACTATGCCACCAATATCCAAAATTACAACAAAGGAGCAACAACATGATCATCATCGCCCACATACTCATATGTGTACTACCCGTGTAAAGCATCTACGCATAGATCCGGCTCTGATACCATTGTAGGGTTCGCAGCATAGAAAACAAAAAATTTCCTACGATGTGAACTATGTATCAAGATCTATCTATTAGATACAAACAACGGGCGGATGTATATCCGTAGAGAACATACCCTTGAAGACCGACAAAGCTTAACGAGTTCAACTCGTGGTTGATGTAGACGATCTCTTGCCGATCTCAAGATCGAGAGGAAGTCCTAGCGCCGCAAATCAGCAGCACATCCGTGCTCGCACACACGTTCGAGGCACCGAGCAACCTCCGCCTCCTCGCTCCAGCGATGCAGCGGAAGCACAACTCTTTCTTGCCGAATAGCCACCGGGAACATGTATCTCGCTAGTCCGAGACCATGGGGGATAAATTCTAGAGGGGGAGAGAGATCCTTCACGAGGAGGTGTAAGAGACAAGTGAGAGGAGGGGCTCCTTTTATAGGAGGAGGGGGGCACCCAAGGGGGTGGCCACCGGCCATGGGGGCTGCCCCCTCCCCTCCTTCATTCATGTGGGTGGACACTCCACTCACAAAATGGCCCTTCAATTTTCTCCACTCAAAAATCCACTCAAATTCCCATTAAATTTCCACCAAATTTAATGCAAACTCTCATTAAATAAAACTCTTTTATTTTATTCAAAATTTTGTCAATTACTTTAATGACAAACATTCAAAAATAACCCCTTGCTAGAATTCTATTTCACATGCATAACCATTTTATGCAATTTCACCCGAAAACCTGTTTCGGTATCTAGTGAAATAAATTCCTACGCTTGTTCATTATTTCGGCATGAAACTTTTTGCTCCAATTGGATGTCGGTGTCTCTTAAGTGTGTCACCCTACAGTTCGTGAATAATGCGGACATGATCGAGACCCCTCTCGGATCTATAATCAGAAGCGGGATCTGGATACCCATACTGACTCCCACACATTCAACGATGACTTTCTTGTGATCGTCGGAACCTTTTATGCTAGTATCTTAATCCCTTTGTTTCACGATATATTACATGTCCGAGATTCGATAATCGGTATCTCCATACCTAGTTTGATCTCGTTACTGACATGCACTCTTTTCTCGTTCCCGTGATATAACATTCTAGTGATCAAATCACTTGCTTGCAAGCTAATCAATGTGATATCACCAAGAGGGCCCAGAGTATTGAAGGGAATATGCCCGAGAGGCAATAATAAAGTGGTTATTATCGTATTCCTTGTTTATGATAAACGTTTATTTTACATGCTATGATTGTATTAATACGGAAACGTTAATACATGTGTGTTTAATAAAAAAAAGGAAGTTCCTAGTTATGCCTCTCTT
Source organism: Avena longiglumis (assembly GCA_030063025.1). NCBI lineage: Eukaryota > Viridiplantae > Streptophyta > Magnoliopsida > Poales > Poaceae > Avena > Avena longiglumis. The sequence continues at coordinate 508,038,238 of CP125976.1, read as the reverse complement.
ATAAACTAGCTCGTTGATTAACAAGATGATCAAAGGTTTCCTGATCATGGACAGTGGATGTTGTTAATAACGAGGTCACAACATTAGTGTAATGATGTGATGAACATTCATCCAAAGTATAACATTACTATCAAAGTCATTGAGTTTATATTGCTATAACAACTTACGAAGTGATCCTAATCCTTAGACCATGAGATCATGTCAATCACTAACACCAGAAGAGTTTCTTGTTGACATCAAACGTCGCACCGTAATTGGGTGATTATAAAGATGGCTTCAAAACTACTAAAGTGTTATGTTGAGACTCATGGATCAAGAGTGGAATTTGTTCATCCCGATGACGGATAGATATACTCTGGGCCCTCTCGGTGATATCACATTGATTAGCTTGCAAGCAAGTGATTTGATCACTAGAATGTTATATCACAGGAACGAGAAAAGAGTGCATGTAGGTAACGAGATTAAACTAGGTATGGAGATACCGATGATCGAATCTCGGACATGTAATATATCGTGAAACAAAGGGATTAAGATACTAGCGTAAAAGGTTCACACGATCACAGAAGTCATCGTTGAATGTGTGGGAGTCGATGGATCTCCGTGTCCGTTTGCTGATTATTGATCGGAGAGGGGTCTCGATCATGTCTGCATTATTCGTGAACCGTAGGGTGACACACTTAAGGGATACCGACACCATTCGGAGCAAATGATATGCCAGAGAAAGAAAAAGGAAAGCGCAGGAATTTATTTCACTAGACACCAAAATTATTTCGGTTGAAATTGCTGAAACTGGTTCTGGATGTGAAATGGAATACTAGCAAGGGGTTTTATGTGAATGTTTGTTAATTAAAGTAATTAACAAAATTCTGAATAAATAAATAAAAGAGTTTTATTTAAATGAGAGCTTGCATTAAATTTGGTGGAAATTTAATGCATGTGAGTGGATTTTTGAGTGGAGGCTTTTCATTTTGAGTGGGAGCTCCACCCACATGAATGTGGAAGAGGTGGGGGCATACCCATGGCTGGGCGCCATGCCCCTTGGGTGCCCCCCCTCTCCCCTATAAAAGGCCCCCCTCTCCTCCTCTCAAATCACACCTCCTCGCGAAGGATCTCTCCCCCCTTTAGAATTTTCCCATGGTCTCGGATCAGCGAGATACATGTTACCGATGGCTTTTTCTGGAAGGATTTGTTGCTTCCGCTGCTTCGCTGGAGCGAGGGCACGGAAGTTGTCGGGGTACCCGTACGTGTGTGCGATCACGGATGCACCATTGCTTTGAGGTGCTGGACTTGATCGTGCTAGACCGGCTGGACCAAATGGACTTCAACACGATCTTGAGATCGGCAAGCGTTCGTCTACATCATCCACGAGTACAACCTCGTTAACGCTATTCGGTCTTTGAGGGTATGTATTCTATGGATGTATATCCACCCGTTGCTTGTATCTAGTAGATAGATCTTGGTACTTAGTTGTTCCAATCGTAGGAATTTTTTTGTTTTCTATGCTGCGAACCCTACAGTGGTATCAGAGCCAGATCTATGCGTAGATGCTTTGCACGGGTAGTACACATATGAGTATGTGGGTGATGATGATCATTTTATTGCTTCTTTGTTGTACTTTGGATATTGGTGGCATAGTGGGATGAAGCGGCCCGGACAAACTTTACATGTCCTCGCACATGAGACATGTTCCACGCTTGACATGCAACTAGTTTTGCATAAGTGGCTAGCGGGTGTCTGTCTCTCCTACTATAGTCAATATCTAATTTGCAACGAGTTGTCAACAATTTGGTTATCCTCGTTGTGGTTCATGTTCGTAGGTAAGAACAGTTCTATCTTCGAAAGCCCTAAGCCACGTAAAACTTGCAATGGATAAATTAGAGGCGTCTAGTTTAGATTGTTGTTGGGCTAGTGTTATGATATGTTGATGTTGTAAGTAGAATTATGAGATGATACTCGTACAACACACATAACGTGTAGGTTCCATAGACCTTGGCCTTACACATAGAGGTATGATAGTGATCATACCACGGTGCACGTGATGGATATCATATGCGGGAACCATATCATTCCACTAATAAACATATGATGTTTGATAGCATCTTATATTTATTGTTTGGCGTTTTATTAGCATAATAAGATGATCCCTCATTTAGATATCAAGATAAAAATGTGTTCTTCCTTAAGTATGCACCGACAATGTTTTGTCGCTTCAAGACGTCACGTGATGATCGGGTGTACTTGAATCCACGAGCATATCTCGGGTGTAAGACAGTTACACACACGAATACTAAGGTTCTTACTTGGCGAGCCTAGCATGTACAGACATGGCCTCGGAACACGGAACGAAAGGTTAAGCATGAGTCATATAGTAGATATGATGCACATTTGATGCTCGCCTTTGAAGCTACACCGACTCACGTGATGATCGGACTTGGTGTAGTGGATTTGGTTCATGTAACCACCAAAAAGACACGAGGGATGTCGTTTTTGAGTGGGAGTTCATTTCTAATTTGGATTAGTAGAACTCAATTTATCATAAATTAAATCAAAGTGAATTTGCATAATTTGTTGTAGTCATTGGCATTCGTTCACCACCTTATGCATAGTTGTAATTGAGATAATAGAACTATAGAATTCTGGATATATACTTTACGAATTGGTATCGTATTGTGTTGAGTGTCAATCTAAAGTTTAAAGTCCTATTGCAAACTTTCAAAGAACTCGTTTACTCCGTGAAATTTAATAATTGGTATTAAATCGAGAGTAACAATTCTAGTGTTAGTATCTTAAGTATCATGTTTGCCTCCATGATTCTTGATTGTTTTAATATCAAGTTTATTTAGGAGCTGAAAGAATTGTTTCAGAAACCATCATGTGTGGCAGATATAACGATATCTGAAACAATGTTTTGGTTGCAATATGATAGAGTATAATATATGATCTCATATTGGATGAGAATTTACAAAGGTTGGAGATGCTAGACATCCTAATCATCCAAAAGGGTTTTGGAAAGTAATGTTATACTCACGATTCACCTTTATAAGCTACAGTAGCTTGATCATGATAAGGATGAATAGAAGATGTATGTAAAGTGTTTACTACACTAAAAGATTACTAAAGAATGGATTTTGAAAGAATACCGATCATTTTGATGATGGTGATCTACTTCAAAGTGCAAGTGCAAAGGTATTATTATTTGAATTACACGCTTTGGACTATGTGTCATGTATATGGCGCAACTGTTGATGTTGATAAATTCTTTTAAAAAGGAAAAGGAAATGCTGAAAGAGAATCTATAAAATATATTTGGCAGAAAAGGAAAGATTGGAAATATCCAATTTAGGTATATGGATGATATACATGTTATGTTTGTATTCTTTGCTTGTTAAACAATGTGGTTCTTGGGGATTGGATACCGAATTGGTTGGTACGAAATTTCATACGGAACAACGCAATTCATGAACCACAATGGCCTAAGTAACTAACAAGAGAATATGTGATGATGTTCATCGAAAACAAACAAACCGTTGTTTGTATTTCTCGTTGACATCAAAGATTGACTTCAAGATTTGTATTAATAATTGTTATTTGAATCAGGTATTATGAGAACAAAGGTTGTTCAAATAATTACCGTATTCCATATAAGATGGATGATTTACAAATCTAGTTGGAGAAATCACATCCATAAAACCTAATGCTAAAATGTCGCAAGACAAGTGATTGAAAGATCACTTACGAAGTGACATCGCCGTTTAAATTATATTGGAAAGAAAACATGAAGAATCTCCATATTCATGGATTTTTGGAGTCTTTGATTTGATCAAGTGACGCTTGTGAGACTTTCCTCGGGATAATTAAAACTTCGTTCAAAGGCCAAAGGAGAATGAACGACTAAAATATTGGAATTTATACATATCGATGTATGTAGTCCATTATGTATAGTCGTAAGTGATGGATTTCAGCTTCATATGCTTTCTCCGGAAATTTGAGTGAATATTCACTTAATGAGAAAGAAGTATGAAATATTTGAAAAACATTTCAAAGACTTTCAAGATGAAGTGGAAAATCAATGTAACAAGAAAATAAATGGTTTATGATTTTATCATAAGGGATTTGTTTGAGTTACAAGTGTAACAAGAAAATAAATGAATTATGATTTTATCATAAAGGGATTTATTTGAGTTGCAAGTTTAGCAAAACACCTAGATTTACGTCTCCCGAAACACCATAGGAGTATGGAGTGTTTGATATTTGTAATGAAACCTTGTTTGACTTGGTTGGATCAAAGATGTTATTTATAAAACTGCCATTATGTTTTAAAAAGATTAAAGCTTTAGAGACTACCGCTTTTACACTGAAAAGAGCTCCATCTTGATCCGTTGAAATGACACCATGGAAGTTATGGTTTGGGGTAAAACCCAAGTTGTCATTTCTTAAATTTTGGTATGCTAAACATAAGTAAGATGTTTACAACCGAAGTCGGATGAGCATGTCTTTGTAGGTTATTTTGAATAACAATTGGTTATTCCTCCATAACACCGAGGACAAAAGGGTTTGTCGCTTGAAATATGAAGTTTCTAGAAGAAGGAATTTTTCGTAAAAGTTAAGTGGGAGGACAATAGAACTTTGATAAGGTTAACGAACCTTAGCTATATGTGCTGAGTTGCATGGCCGAAATCGTTCTGAAGGCTGCCATAATGCTCATAGCTTATGTGCCTCAAAGGTTGTGGTCACGGAGATCTAAGTTCCTATTGAACCAAGTAGGTCGGTTAAACAATCAAATGCTAAGATTTGAGAGTAAATCATTATTGTTTAACAATGATGAACCGAATATATTTACGCAAAGAAGCGATGATGGGCCCTGACTCCGTCAAATGGCTTGAAGCCATAAAATCCGTGATAAGTCCATACACGATAAATCAAGTTTTGAACTTGGAAGACCCTCCGGAAAGGTGTAAAAACCTACTGGTCGTATTTGGATCTATAAAGAAACAGACATGGATGTTTCACATCTATGAAATAGTCGACATGTCGTAAAGTATTTTATGACAATGTTCAAGGAGTTGACTATGACAAGATTTGATCTTTCATAGCGATATTTAGTCTGGACGGATTAAAGTAGCAACCACTACATATAATTTGGTATATGGTAGATGAATAAACAAAAAAAATCTTCTAATAGAATGGTTACCTAGGACGTGTACATGACACGGTCCAAAGGGTTTTGTTAATTCAAAGGATGCTAAAAAGGGGCATGCAAACTTCAATTGTTAAAGTAAGCATCGCGGAGTTGGAATCTTCACCGTGATGAAAAAGAGTTTTCATCAGGAGACGATGAAGATGCTTGCATTTGCAAGAAATTAAGTGGGAGCGCTAAGACATATTTCTAATACATTATGTGGAGTACATCTTGTTGATTAAAAATTATGTATATTTTATTGACAAAGGTTAAAAATTTCATTTTGATGAAATACTTAGGCAAAATCCGAATATTTAGCGTGAATGTCTATAGTGGATAGACTGTGATGCCAATGTGGTTGTGCCAAACGTACATATATGAGATATTGAAGGAGTTCAATATAGAAACGACAGGAAACAGTTCTTGTTGCATGCAAAGGAATTGAATCAAGATTCAAGTATATCGACACTTGATAAGTGAAACAAGATTCAAGTGCTTTGACACTTGATGAGTAAAATCACAGAAATGTTTTGATCAATCATACCATGATATGTACACATCCAGATACGTCCTATGCTCTAAGTGTTATGAGCATATACCAGAATGAATCATAAAATGATCATTGGACGATAGTGAGAATATTCTTATGATCTTTTGGAAGAACTAAGAATATATTTGTGTAGAGGTGACAAACAATTACAAATATTTCATTGTAAAGCGTTACGTTGATACTAGTTTTGTCACAAGATACAAATTAAGTTTATCTCAATTTAAACTATGGGTGGCACAATGAAATGGAAAGAAAGTTTCCATGATGGATTTGGATGAATTCCAAAGTTAAGACATTGTAACGGATACTACAACAAAAGGCTAAGTATATGACTGCTATAGTAGCAGCAAAGGAGGGCATTTGTGTCAAGTAGTTTGTTATCAAACTAAGGTGTGGTTCGCAACGGGCTAACACTAAAGATATATTGTATGACAATAATATCGACGTGTTTTAACCCCAAGGAACTAAAGGTCTCACCAAAAGACCAAATTTATACAATGCCATCTCATTGGAGAATGAGTAATGCGTGAAGACGCAAAGACATGCAAATATACACGGACCTGAAAGTGTCAGATCCGTAGATTATGTTAACCACTTGCAGTTGCGTATATGGAACACCAGAAAGCCATAGGTGTTCAAAACGCAGATTATTGTCTCTAGTGCAAGTGGGAGACTGAAGGGAATATGCCCAAGAGGCAATAATAAAGTGGTTATTATCGTATTCCTTGTTTATGATAAATGTTTATTTTACATGCTATAATTGTATTAATACGGAAACGTTAATACATGTGTGTTTAATAAACAAAAAGGAAGTTCCTAGTTATGCCTCTCTTATAAACTAGCTCGTTGATTAACAAGATGATCAAAGGTTTCCTGATCATGGACATTGGATGTTGTTAATAACGAGGTCACAACATTAGTGTAATGATGTGATGAACATTCATCTGAAGTATAGCATTACGATCAAATTCATTGAGTTTATATTGCTATAACAACTTACGAAGTGATCCTAATCCTTAGACCATGAGATCATGTGAATCACTAACACCGGAAGAGTTTCTTGTTGACATCAAACGTCATACCGTAATTGGGTGATTATAAAGATGGCTTCAAAACTACTAAAGTGTTATGTTGAGACTCATGGATCAAGAGTGGAATTTGTTCATCCCGATGACGGATAGATATACTCTGGGCCCTCTCGGTGATATCACATTGATTAGCTTGCAAGCAAGTGATTTGATCACTAGAATGTTATATCACAGGAACGAGAAAAGAGTGCATGTAGGTAACGAGATTAAACTAGGTATGGAGATACCGATGATCGAATATCGGACATGTAATATATCGTGAAACAAAGGAATTAAGATACTAGCGTAAAAGGTTCACACGATCATAGAAGTCAGCGTTGAATGTGTGGGAGTCAGTACAGATCTCCAGGTCCCGCTGCTGATTATTGATCGGAGAGGGTTCTCGATCATGTCTGCATTATTCGTGAACCGTAGGGTGACACACTTAAGGGATACCGACACCATTCGGAGCAAATGATATGCCAGAGAAAGAAAAAGGAAAGCGCGGGAATTTATTTCACTAGACACCAAACTGCTTTATTGAAATTGTTGAAACTGGTTCTGCATGTGAAATGGAATACTAGCAAGGGGTTTTATGTGAATGTTTGTTAATTAAAGTAATTAACAAAATTCTGAATAAATAAATAAATAAAAGAGTTTTATTTAAATGAGAGCTTGCATTAAATTTGGTGGAAATTTAATGCATGTGAGTGGATTTTGAGTGGAGGCTTTTAATGGGAGTGGAGGCTTTTTATTTTGAGGGAAATCCACCCACATGAATGTGGAAGAGGTGGGGCATCCCCATGGCTGGGCGCCATGCCCTTGGGTGCCCCTCTCCCTATAAAAGGCCCCTCCTCCTCTCAAATCACACCTCCTCATGAAGGATCTCTCCCTTTAGAATTTCCCCATGGTCTCGGATCACGAGATGCATGTTCCCAGTGGCTTTTTCTCGAAGGATTTGTTGCTTCCTGTTTACCGGAGCGAGGCCGGAGGTTGTCGGGGTACCCGTACGTGTGTGCGATCACGGATGCACCACTGCTTTGAGGTGCTGGACTTGATCGTGCTGGACCGGCTGGACCAAATGGACTTCATCACAATCTTGAGATCGGCAAGCGTTCGTCTACATCATCCACGAGTACAACCTCGTTAACGCTATTCGGTCTTCGAGGGTATGTATTCTATGGATGTATATCCACCTGTTGCTTGTATCTAGTAGATAGATCTTGGTACTTAGTTGTTCCCATCGTAGGAAATTTTTTGTTTTCTATGCTGCGAACCCTACAAGTTTATCTATCCGTCATCGGGATGAACAAATTCCACTATCGATCCATGAGCCTCAACATAACACTTTATTAGTTCTGAATCCATCTTTATAATCACCCTGTTACGGTGTGACGTTTGATGTTATCAAGAAACTCTTCCGGTGTTAGTGATTGACATGATCTCATGGTCTAAGGATTAGGATCACTTCGTAAGTTGTTATAGAAATATAAACTCAATGACTTTGATCGTAATGCTATACTTCGGATGAATGTTCATCACACCATTACACTAATGTTTTGATCCCGTTATTAACAACATCCAATGTCCATGATCAGGAAACCTTGATCATCTTGTTAATCAACGAGCTAGTTTATGAGAGAGGCATAACTAGGAACTTTATGTTTGTTTATTAAACACACATGTATTAATGTTTCCGTATTAATACAATTATATCATGCAAAATAAACATCTACCATATACTTGGAATACACATAATAAACACTTTATTATTGCCTCTCAGGGCATATTCCCTTCACCAACATCACATACTTGTGTAATATTTGATGTTGGGAAAACCGCTTTGGTCGTTAATTGTCATATTTAAACCCTTGCTAAGGGATTGTCATCAATTACCAAAATGGGGGAGATTGAAAGGGCATGTATGCCCGCATGTGTGGTTTTGGTAATTAATGACAATCTCCATGGACTAATGTGTAAATTGAGTTTCACTTGTAGGTTTGTCCACTGGCATCATTTGGGCCATGTGTTGGTATCAAGGTTGAAAGATTAAGAAATGTCCAAGGGCTTTGTGCCCATTGGAATCATGAAGAAAGAAGGAGCTTGAAGGTTGATCAAAACAAGTGCAAAGAGTTGCATCAAGATGGATCAACCTCAAGAAGGGATGAAGAAGGGCAAGGTCAAGATGCGGCATCTCTAGAAGATCACATGCTTGAAGCTTGCCATCCTCGTGTTCATGGAGTGATGAAGACAAGTTCAAAGAAGAGGTTTCCCAATGGAATATGGGGGAGCAATTTGCATGTCTTCATCTTCATCAAGCAAGAGCAAGCAAGAGAAATCAAGAAAGGTGTTCCCACTCTAGAAGAACAAGACGATCTACATCAAGTTCAAGTGGAATTCTCAAGGCAAATGTATGTTCTTAATAGGGCTTCTCTTTTGTCGGTCTCGTGATGTTAGTTGGGAGACCGGGTTTAGGATAGATAGCCGTACAATCAAGAGGGGCTCTCAAGCGGGTGTCTCGTTCGCATCGTTCGGAGAAAGCTCAAACCTTTGCATGCATAACATCATCTTTCTTGGTTGTTATTTGGTTCTTGTCCATGAGAGGATCTAGAGCTTGTGGTCATCATCATAACAAGCTCTAGTTCATCATCTAAGGATTTCCCTTGCATATCTTATTGCGGTTTTTTGATCTTGCAAGTTTTCTGGATCCACACCTTGGGATCACATATATATATATATATATTCATGATATTTTCTTCCTTGGTGGTATCCAATATTTCACTTTTTTGGATTCTACTTGGTGTTATCTTTCCAACAAAATTGGTTTCATCCCAATCGGAGTTTCCAAGCTCAACTTCTTGTGTTTTGGGTTTTGGAGGTTTTACCGGTTCATCGCTTCTAGAGAGGTTATATCTTTATCAATTTTGTTCTATCATTCCATGTTGTACTATGATGTTTCTTTGCATAATCTTGTAGAGCTTGTCGTTCTCTTCAAAACGAGCCCAAGATCATTAAAAACAGAGTTCGGAATCAAAAGTTATTGAAGTTTTCGTGCTACGTTGTCCAACTTTTTTGCTTGAGCGGAAGTTCCGGCCGAAATTCCGACTCAAGTTCCGGTGAACATATGTTTTCTTCTGTATCTTGTGTCTCTATTTACCGGAAGTTCCGGTGGTTCACCGAAAGTTCAGGTGGTGCGCGAATCTGGCCCAAACGGTCAATTTTTTCTTGTCCTATTTAAGGGGGGCTTCTTCCCCAATGGTTCCCCATTTTTTGAGCTTGTTTTTGCCCACCATTGTTGACTTATTTGAGATTTCTTTCTCCCTCTCCCTCCCATGATTCTTGCATCTTTTTGAGGGAAAAGTGAGAGGATATCTAGATGTACAATCCCACCAAACCAAATCCTTTCTTTGTGAAGAAATCCTTGGGATCTAGATCTTGGAGAGTTTTGTGTTCTCCTCTTATGTTCTTTCTCCCTTATTCCCCAATAGATTTTGTAGCTTTGTTGGAATTTGGGAGAGAAGGACTTGCCCTTGCATTTATTGCACAGGTTTGAGTTCTCCTCGGAGATTCGACGAGTACAAGCTTGTAGGCTTGTTACTCTTGGGTTCTTGGAACCCTAGACGGTTGTGTGGTTGGTTTGTTGACCTTTTGTGGTCTTGTTAACCTTTTGTGGTCTTGTATCCTTTTGTGGATTTGTTGGCCTTTTGTGGTGTTGTAGCCTTTAGTGGCTTTGTTGTTGGAAGCCTCCAATTAAGTTGTGGAGATAGCCCTAATCTTGTACGGGTTCAGTGACCGCCCTCAAGCGTCCCATAGTGGAGCGAGTGCCCGCCTTTTGTGGTGCGCACACGGGAGAATAGGGTGAGCCTTTTGTGACGTCGGTGAGTTGCGTTCTTCCGCATCCGGGGTGAGGCCTTGTGTGGCGTTTGGTGAGCATCGAGCCACCACACCTCGAGGTGAGCCATTTGTGGCGTTCGGAGAGCAATTGCGCCATCGCACCTCTCCAACGGAGACATAGCTTCTTTGGAAGTGAACTTCGGAAAACAAATTTTCGTCTCCGCGTCCATCGGTTATCTCTCAACCGAGCCCTTTACTTATGCACTTTACTTTGTGATATCCATCGTGCTTAAAGTATTTATATCTTACTATCACCTTTTTGCTTGTATTGCTTAGCATAGGTTGTTGGTGCACTTAGGTGAACCTAGTGGTTAGGTTTTGTGTTCAATAAATTAAACGTTAGTTTTATTCCGAATTTACTTGAGCCTAAACCGTAATATTTTTAAAAGCTTATTCACCCCCTCTAGTCGAAGTCCATTGCACTTTCAATTAGGATCGAGATTTTATATTCAGGCGTCGTTGTGCGCGTGATTACCAGTTAGCAATGGCACAAAGCACATATCTTGTAAGTCTAATACGGCATGCCGCCACCATATGTCATGCCCAATTCATGAATTGATCGCCCTAAGGTATGATCCCAAATATATTGCATGTTGGCTACTAGAATTGCTAGTTTGATTACCCCATCTAATAGAAATTGTTTTGTATCAATTGCGGATTATATACACCAACATTTTATACGGAATATTGAGTGATTAACTAATTATTGAGTTATTGATTTATTTGATAGGGTTTGATATCCATAGTATACACTAGAAGACTTTGATACATTTTCATGTTTATCTCTTTTATGGTGAATTTCTTCTTTTCCCCACATGCTCATATACTAGATCCACTATTTAGTACTCTTATACAATCTTATGTAGTTATTCGTGTTTATAAAGAAAATTCTTGTAAATTTTATCTAAAGCAAATAAAATAAAGCTTTTAGTTATAGAACATGCGTCCAGATAACAAACCTACATATATTTAAGATTCAATTTAGTTTTACCTATTTTATCGTTACTATCATCTTAGATTCCCTATAGTCAAATCCTGGATCCACCCCTGCCAGAAGGGCAACCTTATTTTGACCTCCAGCATGGAGGCCCTCATCAGAACCTGGCGTCAAAGCTCGCCATCGCTTCATCACCACGTGGTTCGTCCCCAGAGATGGAGTGGTGGTAGACGGCAGTTGTTCTTCACCGGAGGGAAGGTGGCCCAAAGCGAGTTTGAATGAAATTCTCTGATCTCGGCGTCGATGGAGGCGATGCATCACCAGCTTCTGGTGGTTCTGCTGACGCCCGCGCCTGGAGGTCGCTAGCGAGCGGTGGAAATGGACACCGAGCCGTCGATTGCTTTTCTAGTTTTTCGGCTAGGGTCCTTTTATAAAGATGGAGACATTATCTTCAAATATTAGTTTTGCCTATACAAGTGATGTAAAGGGGTTTCATGAAAATTTATATCTGCCCAGCGTTATTTGCAGCATCTAGGCTCTTCTAGGGCTTTCCTCGTTAAAAAAACTATGCAACAAAAGGTTGACATCCCATTGGAACAAGAAATGTCATTTTTTTCCGACTTAACAAAAATTGTTATTTATCTCATCTTTTTATTGATATTACTTTTTTTTCAGGCGTATTGGTATTACTTGGTGACCGTTTGCCACGCCACGCCACGCCGTGTCATTCTTCTCATCCTTTCTCCGTTCAGAAAGTAGATGCACGTCACTCACCCACGAGATCGCCCGACACGTAATCGACATGCTGGAAACAAATCTGAATCATGGGCAGCATCACGCGAAGTGGGCACACTCGCAACAAACCTGACGTGTCAAGGACAGCAGAATTATGTCACGGCCCGAACAGGATAAAAAGAGGAGGATGTCATGACGTGGCGTAGAAACTTCCAAACCAAACGGCCCACAGAACCCACGCGAGGAAGACGTCAATACGGGCAAACAAAAGGGGGGAGATCGTAAGAACGCCGCAGAAGAATTCCCAGTCCCAGCTGCGCGCAGAGGTGAGTTTCTTTTACGAGTAGATCCTACGATCCGTGCTTATCTTCTGCTGCTCTCCCCTGGCCTAATCCACCCACCAAATCTTTCGATTCAGGAGGTTCGGAGGACAGGTGCCTGGTCCAGATCTCGTGGCCGCCATGGCGGAGCAGTTTGCGGAGTCCACGGTAAGGAATTCTCCGCCAGTTCTTTCTTCTTCGATGCGTTGTTTCGAGATCACTCTTAACTTAGATGTGAGAGCGCGAGATAGGTAGTGTACGGATCCTCCTTGCCCCCGAGCACCCAGATCTGACGTTTACCTCCGTGGTCACCGTGGCTCGCCAATCGAGTAGCAGCGCGCGGTGGCCAGAGCCTTTGCCCTGCGTCCCCGATAGTTAGATCCGCATAACTGGTGCAACAGTTTAATCATAGACAGGTCTTATGTCGTCTCGGTAGTTGTAATTGTAACAGCATACCATGTTTTTTATACCATAAAGAATGATTGCAGAATTGTTTTGAATAAGTCATGCTTTTCTATTTGCCAAATGTGGCGATTGTTGACTGCTCCTGATTTTAATTTGCTCAAGTCATGAAGTATTGTATACATTTGATCAATTTTCTGTTCATTGTTTTAGTTTGTGGCCTATCCTTAGCTGTCTTATGTTAATACCTGAGGATAGCTTAATGTGACTATTTATATTGTTGATTTTACAAGTTAACAACATGACCAGCGAGTTCTACACTTACCTGTGTTATTAAATCTGTTGCAGCTCTATTAACAATATACATGAAGCATTCTACTTATTGCCTAAACTGATTTGAGTTCTTGGCATTGCGCACTATTTCATTTTGTTTATCCTTCTGAGCTGTTACTAATTCCACACCCCAAGCTCACATTTTTGGGTAGTTTCAACACTTCGTATCCACTAAAATTGACTGCTGACATGGGTTGCTTTTCTGTTTAAAACGATTATGTAGTTTCAGACATTGCCAGCTGTTCTGGGTATTCCTGTGCATCCCCATCCAGTTAACTCACTTTAGATGGTCACTGTGTGTTGGCCAATCAGCCTCACTCATCCTGTTTCACTTCACTTCAGTCAGGACCATAGTGTATTTCTAAGAAAGTTCAGTTGTGTGTGCAGAAACATGGAAATGTATGCAATTTTCATAAGCTTCATTTGTGCTGTTCTCATACTGTAGAACTGTAGGCAACCGCTTTGTAGTAGAAGTGAACTTTTTATATTCGAAATCATCATTGATAAGCTTCCAAGTTAATATTTTTTAATGAAGCTCTGCACATCTCAAACTGTGAAGTATGCATCTTGTTCTTGCTAACCTTATAAGATATAAATCGCATAAGCTCCATCCATGCACTTAAAAAACTTGCTGTCTTTCCAGTCTTGATTATAGCTTCTGATGGATTGTCTCCCTGTCATCACAGAACAATGTAATCATCGAAGAGGCTACCAAGGGCCTGAACCCTGGAATGATAGTCCTGCTTGTGGTTGTGAGCTTCCTGCTGCTTTTCTTTGTCGGCAACTACGCGCTGTACCTGTATGCGCAGAGGACGATCCCTCCAAAGAAGAAGAAGCCCGTCTCCAAGAAGAAGCTCAAGAGGGAAAAGCTGAAGCAGGGCGTTTCTGCACCAGGGGAGTGAAGATACCCCCACCAGCTCCTCATGTTATCCTGTGGGCTCCTTTTTTTACCTGATAAAAATATACCGGCTGGAGCCTCAGTGTTCAGTGTCTGTTTATGTAGAAGCTTTGTGTCAAGTGGTACATTGGGTATTGGACAACTTATTTCAGCAAACTGATAAAACTTTAGCCTAAAGCAAGCTGTTCTGGTGTTCCTGGTTTATGGTTTTTTTTGTTCTGATTTAAAAAAAAAACTTTGTGGTCGTTGTTCGTAGCAAATTTGCGAAACCCGTGTGTAGTCTTAGCGTTGTGCAGTCTGTTGCTATGTTCTTTTGCGTTGTAGACCGACATCTCTGTCGAAGTCTTCAAGGTTTCATGCTGCCAAAAGAATGAGCTAGTCTTTTCTGTGTTGATTTCGAAAATGGGCACTAGCATGGAGCCAAAACTCCAAAGTTGATGCTTTTCCCATTACCGCATTATTATTGACTATAGATGGTGTGTGTGTGTGTGTGTGTGTGTGTGGGGTGGGGGGGGGGGGGGGGGGGGGGGGGCGAAAAAAGTCTGGTAGCTGAAACCTGAAAGTAGTATCCAACTTTGTAGATGGGCCAAAGGCAATGATGTGAACTCTATAGCTTCCATCTCCCCCCTTGACTAACCGGTTAACTTTGTGGATTAAGATGAGGGTTCCTCCCTGATTAAGATGAGAGCGGCCATCTCTCGTCACACCCCTCGATCGATCAGTTGCACCAACTTGAACAACAAAAACCGACGCCTTGTCCTGTCCCAAAGCATCTCCAGTGCAGTAGTGACGACTGACGGACCACGGACGACAACGCGCACGCATCCACACCAGTGCCCAGTGGTATCAATTTGTGTGTCTTCCAATCCAAGCCTCGCGTTGCAGACGACTTGTCGCCCTCGCCTCCCTAGCTAATCCCCAGCTGCCACAACCGCAACGCGAGCTTACCTATACCTTAGCCACTCAAAAGCTACGATCGACGCCCAACTGCCCAAGCGAATGTGGTACCTAAAACATACACAAGGCGACATGCATGCGATGCGATGCGATGGATGCTCACCAGAATCACTTCCCCCTCACTGCACTGCACTGCTCTCTGGCCGATCCCCGATCGGGCGCCGAGCGCCCGAGAAAGAGAGAGAGAGAGGAAGAGTTACTTGCACTCGACCCTTACAACAGACGACAGGGGGCTTTGCTCACCTAACGCCAACTGCAGACAATGGCAGATACCAATACATACGGCGACAATACAATACGTCCAGGTCCAGGTCCAGCCGAGATGGTTTCTGACAGAAGCGATCGTACGCCGCTAGCTCTCACATGCAATGCAAAGCGAAGGCCAGATGGGATGACATGATGCTATCTTTAGATCATCATATTCATATCCCCTTTGGGTAGCTTTACCGCCCTGTGCGACGCAGCCGTCTCACCCTCTCCTCTGCCTTTTATACAGGGATCGATCGCATTCGCCCGCCCGCGGCCATGTTGCACGTTGCGTAGAGACTCGGCGACCAAAAGTGACAGGGACTCGCCGGGCATGCAGCAGCAGCTGGTTGGTGGTGATATAAGTGGCCAGCCGGGTGCATGCCGGGGAAGGGAAGAGGAAGAGAGAATACTAAGCAAACCAGCTGCTAAGTGCTAGCTAGCCAGGGACGGACGTGCTATCGATCGACGTCGAGGATGCAGGGCGAGGATCAGCAGCCGATGCAGATGGTGCTGCGGGTGAAGCACCCGTCGTCGCTGTCCTCCTCCGAGGAGGGGTCGGGGGAAGGGGAAGGCTCGTCAAGGTCCGCGCTCTCGGTCTTCAAGGCCAAGGAGGAGCAGATCGAGAGGAAGAAGATGGAGGTCAGGGAGAAGGTCTTCGCGCAGCTCGGACGCGTCGAGGAGGAGTCCAAGAGACTCGCATTCATAAGACAGGTACGTGCGCGCTATGCGTACGAGCATTCATTCGGCAGCTGCATGCTTACCATGCATTAATTCTTCCTCAGATCACCACCAGCCTAGCTAGCAACCATGTCAACCCAACTGCTAGCTGCTACCGGTAGTCCCGTACATAGGACTTCCTACTTTGGTGATTTTTATATCCTACCAATCAAAGGGTGGTCTGCGAATGGGCCCAAGCTTCTATATTAATTGATCATAAACACCTACTCGACAAGAAAAAAAATCATGGTCAAGTATATGCATGTTTAGGCAATGAAGGTCTACTCTTTGAAGCTCCTTTATTGTAATTATGTCTAGCTAGCTCATTACGTACAACAAAGTTCGTTTATAAAAAAAGGATTTTCGATGATCGTGGTGTTTCGCTTTAGAGAATCATACTTTCGAATCACAAGTTCATAGGCCATGCATGACCATGTTTCATATGCTTGCAATATTGTTAGCTGTCACTACTACTAAGAGTCACGACTAAGGACTGGTTTGTTGTTGCTGTTGTCTATTATGCTGTGTTGAACATGTTTTATGCATGGCACGCTGTATAAGAATAGCCACACAAGTAACAAAAATCCGAATAACCCAATGGAACTCTAGACAAAGCTAGCTTGTAGGAAAATTTACATTATATTACTGCCTCCGTTCTCAAAAAGATGTCACAATTTTTTTTAGATTTGGATGAATCTTATACTAAATAGTATCGAGATATATTCAAATTTAGACAAATCTTCCTTTTTAGGACAGAGGGAGTATCATAATCTACCTTAATGCTAAACACGGACTATCATAGTGGCAAGTTCTCTTTTCACCCATAACCATCATGGGCCGGGGGGGGGGGGGGGGGGGCCCGGAATTTGGAGTATGAGTATTCAAAAATTGTAAGAATATTTTATTATGTGGACTAATAAATTTTATAAAAGAATCATATTATGAACAAATGATCACATATGTCTCAAAGAAACCCTCACAATGAAAGATATTTGTGCTTGACAAGCATACGAGTTTACTGAAATTAGAGTATCAAATATTTCTAACTAATGGAGTTAACATGAAAACTGGAGAGTAGAGGAAACACTATATGAGCTTTCTATAACAAAAATACGTGCAAATGGATTTCTTTTTGAAAAGGGAAAATGCGGATAGGGCTTGAACACTAAACCAACTGATTAAGAGTTTCTTCCAAACAAATTGGGATACTTCATCCGTTATTTTATCATAGGATAGCTTATTTTTATTATATACCCCATAGAACATTAACAAGCATTATTTTAAAAAATATTTGGATATTCAACCGTTTACCCTTAAATTGAAGTAGGCCCACTCCGTTCATGGGTGCCTTTTTTTGAGAGAAGGGTGGTTTTTGGTTGTCTACACTCTTATAGAAACTGAGCCAATGCAAGCCCCTCAGAGCCCATTGGAATCCAGGCCAACCTTATTGAGACGCAAGGCCTGGTTGAGAATGCTTTAAGCATCATGCACCTTCTGTGTGCCAAATAATGATGCCAGATGTTAATCTGGATTTTAGAACCTGTAGTGTGTGCCAGATAAGGATACCAGAGGTGGAGCTCTGGCCCAAGAAAACGTGCATGCAAGCAAACGCAAGATGTTGCAGTTGCACCTAGTAGTTTGCTTGCTTGACCCAGCTCCAAGCACTTCCGAAAAGACTGCATTCTTTGCATAGCCTCGCGTGATCCTACCAAAACTTAGTACGTAAACAATTTTCCTTCTACTATCTGAAGTGTTACTTTTGTTTGTAGGAGCTGGAAGGGATGGCGGATCCTACCCGGAAGGAGGTGGAATCGATACAGAGGCGGATAGACACGGTTAACCGCCAGCTCAAGCCTCTCAGTAAGAACTGCGTCAAGAAGGTGAAGGCAGAAATATACTTGCTGAAAATACATATATATTGCGACACTGAAAGTTTCCTAGAACAATCTGTTAATTACGTTATACTAGTATATATTTCAATCTGACATACGTATTTTTTTTCTTGCATTCAACAAAAAAAAAACTAACAGGAGAAAGAATACAAAGAGATTCTCGAGGCTTACAACGAGAAGAGCAAGGAGAAGGCGCTGCTTGTCAACAGGCTAATAGAGGTGAAACTGAATATCATCGCCTCATTTCTCCTAGTTAAAGATTTGTTGCTGATCACTGTGCTCGACACTTCATCTGGCAAAACCCCCAGACATGTATATATTCATTGTGAGTAAAATAGCTTGTTAATTACATAACTTCTGTCTCTCGCAGCTGGTGAGCGAAAGCGAGAGGATGAGGATGAAGAAGCTTGAAGAGCTGAACAAGACAGTGGATTCGCTCTACTAGTTACATACACACGTCAGTTAATGTTAATTACCCCGGCAGACCGGGAGCTTAATTCCTCTCTGTGCAATCGATCTCTGTCCCCATGGATTTGTGGCATCTCCATTCATGTATGTGATCAGTGTCAGCCTGTAACTGACGATGTCGTGCGTGAGCGATTCTTGTTGGTTTTCTGTTTCTTCTTTCTTCTGATTATTAACTGGCTTGGGTCTTGTTGCGCTGTCGGTGTCGAGTAAAACTGACGTTATTTAAACGAAAGGGACCAAGGAACAAGACTGATTATGAAAAAAAGTGAACATGGCGGCGTGTATCAACCGTTCGGTGCTAATATTCCTCCATTGCTGTCGCTGTAGGTTGTAGCTAAGCAGAGAGACCAAGAGGAATTTAATGTGAGAAATCCCAGTACTACTTGGAGTGTCTAGTACTCCCTCCGTTTTAAAATATAAGATGTTTTATATTTGTGAAGAGAATGTATCTAGACTTGTTTTAGTGTGTAGATTCACTCCAAACATGAGTGAACCTATATACTAAAATTAGTCTAGATACATTTCCTTCATAAAGCTAAAACATCTTATATTTTAAAACGGAGGGAGTACTTACTTGGAGTGGTGTCTCTGTTTAGCTACAGAAAAGTGTTAGGAAAAATAATCCCGATAGGACACGGAACGGTGTCGTGTGCGTGTGTGTTCCGAGATTCGTATTGACGTTGCGTCTTGCCGGGTATATATACACCCATATAGTAGCCTTGTAAGACAACCGTGAGATTCAATACAAACAACAGGACCGAGAGGGCCCTGTAGCCATCAACATTGTTTTTCCTGGTACGTACTCGTGTGAGTTGAGAGAGCTAGTTCTTTTGATCAGTCTAGATAGCTAGCTTGCTGATCGTTGTTAGCTGGTTCTTATCGTCGCCAACTCGCCGGAATACTACTGCCGTCACGCCGGACTGCACTCGGCGTTTGGGGCTGGGCCAACAATTGGTATCAGAGCCTCGCGGAGGATCTCCTAGTAACGGGAGGTCATGACGGGCAAGGATCAAGGCGAGTACTCCGGTGTGGCTGCGGGTGCATCGGTGTTGTCGCAGTACCCGCGGTATGATCGCGGCAACTACACGACATGGGCGAAACGGATGGAGTGGGCCATGGAGAACGCGACATCTGGAGGCTGTCGATCCCGGCGACGAAGTTCAAGAAAGGCGCGCGGCACCGCAGGACCGACAGCACTCACGGCCATCGGCTCCGTGGTGCCGGCGGACGTGATGCAAAGACACGATCTCGAAGGATTCTCGCAAAGGCGGCGTGGGAGACACTCAAGAGGCGTTGAATCTTGAGCGCAGCCGTCCAGGCGACCCTACAAACCTTGCGTAAGAAGTCGAGAACACGGAGATGGAAGGAGATGAGGCGCTGGGCGCTTTTGCCTCGAGGGTAGCCACAATTGTTAACGGATTCGCACAAGGTGAGAAGCTGGAAGATATCTCATTCGTGTCGTTTCCTTCCGCGGCGCGCCGCAGTACATATCTGTGGTGTCGGCAATCGAGCAATGCGTTGATCTCACCACCCTCACGATGGATGACCTGGTTGGACGGTTCAAGGCGCGCCATGAGCGGATGAAGATCACCTACGGCGACGCGAATCAAGATGAGCACCTCATGCTTACGTGCCCGATGGCGTGCAATGGTCGCCAAGGAGAGGAGCGATAAGGCATCCGGCGATGGCGATGGTTCATCCGGCGAAGAAGTCGGACAACAAGCGAAGAAGCCAAAGAAGAAATTGACAAGAAGAATCTTCGCGCCATAAGTGCAATCAGCTCGGGCACTTCAAATCGGAGTGTCCTAACCGTTCAAAGGAGAAGGCTCTCATGGCGAAGGAAGGAGATGATGGACCGATGATGCTCATGCTCGAAGCTTGCGAGTTAATGACCACCAAGGAATCAACTCCTCGAGTCGCCACGGAGATCGTCACGCTCGTGGAAGAGAAGGTCTTCCGCGGAGGATGCGAGCGGCTCACGACGTTTGGTACCTCGACAGCGCTAGCAACCACATGACCGGCGACAAGGCTCGGTTTCGAGTTGAACCTCACGGTTGGAGGCTCCGTCCGATTCGATGGGTCGAAGGTGGAGATTGCGGGGCGAGGCACCGGTCTGTTTGAGTTGAAGGATGGAGGTCACAAGGTACTCACCGACGTGTACTATATTCCCAAGCTTAAGAACAACATTATCGGTCTTGGTCATTTCGCGGAGTGGATGCAAGATCGTGTTGGAGGATGAGTTCTGTGGGGATATGACCGCCAAAGGCAGCTCATCATGAAGGTGGAGAGGTCGAATAATAGACTCTACATCCTCAATCTCAATCAGGCGGATCCGGTATGTTTGATGACAAGCATGGAAGACTCGGCGTGGAAGTGGCATGCTCGCTACGGACATCTAAATTTCCAAGCTCTCGACAACTTGGACAGAAGGAGATGGTACGTGGCTTACCGTGTGTTGATCATGTTGAGCGGTGTCACGGTTGTCTCATTGGGAAGCAAAGGCGAGCCCCGTTTCCAAGGGAGGGACAATATCGAGCAAGTAAGGTTCTTGAGTTGGTGCATGGAGACTTATGCGGACCAATCATGCCGGCGACCCCCGCCGGGAACAAGTACTTTTTGCTCATCGTCGACGACTTCAGTAGGTACATGTGGGTTGTGCTGCTGAAGAGTAAGGATCAAGCTTTGCAAGCGTTCAGGATTGTGAAGATGGCAGCCGAGGTGGAGTCCGAGGCAAAGTTGAAGGCCCTCCGCACCGATCGGGGTGGGGAGTTAAAATCCAATGAATTCAAGGCGTTTTGTGAAGCTCATGGGATCCGGCGGTATCTCACCGCACCATATTCACCGCAGCAAAATGGTGTTGTAGAAAGAAGGAACCAAACCGTGGTGGCCATGGCACGCAGCATGATGAAGAGCAAAGGCATGCCAGGCAGGTTTTGGGGTGAGGCGATTAACAATTGTCTATTTGCTGAACAGGCGCCAACTAAGAGTGTAGTTGGTATGGCCGTATGAAGCATGGCAGGCGCAAGCCCTCGGTTGATTATCTTCGCACTTTCGTGCGTGGCATGTGAAGACGGTGACCGGGCATACTAGCAAGTTGGCGGATCAAGTACTCCAATGGTCATGATCGGCTATGAATACGGTTCAAGGTGTATCGCGTACAATCCGATGAACAAAAAGTTGGTGGTGACACGTGGCGCCGTCTTCGAGGAGGAGAAATCATGGAATTGGGGCTCTGGAACCGGTACAATCAATTTCGATGAAATATTTATTGTAGTCTCTGATGATTCACATGCGGATGATCAAGAAACAGCGTCCGTGGCGTTACGGATTTAGGCTGGTTCGGAAGATGGAGATCGGAAGTGAGCAGCGATGGCGCTACGCTGGAGAGGTATCTCCGCGTGGGAGTCCGGCACGAAGCGGCTCACGCGGCGCACTGGAGGCTCGGCGTCGCCATCCGATCACGCGGACGAGCCCGCGCAAGTGGCCCATCAGCCGCACACCCATCCGGGAGGGACTAGCGGTAGTCCGAAGTGGGCGGGCGGCGATGTCACGCCGCCAACATGCGATACACGGCGAAGCTGCGAGAAATTCAGATGACGCTGAAACAAGTACTACGTCGGCTTCCACGTCTCCTCCAAGTGCACGGGAAGAAAGGAGACGGCCACCTACTCGAGAAAAATTCCGAAGTGTCTTGGAGTTGTATCCACGGAGACCCTTCGTGCAGTAGCGTGCGAGGGAGAGGACAAGGTCGGTGTTTACTCACCGAGGAGCCGAAATTCGAGGATGCTAATACGGAGGAGTGTTGGCGTCGGGCTATGGATGAGGAGTTGGGGTCGATCCGCGACAACGATACATGGGAGCTTGTCGATCTACCCAACAATCACAAGGCCATAGGGCTTAAGTGGGTGTACAAGATCAAGAAGGATGCCGAAGGGAAGTTGGTGAAACACAAAGCTCGGCTAGTGGCCAAGGGATACGTCCAAGAGAAAGGTGTGGATTTCGAAGAAGTGTTTGCTCCCGTTGCAAGGATGGAATCGGTGAGATTACTTATCGCTTTCGCAGCTCAAGAATCTTGGAAATTGCATCACATGGATGTGAAATCCGCGTTTTTGAATGGGGAGTTAGAAGAAGAAGTTTATGTGAAGCAACCACCGGATACATCAAGAGAGGAGAAGAACATAAGGTTTTGAAGCTACACAAGGCGTTATGCAGACTCGGCAAGCCCCTCGGCGTGGAACATCAAGCTTGATCGTACATTGATCTCTCGGATTCGAGAAGAGCCCACGGAGCATGCGATGTATAAGAGAGGTAAAGGAAGGGATCATCTACTAGTTGGCATCTATGTTGATGATCTATTGATAACTGGAGCGGATGAGAAGGAGATTGCAAAGTTCAAGCTACAGATGAAGGAGTTATTCAAGATGAGTGATCTAGGCTTGTTGAGCTACTACCTTGGGATAGAGGTACATCAAAAGCTGGGTGAGATCACGCTATGCCAAGAGGCATATGCAAAGAAGATACTTGAGAAGTGTGGCATGGAAGAATGCAATCCAACTCATGTTCCGATGGAACCTCGTCTTAAAGCGAGCAAAGGAGTGAAGCACATGTGGTTGATGCAGCGGAGTATAGGAGGCGTTGTCGGAAGTTTGAGGTATCTCATTAACACAAGACCCGACTTGGCTTATTCCGCTATGTGAGTCGCTTCATGGAAGCACCCACAATGGAGCATTGGACAGTGAAACATATACTCAGGTATATCAAAGGTACTACAAACTTTGGTATTGTCTACTCGAAAGAGAAGGAGGAGGTGAAGCTACTTGGCTACAGTGATAGTGACATGGCAGGAGATATTGACGACCGTAAGAGTACCTCGGGCGTGGCATATTTCTTGGGAAGAAGCATAGTAAGTTGGCTATCACAAAAGCAAAAGGTGGTGGCACAGTCATCCTGTGAAGCTGAGTATATTGCGGCTGCAACTGCAGCGTGTCAAGGTGTGTGGCTAAGAAGTCTACTCGGTGATCTCACCAATCAAGAGGCGGAACAAGTGGTGCTCAATATTGATAACAAGTCTGCAATTTCATTGTGCAAGAATCCGGTGCATCATGACAGGAGTAAGCACATTGATACGAAGTATCACTACATACGGCAGTGTGTAGAGGAGAGCAAGATTGAAGTCAACTATGTTTGCACCAATGATCAGCTTGCGGATATCCTAACTAAATCTTTGGGACGAGTGAAGTTTGCGGAGATGCGAGGAAGGATCGGCGTCCAAGCTGTGAAGCTAGGCACATCGTGCTTAGGGGGGTGATTGTTAGGAAAAATAATCCCGATAGGACACGGAATGGTGTCGTGTGCGTGTGTGTTCCGAGTAGGACTAGTAGTCCAACACTTATTCGTATTGACGTTGCGTCTTGACGGGTATATATACACCCATATAGTAGCCTTGTAAGACAACCGTGAGATTCAATCTGAAACAACCGAGAGGCCTGGCCATCAACATTGTTTTTCCCAGACGTGCTCGTGTGAGTTGAGAGAGCTAGTTCTTTTGATCGGTCTAGATAGGCACTGGCGATCGTTGTTAGCTGGTTCTTATCGTGCCTAACTCGCCGGAATCTTGCCGTCACCACGGACTGCACTCGGCGTTTGGGGCTGGGCCAACAAAAAGGGATTCTGGTGGTAGCTCATCTCTGCTGATCTTGCACATGTTCTAACCTCCCTAGCTACCTCTGCCTTTTAGCTCCTACTACAAAATGTACAATGTCTGTCCCCACAAGTCTTCAGTTTTGTCTCTGAACCATGGCCAGAAATAACACCTTCAGCTGTTCAGCATCCTGGCTCGCAACCACCCCACTCATATCGAATTTGGTTAGGTGGCTGCCGCTAACCAGGAGGTTAAAACGTCACAAGTCCAGTGTTGGCAAAGAAAAGTCCATCGGATTTGGATCGATCTATGTGACACTTAATTGAGGTCCATGAAATGATGAGCCCTTGCTTCTAGGTAGCCGCCTGGCTGGTGCAGAACAGAAATCGGGCCATGACGCTGACAGATACAGATCGAAGACGAGACATGCCACATGAACCCCAGATGGTTAGTGCACGCAAAGGTCCAGGCCTAGAAGCCATATTTTTTGGCTCCATCCATGACGGGCCCTGAACTAATGAGTATGACCAGCTGGTCAGGTCTACCATAAACACCACGAATAATTTCACACACCTAGTACTTGAGCCTCCAGCCATATCACGCCATTAAGTTGTTCAATTAGTACGTGCATGCTTAGGTGAGTGGTGGTACCTTAGCAGTACGCCCATCGGTCTGTCCAATGTCATGTCACCCATGGCCATAAGCAGATTCACTGCAAAAATGATGTTAGTTACTTCAGTAAGTACACTGTACAGTAGTAGCTCTGTGTTGGCTATTTACGCCTCAAGCAGTATACAATGACAGTTGGACATCAGTTTAATGCGATTAATAAGTGGTGCTCCGTACTGGACCCAAAACAAACAAATTAATTGTTCTAGTGTAGTAGCAAAAGCTATTCCCTCTGTCTCGGTTTACAGGGCTCAACTCGTTTTGCATTTAGAAACAAGGCATTTTTTCATTTGACCCTAAAATCTCTTCCCAACAGTTGCCTCTCTCCAATCAACTCCTGCCTATTTATGGAGCAATAGACTACACCGTGCGCATGAAGCCATCCCATTGGTTTTGTTTTCCACCCTACCGTATGCACCAAGTAAATACTCCTCCTGTCTCGGTTTACGGTTACAGGGCTCAACTCGTTTTGCATTAGGAACAAGGAATTTTTTTCATTGGACCCTAAAACCTCTCCCAAGGGGTGCCTCTCTCCAATCAACTCTGCCCATTTAGAGTCTTTCAAAAAAAAAAAACTCTCCCCATTTAGAGCATATACAACAGATGCTTAAAAACTGGCCGACGCCCAAAAATTGCTTTCTAAGCGTGAGTGAGATGAAAAACATCACTCTAGCAGACGCTAAAAAAAATGCATGCGGTAAAAAGCCCAAACGCACACGGCATATTTGGTGTGCCGGCTCTAGCGTGCTACAAAACTCGACCACATGCACGAGGCTCCAATTGCTGATCTGAAATCTTCGCGCGCGACCGCCTGCATCGTGCTACATGTGCTGCCGGCGAAATTCCGGCACTGGACGACTTTCCCCTACTCCCTCAACCCCCCTTCTTACTTCTTTGGGACCTCTACTACCAAGGGAGGCGTTCAGCCGTTGTTCGCAATACCCGCCGCCGCTGCATCAAACCCTAGCTCCGGTCTCATCCGCGGCGCCACGACTGGCGAATGCTCATGGCGTCATCCCACCGTCGTCGGCCGCCTTGAAGACAAGGAACGTTGTGCCCAATCGGTCGGTGGTTGCGCCGGCGCTTGGACAAAAGAAGGGTAAGATAACGAATACGGGCGCGGGTCGGCGTGGCCAACCTCCGGCAGCGCATGTGTCCGGCCAATTCCATCCACCGCCACCACCCTAGCCGCCAGCGACCACAAAGGAGGTTGTGTCATCTGCTGCGCCCAAACATGTTCGATCCAATGACGGGAAGATATGAACTTTTTTTTGAATTAGGTAGATGATGTAGTGTGGAATGTGATGTGTGTTCCTTTTCGCACAATGTAGTGTGGACGATGAATTATGTCAACTATGAATATTGTGTCAGCACATTCTCAAGAGTATTGGTCTCAAGAATGTGCTACTCAACAACATGATGATTATGATGAATTTGAAGTAGACAATGAGTGCACCTTCGTGTGGATATGGAGGCATGGTGCCTCTGGACCGTGTACATGTGGTAATATGACTGCAGTCCGTGTTCGTCTATCATGACTTCCAGCTCTAATCTGCCTGCTCCGCGAAACTAGTAGCTAGGGTGCGGGGCATGGACGCTTTGATGCAATGCATATACATACTCACCTGACTCCAACCAATGCTAGCTTTTGCTACTACTCCAGTACTCCCTCCGCTCCGAATTAAAGGGCAGCTAGCGATTTGGCGTTGTTCCGAATTGCGTTGCGAGGAAGGTCCAGAAAAATTAATTGGCTGCATTGTGTTGCGAGGAAGGTCCGAAAGAATTAATTGGCTGCATTAATCTTCTCCTATTGTGCGTAGCTGGAAGAAGGACCAGTTCATGCTGAAGTTGCCGCCTACGTTGAGGGTAGGGTCGACGACGATGCTGCTGCTTGCCTGCTGTCGGCCACGGGGTCCAGCTCCGCGACCGCCAGGTTCCCGTGCGCTGCTCCCACGGCCACATCCTTTCCCAGCGCTGCGGCCACGCCCTCTTCCATCACCGCTACCACCATCTGCACCAGCATGGCTCCCTCCTCCAGTCATAGTGCCACGACCATTGCCGCCTCCTATCTCAGCGCGGCTGCCGCCTCCTGTCAAGGCGCCGCTGCAGCCTCGACCTGTAACAGTTCCGCGGCCACCTCCTCTCCCACCGACGCCACCACTTCCTGTGACGGCGCTGTTGTCGTCCTGTATCGGCGCCGCTCCCGCTTCTCGTTCCACCTCCGATCCCTCCTCCTGAAAACATGGTACCGATCCCGCCGACGAGGAAGGAGCCGTGCGGCCGCATGAGACCGACGCGACGCATAGGGTTCGCTGGAGGTACTATGGAGCAAATAATCAGCGTATCCCCAATCGGCGGAGTGAAGGAGGTTGCCCGAAACCCCACTAATCCAAGGGGTGGAGGTCATCGGGATGAACTGCGTGGGTCTGGCTCCATTGTTGTCAGCTAGGGATATGAATTGGAATTGATCTCCGGCCTTTCGCATGCAAAACCAGAAGAAAACCCTTTTTTTCAGAACATGGCCTGAGGTGACGTTTTGCCTGGCTAAAGCGATCGCTCATTGGTCTTGCCATGGATCACATGCAAATCGCTAGAGCCAATCCCTCCACACCTTGGTCCCGCTATCAAGGGCCCTTTAATCCGGAGCCAAGGAAGTAGTAGTACTTTCTCTGGTTTGATCAACTGTAACCATTAATTTTGGTCAATAAATTTTACAAAATATATTAAAAAAATTATACTCCACTACTAGTAAGATTCGATTCATCTTTAATAGTAGTTTCCGATGGTATATTTTTTGACATATATTACATATTTTAATAGTCAAAATTGATAATCAAAACGTGCATGTCTAAAAATAACTGGACCGAAAGGAGATACTCTGTAACACCCTCAGAATCGGCCCTATGCAAGTTTTAGCGAAACCCGCCAAACCCGCATAGAAACGATTCAAAGGTGCCCACCAGGCACTTTCGTGCGGGTGGAAAACGAAGTAATAACATTACTCAACAGTCCTCGATGGGATCCACAGAACAGATATATATATAACAGCGACTCCATGAGTCAAGAATACAGATATACGGTACAAAGATCCAAATCACCTTGAAAAGATGGAGCGTCCGACTACGGACAAGATGCAAATGGGGCTAAGAGCCCTGAAGAATAACCAATGGCGTCCATAACCCTGCCCAAGCCGGAAGGGTAACCTGCTAACGACGTCGATCTCAAAACCTGCTTAAACAAAGGGGTGCCGACAAAGGCAAAGGAAAAAGAGCGTCGATCTGAGGCCGATGCAGCGAGGCTAGAATTCGGCGGTCCTCGCCTACATAGGTATGGTGGACTGAAGCGGCAGCGGCAGCATGCACTGAACTCCCTATAGAGACTCGATACAACTAACGGTTTTCGGAGAGGGGTAAGAAAGACCTATCCGGAAGCAGCCTGTTACTAACACCAAACAAACCCATCCTAGCGTTTTCCCCTCGAGACCAAACGAGGAAGTCAACCGAGGAACTCACACAGTTGGCAGTTTTACTTATTCAGTTATCGTTGCAGCAGTTACTAGTCAGGTTTAGATAATCATCCTGATAAAATAAGCAGTGGGCACTCTTAGTGGACCATTCCGTTATAGTTGCAACACTTACTAGTCATTATACAATTAGCATGAGATAACCCGAAACCCAGCAGTTGTTGGTACTTTTATTTAGCCATTCCGTTGTAGTTGCGATAATTACTAGTCAGGTACAATGGTCGCAAGCGACACTCCAAACAAGCAATTGTGAGCAGTATTATTTAGCCATTCCATTATAGTGAAGCTGATTACTAGTCATTATAAAGTCAAATTTATAGCAATAAACTTTAGTTATGCTTGTCTATGGTCGCGATACTGTGCTCCAAGTCGTCCATAACCGCGGACATGGCTTTCAGAAAGTTTTACCCGGCCGGGGTGCACCAATAGCAACACACGCTCGATCAACCTCGGAAAAACCAAATCAAAACCCAACGAGGCTTTCACGACAAAGCAATCACAGGATTCAGAATTATTTCAGGGGGCCACCCCATTGAGTAGACCCGCAACGAAGCTAGCTGACTCCGAGACGGACTCAAGGTTTGCGTCAGTGGCTGTAAACGACTGGGAACCCGAAAGTGTGGCTGGGCTTGTCGATACCGCGAAAACACTCCGCTTACCTAAACAGTACAGTGCTCCTCGCACAATTTAAATAAAGCAGTAGCATGGCATAAGTACAGGATCGTAAATAAAACCTCAAACTAGTTTGTGGCCCCAAGAAATAAGACTGAATCAAGCTCTGGCTCAGGGGGGTCCCATATACCTCCCGGATGTGGATAGAGCGATAAACCAAGGAACAGGTATCAAGTACTCGGGGTCCTACGGGACACAAGTGGGCGTTCGGAAACCAAATATTATCTATCACCCACCGATGCCTCTGCTTACTTCAATTTTAGTTGTTAAACAGGAATTTAAAGTGAATGATAAGTAAAGCCATAATCATCTCCAACATCAAACATGCGGCAAGGCTCCAACAACTGTGGTACTTGACAACACGCAACAGCACTTGAGCAAGCGACTACGGCGCGCAAGTCCAACTATCTACCAAACAACAGGTAAAAGGAGGTGTCCAAGGCAATATAGGGCTGCAAGAGAATATCACGGGTACGAAAACTAGAGCATCGCAACACAGATAGCAATAGATCAACAGGAGGGAATAAATACTATAAAAGTAAGATAGGTAGAAAGAGGGGAGATGCTCGCCTGAAAACATTGTCGAGGGTTCAACCGAATATCGGGGCGAAGCTCACATCAACTCAACGGCCTTATCCGCGAAGAAGCAAAACGCTAGAATAAACAACGGATGCAATATTTAATACAACGGCAAAAGATCGGCATGCTTATGATATGATGCATGCTGCAATTGAAGTCATGGATAGCATAGACAGAAAGGTCTCGTCGAGCTGATCATTTTAGACATATCATTTGTTAAATTTGGAATTATAAATCAAAAGTTATTAATTATTTAAGTTCCAGTGGCATTTGTTGTAATTTAACTCAACTTGGAATTTTAAATGGGCAAAAGGAAATTTGAATAGCATATTTGAAATCCTTACAATTTTCTGATTCAAAAACATATATTATTTGTATTCTTTGGATTAATATTTGAAAAGTTATTTAAAAACAGAATTATATTTGAATTTGAAATAATTAGGAAAAAATTTGAATTTAAACAGATTCAGGAAAAACCTTTTTATACTCAGTTTAATCTAACCAAAGACGCTTACAGGTGGGGACAGAGCTGGCTCAGGCCCAGAATGGCAGTCACGCCGCCATCTTGAGGCTGACGGTGGGGACAGGGGTTCACGGGCCCACGTGCCAGTGGGGCAAACGGCAGCGGCTGACGGGCGGGTGGATAAGGGACCGCGGGTTAAACTTCAGAAACCCCGGGAGCCTTTTTGCAAAAGGACACCCGACGCCGTGGGCACAGGGTGGCCGACCGCTTAGGAAAACAAAAGAGGGGGGGGTATGTGCAAAGTGGCCGGCGTGCACTGTTTTTCTTCTCTCTGAACCAACTGACGGAAAACGCAGCGGCTGGCGCGGCGAGGGGGGATCGAACCAGCGATCTGGGCGTGGCAACCACTGGCTGGTCTGGTTCTTGACAAGAGGAGGGAGGCTAGATAGGGTCTGCTTGTGGCAGGCAGGCACGTCGGCGACCACCGTGCTTGAGGGCGCTCGTCGCCGAGACCCGCGCAACCAGGAAACGAACAAGAAAGGGGAGGTGTCTGGGAGGTAGAGTGGCTCACCGCGGGTTTGTCGGGGTGGTCGGTTCGAGGCGCAGACGATCGCGGCCTTGCTCATGGACAATGCTAGGGTTTTGGCGGCCGTGACGAGACCTGGGGCTTCTCCTCCGCGGCTCGTGCAGGTCGAGAGAGGCACTCCACGGGCTTCCCAGACAACCTCGGACCACGCCCGCCTCCTGGTTTCTTGTGTTGAGCGAGGCCGACGGTGGTGGCAGCGTCGGCTGTGGTGGCGGTGGAAGAAAGGGAGGAGAGGGGAGGCGAGGCAGGGCCTCTGGGCGGATCTGGGGAGGCTAGAGAGGCGAGGGAGAGGATAAGAACGAGAGGGGGAAGGTGGGGGCTTGCGTGGGGGAGGGGTAGATGGAAAAGGTGGCCTCGGTGCCACCTCCTCCCTCACGTGAGCCAGTCAAGGCACATTTGGGTGGGAGGTGGGCCAGGCGAGGTGGAGAGGGGCTCGGGTAGGGCGGTCTGGGGGCCCCTAGGGGAGAGAGGGAGAGGGGGAAAGCTAGGGTTTTGGACTAGGGGGGTGGCCTCGGTTGTTTGGGGTGGGGTAGCTAGGGGGGCATGGTGAACATGTGGGGCCATGCTAGGGTAGGTTTAGAGGGGTGGCTCGGCTAGAGAGGAGAGAAAGAGGGGGGGCACTTAGGGTTTGTTTAGAATAGATCTGGTTAGGTTTAGCTAGGATGGGGGTATGGGGGTGGCTTAGGGTTTAGGTTTTTGAGAGGGGGAAGGTTAGATGCTAGGTGTCCTTTTGACAAGATCCATCCATGCATCAAACAAACCCCAACAAGAACCAAGACTAGAGCAAGGGGAAAAGGTGATGATGGCAAGGATGGTTAGAGTGATGGGGTTTAGGCATGATCAAACAAGACCAAACCCAAGGGGTAGAGAGATGATTAAAATCCAAATAAAAATCAAATGCCAAGCTAAAGGGGTACTTGCATGGGCCATGCATAATTAATTGTTACCATATTTATCTTTGTGAAACAAGATTATTTACATGGCATTTTCTTATGCATTCCAAAGTGTGGAATAAGGCCCAAGCAAAAGAATTTAGAAAGAATTCCAAGTGGAGTATGAGGATATGATCACATTGGATTATATTTGGGACTTGCTAGTGTGTATATGCCACTAGATATTTATTAAGTCCACAAAATATCCCAACATGATGATAACCCCAAAAGCAACACATATGGAAGCTAGGAAAAAGGGGTCCCACTCACAAGGCATGCAAAGGTGGCCATGTGGCTCTCATGTATCAATAATGTGAAAACAAAATGATGCCAAGATGAGAACATATGGAAAAGAATTGGATCCATCCCAACCCACATGAGCTAGAAGTAAAACCCATAAATGCCAAGCTCATATTTAGTTGGATGGTGGAATGATAAGGTGGTGAAAAGAAAAGGTGGTGGAGTTAATAAGAGATATTCCCCCAAATCAACTTGGGCATTTAACAACATATCAAGAACCAAATACAATATCAAGAGGCAAACACAATTAATGATGCACATGAGATAAGAACCAAACAAGAAGGGGTTTTATATGATGCTCAAATGCAAGGTGGCATGATGACATGAGCATGCGGTCATGATGATGCAATGCACAAAAACAACGCGATTTTCTAGTAGTGGTTTGCGGGATGCCACAATTCGACACCACTAACAATGGATCTCGCCCTCGAGATCCGCCTCATGGTACCGGAAGGAAGGTCGGCGATCTGCGTCTTCTCGCTTCGTGTAGATCTCCGCGACACCACTAACAAGAGGTCGTTGTCTGTGATCGTCGAGAGGGCACTCCGGAACAAAAGGTCGAAGGTAGAGGTATCCACAAATAAAGCCACCTCTAACTTCCGTGGACGGAGTAAAACTGCTGGATCCACTGATTCAATGTACAAGAGCGAATGATAAGAGTAGTCGGATGGTGATCAGTCCATCGCGCACCCAAACCATTACTTTGCACACGAATTAGGCGGATTATGCAACCAACTCTCGGATTTAGACTGAAGATCTCGACAAGCGAGGTTCGGAAACAAAGGAGTGATGCAGACTCTGCATCGGATCTGGCGTAGATGATATCGTCGCGTCGGAAACACCGGAAGACACGAGAAGGAACCAAGAGAAGTCCACCAGACGAAGGATTCCTCGGATAGCATGAAGACCAGATGTAGCAACACCGTTATCAGAGGAGGAAGCGAAACCCTGAAGGTACGACGGAAACCCAACCACGAGAAATCCTGGACTCGAAGAGAGAGAAGAGAGCGGATTCAAAACACGCAGAGGTGAGAGGAGAGCAGCAGAGGGGTAAGGAGTAAAATCAGACCTAATCAGAACTATCCAACCGATTTTCAAAAATAGTTTTGACACTCTACTTCGGCCGTTAGCTAGGTTATCCTACAGGCTGGACTTGTGGGGTATCGCAACTGCTGAGCTCTGATACCACTCTAGTCATTATAAAGTCAAATTTATAGCAATAAACTTTAGTTATGCTTGTCTATGGTCGAGATACTGTGCTCCAAGTCGTCCATAACCGCGGACACGGCTTTCAGAAAGTTTTACCCGGCCGAGGTGCACCAATAGCAACACACGCTCGATCAACCTCGGAAAAACCAAATCAAAACCCAACGAGGCTTTCACGACAAAGCAATCACAGGATTCAGAATTATTTCAGGGGGCCACCCCATTGAGTAGACCCATAGAAGCTAGCCGACTCGAGACGGACTCAAGGTTTGCGTCTGGTCAAACGACCGGGAACCCGAAAGTGTGGCTGGGCTTGTCGATACCGCGAAAACACTCCGCTTATCTAAGCGATGATGTGCTCCTCGCAATTTAAATAAAGCGAGCATGGCATAAGTACAGGATCGTAAATAAAACCTCAAACTAGTTTGTGGCCCCAAGAAATAAGACTGAATCAAGCTCTGGCTCAGGGGGGTCCCATATACCTCCCGGATGTGGATAGCGCGATAAACCAAGGAACAGGTATCAAGTACTCGGGGTCCTACGGGACACTAGTGGGCGTTCGGAAACCAAATATTATCTATCACCCACCGATGCCTCTGCTTACTTCAATTTTAGTTGTTAAACAGGAATTTAAAGTGAATGATAAGTAAATCCATAATCATCTCCAACATCAAACATGCGGCAAGGCTCCAACAACTGTGGTACTTGACAACACGCAACAGCACTTGAGCAAGCGACTACGGCGCGCAAGTCCAACTATCTACCAAACAACAGGTAAAAGGAGGTGTCCAAGGCAATATAGGGCTGCAAGGGAATATCACGGGTACGAAAACTAGAGCATCGCAACACAGATAGCAATAGATCAACAGGAGGGAATAAATACTATAAAAGTAAGATAGGTAGAAAGGAGGGAGATGCTCGCCTGAAAACATTGTCGAAGGTTCAACCGAAGATCGGGGCGAAGCTCACATCAACTCAACGGCCTTATCCGCGAAGAAGCAAAACGCTAGAATAAACAACGGATGCAATATTTAATACAACGGCAAAATATCGGCATGCTTATGATATGATGCATGCTGCAATTGAAGTCATGGATAGCATAAACAGAAAGGTCTCGTCGAGCTGATCATTTTAGACATATCATTTGTTAAATTTGGAATTATAAATCAAAAGTTATTAATTATTTAAGTTCCAGTGGTATTTGTTGTAATTTAACTCAACTTGGAATTTTAAATGGGCAAAAGGAAATTTGAATAGCATATTTGAAATCCTTACAATTTTCTGATTCAAAAACATATATTATTTGTATTCTTTGGATTAATATTTGAAAAGTTATTTAAAAACAGAATTATATTTGAATTTGAAATAATTAGGAAAAGATTTGAATTTAAATGATTCGGAAAAAACCTTTTATACTCAGTTTAATCTAACCACGACGCTACAGGTGGGACAGCTGGCTCAGCCCACGCCACAGAGAATCGGCGGTCATCATGGCCGCCACCATCGAGGGGACAGGGGTTCACGGCCCACGTGCAGTGGGCAAGCAATGGCGGTGACAAAGTGGTGGATAAGGGACCGCGGGTTAAACTTCAGAAACCCTTGGAGCCTTTTTGCAAAAGGACACCCGACGCTGACTGTGGGCCTGGGCTGGACCGCGGCTTAGGAAAACAAAAGAGGGGGGGGTATGTGCAAAGTGGCCGGCGTGCACTGTTTTTCTTCTCTCTGAACCAACTGACGGAAAACGCAGCGGCTGGCGCGGCGAGGGGGGATCGAACCAGCGATCTGGGGCGCGCGCGCGGAGGCGGCAACCACTGGGCTGGTCTGGGTTTGCTGACAGGAGGGAGGGAGGCGGCTAGATAGGGTCTGCGCGCGCGGAAGCGAGACGACGTCGACGACCACGCCGTGCACTGAGGGCGCTCGTCGCCGAGACCCGCGCAACCAGGAAACGAACAAGAAAGGGGAGGTGTCTGGGAGGTAGAGTGGCTCACCGCGGGTTTGTCGGGGTGGTCGGTTCGGGCAGGGGCGCAGACGATCGCCGGCGCGGCTCGCGGACAGCGGTGCTAGGGTTTCGCGGCGTCGCCGACGTGCAGGGGACCTGGGGGCTTCTCCTCCGCGGCTCCGTGCACAGGTCGAAGCAGAGGCACTCCACGGGCTTCCCCGACAACCTCAGCACCACGCCCGCCTCCTGGTTTGTCAGAGCCGAGCGAGAGCCGACGGTGGCCAGTGGCGGTGGAAGAAAGGGAGGAGAGGGAGGCGGGGCCTCCTGGGCGGATCTGGGGAGGCTAGAGAGGGCGGAGAGGATAAGAACGAGAGGGAAGGTGGGGGCTTGCGTGGGGAGGGTAGATGGAAAAGGTGGCCTCGGTGCCACCTTTCCTCCTCCTCACGTGAGCTGTGTCAAGGCATTTGGGTGGGGAGAGCTGGGCCAGGCGAGGTGGAGAGGGGCTCGGGGTAGGGTCTGGGGGCCCCTAGGGCAGGGAGAGAAGAGAGGGAGAGGGGGAAAGCTAGGGTTTTGGATTAGGGGGTGGCCTCGGTTGTTTGGCGTGGGGTAGCTAGGGGGCATGGTGAACATGTGGGGCCATGCTAGGGTAGGTTTAGAGGGGTGGCTCGGCTAGAGAGGAGAGAAAGAGGGGGGGTACTTAGGGTTTGTTTAGAATAGATGTGGTTAGGTTTAGCTAGGATGGGGTATGGGGGTGGCTTAGGGTTTAGGTTTTTGAGAGGGGGAAGGTTAGATGCTAGGTGTCCTTTTGACAAGATCCATCCATGCATCAAACAAACCCCAACAAGAACCAAGACTAGAGCAAGGGGAAAAGGTGATGATGGCAAGGATGGTTAGGGTGATGGGGTTTAGGCATGATCAAACAAGACCAAACCCAAGGGGTAGAGAGATGATTAAAATCCAAATAAAAATCAAATGCCAAGCTAAAGGGGTACTTGCATGGGCCATGCATAATTAATTGTTACCATATTTATCTTTGTGAAACAAGATTATTTACATGGCATTTTCTTATGCATTCCAAAGTGTGGAATAAGGCCCAAGCAAAAGAATTTAGAAAGAATTCCAAGTGGAGTATGAGGAGATGATCACATTGGATTATATTTGGGACTTGCTAGTGTGTATATGCCACTAGATATTTATTAAGTCCACAAAATATCCCAACATGATGATAACCCCAAAAGCAACACATATGGAAGCTAGGAAAAAGGGGTCCCACTCACAAGGCATGCAAAGGTGGCCATGTGGCTCTCATGTATCAATAATGTGAAAACAAAATGATGCCAAGATGAGAACATGTGGAAAAGAATTGGATCCATCCCAACCCACATGAGCTAGAAGTAAAACCCATAAATGCCAAGCTCATATTTAGTTGGATGGTGGAATGATAAGGTGGTGAAAAGAAAAGGTGGTGGAGTTAATAAGAGATATGCCCCCAAATCAACTTGGGCATTTAACAACATATCAAGAACCAAATACAATATCAAGAGGCGAACACAATTAATGATGCACATGAGATAAGAACCAAACAAGAAGGGGTTTTATATGATGCTCAAATGCAAGGTGGCATGATGACATGAGCATGCGGTCATGATGATGCAATGCACAAAAACAACGCGATTTTCTAGTAGTGGTTTGCGGGATGCCACATACTCCCTCCGGTCCGGTTTATTAGACACGCACGTAGTTTAAGTATAATTTTGACCAATAATTTTGTTAACAAATTTTATATAATATGTCATAAAAATTATATAATTGGATTCATCTTCAAAATTAGTTTGTAATGACATATTTTTTGGGACATATATTGTATATTTTATTGATCAAAATTAATGGTCAAAGATTTTCTTAAACTACGTGCGTGCCTAATAAGAGCAAGTATAATAAGGTGATATCAGCTGGCTATAAGATATTAAACAATATATTTATGCTGAGTTGAAGGAGAGAGAAGGGGAGTGGGCTCTCATGCAAGAGCCAGCTCTAGCACGTGCTCCTAGGTGATTTGTGAGAGTGAATAGTGGGCTAAGTATTGGTAATTAATATATTATTATAAGAGCTAATTGCATAGGAGGTACATAAACTTATGTCTTCCGTGCAAATTGGTACAACGACTTGTAACTCGTGATCAACTAGTACAGAAACTTGTCGCGAGGGTGCAAACTGCCCCATAATCAACCTGGAGCATCCACGTGTTGTTGTTATATTTCAAAAAAAAAACTTGAAACGTTTTCTATCTCATGCAAGACCTTCTCCTCTTCCCCCAAATCCACTAGCATCACGTCGGCACCATGTTGCATGCCGATCCGTGTGTCGGCTTACACTTGTGTACACCATCTCCAACCATGAAGGCCGAGTAGTAGATCTAAGATGACAACTTCCTGTCTGAGAGGCTGCCACACTATAGGACTTGTTCATTGTCGGCTAGGGCTTGACGGCTTTCAGCCGCAAGCAACGTTGTCGTGGTCGGTAACTGGTCGGCGGTGGACAATGCTGCAGCCGAAAGAGATGGCAGAGACTTCTCCATGGACTTTGGCACTGCTGTCGGGCGCGGGTTCCGACCACGCTGCAGCGGACCAGCTCTGAATCTCTGCTCGTTGCACACAAATCGCATCGAAGAGGGATGAGGGG
This sequence comes from Avena longiglumis, assembly GCA_030063025.1. Taxonomy (NCBI): domain Eukaryota; kingdom Viridiplantae; phylum Streptophyta; class Magnoliopsida; order Poales; family Poaceae; genus Avena; species Avena longiglumis. The sequence goes on along the minus strand of CP125976.1, from coordinate 508,000,448 downwards.
CCAAGGGTGCCTAAGATGAGTCATGATTCATGACCAATCTGAACATCAACTTCCGTGCATGATACGGACAACAGCGTGCTCATGTAGGAGGTCACAGACACCAGCGATGACGGGAACAAGAATGCGCGCGCAAACGCTGCCCTGCCGTGTCGCATAACGCGAGAGGACGACTGTTACGACCGGCGGCTCGTGTGTAGCCACGGCGAGCCGCCGTCCTCGATGAGCCACATCAGTACCACGAGGAGGCAAACTTGAGGAAACATGGCTCGATGAGGGGCGGTGGAGGTAGCGTCGGCAACACCTCAGGGAGCTAGGAAGTAGGGGCTTACTGACGGTGACGAATCGAGCGCGGCGAAGGTCTGCCGGTAGCAAAGAAGACAATGACAGTGCCATCGATTCAGGGTCTCCGGGGATGATTAATTCTTCTGATCACCTCTCGGTGAGGAAAATATAACATGCATGGTGCCTAAACTCGGACAGAGCTCTAGCCACGAGTTGGACCAAAGACGCCGGTGGCAGTGAAATCAGGGTGCCGAACACGGTCTCTAACTCGATCGACGTAGCTAAAAGGGAAATCGGCCGCTTGCACCCGTGGCATCGGTCATCGTCATGGCCATCTCATTGCTGGCGCGTCCGGTGTGGCCATGGCCACCGCGTGCACCATCACCATGGCCATCTTGGCAGGGTCGCCGCCCAACATGAGGTGGTGCCCCTTCACTGGCAGTGGTCCTTGGGTATTGTTTCTAGCGTTGCAGCTGCTGCATGCGTGTGGAGGCGATGTCTGTAGTCTCCCGGTGTGCTCCTCAAAGGCAGTCTAGACTCTAAAGGCGGCGACATAGCATTGACAGATGAGCATGTGCATGTCATCGCTGCACGGTGGATTTGAGATAAAGAGGAGAAGGCCATGTTTGAGATAGAAAAAAGTTCCAAGGGTTTTTTCAAAAAAGTAACTATGCCACGTGTATGCCCCAGGTCGATTTTGGGGCAGTTTGCACCCGGGTGACAAGTTCATGTACTAGTTGACCACAAGTTACAAGTTGTTGTACCAATTTGCACGCAAGACACAAGTTTGTGTACCTCCGATGCAATTAGCTCTTATTATAATTTGTTATTGTACATGTTGGCTACTAAGAGCAAGAACAATAGTATAGCCAACTGCTGGCTATAAAGTAGTGCCATGTCTTCTAGAGTCAATCAAATAGCCAATATGTACAATAACAAGCTATATAGATATCATAATTTATCAATATTTGACCCACCATTCACTCTCACAAAGTACCTAGGAGCACGTGCTAGAGCTGAGCCCACTATCCTTCTCCCTCATCTTCTCTCTCTTCTAACTCAGCATAAATATACTATTTAATGTCTTATACCTAGCCGATGTCACTACCTTATAACCAGCTACTCCCTCCTTCACGGTTTGTAGGGAGCTTTAAAAAAATCTCACGGATCTAGGTGTGATGTATTGGCTGAAAAATAGGCCTATTAGTGAAGGGTTAAGACGCATGCAGTGGTGGAAGACTGTTGCATGCATAGTAAGTTGGGAAAAAACTGCCACATTAATGAATAATTAATGCTTATGCGTCTAGAAACCTTATAGTTTTGAAAAAAACCTAAATTTGATTAGGCGCCCTGCAAACCGTGAAGTAGGAAGTACTATTGTTCTTGCTCTAAACGGACCGGAGGGAGTACTCTAGTAATTTGTTCGTCTTGTGTCCGGTACGGAGCGCCAACTATTAATTGCATTAAACTGATGTCCAATCGTCGTTACTACGACCGTATTCCCCTCTGTTTGTTGTACTCCTATATTACTGTTTGCAGAGCAATAGCGAACACAGAGCTACTGTGCAGTGTACGTACTTACTGAAGCAAGTAACATCATTTTTGTATAGTAGTGAATCGACAGCTAGATGGGTAACATGACATTTGCCTGATGCCCTTGTGTATGTACTGCTAAGTACTCACATAGACATGCGTGTGCTAATTTCTAAAAGAGAAAAGTCCAAACCAAACCTTGAACTTGTAGACCTTAGTGAAATCAAACCTCAAACTTTCAATCCCTGAAATTAGCACACTAAACTTTTAGATCCCGGTCTATTTTAAACCTTATGTCGTTTGATTTGGAATTGGCATGTTAAACCTGGGATGTTGACTTGGGCCCACATGAAAGATTCATATTCATCTCTTTCTTCTATCTTCTCTAGTGAAATTGATCTTCTTTCCTCCACTCTCGAATTGATTTTTCCATGCTTCAGCTCGCCACACCAGTTTCTTCCGATGCCCGGGTCACGGTGGCGGCACCTGTACATGTTGGAACGGATCCACCTGCGTGCACATAGCCTGCTGGACATTTGACCTGATTAAAGATTTTTTGTTTGATTGATTTGATCCAGCAAAGCTAACTAGATGGACTTATCTACCTATACGTACGTACAGCAAACTGATAGAAGGACAAACTAGCTAGCTGATTGAGTATCTAGACGATTGAACCTACCTATCCACAGCAGACGTTGTTGAAGGACGCCATCGCGCGCGCAAACTGACAGGCTCGGCTCGGCTGTCCATCGAGCGCCATCGCGGCAGCCGCTTTCGATGCCGGCGGCCGGCTTGCCGTCTCTGATGCTAACGTCTTCGCGTTGTCACCGAGACTCGACAATTATCCCGGTCAGGATTGGTGCTTTCCCGGTATGCCAAACAAATCTAGGGTTGAAATTGACCGGGATCCAGAAAATTGGTGTGCTGATTTCAGGGATTGAAAGTTTAAGGTTTGATTTAACTAAGCTCTACAAATTCAAGGTTTATTTGGACTTTTCTCTTTCTAAAATCTAAACTTAACTTTTCTAAAAATCTATTTTCGAAAACCTGTATAGTCTAAGGGGTCTACGGTTGGAGATAAAGCATCAAAAAACACAATAAAACTTGTTAAATATGCTCGTACTCAACCATATCTTTTAAAAGCCCTTCGATTATTAATGGATGAGAAGACCAACACGAAGAACAAATCAACAACAGGGTATCACAATATTAGAAGACAGTAAAGGTGCAGATATAGCAGAAGCAAAAGATGTACGTAGATATATCCACTATAGCAAGCATAGGTGGTTGAGCTCGCAATAGTGTAGCTTTCAAAATAACTTGTCGGCTCAAATGGTACTAAGCTTAAGCTTAGTAGTACTATTGATTAGGAAGCTATTCCATTTGAATTTTATCCACGTGAATCCTCATTGAACCAAGGAGGATCTCAAAGCTTTTGTACACTTTTAGTCAAAATAACTTGTCGGCTCAAATGGTACTAAGCTTAGTAGTACTATTGATTAGGAAGCTATTCCATTTGAATTTCATCCATGTGAATCCTTATTGGACCAAGGAGGATCTCGAAGCTTTTGTACACTTTTAGTTCTTAGAATGAATATACGAGAGTTTTGGACTCGCAATGTTTTTGTTGTATCGCTCTGAACTGTATAATATTTACGGACGAGGACTTGTGAATGTTATATCAACAACTTGTACTCCACAAGTGTTGTACTGGGTCACCACATACTCTCATGCCACCCATATCTCCATAGCCACCCGAAGGTGCACTCATGCCACCATGCAGGGGCGGAGTGTTAACACTGGGGTCAATTGACCCCAGTGACTTTGGCCCAACCTCTTGTAGCGTTTAGCCCCTACAAGAAATGATAGAGGTAAAAATTGAGTTTGAACCTAGCTAATCAGCCTCCAATCACGTGTGCGCCCAAGTCCACCAGTCTAGGACTAGAATACGTAGCAGTCCAGTCCACGGTTCTGAATCGCTCGATTGCAGACTTTAGGCTCGTTGGCTCATGGCTCGTATTCTATTTTTTTATTTTGCGAAGTCGTCATGCCTCTTCTCCCGTGGATTGCTGGTCGTCTCTCCTCCCTCGTCGTCACTCTCCTTCAAATCGATAGTCGACGATTCCTTCTGCCTGACCTGTAAGTGCCAGAAAAGATATAGCAAAAACTTCTATATTTAACTCCGCGCGAGATTATGATATACTCCTTTCTCAAGACAAAAGACGTAGAGGCCAGAAAAAATAGAGGTAATTACTTTTGTAATTTGACTTTATTTCGATATGATATATTGACAATTATTGTTTCTTATGTATGTGAGTTTGCTAGATTATACATTATGAAAATTTTAATTAATACTAGTTGCCCATCTAGCCATGCGAGCTATACGCATATATATAAGCATATATAAACAGTATGTTTTGTGTATACACATTCTTTCTACTTTCTTCGTTTTAAAATAGATGTCTTAGATTTTTTAAAATTTAGATGAACCTACATACTAAATAGTGTCTAGATTCATTCAAATTTTGATAAGTCTAAGACATCTATTATGGAACTAAGGGAGTATTTGTTTGGTGTTGACCCCGGCGATCTTTTTTCCTTGGCTTCGCGCCTGGTCCAGAGCAATAATTTTGTGTTGGCTGTATCTAGTGCTGCTAATTTACGTGGAATGGAGCCATCACATGTAACAGAGATACTATTTTATCGAAAAAAACAGAGATACTATGGCTTCGATAGAGCAAGATGAGTTCCATTCAAACAAAGAAGCAAGATGGGATATGAAGTGTGAAACGTTTAAGAAAATCTCAAAGAATTGGTCTACAACTATCAGTACTTATAAAACGCTTTGACATCCATGCCGAGATAAAGAGACATATGGGTATTCGATCCATCTAGTATGATTTATGTGTGGAGAAACATTTTTTGTCTCACAAGTACCAGAAGAAGATTTTACATTCCACCGCTAACCCAACTTAAATGCACAAACCTTAACACCAAACTCTTCAGATCGTTTAGTTTTCTGGATTTGTGTAAGTCTGAGAATTAGTTAAATCTTAGTTGTACAAGATGTCAGATATTTCTAAATGAGAACATACATTATTTTTCATCACTCGGGTCATTGCAACACTAAGTATATAAGATAATAACAAGCATATAAATGACCAAAGGGGCACATAGGCGAAAGTGATGTATGCTGAAGCTGACAGTGGCCCATGGGCCTATCCTTCTCTTTGAACTTGCAGAAAAACCAAGCTCAGTCGTTAAGAGTAGATCACGTGGTGATCGCCAGTATCCTCGAAAAAAAAACGTGGCGATATCCACTCTCCGCAAACTCCTTGGAGAAATCCACAAACCGAATGCTCCTCGTGGACTCCAACCACGTTGCAGCCCCCAAGTTCCAAGGAAAATACGTGTTGCAAAAGCTTGGAGAGCTTGATCAAATGCTTGCAAAGAGAGAACTTGGATCTCGAGTGTAGCTCACATCCCTCTCGTGCTCATAGCCTCCTCCCGACTCCTCAGCCTCCTCCCGACTCCTCCCGGGTCGCCTCGTGCGGGGCGGCTCCGGCCCCCCAAACCCTAGAAAAAGCGGCGCCACCTTCTCCCGGGCTGCCGGCCAGTGATGGCGCCAGCCCGTCAAGGCGGGCGAGGAGGCGCCCGGGGGGCCCTTTCGCGCGGAGGCGGGTCGTCACATGGGGAGTGAGGGTGGTGATTGGGAGGCGGCGAGCCCTGGAAGGGATGGCAGCGGCGATACGGGGAAGGGCTCGACAGCGCGAGGAAGCATGGAGGGCGGCGAGGTCCGTCCAGAGTGTTGGCGCGCTGCGGCCGCCCGTCCCCGTGTGGCTTGTTCTTTCCTCCAGGGCGGCGGAGTGGGGCGATCTGGTGGAAGAGATGTCGACGATTGGATTCCGTGGAAGACCTAGATCGAATCTCTAACCCTAATTTCTTGCTCGATCCGTTCTCCGAAAACCGGCCGACGGTGTGGGGATCGCTGTGTCGGATCTAATATGGGTGGTGGTCCTTTGGTTTCTGTTGCACGAGGACGAAGATCTGCTTGATGTCTGCCCTCGTTGATCCGATCTGGAGAGACGGGTTCCGGAAGGCTCCGCCGGCGAACTCCCATGGGCGTATCATGCCTGGAGATTACTAGATCGGAAGGTATTCGGTCATACGCACCTTGTTTTTCTGGCCGTTTGGTTTCAGCGGGAGCGTTGCGAAGCTCTAATGTTTGTTCCCACCAAGTGCCATTCTTAGAGCCATGGTGAAGTCAGATACGGAGAATGTCAGTAAAGCGGAAATTTGAGGGTAGCGATGGTGATTTTTGTTCCTGTGGCAACAGAGATCCGGCTGCGTGATCTGGGACTCGTTGCAGCGATTGTTGGTGCGGGAAGACAACACATGGGAGTTTTCAGTCTTATCTTGCAGGGTGAAAATCCAAGGTCTGGCCTTAGCTGGTTGTGTCTGGCAATGGCCTTGTTGAAGGCATTGTTTTGTGAGCAAGGACTTTCTCCAGGGTGAAAACCTATGACCTTTGGTCGGGCAACAACGGCGCTTGGGCACTGTTTCCTTCTTGAAGGCGTTTTTATTGGAGTGGAGGACTACTGGTGTTGTTTTGATGGTGTCACTGTCGTTTCTTTGAGGATTAGTTCTCTGTAGCGGAACTTTTCTTTTTTGTAATTTCTGTTTCTTTTTTCTGAGATGTGTGCATCCGTAGAGCCACTAGGACATGCGTTGTTGCAGAGGCTGGGTGTAATTGGTGTCCTTGTGATATTAATATATACTCTTTTCCAAAAAAAAAGCTCACATCCCTCTCAAATCTAATATCTCCTCTCTAGTGTTAGCTCAAATGTAGGCTTGCAGGTAGAAGTGGGCGTTCGGTTAGACCGAACCAATCAGTTTATTTTCTCGGTTTATTTGATTTTGATGACCGGTAAATTTTCAAGAAAATCAATAACCAAGAATTCCAGTGACCAAAAACCAGATTTTTGGGGACCGCACGAGGATATGAATGAGAAAAGTTTGTGAACGTTTCCTCCCGCTCCGCTCTGAGTCATTCCCGCGGGCAAGCAGACGGCGGAAACCCTAGATTTCCCCTGCCTCTCCTCCCTCCTCCTCCACTATCGACACTAGTGTCCGCCAAGAAAAGCCTCTGCGGTGCCGGCAGTGTCGAGCATCCATTTATCCCGCTTGTAAGGTGGTTCATTAGTGGCGTATCTAGTCGGCGACGATGTGTTGCGACAACGTGCGGTCTCGACCTGGCACCAACGACGAGGATTGACGGCGGGAAGGTCCTAGCGACAGTGGATAGGGTGGCGCTACATTGGGGTGGCGGTAGGAGGCAAAGTATGTAGCGTCGGGGACACACATGCAGCTTTGGGCCCACCCATGCCCTTGGTCATGCGGGTTATGGATGGTGCTCTCGGTGGAGTCCTCCCTCTGGCATTTGAAGTATAAAATATATTGTCTAGCCCATTTCAAAAGTTTGAACTAATGGAAAAGGGCTAGACAATATATTCATACTTCAACACATAGTCCTTAGCATGGGTTTCGTGTAGACCGCAAAATATTTTTTAATATTGCGTGGGCAGGGTCTTGAACTTGGAACCTTTTGGTTCTGATACTATGTCATATTTATGTACTAGCCAACTTTACCAAAAGTCAGAACTGATGGAAAGGGGATAGACAATACATTTATACTCCAACACCCACTCCTAGTTGTGGCAGGGATGGGGCTCTATACCCGAGCCATGTGGGCCTAGTCGGTCGGCCGCCAGTCGCGACTCGATGGCGAGCATAGTTGTCGTGTATGTTGTGTGCGTGTCAACACCCGGATTTTTAATTCCAGATGCCTGTTATGCCATACATCGCAATCCCAGGATTACCATTTTTGCGAGACATAACAGAATTGGATACCACAGTACATCATCCATTACAAACCATACATAAGGTCTTACACAAATAAGGATCTCATGATCCAGTTATTAATACAACTCAAGCAGCGAAATACGTAATAATAAAGGTAGCGTAGGCAAAGCTCCATCTTCGGGATCACAGGCAATGCTGACGATGGGAGATAATCCTAGTTGTCGTAACCTTCCTGGGGTCCATCCTCCAGGTACTCCTCTTCATAGTCTGGCCACGGGAATAGACAGGGACAAAGCCATGAGTACTCTTTAAGTACTCGCAAACTAATACTAACAAGTAAAAGGTTTTTTTGGATAATAGGACACTTGGCTCTAGGGTTGTTTTGCAAAAAGCCAGATTTATCTCTACTAGGCTCAGAAGTAAGAGAGCTAGTTGAGGTTTATAACACCTAAGTGGGAACTTGTATTTCGTAGCACAACCCTGTTGTGGTCAAGTCAAATTCCCAATTTATTTCACAAGTCATTTTGAAAACAACTGACGGGGGAACAGTATGGCCACTCCAACTGTCCATAACTGCGGACGCCGCTATTCGAATAGTTTGACACTCTGTAGAGATTGTACACTTTCACCACAACATTCGATACATCCATCAAGAACAAATCCTGAATTCACCATACTCAGTATGCGGAGAATCAATCCTAACCTTTCAATTATACGCCCTAGTATAAGCACCTCTCATATGAGTTTGGCCTCCCAACCATGACCAACTGTCATCTTGGGTACTGCACAGGTGGACAATCTTCACAAGGTAGCCTCAGCTCAGACCTTGGCCGTGAGGGAACTAATACTAAGGTATATAAGTTTCCAGTCAAGCCCTACCCAATCTTCGGGTATTGTGGTTGTACGATAAAATTGGAATGGTATCGCATCTAGACAACCATCAGTTTTATAAAGGTCTAAGGCTCATGCCTCAACATTTTCATCACCAAAATCATCCGGTGTTCAGAAACACATGTCAAAACATCTCAGTAGAATGATCCATCATTCTAAGGTTTTCATAACCATTTTCACCAAGTATTTCCATCTATAGTTGGTCAAGTTTTATGCTTAGCACTAGCATCTACAAGTGGGGGTAAGTACTAATGAGGGGTGGTAAGCTAGTGGAGTTTCAACTAAGTACAACCTTATGTCTTAGGATGGTATCAAGGTTTCTAGATTAGGCCAAATTTTATGCTCTTTATGCAACCTTCAAATATATCTTTCTAGAATCTACAAGTCACTTGAGTACTCTCTAAGGAATTAGCTTTGATAAGGAAATAAAATAGAAAGCTTGCAAATAAAACTAGGATTGGGTTATCAAGTGGGTATGATCACATATGCTTAAGGCATATAGTTGGCATGGTAACAAGTAAGGGTTTGTTTGCATCAGTGGAATATCTTGCAAGGGTTAGCTTGCACATTCACTAGTAGTATTAGGCTTGCATAGGTAAAGTAGCTTGCAAGTGTTAGCTTGCCTTGTGCAGAGCAGTGGTTGAAGTTCTCCTCGGCTTCTTCTTCGTAGTATCCTCCTTCCTCCTCGTATCCTTGGTCGGTACTAGTGTCTATAAATAAATACGATGTACACAATCACCAAACAATACTTAACTACTTTCAATCATTACACAAAAGGGTCCTATAGATGATCTAGCATCATCAGTAACATTACAAGATTAGAGGTTGGTTTAATTCCTTTTATTTTTAAAAAAGTAATTTCTACTCATTGAAAAACTACTTAAGATTTAATATTCTCCAAACCAAACATGGCATCATGTTGGAACATGTTATCACCACATATTTTAGTCCATGGGAAAGTGATTGTAAAGTGGTGTCACAATTTAATAAGGTTTTATCCTTTTATTTTAATTAATTAAAGTGGCTAGAAATGCCTATGTGGCATTCTTTTATTACTTGGTCATTATTTCTGTAAGTAAACCTATATATTTTTATATATTCTGAAAGGTATGATTAAAAGTGATTTTTGAGAGTTGGAATCAACTTAAAAGCTATTATGGTTTTAATTTGAAAAATGTTTGAATGCAGAAAAGCTTCTGCCTTGTTATTTTTGCTAAGGTTGATCTACAGATCCAAATGGCTTGAATCCAACGGGCTTGGATTCAGCATTCCCAGACCTTTCTAACAAAATTGGTTTCATTCAATTTGGTGCACTGAATCGATCTGGGTTGATTTTTGAAACTGGGTACAGAAGTGTGTTTGAAATAAAATGGAAAAGGTTTAATTCAAATAACTGGGCTGCGCGGGAAGTGATACTGGGCCGGCCTGCTAAGCGCAGCGCTTCCGCGGGCTGTTTAAGTGGCTGTCCCCACGCGTCAGTGAGACAGGGGGTGCGAAACGGTATGGGGCGATGTGGTGCGTTCGATCTGGTTCTAATCCAACGGCTGAGGGTCATCGTCGACGTTGGGCAACGCCGGCGAGACAGAAACCTAGCGCGGCCAGTGGGGGTCGTTGGGGGCTCACCGGTGCAAAGTAGGGTCGGAGGCGGCGAACGACGAAGTCGACGACGGTGAACTCAGGGGTGGTCGCGGCAGCTCCTGGGGTGGACGAAATCGACGACGCCCTTCTTCTCCACAGGCGGCCTGCTCCGGCGCGATTCCGGTGATGCGCTGCTCGCCTTGCTCTGGGACCGAGGTGGGGTGGTTCTGGGTGAGAGAGGAGTGGAATGGTGTGAAGAATTTGAGCGGGGGTGGCCTCTATTTATAGTCGCGATGACGAGACCGAACAGGATGGGCAGGCGACGGTGGCGACATGGCTACGGGCTGCTAGAGGCATGGCCGGCGATGGCGATCCCTTTGTGGTCTCCTGGCGATGCTCTACGGCTTTAACGCGCGCGTAGGGGCGGTGCGGTTTGGTCTGGAACGCGCGATGCTCTACGCGGCAGAGGCGGCGTCTTCGACGGCGGTGTGGTATGGGGCGTGGCGAACGGGATGTCTGGCGGTCTGGGTCGGTGGCGATCATGTATGCACGCCTGAGGGCGGCGGCGTGCGGGCGCCGAAGCGTGGCGCTCTAGCGCATGCTCGGCATGGTTGCTGGCGAGCTGGGCGCGTTCCGTGCGTGTGGTCCAGGGGTTGGCAAGGTTCGAGCGTTGGACAGGGGGTGGCGATGGGGTGTTGGTTGCCTCCTAGACATGTTGTTTAGGCTTGGTGCTTGCTCTGGCTAGCTAGCCATTGTCGGCTGGCAAGGGGGTGCTCGGGTTGGCATGGCATGGGGCAAAGGGTAGGGGCTAGGGTTGGTCCAAGCACTAGTTGGCACTAGGGGAGACAAGGGTGATCAATGGTGAACATTGCTTAGCCAAATTACTGCTCAAAACAGTGAAGTTAGGCCAGTTTGATTTGAATCTGCCAAGTGTTTGATGAAATGGCCGCAAGAATTCAAGTTTTGAATTTTGAAAAGATTTTTGGTGGGTGTGCTATATTGGTGCTGGTGAGTCTGCAGATGCTTGGGTTTTGAAAGTTGAACTTGTTTGAGTGGTTTTTGAAAAAGTCTTCCCATATGAGAAAGATTCAATTTTGAAATGTCATTTAAACTATGTATTTGGAAGTTTCTGGATGATCAAAAAGTGGGCCTTGATACTTTGTTATGAGTACAATCAAGGGGTGCAAAGATCCAGAAAATTTTCTGTTAGGTTCTGAAAGTTTGAGACAGCCAAAGTAGGCATGGGAGTTAAATTGGTCAAAATGACCATTCCCTTATTTTATTTGTTTTGTTTTACTTGTCTTTGGGAAAAGTGTGGGAAATGTTTAGATGATGTTTATTTCACCTAAGCATCCATTTACAAGCAAAGGAACACACAAACAAGGTGGTCCAAAAGAATTTCAAATGAAATGCATACACATATGCATGCTTTCATAATTTTAATTAGAAAAGTTTTTGTTAACCCTAATTTTGATGATTAGAGTTTGATGATCCAAGTTTAGTATTTTTGGGATGTTACAGTGCGTCGTCGGACTACTTCCTGCATTATAGCATCGACCTCCCCTCGTTCATGTTGTCAAACTCGCTATGGTAGTGCCTATCTAACATGGGTATGACTTATCGGGTGCCCATGATTGGTTACCCAAGGCGCATCAGAGATATGGCTCACGAGGCCCATGGAGGAGACGAAGTCTAGGAAGCATCCGATGGATACAAGATTGACTTGGCAAACAAGATAAAAGTGTGAACCGATATAGTTCTAGTATTTTAATTACAACTTGTACCTATCTGCATACGGCTCTAGGACCCAGCCTCTTATATAAAAGATGGGAGGAGCCGACGGAGATACACCTTAGGTTTTCTAGCAATCTGCAATCTGTCATGAGCTAGATCGTAACTAGTGAATTAACGACTTTTTAATCATATTCTCGATAATAATCAGACGACATTGACTCCCTTGTTTGTCTGATCAGCCGACGAAATCATCAACGCTCTCTTTTCCACGAAACCCTAAGTCCATAACAATGGGCATTGTCGAGGTTACCCCTTGTCACTATCTCTTTGTGGGTGTGAGATCATGGTTGACGGGGCGAAGGCCCTAGAAGGTGGACTACGCAGGCGACTCTCCCTTGAGAAGCATGGCGGGCGGTCATGATAGCCATTTTTGGCCATGAGGATGGTGAGGAGGGAGTGGCATGGTTATTTTTAGCAAGTTATTGTTCTTCTCCGACTCCAATGTAAATATTTTGGCGACGGGCACGATTTCAAACTAACTCAAACATTATTAGTTAGATTTAAATTTATGACCATCTGAGGTGTTTTTTTAGAGTTGGCTTTAGTTTTTGTGTAAATGTCTCTAGGTGCCATCTAGGATACTCAAATTTGTATTAGTGAGGGGATCCTGGTGACTACAAGTGCATAGTTTATATGTAGCTAGTTTCTAAGTAATAGTATCAAATCACGGAAAGCTATTGGTAGAGGTCTTTATGCCCCTTGTTACTATTAACTCCAAGTAATAAGGAGTTCTTAGGGAGTGTCGAATCCACCACTAGCAATTGAGTTATTCAAGATTAGGATATGTCTATGTATTTATTTATGCTATGTATGGGAGGAGCTCCAAATTAGATGATCACATACCAGCCATCTTATATTTCATCTCCCATAACCACATCGGTGATCATAGGCCAACCACCTTGATCCCCTCAATAAGAGTTAACACCATGGTCATGGACTAGTCTTTTTGATTCTCCTCTTATACCCTTGGACACAAGACTAATGATCCAACTAAATATGTCACTTAGCACCTTCACACCATCACATGTCCAATGATAGTTCCCTCTCTTGTCCTAAAGGCAAATGTTATATGGTCAACATTCACATAACATCAAGAAAGTGAACTAATACATATTTCTCTCACCAAGAACAAAGGGAACTACTCACATATGAAGGCAATCGACATCATATCAATAATATTAGTGGAGTATGGAGGTATGAATGAATACAAGTGCAAATCCACGATGGGGTGTGGAACTACAACCAAATAAACAAGGGAATCGGTGATGGAGACATTGTGTATGATGACGATGGAGATCGATGTGGAAGCCTTCAAGATCCAATTCCCTTCTACTCTTATGTGGTGATGGTGATGGAGATCGGCGTGGAGGTGGCGCAACGGTGGCTATGGAGGAGATTGCGGCGGCGGGGCTCTACTCTGATGTATGGAGTATGGATACCGTATCCCTTGACTCCTTTATACGTCCAATTTGCATCACCATTCTATATCATAATTTGCCTCTATTCATTGATATATGGCTTATTATGAGGTGTTACTTATGTCTTTTCCTCTGTTTTTGCATGTTGGATGATTCTTGGAGGATGAACTGCCGGAGTCAAGATTCTGATGGAAAAAGAGGTGTTTTGATGCAATTTCGCGAAGATCAGAAAAATACCAGAAAAATATTGGAAAAAGACGAAGGAAGCCAGAAGGAGAGGCGTAGCTCGGCCACAGGGGGCCCACACCCCCCTAGGCGCGGGTACCTGATGTCTACGCACTTCTATTCTTGTAGACAGTTGTTGGGCCTCCAAGTGTAGAGGTTTGTAGAACAGCAGCAAGTTTCCCTTAAATGGATTACCCAAGGTTTATCGAACTCAGGGAGGAAGTGGTCAAAGGTATTCCTTCTCAAGCAACCCTACAATCAAGATATAAGAAGCCTCTTGTGTCCCCAACACACCCAATATAGGTGCACTAGTTCGGCGAAGAGATAGTGAAATACAAGTGGCAACGATGCCACAAAAATAGCTTGACGGTGAGGCAAAGACTAAAGGCAACAAGAAGGAAGCAAGCAAACATGCAACAGATCTAGTAGAAAATGGTGTTTTAATGCTTAGAAACAAAGCCTAGGGATCATACTTTCACTAGTGAACACTCTCTCATATAAATATACTCTCTTCATGATACTACTCTTAACTACTCTCCGGTTGGACACTCTAATTCATGGTAGGGCTATAATAGTTCACCTCAAGGTCCGCCTTCCCCAATCTAGATAAGCCCACACTGTCACCTTGAGCACTAGATGGTTCCAACAAACACCACAATTTCATAGAGACATCCAACTCCCAATATAACTCATAACAAATATTCAATCTAGCCAAAGTGCCACACACGGTATGCCCGCTATCACTTTCACACACATGGGGAAAAGCATAGGTATTTATGTAGACTCAAGCCTAAGTGCCACCATGGAGTGCACACTGTCACTTTCACACACACATGGGGAGAGCAGAGGTCTAATAAAGCACTTGAGTAGCAAGGTAGATCTACTTGATTACAAAGCTCATGACCACAAGATCATGCATAGAGAGAGAGATGAACACATAGCTACCGGTAGAGACCTTAGCCCTGAGGAAGAACTACTCCCTCCTCATCATGGGAATCAGCAATGGTGAGGAATATGGCGATGGAGATCGATGGAGATGGCTTCGGGGGCACTTCTCCGTCCCGGCAGGGTGCCGGAACAGATACTTTCTGTCCCCCGAATCTCCCCTTCGGTGGCGACGGCGCAACGGAACTTTTTCTGGAAGTATGATTGACGACTTAGGGTTTTCTAATTGGGGGCTTCTTATAGGCGAAGAGGCGAGGCTGGGAGGCGGCCGGAGGGCCCACACCCTACCCATGCACAGGGCAGGGACCACCCATGCCTAGTGGGGTGTAGTGGCCCTGGTTCGCCTCTCCGTATCCCCTCTGGACTTTGTGTCGCCCAAGGTAAAATATTGACTTTGGCTTTTGTCCCGTCCAATTCCGAGAATATTGATTTTCTTTCTTTCTGGAATCAAAAACAGAAGAAAACAGGCAACTGGCACTGTGGCAATTTGTTAATAGGTTAGTTCCAGAAAATATATAAAAACACCTCAAAGATAGACAAAGCAAAGAAAAGTAGATACTAAACAAGCATGGAACATCAAAAATTATAGATATGTTTCCGACGTATCAAGCATCCCCAAGCTTAACCCCTGCTCGTCCTCGAGTAGGTAAGTGATAAAAAGAATAATTTTTGAGGTGAAATGCACCATCAAAACCAAGATCAAACCATTTGAAAGCATTGAAAGCTGGGATCAAAGAAATCTAAACATGTTCATGAAAGATGGAGTTCTAACAATAAGACAAAATAACTATGCATGCAACATGAAAGGCTACAAACAAAGATCATGAGTAACATGCATTGAAAAACATTTGTTTGTTTCACATACAGAAAACATAGAAAAGTGGCAATCATCTTGTCCCTCATAGAGTAGCAAATAGATGCATAGGACACCTTCAAAGTTCACAAGTTTGACTAGAAACAAATAGCACAAGAACAAGTAATATCACAATATGCATCAATCAATAAGTTTTGGGACACTGCACATAGAACTAAGAATGGCAACTATGCTCTCTTAACTGGTGCCTAAAGGTAGGAGGTGGAGACTCAATAATGGTGGAAGAAAGGCCCTTCATAAAGGGAAGCAGGGATTTCAAGTTTCAAAAAGAGCTTCCAAAAATTATGGTACTTGTTAGCTTTCAGCCCTCATTGCCCCTATCATAAGCATCTTGAAGTGATTAAGGTTAAAGTGGCAAAGATGGAATATATGCTTGACGAAGTATAAGTTGGCAATCTCAAGTCCCTTGAATGCGAGGTCCACACCTCATGCATACTCAACTTCAGTCATAGGTAAGTTCTTGTCATTGTAAGTATTTGCATATCATTGAGAACCGCCAACAGGGTACCCCTTGCACATGGTACAGGAGCTCTCCCATAACCAAAATGACAAGGCAAGCAGACAATGAGCATCTTAGCGATCTTTTTATTTACTATATGCATAGCTTTTTATTGAGGATGCTTCATAAATAGCTCACTATGGTGATGCTGCAAGTTTCCACCATGATTAGGCATGGCTTAGGCTAGCGGCCCAGGCGTTTCTCTAACACGGAATACTTACTCCATGGACTTACAAGTTCCCTCTTTATTTCACATCGGTGCCATCCATAGACAAAAGATCATGATATCAATTGAGTACAAAGTACAAGTGCAATGTTGAAAACGTTCCCCGTGACATCACGGTTCTGCTAATTCCAACGTATAAGTGCAAGCATATACAACATAGTTGTCACAATGGTTCAAGTTTATTAGGGGCAAAGAATATAAAGTGTGCCATCAAGTTTGTGAGAGCTTTAATCACTAAGTTTTCTCATAACAAAATAGTTTTTAATTGGAAGATAGCTGAAAACAAGAATATACTTGGAATGGTGTAACACACCATGCATAGGAGTTTATAGTGGATACTTTGGAATAACTTGGTTTCTTGGGAGTTGGAAGCATGCGTAGAACTTACTCATACGAGTGGAGGCTAGCAAAAGACTGGGAGCAACCAACTAAGAGAGCAATAATGGCCATAATCATGCAGAGCGACAAAACATTAATAATCAAAGCATAGAGTGGTACTACAAGTCAAGGACTAAATGATCATAGAGGCTATGGTAACTTGTCATAGTCATAACATGGTGTGAGCATGTGCCAAGTCAACCCAAGCAAAGCATCAAAGGAGAATACCACAATACTATGATTTTGTATGCTAAAACAACGCATAATTTCTTCAAGGCACACTAAGCAATCCTAATTGTTTGGAACAAGTCATGCTACAGCAATAATCACTAAGCATAAGGTCAAAACAAGTAATATCATGACATGATAAAGTCTAAGCCACAGTCAAAACAAGCTCCTTTTTGTACCACTATAAGCAAGAAACCTTCTGCTCTTTTCCAACACCAATCAACTTATTTGAAAAAACTCACAAAGATAATATTAATCAACAAAGACCAGTGATATTGTCTCACAAATCCACAAAGAAGAACTAAAAAGTTCTAAGCTGAAAGCACAAGAAAACTAAGGCTAAACACAGTGCTAGCAAAAGGGAACACTCACAAGACAATAAGAATGAAAACTAGAGTGTTCTAGGCAATGAAAACAGAGTGTGTCTCTCTCCAAAATAAGTGTGCTGTGATCAACCAGCTTACTCAAGCAAACTAAGCAAACAAAAACCAAAAACGAAAACTAATACGCTCCAAGAACAACACAACTATGCATGAAACAATAAAAACGAAGTGTCTAGAAAGACCTAATCTTTTTATTGATGAAGAAGGGGATGCCTTGGGCATCCCAAGCTTTGAAGCTTGTACCTCTTGAATATTTCTTGGGGTGAAACAGGGTGGAATCCCCAAGCTTGAGCTTTTGTACATTCTTCATCTCATTACATCATTCTCTCTCTACACCTGAAATTTTTCCTTCACACAATCTTCATTAGCAACATTAGTGTATTCAAAAGATATTAGACCCTTAGGCAAAGCTTTGGAACAGCAAAAATGTTCACTAAAAACACAAGCTACTATAGCAACTCCTTCAAAAAGCTCAATTCCCCAAAAGATAACCCAAAAAGGAATCAATAAGAAGCAAATGCAAATAATGGCAGAAATCTGTCAAAACAGACCAGCAGGTAGAAACTGATTTTTTCGAAGACCTTCTGTTGCTGAAATCTCAACGTGTTGAACTAACGAAAGTTATCTAATATACTGAGGGATTTATTAGTAAATTTTCAGCTCAATCCGACTTATAGAGACTTCTCACGAATTTTTATGGTGAAGTACAAAAATCTATTTCGGAACAGCAACTCCCCAAATCTTACTTCCCTCTCATTAGAGGTCATTCTTGGAACAAAAAGCAAACAAAAATGATAAGCAGAGGTCATTACTAAAGTAATGACTTCCAAGACTCTAGAAAACTCTTGGGTTATCTCCCAACAAGCACTTCTCTTTACCGCCTTTAAGTTAGGCTTGATAGTTGAGAGGATGCTCACATAAGAAATATGAATTGAAATAAAAGAGAGCATCAAGAAGAAAATTCAAAACACATTTAAGTATAACCCACTTCCTATGCATAGGAATCTTGTAAAGAAACAAGTCATGAAAGCACAAAGCAACAAGCATAGGAAAGCAAAACAAGTGCAACTTCATGATTTTCAACATAAATAGGGGAACTTAATATTATTGAAATACTTAAAACCATGTTTTCCTCTCTCATAATAACTTTCAGTAGCATCATGAATAAAATTAACAATATAACTATCACATAAAACATTCTTATCATGAGCCACATGCATATAATAATTATTACTCTCCACGTAAGAATAGCCATTCTTATTAATTGTAGTGGGAGCAAATTCAACAAAATAGCTATCATTGTTATTCTCATCACCATAATCATCAAATATAGGAGGTATATTGTAATCACAATCAATTTTCTCCTCAATAGTAGGTGGACTAAAAATATCATATTCATCATTGTAATCATCATATATTAGAGGTAAACTATCAGCAAAGAAATTTTTATCCTCTATGCTTGGGGGACTAAAAATATCATGCTCATCAAAACCAGCTTCCCCAAGCTTAGACTTTTCCATAGAATTAGCAATAATGTTGTTCAAAGAATTCATACTAATAATATTGCTATTAGCATGCAAATAAAGTTCCATAGGTTTTTTAATTTTCTCTTCAAACACTTCATGTCCTAGCTCAAGATAAACACTATAGAGCTCTCTAATTTTGTTACTGTTTTCCATTAAGCCTAACTAGTAAAACAAGAAACAAAAAGACAAAATTGCATATTCTAAAGGAAATCACTTCGAGCACTCACACCGGAGGATGTGAGTACCTTTTACCTTACCTCCCCGGCAATGGTGCCAGAAAAGAGCTTGATGTCTACGCACTTCTATTCTTGTAGATAGTTGTTGGGCCTCCAAGTGCAGAGGTTTGTAGAACAGCAGCAAGTTTCCCTTAAGTGGATTACCCAAGGTTTATTGAACTCAGGGAGCAAGTGGTCAAAGGTATTCCCTCTCAAGCAACCCTGCAATCAAGATACAAGAAGCCTCTTGTGTCCCTAACACACCCAATATAGGTGCACTAGTTCGGCGAAGAGATAGTGAAATACAAGTGGTAACAGTGCCAGAAAAATAGCTTGATGGTGAGGCAAAGACTAAAGGAAACAAGAAGGAAGCAAGAAAATATGCAACAGATTTAGTAGCAAACGGTGTTTCAATGCTTATAAAAAAGCCTAGGGATCATACTTTCACTAGTGAACACTCTGTCATATAAACATACTCTCTTCATGATACTACTCTTAACTACTCTCCGGTTGGACATTCTAATCCATGGTAGGGCTATAACAACACACCTCAAAGTCCGCCTTCCCCAATCTAGATAACCCCACACTGTCACCTTGAGCACTAGATGGTTCCAACAAACACCACAATTTCATAGAGACATCCAACTCCAAATATAACTCATAACAAATATTCAATCTAGCCAAAGTGTCACACACGGTATGCCCGCTGTCACTTTCACACACATGGGTAAAAGCATAGATCTATTAAAGCACAAAAAGTATTTATGTAGACTCAAGCCTAAGTGACACCATGGCGTGCACGCTGTCACTTTCACACACACATGGGGAGAGCAGAGATCTAATGAAGCACTTGAGTAGCAAGGTAGATCTACTTGATTACAAAGCTCATGACCACAAGATCATGCATAGAGAGAGAGATGAACACATAGCTACCGGTAGATCCCTTAGCCCTGAGGAAGAACTACTCCCTCCTCATCATGGGAATTATCAATGGTGATGAAGATGGCGATGGAGATGGCTCCAGGGGCACTTCCCCGTCCTGGCAGGGTGCCGGAACAGAGACTTTCTGTCCCCCGAATCTCCCCTTCGGTGGCGGCAGCGCAGCGAAACTTTTTTTGGAAGTATGATTGATGACTTAGGGTTTTCTCATCGGGGGCTTCTTATAGGCGAAGAGGCGAGGCTGGGAGGCGGTCGGAGGGCCCACACCCTACCCAGGCGCGGGACAGGGCCCACCCGCTCCTAGGGGGTGTGGTGGCCCTGGTTCGCCTCTCTGTCTCCCCTCTGGACTTCGTGTCGCCCACGGTAAAATATTGACTTTGGCTTTTGTCCCGTCCAATTCCGAGAATATTGATTTTCTGCCTTTCTGGAACCAAAAACAGAAGAAAACAGGCAACTGGCACCGTGGCAACTTGTTAATAGGTTAGTTCCAAAAAAGATATAAAAACACCTCAAATAAATACAAAACAAAGCAAAGTAGATACTAAACAAGCATGGAACATCAAAAATTATTGATACGTTTCCGACGTACCAAACCCCCTGGGCCGCACCTAGGGCAGGTGTGGGCCACCTAGCCAGCCTCCCACTTTGCCCTCTCGCCTATATCTTCCTCTCGTAACCCTAAAACATGGGGAGCGACCAAAGAAAGATTTCCATCGCCTCTGTGGGGCGGAAAACACCGAGAGAGAAAGAGCTCTCCGGTAGATAAATTTCTACCGAGGAAATTCCTTCCCGGAAAGGGGAGATCGTCGCCATCAACACCTTCATCAAGATAGGCTTAATCGGGATCATCATCATCATCCACACCGTCATCTCCACCAGCACCATCACCACCACTCCATCCCGCTGTAACAATCGAGTTGAATACTTGCACAGTTCTTAGGGGAAACTTTCCTGGTGTTGATTAGTATTGTAGTTAATGCTTGTGAGTGGAACCATTGGATTATTGTTTATGTTCAGATTGTTATCCATTACCATATCATCTTTGATATTGATCCATATGATGTCTCGTGAGTAGTTCGTTTAGTTCTTGAGGACATGGGAGAAGTCATGTTGTTAGTAGTGGATTTGTGTTGAGTTATTATTCAATAGTTTAGTATTTAAGTTGTGGTGCTATTCTTCTAGTGGTGTCATGTGAACGTCGACTACATGATACTTCACCATTTATGGGTCTAGGGGAATGCATTGTGTATTTGGCTACTAATTATGGGGTTGCCGGAGTGACAGAAACCTGAACCCCCGTTAGGACACCTTTGCATAAGGGAGTGTAGGATCTCAGAGTTTAAGGCTGTGGTTAGGTTTATATCTTAATTACTTCCCCATAGTTGCAGATGCTTGCAGGGGGGTTAGTCACAAGTATGTAGTAGTCCAAGTAAGGTCGGTACATTAGCACAGTTTCACCCACACAACACTTACAACACCAAAGAAAGGTACTCAGCTATTTGAAGTGAAAGCACTTGACAGAATTCCCATGTGTCCTCGAGAACATTTGGTCCTTATAAGTATTTCCACTGGCTTGTCCTTTGCTAAGAAAGGATTGGGCACTTGCTGCGTTTGCTCGTTGTCTTTACTACTTGCACTTTTTTTTGTTGCTTTATCAGAAAACCCCTAAAAATCCATTTGCTAAGTATTTACAGAGATTTCCTGCTCCATACCACTAGTCAACACCTTCTGCTCCTCATTGGAATTGACACTCCTATTTATCAAAAGTACTACGATACACCCCCTATACTTGTGGGTCATCAAGACTATTTTATGGCGCCGTTGCCGGGGAGTGAAGCAATATTGAAGAGTGGAACTAGTAAAGGAAACTTCTACTGTGAGTATTGCTTTTTGTTTTTGTTTGTTACTTTGTTTCCAATATGGATAACCCACTTGGTTTTCTATTTGGGAAAACTACTACTGTTAGGATAGTAGATGAACCACCACCTATTGAGATAGATCCTTTTAAGATACCTACAAGTATTTTTGATCGTGTTATGGATAATTATTATTTAGGGGATGGAACTGTCCATCCTGGTGATCATTTGCTTTTTATCCATGAATTATACGGGTTGTTTAAGTGTGCAGGTATCACAACTGAATAGGTGAAGAAGAAGTTACTCTCCATATCCTTGAAAGGGAGAGCTGAAGAATGGTATAAGTTGCTGATGAATGGGTAATCCATGGAATGGGAGGAAATTGCATCTCTCTTTTATTCTAAATTTTATCCTCCCAGTGAGATTCACAAGGATAGAAATCTGATATATAACTTTTGTCCTCGTGATAGAGAGAGTACAGCTCAAGATTGGGGGAGATTGAAGTTACTGATGCTTAAATTTCTTATTCATGAACTCCCTAACAATATTATTATCAATAACTTTTATGCTAGGCTTTCTCTTCATGATAAAGATTTGCTAGATGCTTCTTGTGATGGATCATTCACACGTATGAAGGAAGAAGCTAAATGGGATCTCCTAGACCGTATTCAAGATAACACTGAAGCTTGGGAGAATGACAAAGGAAGAAAGTCAGGTATAAACTATGATTATGAATGCATTAAATCTTTTATGGGAACCGACGATTTCCTGATATTAGCAATGAGTATGGTCTTGACTCTCAAGTTTTTGCAAAATGTTTTGAGGCTTTTGCCTCTTACATAGAGATTCCTAAAAAGGAGTGGGACAAGTACCATGCTCCTTTTAAATACATTGTTACTCATGTTCCTGCTAGCTTAGAGGTTTGTACTGTTTATCCTATTTTGCCTTAATCTTATGTTGAGAAAATCCCTTTTCCTGCTAAGGTAAAGGAACATTCTATTATAGCTAATGTGGTTATCAAAAGTACAAAGAAAACCGTGGAACCCGATGAGAAAATAAATATTGAACCTATGGTAGCTATTGTGAAAGATCTTGTCACTAGAAATATAGAGGATGAGCACATTGTCTTTTGTGAAGACGCTTCTAATATTGTCTCTCATCCTAAAAAAGCTAGTGTCCCTGTGTTTTCTGTTAGAATTGGTGATCATAGCTATTATGATTTGTGTGATATTGGTGCTAGTTCTAGTGCTATTCCTTATGAGCTTTACACAGAAATTATGCATGAAATTGGTCCTTGTGAGCTTGAGGACATTGATGTGGTTATTCACCTTGCTAATAGAGAGACAGTTTGTCACATTGGCATTGTAAGAGATGTGGAGGTTCTTTGTGGTAAGATTAAATATCCTCATGATTTTCTAGTACTTGGTAAAGAAGCTAGTAAAAACTATCCTGTCATCTTTGGTAGACCCTTCTTAAATACTTGTGGGGCTATCATAGATTGTAGGAAGGAAAAAAGTTTTGACTAGGTTTGATGGATAATCTTATGAGTTTAATTTTTCCAAATTTGCTAAAAATCCTTATGAAAATGAACTGCCTAATGAGGATTTCAGGGTTGAACAACTTTCTGCTATTTCTCTTGCTCCTAACAATGCCTTGCAGCAGTTTATGGAGGATCACGAAAGCGATGTCTTCATGAAGGAAAGAAATGAGATTAACGAGGTTTTCCTTCGACGGTCTGAGTTACTTAAGCATAATCTACATGTGGAAGATTTGGGTACCACACTACCACCTAAAGGGGACCCTGTTTTCTAATTAAAACCTTTACCTCATGATCTTAAATATGCTTATCTTGATAATAAGAAAGTATATCCTGTTATTATTAGTTCTAAAATTTCAGGAAAGGAAGAAGAGAGGTTGGAAATACTGAAGAAACACCTAGGAGCTATGGTCTATACTCTTGATGATTTAAAAGGGATTTCTCCTACTATATGTCAGCATGCTATTAATATAGAACGTGATGCAAAACCAGTTGTTGAGCACCAACGCCGTCTAAATCATAAGATGAAGGATATGGTAAGAAATGAGTTACTAAAACTCCTTGATGCTGGTATTATTTACCCTATTGCTGATAGCCAATGGGTTAGCCATGTTCATTGTGTTCCAAAGAAAGGGGGAATTACCGTTGTGACTAATGAAAATAATGAGCTTATACCCCCAAAGAGTAGTGGTTGGGTATAGGATGTGCATTGATTTTAGAAAGGTTAATAAATTTACTAAGAAAGATCATCATCCTTTGCCTTTTATTGATCAAATGCTTGAGAGGTTGTCTAAAAAGACCCACTTTTGTTTTCTTGATGGTTATTCTAGGTTCTCTCAAATTGCTGTGAAAGCACAAGACAAAGAGAAAACAACTTTCACTTGTCCTTATGGCACTTATGCTTACATGCGTATGCCTTTTGGTTTATGTAATGCTCCTGCTACCTTTCAGAGATGTATGTCTACTATTTTTCATGGTTTTTGTGAAGAAATTGTGGAGGTTTTCATGGACGATTTCTCTGTCTATGTAACTTTTTTTGATAACTGTTTGCACAACCTTGATAAAGTTTTGCAGAGATGTGAAGAAACCAACTTTGTTCTTAATTGGGAGAAATGCCATTTCATTGTTAATGAAGGGATTGTTCTTGGACACAAAATTTCTGAAAGGGGCATTGAAGTTGACAGAGCCAAAATTGAAGCAATTGAGAAGATGCCCTGCCTTAGGGATATAAAAGGTATTCATAGTATCCTTGGTCATGCTGGTTTCTATAAGAGGTTTATTAAAGATTTCTCCAAAATTTAAAAGCCCCTTACCAATCTTCTTCAAAAAGATGTACATTTTATTTTTGATGATGATTGTAAGGAAGCTTTTGAAACTTTGAAGAAAGCTTTGACTACTGCTCCTATTGTTCAACCAATTGATTGAAGTTTACCTTTTTAAATTATGTGTGATGCTAGTGATTTTGCTGTGGGTGTTGTCCTTAGACAACGTGTTGATAAGAAGTTGAATGTTATTCATTATGCTATCAAGACTCTAGGTACTTCTCAAAAGAATTATGCTACCACAGAAAAAGAGTTCTTAGCTGTGATCTTTGCCTGTGATAAGTATAGACCCTATATCGTTGATTCAAAGGTCAATATTCATACAGATCATGCTGCTATTAAGTAAATTATGACAAAGAAGGATGCTAAGCCTAGGCTGATTAGATGGGTGTTGCTTTTACAAGAGTTTGATATGCATATTGTAGATAGGAAAGGTGCTGAAAATCCTGTTGCTGACAATTTATCTTGTTTGGAAAACATTTCTTTTGACCATTTACCCGTTAATGATAGTTTTCCAAATGAGAAGTTGGCTGCAATAAGGGTAAGTCCGTATGAGAGTCCTTGGTATGCTGATTATGCTAACTTTATTGTTTCCAAGTATTTGTCTCCAACCTTTACAGCTCAGTAGAGAAGAAAATTCTTTTATGATCTAAGGCATTACTTTTTGGATGACCCACACTTATATAAGGAAGGAGTAGATGGTATTATGCGAAGATGTGTTCCAGAATTTGAACAACAAGAGATATTGAGGAAATGGCATGGCAGTGCTTATGGATGACATCATGCTGGTGATAGGACTGCACAAAAGGTTCTACAATCTGGATTTTATTGGCCTACCCTTTTCAAAGATGCAAGGAAGTTTGTCTTATCATGTGATGAATGTCAAAGAGTTTGTAACATTTCTAGACACAATGAAATGCCTATGAATTATTCTCTTGTTATCGAACCTTTTGATTGTTGGGGATTTGACTTTATGGGTCCTTTTCCTCCTTCAAAGGGGTATACTCATATTCTTGTTGATGTTGACTATGTTACAAAGTGGGTAGAGGCCATACCTACAAATAGTGCTGATGGTAAGACCTCTTTAAAAATGCTTATAGATGTTATTTTTCCTAGTTTTGGTGTGCCTATATATCTCATGACTGATGGAGGCTCTCATTTTATTCATGGCGGTTTTAGGAAAACTCTTGCTAAATATGATGTTAACCATAGAATTGCTTCACCTTATCACCCCCAAACCAGTGGGCAAGTGGAACTTTCCAATGGGGAAATTAAATCCATCTTGCAGAAGACTGTTAATAGATCTAGAAAAATTGGGCTAAAAATTTGAATGACGCTTTATGGGCTTATAGAACTGCTTATAAAAATACTATGGGGATGTCTCCTTACAAAATGGTCTATGGGAAAGCTTGTCACTTGCCCTTAGAATTAGAACACAAAGCGTATTGGGCAGTGAAAGAACTGAATAGAGATTTTAAACTTGCTGGTGAGAAAAGATTGCTTGACTTGAGTACCTTAGATGAGTGGAGAAGTGAAGCTTATGAAAATGATAGACTCTTTAAGGAAAAATTAAAAAGATGACATGATAGGAGAATTATCAAAAGGGAGTTCCATGTTGGTGAGAAAGTTCTTTCTCGTCTCAGATTTTTTGCAGGGAAACTACTCTCAAAATG
Organism: Avena longiglumis; assembly: GCA_030063025.1. Classification (NCBI taxonomy): domain Eukaryota; kingdom Viridiplantae; phylum Streptophyta; class Magnoliopsida; order Poales; family Poaceae; genus Avena; species Avena longiglumis. The sequence continues at coordinate 507,974,264 of CP125976.1, read as the reverse complement.
GGAAGGACCTTTTGTTATTAAGGAAGTATATCGTTCATGTGCTATCAAAATATCTTCTTTGAAGGATGACATAACACAGGTGGTGAATGGTCAAAGACTTAAACATTATATTTCTGGAGATTCTTATAATGAAGATGTTGATATTATTCAAATGGTAACTCCGGAAGAATTTATCAGAGACCAAACACCAGAATCTGTAGAGTTCGTCTTGGAATAGGTAAAAGTGGTGAAAACAGAAGGTTCATGAAAGCCTAATCTTTTTATATTTTTGATGTTTTTAATACACACGGAAGGTTACGAAATGGAACAAAGTAGGAAACGGAGTCCGAGGTGGCCAGACCCACCCCAGGCATGGGCCCCAGCTGGCCACACCTGGAGGGGGTGTGAGCCCCTCAAGCTCTGTCTCCGCCTCGTGTTTGCACCAGTACCTTCCTTATGCATTGAAACTTCGTAATATATAACCCCCGGATCCCCCGAGGTTCGTGTATCGTGTTCTCGTCGTGTTTTTGTTTTGATCTGTCAGGAAGATTCTCAGTTTTGGAGCTACAATGTCTTCCTCTAGATCACACATAGAAGATTCCTCCTCAGATGCTATCAACCCGTACATGTATGAGTTGAAGATTCATCCCAAGGAGTTGATTCTCAAGGATGGGAAGGTGCATATGAAAGAATTTCAAGGCCCTAAAGGAGAAGGCAGTCTAGAAGACAGGATGGAAGCATTGGAACAGGACGTTTTCAGGTAGAAGAAGATGGCGAAACGCGAAGTGGATATCATCCATAAGATAAGTTCAGAACTCATCACCAAGCACAAGGAGGAGGTTGACGAGCTCCGGGATGAAATCCTTTCGCTCCATCAGGCCACCAACCAATTACAAGCACAACTCTACGACATACAAAACCAAAATTGTGAGTATGAGGCTAGATTTGATTGCATAAGCTCTGCTGCTAGTTTCAGGATTGTGGAAACCAATACATCCTTTTTGGAAGGGGAACCTTTACCTTGGAAGTCTCATGATAACAAGGTAACACCACCACCGAAGGAGTAATTCGTCATAAGGTTTGGCATCCCCTTGGCTTGTTCCAAGCTTGGGGGAGTGTCGCGGTATCACCATCATTATCTTTTATCTTTTACCTTTTTAGTGGATGCATATCTTTGGTAGAGAAGTTATCTTATAGGTTGGTTTGCATGTGGAAGTATCTCTCCCTTAGTTGATTATCTATGTATCCCTTGGTGTGAGTGCCTTTATGGAATATTAATGATAAGTCTCATCTTTTACGTTTTGCACTTCTTATTTTAGTTTGAAATCTCTATTATATGATTGATCTTGTTGATCAGTATTGGCATCAGTTTGGGAGCATCAAGTAAATCTAAATTGGTTTTGGCAAACCGAGCTCTGGTCAGTAGCAACACTTTTTGAGGTTTGAAAGGAAAAGAGAAAAAGCTTACAGGTATTTTGTATCATCTATTTTATTTCTTGATTGGATCATAAACTTAGTATTCTTTATTTAAGATCTTTTGTGTCTTCAAGGAAGATTGCATATTTGGCTTTATCACTTGTATGTTTGCTTGTTTCCTTCAACTCTTTTGCTTGATACCCAGCCTTGCTAGCCAAAAACCTATTTTGAGAAGGCATAGTTCTCATGCATCCAATCCCTTTGAACCAAAACCTATGCCATTTGTGTCCACCATATCTACCTATTAGCATTATTGCTATTCCAAGCAAATTCTCAAGCTTCATCTATCTTTCGAATTAAAAAGTATTTTTTATGTGAAAACTAGTTAGTAAAGCTCTCACGAACTTGATGGCACACCTTATTTTCGTGCCCCTAATAGACTTGAACCATTGTGTCATCGAAGTTGTATATTCTTGCATCTATACGTTGGGATTAGCAGAACCGTGCTATCACGGGGAATGCTTTCAACATTGCACCTGTACATTGTACATAGTTGATATCATGCTCTTTTGTTTGCGGATGTCGCCGGTGTGAAATAAAAAGGGAGCTTGCAAGTCCATGGAGTGATGTATGTGTGTTAGAGAAACGTCCGGGCCGCTAGCCTAAGCCATGCCTAATCATGGTGGAAACTTGCAGCATCGCCATAGTGAGCAATCTGTGAAGCATCCTTAATAAAAATCTATGCAAATAGTAAATAAAAATATTGCTGAGATGCTCACTGTCTGCTTGCCTTGTCATTTTTATTATGGGATAGCTCCTGTATCATGTGCAAGGGGTACCCCGTTGGCGGTTCTTTATGATACACATGTACTTACAATGACAAGAACTTACCGGTAACTAAAGTTGAGTAGCATGAGGAACGGCCCTCATACTCAAGGGACATGAGATTGCCAACTTATATTACGTCAAGCATATACTCCATCCTTGTTCACTTTAACCTTAATCATCTCAAGATGCCTATGATAGGGGCAATGAGGGCTCAAAGCTAGTAAGTACCATAATATTTTGGAATCTCTTTATGACTTGAAATCCCTACTTCCCTCAATGAAGGGACCTATATCCTATTTCTAAGTTGAGTCAGTAAACCTACTTCCTCTCTATCTCCAGCAAGCATTTGAGTTGTTGTGTTTCAAGCTTTCATATGGTTATTTATTCAATCATGTTCTTTATCTTCCTTGTTTGCACAAAACTCTCTTCTATTGAGTATTACTTTGAAAGCCTTCATTGTGAAAAACCTTTTTGAGCAAAGAGTGCTCCTATTTTGAAGACTTCTACAAAAAGCTTTTTGTGAAACTGTTTGCCAGCTGTTCTCTGACCAAGAACAAAGTTTGCCAATTCCAATTATGATTTATCTTTATGTATCTTTATTGTGACTCCTATACTTGTTGCAAGCTAAGTTATTGTAAGATCCCTCCTTTAAAAAGGAAGAGGATCCCTGTGATTGCAATGCTAGTCCCTGGATCATTGCTAGCATCCACAGTTTAAGATGAAGTACATAGATACAAAGGTCATTATTACAGGCATTCCAGAGACAAACATAGTCTTTACAACTCCAAGTCCACATGCCTAATACAAGAGTTTAAATAAGTAAATAAATAAAAGTCTTCATCTTCATGTGCCACAGGCAAACATGTTGAGTGTAGACTCATGACTCCTAATCCTCATCAGAGTAACCTGCAACATCACAAGTTACAGCCACAGTGGGTCAATACATTGGAATAGTATTGGCAAGTGATACCTTAGTATAATTTAGGTGGACTATATTACTATATGCAATTTGGCTAAGTGTTGCTTGTCTTGCTTTGCTCAAAATAGATTTTGCCTATTAGTTGAAATCACTAAGTTTTTCTTTGTCAAAAATTTTCCCAAGGAACCACCAATAGACATTGAGGTCCTTCACCCTTGTTCACCCACAAGTTTTACTTAGAAAATTGGGATGAGGAGATTCTTGATAGCTTCCATGTCTTGATGCTCAAGTTATCCTTTTCCAGGGACATGGCTAAGTACTTAGATTTTTCCATCTGCAGAGGTTGTGCACTTTCCCCACCAGACTTGGTTTCACAAGACAGGACCTTTCAGAAGCCTTCCCTTAGACCAAATGGGCGCGTTCCAACCTATCATCCCACTACCACCAACTGTCCAAATGGTTAAGTTCTAGCAACCTATGTGATCCAGGCAGAGCCCATATTGCCAAGTGGCTGCACTAGAAGCTTCTTAACACTTGGCCTCTAAAATCTCTTTGTTCTTGGGTGGCTTACCACAAGTGAGATACACAAGGTAAACCATAGAAACGGGCCTTGTGTAACCACTCAACATAAACCAATCCTTCCATTCCACCCAGGTGTTTCATTAACTTAGTTGTTTTAATAGGCAAAACACAAGTCCAAAGACTTAGAAATATTTTCATCATAGCATGTATATTTCACCAACCCTTGTTTGCTACTAGCTAGGCTAAGCATGGCATAGATAGTAACTTTAACTTAGAAATTCCCTAGCAATTCTACAACTACTAGGATTTCCCAACATGGCATATAAGCAAAATAATAACATGCAATACTTAGCAAAATATTTCTAATGCTTAGCATAAAACATGGGATAAAAATATTCATGAAGTACCACTTGCCTTGGTAGTTTGGAGAGTAGTTACACACTTCACAATCACAATCACTAGCACCAAAATCTACACAAAGAATTGTAGCAACAAATTACACATAAAACATATACAATCAAAAATATATGAATGCATGCAAGATGGTATGTGATGATTTTTTTAAACTCAACCAAGCAAGTAAACAGTACAGGTTCACTAACAAGTTAAAAACTTTCCAAACAACATTTATTTAAACCCTAAATCATTTCCTAAACATTCCATATACTCAATTTAGTCCTACACAAGTTTCTGCAAATAAAACCTTTTTAACAGAAGCAAAACATTAAACACATTGCAAATTTATAAAGATCTTGCTCTCCTGATTCCAACGATATAAAATTTGTCAAATTCTAACGTGGGGATCAAAAGTTATAGCCAAATCAAATGCAAACCACAATCAGATTCAAATCCTGTTTTAAATCTAAACTCCAGCCACGCGTCATGTTCTGATTGGTGCTACCGGTTCGGGCGGACCGATCAACGAGAGCCACACGATTTAAGTGAAGATGCACGGCCAGATCTGACGCGTACCTCTTCGACACAAATCTAATCTTACTCGTTAGATCTAAATCCTATGGCCCTAATCTAATTGACCACAGACGGCGCTAGCGGCAGCTCTTGGCGGCGAGCTCGCCTACGGCGCGGGCGCTACAGTGGCTAGGGGTCGTTGAGGCGCTTACCAGACGCGACGACGTCGATGCTCAACCTGGTGGCGGCTTGGCAAGCGCGACGGACACGGCCGGGGCTCGTCGGAGTTGCGGGCGTCATCACTTCTTTGTCGAGGTCGTTGTCAAGGCTCTGTCGTCCTAGCACAAGGCGGAGGTTTAGGAGATGCGCAAGTGTCCGCGAACAAGATGGTACCAAAGGGAAGGCAAGGCGCCAGCTTACCGCTATTGCTCGTCGGAGTCGAGCGGCGGCGCTGGTGGTTGCGGGCGTGAACGAGAACGACGACCTGGGTCACGAGCAGGCAAACCAGGGGTGTTAGCAGATGCACAAGGACATGGCGGTCACGCTCGTTTGGACCAGAGACGGCGGGGCGGTCGGAGCTTACCGGAATCGCCTGCCGGAGTTGCTCTGTCTGTGGCGGTGTAGAGGCAATTGCGGGCAGCCTAGGGGCGTAGAGGTGGTGCTAGGTGAGGGAAAATGGCCGCGGTGCAGAGGGGAAGTTATAGCCAGAGCGGGGGCGAGGATTGCGCGGCGAATCAATGGCAATTAAGCGCAGAATAAATGGGCGAGGTAACGGCGATGAGCGGCGCGTGATTGACGACGAAGGCGACGTGGTCGCAGGGTCCACTCGTCAGCGGGTTTAAACAGGGAGGGGGTGGGGTCGTGCGGTCAGTGACTCTGGGGGTGTGTCTGCGGGTGAGCGAGAAAAAGAAGGACCCCGGGTGGGCTTAGTGGGCTAGATTAGTAGTTGGGCCAGATAGGTAGCGCTGGACCTTTTCTATTTCTTTTCTCCTTTTCTTTTTCTGTTTTGATTTTCTGAAATGTTTTTCAAATCTAAATCAAATGAGTTTGAATTCAAATCTTCCCTAGGTTTTTATACTATAAACCTTGCACTCAAATGTGTGCCAAACACTACTGTCCAAACCAAACATTTTGATTAGATGAAAATAAAAATAAACCCAAGCCTTTATGATATATATTCAATAGGCATAATATTGGTTTTACTATTCATTTTGTTTTGAAATTTGTTCAAACTTTTTGTGGTGCCTAAGTTTGAATAAACAAACTTTACCGAATCAAAAACAAGTATTCTTCTCATTGGAAGATAGCACTAAGGCTTGAGCAAACTTACATAAAATAATAAGAACAAATGCTTCTGTTTTGAATTGATTTGTTTGAAATGAAATTCATAAGCTCATGGATGCATGGATGATATGCATAAGTTTGAAACATGATTTTGAGGATGTTACAGTTATATAATGGTGAGTTGCTTTCTTCTATGAGTTGTGTAATGGTAAGTGTGATGCTTCTTGTCCATATTCTTTTATCGACACTTCACTCCATAAACCTATGGACATGTTTACTGAGCTCAGTTTTCGCTTAGGGACAAGCGAAGGTCTAAGCTTGGGGGGAGTTGATACGTCCAATTTGCATCACCATTCTATATCATAATTTGCCTCTATTCATTGATATATGTCTTATTATGAGGTGTTACTTATGTATTTTCCTCTGTTTTTGCATGTTGGATGATTCTTGGAGGATGAACTGTCGGAGTCAGTATTCTGATGGAAAAAGAGGTGTTTTGATGCAATTTCGCGAAGATCAGAAAAATACCAGAAAAATATTGGAAAATTATATTTTTCCAGAAGACGAAGGACGCCAGAAGGGGAGGCATAGCTGGGCCATAGGGGGCCCACACCCCCTAGGAACAGGTCCCTCCTGGGACGCACCTAGGGCAGGTGTGGCCCACCTGACCGGCCTCCGACTCCGCCCTCTCGCCTATATCTTCCTCTCGGAACCGTAAAACACGGGGAGCGATCACCTGCTAAGAAAGGATTGGGCCACTTGCTGCGTTTGCTCGTTGTCTTTACTACTTTCACTTTGTTTTGTTGCTTTCTCAGAAAACCCCTAAAATCCATTTGCTAAGTATTTACAAAGATTTACTGCTCCTTACCACTAGTCAACACCTTCTGCTCCTCGTAGGGATCGACACTCCTATTTATCGAAAGTACTATGATACACCCCTATACTTATGGGTCATCACTCCTCCCTCTCTTATATAGGCCTAGGAGGGTCCAAAATATCCCCTCCTATGTTTCATATGAAGTAAGGAAGGTCTGGGAATAAATGGGGGCGAAATCGGTGAAAAAACACATTAGTTCCAATGGTTTCCATCGCCCAAAACCCGTGGTATGGGTGGGCCATATGGCCAGCCATGGTCGTACCGATGCTCGTTAAAGCATCTGACTCCTTTGGTATATTGGCCTCCAATTTTTCATACTAACTCTGATTTGGGTGTTCTTTAGCTCGTGGGATTCATAAGGATAAGTGCTACAACACCATGGTATTCACCAATCATATGGCTAAGCCTAGTGCATGTAGCCCTTCCATATTTGCTTCCTTTGATATGATTTATCCATACTTGTCCATAACACCTACACACATGTTAAAGACAAGGAAAAGTAATAAAACTAATAGTTGTGCAACACTCATATGAAAATGAGTAAGAACTTGTTATCATGCATATTGGGCATAGTAATAACTAGAAGGGGCATGCAATGAGTGGTTTTATGCACATTATATGTGTTAGCGGTGCTTTGTCAAAGGTGGCTCCTAGATCACGATTTGGAGGCTTGGCTTGGTGACAGCGGGCGCACCGACGTACCAAATTATGGTGTGAAGGTTTTTCGGGGTGAAAGCTTAGCGTTTCAGCGTTAGTGGCAGCAAAGCCTGTGGGTGTCGTAACCTTCTTTGGGGCACCATTGTGGTTACATTCCCCATGTATAGGATTTGGGTGAAAACCTTTCACCGGTTGGTCTCGAAGGTAGCGGCGTGATGCGTCATTACCCTCTTGAGGGCCTCATCATGGATCCCCGATATCTCTCGGTATCGTTCCATTGCTATCGGTAGGCAAGTTTGGACCTTTCTCGAGGACTTTTGGCACTAGTGTGGGTCGTCCTTGATGGTTTTCTATCTTATATGTGTGACATTAATTATCACCTCCCGTTGTCCTCTAGCAGGATCGGCTCCACGTCCCTAAGTGAGAGGGTTGGCATCCCTCTCCAACGATGACTTGGTGGGTAGGGTGCGACAATGTCCGGTGGTTTCACAAGGAGGTGTGGTGGTACCTCTAGTTAGTAGATGTAGGTATTTGTTCACGGTGTGGCTACTCATGTATCTTAGGTTTATCTTTGATCTGCTCTGTAAGAGGATTACCTCATCACTTTGTATCAGTTCATGCGTTTGGATTTATTTTAAATTTAGAGTCAAAATTGGTTTTCAGGGCACAAAGGAGTGATATGACAACATATGCAACCCAACGGTCCATCCTATCGGCGTCCACTTTACAAGTTGCAGGTCAGTGGCCAGTGGCTACTATCCTACTAGTCGTTGCCTAGGTTGTTTCTCCTAAAAAATGTTAAATTTATCGTCTTCAGATTGTAACATGCATAACTTAGAAAAAAAATCCTATACAACCTGGGTCCTACCTCTCCTAGGCGTGGACCAACTCCCGCATTCAACACATGTCAAACCTAATCTCAAAACACTCAGCCACTTATCCGAGATACGAGACCGCTCCCCTTATTGTTTCCTCTTCAACACACTGTCGTGGCTGAAACACCATGGACATGCTCGTCGGCAGATTCTCAAAGCACTTAGGTCATGATCTCTAACTACCAGTCTGCTGCTCCCGATTCTCATGTTGAGCAGCCAATTCCCGAGCCTTTCATATCCCTGTGACGTAGCGAGCAAGTGAGTTGCGCTTCCGGGCGCCGCGAAGTGTGGCCGTGGATGCCAAGAAGAGCAGCGACCACCTGTCGATCTGACGACGTGCCTTGCCATGGATTTCTGGCCGAGTAGAACACCTAACGCTAGTCGATTCGCCAACGAGACCCAGGTTGATCCACATACGAGCGTGGACGTCAAGCGAGCGCAACGAAGGCCGGTGGAATTCCTAGGGTGTAGAGGAGAGGCAGAAGGAAGGGGAGCGATTTGGTGATGGCTGGGAATATGGGCTGGGTGCTTTAAGATTCGTTTTGACAGGTAGCGCATGCAGGGGTTGGTTCATGCGTGGAAGCACCGGCGGATCGTAATGTAGGCGAAAGGGGGCTGCTGTCCCCCTCCCTAGCTTTTAGATAATTAGTGAAGAAAAAAATTCTACTAGATATAAATTAGGAAATTTAGAGCATTTTGCCCTCCAGAAATTCCAGTTTTGTATTTTGCCCCTCCGAATTTTCTTGTCATGCTCCGGCACTGTCTGGGAGCCATGCGATCGGATCGTATATGATTTTTCTCCCATAATAACTTAGGTACTGCTAAAATGCGGTTGATTTAGCAACTGTACTTCTAGTTACAATGCCAAGGTTGGGGCGGAATTACATATCATCATAGGGACAGCTCGAGACTAGCGGCAGCAGCTCCCAGCATGCATGATCTAACTAGCAGTTTGGACTGGCATTTCTTTCTTCCTTTCTTCTTGCAGGGAATGTGGACTACATTTCCACACATGCCATTTAAAAAAAAAAGCGCGTTCCATATAGATGCATGAAGAAGCAGCACGGGCGGCACGATCCGCCTTTGGCTCAGCGTGCCCTGATCGTGCTCCACAAAGATGCATGGAGGTAGCTGAATTATTACTCTCATACTATCCTATGAGTGTACCTAGTCAAGCTAGCTCGATCGGGTGATCGTGCGCTTGAAAATATGGTTGGCGCAGGTTCTAGAGCATTGAAATCGTGCTGCCACGTGTATAACCAAGCAAGCCCCACCTGTCATGCATCCAATCTTAGTGATTAGTGATATTCTTTTGACCGGACGGCTGATCGATGAAGGAGGTTCTATGGTCCAAAGTTATCAAAAAAGGACACTATTTTTGAGTACCACACTACCACTAGCTAGATGTGGCTTGATAGAAGAAAAGTGATTGATTAGCTATGTAGGGTCTTCTCTTTGATTTGCTGTTCAGTTTGCCAGGGAGGCAAGATCGGTGATGCGGCGAATAATGCCTAGGAAGAAAAAGGAAAGGACGTATCCATCTACTTTGTTGAAATTACTTGTTGAGTACTAGTATACCTCTACGTGCAATCTGACACACGTTTTCTAGAGAGAGAAAAATGTAAAGGAGATCTTTGATACTTGATCCGATCCATATTACTTGTCGTTAAAATGGATGTATCTAGCACTAAGACATATCTAGATGCATTCATTTTAGTGACAAGTAGTATGAATGGAGGGAGTAATTCGATCGATAAGTTGTATGATTTCAGCAAGCAAAGATCGAAAAGCGGTTTGTAGTTAAGACCGTTAGTATACCAACTATAACATGCAAAATTTAAATGATGGGCCACACATGCAAAATTTAAATCAGGAACGGAGAGAGAGAAAAAAAAGGTGGCAGAGGGGCAATATTAATCCATGCAAATAAAAACAAGGTCCTTCAAAATCATAGTACAAACTCGCGCGATCGGGCTTGTAACTAGGCTACGTACGTGTACGTGGCACACATATAGATAATCGACTTAGCACAAGTAGGAGACTTTTTTAACTCGTAATAATTGGAAGTAACAGTAGCTAATTAAGTGGTACTTTGGCATGCGCCTGCTGGCTTACGGCCGGAGTTGTTGCGACAGATCGGAGTGTGACACTGCCAGCGACGCCGATCCACATGCACATGCATCATCAGAAGGAGACCTTCCTGGGCTTCACCATGGCGAGCAGCGGCTGGTTCATCACCACCGTGAACTCCACCTTGTCCTTGAAGTCCAGCGCCGGCTGGGACGGGTGCGCGCGCCACTCGAACTCCTGCAGCATCCGCGCCACCATCAGCGCGATGTGCGTCGTGCCCATGGCCAGCCCCGGACAGATCCGCCGCCCCGCACCGAACGGTATCATCCGGATGCCGGCCGACCCCGTCATGTCCGCGGTCTCACCGCCCGTCAGGAACCTGTCTGGATCGAACTCCGTGGGCCGGCCCCACAGCTTGGGGTCCTCCGAGATGGTCGGGAGGAAGATGTCCAGGTTGGCGTCCGCGGGCACGTCGTACCCCGCGAGCTTGCTCCCCGGCTTGACGGCGGCGTGGGTGAGCGAGAAGTACGTGGGCGGGTGCTTCCGGAGGAGCTCCTTGACGAAGGCCTGGAGGTACGGCATGTTGTCGGTGTCCTTGTCGTCGATAGGCCTGGCGTCGCCGACCTGCTGCATGATCTCCTCGTGGATCCGGGCCTGGATGGACGGGTTGTCCACGATGCGCGCCATGGCCCACTCGATGGCCGTGGCCGTGGTGTCGGTGCCGCCGTTGATCAGCTCCGCGCAGAGGGTCACCAGCTCGTCGTCCGTGCACTCGTGGCCCTCGATACGGAGGCCCAGCACGGAGTCCAGGTACGAGAAGGGCGCGGCGACGTTGGGGTCAGCTGGCGCCGCCGATTTCTGCTGCACGTCGCGGAGGATTGCGCGGCGGCGGTCGATGAGCGGGAGGAGCGTGTCGACCTGCTCGCGTCGGACGGCGAGCACCCGGCGCTGCTGGCGCCAGAACAGGGGGCGGAGGAACGGGAGGTAGTCGTCCATGCGCACGCCGACGGCGAGCAGCACGCGCTTCATGACGGCGTCGATGTGCACGATGTGCTCCTCGTCCAGGTCCAGCAGGCCGAAGGTCATGTCCAGGAGGATGCAGAACACCGCGAAGCGCGCGTTGCGGAGCACCCACACGGAGGCCCCGTCCGCGGACGCCGCGGCCTCGGCGCGCATCCGGGACACGAACCGGTCCATGGCGCGCAGCCTCGCGGGGCGGAACTCCCGGAGCCGCGCCGTGCTGAGCATCCCAGACACCATGTTCCGGCGCAGCGACCGCCACTCGGCGCCGTACACGGCGGAGTTGACGGTGAACTTGTTGGAGGAGAAGATGTTGCGCGTGGTGTTCTCGGCGGGCCTGCTGGCGAACTCCTGCCCCTTCTCGACGAGCGCCTCGTGCACCAGCTCGGCGCTGCTGATGACGACGAGCGTGCGCACCCCCATCCGCAGCGTCAGGATGGGCCCGTACTCGCGGCGCAGGTCGCGGATGTAGTGGATGAACGGCTTCCCGGAGAAGGCCACCTGGAAGAGGTTCCCGACAACGGGCCAGCCCGGCGGCCCCGGCGGGAGCCTCAGCCCCCTATACTTCCTCTTGTACCTCACCACGACTACCGCCACGGCCAGCACCGCGGTAGCCACGGCGGCCGTGAAGGCGAGGCTGATCAAGGAGGCCGCAGGCATGGCGCCGGGAAGGGTGGCACGCGTCGGTTGTTGCATGGACATGTGTGTGGCGCGCGGCGATGAATGCAAGTGCTGGACGAGATGGGGGGAGATCATGAGTAGTAGTAGGATGATTTGAGTTGGTTTGCAGATATTATAGGAAGGCGGGAGTACGTAGGCCTTGGGCGGGAGAGGAGGACCGGATTAAATGGGAGGTGTAAAATGTCGCTGGGGAATTCAATTCGCGATTCGGCGCCAAGCAAGCCGATCGATCGACTACGCTGTGCCTCGAGTAGCCAGCCTGAGTCGCTCGGTGCGGCGTCGCAATGCTGCACCGCCCGGTCGGCACGACGCGATACAGGAGTAGTAAGGATTAGTTGAGCTGTAGACTTCAACTGGTTTATTTCGCTGAGTTTGAGGCACTGCGCGCGATTCGATCTGTGCGCTACATTTGCTGAATAGACTTTTCAAAACAGATTTAGTAGTAACAAAAGAAGGTTATTTGCCTTCTTTCTCGCACAGATTGACAAAAAAGGCAACCGGAAACTGGAAACAATAATATAGGCGTTCCGCACAATTAGCTTCGGCTAGCTCAATCCAACCAAACATTGGCTATCACGCAGATCATGACAGCGAGAGGCCTAGCGTAATGGAGCAAGAGGATGCATCAGGTGGATAGTATGATCAGTGTCCGTAAGACAAAGACAACGGAACAGGGACGAATTGCTAATTCCGACGTCTCCATGGCCATCCGATATCAGTTAAGTTCCTTTTTAGAGAGGAACTCTTATGTTAGCTATCTGATGAAGCATCCGGTCATCGAGATGTAAAGTTTCTTGCATGTAACATGTTTTTCTAGTAGCAAGAAAACTAATGTGTGTAATATACAAAATAACATCTCTTGAAGAATGGAAAACATCTATGCAACATATATCTGGGCGCAGGCAGCCCGGTCAGGCCCGAAAAAAGCCCGATGGGCCAGGCTTTTTAGGCCCACGGGCCAGACTTGGGCTCCAGATCCGAGGCCCGACAGATACACAGGCTGGGCTCGGGCCGAGGAAAACATGAAATTAAGTAAGGCCTAGCCCGGTGGAAAATAACAGTGATGGGTCGGGCTAAGGACTAGGATTTTGGCCCGACGGCCGGGCCGAGCCAGGCTCGGGTCTGGGTTTTTACCCGTGGGCTTTTTTCCAGGCAGGGCAGGGCTCGGGCCTAGGTTTTTATCCGTGGGCGTTTTTCCCGCCCGGCCTAGCCCGAGAAATGCCCATGTATGATGCAACATGAACGCGTAAATTTGTCGTAGACATCCCGAAACATTGCGACATGTCAACAATGTGTATGCATCAAACCCACATTGCAATATTCCAGAGTAGCATGTGCAATATACAAAAATTCTAAACAAAAAAACCTTCACCATCAATAGTCTTTGACACCGACCTCGCCGCATTAGGTTCATTATCGACAAATTCACCTAGCTGGAGCATTGTACCGGTAGATCTTCCGAGGTCATACCTATCATCCCACTATGTCATCTTCGAGGACTCAACATGTAGTGCTAAGAAAGACCACCATTCTAAGCTCCAACTCAAGTTGAAACGAGAATTTGTGACGATGAGCTCCACGACCTCTATCCCAGGTGAACAAAGAGCAAGAATGGCGTAGGAGAAGTACCATGGTGGAGGACCAATGGATGAGGAGAACCTACCATGGAGGATGAGTGGAGGAACATGCGTGTGTACTATGATATCGGAGTAGGAGAAAAAATGGATAGGAAAAATCAAGGATATATTATTACAAGGTGATAAAACAAGATGACGTGGCCAATCATACATGGAATCTGTTTTTTGTTCAAAAACACGAGACTTCCTCCGTTAATACGACAATATTTTTATTGAGATACATGCCATTTTCGTTTTGCATGAAGGTCGGCCTGAAGTTTTAACTTGTATGGCACGCTTATTAACTTTATCGGTGGGGTGAGTGGGGTTATTGTATTATGTATTCAATAAAGGAATTAGCGCATGCCCTTAGTTTTCATACATTGAATATATTACAATCGGCTTTAAAATTGTAAAACCCACATGACTAGAATTTTACTATGAAATCGCATTGTTCAAAACACTGAAGCAGTTCCAAGGTAAAAGATTAAAGTCCCCGACAACAAGTTTGGTCACATTGACAAAGTTCGTTCAAGGGCATTGAGGCCACATGTGTTTATACATGAATTTCTCAAGATCTTGAAATCTTATACGCATTTGGGTCAAAATTTGTGACAGTATTTATGCCAAAACACAAGATCTATCATGAGCGTAGAAGTTCACTCAGGAGGAGCCAATAATATTGTACTCAATTCTCCATGGTTAATAGCGCAATCCAATCTATCAATGTCCCCATCCCATCCTATTTAAGCCCGAGATCATAATTATGTTGATTCCTCGAGCTGTCATGAGAACATGTCATATAACATGACTATAACCCGAGGGCTTGATAGTTAATAGAGGAATGGATCGGACAGAGAATAACTAAGCCAAAAGAGTACGAGGAAGGGGCACATCGTATCTTTGTGTATGTGAATGCATGTTGTAATCTGAGTGATCCATATACGAATCCTGATGCCTTCTATGCCTATATCTATCAATTTTGAAACACTAGTGTGTGTGGAGGCACAACAAATAGGGCATAAAATGGATTGGGTAACTTCATGATAGAGAAGTGAAATGAAAACAACTTTATCCATGCTCTAGGAATTCTCCCTCCTTATAAACAACTTGGGTGATATGCTCTAGCATACCTGGTCCTTTGTTAGGTCCGTAGTTAAGAGTTTGGTCCCCTCGTAAGTCAGAGGCTATGAGATATTTACACAAACAATGAATTTAGTAATCTTGTTGGTCCTCGGGAGGTCAGAGGCTATGAGATCTTTATATAACGATGATTTTTTTGAGTTCTTCTAGGGAAGGAAAATTGGTATTGGTCTTCTCAATCTCATTAATTTGATGCCCAACGGACAATGTACCATTCTCAAAGAGAAAAAAAATCTAATTAGCACTAACATCACTGGGTGATTTTTCATGTGGTGATCGCATTGATCAACACTCAAAGCAAAAATAATCATAAATTACTATGTGACATGTGAAGGATTCTATTTGCATTTAGTAACTTCTTTGCGCTTTTCTATTTAAGAGAGGCACCTACCAAATATGTCGAAGCATATAGCACCAATGGATGGTCATACTAAAGTTTCACACTAAGCTGGAGGAAGCATAACAACAACTTGAACATCAACTTTAGCATTAAAGTCACAAGTTTTCAGTAGTACTAGTATAGCACTAGATGATGTTCATCAAAAATAACATCCTAATACAAGGTAATTGACCCAAAGATTTTGCCTTAGGATCCAAAGTTTTCATGTCAACGTGTGTGGCCAGTTCATCATCCTAGAACTCCAAAGTTGGAGCTCATGTCACTCCAACGGAATAATAATCCAGGTTAGGATCCCTTGCAAGGCATCTTGACGATAACACGGTCGTGTGCGATGAAGTACACAATGTCTATTATCTGATAGACACCAAATTACACATTTGGAGGGACCGACGATTGTCGTATTGACTTACACGACAACATGCACCCTCAAAATACCTGAAATGGAGAGTTAGATGGACAATATGAATAGAGATTATGAAATAACTAGTTTTACGTAAGTTTACAAACGACCTTGAGAGGCTGCCCCCATACAGTAGTGCCATGTATCGGCGCAAGGTATGGATGGAGCCAAGCAAGCAATCTCACCAGGATACCAGCATTCAGGCAGCATAAAAAAATCAGGATCCACCTCATATATACAGAATTACACATGAAGTACCATATTAGCCATTAGGGAAGAGTCGTTGTCGCTTAACAGAGAAGCTATATATTGGACGTACGGCTCAAACTTGAGAGCTAGTAGCAACTTGAGAGCTAATTAGCTAGCCAACCAAAAAACTGACTTTGTCATTTTCGGTGAAGATGATGAGTACTCCTGAAGTGTTTGCACATACCCCCTCCCTCCCATTCAATTTGATTATGGACAATCGAGTGAGAGGACATGAAAGGCATGGGAGTCCTGACGTTGGCAACGTTCCGGCCAGGCAGAAAAACCTTTCGAACATTGATAACCTTTGTATGTGCTTTTGAACAAGAATTTATCATCTCTAACAATAATTAGTGATGTAAATGGTATGGATAATTTTGATCCCGAATACTCATCCGTGTCTGTTTTAAGGACATGATAAACAATTATAGCAATCTGCCGGATATGGATGAAGATAGGGATATTGGTTAGGAGGATATTCAGCGGATATGTTAGTGGATATGGATTATCCATTATTTTCCAGGGATCGAGTTACTCAATTAGGATTGCATGATTAATTAGCCCAATCCAACACACCCAAATAGCCAATTAATCCATTGACTAATCACCTATGTGTCTTTAATTAACCCTAACTTAGTATGACATGTACTACCTCTATCCTAAAGCTTAAAGTTCATATTTTTTTTCAAAAGTCAAGCTACGTAAAGTTTGACCAAGTTTTAAGAGAAAAATATTAATATATACACTATAAAATCCATACCCTCTGATACATCATGAAACATATTTTTATATGATATTTATATAATATCATAGTTTTTTATAGTCTTTTTTAAAACTTGATCAAACTTTTCATACATAGACTTTTTTTAAAAAAATACAAGCCTTAAGCTTTGGCGGAGGTAGTACTCATTAAGACATGTATACTTACGAACGATATTTTCGCCGACGCTTGCTGCACATGTCATGCGCGACGGACCACAATATGTTAGCTGCTGGTAAACCAACCACCGAACATGTCCATCCTGACAAGTTGCATATTAGTTCATAAATCATAAGGTTTGGTATCACAAATCAATTTGGTTGACTAGTATAGAACCCTTATGTATGTCCACCTAGCTAAGGTACAAACATACATGTAGGCTCTCTTCTGTATACTATGATTTTGGCAGAACTTAATGCAGAGAGTTTATCATGCTTAAAGCCTTGCTTCCTCATGAATTCAAGGAGCGGGTCTACTTGTCGCATATTTTGATCGTTGGCCACTCTAGTGTTATGCGTGTGGGTAGTTTTTCTTGATATATTATTTGCATATATAAATTATGTCTCTTTGCGCGTATTTATTTATATATCCAATAATAGGCCTGTTCGCAGAAGCAACCAAGCAGTACAGCCCATTCCCAGGCCCAGCAGACTATTCCCTTCCCTCGTGAAAATGGCGACAGCAATGCGGTTGGCAGCGGAGGGCGCCGGTTGGCTGCATCGGGAAAGACTATCAATTACTCGCCGCCTTTCTTGTGCAAACCGGCACGGCCGGGACAGGTCCACTCCGAGTCCGACGGGTCAGAGCAGAGCAGACGGGCGGCACAGTGCCCTCCCCGCCTTGCCTTGCCCGCAGCACGGCCCGGGCCCCCGGAAATCCGAGAACCCGGGTTTCGCCCAGCTCGGCAGGCACGGTTTTAACTGGAAGTGCGAAATGCGGTGGCCGGTGGGACGAGCTGCTATGCTAGGCCACCGACAGGCATGCGTGCGCACGGACGCTCGTCGCACAGAGAAGCCGCATGGGTACGTCCGCCGTGTTACTACTGTCTACTGTACTGTGTTCCGCGTCGCGAGAATCTAGGGACGCCAGCCAGCTTCTAGAAGCTCCATGGCGGGCCCTCAGCCGGTCGGGGAGCGAGAATCGGTTTCAATCCGGCGATGGCCGGCGTGCCTGTGCTGGCGCGCGCCATAACTAGTGAACAGCGTAGGTGAGTACGGTGGAGGGTAGTACCTGTTAATTAGTAGGCTTAGCTAGCTATAGTTAGAAGGCTCGTCTTGCGTGGCATAAGAATAAGATCGATCGGAGTACTTTCTTCATGTTTTGATTGGTTAGGAAAGCTCGGTTAGATGAATCTGCTGCGCCGCACGTACTGCCGTCCTCCCTCAAGAAGAAGACGAATGTAGTACTACTGTTAGTCACCGTAGAAGACCAATGCAGTTTGATATCGCGTCGTGGTCATCAGTTAACGTCCCTTCACTAGCTGAAAGCAAGCTGCTTTGAGACCGACCCACCAAATTAAAACGAGAGGGGAGGAAATGCATATATAATGCTTTCTCGCATTTTTCGGATATTCTTTTCTGCGGCGATACGAGGGCTAGATAGGACATAAACCTGACTCCGTGACCCAGAAGATCCACTTATTCAATTGCGCCTAATCCCAGCTACACGTATGCACGTTTCCTAGCGGCAAATTAAATAAAAATAACCCAAAGTCGTAAGAAATTCAAAGATTAACCCTATTCGAAAACAAATTCAAATGGAATAACCCTTTTCTGCCACTCCCGTTCGTAAGCGCCAACTCATGCAGCGCCATTTCGGACGGTGCCAAACCTCGCTTCTCGCGTGTGCAGCGCCGCCTGGCGCCAAGACGCCTGCTGCGCCTCTCGGGCTGGCCTTGCACACCACTGGCCTCTGCAAGGGCTTAAGTCTTGGCGCCGGCGAGTGGCGCCGCGCCACTTTGTGCAGCGCCGTGTGTTACACCCTCGAGAATCGACCCTATGCAAGTTTTAGCGAAACCCGCCAAACCGCATAAAGAAACGATTCAAGGTGCCCAGCACTTTAAATGCGGGTGGAAGCAGTAATAACATTACACAACAGTCGATGGGACCCAGCAGATATATATATATATATATATATATATATATATATATATATATATATATATATATATATATATATATATATGACTCAATGAGTCAAGAATACAGATATAATATACAAAGATCCAAATCACAGAAAATGATAGGCGTCCGACTACGGACAAGATGCAAATGGGGCTAAGAGCCGAAGAATAACCAATGGCGTCCATAACCTGCCCGAGCCAAGCGGAAGGGTAACCCGCTAACGACGTCGATCTCAAAACCTGCTTAAACAAAAGGTGCCGACAAAGGGCAAAGGAAAAAGAGGCGTCGATCGAGGCCGATTACGGCGAGGCTAGAATTGGCGGTCCTCGCCTACATAGGTATGGTGATCGGCGGCAAAGACATGCACTAAACAACCTATAGAGACTCGATACAACTGGCGGTTATCAGAGAGGGGTAAGATAGATCTATTCGGATTCAACCTGATGCTACCATCAAACAAACCCATCCTGGCGTTTCCCCCTCGAGATCAAACGAGGAATTCAACCGAGGAACTCACACCGTTGGCAGTTTTATTTATTCAGTTATCGTTGCAGCAATTACTAGTAAGGTTTAGATAATCATCCTGATAAAATAAGCAGTGGACACTTTTAGTTAACCATTCCGTTATAGTTACAACACTTACTAATCAAATACAGATAGCATGAGATAACCCCAAAACCCAGCAGTTGTTGGTACTTTGATTTATCCATTCCGTTGTAGTTGCAATACTTACTAGTCAGGTACAATGGTCGCAAGCGACAATCCAAACAAGCAATTGTGGGCAGTATTATTTAGCCATTCCATTATAGTGAAGCTGATTACTAGTCATTATATAGTCAAATTTATAGCAATAAACTTTGGTTATGCTTGTCTATGATCGAGATACTGTGCTCCAAGTCATCCATAACCGCGGACACGGCTTTCAGAAAGTTTTACCCGGCCGGGGTGCACCAATAGCAACACACGCTCGATCAACCTCGGAAAAACCAAATCAAAACCCAACGAGGCCTTCACGACAAAGCAATCACAGATTGAAATATTTGGGGCCACCCATTGAGTAGACCATAACAAAGCCGGTGACTCGAGACGGACTCAAGGTTTGCGACAATGGTACATGCTTTTGGGAACCCGAAAGTGTGGCTGGGCTTGTCGATACCGAAAACATTCCGCTTACCTAAGCGATGCGTGCTCCTCGCACAATTTAAATAAAGCAGTAGCATGGCATTAGTACATGATCGTAAATAAAACCTCAAACTAGTTTGTGGCCCCAAGAAATAAGACTGAATCAAGCTCTGGCTCAGGGGGGTCCCATATACCTCCCGGATGTGGATAGCGCGATAAATCAAGGAACATGTATCAAGTACTTGGGGTCCTACGGGACACGAGTGGGCGTTCGGAAACCAAATATTATCTATCACCCACCGATGCCTCTGCTTACTTCAGTTTTAGTTATTAAACAGGAATTAAAGTGAACGATAAGTAAAACTATGATCATCTCCAACATCAACATGCGGAAATACATCAACAACTATGGCACTGGACGACACGCAACAGCACTAGAGCAAGCGACTACGACGCGCAAGTCCAACTATCTACCAAACAACAGGTAATAGGATGTGTCCAAGGCAATATGAGGCTGCAGGGAATATCCAGGGAACGAAGCTAGAGCATCGCAACACAGATAGCAAATAGATCAACAGGAGGGAATAAATACTATAAAAGTAAGATAGGTAGAAAATGGGGAGATGCTCGCCTGAAAACATTGCCGAAGGGTTATACGAAGATCGGGTCGAAGCTCACATCAACTCAACGGCCTTATCCGCGAAGAAGCAAAACACTAGAAGAAACACCGGATGCAATATTTAATACAACAGTAGAAGATCGGCATGATGCATGCATGATGTATGACGTGGCAAAGATGCGATGCAATTAGGTCATATTAAGCGGAACCGGGGTTCCGACAATTAATTCATAGGTTCCAGTTGTTTAGCTACCCCGCATTTTAAATGTTGCATTATCAAGACAAAAGATAGTACCGGTTCGCTACACAAATTTAAATGAGGCCAATATAAGGCTAGATTTGCCCGCATATGGGCCCCATATTTAATTTAGGTGAATCGGCATAAGGCTCCCAAACCACATGACAATATGCATGCATGAACAATTAAAAGGCGACAAGTTGGATTATATTATAAAATAGGGTTTTCGGAAAGGGGGTCCACACATTGAGGGGGCTCGACGAACTTGAGGTTCCGGGGTTCGGGGTCGGTCTCAGGGTTCAGGGTTCGACGGGTTCGACGGCCTTGGCGGGATCGTTCTCGGATAGCGGAGCAGATCTTGTCGGGTCCCACGGGGTCGATCTTGCCGTTGCGAGGGTCTTGTCGGGCCCGCGCCATCGAGTCGGTGTTAGCGTTCGGGCGCGTTCTCGTGTCAATCTTGGCGTCCTGGGGACGATCCTGTCGCATCCGCGGTCGTCGGGTCGTGCCGACGGTCTTGTCGTCTCACGGCAGAGATCTTGGGGTCCGGGGTCTTGGCGCCTTCGGGTCCGAGAGGGAGATCTTGGCATTCAGGGGAAGTTCCCGGTGTCCCGAGGAGAGGATCTTGGCTTCCGAGGGTTACTCGGCGTTCGTGGTGCGTCCGTGATGCCGATCTTGTCGGTTCCCTGTCAGAGGCCTTCGGGGACGGGGCCTCGGCGAACTTGGCGTCCGGGAAGGGGTACTTGTCGCACCGGGGGCTCGGCGTCCTCGGATCCGAGAGGAAGAACTATGCGTGCCGGGTTCGGTCTTCGGGGAGGCCTTCGGAAGATCGATAGCGGCCCCGAAGATCTTGTCGACGCGGAGGATGGCGAAGACGCAACATCAAGAACCCGCTACGGCATGGAGAGGAAACATGTTTGTTCACATACAAGCGTGCATGGAGGCATTTAGAGCTATGCCTGCATAACACACACGAAATGCGCCAAAACATGAGCCCTGAGCACATACCAACAGGGACACCTAGCTGCACCAGTAGCCCAAACAAACTGTAACGATGAACACATGACCGTCTTGGCGGTCGCGATGGAAGATGGAAGCGGCGAACGAGGCGGCCGGCGCCCGGAGGCGGGGCGGAGGCCGGCAGGGATCTGGCGGAGTGTGGCGCGACGAGGTGGCCGGGCAACGGCGGCGCGCGGCAGCTTGGAGGCGAGGCGGCCAGCGGCGGATGCTGGCCGGGAAGGCCAGCGCTCTGGCGCAGCGAAGCGGCCGGGCTGCAGAGGCGGCGAACTGAGGCGGCGAGGCGGGAGATGCGGGCGGCGCCGACGGACGGAGGTCATGGCGCGGAGGCGGCCGGGAGGCCGGGCTCAGGCGTCCGGAACGGACGGGGAGAGCAGTCGCGAGGCTCGGGACGGCGCCGTAGGGAGAGGCGGAGGCGAGGCCGGAGAGGCGGGCAGCGTCGAGAGAGAGGTTGAAGGAGGGAGGTGGGGGAGAGGCAGGGAGAGGACGACTGGTGGTGGGGCCGGGCGGGTGAGTGGCTGGGTGTGTGGGTGGCTTGTGTGGCCAGGGAGTGTGGGGGCAGGGGTGTGTGTGCGTCGGTGTGGTGATGGGTGTGGGGTGGGTTAGTCTAGGTGGCAGCATGGGGTAGGTTAGGGGAAGGGGCAGGGTGACGTGGTGAGAGGGCATTGGCCAGAGTGATGTGGAAGGGGGGCTGGGTAGACTAGGCGTGGTAGTTTTAGGAATTAGAGGGGCTGATTAGGTGGACCGTTTTTGGTTCTGGGGGTGGTCGTTCGGGTCGGGTCGGCCCGTTCGACTGCCCCCACTAAAAAAATAATTAAACATATTATTTGTTTTAAACGGACCGTTTGCAAACCGATAGCAGCCAAAACAAAATAATCCGGAGACCCGGGTTTGGCGTTTGAATAAAAGACGGGGCGTTTAGAAAACAAATTGGGTTTTTCCGCAAATAGTTTTATGCAAGCAAATGCAAGATGATGACGACGCTCAAATGCAATGTGGCATGATGACATGAGCATGCGGTCATGATGATGCAATGCGCAAAAACAACGCGATTTTCTAGTAGTGGTTTTGCGGGATGCCACACCGTGGTGGCTGGCGCCGCACACCTGGAGCCCTTAAGCTCGCGCCGGGTCGGCCCAGCCCGACCCTCTTCTCTCTTTCCTTTCCTTTCCTCTTAACTGAATGAACATAACCATGGCGGCAGCGGCTAGGGTTGATGCTCCCCTCCTCTAATCCCTCCCCCAATTGCTCAGATCTTGAAGAATCTCTCCGTGGATCTTGTTCTTCACCACATCCCCCAGGTATTTGTCCAAGAAATCTCTCATTTTGCCCTAAGGGAAACCCTAGTTTGGCAATATTCTTGCTTATTAGTAATTGGTAATTGTTAGTAGTAAGTAGTAGGAATTGTTAGTAGTAATTGTTATGGATAATAATGTGGGATAGTATGTTTTTGTTATAGATTGAAAATTATTGTTAGTAGTAATTGGTAAGAATTTCTTATGTTCATTTTAGTTATAATTTGTTGTTGTAATAAACGTTAATACTAGAGTTTGTTGATGTAGTAATCCTTCATATAATTGTTAGTTTCATACTAGAAAACTTCCATACTATGAATTCTCCATGTACTTGTTAGTTGTAATTTTTTTCATAACTATTGGAACCTTTGTCACATAGAGATGCTCATATAGAAAGAATTGTTTATATATTTTGCTCTCATAGATGCTCACATATATAGTTCTACTTTTTTTAATTAACTAGGATGTCGGAATCGGAATCGGAAGAAGCCCGTACACCGCCCCATGTACAACCCGGGTTCATAGAAGGCATGTCGCTTCTTGAGCTGTCGTATGACAAGGTTCACCGTGACCGCATTCTTGCCGAGGGGATCAAGGTAATAAAAAACCTCGAAATCATTATATGTTTCTCAAGTTGGATGGACATGTTATAATCGAGCTTCTATGTGTGCAGCCTCTTGTTCCCCTACGACTTAGGTATCACGGGCATTTCCAAGAGATGATGCGGTACGATGATCGGTACATGGTGCACATCAAAGCGCTAGGATTGCTCCCATTCATCCATATGGTCAATCGTGGTTCACCGCACATGAACCCTGCTGCTATCACCACGCTCGTCGACCGGTGGAGGCCGAAGACGCATAGTTTTCACCTTCGTACCGGTGAGATGACCGTCACTCTGCAGGACATGTCCATGATCCTTGCACTCCCTATCCAGGGGGATCCTCTGTGTATTAACACAGGCTCCGACGGCTGGAGTGAGCGGATATGTGGCCTTACAGGTGGTAAGTGTCCTGGTGACACTATAAACTCAAAGGGGGAGAAATTAAGAGTCACAGCCGGGGCTACTTTCAAGTGGATAGCACAAAAATTTAGTACATATCCTGAGAATTCTAGCGAGGATGAGATTATTATATATGCCCGTGTGTATGTGTGGTATGTCATCACGAAGACTGTATTTGCTGATGGTAAGAGCAACATGGCTCACTGGCACTGGCACTGGCTGAAGGCCTTAACTGTGATGGATAAAAAATGGAGCTGGGGTTCGGCGACATTATCCTTCTTGTACCGACAGGTAATGGGGTGTTTCTATTTTTCCCCTCTTTACATATGTTCTTCGAACTTATGCATGACTAAGTTTGTTTTCTTTCTTGTGTAGCTGGACGAGGCTTGTCGAAGGACTGGGGCTGAGGCTTATATCGGTGGTCCGTTGCTACTCCTCTCGGTGTGGATGTGGGAACGCTTTCCAGTTGGTAGGCCAAAACATATGCCTTCCAAACCCTATAGTGATGGCGGGGAAAGGTTGAAGTGGCCCACATGGGCTTACAATTGGGACATGGTCTCAAAGCCTCCAACCGACCTACAAAACACGTACCTGAGATACACCAATGAGTTTGACAACCTTCTCCCGGAGCAAGTAAGAATTTCTGAACATACACCATTTAGCATTCCTTTCAAGTGCTCTTCTCATTGAACTATCTTGTTTGTGATTAAGGTTGTATGGGAGGTATATGGTCCTAGGTACAATTTGCTTGTGAGGAGTTTCGTCTTAACCCACAGTGCGATGCGGAACGCAATCTATGGTATATGGAGTGCCCCATGATATGCATGTGGGTTGTTGAGCATTATATGCCGCAGCGGGTTATGAGACAGTTTGGTCTCTATCAGGCTACACCTCCGGATTACCAGGACACTGACGAAGCTCTTCATCGGTAAGAATTGGTTCTATACATGTTTTTGAAGACAATGTATGATAGTTGTGTGTGCTTCAAAAGTTGCTCTTTATTCACATACAGGTTGGACAGGCTCAAGAGCAAGAAGACTGACTGGGGCAAGATTCACCGGAAACACGTAGATAGATTTCTTTTATGTGTGAGAGAAGCTAAGAAATCGAAAAGAATGGCTGCAAAACCTCATTGTGAGGACGCTTTCAGCGAGTACCTCCATTGGTTTCTAGAGAACACTCGTGTGAAGCTCCTACCGGATGCATATCCGGAAGATATATTGGAAGAGTCGCTGCCCGCGTGGGAATTATTGGGTTGAAGACAATGTATGATATCCGGAAGTCATGTCATTGGAGAAGTATCAACGAAAGGTATGGTCCGCAATCAAGCTAAGGCCAAGAAATCGTCCTATTGTCGAGTCCGATCCCGAGGACGAGCCGCGGCAGAAGAAGATTGCTCCGAGGAGAGGAGGCAAGAGCAAGCGTGCTAGAAAGTAGTTGCTAGAAGAAGATTGCTCCGAGGAGAGGAGAGGAGGAAAGAGGAGAAGACTATGTTGTTCCAATGTTGTGTGAGACTATGTTGGTTCAATGTTGTGTGAGACTATTTGGTTCAATGTTGTGTGAGACTATGTTGGTTCAATGTTTGAGGTACTGTGATGTTAATCCTATGTTTGAGACAATGTTCTATGTTTGAGTCAATGTTAGAGATGCTTGAGTCAAACATGTTAGAAATGTTTTTGTCATGTTAGAAAGTTAGAAATGCTTGAGTCAAACATGTTAGAAATTTAGAAAGTTGGAAAGTTAGAAACTGCATGGTAGAAAGTAGAAAATTATGCACCTCCAGGCATGCGGCGCCACGTCTGGCGGCGCAGCAAGAGTGCATGCGGCGCCGTGAGAGCTGGCGCCGCACTCTCCCAAGCCTTCCGCGCCTGACGCCGCACCCTCCCAGGCTTCCCATTCCCAGGCCTGCGGCGTCGTGACAGCTGGCGCCGCTCCCTCCCAGGCCCGCCGCGCCAGGCGCTGCACCCTCCCAGGCTTCCCAGGCCTGCGGCGCTGTGGGAGCTGGCGCCGCACACATAAAGCGT
This sequence comes from Avena longiglumis, assembly GCA_030063025.1. Classification (NCBI taxonomy): domain Eukaryota; kingdom Viridiplantae; phylum Streptophyta; class Magnoliopsida; order Poales; family Poaceae; genus Avena; species Avena longiglumis. Next base: position 507,948,224 of record CP125976.1, on the reverse strand, counting down.
GTCGCGCCGGCCGACATGGCGGCGCACCCTCCCAGGTCACCTCTTGTCGAATTGACAGGAGGTTTTCTGCCTTCTGACAGGCGCTGGCGCCCGCATATGGACGTCTGTGCCGTCGGGCTGGCCGCTTAAAGCGTGCCGGCATGGCGCCGCACCCGCCCTGGTCACCTCCTGTCGAATTGACAGGAGGTTTTCCTGCCGCGCCACGACAGGCGCCTGGCGCCGCATATGGACGTGCAGCGCCGGCCGGCATGGCGCCGCACCCTCCCAGGCCTCCTCCTGTCGAATCGACAGGAGGTTTTCCTGCCGCGCCACGACAGGCGTCTGGCGCCGCATATGGACGTGCAGCGCCGTCAGAGCTGGCGCCGCACGCTCTGATCACATTCTCTAACCACACATCATATCAAATCATAAATAGATCACACATCACAAATCATACATAGTTCAAACATCACACTAAGTTCACACATCACACTAAGTTCAAACATGACAAATCATACATAGTTCACACATCATCATCCGTAGTTCGACATCACACTAAGTTCACACACATCATCCATCGTTCATACACGAGCTCCCGGTTACATAATCTAAAGCATAGGTCCTTTGCCCTTCCTCTTCTTCTCTTCCTCTTCCTCCATGGAACGCCACGCCGCTTGATGAAGCCTTTCCCTCTTCGCAGCACGAGCCTCCTTAGCTTGGCGCTCCTCTTCCTCCTCTTTCTTGCGGATCTCGTCATTACGTTCCTTGTGCTTCCTCGCCATGTCCTCGTCACGCAGCCATTCTTGGTAGCGCCTTCTTCTTATGGCAAAATTGATCTCTTGGATAGCCTTGTTGGATTGAGGTTGCTCAAGGTCTATCCAAGTGTAGTACCTGCATACCGTAGGGGGAGACTACAAGAAAATAGTGCATGTTAGAGGATATGCTATGGAATAGTTTGGGACACATGAAGAACTAAAAAGCTTTGAGCATACCTGTGGCTTGTCGTATGAGTTGCGGCTACGCTCGGGAGAGCGGTTGTAGTTGGCACACATGAAGAACTTCTTTCCCCAACTATCGGAAAAGTAGTCTTGGGATTCCTTAACAGTGCAATCGGTTCCACACCAACAAATAGGAACCTCCTTCCCATGGGCCTCAGAAGTACGAAACGCCTTCCATGGCCTTTCCTCTTGGTCGGCGCAAGGTGGCCTAGCATTGGCCCTCCTCTTCCTCTCTTCCTCTTCCTTCTCCTTTTGCCTCTTCCTCTCTTCCTCTTCCTTTTTCTTCTTTCTCTCGTCCTATTCATCCTTCTTCTTCGCCAAGTCTCGAGCAAGTTGAACTACCTCTTCAAATGCCTTCCTCTTCTTCTCTTCTTCTTCCCCTTCCTCTTCCTCTCTTCCTCAGCTTCCTTTCTCTTCCTCTCTTCCTCGGCTTCCTTCCTCTTCTCCACCACCTTCATAGCATTCGCCCAGATAGCCGAGTAGTTCACACCGTCCCCATCATTTCCCTTGTTGGGTTGAGTCGCCATACCTATTATAAGAACAAAAGCTACAAGTTAGTAAAGGATGCATGAATGTGAACAATAATTGATTCAATGAAATAAGCATAGTAGGTAGTAACATAATTGATTCATCCGTACCTATTAACATAAGGATTTGGTCCTACCAAGTAACCTAACATACTAGCCGGGTTAAAACCACCACGCCCTCTTCCTCGTCTAAGCCCTAATGATCGGCCTCTTTGTTGTCTAGGAGCTTGTTGTCTAGGGATTTGTTGGCTAGTTCTTGGTTGGCTTGGTACTTGTTGGCTACTTCTTGGTTGGCTTGGTACTTGTTGGCTAGTTCTTGGTTGGCTTGGGACTTGTTGACTACTTCTTGGTTGGCTTGGGACTTGTTGGCTAGTTCTGGTTGGCTTGGGACGTGTTGGCTAGTTCTTGGTTGGCTTGGAATTTGTTGGCTTGGACCACTTGTGCTTGCTTAATTTCCCTTTGCCCTCTTCCCTTGTGTTGCACAACTCCGTGCATTGTGTCCTTCACCACTACACTTCCCACAACGAGATCTCTCACGAGGTTCTTGAAATTGGTCGTTTCCCGATTCCCGTGCACCGACACGTCCCCATCCGTCCATGTCACTTCTAAAACGCTTTGTCTTGCGTCTACCACGTTTAACAACCTTCCATTCCGGATGGGGACATAGTTGGAGTCCATGGTACTCCGGCCATTGTGATTGGTCAAGGTATGGATGAAATCTAGGAGCCCATGTATCTTTTGTCTTCATGATAGAGAACTCGGACTCTCTAACGGTGTGCTCGTGATTATAATCCACATGGCGTTTTCGAGACGCACATAGCAAGTGAGAACAAGATAGATGGAGCAACAACGGCCTTCCGCATGTGCAATCACAATCCCTTAGTGAGACCTTAAAGGCTCGGCCTCCGTGTTGGACACCATCCGAAGTGGTTCCTCCAGGCTAAACCACCTGGTAAATGAGCTCGTCGTTATCAAAAACAGTGGCAACTTGGGAGTCCGCTTTCCTTGACTGAAATGTCCTCCAATCATCAACCCTAGGTGGGAACTCGTACTTGTACTCCTTCTTGTTTTGTCCCGCAATTTTCTTATCGGTTTCAAGTGAGTAGTTCAGAAAATATCCATTTAACTTGTCAAATGTGTATCGAACTATTGCTGTGACGGGCAATGCACGGACACCTTTAAGGACCTTGTTGAATGCCTCTGCCATGTTGCTTGTCATTTGACCATACCTCCGGCCATCCTCATCATAAGACCGTTCCCACTTGTCACGGAGCTGAATGTGCTTTTTGAGAAACTCTTGACCCTTGGAATCGAGTTTTTTGTTGTTCCACAATCTGAGATATAGATTTGTGAAACTTCGGTCCGTGAAAGCAAGACAACAATCTTGAATATCATCAGCCAACTCCTTGCTCTTACATGCCCTATAGAAGAACAAAAATGTCTCATGCACCATTGGTGGTGTAAAGGAGGATGCCCGGGAATGTCAATCGTCACCGCGTTGAGAATTCCTTGATGGCAATCCGAGATGACACATATTTCCCTATCAAGAGGTAAAACCTTCATTCTCAAAATATGGAAGAACCACTCCCAATTAACATTGTTCTCCGTAAGGCTGTCAAAAAAGTTCGGGCTTGATAAACTGTGCGAGTTCGGCGCGTTAACAGCTCGGCTCGAGCTTGATTCGTCTCTCTAACAAACCAAACTCGAGCCTATTTTCGAGCTCGCGAGCTTAGACGAGCCGAACTCAAACAGTTCGATAAAGCTCGTGATTTTTGTACAGACGCAAAATTGAGACTGCTATTATTATTCCATCTGCTGTAAGACCGCTAAAATAATTGTGCTGCCATGTTGGCACTATATTACTATTATGTGAAACTACTATTATGTGAGACTTCGAGCCATTTTTGCTATTCGGTTTTCAAGATTTACTATTTTATTGCTATGTAGTTGCATGTCTATATTTGGATGTACTAAAATTTTCTTACCGAGCTCAAGCCTACTCGAGCTTTGGTCGAGTCGAACTCGAGCTTAGATATAGGATAGAAGGTCAACCTAGGCTCGCTCGAGCTCGGCTCGATCTTCTACCGAGCTCGAGCCGAACCTAACAATGTTCGCTCGAGTTCGGCTCGTTGACAGCCCTAGTTCTCCACCTCTACCAAAGCAAAAGCCAAGGGAAGCAACCAGTTGTTTGCATCATTTGCTATTGCAATCAAGAGAGTGCCACGGAACTGCCCGGTCAAGAAGGTGCCATCCACGGAGATTACCGGCCTACAATGTTCGAAGACCCTCACACATTGCTCGAATGACCAAAAAGCACGCCCAAATATTCGAACATTTCTTTCATTACGAACCATCGTTTTGGTGCCATATGGCTCAACCACATGAACCATGCCCGGGTTAGCATCGGCCATTGCTAGCAACAACCTAGGGATTCGACTGTATGATTCTTCCCAACCACCATACAACATCCTGAATGCGGCTTGCTTCGTCTTCCATGCCTTCCCATACTTCACCTCATAGTGAAAGATTGCTTCCACGAACTCCATGACCATCTTGATGGTCATTGTCGGAAGTGAAGAAATTTGGTTTGAAAGCCTAAAGGCGAGAAACTCAGAGGTCAGTTGTCGGTGCTCGTGCTTCACATCTTTGCCATCCACCCTTTTTCCATGGCACATGTGCATTGACACGCAGCTTGAAATGCGCCAATTAGCCCCCCCCCTTGTATGGTGTTACCCGCACTATCCAAGGACAACCATCATCATCGCATTTAACCGTGTAACGCTTCTTCACGTCCGAGTGAACCACCGTGAAAGCGCGATGATACCTAATAGATAAGTCCTTGATCCATTGCTTAAGTTCCAACAATGTGGCAAACCTCTGTCCTTTTGAAATCCCATTCTTCTCGTGACTAACATCCTGGTAGGAAGTTGGCCTTGGTCCAAGCACTACACCCTTGCCTCCATCAACCGTGGCTTCATCCGCTAGACTAAGATCAAGAAACTAGGGTACCCGATGATCCCTGCCCAATACCTTCTCATGCACTTCGGCCTCATCCTTAGTGAACCCCTCCTCATCAACTTCTTCATCGGGACCATCCTCATCCGAGTCAGATACATACATTCGAGAAAACGGGATGTCATGATCCATGTTCTCTTGTGTATGATATAAGTCTAAATTTCCAATAGTATTGTCACAGAGCTCAACCTCCCTCTCACTATCCTCATACTCATCATTCTCCTCTTCCAATGCTTCAGCTTGATTCTTTGAAATGGGGCTCAGAGATTGTAGCATCCCATTTGTCTAACAACTGTAATGCTACTTGATCTAGTAATATAATGGCTACTTCATAGATCTAATTGTTGCATCATCATTATTTCATGCTCATGTCATCATGCCACCTTGCATTTGAGCATCACATAAAACCCTTTGTGTTTTGGTTCTTATCTCACATGCATTATTATTTGTATTTGCCTCTTGCTATTGTATTTGGTTTTGGATATATTGTTTAAATGCCCAAGTTGAGTTGGGGGCATATCTTTTAGTCAACTCCACCACCTTTCTTTCACCACCTTACAATTCCACCATCCCATTATCCATGAGCTGGTAATTATTTTATTTTGGGTTTTAATCTAGCTCATGGGAGATAGGATGGATCTAATTCAAATTCTTTGCTTGGCCTTTACTCCACATTTGGGGATGCATAGGAATAATGCCATGCTCATTATTTTGTTTTCACAAGATTAAGACATGGCATTTAATACCCTTGCATGGGCCATGCAACCATAACCATCCTTTGACCTCTTTGAGTTTTATTTGAATTCTTGAGTGGATCATCTCCCATCTCATCTCTCTCCCTCTTATCCTTCCTTCAAAAACCCTACATCATCCTCCATCCATGCAAGTCATGTGTGGGCTTTTTCCATTCCTTTTCCCTAAACCCTACACCATCCCCACCATCACCATACCACCCCTCTCTCCCTCTTCTACCCCTAAACCCTAATCTCTCTCGGCCTCTCCCTTGCTTAACCAAAATTGGCCACACCCCCAAGTGCTCCTATCCACCATCACCCTCTCTCTCTCCTTTTACCTCATCAAACCCGAGGCCCCATCACTAACCCTAAACTCTCTCTCTTTCTCTCCTCTCTCTTTTCTTTCTCTCTAACCCCCACCCCCACCTAACCCTAACCCTAGCCACCTTTCCTTCCTCTCTCGGCCAGCAAGGGGCCACCACCCCCTCTCCCTGGTCCCACACCCAACCTAGCCTCCCTCCCTCCCTTTGCCGAAGCATCTACCCAACCCTAGCCACCCTGGCCGAGCTGCCCGACCCTAGCAAACCCTACCCGAGCCTCTCTCCCTCTCCTCCCTCTCCCTGCCATGAGGGCCCTCCAGCCCGAGCCTCCCTCCCCCTCGTCCTGGTCCACCTGCAGACCCTCCCCCTGCCTACCCTACCCTGGACCCATGCCGTGCACATGAAGGAGGGAAGGATAAAGGTGGCCGAAGCCACCTTGCCCTCCACGCCCATCTGCTTCCCCCGTTCTTATCCACCCCATGGCCTACCAGCATCCCCAGATCCGTCCCAGCCACCCTCTCCCTACCTTCCTCACCTCAGCCACACCGACGCCACCGCCGGTCTTCCCCTCACCCTCTCCCTAGCCGGTGGCGTGACGCCCGAGGTTGGCGAGGAAGACCACGAGGACCCCTGCACCACCCTGTACCCGCTGGCGAGAAGGACCAGCGCCCAGAACGCCGGCCCGCCTGAAACCCTAGCATCGCTCCTGCCTCGTCGACAATCGTCGGCGCCCTGACGATCTCGACCGCCGACTCCTCCGGTGAGCTTCCCTTTCCCCTAGACATCATCGCAGACGCCGTTGTTTCCTGTATTCGCCGGACCAAGCGTCGAGCACCCTCGGTGCGCCGTGTCCGCGAACCTCCGCACGCTTCTGCGTCACCCCACGCCCTATCTAGCCGCCTACCCCCTTCCTACAACCACCCCAGCCCTACCAGGTGGTTCCGCCATCACAGCGTGTCCGCGTCATGAGATCGATCCATGCCGCGCCACAGCGCCAAGCGTCTGTCCATGACAGAAGAAAGGAGAAATCAGATGGCAGCGCTGTTTTGCACATAACCCCTGTTTTATTTATTCCTCAACCCGCGGTCTCGCCCGCCCACGCGATTCTGTAGCGCCACAAGCGTGGTGGGACCGCAATTGGCCCGCTTGTCAGCCTCTGTGGCTAGCTAAGACCGCGGTGGAAAGGAGTTTCCGCGCGCGTGTGACCCGCCAGCAGTAGGCCCACTTGTCATTGCCTGCGGCTAGGCCTGTCTGTGTGAGAAAAGAATTCCTGTTCTTTGTTTAATTCAAACCTTTTTCAAATTAAAATTAAATTCAAATTTCAATTCTGTTTTTGAAATAACTTTTAATTTATAAATCCAAATTTAACAAATAATATATGAATTTGAATAAGAAAAATGTGAGGAATTCAAATATGCTATCCACAATATCATTTGAGCACTTTACTTTCTAAGTTAATTAAAATTACAATTAATGCCATTAATCCTTAAATAATTAATAACTTTTGTTTTATAACTCCAAATTCAACAAATGATATGTCTAAAATGATCAGCTCGACGAGACCTTTCTGTTTATGCAATCCATGTTCTGAATTGCAGCATGGATCATATAAATATAATGTAAACAGCAACTATTATGAGGATAAAATGTGGCCAAAACTCAATAAGATGTTTATTTCTTGTATTCTACACCTCACCCATGCCATGCTACATTATTGCCATGCAACTTGTGCATCATTCATCATGGCATGATTGTTGCTTGACGCATTTTATTCCTATGCTTGTGCACTTTATTTATGTTGGCCCTTGTTTGTTTGGTTCTTCTTCGAATAGACGTTGAGCAGGGGATATATCAAGAGAACCAGGAGCACTACCCAGATCCTTCTCTCGCTTCGACTGAGCTGCCAGGCAAGAACTACCACATGCTTGCATACATATAGTACCTATTGCCTCTATCTTATTCTTGCATCATTGAGTCGCGATTGCATTAAACTGAATCCCAAGTACTGCATAGCCTTTACTTTTAAACCCCACCAAGCTTGTTCCTCCATCCCATGAGCCATTACTACAGGAGTTGTTTGAGCCATGCGAGTCGTAGAACAGCATGTGTAGGGTATGTGAGAGTCTGATGGATAACGAGGTACCTAAACAACTTAACCTGAGTAGTAATGGGATAACTAATGAAAGTGGCACCGGTGAGCAATATCTGCTATTTGGTTGTTAACCGTCCACTTGTGTCCCGTAGGACCCCGAGTACTTGATTCTTGTTCCTTGATTATTCGCGCTATCCACATCCGGGAGGCTTATGGGACCCCCTGAGCCAGAGCTTGATTCCGTCTTATTTCTTGGGGCTACAAACTAGTTTGAGGTTTTGTTTACTATCCTGTACTTATGCCATGCTTTACTGCTTTATTACGATTGTGCGAGGAGCACCTGTACTATTTAGGTAAGCGGAGTGTTTTCGCGGTATCGACAAGCCCAGTCACATTTTCGGGTTCCCAGTCGTTTACAGCCATTGACGCAAACCTTGAGTCCGTCTCGGAGTCACTAACCGTTCGCGGGTAGCTTAATAGGGTGGCCCCCTGAAATATTTCTGAATCCTGTGATTGCTTTGTCGTGAAGGCCTCGTTGGGTTTTGATTTGGTTTTTCCGAGGTTGATCGAGTGTGTGTTGCTATTTGTGCACCCTGGTAAAACTTTCAAAGCCGTGTCGCGGTTATGGACGACTTGGAGCACAGTTTCTCGATCATAGACAAGCATAACTAAAGTACCGCTTTTAATTTGACTAAGTAACTGACTAGTAAATAATCCAACCCTCATGGAATGGTTAATAAAATTTCCAACGGATGGGGGGTTGTTCGTCCGCTTCCTCGTTGGTAGCGAGAGGAGGATGGATCTGGTGATATTACTGTTACAACTGTTGTCATTAATTCACGGACATCCGCCTATCTTTGGTTAGGCGGATGGTTAGCGAGTATCTATAGAACTGTTAGGGTTTATCTTTTGCTGCAATTGCGTCACCCCAGGTTATGTCCCCTTTAGAGGCATAAAGACTTCTTTAGTACCCTAGGGTATCACGATAAATTATTTGATTCGGATGAGCAGTACACTCACAAGATGGATCTTTGGGTGGAGGAGGCGGATGATATGGGCAACGATCGTTCGGTGTAGAGATTCCGGGAACGGGGATCCGTGAGATCTGTGGGCGGGATGTGCTTATTTATGGGGCATCTTATGCCGATTTGCTTCTTATCCGTACTCGGATCTTGTTTGCCGCTTCCGCCTGATACTCTGATGTGTGATGTATGAGGAGATATCCTAAACTATTATATCTATCTAGGACATTTGAATCTTGCCTTATGGCGTTGCTATATTTCCTTTCTTTTTAGATGGAATGGCTCTGATGTACTATTGTATGGTGGCTTGCATACATACTCATTTGTGTATGTAGTTGATCCCTTCGCCTGCCGATTACGCCGCCCGTACTTGTCCCAATGATTGGAAATGGTTGGGACGGCCGAAAGGTCTACCTGTGAGTGGCATTTGGGCCCCACCGTACTATTTCAACCATTTCCGCTCATCCAAGCTTGTATCTAGGAGCGTAATTCACCGAGGTAGTTACAATTGGTATCAGAGTCATCCCGCCCTTCAGGGTCTCAGCCAACCGGTCGTTGTCAGTCTAGCAAATATTTTGGGTAGTTATGTATACTAGGGAAAAACAAAACGTGAGAGTAGGACTGCTTCCATTTTTCTTCTTACCCACCCACCCACCCTTTTCTGGTAAGGAAGTGTAACGTTTTCAATCCTCTTCTTAAAAGTTCAAACTAGGATTCACGTGTTCTGGGTTTCCGTAGTACCATAGGTTGTGTGTTTTTGTGTGTGTGTGTGTGTGTGTAATTCCTTGTCTATCTGTTGCATCCAAGTTGTTATCTAATCGGCCTTTTGGTTATCAACTGTTGGTACATTCCATACCGACAGGCTTTTGCAAGCCGACGCGATCTATCTTATTCGTTGTATACCGCCGCGATCTGTCTTACTCTTTGTTATCCGACGTTATCTTGTTGGGGTGTTCGTTTCCGTAGTTACTAATCTTTAGGTTCAACGTGAGAAGAAGGGGTTAGGATATGTGTTCCACTTATTCATGTGCGGAGTAATGATTTGAGTGCGGGATGGAGTCGCGACCATACCACTACTCTTATCATTCGCTCTTGTATATTGAATTGGTAGAGTCACTAATCTTAATTCGTTAAGTGATTTTGCGCATCTATTGGTATTTTAATGCCGAAATTTGTGGAAAATTTTTCTTTGATATATCTGTGTACCACACTCCTTTTCAGTCGTGTGCAATATGCTTAATATCTTCTAGGTGCTTTGAACTTTGTTGATATTTTAATATCATCTTAGTAAATTGTATCCTTTAATCTTGAGTAATTCCATCTTGGTACTATTTTGGATTATTATTATTCTCCATTATAGTACTGACTTGTGTTTTATATCAATCACAGGATGGCTCCACCACGCCGTTCTGATGAGGACATACCACCTGAACTGGGATCCGCGTTGTCAAACATCGCCAATGCCTTGGCAGCAATGCAGCAGAACCAACAGCGTTTTGAGGAAAGTGTCAGGAGGAATGAGTTTGCTCCGCTACCTCCACCTCCCAAGCGAGGAGAAGTTCAACCCTCGCCAATTTGATGTTTCTGATCGACCACTTGATGCTGATGATTGGTTGCGTGAGATGTCAAGGCTACTGGAGACTGCTGATGTTCCTGAGCAAGAATGGGTAAAATGTGCTACTCACCTTCTGAAGGGAGATGCAGCTCTCTGGTGGGAGAATTACCTGAAGGCAAACTGCACTGGTTTTCAGCCTACTTGGGAACAGTTCACTGGAGCGTTCAAAGAGCAGTATGTGTCAGAAATTGTCGTGGAGAGGATGAAGGAAGCGTTTCTCAACCTCAAGCAGGGAAATGACAATGTCAATTCCTACATCAGGAACTTCATGAACCTTTCTCGTTATGGTGGCGATGAGATATCTGATGACAAGAAGAAGCAAAAGAGGTTCCGGCAAGGGCTCAATGCATCGATTAAATATGCAATCACACATGCAAGGCCGGCGTCTTTTCTGGAACTTCAGCATACAGCTCTGCAGGAGGAAGCAAGTAGGCAAGTGTTTGAGGAGTCAAAGAAACATAACCGTGATGCAACAAGCTCTTCAGCTATGTCAACTCCTTCTAAGCGGCGTGTCTGGGTTCCTAACACCCCACCGCCGCTCCCGGCTCCACCAAGACCTGCAAGCTACGCGGCAAGGCCACCAAACTTCATCACTGATGCTCCCAGGGGCTACAACCACCACTACCCTGGAGCGCCTGGCGGAGTCCCTGGCTACGTTGCTCCACGTCCACCTGGTGCTTGTTTCACGTGTGGAGACTCTGGACATCTAAACTGGAACTGTCCGTTGAAAAACAAAGCTCTTCCTCCACCCCCTCCAAGATCTGCGGCAAGCTCTCCTTTGGTTCGTGCACCACCACCTCGGGCTCTCAACATCAACACCAAGCCCGGGTCTACTGTTGCTCGTGCCAACTGTGTCAACGCCGCTCAAGCTGAGCATGCACCTGGAGTTGTGATGGGTATGCTTTCCGTTAACTCAGTCCCTGCACGAGTTTTGTTTGATTCTGGTGCATCGCATTCTTTTGTTTCTCACAAGTTTGCAAATGAGAATGAGTTAGCAATGGATCCTCTCCTTAAGCGGTTAATGGTCCTTTCTCCTGGAGCAACAATGGCAGCTGCTAAAATCAGCCATGGCAATCAAATTGAGATTGGTGGCTCTTCGTTCTCGGCATCCTTAATTGTTCTGGGCAATTCTGACATTGATGTCATCTTGGGCATGGATTGGTTGACAGCAAATGCGGCTGTGATTGATTATGCTGAACGCTCGGTTTCTCTGAAGATTCCTGAAGGCCATATAGTCTTTTCTCCAAGTTTGACTCCTGCTATCCAGCTTTTCTCTTTGGCGGCTCTGAATGATAATGCTATGGAAGCTATTCAGAGTGTTCCGGTGGTCTGTGAGTTCCCAGATGTCTTTCCTGAAGAGTTGCCGGGTATGCCTCCAGATCGTGAGGTTGAGTTTGTAATTGAGCTTGAACCTGGAACGGCTCCTATCTCCAAGTGGCCTTATAAAATGGGTCTCGAGTTGGTGAACTCAAAGCGTCGACTTGATGAACAAGAGAAGTTGGGTTTCATTCAACACAGTACCTCTTCTTGGGTTAGCCCAACAATCTTTGTGAAAAAGCGAGACAGGACTGATAGACTTTGTGTTGACTATCGGGCTCTCAATGCTAAAACCATCAAGAATAAATATCCCCTTCTGCGGATTAATGATCTCTTCGATCAGCTAGCTGGAGTTGTGGTGTTCTCTAAGCTTGACTTGAGAAGTGGTTATCACCAAATCAAAATTCGCAAGGAAGATGTTCCTAAAACAGCTTTCACCACCCGCTATGGCCTGTATGAGTACACGGTCATGTCTTTCGGTCTCACCAACGCACCTGCTACCTTCTCGAGGCTTATGAACTCGGTTTTCATGGAGTACCTTGATAAGTTCTTTGTTGTCTATCTGGATGACATCCTAGTCTATTCTAAGTCAAAGGAAGAGCATGAAGAACACCTTCGGTGTGTCCTAAACAAGCTTCGTGCGAACCACTTGTATGCAAAGTTCTCAAAGTGTGAGTTTTGGCTGCCTCAAGTAACCTATCTTGGTCATGTCATCTCTGCCAAGGGCATTGCAGCCAACCCGGAAACTGTGAAGACAATTGTTGAATGGCTTCCTCCTGTAAATGTCAAAGAAGTGCGGAGTTTCCTTGGTTTGGCTAGTTATTGCCGTCGCTTCGTTCAGAACTTTTCGAAGATAGTGAAGCCTCTTACCGATCTCCTCAAGAAAGGCAAGAAATACCTTTGGACTCCTGCATGTCAAGCAAGCTTTGAGACACTCAAAGAGAAGCTCACTTCCACACCAGTCTTGGTTCCTCCGGATACATCTAAGCCTTTCCAGATATTCTGTGACGCCTCTTTACAAGGATTGGTGCGGTCCTTATGCAAGAAAAACAAGTTGTTGCTTATGCCTCTCGACAGTTGAAGACGCATGAGATCAACTATCCTACACATGACCTCGAGCTCACAGCAGTTGTCTTTGCCTTGAAGCTATGGAGGCACTACTTGCTTGGCAACCGTTGTGAAATCTTTTCTGATCACAAGAGTCTGAAGTATATCTTCACTCAGCCCGACCTCAACCTTCGGCAGAGGAGATGGATTGAAGCAATCAATGATTTTGATTTGACCATCAACTACACTCCGGGCAAAGCTAATGTCATGGCCGATGCCCTCAGCCGCAAAGCTTATGTCAACAACCTCATGATGGAAGAGCAACAGCCTCTCTTGTGCGAGGAATTCCGTCAGCTCAACCTGGAAATTGTGGAACAAGGGCATCTCCTGAACCTTCGCTACTCCTCTCTTGGAAGAAAAGATTCGCTCGTCGGTGATCCGCACACCAAAAAGATCATCTCCAAACTTCAGCTTCCGAAGTATGAGTCCTTCCACGTCGATGATCAAGGCACGCTTTTCTTTGAACACCGGATGTTTGTTCCAAACTACCCGGGTTTGAGAGAGCAAGTTCTCAAGGAGGCGCATGATTCTGTTCTTTCTATTCACCCTGGCAGCACAAAGATGTACATGGACTTGAAAACACAATATTGGTGGCCGGGTTTGAAACGATATTGTGCCAAGTATGTCTCGGAATGTGATGTCTGCCGCAGAGTGAAAGCTGTTCATCAGAAACCTTTCGGTCTTCTACAGCCATTGAAACCTCCGGAATGGAAATGGGAGAAAGTAGAGATGGACTTCATCACTGGTTTTCCAAGGTCGCAGAAGGGCAACAATGCAATCTTTGTTGTCATCGACAGGCTTTCTAAAGTGGCTCACTTCTTCCCCGTCAAGGAAACAATTTCTGGAATTCAGTTGGCTGAGCTCTATATCAACAGAATTGTCTCTCTGTATGGGGTTCCGCTCGAGATCAGTTCAGACCGTGGGAGCATCTTCACTTCCAAGTTCTGGGAAAGTTTCCAAAATGCTTTGGGAACAAAGTTGAACTTCAGCACAGCTTACCACCCTCAGTCGCAAGGACAAGTTGAAAGGATCAATCAGATTCTGGAGGATATGCTTCGTGCTTGCGTCATCTCTTTTGGCATGAAGTGGGAGGAATATCTTCCTTATGCTGAATTCTCCTACAACAACAGCTTCCAGAAAAGTCTGAAGATGGCACCATTTGAGGCTCTCTATGGTCGCAAGTGCAGAACTCCGATTGGTTGGTCAGGTGTAGGAGAAAGAATTTGGTTTGGCCCTGACATTGTAACTCAAGCAGAGGATAAGGTGCATGTCATTCTTGAAAATCTGAAGATTGCTCAAAGTCGCCAGAAAAGCAATTATGACATGAAGCACACGGACATGGTGTATGCCCCTGGTGATCTCGTTTACCTTCGTGTCACTCCCATGAGAGGCACACACCGCTTTGGTATCAAAGGAAAGCTGGCTCCTAGATACATCGGTCCTTTCAAAATTCGTGGAAGAAGAGGAGATGTTGCTTATGCTCTTGAGCTCCCAGAAAAACTCAAGGTCCATGATGTTTTCCACATCTCTCAACTCAAGAAGTGCTTCAAGGATCCCGGCAGGACCGTGGACCATGAGCTTATCAATCTCCAAGAAGATCTGTCTTATCAAGAACACCCCACAAAAATCCCTGAGACCGCAGAAAGAAGGACTCGCAACAAGTCCATCAAGTTCTGCAAGGTGCAGTGGTCGCACCATTCCGTTGATGAAGCCACTTGGGAACGTGAAGAGGAGCTCCGTGCCAACTATCCTACCCTCTTTGAGTCTTCTTCTTCTTCCTAGAATCTCGGGGCGAGATTCCTGTTTAGTGGGGGAGAGTTGTAGCATCCCATTTGTTTAACAACTGTAATGCTACTTGATCTAGTAATATAATGGCTACTTCATAGATCTAATTGTTGCATCATCATTATTTCATGCTCATGTCATCATGCCACCTTGCATTTGAGCATCACATAAAACCCTTTGTGTTTTGGTTCTTATCTCACATGCATTATTATTTGTATTTGCCTCTTGCTATTGTATTTGGTTCTGGATATATTGTTTAAATGCCCAAGTTGAGTTGGGGGCATATCTTTTAGTCAACTCCACCACCTTTCTTTCACCACCTTACAATTCCACCATCCCATTATCCATGAGCTAATTATTTTCTTTTGGGTTTTAATCTAGCTCATGGGAGATAGGATGGATCTAATTCAAATTCTTTGCTTGGCCTTTACTCCACATTTGGGGATGCATAGGAATAATGCCATGCTCATTATTTTGTTTTCACAAGATTAAGACATGGCATTTAATACCCTTGCATGGGCCATGCAACCATAACCATCCTTTGACCTCTTTGAGTTTTATTTGAATTCTTGAGTGGATCATCTCCCATCTCATCTCTCTCCCTCTTATCCTTCCTTCAAAAACCCTACATCATCCTCCATCCATGCAAGTCATGTGTGGGCTTTTTCCATTCCTTTTCCCTAAACCCTACACCATCCCCACCATCACCATACCACCCCTCTCTCTCTCTTCTACCCCTAAACCCTAATCTCTCTCGGCCTCTCCCTTGCTTAACCAAAAGTGGCCACACCCCCAAGTGCTCCTATCCACCCATCACCCTCTCTCTCTCCTTTTCCCTCATCAAACCCGAGGCCCCATCACTAACCCTAAACTCTCTCTCTTTCTCTCCTCTCTCTTTTCTTTCTCTCTAACCCCCACCCCCACCTAACCCTAACCCTAGCCACCTTTCCTTCCTCTCTCTCGGCCAGAAGGGCCACCACCCCTCTCTGGTCCCACACCCCACCTAGCCTCCCTCCTCCCTTGTCAAGCATCTACCCAACCCTAGCCACCTGGCCGAGCCTGACCCTAGCAACCCTACCCGAGCCTCTCTCCCTCTCCTCCCTCTCCCTGCCATGAGGGCCCTCCAGCCCGAGCCTCCCTCCCTCTCGTCCTGGTCCACCTGCAGACCCTCCCCCTGCCTACCCTACCCTGGCCCCATGCCGTGCACGTGAAGGAGGGAAGGATAAAGGTGGCCGAAGCCACCTTCCCCTCCACCACGCCATCTGCTTTCCCCCCGTTCTTATCCACCCCCATGGCCTACCCTGCATCCCCACATCCGTCCCAGGCCACTCCCCTCTCCCCTACCTTCCCTCACCTCAGCCACACCGACGCCGGCCACCGTCGGTCTTCCCCGTTCACCCCTCTCCCTAGCCGGTGGCGTGACGTCTGAGGTTGGCGAGGAAGACCACGAGGACCCCTGCACCACCCCTGTACCCGCAGACGCGAAGGAGAAGGACCAGGCGCCCAGGAACGCCGACGCCCCGACGCAAACCCTAGCATCGCTCGGCTCCTGCCGACGATCGCCGCGCCAGACGATCCGACCACCACACCGACCTCCGGTGAGCTTCCCTTTCCCCTAGACATCATCGTAGACGCCGTTGTTTCCTGTATTCGCCGGACCAAGCGTCGAGCACCCTCGGTGCGCCGTGTCCGCGAACCTCCGCACGCTTCTGCGTCACCCCACGCCCTATCTAGCCGCCTACCCCCTTCCTACAACCACCCCAGCCCTACCGCAGTGGTTCCGCCCACCGCGCGCGTGTCCCGCGTCGCGGGATCGATCCCCGCGCGCCGCCACAGCGCCGCAGCGTCTGTCCATGTGGCGAAGAAAGGAAGTACAATGGCATGGCGCTGTTTTGCACATAACCCCCTGTTTTTTTTATTCCCTTAACCCGCGGTCCTCGCTCTGGCCCACGTGTCTGTGTGCAGTTCGCGCAAGCGCGTGGTGGGACCGCAGCCGTTGGCCCCGCTTGTCAACCTCTATGGCTAGCTAAGCCCGCGGTGGAAAGGAGTTTCCGCGCGCGTGTGACCCGCCAGCAGTAGGCCCACTTGTCATTGCCTGCGGCTAGGCCTGTCTGTGTGAGAAAAGAATTCCTATTCTCTGTTTAATTCAAACCTTTTTCAAATTAAAATTAAATTCAAATTTCAATTCTGTTTTTGAAATAACTTTTAATTTATAAATCCAAATTTAACAAATAATATATGAATTTGAATAAGAAAAATGTGAGGAATTCAAATATGCTATCCACAATATCATTTGAGCACTTTATTTTCTAAGTTAATTAAAATTACAATTAATGCCATTAATCCTTAAATAATTAATAACTTTTGTTTTATAACTCCAAATTCAACAAATGATATGTCTAAAATGATCAGCTCGACGAGACCGTTCTGTTTATGCAATCCATGTTCTGAATTGCAGCATGCATCATATAAATATAATGTAAACAGCAACTATTATGAGGATAAAATGTGGCCAAAACTCAATAAGATGTTTATTTCTTGTATTCTACACCTCACCCATGCCATGCTACATTATTGCCATGCAACTTGTGCATCATTCATCATGGCATGATTGTTGCTTGACGCATTTTATTCCTATGCTTGTGCACTTTATTTATGTTGGCCCTTGTTTGTTTGGTTCTTCTTCGAATAGACGAAGCGTGGGATATATCAAGAGAACCAGGAGCACTACCCAGATCCTTCTCTCGCTTCGACTGAGCTGCCAGGAAAGAACTACCACATGCTTGCATACATATAGTACCTATTGCCTCTATCTTATTCTTGCATCATTGAGTCGCGATTGCATTAAACTGAATCCCAAGTACTGCATAGCCTTTACTTTTAAACCCCACCAAGCTTGTTCCTCCATCCCATGAGCCATTACTACAGGAGTTGTTTGAGCCATGCGAGTCGTAGAATAGCATGTGTAGGGTATGTGAGAGTCTGATGGATAACGAGGTACCTAAACAACTTAACCTGAGTAGTAATGGGATAACTAATGAAAGTGGCACCGGTGAGCAATATCTGCTATTTGGTTTTTCCTGCTCACTTGTGTCCCGTAGGACCCCGAGTACTTGATTCTTGTTCCTTGATTATTCGCGCTATCCACATCCGGGAGGCTTATGGGACCCCCTGAGCCAGAGCTTGATTCCGTCTTATTTCTTGGGGCCACAAACTAGTTTGAGGTTTTGTTTACTATCCTGTACTTATGCCATGCTTTACTGCTTTATTACGATTGTGCGAGGAGCACCTGTACTGTTTAGGTAAGCGGAGTGTTTTCGCGGTATCGACAAGCCCAGTCACATTTTCGGGTTCCCAGTCGTTTACAGCCATTGACGCAAACCTTGAGTCCGTCTCGGAGTCAGCTAACTTCGTTGCGGGTAGCTTAATGGGGTGGCCCCCTGAAATATTTCTGAATCCTGTGATTGCTTTGTCGTGAAGGCCTCGTTGGGTTTTGATTTGGTTTTTCCGAGGTTGATCGAGTGTGTGTTGCTATTTGTGCACCCCTGCAGGGTAAAACTTTCTGAAAGCCGTGTCCGCGGTTATGGACGACTTGGAGCACAGTTTCTCGATCATAGACAAGCATAACTAAAGTACCGCTTTTAATTTGACTAAGTAACTGACTAGTAAATAGTGCAACACTCATGGAATGGTTAATAAAATTGCCAACGGATGGGGGGTTGTTCGTCCGCCTCGTTGGTGTAGCGAGGAGGATGGATCTGGTGATATTACTGTTACAACTGTTGTCATTAATTCACGGACATCCGCCTATCTTTGGTTAGGCGGATGGTTAGCGAGTATCTATAGAACTGTTAGGGTTTATCTTTTGCTGCAATTGCGTCACCCCAGGTTATGTCCCCTTTAGAGGCATAAAGACTTGCTGAGTACCCCTAGGGTATCACACGATAAATTATTTGATTCAGATGAACAGGTACACTCACAAGATGGATACTGGGTGGAGGAGGCGGATGATGTGGGCAACGATCGTTCGGTGTAGAGATTCCGGGAACGGGGATCCGTGAGATCTGTGGGCGGGATGTGCTTATTTATGGGGCATCTTATGCCGATTTGCTTCTTATCCGTACTCGGATCTTGTTTGCCGCTTCCGCCTGATACTCTGATGTGTGATGTATGAGGAGATATCCTAAACTATTATATCTATCTAGGACATTTGAATCTTGCCGTATGGCGTTTCTATATTTCCTTTCTTTTTAGATGGAATGGCTCTGATGTACTATTGTATGGTGGCTTGCATACATACTCATTTGTGTATGTAGTTGATCCCTTCGCCTACGGATTACGCCGCCCGTACTTGTCCCGATGATTGGAAATGGTTGGGACGGCCGAAAGGTCTACCTGTGAGTGGCATTTGGGCCCCACCGTACTATTTCAACCATTTCCGCTCATCCAGGCTTGTATCTAGGAGCGTAATTCACCGAGGTAGTTACATAGATGTCCTCAATTCATCTTGCTGTGTCAAAGGAGGCTCAGTCAATTCCTCTTGGTTCATGGGTGGAGGACTCCGAGCTTCATATGGGGAGACAACCGATATGATACTCCTTTGCATATTACCATCAACCTTTTTCGTGGCAAATAACTCAAGAGCTTTGTCTTGTGATTCAGCCACCACTTCCTTGTATGCAAACCAACGTTGCTTCGAGCTGATACGCATTGTCTTCCAACGGTTGTGCATCCCAAATCCCACATTGTGCCTACCCTCCAACTCAACAACATCACTAGGATCCATCCAATTCAAATCTACCCGAATTTGTTGCAACACCTCCGCATAGTTTGGACTACGATCAAACACCAAGTCAATCTCATCCGGGTCTAGCTCAATATTGCCTCTCAAGAAAGCTTCCTTGTCCATATGATGAACATGGATAATTCTAGCCATCCCTAAAATGAATATAAGAACATAACGGTGCATATACTAAATAAGTATCTATGCCGAAATTTACACTAACAACAAGCTCATACAACCATACCCTAACCATAACTCTAACCCTAACCCTAACCCTAACTCTAACCCTAACCCTAACAATCTTATCTATATACATGAAGGTTTAATATACCAATTCTAACTCTATATATCAACCAAAGACCTCATTGCTCCATACAAATTTACATATCCAATTGGTGGCCTAGCATTTGGAGGAATTTCTCAATCTAGGGACAAATAACTTAAAATTTGCGGATGAAATTAAGGGGAGAAGAGGAAAATACCTTGGTGAGGCTATTGGGGAAGAAATCCCCTAAGTTGTTCTTCAAACTTGGAGTTTTGAGTGGAGATTGGGGAAGAGTGAGTCCTAGCCGCCGCCGTTCTAAGTGGTGAGGGAAGAGGAAAGCAAGTAAAGAGAGAAGAGGGTCGGGCTATGTAACACCCTCAGAATCGGACCTATGCAAGTTTGAGCAAAATTCGCCAAACCCGCATAGAAACGATTCAAAGGTGCCCACCAGGCACTTTCGTGCGGGTGGAAACGAAGTAATAACATTACACAACAGTCCTCGATGGGACCCACAGAACAGATATATATAACAGCGACTCAAAGAGTCAAGAATACAGATATAATATACAAAGATCCAAATCACCTTGAAAATGATAGAGCGTCCAGCTACGGACAAGATGCAAATGGGGCTAAGAGCCCTGTAGAATAACCAATGGTGTCCATAACCCTGCCCAGGCCAAGCCGGAAGGGTAACCCTGCTAACGACGTCGATCTCAAACCTTCTTAAACAAAAGGGGTGCCGACAAAGGGCAAAGGAAAAAGAAGGAGCGTCGATCGAGGCGACACGGCGAGGCTAGAATTCGGCGGTCCTCGCCTACATAGGTATGGTGGATTGAAGCGGCAGCATGCACTAAAATACCCAAAGAGACTCGATACAACTGGCGGTTATTAGAGAGGGGTAAGGGAGACCTATTCGGATCCAACCGGATACTATCATCAAACAAACCCATCCTGGCGTTTCCCCCTCGAGACCAAACGAGGAAGTCAACTGAGGAACTCACACAGTTGGCAGTTTTATTTATTCAGTTATCGTTGCAGCAATTACTAGTCAGGTTTAGATAATCATCCTGATAAAATAAGCAGTGGGCACTTTTAGTTAACCATTCCGTTATAGTTGCAACACTTACTAGTCAGATACAATTGACATGAGATAAGCCCGAAAACCCAGCAGTTGTTGATACTTTTATTAAGCCATTCCGTTGTAGTTGCAATACTTACTAGTCAGGTACAATGGTCGCAAGCGACCCTCCAAACAAGCAATTGTGGGCAGTATTAATTAGCCATTCCATTATAGTGAAGCTGATTACTAGTCATTATAAAGTCAAATTTATAGCAAGAAACTTTAGTTATGCTTGTCTATGATCGAGATATCGCTCCAAGTCGTCCATATCCATGGACACGGCTTTTGAAAGTTTTACCCGGGGTGCACCAATAGCAACACACGCTCGATCAACCTCGAAAACCAAATCAAAACCCAACGAGGCTTTCACGACTGAACAATCACAGATTCGAAATATTTGGGCCACCCTTGAGTACACCAAGAACGGTAAGCAAGCTTGAGACGGACTCAAGGTTTGTGGGGCCGGTAACGACAAGCAGATCCCCAAACGGGACGTCGATACCACGTAAACGGGTCACAATTCCTAACAAGACAGGTGCTCCTCGCACAATTTAAATACGAAAGTAGCATGGCATAAGTACAGGATCGTAAATAAAACCTCGAACTAGTTTGTGGCCCCAAGAAATAAGACCAATCAAGCTCGCTCGGGGGTCCCATATACCTCCCGGATGTGGATAGCGATAAATCAAGGAACAGTATCAAGTACTCGGGGTCTTACGGACACAAGTGGGCTCGAAACCAAATGTTATCTATCACCCACCGATGCCTCTGCTTATTCAATTTTAGTTGTTAAACAGGAATTTAAAGTGAACAATAAGTAAAACTAGGATCATCTTCAACATCAACATGCGGCAATACATCAACAACTGTGGCACTGGACGACACGCAACAACACTTGAGCAAGCGACTACGACGCGCAAGTCCAACTATCTACCAAAACAACAGGTAATAGGATGTGTCCAAGGCAATGTGAGGCTGCAGGGAATATCCAGGGAACGGAAACTAGAGCATCGCAACACAGATAGCAATAGATCAACAGGAGGGAATAAATACTATAAAAGTAAGATAGGTAGAAAGGGGGAGGTGCTCGCCTGAAAACATTGTCGAAGGTTCAACCGAAGATCGGGGCGAAGCTCACATCAACTCAACGGCCTTATCCGCGAAGAAGCAAAACACTAGAATAAACACCGGATGCGATATTTAATACACGGCAGAAGATCGGCATGATGCATGTATGATGCATGGCATGGAAAAGGGTGCGATGTAATTAGGTCAAATTAAGCGGAAACGGGGTCCCGACAAATAATTAATAGGTGCATGTTGTTTAATTACCCCGCAATTTAAATGTTGTTTTAACAAGGCAAGATAAGAAACCGGTTCGCTACACAAGTTTAAATGAGGCCAACATGAGACTAGATTTGCCCGCATATGGGCCCCATATTTAATTAGAGGTGAATCGGCATAAGGCCCCCAAACCAATATGACATGCATGCGGAAATGACAATTTATATGCAACAGTTATATAGGTGACATTATAAATTAGGGTTCTCGGGTAAGGGTTCACACATTAGGGGTCTCGACGGTCTTGGGGATCCAGGGTTCGGGGTTGGTCTCAGGGTCCAGGGTTCGACGGGTTCGGTCTCGACGGAACATTCTCGGAAAGGGGTAGATCTTGGTGCATCCGGGGCCTTCGGGTCATGTCGACGGTCATGGCGTTCGGGATGAAGCACTTGTCGGTCTCGTGGCGCGATCGGATTTCCGGTCAGGCGTTCTTGTCGCATGCGATCTTGTCGGGTTCCACGGGTCGAGCTTGCCGTGCGAGGTCTCGTCGGGCTCGCGCCATCACATCGGTCTTGACGTCCGGGATGAAGAACTTGGCGGGTCGAGGTTCGGTTTCCGGTTCCGGTGCCGTGGTCTTGCCTATCTCCCCGGGTTTCGACTCGTGATGGTCTTGTCGGTGCGCTTGCTCGAGGTACTCAGGAAGTTGGAACCTGACAGGTGCACCTTCTCGAAGAGCTTGGGTTCCGATAAAATCGGGGCCTTCGGATCCGTGATGTGGCCTTGGCGATTCCGAAGATCTTGGAGAGGTGGAACTCAACGTTTATCGACGAGCATGGGATCGGTTGGCTCTCCATCTGAGATACGTCTCGCAGCTAGCAGGGGTTGCTGTGGTGCAGCGACCATCGGCGCCAAACTTGGGCAGGCTCGTGCGGTGACGTGGCAGGACAGGGCGAGCTCCGGGTTCTCTGGCAGGTGGCTGCCGCGGGCGGTCCCACGACGAGCTCCGCGGGTCTGCTCGGGGACAGAGGAGGTCGGCGAGGCGAGGCCCACGCGGCAGCGGGGTCCGCAGGGTGCTGAGAGGGCGCGGCGCCGGCGACGTCGGGGCCGGGGCGGCGCAGACACGAGCGCGGAGGCGGCTGCTTGGGGGCGCGACGGAGGAGACCGGAGGTGGCTTCTGGGCGGCGGCGGACGACGGCAGGAGGTAGGAGGCGGTTGCTGGCGCGCCGGAGCGGGTGGAGCGGCGGTCGGCTCGACGCGCTGGCCATGGCAGCGGGACCGGGCGCCGGGAGGAACGGCGGGAGCGGGCACGCTGGGGATTTGGAGGGAGCACGCGGCTGAGGGGCGTGGACGGCGGGCAGTGCGGTGAGGGTGCTGGCGAGGTCGGGCGACGCAGCGCGGACGGGTCGGGAAGCGGGCGGAGCGGGCGGAGCTCAGGGGGGTCGAGGCGGCATCTGCAGAGAAGGGGCTGGGCCGGGCTCGCGAGCTCGGCGAGGCGGGCAGGGTCGCTAGGGAGCGCTGGCGGCGGAGCCCGCTGGGCGAGGGAGCGAGGCGGGCGCTCGGCCGAGCGACGGCGGGCGAGGGCGAGGAACGGAGGCGCGGCAGGCGGCGAGGAGGAACGGCCGGAGGAGCGGGGTTGAGGAGGTTGGGAACGCGAGCGCTGTCGGGAAGCTTGGGGGCGAGCGGACGGCTGATGGCGGCGGTTGGCGGGGCCGAGGGAGGAGGGCTGCGCGGTGCGATCGCCGGCGACGGGCGGACGGGCTGGAGGAGAGGCCCGACGAGGGGAGGCGGGAGGAAGGAGACGGGGGTGGGGGAGAGAGAGGAGAGGAGGGCGTGGCACGCGCAGGCGTGGGGACAGGTGGGGTCCATTGGGCGGGGCCACGGGCAACGTGGGTGGTGAGGTGGCGTGTGTGCGTAAAGTGTGTGTGTGGGTTGGTGGGGCTGAGAGGAGTGGGTGTGGCCACGTCGTCACTGGATTGGTGGGGGATGGGGTGATCGATGTGGCGCCCGTGATTGGAGGGGTGAGGTGGCCGGGTGTGGGTAGTTTTGGTAGCTGTAGGAATAAGGGTGGGACTGGTTGGACCGTTTTAAAATTTCTGCTCGTTTCGTCGATCCCTCGATTGCCTCCGCCAAAATAATTTAATATTTTTATTTGGTTACAACGAACTTTGTAGATAGTTTTGGACAAACAAAATATCCGGCAACATCCGGGGTTTTGCGTTTGAATAAAGAGGGGGCGTTTTAGAAAACAAAACGGGCTTTGCGAAAATAGTTTTGGCAACCAATGCATGATGATGACGATGCAATGCACAAATTCAACGTGATTTTCTAGTAGTGGTTTTGCGGGATGCCACAATTCGACACCACTAACAAAGGATCTCGCCCTCGAGATCCGCCTCATGGTACCGGAAGGAAGGTCGGCGGTCTGATACCTCGCGCTTCGTGCAGATCCTCGCGACACCACTAACAAGAGGTCGTTGTCCGTGATCGTCGAGAGAACACTCCGGGGACAAAAGGTCACAGGTAGAGGCATCAACAAATAAAGCCACCTCTAACTTCGATGGAAAGAGGGAACCGATGCATTCTCATCCACTTCAATGTACAAAAGCGAATAGAAGGGGTAGTCGGCATGGGGGCCAATCCATCACGCACCCAAACTATTACTCTGCACAATCAGTAGATAAGCGTGCAACCATTCTCGGAATCAGACTGAAGATCTCGACAAGCGAGGTTCGGAACAAAGGAGTGATGCGGAATCTGCATCGGATCTGGCGTAGAGGATGTTGTCGTCGCGTCGGAAAACACCGGATAGCACAAACAAGGAACAGAGAATGGTACCACTACAGGCGGATTCCTCAGGCAGCATGAAGACCAGATGTAGCAACACCGTTATCGAAGAAGGAAGCGAAACCCTAAAGGTACGACGGAGACCCAACCACGAGAATTCCTGGACTCGAAGAAAGGGACGAGAGCGGATTCAAAACGCGTAGGGGTAAGAGGGAACAACAGAGGGGTAAGGAGTAAAATCAGACCTAATCAGAACTATCCAACCGATTTTGCAAAAATAGTTTTGACACTCTACTTCGGCCGTTAGCTGGGTTATCCTACAGGCTGGACTTGTGGGGTATCGTAACTGCTGAGCTCTGATACCACTCTGTAACACCCTCAGAATCGGACCTATGCAAGTTTGAGCAAAATTCTCCAAACCCGCATAGAAACGATTCAAAGGTGCCCACCAGGCACTTTCGTGCGGGTGGAAACGAAGTAATAACATTACACAACAGTCCTCGATGGGACCCACAGAGATATATATAACGACTCAAAGAGTCAAGAATACGATATAATATACAAAGATCCAAATCACCTTGAAAATGATAGAGCGTCCAGCTACGGACAAGATGCAAATGGGGCTAAGAGCCCCTAGAATAACCAATGGCGTCCATAACCCTGCCGGGCCAAGCGGAAGGGTAACCACCTAACGACGTCGATCTCAAACCTGCTTAAACAAAAGGGGTGCCGACAAAGGGCAAAGGAAAAAGAAGGAGCGTCAGTACTGAGGACAGTACACGGCGAGGCTAGAATTCGGCGGTCCTCGCCTACATAGGTATGGTGGACTGAAGCGGCAGCATGCACTAAACAACCTACAGAGACTCGATACAACTGGCGGTTATTAGAGAGGGGTAAGGGAGACCTATTCGGATCCAACCGGATACTATCATCAAACAAACCCATCCTGGCGTTTCCCCCTCGAGACCAAACGAGGAAGTCAACCGAGGAACTCACACAGTTGGCAGTTTTATTTATTCAGTTATCGTTGCAGCAATTACTAGTCAGGTTTAGATAATCATCCTGATAAAATAAGCAGTGGGCACTTTTAGTTAACCATTCCGTTATAGTTGCAACACTTACTAGTCAGATACAATTGACATGAGATAAGCCCGAAAACCCAGCAGTTGTTGATACTTTTATTAAGCCATTCCGTTGTAGTTGCAATACTTACTAGTCAGGTACAATGGTCGCAAGCGACCCTCCAAACAAGCAATTGTGGGCAGTATTAATTAGCCATTCCATTATAGTGAAGCTGATTACTAGTCATTATAAAGTCAAATTTATAGCAGTAAACTTTAGTTATGCTTGTCTATGATCGAGATCGTGCTCCAAGTCGTCCATATCCATGGACACGGCTTTCGTAAAGTTTTACCCGGGGTGCACCAATAGCAACACACGCTCGATCAACCTCGGAAAAACCAAATCAAAACCCAACGAGGCTTTCACGGTGAACAATCACATGATTCAGAAATATTTCAGGCCACCCTTGGAGTACACCATAGCAAGTAAGCAAGCTTGAGACGGACTCAAGGTTTGTGGGGCGGTAAGATGACAGATCCCCAAACGGGGATTCGATACCACGTAAACGGGTCACAATTCCTAAAGATCTGAGGTGCTCCTCGCACAATTTAAATACAGAAAGTAGCATGGCATAAGTACAGGATCGTAAATAAAACCTCGAACTAGTTTGTGGCCCCAAGAAATAAGACTGAATCAAGCTCTGGCTCAGGGGGGTCCCATATACCTCCTAGATGTGGATAGCGCGATAAATCAAGGAACAGGTATCAAGTACTCGGGGTCTTACGGGACACAAGTGGGCGTTCGGAAACCAAATGTTATCTATCACCCACCGATGCCTCTGCTTATTCAATTTTAGTTGTTAAACAGGAATTTAAAGTGAACAATAAGTAAAACTAGGATCATCTTCAACATCAACATGCGGCAATACATCAACAACTGTGGCACTGGACGACACGCAACAACACTTGAGCAAGCGACTACGACGCGCAAGTCCAACTATCTACCAAAACAACAGGTAATAGGATGTGTCCAAGGCAATGTGAGGCTGCAGGGAATATCCAGGGAACGGAAACTAGAGCATCGCAACACAGATAGCAATAGATCAACAGGAGGGAATAAATACTATAAAAGTAAGATAGGTAGAAAGGGGGAGGTGCTCGCCTGAAAACATTGTCGAAGGTTCAACCGAAGATCGGGGCGAAGCTCACATCAACTCAACGGCCTTATCCGCGAAGAAGCAAAACACTAGAATAAACACCGAATGCGATATTTAATACACGGCAGAAGATCGGCATGATGCATGTATGATGCATGGCATGGCAAAGGGTGCGATGTAATTAGGTCAAATTAAGCGGAAACGGGGTCCCGACAAATAATTAATAGGTGCATGTTGTTTAATTACCCCGCAATTTAAATGTTGTTTTAACAAGGCAAGATAAGATACCGGTTCGCTACACAAGTTTAAATGAGGCCAACATGAGACTAGATTTGCCCGCATATGGGCCCCATATTTAATTAGAGGTGAATCAGCATAAGGCCCCCAAACCAATATGACATGCATGCGGAAATGACAATTTATATGCAACAGTTATATAGGTGACATTATAAATTAGGGTTCTCGGGTAAGGGTTCACATTAGGGGTCTCGGCGGTCTTGGGGATCCAGGTTCGGGTTGGTCTCGTGGTCCGAGTTCGACGGGTTCGGTCTCGACGGAACATTCTCGGAAAGGGGTAGATCTTGGTGCATCCGGGGCCTTCGGGTCATGTCGACGGTCATGGCGTTCGGGATGAAGCACTTGTCGGTCTCGTGGCGAGCGCATCGGATTTCCCGGTCGGGGCGTTCTTGTCGCATGCAGATCTTGTCGGGTTCCACGGGGTCGAGCTTGCCGTTGCGAGGGTCTCGTCGGGCTCGCGCCATCACATCGGTCTTGACGTCCGGGATGAAGAACTTGGCGGGTCGAGGTTCGGTTTCCGGTTCCGGTGCCGTGGTCTTGCCTATCCCCCCGGTTTCGACTCGTGACGGTCTTGTCGGCGCGCTTGCTCGAGGTACTCAGGAAGTTGGAGCCTGACAGGTGCACCTTCTCGAAGAGCTTGGTTCATAAAATCGGGGCCTTCGGATCCGTGATGTGGCCTTGGCGATTCCGAAGATCTTGGAGAGGTGGAACTCAACGTTTATCGACGAGCATGGGATCGGTTGGCTCTCCATCGAGATCGTCTCGCAGCTAGCGAGTTCTTTGTGGTGCGACCATCGGCGTAAACTTGGGCAGCTCGTGCGGTGGCGTGGCGGGGCGAAGCGAGATCCGGGTTCTCTGGCAGGTGGCTGCCGGCGGTCCCACGAGCTCCGGGTCCTTTCGGGGACGAAGGAGGTCGGCGAGGCCTGTGGCAGCGGGTCCGCAGTCTTGAGAGAAGCCTTGGCCCGGCGGCCGGGCGCGGCCGAACGCTGGCTGCAGGCGCTTGGGCGCGACGGAGAGACGGAGGTGGCTTCAAGGCGGCGGCGGCAGCAGAGGTAGGAGGCGGTTGCAGCGCGCCGGCCGAGGTGGAGCGGCTCGGCTTCTGCCGCCAGGCGGAGCGACAGCGGCCTTCGAGGAAACGGCCAGGGAGCTGCAACGAGGGCAGTGGAGGGAGCACGCGCCTGAGGCGGGCGTGGTGTGGCAGTCTGTGGCGGGCGAGTCAGGCGCCTGCGGCGGACGGGTCGGGAAGCGGCGGCCAGCGGAGCTCGGGAGGCGGGCCAGCGTCTGCAGAGGAGAAGAGCGCCGGCTCGCGAGCTTCAGCGGGCAGTGTCGCATGAGGCGCGTGGCGGAGCCCGCGGTCGGCGAGGAGCTCGGGCGGCTCGGGCCGAGCGATAAGCGGCGAGAGCGGAGGATGGCGCGTGGCGGCGAGAACGGCAGGACAGGCGAGGTTGGAGGAGGTTGAAACGCGAGCCTTGCGTCGGGAAGCTTATGGCGGCGAGACGGCTGATGGCGGTTGGCGGGCCGAGGAGGAGGCTGCTGTGCGATCGCCGGCGACGGGCGGACGGGCTGGAGGAGAGGCCCGACGAGGGGAGGCGGGAGGAAGGAGACGGGGTGGGGGAGAGAGAGGAGAGAGGAGGGAGCGTGGGCACGCGCGGGCGTGGGGGACAGGTGGGGTCCGCTGGCTGGCGGGGCCACGGGGCAGGGCGCGTGGGTGGTGAGGCTGGCGGTTCGTGTGTGCGTGTGTGCTAGTGTGTGTGTGGGTTGGTGGGGCTGGTGAGCTGAGAGGGAGTGGGTGTGGCCACGTGTCAGCGCTGGATTGGTGGGGGGATGGGGGTGACTGATGTGGCGCTCCAGGATTGGAGGGGGTGAGGTGGCCAGGGGGTGTGGGTAGTTTTCTGGGTAGCTGTAGGAATAAGGGGTGGGACTGGTTGGACCGTTTTTAAAATTCTGGGGCGGTCGTTCGGATCGATCGGCCCGTTCGACTGCTCCGGCCAAAATAATTTAATATTTTTATTTGGTTACAACGAACTTTGTAGACAGTTTTGGACAAACAAAATATCCGGCAACATCCGGGGTTTTGCGTTTGAATAAAGCGGGGGCGTTTTAGAAAACAAAACGGGCTTTGCGAAAATAGTTTTGGCAACCAATGCATGATGATGACGATGCAATGCACAAATTCAACGCGATTTTCTAGTAGTGGTTTTGCGGGATGCCACAGGCTAGGCCGACCCGGCGCGAGCTTAAGGGCATCAAGTGTGCGGCGCCAGCCACCACGGCGCGGCACAGGTGGGTGCGGCGCCACCCCGCCTGGCGCCGCATTTAAGGTGCTGGGGCCCGCGGAGCCAGCGTGGCAGGGTGTGTCGCGCCAGCCCGAGAGGCGTGCGGCGCCAGGCTCGGCGGCGCTGCACAAGCGAGCCAGCGTGATAACTGTGCGGCGCCTGGCCCCAGCCGGCCAGCGTGGCAGGCCTGCGGCGCCGTCGAGCTAGCGCTGCACAGGAGGCTGCGGCGCCACGCGGGCGGGAGCGGCAGAAAAGGGTTATTCCGTTTGAATTTGTTTTCAAATAGAATTAATCTTTGAATTTCTTACGACTTTAGGTTATTTTTATTTAATTTCTGTTCCTAGCGGCGCGACAAGACTAAGAAGGATGCATGCATGATATTTCGTCATCCTGGTTAGCCGCGCAGACACCTCTCTCTGTGTGCCCATCACCGCGCCGCGCGGCCGGGACTATCACGTCACGTCTTCAGCCTCTCACAAGTCACACCTCGCCAAAAGACGTAGGGTAACAGCCTCTCACGAGTCACACCTGCCAGTGTGGGTCAAATTCAAATTTAATCACTCTACTACACGTAGTACATGTAGCTGGGCAAAGAGTAGTACTTTCTTTTTCTTCGAGAAATTTAACCGATCTATTAAAATATAAAGAGACCCAAGAGTAATACTCTTTCCAACCCATATTAGTTCTCAAATTTTTCTATTCATATGTATCTAATTAAGTATCTAGTCTAGATGCATTCGTATCTAGACAAACTTGAGTTAACTAATATCGGTCGAAGAGAGTAGTAATAATTAAAAATAGGTCAATGAACCACCTAGCGAAAAATACAATCACTCTCACGAGCCAACAGCGCGCTGGTGTTCTCGTTGCTCCATCACCGGAGTCGGGCAAAACTTGTCGTATTACAGCTTGTTATAACAGACATAGGGGAAGTCATCGAGTTAAGACCACGAAGGTTCAGCGCACGAGAGTAACAACCATCATCAATGATGACAAATGTATAACGAAACAAACTGACCTAAAACCACACCAACGAACATGAAAAATGATCTGATACCTGGAGATCTGTCGGACACACGGCTCCACGCGCCCACTAATGACGCTAGATATACCACCGGAGCGGGGATAGATTTGGGAGGACATTATTCTGACATCAAGATGTAGTTGTCGTCTCAACGTCTCCAAGAAGACACTGAAAAACGGGCTAAACAAAAGAATCGAAAACCTCCTGTCAGCGAGAGGTTGTGGTTTGCCACACCTCCAAGATCCCGAGGACACTAGAGATGGCGCATATCGGCAGCGTCGGCGATGAGAGGGACGGAATCCTAGATGTGTCGGGGGATAACCCCTGGTAGGGTCATAAGGGGTAAAAACATTGCCCAGCTTGGCGTATGCCGAGTCAAAGAAACCTCTGGCTGGGTATCAACGGTCGGGTGTGAAGTCTAGGCGTGGCCGACATAGAAACTATGTCGGCCCACGCAGGACAAATTTGTTTACCTTGCAGGAGACAACGAGTCGGGACTCACAAGGGAAGGCCGAGTCAGAAAGGACGCGTGACAGCTTTCCGAGTGAGATTCAGAATGGACCATGGTAAAGCATGGTTAAAAGAGAAGGGCGACGCCGGGTGACACAAAAGGAGCCGAGTGATACCCAAAGCAAGGGCTGGCGTACAAAGTCATAGTAAGACGCCAAAAGAGCTGGAGGCTATGTACGAGAAGACTGTTAGATGTATGACTTTGTGGACTGGGTCAAGGGCTCAGGGTGAGCCCATGACCCGGTCCGCACAGTAAGGACCAAGATCCAAACAGTAACCCTAGGACCCAAATGGATGTATCCTAGCTGTCCCTCGCCTATATAAGGAGGGGCATAGTACGGTGATCCAACATACCACTGCATGATGTAGTATACTATAGTCGTTGACATAACACCAATAAAATACCGTTCACTAGTATTACATCTCTCAGAATGGCACAACAGAAACACAGCGGGACCAATACATGGCTTGAAGGTTACAACTCCCTTTACATAAGATCCAGAGAATACTCTAAGTTAAAAAGAGAGAAAGAACTTCTTACGGAGAATAATCAAAGATAAACAACGGAAGAACGATTATACTATTAAGTCTAATATTCCGACTAAGAGGTTGGCATTGCTGCTATTGCAACGCACTACAGAAATAGGTTCTTTGGCTAGAGATAATATTCCTATCTAACCAGTAGCTTTCGTATTCACTTGGGATTGAGGTATATGCTGACTTCCTTGTCTTCATTGAAGAACTTTAGCTGGTCTTGATAAGTCCTGGAGCATTTCTTGGTGTAGACATCATTCTAATGGCTTCAGAATCTAGCAAGGGTTAAGAAGATTCTTTGAGTACGAGCGTACTCAGCAAATTTACTAGAAAAGGAGTGTTTGATGCACTATAACTACAGCCACAGACCGTAGGTCGTAGGAAATGCAAGTTTTTATAAACATTTCTTTAAAGGTTGCTTTTATTTTGAAAAGCTATGTCCGTCAGCCTTCACGGGTTTACCAGAACCTTCATGGGGTTCCTTTCCCGCCGTGTTCGCAGCTCCTTCCCGGAACAGGGAGTAACAAGTTACAGTTCTTACACTATGCAGATGTGCGTTACTTTACCCATGAGAGATCAACTCTTTGTTGCACAACTAGGTAGCTTATTCCCGTCCACAATTCCATGATGTGGGGCCCAGAAGATGATCCAAGCCAATCACTGCCCCCTTCGCGACCCCGCATGCCTCCTTGGTGTACACCATGCCCACATAAAGAATTACAACAATGGTTTGTACAAACCGTTAGATGTCAGAACTATCGTGGGACGTTGAGAGTTCCCACCCATATGCTGCATATCCTCTACGAATTACCAATTAATATGCATGCTACGAGGATAACAACCATGACCTGCACATCTGGCTTCATGCGAGAGGAAGAAGATACAGCTGACTTCTCCGTCCCATTCCAAATCTCATGGTCAACGCGTAATATACGGCGCAAGAATCACTGGCGACATTGGTGGTTAAGTCCTAGGTGATATAGTTCTGAATAGTGGTACCCCAACTGTCAGATTTAATAGATTAGCTGATCACCCTGGATCAATAATCAATAGTCCTTATTATTATTGGAAAATAGTGTTTTCTGACCTTTTTCAAATGCAGGTGAAGACAACACTGGATTTGTAAAATACTTTACAAAACATAAACAAAGGACATGAGCAAGTGTGAACTTGCCTTTTGTGATTGCAAGATTATGCACTCACGGTCTTCAAGTCAGTATAAGATCCAAAAATCTGAAATCAGCATCATTGGTCCGATAAGGACTAAAGTTTAAAGAAGCAATATGCTTTTATGCATAAGTAGTGTGATGCACGTTCTAAGCGTAAATCCCGGAAATAACGTTGTCCTAAGGTTTAGATTTCGAAAGTGGTTACTTTGGAATGTGTGGTCCTTTTGGATAAATTTTATAGTTGTATTTTTATTCGAGTTTATGAGTGGTTGGAGTCAACACATATGTAGGAATAAAATATACATTCTTATGACATACTAGTTAGGATTACTTATACAAGGTTTCTTATTTTAAGTGGTAAAAAGGATAACCTTCGAAGAAAAGGTTTCTTTTCTAAGGTCTAAACAACCTTGTGGTTAGTTAGTGATGGTTGATGTTATTTGTTTTAATCAAATGGCTTGAGTTTATGGTGCTTTATAGATTAACTACTTCAGACCAAAGTTAACTATAAAACATGTAGTCATGCGTATGGTATTATATTTGGACTCTTGGAGACTAAATTTAACTTTAAAATATAGATAGTTTTTGAAAGTATGATACTTACACCTTGGTATCTTGTATATCTGAAATGTTTTCTTTAAGAATGTTTGTTCCGTTACATGAGATAATGGTTTCTTAATTCTATGATAGAGTAGTATCATTTATCTTTTATAGATAAGTGAGTAGAGTTTATAATTCTAGATATATTTTCATTTAACTACCCTTGAACTTTCTATAGTGTTATGGTAATTGTTAAAATTTGATAATTTAAAGTTAATGGAAAGGATCTGATTTATTCACAAGATGTTCTTTGAGGTTTTTATCATGAATTGGAATCCTTTAAGAATATAATCTTCACTTAGAGTTGAAGACAGTTTAATATAAAGATGTTTATAATATTTTTAAACCATTAGAGTGTCATTTCATTAATATTTAAGATTTGTACTATATATTAAACTTATTTTACTAATTTTAAAGATATTAATAAATGTTATTTATCCTTCTATGAATTATTAATGAAGTGACTAGGTTTAAATTTGAGTTATTAAAATATTTGAATTTTTATGTAATTCAAAGTATAATATGAGATTTTTATCATGTATATATTATTTTTTATGCTCATTTTGGTATATTTATTTTTGTGATTAATAAACAATAAGTTTTGATTTTTATTATTACTTTATAATTACTTAATAAATAATAAATATTTAATTAAGTGAAATAATAATACATGATTATATTTTTAATTAGAATTCTTATTTTTCCAATATTTTTGGTATTTTACTTATATTATAAACATTTATCATTATAGGAATATGAATTATTAAAGTTTTATTACTAAATATTTATTTAGTATTTTCATAAATACTATAATATTAATAAATAATAAAAGTGATTTTTATTTATTTTTATCATCTTTCAATAATTTTGTAAAATTCCATAAGGAATATATAAATTACAAAATTCTTATAAAAATTTAAATGTCCAAAATTTGATATTTTATTTTCTTTGGATAGAGTGGATTATTGTGAATCCAAAAATATTTTATTTATAATTTTTTTTGGACTTTTATTTTATTTCTATAATTGTATTTAGGTCAGGGGCATTTTAGTCTTTTCTAATTGATCAAAAGATTTATTAAATAACTTGGGCTGGCCCCTTGGGCTTATTGGGTCAAGGTGTCCCAATAGGGCAGGGTAAAAAAACCACCCCAAAGAGTTTTGGCCCACCATCCCACTCTGCCTCCTTCTCTCCCTCGACCTTATCCTCTCCTCCTCTGGCTTGACTCCGTGGTCGGCGATGCCGCTACCGTCGATTCCTGCCGCCGTTGGCCGTTCTGGCCACCGCCGTGATGCGAGTTGGGGTTGTCGACGACGCTCGTTCGTGCTATCCACTTGGATTTGACTCTGGGGCTTCCCCGTGGTTAGGTCCACCCCATTCTCGGACCCTAGGGTTCAGAGAAGATGTTTTCGCCGCCGCCGCGATCCCGCCTGCGGTGGTGTGTTGGCTCGTCTTGTGCGGCCTTGTTGTGGCAGGTGCAGTTGTAGCGCCCTCCGGTGCTCCCCTGCGTCATTGGTTCGTCGGCCCCTCTGCTTCCCTCTTCGATTCATCAGCGAGGACCTCGGTAAGTTATCGTGGTGGTGTTTGTCCCTGCTACTGCCATGATTCTTTCCGTGTGTATTTAGTGGCTTTCATGCCGAGTGACTATGTGCTGGTTGAGTTCATCTCTGGATTAGGGTTCTTACTCTGATCTAGGATTTATAACCCCATGTTGATCATATTTATGATGCTTTAGATCTAGTGTTGATCATATTTGATCATGGAAAAGGATTGTCTGCTGTGGTTAATGATTGATAGTGGCTTTGATGATGTTAATTGCCTGTCAGATTTATTCTAGTGGTAATCCACCATGATCCATGCTAGTGTTCAGTGAAATCCTTGATTGGATTATAGTGTTGATCTGAGATTTTACTCTACTGCCAGATTGCTTATGCTGACAGTAGTCTCCCTCTCAGCAGTTGCTTACTACAATTATAATGTGGGATTATTTGAGATTATACATTCTGAATCAAATCATTACATGTAATGATCTTCTGTGGATGTATAGATTCATTTAAATGTTGATTTCTGGCACTTGGTTTTAGGAAAATGATATGTAGTGTTTGTCCCTTTTATGTGTGGATTCTAAACAGAGATTGGTTTTAGTTCATTAAGAACTTGTCCTTGTGATACCATTGTATTCTAGCACACAAGTGATTGGGTTTTTATTTCTGGGCTTAGCTTGATTATGCTGGTGATTAATACTGACAAGCTGACATGAAAACTTGTATTAACTTTCCTGCCTATGATGTTGGTCTGAGGCTTTTGGTTTTATTTCCTAGTTAGTTGAATATTAGATTGTTTGAATCTTGCAAGAGTATAGGTGCTAATATCTCTGAGATGTGCCCTGATCTTGATAAGATCAAATGAAAATGATCTAAGTTGCAAAGTAACACTGAACCCAGTGATGCTGGTCTGAGGGTTTAGTGTTTGTGGTTGAGATAGATTTCTTATCCTTATACTTAAAATCTCTAGGATAGATTCACCCCTCTTGGGTGCTTATTGAGAGATTATTGCATAAAGCAACACATGCCTTTGTTTAGACTTTCTGATGAAAGCATGTGATGGTTTTATGAGACTCACCACAAGATTTGATGTTGGTGTGGTATATTGATGATGATCCTGATCTTGTTCTTGGTCTTGATCTTGATCTGCTTTTGCTGGCTCCTAAGCTTGCTCTTGAGCTTGCCTGCTCCTCCTAGCTTCTGGCTTGACCTTACTGTCCACCAGATCTATTCCCCTCCTTATGTCACCATCTTGTGATGTTTGGGTTGATCTGGGTTGTTGAGTTTGGTTGCTGTTCTTGGTTTAGCTGCTGTTCATCCTGGTTGTGCTGGTGTATTGTGTAGTGGAGAGATGCACTGAGGTGCTCCTCCACGGCTGGGCTGTGGTTTTGTGATAATGGATATGCTTGTGAGGTCGACAGCACACCCCTTTGCATG
The DNA here is from genome assembly GCA_030063025.1 of Avena longiglumis. Classification (NCBI taxonomy): domain Eukaryota; kingdom Viridiplantae; phylum Streptophyta; class Magnoliopsida; order Poales; family Poaceae; genus Avena; species Avena longiglumis. The sequence continues at coordinate 507,911,871 of CP125976.1, read as the reverse complement.
CTTGTGTGTGTGCAGCTTGTGTGTCTGCTATGCACATGTGGATAAGTTCAGAAAGTTTGAACTTACTATTACCAAACTACTTTTACCTGGCTGGTGAATTGGTCCCTTTTGGCTGTCATTTGAATTCTGGGTTTGAATTTATGAAGGATGAAATCTTTCAGATTGGTGAAACTTTCCCCTTTTACCACATTTCTCAATGATGAGATTGTCAAGTGCACCTCACTGACATATCTGAGAGAAATATACTAACACTGATCCTATTTTGTTTTCTATTTAATCTTTGTTTTGCAGGTACAAAGATAAAAATGAAGATTTAGTATAGTTTTAGATATAGGATAGTTAGTGAATATACAAATGTAGTTTTCTTATTCTTTTGTAATTTTTCTTTTATAATTCTTGTAATATTTATTTGGTTCATTTGTAATAAAGTTTATATATTTATTAATAAAGGATATTCCTATTATTTACTCTTGTGTAAATTGTGAAGTTTGGAATAACTTCAGTAAGTTCATTCTTTGTATCTTGTTTATGTATATGAAATGAATTTCATATACAATATTGTTTTTAGATAAGATTTAGGTTATAATACTTTTCTCTTAATTAATTTAAGATTCAGATCTTATATCAAAATATTTTAAATTATAAAACACTTAAGTTTTAGAATCCAAACTCATTTCAAAACACACATAATTCCTTTAAGATCATATCAAAGTTTACAGCAATCCTCCTTTAAGACTAAACCTATTCTCAAGGTAAGAAAGAAACATTGATCTCTCAAGGTTTTTATTTGGCGAAAATTTTACCCACATTTTCACAAATGAATGATGCAACAATTCATATTCCTAAATCTACCCTTCGATAGATCCTATATACTGGGATGTTACACATAGCTAGGGTTTAAGGAGGTTGGACCAAGTAGGAAACTAGTGCCCTGAGGCTATGCTCAAACAGCTCTAGGAGAACTTGTAAACTTCTTGGATCAATAAAAATCCAAAGTGTGGAGAGTTCATCTTGTTCTTCGTGTGCGGCTAGACCGTGCAATCCCTCCCTGGTTATCACAAGCGTTCATTCGGCCCCCAACTTAAGCCTACTCATGACATCTGTCGTGACACCACCACAACACTTGGCGCCCACCGTGGGGCAGAAGCAGGCGCTTGCTAGAGTTTTCATCCGGAGGGGCAACATCATCGCCAAGACGGGCGAACGCGTCTATTCCGGCCTCATCCAGAGGTTCGGGGCACTCAACTTTGTCAGCGACAACGCGGGCTGCATCGGGACCAAGCCGTTCCCAAGGGGAGATCGCTTCATCAAGTTCGGCGAGCACCAGGTCTACGTCGCGGTGCACGTGGAGCGCGCGTACCCAGAGCGCGTCATCCTAGCGCCGGATCCACCTGCGGTTCACGCCGCCGGAAAGCTTCATTAGCTCGTCTCCATCGAGGTAATGATGATAGCTCCAAACCCATCGCATCCCCCGGCTCCTCCAGTATCTCCTGCAGTGAATGAGAATGAGGGATAAAACCCAGAAGGGACGCCAAGGGCAACGAGAACAACAAAAGCACCGCTGGAGAAGCCAGAGAACATAGCTAGGAGTAAGAGAGCCAAAGAGTTGCATGAAGCGATAGAAAATCTAGCATAGCCAGTAGCGCCAGCAGCTGATCCGGCGCGTGTGCAGGCCGAGTTAGAGGAGACCAGGAAAAAAATTCTGGAGAAGGCAAAGGAGTTAGCACAGATGCAGCAGGATATGGATATCACGATCCGAGAATATAACTCGGCAAATCGAGTCAATGGTGCTAATACTCGGCTTGATGCAACAAGGTTGAGAGGAAGAAAACAACAACAAAACAACCATGCGGCCAACATACAACACTGCAGCAGAAAATTTGAGAGCCGTAGAGGAAGCAATGGCTGAGCTACCCCATCTGAAGGGTAAAGCAAAGAAAATGAAGTGTACTACAAGGCAAATCCGGGTGTAGCTGGAAGGTCGCAGCTGGTTCAGTCGGCAACCCCAATCCCGGCGAGATCAGCAAGCCATACAGCCTCCTCACCAGGAGCGGCACCGAGACAGAGAAAAGAAAGAGTGTAGATTCAGGAAGGAACAAGCAGATGGTTGCTTATGACCCGGCAATGAACCAAGCAAACCCGACCCATGCGCAGGGAACAAGAAGAAATGTCGCTCAGGGAAATGAGAACCAAGAAAATGCAGGCCAAGAAAGGCAAGTGGGACAAAGAAATGACAATGGGGGGCAAAACTTTGCACCTCATCCTAGGCGTGGAACTCACTCGGCGGAAGGAGGAAACCCAGCTCTGAATCCTCCGCTAGCCCAACCCGAAAGGAGACAGCAAAGCGCGGGAAAAGTAGTGCAACAACCTGCAGACCCGAACGCCAACTGATACAATGATGGTTACTCGGCAATGGTTAATGATGGGTATGAATTGCCGGATCACGTCTATAAAGCAATGGGAGCAAGACTCGGAGGCAGAATTATCCAGCCGGATGATGCAAGGCTAAAGCTCGACCGGATAAAGATGGCAGAACTAATCGAATCGCAAGGTCCACAGGGTCCACCATGTTTTGTCCCAAGGATCATGAAAGAGTCGCCAGTACCAAACTTCCAGCTAGCCAGAGGAACAAAAACCTATGATGGAATCACAAATCCAGAAGACTGGCTCATAGATTATGGAACTACAGTAAAAATCGTGCAGGGAAATCTGAGATGGCAGTACGGTATGTCTCGCAAATGTTAGAAGTGTTGGAGATATGCCCAAGAGGCAATAATAAAGTGGTTATTATCATATCTTCACACTTATGATAAATGTTTACATACCATGCTATAATTGTATTAACCGGAAACATTAATACTTGTGTGATTTGTAAACTAAAATAAGAGTCCCTAGTATAGCCTCTTGTTAAACTAGCTTGTTGGTTAATATATGATCATGGTTTCCTGATCATGAACATAGAGATGTTATTAACAACAGGATCATATCATTAGGAGAATGATGTGATGGACATACTCCTATAGATAAGCGTAGCATAAAGATCAAGTCATTTCAATAGTTCAATTGCTATATGCTTTCTGATACATAGTAACCTAATTCCTTCGACCATGAGATCATGCATATCACCTTTACCGGATGGATGCTTTGATGACATCAAACACCACACCGTAACTGGGTGGCTATAAAAGTGGCATTGAGTGTTCGGAAAGTATTGGTTGAAACACATGGATCAAGAGTGGGATTTGTCCATCCTCATGACGGATAGATATACTGGGCCCTCTCGGTGGAATGTCATCCAATTAGCTTGCAAGCATGTGACTTGGTCACAAGGGATCACATATCACGGAACGAGAAAAGAGTACTTATCGAATGAGGTTGAACTAGGTATGCAGAGATACCGACGATCATAACCTCGGATAAGTAACATATCGTGAGACAAAGGGAAATTGGTATCGTATGTAAGTGGTTCATTCGATCGCAAAGTAATCGTGAGAAATATGTGGGAGCCATATGAATTTCCAGATTCCTCTATTGGTTATTGTTCGAGAAGTGTCTCGATCATGTCCGCATAATTCACGAACCGTAGGGAGACACACTTAAGGATTCACGTTGTTTTGAGTAGTTATGGTATTATGAGAAAGAGACCGAATGTTGTTCGAGTCTCGGATGGGATCCGGATATCACGAGGTGATCCGGAATGGTCCGAGAATAAGATTCATATAAGGAAAGTCCTGCTTTGAGTTCGGGAATGATTCCTGTTTTCATCGGAATGTTCTAGAAGGTTCCGGATTGTCCCAAGACCGGGGAAGGGTACATGAATGTGTCATTACTCATTGAATGATTGCATCATGTACTAAGTGTTATTGCTGTCCCAAATAAAGGATTAAATTGAATCCTAAAGCAGAAAAGTCAAATGTCCAGTTTGAAAGTCAAACCGCCAAAACAAGAAACTGGGGAAACAAGCAAGAGGAGTTGAATCAACTGGAGGAGGTAGGACTCCTCCAGCCAGCCGAGTTGGGAGGGACTCCTCCTCAAGGCCATGACCCCCCTCCCATAAAAGGAGGGGCAGGGCTCCTCCAATTGACACATAACTTTCTACCTCTAATCTCCGGTTTAGAGCCGCTTTGGTTTAGAGCTTCTAATTGCTTTAGCCAACGGTTTAGAGCCTTCTAATTGGTTTAGAGCCTTCTAATTGGTGTGTCTAATTACTAGACCACTAATAGCCTCTCTCATAAGCTCCACCATACCGCACCGGCTTAAGCCTGATCTCCTCTACTTCCAATCACGAGGAGAGTGCTACAACCTCCGCTGGAACAAGGGAGAGGAAGGTCTTCGTCACCGAACGTGTGACCGATCAAGGAGCGCTGCCGAACGTGGCGGAAGGATCGCTTACGCGATCTTGAGATCGGAAGTGTAACTACATCACCCACGAGAATCGCTCTCGTTAACCACTTTGGAATCTTCGAGGGTGAGTTCTCTATCGACTGCTACAATCTAGTAGATAGATCTTGGCTTGTTTGTTTGTATGCGATAGAAATTTTTGTTTTCCATGCTACGAACCCCTGTATCGAGCCGTGTCTATATGTAGATCTGTTGCAGTAGAACACAATGGTCATTGTGGCGTTGATGCTTTTATTGTAGATTGCTTTTGTGTACTTTGCATCTTGCGGTATGTTGGGATGAAGGCTAACCTTACATGACATCGCTCATGAGACTTGCTCCACGCTGACATGCAACTTGTATTGCATAAGTGGCTTTATGGTGCATGTTTCTCCTAGCATAGTTAAGATCCAATTTACAACGGGTAATCAACAATGCTAGTATCAATGTTGTGGTTCTTGTTCGTAAGTTAGAACGACACTTATTAACAGCCCCAAGCCACGTAAAACATGCAAAGAAAGTAGAGGCGTCTAACTTTGTTTTGCAGGGGTGTGCTGTGATGTGATATGGCCATGATTGTGATTATATATGATGTATGCAATGTTCCTTATTGTAAGTTGGCAACCGGCAGGAGCCATATGGTTGTCTTTAATTTATGTTAAGACCCGCGTGTCTATTCAAAGTAGTTGTAATAGTTGAAGCCGGTGGACGACAACCATGGAGTAGCGTCATTGACCTTGATGCAATGCCGGTGATGATGGAGATCATGTTCGTGCTGGAAGATGGAGATCGGAAGCACAAAGAAGAAAGGCCATATCATATCACATATTATGAATTGCATGTGATGTTAATCCTTTATGCATCTTGTATTGCTTAGTAGACGGCGTAGCATTATAAGATGATCCTCATGCACATGAATTTCAAGTCTTAAAGTGTTCACCCTTAGTTAGCACCGCTAAAGCTTGTTGTTTCAAACACCACGTGATGATCGGGTGCTAGATTCGCAAGTGTATACAACGTGAGCAAGCCAGATTTGCTCATGCGTAAACTAAGGTTTGATCTTGAGCCTAGCATGTACATACGGCCTCAGAACACGGATTACCGAAAGGTAGAGCATGAGTCATATAGTAGATATGATGAACATGTTGATTGTTCGCCATTGAAGATATATCAACTCGTGATGATCGGTTTTGATGTGGTGGATTTGGTTCTGTGATCACTAAAACAATGTGAGGATATTGTTTTGAGGGAGTTCACCTAGATTAATTTAATTGTTAATTAGAACTCAATTTATCATAAACTAAATCAAAGTGAATTTGCATAGTTGTTGTAGTCATTGGCATCCGCTACCACCTTGCGCTTAGTTATAATTGAGATGATAGAACTATAGAATTCGTTAGTTACTTTACTAACTGGTATCGTATTGTTTTGAAGTGTTAATCTAAAGTTTAAAAGTCCTATTGCAAACTTTCAAGAAGTTCGTTACTCCATGAAGTTTAATAATTGGTATTAAAACAAGAGTAAAATTCCAATGTTAGTATATAAGTATCATGTTTGTCTCCACGATTCTTGATATTCAAAGGATTCTCTTAATATCAAGGTTATCTAGGATCCGAAAGAGTTGTTCGAAACCATGATGTGTGGAAGATACTGTGATATCTGAAACAAAGTTTTGGTTGCAACATGATAGAGTATAATATGGCTAAAAGTCATGTTCTCATATTTGATGAGAATTTGCGAAAGGTTGTGGACACTTGTTGTCCTAATCCTCCAAAAGGTTTTGGATAGCAACATTATACTCGTAATTCATCGTTATAAGCTAAAGGTAGTTTGATCATGGACGATTCCATGATAAGGATGAATATTTGATGTAGGTAAAATGTTTACTACACCAAGAGATTACTAAAGAAAGGAATTTGAAAGAACACCAAACATTTGATGATGGTGATCTACTTCAAGGTGCAAGTCCAAAGACATTGGTATTTGACTATACACGCTTTGGACTATGTGTCATATGTATGACTCCACTATTGATATTGATAGATTCTTTCAAATGTAATCTTGAAGAGAATCTCATAAATATATGGCGAAAAGAAAAGATTAGAATTGTTCAATTTAAGTATATAGATGATATACATGTTATGGCTATATTCTTTGCTTATTAAACAAATGTGGTTCTTAAGTATTTGATATCGAATTTGTTGGTATGAATCGTCATACAAACAATGTAATTCATGAACTACAATGGCCTAAGTAATTAGCGTAGAATATGTGATGATGTTCATCGAGAACAAAATAAAGGGTTATTGTGTTGCTCGTTAAACATCAAAGCTTGCCTTCAAGATTTGTTTTATCAGGTGTTATGAGAACAAAAGGGTTGTTCAAATAATTGCCGCAATCCATAAAAGATGGATGATTCACAAATCTCGTTGGAAAAATCACATCCATAAAGCTAATGCTAAAGATGTCGAAAGACAAATTGATTGAAAGATCACTTAGGAAGTGACATCGCTTAAATTATATTGAAAGAAAACATGAAGAAACTCCATATGTATGGAATTTTGGAGTCTTTTGATTTTGATCAAATGACGCCAGAAACTTTCCTACAGATAATTAAAACTTCGTTCATAGGCCAAAAGGGAACGAAAGACTAGCTTATTGGAATTTGTACATATTGTTGTACGAAGTCCATTATGTGTAGTCGAGAGCGATGGATTTCAACTTCATATGCTTTCTCCGAAAATTTGAGTGAATATATGAATATTTACTTAATAAGGATGAAGTGTGAAACATTTGAAAAGTTCAAGGACTTTCAAGATGAAGTGCAAAATCATTGTAACAAGAATATAAATAGTTTATGATAAGATCATAAAGGAAGATATTTTAGTTACAAGTTTAGCATAATACCTAAGATTTAAAGGAATCGTTCCGTGGATTTGCATTTCCCGAAACACCATAAGAGTATGGAGCATTCGAGATATGTAATTAAACCTTGTTTGACATGGTGAGATCAAGGTGTAATTTATAAAACTGCCATTATATTTTAAAGATTAAAAGCTTTAGAGATAACCGTTTTTCCACTGAAAAGAGCTCCATCATAATCCGTTGAAATGACACCATATAAGGTTATGGTTTGGGATAAAACCCAAGTAGTCCTTTCTTAAAACATTGGTATGCTATGCATAAGAAAGATGTGTGCAACCAAAGTCGGATGAACCTGTCTTTGTATGTTATTTTGAATAACTGTTAAGTAATCCTCCATAACATCGGAGACAAAAGTGTTTGTCACTTAAAACGTCAAGTTTCTTTGAGAAGGAATTTTTCCGTGAAAAGTTAAGTGGGAGGACAATAGAACTTTGATAAGGTTAAAAGAACCTTAGCTATATGTGCAGAAGTTGACCAAAAGTGTTTCGGAGGCAATGCTCATGGCTCACGTGCCTCAAAAGGTTGTGGTCACGGAGATCTAAGTTTCTATTGAAACAAGTAGATCGGTAAACAATCAAATACCAAGATTTGAGGGTTGAATCATTATTTGAGAATAATGAACCGACTACATGCAAAGAAGCAATGATGGGCCCCGACTCACAAATGGCTTGAAGCCATAAAATCCGTGATAGTTCCATACACGAAATCAAGTTTTGAACTTGAAGGACCTCGAGAAAGGTGTAAGACCTTACGGTTGTGTTTGGATCTATAAATAAATAGACATGGATGTTGCACATCTATGAAATAGTCGACATGTTGGGAAAGAGTTCACAACAATGTTCAAAGGTTGACTATGACAAGATCAGATCTTTCATAGTGATATTTAGTCTAGACGGATTAATGTAGCAACCACTACATATAATTTTGTTATATGGTAGTAGAATAAACAAAACAAGTTCTTCTAATAGAATCGTTACCTAGGACATGTGCATAACACGGTCCATAGGGTTTTGTGAATTCAGAGGATGCTAAAAGCATATGCAAACTTCAATGGTTGAAGTGAGCATTATGAGTTGGAATCTTCACTATGATGAAACTGTTAAAGAGTTTAATTTCATCGAGACAATGAAGATGCTTGCTTGCAAGAAATTAAGTGGGAGCGCTAAGACATATTTCTAATACATTATGTGGAGGACATATTGTTGATTAGAAAAGATGTATCTTTTATTAACACATATTAAGAATTTCATCCTGATGAAAGACTTAGGCAAAACCCAAATATTTGGCATGATTAGACGCTAATATGGTTATGCCAGAAGTACATAGACAAGATATTGAATGAGTTCAATATAGAAACTACAAGAAAGTTTCTTGTCGCACAGAAAGGATTGAATAAATTCAATGTTGATGATATATTCAAGTGTATTGACATTTGGTAAAGTGAAACAAATAATCAAGTATAGATTGATACTTGATATATAAAATCACAAAGAATATTTATATCATACTGTGATATGTACAAATCCAGATATGTCCTATGCTCTAAATATTGTGAGTATATACCAGAATGATTCGTAAGATGATCATTGGACAATAGTAAGGATATTCTTATGATCTTTTGGAAGAACTAAGAGTATAATATTTGTAGAAGTGACAAATAGATGGTTAGTTCATTGTAAAAGTACTACATTGATACTAGCTTTGTCACAAAGTACAAATTAAGTTTATCTCAATCTAAACTAAGGGTGGCACAATATAATGGATAGTGAGTTCCATAATGGATTTGGATGATTTCCAAAGTTAAGACATTGTGACAGATACTACAACAAAAGGCTAAGTATATGTATAGCGAAAAGAGGGCATTTGTGTCAAGAAGTTTGTTATCAAACTAGGTGTAGTTCACAGAGGGATAATACTATGAAGATATATTGTGCGACAATATTATCAACATGTTTTAACCCCAAAGAACTAAAGGTCACACCGAAAGGCCAAATTTATACAAAGCCATCTCATTAGAGAATGAGTGATGCGTAGAGACGCAAACATGCAATTACACACGACCGAAGTGTCGATCCGGAGATCGTTGACCACTAGCAATCGTGTACATACAACACGGAAAGCCATAGGTGTTATATACACAAAGGTTTGAAACTAGATTATTGACTCGGTGCAAGTGGGAGATCATGGAGATATGCCCAAGAGGCAATAATAAAGTGGTTATTATCATATCTTCACACTTATGATAAATGTTTACATACCATGCTATAATTGTATTAACCGGAAACATTAATACTTGTGTGATTTGTAAACTAAAATAAGAGTCCCTAGTATAGCCTCTTGTTAAACTAGCTTGTTGGTTAATATATGATCATGGTTTCGATCATGAACATAGAGATGTTATTAACAACAGGATCATATCATTAGGAGAATGATGTGATGGACATACTCCTATAGATAAGCGTAGCATAAAGATCAAGTCATTTCAATAGTTCAATTGCTATATGCTTTCTGATACATAGTAACCTAATTCCTTCGACCATGAGATCATGCATATCACCTTACCGGATGGATGCTTTGATGACATCAAACACCACACCGTAATGGTGGCTATAAAAGTGGCATTGAGTGTTCGGAAAGTATTGGTTGAAACACATGGATCAAGAGTGGATTTGTCCATCCTCATGACGATAGATATACTCTGGGCCCTCTCGGTGGAATGTCATCCAATTAGCTTGCAAGCATGTGACTTGGTCACAAGGGATCACATATCACGAACGAGAAAAGAGTACTTATCGAATGAGGTTGAACTAGGTATGCGTAGATACCGACGATCATAACCTCGGATAAGTAACATATCGTGAGACAAAGGGAAATTGGTATCGTATGTAAGTGGTTCATTCGATCGCAAAGTAATCGAGAAATATGTGGAGCCATATGAATTTCCAGATTCCTCTATTGGTTATTGTTCGGAGAAGTGTCTCGATCATGTCCGCATAATTCACGAACCGTAGGGAGACACACTTAAGGATTCGACGTTGTTTTGAGTAGTTATGGTATTATGAGAAAGAGACCGAATGTTGTTCGAGTCTCGGATGGGATCCGGATATCACGAGGTGATCCGGAATGGTCCGAGAATAAGATTCATATAAGGAAAGTCCCGTTTGAGTTCGGGAATGATTCCTGTTTTCATCGAATGTTCTAGAAGGTTCCGGATTGTCCAGACCGGGGAAGGGTACATGAATGTGTCATTACTCATTGAATGATTGCATCATGTACTAAGTGTTATTGCTGTCCCAAATAAAGGATTAAATTGAATCCTAAAAGAAAAGTCAAATGTCCAGTTTGAAAGTCAAACCGCCAAAACAAGAAACTGTGGGAAACAAGCAAGAGGAGTTGAATCAACCGGAGGAGGAGTAGGACTCCTCCAGCCGGCGCCAGCCGAGTTGGGAGGACTCCTCTCCCCTGGCGCCATGACCCCCTCCCATAAAAGGAGGGCAGGGCTCCAATTGACACATAACTTTCTACCTCTAATCTCCGTTTAGAGCCGTTTTGGTTTAGAGCTTCTAATTGCTTTAGCCAACGGTTTAGAGCCTTCTAATTGGTTTAGAGCCTTCTAATTGGTGTGTCTAATTACTAGACCACTAATAGCCTCTCTCATAAGCTCCACCATACTGATCTCCCTCTACTTCCACGCCAATCACGAGGAGAGTGCTACAACCTCCGCCTTTGGAACAAGGGAGAGGAAGGTCTTCGTCGAGTACCGAACGTGACCGATCGGAGCGCTGCGGAACGTGGCGGAAGGATCGCTCACGCGATCTTGAGATCGGAAGTGTCGACTACATCACCCACGAGAATCGCCTCGTTAACCACTTTGGAATCTTCGAGGGTGAGTTCCTCTATCGACTCGTTGCTACAATCTAGTAGATAGATCTTGGCTTGTTTGTTTGTATGCGATAGAAAATTTTTGTTTTCCATGCTACGAACCCCTACAAGAAGGACCAGCAAGGGTGTGGCTGAATAATTTGCCACCCGGAAGCAACAACAGCTGGATTGATTTCCAGGAAGCTTTCATGAGCAATTTCACAAGCACGTACAAGAGGCCGAATTATCCACAACAGCTAGCTATGTGCAAGAAAAGGCCGAATGAAACAGACAGAGAGTTCCTCACAAGATGGTGCACAATGCGCAACTCTTGTGAAGGGGGAATTGAATCTCATGCCATTGCATGGTTTGCACAAGGATGCAGGCATGGAAGTGTACTGTGGCAAAGGTTACAGAGAGATATGCCAGCAAGCTTGGCAGAAACGATAAGGATCTCCGACTCATACGCGTTAGGAGATCCGACTCAGCCTCTGCTTATGTCGGCAGACGGCATGACTAAGACTCGGATCTATGACGCAGCCGGGTCGCAAAGGCGCCAAGAAAGGGCCGAGTATAGAAGCAAGAGAAGAGATGAAAGAACATACTACTGGTATGGTTCGACTCAAGTCGCAGCCGTAAGTCAGGATCATCCAGATGCTGGAAGTAGCCAACATCAAAGGACAAATGGGCAACAACAATTGATACCTAAGAATGATGGGAAAAAGCCATCTGAACAAATAAAGCCATATGAAGGCAGGCAAAAGTATACTTATGAAATGATGTTGGATCAACCATGTAAATTCGACAGGCCAAGTCCGAGTAAGCCGGCGAATCACACAACAAGACAATGCACTTGGTTTCAGAAGGGAGACATAGTGGACTCGCCGACTCAACAATTACCACCACCTCCCCCACCGTCGCTCACAGGAGTAAATGCTCAAACTGTTGGAGCCGAGCATAGATATGAGAATAGACAGCCGAGATATCATAACCAATAAAGAAGAGAGGTTGTGCACCAGGTGCATAACCCAAGAGGTGATAACACTCATGTCGGCTATGGGACCAGAAACGAGTACAGAGAGCATCACCAGAGTTATGTCGTGTTCTTCACAAAGCCGAATGGCAAGAAAATTCAACAGAGACGGATGATGGAAGTGAACGCCACAATGTCGGCAATACCAAAGTAAATGCATTGGTCTGAACAGGAGATAACTTGGAGCATAAAGTATCACCCCAAGATCATGCCAATGCCAGGAGGTTATGCTCTTGTCTTGGACCCGACGTTCATAGGCCCATATATCAATGTGAAGTTCTCCAAGGTACTGATAGAGGATGGCAGTAGCATCAATGTCATTGCGGTGACCCAGCATACCACTGCATGATGTAGTACACTATAGTCGTTGACATAACACCAATGAACACCGTTCACTAGTATTACATCCCTCAGAGTGGTACAACAGAAACACAGCAGGTCCAAGACATGACTATAGGTTACAACTCAACTCTTTACACAAGATCCAGAGAACACTCTAGGTAAAAGAGAGAGAAAGAAACTTTTTATAAAGAAGAATCAGAAATAAATAACTCAAAAACTATCATACTATTAAGACTAGTATTTTAACTAATGGTCTGGCATTGTTGCTATCGCAATACCCTACAGAAATAGGTTTTATGGCTAGAGATTATATTCCTATCTAATCAGTAACTTCGTCTTCACTTAAGTTGGTGTATATGTTGACCTTCTTGACTTTATTGAAGAGTTTTAGCTTTTGATGATGATTCCTGGAGCATAACTTGATGTAGATGTTGTCTTATTGGCTTCAAAATCTAGCAAGGGTTAAGAAGATACGTTGAGTACGAGCGTACTCAGCAAGTTCACTAGAAAGGAGTGTTTGATGCACTATATCTATAGCCATAGACCATAGGTCGTAGGAAATGCAAGTTTTCATAAACATTTCTTCAAAGGTTGCTTTTATTCTGAAAAGCTATGTCCGTCAGCCTTCACGGGTTTACCAGAACTTTCATGGAGTTCCTTTCCTGCCGCGTTTGCAGCTCCTTCCCGGAACAGGGAGTAACAATATACAGTTCTTACACTCTGCAGAGGTGCGTTACTTTACCCATGAGAGATCTTAGCTTTGTTGCACATCCGAGTTGCATTCTCGTCCACACTTCCTTGGTGTGGGTCCCATACTAAGATCCAAGCCAATCACTGCCCCCTTCGCGACCCCGCATGCCTCCTTGGTGTACACCATGCCCACATATTGAATTACGGCAATGGTTTGTACAAACCGTTAGATGCCAGAACTATCGTGGGACGTTGAGGGTTCCCACCCATATGTTGCATATCCTCTACGAATTACCAAATAATATGCACGCTACGAGTGATAACAGCCACGACCTGCACATCCGGCTACATGCGAGAGAAAGAAGATACAACTGACTTCTCCGTCCCATTCCAAATCTCATGGTTAACGCGTGATATATGGCGCAAGAATCACTTGCGACATTGGTTGTTAAGTCCTAGTTAATATGTTCCTTTACCACCAGAACTTTCATAGTAGGTTATTACCTCATGGTAAAAGATCCAATATCTGAAATCAGCATCATTGGTACGGTAAGGACTAATGTTTAAAGAAGCAATATGCAGTTATGCATAAGTAATGCTATGCATTTTGTAAAACTTCCAAAGTGAATTCCCAATACTTTGGTTGAATTAAATTTAGGTGATTCTTTTAAGAGTTGGTTTATCTTTAAATTTCATTCTATAAGTAATGACCTGTATAAGGAGCTTAAGTGTTAACAATTCAACATATACAAGTAAAGTATAAAATAATGTGCTTATGGTAAATTTTCATTTGGTGACTATTGATAAACAACCTTGGAATTGAGTTGTTAAGAGTTGAAGAACTTATTGTGAGATTATTGTTCGAAGTGGTAAAAAGAATAACATTTGAAGAAAAGATTTCTTTTCTATGGTTTAAACAATGTTTGTGGTTAATCAAATGTGGTCAATGTTGTTTGTTCTTGCTTAAATAGTTTGGACTTGGGATGCTTTATGACTTAATTAAGATAGACCATAGTTAACTATAAAACACACAAGTAGTTTGTTAGACATGATGTTTATAAGCTTTGTGACTAAAGTTAACTTTAAAAGGTTAAGTAAACTTAAGGTGTAATATGTTTTAATTATTTCCAAGTTTTAAGTTTACAGTAGGTATAACTAAAGTGTAGAATTTTTTACTTTATATTTAAGTGAATGATTCGATTAAATTTTGTTTTGCTATTATGAAAATAATATGCATTTATTTAATGGAAGCATAATTAGATGATCCAAGTAATTTGTTAGAATTTGAAGTTAGGTTAATAATGGTTAAGATATAATGATTATTCATCATATTATATATATGAGTGATACCTAATGTTTATTTAAAAGGATTTTTAATAAGACTTTTTTAAAGAATATTTTCAAGCTAAAAGTTATACTTAAGTTTGATTATGAATTCAAGTTATGGGTTTAGATTTAATTGCTCAAGGTTTTATAAAAATTGTGATTATTTATTACTTAAGAATTGTTTTTAAAGAATTCAGAAAACAAGTATTAGATAAGGATTTATTATTTAAAATATTAAAGACTTTTTAATAATATATTTAATATATTTCTAGTGTAATATATTTATTCAAGACCTTAAAAATTATTTTTATTTATTTTTATGTTTATAAAATTCCATAAAGGATTAAATGTATTTGAATATATACATCTCATTTTATTTATAGAAGAGTTGAGTTAGTATTTTTATAAAATAGTGGGTTTATTTTTATTCACAAAATGATTTTTATTCATTTTGAGGATTTTTCCTTATTTTATGAAATTTCATTTAGGATTTAATGGTGTTAATATTTATTTTTTTATTTAACAGTATATTTATATTTTTATTAAGTAACTCCTACTTTTGTAATGATTTTAATATTTTATATATATTCTTATGAGGTAGCCCTATTTTTAGAAAATTCCTTAAAGTGTTTCTTACATTAAACTATTTAATTTAAGTTTTATTATATTTTATTTCTTTTTACATTAAATTTTATTTAGTTATTCTTTTGAACTAGGCTCAGCCCATGAGCCAGTCCAGCCCACTAACGCATTTGGCCCATTAGACTTGGGTCAATACTGACCCAAGTACATCTCCCTCACACACACCCCGCACGCGAAGCTCTCACCTCTCCCCTCTCGTTCCTCTCTGGCCGCCGTCGCCATTGTTACCCGACGATTCCGGCGGTGTAGACCATCCCGGTTACCACCACCGGTCACCGGAGCTCCGCCTCCTTCTATACGACTTGGACCTCCAGTTCGACTTTCCTCTAAGGCTATAACGGGCTCGCCCCTATCTTCTTTCTGGTGCTAGGTTTTCGATTTTGAGCTTGCGGTGGTGCTCCGGGACACTAATGGATTACAGGTTGCGGCTTGGTGTAGGTCGAGTGCCACCGCGCTCCCTGTGCCGTCGTGTCGTACCAGCGACGATGACCCCATCTGCTTCCTCTTCAATCTCTAAGCGAGGACCACGGGTAAGTGGAAATTCTCTTTTTCTTTTCTCCACTTGATTCCTCTCTGGAGTTCTCTCTATGATAATAGGATTATCCTAAGTAGCACAGATGCTTTGTCCTAGTGTTTGTGTGATAAGGATCTGATTTCCTTTGAACTGCTAAGTGGAGGAAACTATGTTGATGAAAAATATTGGATGGCTTGTGGTTATTAAATCCTTGTATTTCCATCTATACAAGAAGCTTGATCTTGTTACAGATTGATGCACTTTAGTAAGGTTACTGGTCGTGATTAGTCTAGTGGCTCATGTCTGGTGACTTCTATGATGTGGTTGCATTAGAGTGATTGATGGTTCAATCCTGTTAGTTGTAGTGTTCCTTAACCGTGCAGCCTGATTCATGGTTGATATTTGATTTAATAGTATGCTTGTATTGACAACAAAGCAAATAAAATAAGATTACTGGATGTATTGTTGGAGAATTGAGTTTTTCCTCTAAAGGAAGATGCTCTGCATGTATAACTTTCATATGCTGTTATTACTGTCAAGATGGCAGTAAAGTGTCCAGATGATCTAGAAATGATTCCTGGTTTCATGGTCTAGGAAAATGATAGATCTTCTCTGGCTTCTTTTCTGGCTAAATTTCTAGTCCAATGCCAAGGATGCAAAAGACTGAGGCTTGGATTCCTTTTAAATAAAATACTGTGGTTGCGTTATTCTAGCTCTAGGATGTAATTATCATAGCAACTCTATGCTCACTGAGAGCTTGCTTTTCAAATGATTTGCTTGCTTAAAATGATAAGAACCAATACCAATATGGATCTGTTGGTTAATCTGCTGCTAGCAGTGAGGGTAAATGTGTTGGTATTGTGACTGGTGTGAATTGATTGGATGAGAATTTATGACTTGAATGCCCATGATGCATGGTCTGAGGCTAATTAACTCTGAAATGAGTTTTACATGGTTAAGGGTCACTAGCCCTTGAATTTTGGTTGTGTGCAATATGTTCCAGTCTATGATGCAAAGGGTGAGACACTAAGTCTTGATAAAAACAGATACTTACTTGATTGCCTTCTACCCTCTATGATGAATTTGCATAGCACTTCTATGCAATTCTGAGAGATAAACTATTCTCCTACTCTCCTAGAAAGGTGCTAGTTGCAGAGTAGTTGATTAGATATTGGTTTGCAATAACCCCCTTTATCCCCTTGTTTATGATGGTGAAATAGAACAAGAACAGATACTATGCATGATTAGTGGTATAGCAACCTTTTGTTGTTGCTGATTCTGTGCTGTGATTTGTGGTTCCTAGTGGATCTTGTTCCTGGATGCTTCTGGATCTGCTCCTCCTTACTGCTCACTTGGATTGCTCCTTCTAATACTGCTACCTTGCTCTTGATCAGCCTACACATGTGAATCTTGTGCTCCTGAACTTTGTCCTTCTGTATCCTATAGAACTGGATTCTTGTGATTACTTATTCTCCTTTGATATACCTCCTTTCCCCCTCCTTCTACTACTTGATCTCCTCTTGGATGTCTTAAATAACCAACCAGATGCTGATTGGGTGGTGGGTTTGGTGATGGTGTGAAGAAATGAATGGGTGATCTTGTGGTGATGAGAAAGAACATGTGTTGTTCCCGAGGATGAACCAGTGATCTAAGTGTAGTTCTGGCTAAGTGTGGTGTGTGGAGAAACTCTGATCTACCTCTAGCTTATTAGCTATGGTTGTGTGCTTACCTTTGTACTCCTTATGATGCCTCTGTGCTTGTGGTGTTGATAGCACAGAGCTGTGCATGTGTTGTGTAAGCTGCTAGCTTGCTGGACCTTGTCCTAGTGTAGGTTTCAGTGCTGAGATCTTTTCCTTGTTAATCAGATCGACTGACTTGACCTTATCCTAAGATAAGCTTTATTTTTGGTGTTTTCCAAGTGGGATATTAACTCTATTCTAATGATGCTCAAGGCTGAAGCCTAAATTTGATAAGAACAGATCCTATGTGGCCCTTTTAACCCATACTAATGATGAGCCAAAGCATATCATTTGTATGCCCAATCTGAGAGTAAAAATAATATACTAACCCTTCTTTTATTCTTTATTTTTTTGTTATATTTTATGTTGTTTTGCAGGGATCAAGAATCAGGAATATAAAGAGTGGATTTAGAAGATGAATAAAATGAAGATGACTTTACTTTTAA
This sequence comes from Avena longiglumis, assembly GCA_030063025.1. NCBI lineage: Eukaryota > Viridiplantae > Streptophyta > Magnoliopsida > Poales > Poaceae > Avena > Avena longiglumis. The sequence goes on along the minus strand of CP125976.1, from coordinate 507,893,973 downwards.
ATTTTACTTTATTCTTTTGTAATTAACCTTTTCTTTTGTGAAGTAATAAGCATTGTATAATTGTAATAAAAGAATTTATTTTTATTTATTCATTCTTCTTTTGTAAAGAAATATTGTATTGTTTACTTTATTCAATAAAGTGTACTTGTTTCCTTTTTCTTTTATAATGCGTTTGCAAAGACAATGTAATATTTATAACTGCTTGTAATAAAAATCTTTTTCATTATTTATTTTTGTATTTCAATTTTATATTTATTTGTTTTATAGTAGTGTACTTTTATTTAAATTTCCACTATCTTTTCTATTTGAATAAAAGATTATACCTTGTTTATAAATGAGAGTTCACCTCTTATTTTCTATTACAATTTATTTTCCAATTATTTATTCCATTTCAAATTCTTTTAGGATTCAAATTCGCCAATTGATTATACAAATTTGAATTTCCTTCCCCTCAAACACAAAAGTACAATAGAGATCATGTCGAAATCCATCGCACCTTCCCTGATGTTTTCATCAGAGCAAGAGAGATCTCGATCCCCTATAGCTTTGCGCGAAAATTCTCCGGATATTCTGATGCATGAATGCAATGCACACACCTGGGTTCAGCTTATTTCTAAGCTCTAATGCTGGGATGTTACAATCATGTACACGGATACCATGCTCAAGTTAGGCATCACTATGAACATGTTGGAGCCGACTAAGACAACTTTCCATGGTATTGTGCCGGGACTGTCCTGTGAGCCAATTGGTAAAATCTGGGTTGATGTCTTATTCGGCAACAAAGAAAAATGTCGCACTGAAGCCATAGAGTTCGAGGTGGTAGACTTGGTCAACTCATACCATGCCAATGGAAGTTGACGGAGAAACAGACCGGACACCAGTGATACCAACCTGGGTGCAACCAATATTCAACTACTTGAGAGATGGAACATTACCTGATGATGAGATATTGGCAAGACAAACAGAAAGAAGAGCAAAAGCATACATGATAATTAACAAGGAGTTGTGCAAAAGGCGTGTGACGAGCGTATTGCAACGTTGCATAAGCCCAGAGAAAGGACAACAAATACTGTTGGATATTCACCAAGGAGAGTGTGGGCATCATGCCTCGTGAAGAGCATTGGTAGCCAAGGCATTCCGACATGGATTCTACCGGCCAAGTGCACTGGCAGAAGCGCAAGAACTAGTGAGAAAATGCAACGGTTGCCAGCATTATGCGTCAAAGTCACATTTACCAGCATTTGAGTTAAAAACTATACCAATCACGTGGCCATTCGCAGTATGGTGCCTGGATATGGTAGTGTAGGGTTCGCAGCATAGAAAACAAAAAATTTCCTACGATGGGAACAACTATGTCCCAATATCTATCTAATAGATACAAACAACGAGCGGATGTATATCCGTAGAGAACATACCCTTGAAGACCGACAAAGCTTAACGATTCCAAACTCGTGGTTGATGTAGACGATCTCTTGTCGATCTCAAGATCGAGAGGAAGTCCTAGCGCCGCAAAACAGCAGCGCATCCGTGCTCGCACACACGTTCGAGGCACCGAGCAACCTCCACCTCCTCGCTCTAGCGATGCAGCGGAAGCACAACTCTTTCTTTCCAAATATCCACCGGGAACATGTATCTCGCTAGTCCGAGACCATAGGGAATAAATACTAGAGGGGGAGAGAGATCCTTCACGAGGAGGTGTGTGAGTGAGAGAGAGGGAGGGGGGCTACTTTTATAGGGAGAGGGGGGCACCAAGGGGCCATGCGCCCAGCCATGGGGCTGCCCCCACCTCTTCCACATTCATGTGGGTGGACACTCCACTCACTCAAATGCCTTTCAATTCCCTCCACTCAAAAACCCAATCAAATTCCCATTAATTTTCCACCCAATTTAATGCAAACTCTCATTAAATAAAACTCCTTTTATTTATTCAGAATTTTTTCAATTACTTTAATGAAAAACATTCACATATAACCCCTTGCTAGTATTTCATTTCACATGCAGAAACACTTTCTGCAATTTCACCCGAAAACCCGTTTCGGTATCTAGTGAAATAAATTTCTGCGCTTGTTATTCTTTTCGGCATGAAACTTTTGCTCCAAATGGATGTCGGTGTCTCTTAAGTGTGTCACCCTACGGTTCGTGAATAATGCGGACATGATCGAGACCCCTCTCGGATCAATAATCAGAAGCGGGATCTGAGACCCATACCGACTCCCACACATTCAACGATGACTTTCTTGTGATCGCGGAACCTTTACGCTAGTATCTTAATACCTTTGTTTCGCGATATATTACATGTCCGAGATTCGATCATCGGTATCTCCATACCTAGTTTGATCTCGCATCGACATGCACTCTTTCGTTCGTGATATAACATTCTAGTGATCAAATCACTTGCTTGCAAGCTAATCAATGTGATATCACCGAGAGGGCCCAGAGTATATCTATCCGTCATCGGGATGAACAAATTCCACTCTCGGTCCATGAGCCTTAACATAACACTTTATTAGTTCTGAATCCATCTTTATAATCACCCTGTTACGGTGTGACGTTTGATGTTATCAAGAAACTCTTCTGGTGTTAGTGATTGGCATGATCTCATGGTCTAAGGATTAGGATCACTTCGTAAGTTGTTATAGCAATATAAACTCAATGAATTTGATCGTAATGCTATACTTCAGATGAATGTTCATCACACCATTACACTAATGTTGTGATCCCGTTATTAACAACATCCAATGTCCATGATCAGGAAACCTTGATCATCTTGTTAATCAACGAGCTAGTTTATGAGAGAGGCATAACTAGGAACTTTCTGTTTGTTTATTAAACACACATGTATTAATGTTTCCATATTAATACAATTATAGCATGCAAAATAAACATTTATCATAAATAAGGAATACGATAATAACCACTTTATTATTGCCTCTCGGGCATATTCCCTTCAGGTAGGACCATTCAAACCAGCGAGGGGCGGCTTGAGTCACGTACTAGTGATGGTCGACAAGTTCACAAAATGGATAGAAGTGAAGCCCATAAAAAAACTAGATGGAAAAATAGCTGTCACATTCTTAAAAGACATAATCCTGAGATACGGTCACCCGCACAGTGTGATCACAGACAATGGCACAAACTTTGCCGAAGGAGCTTTCGCTCGCTTCTTTGGGGAAAACCAAATAAGACTTGACGTAGCGTCAGTCGCCCATCCAGAATCAAATGGACAAGTTGAACGAGCTAATAGCTTAGTTCTATCCGGGATAAAAACCCGCCTAATGGAACCACTCCAGCGGTCACATGGTTGCTGGATCGAGGAACTACCCTCGGTGCTATGGGGCCTAAGGACAACTCCGAATCGATCAACGGGCTACACACTGTTCCTCATTTTGTATGGGGCAGAAGCAGTTTTGCCTGCCAACATAGAGCATGACTCGCCAAGAGTAATACAATAATCGAAAGCCGAGGTAAAAGAGGACCAAAAGATGGAGTTGACTTACTCCATGAAGCAAGAGAATTGGCATTATCCAGATCCTCCATATACTAACAAAGTCTCCGCCGCTATCATAGCCGGAAAGTCTAACCTCATGTTTTCCGAGAAGGGTATATGGTGCTCAGATTAGTGCAACGTACAGCTGGGATGCATAAACTATCACCCCCATGGGAAAGACCATTCATTGTAAGCAAAGCATTGCACAATGACTCATATTATCTAATTGATGCTCGTGAAGCACAAAAGAACAAGGCGGACAGATCAGGTGATGAGACCAAAAGGCCATGGGATGTGGCATTGCTCCGTCCTTTCTACACTTAGGAGAAGCAATGTATGTATATCTCGAACTCTCATATGTTGGATACTTATGCCGGCTATGTGTTGGTAATAAAATGGTATGACTCGAAAAATTGACTTGAGGACTACCCCTTATGTTTATTCCTGAAAATTCTATGTCGGCTAGCGTTGACACTTAAACTTATCTCGGAATAAGTAGTGTTTACTCGTATGAGATCAACTCTTCGACTGTGCTGTTGTCCGAAAACATGGCTTCATGGCAAGAAAGAGAAGAGATAAACGACGAGTAAACATGAACAACGGATAAGTACAAGGGGGAAACACGAGTCGGCTCTATGTATGCTTTTAACTAACCCATTGCAGGATATATCGGCTTGTATGTCGAATGATTCTAGGTCAAGTTGTCTAGTTTCATATCCGTTAACTGAATCCTTAGAACTTTGAGACTCTAACGCCGAAAAAAGGTAGACATGAGCCAAATTCAAGGACAAGGAAAACGACAAATGAAACTCGGGGACTTGCCCCAGGATGATTTGCTTTCAAGAAAATAGAAGTTTAAGCCTTAGCAAAAGGCACACACCCAAAATAAGTGCAGTATATTTTACATCTGCACCCGGCATACCGGGGTTCTCATCAGAATTAAGTGTTTTTGATATAACCATCATAAGAAACAGCTGGACTCGAGGGAGCATTCATGGGGCTGGAGCTGGGAGCATCTTCAGGAGCATTGGCCGGATCAGGTGCAGCTGCCGAGTCTGCCACGTCTGACTCGGTGGCTTCACTATTAGCATCATCATCGTCGTCTATCTCGGCAAGCGGCTCGGCAAGGTCGAGGAATCTGGGCCCATCACACCAGGCATGCACCAGGGCATACTCCACCATTGCGTAAGCTCACTCTTGGCGTTTCTTGATGAGCTCAGGCTTGTGAATCCACTTGCCTTCGACCCTCATATGCTGGAGAACATCAAGGTTGATATCCTCATACCATGAGAGCACAAAAGCAAGGGCCTTGTCCGTCGCGGCATGACCGGCCGACTCGCGCCACTGATCTAGCCTTTCTTCAGTGAGAAGCAACTTGGTAGCCAGGGGTTCAACGAGCGTGGGCGCATCCTCATCCGGCTAGAGCATCCTAAGAGCGCTAAGAGCGCTACCAAATGCTCGTCGATGGTGATCTCGCCATGAGCTGGAGCCCCAGATTCAGCCCGCACCTTTTTCATTGCCATTAAGGCAAACATGTCAGCCTCAGGAAAGTTCTCTGCAAACACGGAGGAATGTCAAAAAACAATGGAAAAGAGGCAAAGACTAAGGATAGAAGTAAAGTGAAAAGAGTAAGAACTCACTACCGAGAAATGAATTGATCACTCCGAGCTTGTTCTGCCAGATCTTAGCCTTGGCTTGAAGAGCTTCCAGGTCTTGATGCGCCGACTGAACAGCTAAGTCGGCCTCCTTGAGCAGTTGGTTAGTCTTTTCAGCACTGGCAGCATGCTGGCCATCTTTCTTGGCAAGTTCTTTGCGCAGGCCCTTCAACTCGGACTGGTGCTTCTGCTCCATATCCGCCTTCTGCTGCTTCAGCTGGGTCATCTTGTCCCGCTCCTTCTGGAGCTCGACTCGGTGATGATCTGCTTATTCGGAGCATGTGACTCATCAGTAACAACAAACCATCTCAGATTTGCCGAGATAAAATGGAAAATGAGTGAATACTAAGTGGACATAAGATTTCCAAGAAAAAGGGAATTACTTTCAGCGTCGCTGATTTGTTTATGCAGCGCATCTATGGTGGATTGGGCAGAAGCTGTGAAATGACAACAAGAAAAAAATCAAGGAGATGAAACAAAAATAGGTCTGTCGGATAAAACCAAGCCGAGTAGGAAAAAGTACCTTGGCCCTGAGCCTCAGCTTTTAGATCCTGGTGAGGGAGCTCAAGCTTTCGATACTCCCAGATGAGAGCTTGATGCACCTTGGTACGCTCGTTATGCGCAAGCTACACAAAAAAGATCTAGTCAAAAGATTTATGCAAATGGTTGAGCTTACAGACGAGTAAATGCATCACTCGGCTTGGGGACTAGGGATCGAAAATTCGACATGCAAACTTGGCAGGAGGAAATAAATGATAGGCTCTAACTCAAAGCTTACAGCCGAATAAGTTCCTTACTCGGCAGTAACCTCGAGGACTAGGGATCGAAAATCCGATATGCAAACTTGGTAGGATAAAATAAAGGATAGGTTCTAACTTAGAGCTTACAGCCGAATAAGTTCCTTACTCGGCAGTAACCTCGGGGACTAGGGATCATGTACAATATAAAAATACTCAGTATGCAAAAGAGTAAGGAATTTCTTACCTCATTCACTTGATTTGCTATGGCCATTGGGGCGATGGCCTGCTGGGTCATCTCGAAAACATACTCGGCAGTAACCTCGGGGACTAGGGATCATGTACAATATAAAAATACTTAGTACGCAAAGGAGTAAGGAAATTGCTTACCTCATTCACTTGATCTGCTATGGCCATCAGGGCGATGGCCTGCTGGGTCATATCGGAAACAACCTTGGGGCCTAGTTTTAGCTTATGGCTAGAACTGGAGCTCACTTCTTGTTCGTCGGCCGCGTTCCAGGCAATTGCATAGCGCTCTGCGGAACCAAGGCCTTGCCCGCTGAGTCTCCGAGTTAGGACTTGCCCTTTTTTCAGGCTAGTCCCCACCCCGACACGGGTAGCGGCGACACTGGTATGCAAGGCACCAGCTTTGGAAACGCTGCCAGACCCGGCAATGGCAGACTCGCCCAACAGACCCGCCGGAGCGGGTGTCGTTGTTGATGGCGTGGGCCGAATCTGCAGAGCGGAGCGTGGGGCATGGACCAAGGTCAATTGCTTGGATGCATATGACTTGCTAGGTACGGAGCAAGCTTGGCCTTGGGCAGCAGGCCGGGTCTTGCCTTTAGCCAAAAAGGCAGAAGGAGCAGGTCTGGAACTGGTTGAGGAGGATAAAGGAGCCGACTGAGCAGGCTCAACAACAGACGGAGGGGCAGCAACCGGATCAACTAGAAAACTGATAATGGGAGAACTGACAACAGGGGTTTTCTCGGTGCCGATATTGCTGGCGCTAGGTTCAAGGTTCTAATCGGAGAGAGCAACTGGAGAGGGAGGCCGGATCTCCTCTGTCGGACGCACTGCTAGATCAGACTCACTCTGAAACTCATGAGCCTTAGTAGTGGGGCAGTGACCCGAACGAGACTCTGCACGACGGAATTGCTACGAGGACGAGAAGCAGGCCTTGTCGGGGAAGACACCATGCTAGGTGCAGCTTGGTTGGCGAACATAGCAGCGCTGAAAATAAAATTAGAAGTCTATAAGAGAACAAACACATAACAGAAAAATAAAGTGAGAGGTAACGGGCAGCTAAAGTTACCCGGAGACGGTCGGGTCGCGCGGAGTGCGACGAATGACCCGGCGCACAGTGGTCTTGCGAGTCTGGGAGGACGTGGCTACAGGAGGAGCGGCAGGATCGAGTCGGCGCTTCTTAGAGGGTTGACTGTCGGAGGAGGCCCCACGTAGCTTACTCGATTTGGCAGCAGGGGTTTTGCCGAATCCGCCTACGGCGAGAGGGGGTCCTCATGTACCTGGCCAGCTGCATGAGTAAATAAAATGCTCAATGGTACAAGTCAGAAAGTTAAGGTCAAAGGACAAGTACCTCCAAGACTTCACAGTCCACATCGTCATCATCAGACCAATCTCGCAAAGGATTTCAAGTAAAGGTCTTACCCGAAGCAGGAGCAGCGGCAGCCGGCAGCATGCGGGATCGGCATAAAGCACTCCAGGTCAAACTCAACCTCGTCAGCATCAGAGCGATCATCAAAATAGCCGCCAGGAGGGACGGTACTGTCATCAACCTGGTGAACGAGATTCTGTGAAAGACAAACAGAATGAAATCAATAAATAAACAGAACAATGAGTAAACACAAGGAAAGCTATGTCGGTAGCGAGGCAACGACTCAGATGCTTACCCATGGGATAGGCCTATCTTGGCTGAAAGGGGGCAGCTCCAAGCCCAGTTTTCTGCTAAGTTCACCTTGAAGATCGAGCTGACTCGGTGGGCCACCGAATCATTGGTGAGATCCAGAGTGGAGTTTCGAGTAGGATCTCGCGGGCCGCTCATGAAGCACATCTTGTGACTTCTAGCCTGGATGGGGATGACTCGGCGTGCGATGAAGGCACACATGAGTTCTTCCTCGGTTAATTGGAAGTTCTCCTCTGAATCAAGTAGCCTCTCGATGATATCGTGATCCTCGTTCACAGCCAGATTCTTGTCGCGCGGGTCAAGCTTCCATAGCTCCTTGCTGGGAACCTCGTCCTTGAAGGGGAAGCTAGATGTAGTCATTGGACCCACTATTCTTGACATAGAAAAAGGTTCTATGCCACTTCTTACAAGAGTCGATGCCAGTGACCCGAGGAAAGATCGAGTCCCTCCTGGGCGTGATGCTAGCAGCACCACACCTGGTGGGCCTCTTCTCAGCGCGAGGAACACCGGGATCAGGCACAACCTAGATTCGGAAATTAAAATACTTGGCCCAAAGAAGAACAGTGGGCCAGCTACCAAGATAGCCCTCGCAGGCAGAGATAAAACAAGAAAGAGAGCCAATGGCATTGGCAGGCAGATGATGAGTTTGCAGTTGGAAGGTGGAGAGAAAATACATGAAGAAATTGCTAACTGGAAGAGCGAAGCCACGCTCAAAGCGCGAGAGAAAAACCACCCTCTCATTGGGCTCGGGATTGGGAACGGTCTCACCTAGGGGGAGGCGACAATCAACCTCGAGGGGAATGCGCCTGCTGGAGCGCAACCACTCAAGTTCCTCCACCGTGACCTCAGAGCCCTCCCAGCCGCCACGCTCGCCGGCGGCCTCATGCTCCTCCACCTCTTCACCGGCGTCGTGAGCATCCATAATGTCGCGTGATTCGGGTTCTTCCGCCATTGGAAGAGGCATGGAGACGCAAGGACCCGTCAGAGAATCAAAAGGAGAAGAAGAGAATTGCTGGAGAGGAGCAGCAGGAGAGAGGAACCGCAAGGAGGCGGTTTAGGATTGGGAGGCGCAAGGAAGAAGAGGGCAAGGGGAAACTGAACAGGCAAAGGCAGTTAAGTTCCTCGCACCCCTACTTAAAGAGAGTAAAAAAACGGCGTGGGACCCCTTTGCGCCGTGTGGCCACTATGTTGCCATGTATCTGGCCGAGCAAGCGCATCAGCGAGTGCCACGTGTAGGCGATACACAGAAAATCCAGAGCCATGTCACGCTATGTAGGAAACGAGGCGCTGAGCGATGGGACTGCCACAGTGATAGGGAATTACTGTGCCACTGTCACTATGCAGTCAGGATTTGAGACAAAATTTGAGGCAAGCAATCATGATTATATCTTGTAAGTGACTAGGGCAAGCCCAGACTAACTCGGCAACGTCGAAAGTGACTCGGAACGAGGCAAAAATGACCCAGAAAGTCAAAGATGAGACTCGAAAGGAGCAAGACAGACTCAACAAAGATCGAAGTTGCGCCAAACAGTGCACCCTAAGCAGTAAATGCTGAGAGAAAGAGAAGTTCCAAGTACGTTAAAGGAACCTGGAGACGCCCAATAGCAGAAACTGCTAGGCCTCACCAGCTTCGGGGACTAATGTTGGGGGGATAACCCCCGGTATGGTCATAAGGGGTAAAAACATTGTCCAGCTTGGCGTATGCCGAGTCAAAGAAACCTATGGCCGGGTATTAATGGTCGGGTGCGAAGTCTAGGCGTGGACGACATAGAAACTATGTCGGCCCACGTAGAACAAACTTGTTTACCTTGCAGGAGACAATGAGCCCGGACTCACGAGGGAAGGCCGAGTCAGAAAGGACGCGTGGCAGGTTTCCGAGTGAGATTTAGGAGGGACCATGGTAAAGCATGGTCAAAATATAAGGGCGACTCCAGGTGACACAAAAGAAGCCGGGTGACGCCCAAAGCAAGGGCTGACGTACAAAGTCACCGTATGACACCAAAAGAGCAGGAGGCTACGTACGAGAAGACCGTTAGTTGTATGACTTTGTGTATTGGGTCAAGGGCTCAGGGCGAGCCCATGACCCGGCCCGCACAGTAAGGGCGAAGATCCAAACAGTAACCCTAGGACCCAAATGGATGTAACCTAGCTGTCCCTCGCCTATATAAGGAGGGGCATAGCTAGGGTTTAAGGAGGTTGGACCAAGTAGGAAACTAGTGCCTTGAGGCTATGCTCAAACAGCTCTAGGAGCACTTGTAAACTTCTTGGATCAATAAATATCATAAGTGTGGAGAGTTCATCTTGTTCTTCATGCGCGGCTAGACCATGCACTCCCTCCCCGGTTACCACAAGCATCCATTCGGCCCCCAACTTAAGTCTACCCATGGCTTCTGCCGTGACACCACCACGACAAGATGTGTTCTTGTCGTCGTCTGGCGATTGCCTCTCCGCCTTTAGGTACCGCTTCAGTTTCTGCAAAAGATATTCTAATTTGTAGTACTCCCTCCTTTACATAATTCTTGTGACACCGGCACACAGTGGGGAAGAGAGATATTCATCTAGTCTTTCAAAGCCATCCTAAACTTCGGAGGAACACTACTAGGAAAACGGCCTTTAGTGGCGCACCTGAAACCATCATCTGTGGCGCACTGCGGCGCCACGGCCTTGCGCCACTGTATCTCACCGTGGCGCATCGCCTAGTGCGCCACGGTTGTGTAGAGATAGGCGTGGCGCCTCCTAGTGCGCCAGAAGTTTGGCGTGGTGCGCTACCCCTTGGATCTTCTGTGGCGCACTACCTAGTGCGCCACTAAACATCCATGGTGCGCTTTAGGTGTAGTGCGCCACAGAAGGTAGACCATGTGCGCCACAGATGTATTTTTTGTTTTTTTAATTTCCAAGCCAGATTATATGCAATACAGATTATATACAATATTACAGCATATATACACACACGGATACAAGATATACAATTATATATATAAATACTCAATATGAAAAACAAGATTGAAACAAATACATATAGATAAGTCTCATACATGAATACATAGTCCAAGTTACATTGTTTTGATCATGTTACAAAGTAGTAGTTGGTGACATGCGAATACATGTGTCGATCGAACAAGTTAGAGCTCGGAAGCTCGCCTAGACATCGAAACTAGCTAGCTAGACACAAACGCGGATAAATAACCAAAGAAGATAAGCATGATCACCGCCATGACGAAGGTGTAGGTCTTCATCCGGTTCCTTGTCCTAACTACCGCTAGATAGCGCGTGTATCTAGCTTCCGCCTCGCCATAGTGTTGTACCCTTTGTAGCTATTGTCACCAAACGGTGCACTGTCTCCGGATCTTCCCAATCATCGAGACTCGAACCCGTCCTTGTACACGACGTACCACGTCATCTACAAGTTGACAATAATAACTAACCGTGATTGAAAAACATGTATAATTAAAGTCGCATATGAAGATACACTTATAGAAAGTACTCTTAAATCAAAAAGAGCAAACTCAAAAGCATGCCTCATATATAACTAGGTTGTTGGACACAGGAATATGCTTATGACGGGACTGTTAGCCAAGTAGGATGCACAATTCCTGGACTTGTGCATATCACAAGGCTAACAATCCCGTCATAGCACATTCACATATATATTGTGCCACGACATTTCAATCATCGGCATATTCTCGAAAAATACAAAAATAACTCGAAAAGCATGCCTCATATATAACTAGGTTGTTGGACACAGAAATAGGCATATCACGCGACTGTTCGCCAATCAGGATGCACAATTCCTGGACTTGTGCATATCACAAGGCTAACAATCCCGTCATAGCACATTCACATATATATTGTGCCACGACATTTCAATCATCGGCATATTCTCGAAAAAGACAAAAATAACTCGAAAATAATGCCTCATATATAACTAGCTAGGTCGTTGGACACAGGAATATGCTATGATGTGATCATAGCCAAGTAGGATGCACAATTCACGGACTTGTGCATATCACAAGGCTAACAATCCCGTCATAGCACATTCACATATATATTGTGCCACGACATTTAAATCATCGGCATATTCTCGAAAAGACAAAAATAACTCACACTTGTCAAGAGAACCAAAGAGTAAGCAAAAACCAAAGAGTAAGCAAAAACCAAGCATTGGTTGATATATAATAATAATAAGCAAAATAAGTAAGCGGTGATTCATAAACCTAATAAGATAAGTACACTTGTCGTCCACACACACACACACAAAGGTCATCTATAGTTTGCAACTACAACTAGGCCAACATCAAGCCTTCTGGCTCGGCTTAGGGAACGGGAGGACGCCCTGTCTCGTCATGAACTTCCTATAGTCACCCTGCATCTCTAGGCGATCTTCTATGTCATGGTTATTCGATATTTCCTCAGAAGATCCCCCTGAAGTCATGACATCACGAAGATGATTGCCCCAAATCGCTTTGGATGCGATACATCTCTTGTCTAATATCCGAATCATTGATCTTGGCCTTTGCTTCGCCCACGCTTGAGATGATCCGCAGCGTAGAATTCTGCTGGTCAAGTAGGAACGCCCTCATGTGATGGAGTGCGTAGTAGGCTTCCTTCTTATCGTTTCCGCTTCACGCAGGGAACTCGTTACATGGTTGAAGACGCGTCGCGAACTTGACCTTCTTACGCACGGGCTGGTGCCTTCCGTCGAGGCAAAGCCGGTGAGAGCATCATCGAACTTCCTTGATCTTGTCGTAGTTTTTCTTCTTTTCTAGACTCCCGAGTCGAAATACGTGGCGTGGGAATGCTTGGCGATAAGGAGATGAGCGTCAGTGTTCATCTCTGCAAAAAAATTCAAATGGAATGTGTTGAAAAAGAATGATGATGATCTAATAAAGCCAATCAACGGTGGCGATGAATAACGACTTACTCGGAAAGTAAGGCACGAGAATGTATTCCTTTGTCTTGTTCGCCACGAGGATTCTTTTTAGGTACGAGGCCACGATACGTCGCTCATGGGGAACCCAAGCGCCACGCATGTAGTAGGGGTCCACTATAGCGATGCCCGGTGTGTTCTCTCTAATGATCTGCGTGGCGGTGAGAGAAAAGAGACCATGGTATAGTGCAGCGGTATAGGTGGAACATATTGAAGATGTCCTCGAACCGCAGGAAGAACAGATCCGCGGGGCGGTGTCGACGGCCAAGCCTGGTGGCACCTTAACCACGAATACCGTGCGAGGGATCTTTCTCCGATAGAAGGCGTCTCTCTATCGTCAAGACGTCGTCATGCACACTCTGCAGCTTCAACTAGCGAAGCCCGCAAATTCTTAGGTAGCATGGGCTCACCCGCCACATGAATCCTCCACATAATACCCTCGGGTCTTGGTGGCCCGTCCGAAACCTGATCGGATTCGCAGCTTGTTGACGCCACCGGCTCGAGCTGCTAGATTTTCTTTTCCTGCCCTTTTTCCTTTTGGAGAGCGGGCAGCACCGCATCTGAGCACCGCCACCCTATGTAGTGTGTCGCTTAGAATAAAGGGCGGTTGGTTGTATCACCGGCTCAGAAGGCGCAAGCGGAGGCGTCTCCGAGAACCAAATGACGCTTGGTGATAGTGGCTTTCTGTGGGGCCACCAGCTAGGTCTTCTTCGCAAACCGAGTCTTGAAGAAGTGATCATTCCAGTCTTATCGTCCTCGGCGAATCCGCGCCATGTGCATATCATCAACATGATCATCCGACCCACCGCGTGGAGGTGACGGCGGGCGGGGGTTTTGCCACCGCTTGTCGCCGGCACGACAGCGGTGCTGTTCTGTGGCGTGATGGACCCGCCGTCCCCAAACGGATCATGCTCTTTGGCCATAGCAAGAACAATCCGAAGCAACTTCTGAGGACAGACGACTCTTCTTCATCCGCTCCTGGGGGTTGAATGGGAGGTTCCAGGTCATCGCAGCCCCTTAGCACCCGACTAATTTTAACCACATGCACGCTTATCCGCATCGGTTTTGAGTGGAACGTCGCTGCAAGGGTTGAACGATGGTACCCTTGGCAACATCCCTCAGCTCGTTGTTCACGTAGCATAAGAGAGTCAAGGAACATCCGTCTGCAGAAAACATGTACGGCGTCGTCAGAGCGAGATGCCACAAGAGTAATATATAGATGGCATGAAAGGCGGTAATTAAAGCAATTTGTTTACCGTGATGGCGTCGAGATCGGCTAATGTCGACGCACTTGCACGGCGACGGGCATGCAAGAGACGGAAGGGCTGCTTGATGGCGGTCTTGGCCGGTGTATTCTCCTACCGACGGGTGCTTGAGCTCCGTGCCGCCGGCGATGGCGGGGCACCAACATACTCCGGCGCCGCGGTGATGGCAGGGGAGTCACCAACACTTGCGGCACCGCGTGCTAGCGGGCGGAGTCACGAACACGTAGTTCGCCGATTCGTCGGCCAGCGTTGTCGAGTGGCTGCCGACCATGCTTGGAATCGCACGGCCGTTTCGACCACCCGCACTCGATTCGCTATTGACTCCACCAAGGTAGGCGGGGAAGGACGTAAGGGTGATTGCCGAGTTGTCTTGGACGATCTGCGGGATCCGCACCACTTGTGCCTTAAGTTCTTGAACCTCTGTTTTCCTCCTCGCTCCTTCCGACGGCGCCACATGCGTCTCGGTGGACCAAAATGATCCACCCAATTCTCCCCGAGGTCGGCAGACGGCCACCGACGACGACTTCTTCAGAATCGGCTCTATTTTCTTGGCCCGTTCATCGCCTGTTAAAAGGGTTATCCCACCGAGTGGCCGCCGACCCACAGGATGAGGAACCCAGGATCCATGACTAGAAACAATTTCCTCCTCCTGCGGAAAGAAGTAAAGAATCATTTAGATCATCGATTAGATTGCAATTGTGTTGATCCGCGGTAATTAGATTATACTTACCACAATTTCTCGAATTCCTTCACCGCAGGATCCGCGGTGAGTTGTTTGGTTTTGGGTCCACATGGTAACGGGCCTCGATGAAGTTTCGAACCTGCCCGGTTCGAATTTAGCAAAGGGTTTTCTATCCCTTGGATCTATACTCTTCGTCCTCCTTATTCCATTTGGCCTCCATGATTCAGATCCACTAGATCCGAGATGGTGATGACCTATATTCATCGCTGCGGACCTTTCCCGATTACTATTGGCCGTGGCTCTTCGGATTCACACCTCTCCTTGAACTCCCGTAACTGATCTTCGGTGATCTGCGGTCAATCTTCCGGATCTCCTCGAGACTTTTGCCTTCTTTATAGATCTTCTTCTTTATCCGGGTTCTCCAATGGCGGGCGGTGCTCATCTTTGTGAGGGCGGATTTGTTTACCGTTCCCATGATAATTTGTGTTCGATACTTAGCAGGAACTTGTATCTGCGTCTGCACTTCTCAAGAGGAGTGCAAGTGGCCATTATCTTTATATGCCGAGATTCTCGGTGTTGATCGAGATGGTTGTCCGGTGATCGCCGCCACTTTCCCACCGCATCTTTGACGACAAGGGCGGGCTCCAAAGGAACCTGATGGGCTCACTGGTAATTTCCTCCGACTGCCGTGCCGACCGTGTTGGGCGCCGGTCCTTCGCTTCTTCTTCTTAGGAGGGTTGCTACCACCCCTATGCCCTCGCCGCCATCGTGGTTTCATCGTCCGCCTTTCGGCTTCTTCCTCCGCGTCTTCCATCTCATCATCCTCGCTCTCCGAAGGATGGTATTCTTCATCGTCTTCTAGCCGCTGGGCCGCCTCCCAGAATGTCAATTGTTTATTCGGAGGTCTGAATTCTCCTTCAGCGCGCGCTTAGAACATCCAAATCGTCGTTGTCACACATCTTTGCACTAATAAAAACAAATAATTGGTTAAATGCACGGAAAAATCCGGCATGACCTTTGCTAATTTTCTTAAACTAGAGTGCCCGATTTACGCCAAACGGAAGTTAATCAACATTCCAGCAAAAATCGGGACTCATTTCATACAAGAACCTGCATACACACATAATAAAGTGCTTCATATACAAGCACAAGCACAATTTCAAGGTGCTGTTGTCCCAACACAGATAGTAGTAGAAGCACATGAGTAGCACCACAGATAGTAGTAGCCAGAGCAACACTAGGATGGATATAAGGAACAGATAGTAGTAGCAGCACAGATAATAGAAGTAGTAGCAGCTCAAGTAGCATAGAACAGCAAGCACAACACAGCAAGCTCATATGCTTTTTTTTCTGGAAGCTGGTTTAGAAGTACTAACTTCCCAATATGGATTTTTTTACAAAACACCCAGCACAACTCTTGCTTGAACTTTTGCTATGAATACATACAGAAACCGGCTAAGCTAGTAATTAAGGCAAGATTTTCACAAGAGTTTAGTACTCAGATTTTTTACAACTTGAATCTTGCTACTTGCTTAAGTATAAAAGTACTTTGAAAGCAAAGACCTAACACTACTTTCTAAACCTACTACTACCAATAACACACCATCCATTTCTAGCAAAGCTACTACTACGGACACCGGTAATGTATGCAGCAAAGACCAAATAGGACCTTCTTTTACTGTTTTCATTAACTAACATGCTACCAGTTGGTGTATGCCACAGGCATAATGTCCATCTTAGAAGCATCCACACGTGCAAGCATACAATCATGCAGAAATAAAATTCAGAATAATGTTCATCTCGAATAATTTATCTAGGGACTAAGACAACTAGGAAAGGAAGTTGCTTGCGGTGTAATCCATGAACCATGAAGACAAAACCATCATTATGATTTCATACTACCTAAGAACATTTCCTAACTCTGAATCCTAACTCTGAACCACTACTCTAAATTTCCTACTCCAAATCTGAATTTCCTACTCTAAATTTCCTAACTCCAAATCTGAATTTCCTACTCTAAATTTCCTAATATGAATTTCCTAACTGATTAACATTTCCTAATCTGAATTTCCTAATCTAAACATTTCCTAACTGAATTTCCTAAGAACATTTCCTACTCTGAGCATTTCCTAACTGAACCCTATTCTGAATCCTAAGAAAATCAACATTTCCTACTCAATCCTAAGAACCCTAATCGAACCCTAACTTTGAACCCTTACTCAATCCTACTCAATCCCTAAGTGAATGGATGCACCGAGAGGGGAGAGCGGGGGAGAGGGGAGAGGGTGATTCTCACCTCCGAGACAAGGACGACGGCGAGCACGCGGACGATGAGGGCCTGCTCCTCCACGGCAGCGCGGCGACTGCGACCTCCTCCTCCACGAAACGAGCGCGACCCCCTCCTCTTGCAGTGGCGACTGCGACCTCCTCCTCAGGATGCGGGCGGGCAGGCGGGCGGACGACGATGGCGGGGCCTCCTCGAGCGCGGCGGGCCTCCTCCTGCTCTCGCTCCACGGCCTCCTCGCCCACGGCCTCCTCGAGCGCCGGCTGGCGAGACGATGGATGGAGAGAGCGCGGGGCTCGGATCGGGATCGACAACGGCGGGCGCGATTGAGAATGGGGATGAGGCCGACGTGTGCCTGCGTGAAAGTGGATAAGGCAGATACAGAGCGTGGCACTCGGCATAGTGCGCCATGATATCCGTAGCGCACTATGCCGAGTGCGCTACTCCTATCTCCCCAAAGAATTGTATAAGAAAGGAGCGTCCCACTATCTAATGTAATCACTATCCTATCCCACCGGTTACGCCCAACGCTCTATTCTAAACTTGAGCACCTGTGTTCGAATCCGTGCCCCCTTTTTGTTTTTATTTTAAAAATACTTTTAAATGTTCCAAAATTCCCAAAAGTGGTAATATATGTCATATTTGTTTTGTTTTATTTTATAAATACTTTTAAATGTTCCAAAAATTCCCAAAAGTGATAATATATGTCATAAAAGTGGTACAAATAATATGATTTAAATTATAACTAAATTTTATAATAATTTGTCCATAATAATATGAATCGGGCACGACCCTACTCGACCACCCGCACTTTACAATCTTTTTTCGACCACACGTTTTACAATATTTTTTGAGCTAGCATTTTACAATCTTTTTTCCTTTCTTTATTGCGGTTGAATAATTTAGCCCCGGCACTTTAATGTTTCTTCTTTCGAGCGGGCTACCTTTTTGGGTAGGGTTGTCCTTTTCTTCTTGTGATGTATGTTGCTTGCATCGTAGTCGTCATCTTCAATCTTTGGATCGTCAGATTGGTCAAGTCTTGCTCGTTGGCGACTCCATCCATTCCGATGATGTTTCTTTTCCTCTCCTCACGACAACACGGCTAGGCTTTGTCGGGTCGGTAATGAAAAACATTGGTCCACTTTGGTAGCCGTACCACGGTTCATTTTTCGCGCCACGTTTGCACCGTGACCTTGGATTTGGCTGCCGGTATAACCATGGTTGTGAAATACCGGTCTTCTCTTCGACGCTCTTTGCCCATCCGACACGGAACATCGGCACCTTTTCTCCAGTAGTCGAGCTCCGGATCTCCTCGATTCTTCCGTAGAATCTTTCCTTCACGTTGTCATCGGTGTAGAATTCGGCGCTACGCGAGTTCGATAATCACACTTGTTGTCCTTTTCCTCCGTGTAGAATGTGTAGCCGTTGATATCATACGCTGATAGGTCACCAGGTTTTGCATCGGTCCTTGCGACAAGGTGAATATGATCTTTCCGTCGGAAGAATGCGGCGCTGGGATTATCAAGGAGCGTCTGCCTAAACCAACGCGTGAAATCTGAGTTGTGCTCTTTGATTATTTCTCCCTGCGTCCTCTGTATGCCCCGGTCACTGTACTTCTTCTCGATTAACCTTTTGTGCTTCTGTACCCAAGGATCGACCAGTTCTAAATGCTGTAGCGCGACGAGGTCTCCACGTTTTCTCCATGGATCATTCTTGCCGAGCCACCTCCGGTGCGCCATGAACACGGTTTTCGATGACCCTGGATCTTTCTCTAATTGGAGATAGCTTGTGTTATCCATGCACCTAACGCATGCGCAGAATCCTTGGATAACCTGCCCCGAGATATACCCGCAACCTGGATAGTCTTGCACCGTAGTGACCAACGCGGCTCTCATAGTGAAATAATCTTGTGCAACGGCGTCGTAAGTATTAGCTCCAGATTCCCATAACGTGGCTAGCTCCTCTTTCAACAGCCCGAGATACAGATTGATGTCGGTACCAGGTTGTTTCGGCCCTTGAATTAGCATACTCATTTGTATGTACTTCTTCTTCATGCACAACCATGGAGGGAGGTTGTACATCCATACAAACACGGGCCAAGTGTCGTATGCTCTGGCTACCGAACGGATTGAGTCCATCGGTGCTCGCACCAAGCCCGATGTTCCTCGAATCTCCACCGGGAATTCGAGGTCTAATGCTTTCCACCGCTAGCATCTGAAGGGTGCGTCAGCAGCTCATCCTTTTCGGGGTCATCATCATCTCCTGGCTTCTTCCTTTCCGCATGCCATCGCATGAGCTTCGCTTCCTTAGGGTCCGCGAAATAGCGCTGCAGACGAGGGGTGATAGGAAAGGACCATACCACTTTTCGAGGTGCTTTCTTCCCTTTCTTGTATCGACTCACGCCGCACACCGGACATGTGGTTTTCTCCGCGTCCTTTGCCCCGATAAATGATGCAATCGTTGATGCATACGTGATATCTAACGTGCGGTAGATCGAGAGGACAGACGATTTTCTTGGCATCCTCGATACTAGTTGGACATGTGTTCTCTCCGAGACGATCGTGCCCGAATGCCATCATATCGTCAAGCTTGCGCTCAATTTGTGCTTTGCCTTCATCTACATAGCCTTGAGCGTTACATTCAACCGGGTATCATCGGCCTGCATCCTTCATACAATGGAGTAACCGCGTCTTTCTCAAGTTGCGCAGCTTGGCTTTCTCTAGCGGTAGCCTGGCGTTACTCGCCCGCTTGAGAAGCAGCTCTTGCACATAAGGGTCCCGCACCACCGACGTTGTTCCATCGTTGTTCCGCTCCTCCGCATCTAGATCATCATCATACCGTTCGCCTTCCGCACCTTCACCATCTCCAGAGCCTCTTCATCATCTCGCCCGTTCTCGCCGTGATGATGATCATCGCCATGTTGGCCACCTTCTTCACCGCTCCATCATCTACGCCATCGCTTATCCAACGAGTGTATCCATCCATGAAACCATGGCGGGCGAGTGCGCTGCAGCTTCCGGAACTGGGTCGATCACCCAGCTTGAGTTTGCATCTTCTGCACGGACATCTTATATCTGTCTTGTTATTTCGTATCATGTCGGCCGTCGCACATTTCAAAAATCTAGCCACAATGCCTTCGCTCATTATGCGGACCATTTTTGCTCGCACGATGTACAGTACAATTTTGAAGTCTATTAGAACCACATAATGAATGCATGCATGCAATGGTCGATAGAAAATTTCGGCATGACCTATCCTAAAATTAGGACCTTTGCGAAATGCCAAAGTCTTGCCAAAATGGAAATGAATCAACATTTTGGCAAAACAAATGGCAACTTGTTCACATACAAACACAAGAGAGATAGAGAGAGACCGATCCATACACACATGAACATATCATTATCCTCTCCATACACACATGCATGAGCATCATCGATACTCTCCATATACACACACATATGACCATCGATCCTCTCCACACATACACACATCATGAGCATCGATCATCTACATACATATGAGCACATGCATCATCCATATACACATGAACACATCCTTACATGGACAACTTACCGAGATGAGAGACCGATCGCGAGAAAGATGGAAAGGAGAGGTCTTGGCGTCGACGAGACGGATAGATGAGAGACCGGAGACCTCCTCTATTACTTATGTAACATCCAAAGCAAGTTTTACATGCTAAAAATGGTGAATGTATGGAGAAATTGAGGTGGGAAGGAGAAGATCCCGACTAGATCTAAGGAGGAAGAAGAAGGGGAAAGTGAAGTGTGGGTGGTGAATGTGTGGGCACGCATGTGCACATAAAGTGCTGTCCTAAAAGAATCGACACATCCGTGGCGCACACGGCCCTAGTGCGCCACAGGGAGTACAAACTTCTGTGGCGCACTAGGCCGAGTGCGCCACAGATGCTCCTAGTCCCCGTGGCGCACTAGGCGGAGTGCGCCACAGAAGTTTGTGGCCGTTTCAGAGCAGAGGTGGGCATGCGCTCAGGCGTAGCGCACCAGGCACACGTGCGCCACAGATGACCCTAACAACCGTGGCGCACATGACTATAGTGCGCTACAGATGTTTGACGTGTGGCCAACAGGGCCCTGGCCCACACACATCTGTGGCGCACTATAGTGATGTGCGCCACAGTTGTTATAGTTATTAGTAGGACACTGCCCACAGGTGAGCCACGCCTGTTTTAGCCGTGGGGCACTTCAACCATGTGAGCCACGGATGTGCTGATTACCTATAGCCGTTTTCCTAGTAGTGGAATGACAAGCATTTTCAAGTCATCCACATCCAGCTGGACGTAGAACCAGTGAGGCATAGGGGCTCTAGGAATGTGGCCTAGTTTGGGCCAATGGCAGACGTAGGTGTGCAATGGCACCGCACCACCTCTACCCTCCCTAACACATTGGGCTTTAGTGCCCAGCGGTTATCGGGAGTATGTCCTAGAGCCCAGGAGGGGATGCCAACCCGTGCCCACTATGTCACACTTCAATTTGAGCAATGTGTCGGTAAAACACATATTATGGTAAGAACAATAAGCAAAATGCGAATAATGTGTAGTATGGAAAAACATAACATGTAGAGCAATGTGAACAAGCAGAAATGTGCAATAATGTTCACATGCAGATTGTTGATGCATAAGTAGAACAATGTGCACAAGCAGAAAATATGCAACAATGTGCTCAAATATAGCAACAATGTGCACACCAAAATATGGAACAATGTGCAAAAATATAGTAATAATGTGCACAAACAGAAACACGGAACTGGTAGAGCAATGATGCGCAAGGACATTGTTAGTCTAAATGAGGTACCAAACTAATAATTAAGTGTACAATGATCAAATACAATGTGCACAATGATATAACACTGACCAAGTAGAATTGGAGGCTAACAGTGCAAAATAGTGCACATGAAGATTGGGCCTATTTGCTGCTGCTGCAAATTTGTACATCAAGGCGAATGTACATATCTAGTTGGTGCAATTCTAGTTGTCATCGGAAAAAAATGTGGTCAGCTGCAAAGGTACAAAGTCAAACACCGTCACTAACCGAGCAAATCGAATCAAACCAAATGTATATGTACCATGGTGATGTATGCACTTATAGTGGATGTCGTCTGTGCAGTTGTTGCTGTTGGAGTCAAAGTTATACGGAATGTAGCTTGGGATTGGTAATTGCATGATTAGATGGATGATTCCGAAGGTGCTCGTGTTAATTTCATCCTATTGTTTACCTTTTCAACATCAAGTAAAGAATATGCCAGCTTAGCTAGTCCCTTATGTTATTTCTTTGATAAAGTGAAATGTGTCCAGCCGCCTGAGGTGCGAAATCAATCGTCGTCGCTAACCAACCTACTAAACCCTAACCGCAAACTGAATCAACCCAAATCTATATGTACCATATTGATGTATGTGCTTAAAGTGGATGTCGTCTGTGTAGCTTCCGCCACCGAAGCGAAAGAAGAAGCTGTCCTCGGCGCTAAGGTTGTAGTTGCCACGTCAGGCATCAAAATCCCCTCCTCCGTCGCACCGGAGGTTCCAACCGTGGCCATGGGGGATATTTCACATCCGTGATGACCGACAACAGTGGTATAAGTAGAGAAATTGTGTGTGGGTGATGAGATTAAACTAGTGTATTAACATGTACTCCTCCGTTTCAAAATATAAGATGTTTTAGGTTTATGAAGAAAATGAATGTAGACTTGTGTAGATTTATTCAACTTTGGAATGAATCTACACACTAAAAGAAGTTTAGATTCATTTTCTTCATAAACCTAAAACATCTTATATTTTGAAACGGAGGGAGTATGACTAATTATTAATATCCAAAGTATCATGGAGGGCGCGATGAGCGGAAGCTCTATTTTTTCATGCTAAAGGTAGAAAACTAACTTTCTTTTACGGGTAAATATGTTGACGTCTCTTCTTCTCAACTAGTACTAGGAGTAGCTACATGTGGTGTACTCGTCGCATGTGTATGAAAATGAACAAATCAATGGGACTTTGGTTTTTGTTGAGAAATTAATTAGTGGGCTTGGCCATAAATTCTAGCACACACCACGTGCAATATCCACATTATTTTGAGACCCAATCTGCGAAATGCTAAATGCCGCTTGCTGCGGCGTGGGCGGCTCGCGTCGCATAGGGTTCCCCGGTTGGGCTGACCCATTTTGTAGCGATGGACTTTTCTTTTTCCTCTTTTCTTTTTTTTCCTCTTTCCTCTTTCTGTTTTTTTTTTGGTTTTGTTTTTTGTTTGAAATACTTCGGGTTTTTAAAAATTGGTTTATGATTTATAAATTTGGTTTATGAATTTCTTAATTTGGCTCATAAATTTTGAAAAATGTTTATGATTTTTTGAAATTTGGTTCATGATTTTTGGAATTCGGATCATTATTTTTGAAATTTGGTTTATGATTTTAGAAATTTAGTTCATGACTTTTGAATTTGAATTCATGACTTTTGAAAATTGGTTTATGATTTTTCAAAATTTGGTTTATGATGTTTCAAAAAAGTTCAAAGTTTTTTAAAAATTGTTCATGAATTTCGAAAGTTGGTTCATAATATTTTTTTCGAACGTCTTTATAAATATTAGAGAAAATTCAATGATGATATGAGGTTTAGAAATAGGCTCGTGCTAGCCAACAAATGAACAAGCTTTCTCGCAAAAAAAAGATCGAGCTGACCGTACATACCTGTATTCAACGGTGTGTAAACAGCCATCGAAGCCTATAATGGGCCAGCCCATGTAGACTCTGGCTGAAGCGGCGCGAGTAAGGTGTGTCGCGTCGAGCCGCTCGAGAGGCCAATATCAAAGCATCTTTACTTCTTGGGCTAAACCAAAAATCAGTACGAAACGCGTTTTTGCTACGTGTACGTCCAGTTTTCCATTCGCGTCCTAGGCCGAGTTCCCAAGTTCGGCTCAATTCAGTTAAACTCGGCGAAATATGGACGAATACAGGCAGAATTTCATTAAAGTAGACAGGAGACATATAGTACGTCGGATTTCATAACTAGAAAAAAGGCCACCGGCGTGGTCGACGCTGGACACCGCAACTACAGGCCGAGGCGGGGGTTGTTGCCGGCCTCGATGTACGCCATGCCTCCGGCGAGAATCCGCCCTGGAACACTCCACCAGCGGCGGCGGCGTGATCCGTTAATGTCGGCGAGTTCTCGAGGCGTCTGTCGTGGCGCCTCGTAAAGATTGCCACGATCCTCGGCGAGATTCGGGTTTTGCATGGCGGCGATAGCGGCTGGATCTCCGGAGTTCGGGTCTTTTATGGCGACGATAGCTGGATCTCTCCGGCGAGGTCCTCGCGGCCGGACCGTGAACGGGATCCGCCGACGCCGAGTTTCGACCTGAGAGGCGAGTGTCGTGGCGCCGTATAGCGCGCCTCGCGGAGCAGCCGGGCTTTCCACGACGACAATGTGCGTCGGCCCGCGGCCATAGTTCGCCGGAGTTGAGGAGGAAGAAAGGTGCGAACGTCCGAAGTTCGCCGGAGTTGTGGTGGTGTGAGAGACTCTGAAGAGAGACGGCGAGATGTACGGCTTTTATAGGCCGGAAGTATGACAGGAGGGGTGTAGCGACGAGGGCGGGAAAAGGAAAACGGCGGGAAGGATGGCGGCGAGTCGGCTTCTATCTCTGACAGGCTGGTCTACTCGCCGAATTCGCTTCGTCCGGCGTTCCCGGGACGTATCCGGGATTCTGGGTTCGGCCTAAATAGTCCGACCAAAGTTGGCCTAAATTTAACCGAAAAGAGGTTTCTGGATACACGACTGGACCGATTTTCGGCGTCCGGATAAATTTCGACGTCCGAATCGGTCTTTTAGGTAGGAGAGTGGAGATGCTCTCACCTCCCCCAATCTCCATATATACGCTCACGTGATGCAAACAGAATGTCGGAAGACGATCAATATTCAACATTGGGCTCGCATTCGTATAGGCTCGGCTTGCACCACAACCCTAGCACCCATGTCGACTTGGAAGAGACCCTAATGGCTAATGGGCTGAACCCACCGGCGCCATGCAAACTGCAGAAATGCTAATTGTCGTTCGTTGCGGGGTGGACGGCTTGCATGCCACAGTGGCTCCCCTATTGGGCGAGCCCATTTTCTATATGATGCACTCTTTTTTTCGTTTTTTGTTTGTCTTTTTTTTCTTTTTTTTTCTATTTTATGTTTTCTTTTTGGGTTTTCGGTTTTCTATTTTACTTTAATTTTTTTCTTTTGTCGAATAATGCTAATTATATTTTGGAAAAGATTCATATTTTTAAACTTTAGTTTATGTTCTTTGAAATTGGTTTATGGTTTTTGAAAATTAGTTCATGATTTTTGAAATTTGGTTTATGGTTTTTGAATTTGGTTCATGATTTTTTAAAATTGGTTTATGTTTTTTGAAAATTCGTTCACGAATTTCTTTTCATAAGTTATTGAAAATATTTCATGAAAATAATTACCAATTGAGACCCGAGAAGCAACAATCGAGATAAAAAGTCAACAAAATTTAGAAAATGAAAATTACACTAAACAACAAATAAAAATCATGTAAGTAACACAAAACAGGGAGTAAACTGTACCGCAAAACAGGCCGTGGTGCCGCTGCATGCACATGTTGTCTTGTTGCTGATGGAAACATGCTGGCATGCTGTACACGTGATCGTGAAGCTTCTATCTCTGGAAAAAATAGTATTCCCTCTATATACCGATTTATTAGACTAACACGGAGTCTAAGAAATATATTTGACTATTAAATTAACCAACTAAATATGAATCATATGTCACTCATGCTTTATTGATAAATTTTATGATTAAACTTTTTTCTTGAACTCGATGTTAGGCTAATAAATCGGTATGAAGGTAGTAGTGAAGAAAAATAAACGGGTCGAGCCCACCCGATCTCCTTCAGGCGGCGAGGGCATCGTGCCGCTAAAGGTCATGTAGCACCTCCCTGTAAGCTGTCATCGTCTACAATGGTGTAGCTCAGCCCTAGTGCATCAGAAAACACAAGGTTTAGATGACGTGAACGGTTCCACAAGACCAGGATGAACTTTATAAAATCCATCCAACAAGCCTAGGAAGAATTTTCTTTTGATCTAGAACACTGGATTCCATTAGAAACTGGGCGCAATAGCATTGCTGGCCATCGTTGTAGGATTCGTAGCATGGAAAAAAAATTCTATCGCATAAACACACAACCAAGATCTAATCTATGGCAAAGCCAAGATCTATTCTACGAGATCGGTACAATGAGATTATAGAGAACTAACTCTCGTAGATTCAAGCGTTTAACGAGATCGGATTCTCGTGGTTGATGTAGTCGATCACTTGCCGATCTCAAGATCGTGTAGACAATCCTTCCGGCGCCGTGTTCCAGAAGCGCTTTTGCAGCCGGTCACACGTACGGTAGTCGATAAAGACCGTCCTCTCCCTTGTTCCAACAGGGCAGCGGAGGTTGTACATCTCCTCGGAATCCAAACAACACGACAGTGTGGTGGTGGTGGTGGACGAGGAGAGATTTCTATAGGTCTAATCCTAAGCCGGAGCAGGATGGTGGACGAGAGAGAATAGAGGGGGTGGCTAAGGTTAGGCGCCAAGGGACTAGGGATCCAAGGGGTGGCCCCTTACCCTTCCTTATATGGGAGAGGGGCCGGCGGCCAAGGGCCTCCCTGCCCTAGCCGAGTTGCCCCCCAACTCGTCTAGGAAGGGGAGATTCCCTTCCCAACTCGGCTAGGAAGGGGAGAGTTGTAAACTTGCCTTTCAAGTTTTCCCTTTTCTTTCCAAACTAGGATTTGATTTTTCAAACTAGGGTTTGACCCTTTTCCCCTAGTCCTTGGCCGAGTTACCCCTGGGCTTGGTGCGGCCGGCCCCTTAGGGCATATGCCGCATCCCAAGTGCCCCTCCCGGGGTGGTGGACCATCTAGAAGATTCTAGAAGCTTTCGATCAAAACACCGAAAACATTTCCGAACCCCGTAAATTGACTTTCCTTATATGAATCTTATTCTCTGGACCATTTCGGATCCACTCGTGATGAATTGGTTGCAATCCGCTCCGAACAACATTTGGTCTCCAACTCACATTCTATATCTACTTAAATAACATCGAATCCTTAAGTGTGTCTCCCTACGGTTCATGAACTATGCAGACATGGTTGAGACACCTCTCCTATCAATAACCTATAGAGGGATCTAGAAATCCATATGGCTCCCACATATTTATACGATGACTTCGTGATCGAATGAACGATTTACATATGATACTGATTCCCTTTGTCACCCGATTCTTTACTTATTCGAGGTTTGATCGTCGTTATCTCTATACCTAGTTTAACCTCGATACTGATAAGTACTCTTTACTCATTCTATGATATGACATCCCTTGTGAGCTAGTCACATGCTTGCAAGCCAATTGGATGACATTCCACCAATAGGACCATGAGTATATCTATCTGTCATATGGATGGAAAAATCCCACTCTTGATCCATGTGCTTCAACACATACGATTATGGAAGTGGTGTTTGATGTCATAAAAGCATCCATCCGGTGATGGTGATTAACATGATCTCATGGTCGAAGGATTAGGTTACTTTGTATTTGAAAGCTTGTAGCAAACAAACTTTAAATGACTTGATCATGTTATGCTAACTATAGGAGTGTGTCCATCACATCATTGTTCTAATGATATGATCTTGTTATTAATAACATCTAATGTCAATGATCAGGAAACCATGATAATCTATTAATTAAGAAGCTAGCTTAACAAGAGGCTTACTATTGGAGCCCTGTCAACGTGGGAGCGCTTCGTTGGGAAACCCCAAGATCAAGGTGTGAAGAGAACTACAACAAGTTTTCCCTAGTAAGAAACCGAGGTTATCGAACCAGTAGGAGGAAGTAAACGTCTCAAAGGTGTTGCAAGCAACTTGGAAACCTGCACAACACAAACTCAAGACTTTGCCCCAACGAACAGTGAGGTTGTCAATCTCACCGGTTTGCTGTAACAAAGGATTAACTGTATGGTGTGGAAGGTAATAGTGGTTTGTAGCAATTAAACAGTAACATTGGAAGATGTATCAATGGTAAAAATTGGACCGGGGTCCATAGTTCACTAGAGGTGTTCTCCTTAAATAAACAAACATGTCATGCTGGGTAAACAAATTATAGCAGGGCAATTGACAGGACTGAGTAAGGCAAAACAATGCAATTCTAGACATCATGATCCTATGAGATTCGATTGGGCAATACAACAAGATACATAGACTGCCATCCAACTGGTTCAAGTTTATTAGGGGCAACAAATATAAAGTGTGCCATCAAGTTTATGAGAGCTTTAATCACTAAGTTTTCACATAACAAAATACTTTTTAATTGGAAGATACATGAAAACAAGAATATACTTGGAATGGTGTAACACACCATGCATAGGAATTTATAGTGGACTCTTTGGAATAACTTGGTTTCTTGGGATTTGGAAGAATGAGTAGAGCTTACTCATACAAGTGGAGGCTAGCAAAAGACTGAGAGCAACCAACTAAGAGAGCAATAATGGCCATAATCATGCAGAGCGACAAAACATTACTAATCAAAGCATAGAGTGGTACTACAAGTCAAGGACTAAATGATCATAGAGGCTATGGTGACTTGTTCATAGTAATAACATGGTGTGATCATGTGCCAAGTCAACCCAAACAAAGCATCAAAGGAGAATACCACAATACTATGCTTTTGCATGCTAAAACAACGCATGATTTTTTCAAGGAACACTAAGCAATCCCAAATGTTCGGAACAAGTCATGATATAGCAATAATCACTAAGCATAAGGTCAAAACAACACCTAGCATGACATGCTGAAGTCTAAGTCACAGTCAAAGGAAGCTCCTCTTGCACTATTTCAAGCAAGAAATTTCTACTCCTTTCCAACACCAATCAACTTAGCTGAAATAACACAACGAGAGCGGGGGTGTAAACTAATTTATTCAAGCAAACTAAGCAAACCAAACGAAAACTAAGACGCTCCAAGAACAACACAACAGTGCATGAAACAATAAAAACGAAGTGTCTAGAAAGACCTGAGCTTTTTATTGATGAAGAAGGGGATGCCTTGGGGATGGCATCCCCAAGATTTGATGCTTGTAACTCTTGGATATTTCTTGGGGTGACACCGGGGTGGCATCCCCAAGCTTGAGATTTTATCCATTTCGCATCTCATTACATCATTCTCTCTCTACACCTGCAGTTTTTCCTTCATACAAAACTTCACACAATCTTCATTCACAACATTAGTGTATTCAAAAGATAATAGACCCTTGGGTTTAGCTTTAGAACTGCAAAATTTCACTAAAAACACAAGATACTCTAGAAATTCCCTCAAAAATCTCAATTTCCCAAAAAGAACCCAAAAAGGAATCAAATAATGGCAGGAATCTGTCAAAATAGACCAGCAGGTAGAAACCAATTTTTTCGAAAACCTTCTGTTGCTCAAATAAAAAAGTGTTGAAAACTAACGAAAGTTAGATAACATACTGGTGGATGTATTAGAAAAATATCAGCTCAATCCGACTTACAGAGATTCCTCATGAATTTTTACGGTGGAGCACAAAAATCTGTTTCGGGACAGCAACTCCCCAAATCTTACTTCCCTCTCATTAGAGGTCATTCTTGGCACAAAAATAAAAAAAAGGATAAGGAGAGGTCATTACTGAAGTAATAACTTCCAAGACTCAAGAAAACTCTTGGGTTATCTTCCAACAAGTACTTTTCTTTAACGCCTTTAAGTTAGGCACAAGAAGCAAGAATCAAGTATTTTCAAATGAAGAATTAAGATCAATACTTGCAATCTCTTCAACTAGGAAAGGTATCTCATACAAATGAGTTTTGGAGGATCCCTTCTCATCTCTCTTTGGTTCACTACTTTCATCAAAAGGATTTTCAGGAACAACCCAATCAAAATTCTTTTCTAAGGCTTCATGCATTCCAACAAGTTTAAAGGGTATGGGTATCTTAATTTCCTCTCTAGGTTTGGTTTTATCTAAAGTACCCACAACATCTACACATGAGCCTAGCATATTAAATCGCTCAAAGACTTTTTTGGATTACTTAGCAACATCATTGAATTCTTTTAGTAAAGTTTCTAGGATAAAGTCTCTCTTATCAGGATCCTTTTCTTCTTTTAGTTTGAGAAACAAAATTTGCATTGTGGGTTTAAGGTTAAAAAACCTAGCCTCCAACATATGAACTAAAGAAGCTGCAGTAATTTTAATTAGGAGAAAGTTTTGCTATAGATCTATCCTCAATATCCTCATGTTTGCTAACATGATTAAAGAATTATTCAATATTTTCTTTCCCAATTATGGATCCGCTACCTATTGAAAGGTCTTTCAGGGTGAACTTGGGGATCAACATGGTGAGCTAGAGCAAGGCGACAGCTAGAGCAGGAACTAATTTTTTTGTGTTTTTGATAAGGAAAAGCAAACCAAACTAAACTAATTTTTTTTGGAGTTTTTGATAAAAATAGGCAAACAAAACCAAGAAAAATAAACTAAGCAAAACAAAAACAAAGTAAAGATAAAGGTTGATAAGGACTCCCCTTGTGAAAACGTCCTTAACCTCCCCGACAATGGCACTAGAAAAAGCTTGTTGGTGCTCTGTCAACGTGGGAGTGCTTTGTTGGGAAACCCCAAGAGCAAGGTGTGAAGACCACAACAACAAGTTTTCCCTCAGTAAGAAACCTAGGTTATCAAACCAGTAGGAGGAAGGAAACGTCTCAAAGGTGTTTCAAGCAACTTGGAAACATGCACAACACAAACTCAAGACTTTGCCCCAACGAATAGTGAGGTTGTCAATCTCACCGGTTTGTTGTAACAAAGGATTAATTGTATGGTGTGGAAGGTAATAGTGGTTTGCAGCAAGTAAACAGTAACATTGGAAGATGTATCAATGGTAAAGATTGGACCGGGGTCCATAGTTCACTAGAGGTGTTCTCCTTAGATAAACAAACATGTCATGCTGGGTAAACAAATTACAGCAGGGCAATTGACAGGACTGAGAAAGGCAAAACAATGTAATACTAGACATCATGATCCTATGAGATTCGATTGGGCAATACAACAAGATACATAGACTGCCATCCAACTGCTGTAGGGGTTCGTAGCATGGAAAACAAAAAATTTCTACCGCATGCACACAAACAAGCCAAGATCTATCTACTAGATTGTAGCAACGAGTCGATAGAAGCACTCACCCTTGAAGATTCCAAAGCGGTTAACGAGAGCAGATTCTCGTGGGTGATGTAGTCATACACTTGCCGATCTCAAGATCGTGTAGACGATCCTTCCACTGCGTTACGTAGCGCTTCGCAATCGATCACACGTTGATTTTCGATGAAGACCTTCCTCTCCCTTGTTCCAGCAGGCAGCGGAGGTTGTAGTTCTCCCTCGTGATTCTGGAAGCACGACGGTGTGGTGTCGGAAGTAGAGGAAAGATCCCGCAGGGCTTCGCCTACGCTGGATGCGATTTATGGTGGATTAGGGTTTCCCAGAAATCTAGGGTTTAGAAATCCGGGAGGAGGAGGAGGTGTCGGCGGCTAGGGCGGCGGCCAAGGCGGCATGGCGTGTCGGCAAGGGCTCGGGTGGAGAGGGCTTGGAACTTGTGTGTTGTGTTAGTAGCCCTCCTCTATTTATGAGAGGGGGGCAGCCTTGGGAGGGGTGGGTTTGAATCCAAACCCAAACCCAAGTTGGATTGAGAGAAGGACTTGTTTCTTCTCCCACTAGGAAACCATTGTTCGAGTTTGACTTTTCAAACTTCCGTTTGACTTTCAATTTAGAGCTTTATTTCTCTCTCACATATGCCAACACCAAGTGACCTTGGATATGATCCAATCATTCCACATACCCATGAAACATTCATGGACCATTCTCCTTCCGGACCGGTGAACCTTCTAGACCCTTCTAGAACCTCTCCAATGAAATCATCGGAAACTTTCCCAAACTCCGAAATAGGACTTTCCTTATATGAATCTTATTCTCCGGACCATTCCGGATCTCCTCGTGATATCCCGGATCCCATCCGAGACTCCGAATAACATTCGGTATCCCTACTAACATTCCATATCTACTAAACAACATCGAATCCTTAAGTGTGTCTCCCTACGGTTCGTGAATTATGCGGACATGACCGAGACACTTCTCCGATCAATAACCAATAGAGGTATATAGAAATTCATATGGCTCCCACATATTTCTACGATTACTTTGCGATCGAATGAACCACTTACATACGATACCAATTTACCTTTGTCTCACGATAGTTTACTTATCTGAGGTTTTGATCGTCGGTATCTCTGCATACCTAGTTCAACCTCATTACTGATAAGTACTCTTTTATCATTCCCGTGATATGTGATCCCTTGTGAGCCAGTCACATGCTTGCAAGCCAATTGGATGACATTCCACCGAGAGAGCCCAGAGTATATCTATCCATCATATGGATGGACAAATCCCACTCTTGATTCATGTGCCTCAACCCATACTTTCCGAACACTCAATGCCACCTTTATAGCCACCCAGTTATGGTGTGGTGTTTGATGTCATCAAAGCATCCTTCCGGTGATGGTGATTAGCATGATCTCATGGTCGAAGGAATTAGGTTACTATGTATCAGAAAGCTTATAGCAAACGAATTATTAAAATGACTTGATCTTTATGCTACGCTTATCTATAGGACTATGTCCATCATACCATTCTTCTAATTATATGATCTTGTTATTAACAACATCTCAATGTTCATGATCGATAAACCACGATCATCTATTAATCAACAAGCTAGTATTATAAAGAGGCTTTACTAGGGACTCTAATTTAGTTTATAAATCACACAAGTATTAATGTTTCCTGTTAATACTATTATAGAATGAATGTAAACATTTATCATAAACACAAAGATATAATAATAACTGCTTTTATTATTGCCTCTAGGGCATATCTCCAACAGTCTCCCACTTGCACTAGAGTCAACTAATCTAGATTACATGGTAATATACCGAACACCCATGGCGGTTTGGTGCTGGTCATGTTTTGCCCTCGGGAGAGGTTTAGTCAATGGATCCGCCACATTCAGATCTGTGTGTACTTTGCAAATCTTTATGTCACCATCTTGGACATGTTCTCAAATAGCGTGAAAACGTAGTTTGATGTGCTTCAGCTTCTTGTGTGACCTTGGTTCTTGCGCATTGGCTATGGCGCCCATGTTATCACAGTAGATAGACATTGGGTACAACGTACTTGGAACCACACCGAGCTCTATATGAAGTCCTTCATCCATATCACCTCTTGTGAAGCCTCCGAAGCAGCTATGTATTCCGATTCAGTTGAAGATCTCCCCACAACGCTTTGCTTTGCACTCCTCCAGCTAACTGCTACACCATTCAAAGTAAATACGTATCTAGATTGATATTTAGAATCATCCGGATCGGTGTTCCAACTAGCATCGGTGTAACCATTAACAACGAGATGTTCATCACCTCCATAAGAAAGAACCATATCCTTAGTTCTTCTCAAGTACTTAAGGATGTTTTTGACCGCTGTCCAATGATCCACTCCTGGATCACTTTGATATCTGCTAGTCAAACTAACAACATATGCAATGTCGGGTCTAGTACATAGCATGGCATACATTAGAGATCCTATGGTTGAGGCATAGGGAGTCTTACTCATCCTTTCTCTATCTTCTGCCATTGCAGGACTTTGAGTTTTACTCAAGGTCGTATTGGGCAACATGGGCAAGAACCCTTTCTTGCTATCTTCCATTCCAAACCTCTTTAGAACTTTGTCCAAATATGTACTTTGTGATAATGATATTAGGCGTCTCGATCTATCTCTATAAATCTTTATGCCTAATATGTAAGCTGCTTCGCCAAGATCTTTCATTGAAAAACTATTATTTAAATAATCCTTGACACTATTAAGAAGGTCTACATCATTCCCAATCAACAATATGTCATCTACATATTGTATTAAGAATGCTACAGAGATCCCACTCACTTTCTTATAAATACAAGCTTCTCCATAAGTTTTCATAAACCAAAGCTTTTGATTACCTTATCAAAACGTTGATTCCAACTTCGGGATGCTTGCTTCAATCCATATATGGACCGTTGAAGTCTGCATACCTTGTTAGCATATTTAGGATAGACAAAACCTTTGGGTTGCATCATATACAACTCTTCATCAATGTATCCATTGAGGAAAGCTGTTTTGACATCCATCTGCCATATCTCATAATCATAATATGCAGCGATTGCTAACATAATCCTCACAGACTTTAGCTTCGCTACTGGTGATAAAGTCTCATCGTAGTCAACTCCTTGAATTTGTCAAAACCGTTTTGCGGCAAGTCGAGCTTTATAGATAGTAACATTACCATCATCATCTGTTTTCTTATTGAAAATCCATTTGTTCTCGACAGCCTTCCGGCCATCTGGTAAGTCCACCAAAGTCCATACTTGGTTTTCGTACATGGATCCAATCTCGGATTTCATGGCTTCTTGCCATTTATTGGAATCTGGGCTCATCATTGCTTCCCCATATGTCGCCGGGTCATCGGTGTTATCCACCAACATGACACTCATAACGGGATCATACCAATCAGGAGTGGTACGAGTTCTCGTTGACCTGCGAGGTTCCGTAGTAACTTCAATCAAAGTTTCATGATCAACATCATTAGCTTCCTCTCTTATTGGTGTAGGCGCCATAGGAACTACTTCCGGTGCTGCACTACTCGCAAGTTCGAGAGAAGGTTCAACAACCTCGTCGAGTTCTACTTTCCTTCCAGTCACTTCTTTCGAGAGAAACTCCTTCTCTAGAAAGGATCCATTCTTGGCAACGAAGATTTTGCCCTCAGATCTATGATAGAAGGTATACCCAATAGTTTCCTTCGGGTATCCTATGAAGACGCATTTTTTCGCTTTGGGTTCAAGCTTGTCCGGCTGTAACTTCTTTACATAAGCTTCGCAACCCCAAACTTTAAGGAACGACAATTTAGGTTTCTTTCCAAACCATAATTCATACGGTCGTTTAAACGGATTTAGATGGTGCCCTATTTAAAGTGAATGCGGCTGTTTCTAATGCATAACCCTAAAATGATAGCGGTAAATCTGTAAGTGACATCATAGAACGAACCATATCTAAGAGAGTTCGATTACGACGTTCAGGAACACCATTACGCTGTGGTGTTCCCGGCGGTGTCAATTGTGAAAGTATTTCGCATTTCTTCAAATGCTCGCCAAACTCGTAACTTAGATATTCGCCTCCATGATCAGATCGTAGAAATTTAATCTTCTTGTTACGTTGATTCTCTACCTCACTTTGAAATTACTTAAACTTCTCGAAAGTTTCAGACTTATGTTTCATGAAATAGATATACCCATATCTACTCAAGTCATCCATGAAGTTAAGAACATAACGATAACCACCGCGCGATGCTACACTCATTGGACCACACACATCGGTATGTATGATTTCCAATAAGTCCGTAGCTCGCTCCATCATACCAGAAAATGGAGTCTTAGTCATTTTACCCATCAGACATGCTTCGCATCTTTCAAGTGTTTCGAAATCAAGTGATTCAAGAAGTCCATCGGAATGGAGTTTCTTCATACGCTTCACTCCAATATGACCAAGACGATAGTGCCACATATAGCTCGAGTTATCACTCAATTTCAAACGTTTAGCTTCAATGTTATTAATGTGTGTATTTCCACAATCGAGATTCAATAAGAATAAACCATCTATCAAAGGTGCATGTGCATAAACCATATTACTCATATAAATCGAACAACCATTATTCTCGGACTTAAACAAGTAACCGTCTTGCAATAAACATGATCCAGATATAATGTTCATGCTCAACACAGGCGCCAAATAACAATTATTTAAGTATAAAACTAATCCCGATGGTAGATGAAGAGGTAGCGTGCCGACCGCGATCACATCAACCTTTGATCCATTTCCAATGCGCATCGTCACCTCGTTCTTCGCTAGCTTCCGTTTATTCTGCTGTACCTGTTTCGAGTTACAAATATGAGCAATCGAACCAGTATCAAATACCTAGGCACTACTACGCGTACTAGTGAGATACACATCAATAACATGTATATCAGATATACCTTTCTTCTTGATATTGCCGTTCTTCAAATCCGCCAAGTACTTTGGGCAATTCCCCTTCCAGTGACCTTCTCCCTTGCAGTAAAAACACTCAGTATCAGGCTTAGGCCCAGCCTTGGTCTTCTTCGCCGGCACGGTAACTTTCTTACCTCCCTTCTTGAAGTTTCCCTTTTTCTTAGACTTGCCTTGCTTTTTGAATTTGGTGGTCTTATTGACCAACAACACTTGGTGCTCTTTCTTGATCTCCACTTATGCAGATTTCAAAATGGAGAAGAGTTCTGGCAACGTCTTGTCCATGTTTTGCATATTGTAGTTCATCACAAAGTTCTTCTAACTTGGTGGTAGTGATTGGAGGACACGGTGAATCCCCAAATAATTAGGAATCACTATACCCAAACTTTGGAGTTTATTTGCGTGCCTAGACATCTTGAGCACGTGCTCACTGACGGAGCTGCCCTCTTCCATCTTTCAGTTAAAGAACTTTTCAGAAGCCTCATAACTCTCAACTGCCGCATGAGCCTCAAATATCATTTTGAGTTCACGGACAATATCATGTGGGTCATGGTTCTCAAACCTTTTCTGAAGCTCCGATTCCAAACCATACAAGATAGCACCTTTGAGCGGAGTACTGATTCTTCCAAGTGAGGTAAACATTCTTTACTTCATCGGTAGCAGTAGCTGCAGGCGGGTCACCCAGTGGTGCATCCAGCACATAGGTCAAATTACCAGCATTGAGGACAATTATCAAATTGCAGAACCAATCTGCGAATTTGCTTCCATTGTTTTTCAACTTTTCTTTCTCTAGGAACGCATTAAAATTGATGGTAGGGGCCGCCATTGATCTACAACATATTTGCAATAGTTTAGACTAAGTTTATGACAAATTGCGTTCTAATTAATAGTTAAATTCGTTTAGGTGAACTCCCACTCAAAACAATATCCCTCACATTGTTTTAGTGATCACATGAACCAAATCCACCACATTAAAACCGATCATCACGAGATTTGATGTAGCTTCAATGGCGAACAATCAACATGTTCATCATATCTACTATATGACTCATGCTTTACCTTTCGGTGATCCATGTTCCAAGACCATGTATGTACATGCTAGGCTCGTCAAGATCAAACCCTAGCTTCCGCATGAGAAAATCTGGCTTGCTCACGTTGTATACACTCGCAGAATCTAACACACCCGATCATCACATGGTGCTTCGAAACAACGAGCTTTAGCAATGGTGCTTACTAAGGATGAACACTTTAAAACTTGAATTTTTTGTGCTCGAGGGATCATCTTATAATGCTACCGTCGCAAAATAAGCAATACAAGATGCATAAAGGATTAACATCACATGCAATTCATAATATGTGATATGATATGGCCTTTCTTCTTGTGCTTCCGAGCTCCATCTTCAAGCACGAACATGATCTCCATTATCACCGGTATGGCGTCAAGGTCAATGGCTCCGTTTCATGATTGTATTCCACCAGCTTCAACTATTACAACTACTTTGAATAGACACGCAGGTCTTAACGGAATTTAAAGGACAACCATATGGCTCCTGCCGGTTGCCAACTTACAATAAGGAACATTACATACATCATATATAATCACAATCATGACCATATCACATCACAGCACACCCCTGCAAAACAAAGTTAGACACCTCTAATTTTCTTTGCATATTTTACGTGGTTTGGGGCTTTCAATAAGTGTCGTTCTAAATTACGAACAAGAACCACAACGTTGATGCTTGAACTATCAAGTGCTCGTTGTAAATTGAATATATACTATGATGGGAGAGAAAGACACCCGCAAAGCCACTTATGCAATACAAGTTGCATGTTAAGCGTGGAGCAAGTCTCATGAACGATGTCATGTAAGGTTAGACCGGTCCGCTTCATCTCATCATACCTCAAGATGCAAAGTACACAAAAAACAATTTATAATAAAAGCACCACCGCCCACAATGACCATTATGTTCTAATCGTGCAACAGATCTACATATAGACACGACTCTGATACCACTGTAGGGGTTCGTATCATGGAAAACAAAAAAATTCTACCACATGCACACAAACAAGCCAAGATCTATCTACTAGATTGTAGCAACGAGTCGATAGAAGCACTCACCCTCGAAGATTCCAAAGCGGTTAACGAGAGCAGATTCTCGTGGGTGATGTAGTCGTATACTTGTCGATCTCAAGATCGCGTAGACGATCCTTCCGGCGCTGCGTTCTGACAGCGCTTTCGCGGTCGGTCACACGTTCGGTACTCGATGAAGACCTTCCTCTCCCTTGTTCCAGCAGGAAGTGGAGGTTATAGTTCTCCCTCGCGATTCTGGCAGCACGACGACGTGATGTTGGAAGTAGAGGAAAGATCCCGCAGGGCTTCGCCTAAGCCGGATGCGAGTTATGGTGGATTAGGGTTTCCCGGAAATCTAGGGTTTAGAAATACGGGAGGAGGAGGAGGTGTCGGCGGCGGCTAGGGCGGCGGCGACGGACCGGCGGCGGCGGGCTCGGGTGGAGAGGGCTTGGAACTTGTGTGTTGTGTTGGGGCAGCCCTCCCCCTCTATTTATGAGAGGGGGGCAGCCTTGGGAGGGGTGGGTTTGAATCCAAACCCAAACCCAAGTTGGATTGAGAGAAGGACTTGTTTCTTCTCCCACTAGGAAACCATTGTTCCAGTTTGACTTTTCAAACTTCCGTTTGACTTTCAATTTAGAGCTTTATTTCTCTCTCACATATGCCAACACCAAGTGACCTTGGATATGATCCAATCATTCCACATACCCATGAAACATTCATGGACCATTCTTCTTCCGGACCGGTGAACCTTCTAGACCCTTCTAGAACCTCTCCAAGGAAATCATCGGAAACTTTCCCGAACTCCGAAATAGGACTTTCCTTATATGAATCTTATTCTCCGGACCATTATGGATCTCCTCGTGATATCCCGGATCCCATCTGAGACTCCGAATAACATTCGATATCCCTACTAACATTCCATATCTACTAAACAACATCGAATCCTTAAGTGTGTCTCCCTACGGTTCGTGAATTATGCGGACATGACCGAGACACTTCTCCGATCAATAACCAATAGAGGAATCTAGAAATTCATATGGCTCCCACATATTTCTACGATTAATTTGCGATCGAATGAACCACTTACATACGATACCAATTTCCCTTTGTCTCACGATAGTTTACTTATCTGAGGTTTTGATCGTCGGTATCTCTGCATACCTAGTTCACCCTCATTACTGATAAGTACTCTTTTATCGTTCCCATGATATGTGATCCCTTGTGAGCCAGTCACATGCTTGCAAGCCAATTGGATGGCATTCCACCGAGAGGGCCCAGAGTATATCTATTCATCATATGGATGGACAAATCCCACTCTTGATTCATGTGCCTCAACCCATACTTTCCGAACAATCAGTGCCACATTTATATCCACCCAGTTATGGTGTGGTGTTTGATGTCATCAAAGCATCCTTCTGGTGATGGTGATTAGCATGATCTCATGGTCGAAGGAATTAGGTTACTATGTATCAGAAAGCTTATAGCAAACGAACTATTAAAATGACTTGATCTTTATGCTAAGCTTATCTATAGGAGTATGTCCATCATACCATTCTACCAATGATATGATCTTGTTATTAACAACATCTCAATGTTCATGATCGAGAAACCACGATCATCTATTAATCAACAAGCTAGTATTATAAAGAAGCTTTACTAGGGACTCTAATTTAGTTTACAAATCACACAAGTATTAATGTTTCCTGTTAATACTATTATAGCATGAATGTAAACATTTATCATAAACACAAAGATATAATAATAACTGCTTTTATTATTGCCTCTAGGGCATATCTCCAACAACTGCATCTATGACTAGAAGTCCACCTTTGGGTTATTGATACATCGGAAACGTATCTATAATTTTTGATGCTCCATGCTTGTTTTATATCATTTGTCTTATGTTTTGTCTACACTTTGAGGTGTTTTTATATCTTTTCTAGAACTAACCTATTAACAAGTTGCCATAGTGCTAGTTGCCTGTTTTCTTACATTTTGGTTCGAGAAAGGAAAATCAATATTCTCGAATTGGGTGGACAAAAGCCAAAGTCAATAACTTTCCGTGAGGGACATGAATCGAAGGAGGGACGGAGAGGCACCGGAGGTGGCGGACCCCTGGGCGGCCAAGCCTAGCCCGCGCCTGGGAAGGGTGTGGGCCCTCTGGCCGCCTCCTCGGCCTCCCCCTTCGCCTATAAGAAGCCCCCGGGGAGAAAACCCTAAAGAATCCAGAAGAAATCCACGAAAACCTCCGTAGCACCGCCGCCACCAAAGGGGAGATTCGGGGGACAAAAAGTCTCTGTTCCGGCACCCTACCGGGATGGGGAAGTGCCCTCGGAGCCATCTCCATCAATCTCCACCACCATATCCATCACCGTTGCTTATTCCCATGATGAGGAGGGAGTAGTTCTTCCTCAGGGCTAAGGGCCCTACCGGTAGTTATGTGTTCATCTCTCTCTATGCATGATCTTATGGTCATGAGCTTTGTGATCAAGTAGATCTACCTTGATACTCAAGTGCTTCATTAGATCTCTGCTCTCCCCATGTGTGTGAAAGTGACAGCGTGCACGCCATGGTGGCACTTAGGCTTGAGTCTACATAAATACTCTTTGTGCTTTAATAGATCTATGCTTTTCCCCACATGTGTGAAAGTGACAGCAGACATACCGTGTGTGGCACTTTAGCTAGATTGAATATTTGTTATGAGTTATATTTGGAGTTGGATGTCTCTATGAAATTGTGGTGTTTGTTGGAACGATCTACCGCTCTAGGTGATAGTGTGGGGTTATCTAGATTGGGGAAGGCAGACTTTGAGGTGTGCTGTTATAGCCCTACCATGGATTAGAGTGTCCAACCGGAGAGTAGTTAAGAGTAGTATCATGAAGAGAGGATATTTATATGAGAGAGTGTTCACTAGTGAAAGTATGATCCCTGGGCCTTGTTTCTAAGCATTGAAACACCGTTTGCATCTAGATCTGTTACATGTTTGCTTGCTTCCAGTCTTTACCTCACCGTCAATCTCCATCAAAGCTATTTTCTGGCACCGTTACCACTTGTATTTCACTATCTCTTCGCCGAACTAGTGCACCTATACACCTGACAAGTGTATTGGGTGTGTTGGGGACACAAGAGACTTCTTGTATCTTGATTGCAGGATTGCTTGAGAGGGAATACCTTTGACCACTTCCTCCCTGAGTTCGATAAACCTTGGGTAACCCACTTAAGGGAAACTTGCTACTGTTCTACAAACCTCTGCACTTGGAGGCCCAACAACTGTCTACAAGAATATAAGTGCGTAGACATCAAGCTCTTTTCTGGTGCCGTTGCTGGGGAGGAAAGGTAAAAGGCACTCACACACTTACCCCACGGCAACATCAATCCAGAAATCTCTTTTCTGGCGCCGTTGCCGGGGAGGTAAGGTAAAAGGTACTCACATCCTCCGGTGTGAGTGATGGAAGTTATTTCCTTTAGATTCTGCAGTTTTGTATTTTTGTTTCTTGTTTTCACTAGTTAGGCTTAATGGAAAACAAGAACAAAAATAGAGAGCTTTATAGTGTTTATCTTGAGTTAAGACATGAAGTGTTTGCAGAGAAAATTAAAAAACCTATGGAACTCTATTTGCATGCTAATAGCAATGTTATTAGTATGAATTCTTTGGAAACCATTATTGCTAATGCTATGGAAACGTCTAAGCTTGGAGAACCTAGTTTTGATGAAAATGATCTTTTTAGTCCCCCAGCTTTGGAAGATAGTTATTCTATTGCTTATGATGATACCAAACCTCCAATATATGATGATTACAATGATGAGTATGATATTTTGAGTCCACCTACTATTGAGGAGAAAGTTAATTATGATTACAATATGCCTCCTATATTTGATGATTATGGTGATGAGAATAGTAATGATAGCTATAT
Organism: Avena longiglumis; assembly: GCA_030063025.1. Taxonomy (NCBI): domain Eukaryota; kingdom Viridiplantae; phylum Streptophyta; class Magnoliopsida; order Poales; family Poaceae; genus Avena; species Avena longiglumis. Next base: position 507,851,849 of record CP125976.1, on the reverse strand, counting down.
TTTTGAATTTGCTCCCACTATAATTAATAAGAATAACTATGCTTATGTGGAGAGTAATAATCATTTTATGCATGTGGCTCATGATAAGAATGTTTTATGTGATAGTTATATTGTTAATTTTATTCGTGTTGCTACTAAAAGTTATTATGAGAGAGGGAAACATGGTTTTATGCATCTCAATAATATTAAGTTTCCCCTCTTTATGTTGAAAGCCTTGAAGTTGCACTTGTTTTGCGTTCCTATGCTTGTTGCTTTGTGATTTGATGACTTGTTTCTTTACAAGATTCCTATGCATAGGAAGTGGGTTAGACTTAAATGTATTTTGAATTTGCTTCTTGATGCTGTCTTTTACTTCAATTCATATTTCTTATATGAGCATCTTCTCAAACTATCAAGCCTAACTTAAAGGCGTTAAAGAAAAGTAATTGTTGGGAGATAACCCAAGAGTTTCCTTGAGTCTTGGAAGTTATTACTTCAGTAATGACCTCTCCTTATCCTTTTTCTTTGCTTTTTGTGCCAAGAATAACCTCTAATAAAAGGGAAGTAAGAATTGGGGAGTTACTGTCCCGAAACAGATTTATGTCCTTCACCAAAAAAAATCGCGAGGAGTCTCTATAACTCGTATTGAGCTGAAAATTTACTAATAAATCCCCTAGTTTTGCTGTTTTGAAACTAAACCCAAAGGTCTATTATATTTTGAATAAACTAATGTTGCTAATGAAGATTGTGTGAAGTTTTGTATGAAGAAAATTTGCAAGTGTAAAGATATAATGATGTAATGAGATGAAGAATGGACAAAACCTCAAGCTTGGGGATGCCACCATGGTGTCACCCCAATAAATATCCAAGAGGTACAAGCGTCAAAACTTGGGGATGCCCAAGGCATCTCCTTCTTCATCAATAAAAAGCTCAGGTCTATCTAGACACTTTGTTTTTATTGTTTCACGCACTGTTGTGTTGTTCTTGGAGTGTCATAGTTTTTGTTTTTGGTTTTTGTTTGCTTACACTACAAGGAATGTGCTGATACATGACCCCCCATTTTCGTCACTGAATCGTCATTGTCTACAATATATGACGAACTTATGACAAAAAATAGATCGTAAAAAACTGAGCGTCAGTAATTGCACACAACGACGCTTTTCACGAAATTGTCATAATCGTCTATGACGATATTGGATCGTCATAACCGTTATGATGATCGGATATCGTCACTACCAAACTAGCCTGGCCAGGTCAGATCCTACATGGCTGATCCGACATGGCAAGAAATCAACCCGATCCGCTTCAGCTATTTATATGGGCCGAGCCCAATAATTTAGTCTGTTTTTTCATATCAGTTCTCTCCAACGTACTACATGGGCCAAGTCCAACATGTAGGCCTATTTAGCTTGTGGTCTTGGCCTTTTATAGAAATATCTTTTTTATTTGACCTTTCATTTTCAGCAGGTCCCACTTGTCAGTTTAATTTTTCACAGGAGGTCCCACTCGTTAATTTCCACGATTTGACGGTAATTGATCAGCTAATAATTTATTCAGAAAGGCAAGAATACACGAAATTATTTTCACAGTATCCATAATAAGTGCATTACAATAGTTCCATGGTTCAAATTACATACTATATACAATAAATATTCCAGCGCTCCCACACTTCAAATCACAAGCTATACAATAATTTTCCAGCGCTCACACACTAGTTTATTCCAATAGTTGATTACAATAGTTCCATGGTTACAACAATATTATGACACCCCCGGGATCAGGGCTAAACAAATCCCAGACCTCCATCTGAAATAAGCTTAACCTTGAGCTCGAGAATATCTAGTGAAGATTCGGTAACACGGCAGTGACCCTACGACACAAAACATGTATTACATCAAGCTCATAACTGAGCAGAGAACCAAATTATTACAAGCAGAGGTCACTAACCACAAAAATCAAACAACAGAAGGCAAATTATGCTATTAAGTATAGCAAACTTAACAAATGGCCTAAGAGGCCTGAAGCATAACGATGACGTCCCAGCCCATAGATTCCGGTCAGGCCAGAACCCCAAACTACTAAATGGTGTCGATGTAAATGCAGAACTCGTCTTTAAGGGAAACACTTACTCTGCCAAAAGTATCAACAAAGCAAGGGTGAGTACACTGGGTACTCCGCAAGACTTATGGCTGGTGGAGTTGTTTTGCATAAAGCCATCTTTGTTTATAAAACAAGAGGGAGAGAAGAAGCTCGTCTAATCAGAGTATTTTAAAAGAGGATAAGAGAGTGATATCTCCGAAATATTGATCATCATCTTTGATATCCACCAAATCATCATCAAATCTAAACTAGGATCACCCCCACGTACCCATGAGAAAGCATCGTTAAGCACACATTGATCTGCCAAGTTTTACGATTAGGTTATAGTTCTCTATGATCTTAGAATCTGGTCACCAAGCATTCATAACCGTGAACACGACTTTTCAAAAAGATTTAACACTGCAGGGGTGTACAACTTTACCCACACGTACCAACCGACTCTTAATGCCAATGTTTTAGCCCTCTTCCTTGGAAGGCCGGCAGAGGGTGGTTGGCCACGACCTTTACCTTGGTTTCACCAAGACCATGAGTCACGCAATAAGTATGGTTCCACCGTAACGGGTCAAATCCCAAAGCCGGTACTTAAAGATGTGAGGCGAGGTTGATTTACCAGGGGCGCCATCAACCCCAAGCAACCCGGTCCACGCTTCCCTACCTATATGAATGCACCTCCTTCACCCCTTCTTTCGAAAACGTTTTCAATGCGTATGTCGAATGGAATGCCCGAACTATGTGACTCATGGAATCTACTAGGCAAGTTAATCAGGCGAGGGGTTCCCAAGCCCCGTGTGGCTGTACGCTCGTCTCGGTTCCAAAGGCAAGAACTCAGGTCCTAATGGTGGCGAGCATGGGACTAGAAAAACCACATCCCATAGTGGCCTCCCATACAAGCCTTAGCAAGTTTAATCTCATATCACTGATCTCATCTCATCACATTCTCCTGTCATACTAGATTCTCTATATCTGATACATCATCTGGATGGACCAGACTGACAGCTCTGCATGGCTAAGCTGAACACGATATACAAGCTCTAGCAGTGCACACAAGCCAAATCTAGTTATGCTAGGAGCAGTGGATCAGGTAATATAAGCTCAAAGGGAGTAATGCAATAGATAGGATACTCTATCTATCGATAAAAGACCACGGTAGAATCGTATGCATCATGGCAGTAATTGAAATGCTTTCAAAATCATAGGATTATATCATGGTGGGTCTACGCTTGCCTTTGCCAGTTGATAACCGATATGCAGATCTTCGGGAGCCTTGTACTTGACTTGGTTATAGTTGGTAAAGTATTGTTCATCGATCTTCGATGTTAGACGGTGTTGATCTCTGGCTTCGATCTCGATCTCAATATCGTATTCTACCTAGGAAGAACCAAACACCGGGAAGAAAGGGAAAACAATCAACACATGGCATCAATGCAATTCTCAATCAAGTATGATAATATGACAAGTTAAATTGTACTGAATTGAAACACTAAAGCATGTTGGACAATTTAATCGGAGTTCCGAGGGGTGAAAACCCTAACTCGGGGAAACTCGGGATGTATATGCGAGGGGTTGATTTGTTATTCTAATTAAACTTGTCATTTTTGTTGTTGATCAATGCATGATGATAGCTTAAATAGCTAAGTTTCATTTTTCTGAACATTTTGATATATTATACATATTTTCTGTCTTATAAATATTAAGTTATTGAATATATAAGATTTATATCAATTTTTGGAATTATTTAAAACCTTTTAAATCAGTTTATTGCGTCACTGTGACGTCAACACATGGGTGGGGGACATTTGTCACTAGGGCAGTGCCTACCCACCGTGGATGACATAGGGGCCCATGGCCACCTCAGTTTCCATGCGGGCACCATGTCACCACGGCGGCAGCAAGGCAGACGACGGCCGGCGGCGACGATAGAGGACAAGCGGGGGCAAGAAGCTGGCTCCATTCGAATCAGCGCAGCAGGGCAAACCTAATAGCGGTGGTGCCGCTCCTATTTGGTAGCCGGAGCCATGTCTACGGCGAGGTCTGGTGGTGGCTGACGGCGGCGCGCGAGGCAAGAACGAACCCGAGCGGGAGGGAGAGGGAGGAGAGGCTCCTGAGAACCGTAAGCTCACCTAGATCACGATTCCGGGACCAGTTCATCCAGAGGAGGTCGGAGACAAGCTCAACATCGATAGAGAGCAGTGGCCAGAGGCGGGGAATACGAGCTTGGCGGTGGCGATTCAGGGATCATGGGCGCGATTCCTTCGCCGGGGAGGACGATGGAGGGACAGGGAAGCTCGGGGCATGCTCATCTAGCTTCGGGGAGGCCTCTAGCGGCGGAGCGAGACGACGACGTCGGCTAGGGTTTCAGGCTCAAGAGGGGAAACACAAGGGAGCACGAGAGAGAGTGAGATGGGTACGGGGATGTAACACCCTCAGAATCGACCCTATGCAAGTCTCAGCGATTCCCGCCAAACCCGCATAGAAACGATTCAAAGGTGCCCACCAGGGACTTTCGTGCGGGTGGAAAACGAAGTAATACCATTACACAATAGTCCATGATGGAACCCACAGAACAGATATATACAACAATGAATCAAAGAGCCAAGAATACAGATGTACAATACAAAGATCTAAATCACCTTTAAAACAATACAGCGTCCGAGTACGAACAAGATGCAAATTGAGCTAAGAGCCCTGAAGAATAACCAATGGCGTCCATAACCCTGCCCAGGCCAAGCCAGAACGGTAACCCTACTAACGACGTCGATCTCAAACCTGCTTAAACAAAAGGGGTGCCGACAAAGGGCAAAGGAAAAAGAGAGAGGTCGATCGAGGCCGATTGCAGCGAGACTAGAATTCGGCGGTCCTCGCCTACATAGGTATGGTGGACTGAAGCGGCAGCGCAGCATGCACTAGACAACCTATAGAGACTCGATACAACTGTCGGCTATCAGAGAGAGATAAGAAAGACCTATTCGAAACCAGCCTGATACTACCACCAAACATACCCATCCTGGTATTTCCCCCTCGAGACCAAACGAGGAAGTCAACCGAGGAACTCACATAGTTGGCAGTTTTATTTATTCAGTTATCGTTGCAGCAATTACTAGTCAGGTATAGATAGTCATCCTGATATAATAAGCAGTGGGCACTTTTAGTTAACCATTCCGTTGTAGTTGCGACACTTACTAGTCAGATACAATTAGCATGAGATGTCCCAAACCCAGCAGTTGTTAGTACTTTTATTTAGCCATTCCATTGTAGTGAAGCTGATTACTAGTCATATCGGATACAAGTCAAATTTTAACAGTAAACTTTAGTTATAGTTGTCTATGATCGAGAACTGTGCTCCAAGTCGTCCATAACCGCGAACACGGCTTCTCGAAAAGATTTAACCTGAGGTGCACCAAAGTTTCCACACGCACCTACACCCTTGTTGTCGGATCGGTGGTACAAGATCACAAAACATACACCCAATGGTATGTCGACGGGGTTTCGGACACGATGTTTCCCAGACCCAAATCAAGCACATGGGGGCCACCCCACTAATCTACCCGCAACGAAGTCGGCCGGCTCCGAGACGGACCCAGAGGTTTGTGCCAATGGCTATAAACGACTAGGAACCCGAAAATGTGACTAGGCTTGTCGATACCACGAAAACATTCCACATTTGTTCCTAAACAGTACAGGCGCTCCACGCGCAATCATAAATAAAGCAGTAAAGCATGGCATAAGTACATGATAGTAATAAAGCCCCAAACTACTTTGTGGCCCCCGGTACAGTACTTTGAAATCAGGTACTAATCGATGGGGGTGCGCACACACCCCACCCGTGGTTAGCGCGCTCGATCTCGGAACAGGTGTCAAGAACTTGGGGTCCTACGGGACACCAGTGAGCGGTTAAAAACCAAATATTTTCTATTACCCACCGATGCCTCTGCATTTACCTACTTTCAATTTTCATTATTAAACGGTAATTAAATCCATGATCATCTCCAACATTAAACATGCGGCATTACTCCAACAAATGTGGTAGTTTACAACACGCAACAGCACTTGAGCAAGCGACTACGACACGCAAGTCCAACTATCTACCAAACAACAGGTAATCGGAGGAGTCCAAGACAATATACGGCTGCAAGGGATATCACGGGTACGAAAACTAGAGCATCACAACACAGATAGCAATAGATCAACAGGAGGAAATAAAGACTAAAAATGTAAAATAGGTAGAAAGGGGGAGAATGCTCGCCTGAAAATATTGCCGAAGGTTCATCCGAAGATCGGGTCGACTCTCGCGTCAACTCATCGGCCTAATCCGTGAAGAAGCAAAGAACTAGCAGAAACACCGGATGCAATATTTAATAATACGGCAGAAGATCGGGCATGATGCATGTATGATGTATGACATGTCAAAGGTGCGATGCAATTAGGCCATATTAAGCGGAACCGAGGTCCCGACAATTAAATAGATGATTCTAGTTGTTTAATTACCCCGCAATTTAAACGTTGTCTTAACATGGCAAAATTTATATCATCGGTTCGCTAAACAAATTTAAATGAAGCCAATATAAGACTAGAAAACCCACATATGGTCTCCATAATTAATTTAGTTAAATCAGCTAGATACCCCCAAACACCCACAATATGTATGCAAACATGTTCATTTAATATGCAACAAGATCAATATCATATATTATAAAAATATGAGGGTTCTCGGATAGGGGTCACACATGAGGGGTTCGACGGTCTTGGATTTTCGAGGGATCGGGGCTTCGGGATTCGATGGGATCGGTCTTCGAATACAGGATCAGGAAGAACTTGGTGCTTCAAGGGTTCGGGTTCCATCTCGGTGGTGTCTGTCTTCGGGGTTCCGTGAGGGAGGCCTTGTAGATGGGTCTTGCCCAAAGAGCTTGGCGGTGGTCGTTGTACAACTTGTAGTAATTGTCCCTCGGAAGGCCTCGATCAACCAAAGTAGTATCCATCGGGCAGAACTAGCAGAGCCTACTCACACCACAGATAACTCAAAGCACCATCTTCATGTATCTACACAGTTGATGCTCTGGTTTTAGGAAGATTCTCATGGTCGCGGTATCACGTCAGCATCACATCACAACAAAACTGTATCACAGAAAAGAGCCTGCCAAAAGAGGATACGATTATTGAAGCCTTCCTGGACGCATGGCCCTGTGTTCGACGCAGACGTCCAGGTCGGGGATGGTGCGGCCGACGATGGTTGTGGGCGAGGACGACCTTGGCAGGCGTGACCGAGGCAAGTGGCGGTGGGAAGGGACACCGGCGAGGTTAACGAGCAGGGCATGCGGAGGCGACAACGGCCGTGACGCGGCATGTAGGCGCCAGGGGCGTCCATCGGGCGGTGTCCGACGCAGCGAGGCGGCAGCGGCCACGCAGTGGTTCTTCTGGCCGGGAGGAGGCGGCCAGGGCGAGCTTGAGGCGGGCGATGCAGGCAGCGGCGAGATGGAGGCCGCATCGACAGGGTGAGGTGGTCTTCGCGGGGCGTCGGCGAGATCGTGCAGTGGCGCGAGGACACGACAGAGGCGGCCAGGCGGAGGTGGGGTCGCACGCAGCGGCGAACCCTCTTGGCGGCGGCTCGGGATGGGGCCGGCGAGGCAAGAAGAGGGAGGCGGCGGCACTGCATCTGAGGGAGGGACAGGGTCGCGAGGGCGGGGGCGTGAGGCAGAGGGGAGCGGGGATCGGGTCGGGGTGGGGGTTGCGGGAGTGGTGGGGCCGGGGGTTGGTGCGGATCACAACGAGAGGGGGAGCAAGCAGGACAGGCCGGACGGGGGAATCGGTCGGGGTGGTGTGGTGTGCATGCGTGGTGTTACGTGTGTGGTGTTTGGGCGTGGCGACGGAGGGATGGGTGCCCTGGGGTGGTTAGGGTTTAGGTTGGGGTAGAGTTAGGGTTTGATTAGAGGGGTGGTCGGTGGCTGTGGGCTGGGCTTTTGGGCCTAGCATGCGGCTGCCTTTCCAAAATATTTATGTTTAATATTTTCCTGTTTTATTTATGAGGTCTTTTATAAATAATTTTAGACAAAACAAAATATTCGGAAAAGACCGAGATTTTCAATTTGAAATAGAGAAGGGGATAATTAGAAAACAATATAGGCTTTTGGGGAATAGGTTTAGTCAAACACATGCATGATGATGTCATGATGATGCGCAACATACAAACAACCGCGATTTTCTAGTACTGGTTTTACCTGGGGTGCTAAAATTCGACACCACTAACAATGGATCTCGCCCTCGAGATCCGCCTCATGGTACGAGGAATAAGTTCGGCGATCCGAATCTTCTTTCTTCGTGTAGATCCTTGCGACACCACTAACAATGATTCTTTCTCCATCTTAAAATCGGAGACACCACCAACAAGGATAGGTGCTCACGTCCGCCGAGAGAGCACTCCAGATAAACAAAAGACGAAGATAGAGGCATCAAAAGATAACGCCACCTCTAACTTCTGTAGAACGAGTTGATTTACATCGATCCACCATTCCATGTACAAAAACGAATGATAAGAGTAGTGGTATGGTCGCGACTCCATCCCGCACTCAAAGCATTACTCTGTACACGAATAGAAGACTGTGCAACCATCTCTCAAAATTCGGACTGAAGATCTTGTCAAACGAGGTTCGGGAGAAAAAGAGTGATGCTAACTCTTTGTCGGATCTGATGGAGATGAGGTCATCGCGTTAAAAAACACCAGAAGATACAAAGAAAATTTTTAGTCAATTTTTGATCCACTAAAAGATACAACAGATGAAGGATCCATCAGATAGCATGAAGACCGGATGTCGAAACACCGTTACAAGAGGATGGAAGCAAAACACTGAAGGTACGATGAAAACCCAACCACGAGAATTCCTGGACTCAAAGAAAAGATAAGGGAGCAGATTCAAAACACGTCGAGGTAAGAGGAGAATAGCAGAGGGGTAAGGAGTAAAACCAGACCTAATTAGATCTATCCAACCGTTTTTTCAAAATAGTTTTGACACTCTACGACGTCCGTTAGCTAGGTCATCCTACAGGCTAGACCAGTGGGGTATCGTAACTGCTGAGCTCTGATACCACTCTGTAACACCGTCAGAATCGACCCTATGCAAGTCTCAGCGATTCCCGCCAAACCCGCATAGAAACGATTCAAAGGTGCCCACCAGGCACTTTCGTGCGGGTGGAAAACAAAGTAATACCATTACACAATAGTCCACGATGGAACCCACAGAACATATATATACAACAATGACTCAAAGAGCCAAGAATACAGATATACAATACAAAGATCCAAATCACCTTTAAAATGATATAGCGTCCGAGTACGGACAAGATGCAAATTGAGCTAAGAGCTCTGAAGAATAACCAATGTCGTCCATAACCCTGCCCAGGCCAAGCCAAAAGGGTAACCCTGCTAACGACGTCGATCTCAAACCTGCTTAAACAAAAGGGGTGCCGACAAAGGGCAAAGGAAAAAGAGAGCGGTCGATCGAGGCCAAGCGAGACTAGAATTGACGGTCCTCGCCTACATAGGTATGGTGGATCAAGCGGCGTGACATGCACTAGACAACCTATAGAGACTCGATACAACTGTCGGCTATCTGAGAGAGATAAGAAAGACCTATTAGAAACCAGCCTGATACTACCACCAAACATACCCATCCTGGTATTTCCCCTTCGAGACCAAACGAGGAAGTCAACTGAGGAACTCACATAGTTGGCAGTTTTATTTATTCAGTTATCGTTGCAGCAATTACTAGTCAGGTATAGATAGTCATCCTGATATAATAAGCAGTGGGCACTTTTAGTTAACCATTCCGTTGTAGTTGCGACACTTACTAGTCAGATACAATTAGCATGGGATGTCCCAACCCCAGCAGTTGTTAGTACTTTTATTTAGCCATTCCGTTGTAGTGAAGCTGATTACTAGTCATATCGGATACAAGTCAAATTTTAACAGTAAACTTTAGTTATAGTTGTCTATAATCGAGAACTGTGCTCCAAGTCGTCCATAACCGCGGACACGGCTTCTCGAAAAGATTTAACCTGAGGTGCACCAAAGTTTCCACACGCACCTACACCCTTGTTGTCAGATCAGGTAGGTACAAGATCACAAAACATACACCCAATGGTATGTCGACGGGGTTTTGGACACGATGTTTCCCAGACCCAAAGCAAGCACATGGGGACCACCACACTAATCTACCCGCAACGAAGTCGGCCGGCTCTGAGACGGACCCAGAGGTTTGTGCCAATGGCTGTAAACGACTAGGAACCCGAAAATGTGACTAGGCTTGTCGATACCGCGAAAACATTCCACATTTGTTCCTAAATAGTACAGGCGCTCCACACGCAATCGTAAATAAAGCAGTAAAGCATGGCATAAGTACATGATAGTAATAAAGCCCCAAACTACTTTGTGGCCCAGATGCAAGACTTTGAAATCGGTACTAATCGATGGGGTGCCCACACACCCCACGTGGTTAAGCGCTCAATCTCGAACAGTGTCAAGAACTTCGGGTCCTCGGGACACCGGTGGCGATTAAAACCAAATATTGTCTATTACCCACCGGTGCCTCTGCATTTACCTACTTTCAATTTTAGTTATTAAATGGTAATTAAATCCATGATCATCTCCAACATTAAACATGCGACATTACTCCAACAACTGTGGTACTTTACGACACGCAATAGCACTTGAGCAAGCGACTACGACGCGCAAGTCCAACTATCTACCAAACAACAGGTAATCGGAGGAGTCCAAGGCAATATACGACTGCAAGGGATATCACGGGTACGAAAACTAGAGCATCGCAACACAAATAGCAATAGATCAACAGGAGGAAATAAAGACTAAAAATGTAAAATAGGTAGAAAGGGGGAGAATGCTCGCCTGGAAATATTGCCGAAGGTTCATCCGAAGATCGGGTCGAATCTCGTGTCAACTCATCGGCCTAATCCATGAAGAAGCAAAGCACTAGAAGAAACACCGGATGCAATATTTAATACTACGGCATAAGATCGGGCATGATGCATGTATGATGTATGACATGTCAAAGGTGCGATGCAATTAGGCCATATTAAGCGGAACCGAGGTCCCGACAATTAAATAGATGATTCTAGTTGTTTAGTTACCCCGCAATTTAAACGTTGTCTTAACATGGCAAAATTTATATCATCGGTTCGCTAAACAAATTTAAATGAAGCCAATATAAGACTAGAAAACCCACATATGGTCTCCATAATTAATTTAGTTAAATCAGCTAGATACCCCCAAACACCCACAATATGTATGCAAACATGTTCATTTAATATGCAACAAGATCAATATCATATATTATAAAAATATTAGGGTTCTCGGATAGGGGTCACACATGAGGGGTTCGACGGTCTTGGATTTTCGAGGGATCGGGGCTTCGGGATTCGATGGGATCGGTCTTCGAATACAGGATCAGGAAGAACTTGGTGCTTCAAGGGTTCGGGTTCCATCTCGGTGGTGTCTGTCCTCGGGGTTCCGTGAGGGAGGCCTTGTAGATGGGTCTTGCCCAAAGAGCTTGGCGGTGGTCGTTGTACAACTTGTAGTAATTGTCCCTCAGAAGGCCTCGATCAACCAAAGTAGTATCCATCGGGCAGAACTAGCAGAGCCCACTCACACCACAGATAACTCAAAGCACCATCTTCATGTATCTACACAGTTGATGCTCTGGTTTTTAGGAAGATTCTCACGGTCGCGGTATCACGTCAGCATCACATCACAACAAAACTGTATCACAAAAAAGAGCCAGCCAAAAGAGGATACGATTATTGAAGCCTTCCTGGACGCATGGCCCTGTGTACGACGCAAACTTCCAGGTCGGGGATGGTACGGCCGGCGATGGTTGTGGGCGAGGACGACCTTGGCGGGCATGACCGAGGCAAGTGGCGGTGGGAAGGGACACCGGCGAGGTTAACGAGCAGGGCATGCGGAGGCGACATCGGCCGTGACGTGGCATGTAGGCGCCAGGGGCGGCCAGCAGGCCGGCGGTCCGACGCAAAGCAGGAGGCAGCGGCGGCCACGCAGGTGGTTGCTGCTGGCCGGGGAGGAGGGCGGCCAGGACGAGGAGCTTGAGGCGGAAGCAGTGCAGGCCGGCAGAGATGGAGGCCGCATCGACAGGGTGAGGTGGTCATCCCGGGGACGGCGTAGCGCAGGGTCAAGCCAGGCCGGCGCAGGGGACACGACAGAGAGGGCGGCCAGGGCGGAGGTGGGGTCACGCGCGACGGCGATGAACCCTCTTGGCGGCGGCTCGGGATGGGGCCGGCGAGGCAAGAAGAGGGAGGCGGCGGCGCTGCATCTGAGGGAGGGACAGGGTCGAGAGGGAGGGGGCGTGAGGCAGAGGGGAGCGGGGATCGGGTCGGGATGGGGGTTGAGGGAGTGGTGGGGCCGGGGGTTGGTGCGGATCACAACGAGAGGGGGAGCAAGCAGGATAGGCCGGACAGGGGAATCGGTCGGGGTGGTGTGGTGTGCGTGCGTGGTGTTGCGTGTGTGGTGTTTGGGCGTGTAGGCAGAGGGATGGGTGCCCTGGGGTGGTTAGGGTTTAGGTTGGGGTAGAGTTAGGGTTTGATTGGAGGGGTGGTCGGTGGCTGTGGGCTGGGCTTTTGGGCCTAGCCTGCGGCTGCCTTTCCAAAATATTTATGTTTAATATTTTCCTGTTTTATTTATGAGGTCTTTTATAAATAATTTTAGACAAAACAAAATATTCGGAAAAGACCGAGATTTTCAATTTGAAATAGAGAAGGGGATAATTAGAAAACAATATAGGCTTTTGGGGAATAGGTTTAATCAAACACATGCATGATGATGTCATGATGATGCGCAACATACAAACAACCGCGATTTTCTAGTACTGGTTTTACAGGGTGCTCTGAGAGAGAGAGGGGCGTCGGGGTTCTTATCTCTGCTTTCGGTAGTGGCGAGCATCGTGGCGCATAGGAGATCGACGGCGAGCGACGGGACACGCAGGTGCTTGCGGTGTCCTTCTGGCTGGATGAGGAAGAAAGAAGAAATCCGGCGAAGGGGTATGGGCCAGTTGGGCCGCTGCTGGGCCACGAGAGCCGCGGGTGTGTGCCAGGCAGAGGGGAGAGGGGATTTGGGCCGGCCTAGGCTGCTGCTCTGGTTCCATTTTTTACTAAAACCCCTTTTTCTTTATCTGTTTTGATTTTCTGTTTTTGTATTTCCATTTTGAATCTGTTTTTGGTAAATTTGAAAATACCAGAGGGGTTTGTAAAACTAGTAAAATATTTTGGAGCCCTTTTAGTCCAATTGGGCTCCAAACATTTTGGATTTTCAAATATTTTCAAAACCACTTTGAAGGGATTTCAAAGAGAGGGGAGATATTAGGGTTTTAGGATTTTATCCTTATTTTCTTGCATGCAATTTTTGATATGATGCTCATGAATGCACAATCAATCCCTAATATAGGTTTAGCTAAAACTGGGGTGCTACAGCTCTATCCCCCTTACGAGAATCTCGACCCGAGATTCCAAAGGTAGGAAAAGAGACAAAGAGAGAAAGAGACGAGGTCACTCTAAAGATAAGAGGGAAACACACTAACCATCTCATAGAGTATCTCATGGTCAACTCATGCATGGAGTGTTCAGAAACAACTCTTAGATGACAAACATGAAACACGTTAAGGTAATGGAGGAAACAAGAGGAGAAGGTTTCAAGTTGTTAGACAGATGGTCTTCATAAGGATTGAGACCATGGAACTCATAAGAGTTTAAGCTTCCAAAAAGGAAGGCTTCCAATAGAAAGAACATAACACAGACTTCGATGGAGAGCCTCTACTAAATAACTTAAGTAGAGATTTCAGGTTGCAGAGACATGGATCAACAAAACCAAGATGTTGAACTACTTTTGACACAGAAGGGTCACTCTTTCATTCAACAGAAGGCCAAGACGAAAATGATTATGTTGGTGGAGAGGACTCAGTAGAGTCACAAGGAACATGTATACAGAGAAACTGTTGATTACCAAAATCATATTCACTCTTAAAACATGATTGAGAGAACGGAGGAAACTCTTTATTCATCTAGATTTATCAAAATCTTTGCCAAGATCATGATATCACTTTACTCCACTAAGATGAATGGTTAAGAAGATTCCTGATGACACGAGAAGAAAGAAACTTCATTCTCAGACTTCAATTACTTGGCACAACAAAATTATTGCCAACATAAAATGGTCTGGAGGATCGACCGAGAGACATTTAGCAACACTACTTTAAATGTTCTCCTTGATGTTGGAGAAATCAAACATCAAGTAAAGGTCGGACTTCGGATACAAAGGAACCATAATTACAACTCCTATAATAAATCATAGAAGAAGCCTCATGAAGATGGTTGTTATTGCTGATTCAAGAGAATATGGCAAAGGTCTTTCTGGCTAGGTGTGTCAACCATTACATCAATCTTTCCAGACTTACAAAGATACATATGTCAAAATATTGAGGAACACTAACCATCATTGCTTCTTGAGATTCAGCTTTGGTTAGGTGGAATGATATTTCAGACTCAGCATGTCCGAATAGTAAATTTGCAACAATTACCACAAAGGTAAAGTCACTAGATTCTCAAGATACGGACTACAGTGTAAAGCTCCAAAAGATTGAGCTAGATTGCTATACCCATGTATTAGCATCTTGTCGAAAGACAACTGCGCCTACATTGGGGTACTTGCAATAAAATACAAATGTATCCTTAAAGAAGAGAGAGATAACTCTTCTCGAATCCATGACGACATCTTTCAGCAATTGCACGTGAATTGTAGGAGGTCACTTCTAGCATCCAGAACAAATTCTTCGAGATGAGACGAGGATGGTTCCCGAAAATTTCCAACATCGTTTGCCAAATGTTCCATATGAATCTTTTCTAGCATGGAGAAAATAAGGATGTCATTGATGGGATCAACAACAAACTTATCAGAACACTCCAAGAAGATGGACTCATATTTCTTATGAACAAGGCAAAAGTATTGGTCATACCAAAGGACACGAAGATGTACTCAAGTGAAACATCACAAGTAGAAACACCATCAAGATAGTCCTTGGAACTGAGTTTGATTTGACAATAACCCAAATCAAATCAAAGGTGCGGGAAGATAATATATCCACAAAATGTCAACACCCGGATTTTTAATCCCATATGCTTGTTATGCCATACCTCTCAATCCCAGGATTACCATTTTTGCGAGACATAACAGAATCGGATACCACAGTACATCATCCATTACAAACCATACATAAGGTCTTACACAAATAAGGATCTCACGATCCAGTTCTTAATACAACTTCAATCAGCGGAATACGTAATAATAACGGTAGCGTAGGCGAAGCGCCATGTTCGGGGTCACAGGCAATGCTGACGATGGGAGATGATCCTAGTTGTCGTAACCTTCTTGGGGTCCATCCTCCAGGTACTCCTCTTCATAGTCTGGCCACGGGAATAGCCAGGGACAAAGCCATGAGTACTCTTTAAGTACTCGCAAACTAATACTAACAAGTGCAGGGGTTTTTGATAATAGGACACTAGGCTCTAGGGTTGTTTTGGAAGAAGCCAGATTTATCTCTACTAAGTTCAGAAGCAAGAGAAGCTAGTCACAAATTTATAACTCCTAAGTGGGAACTTGTATCTCATGTCACAACTCTGTTGTGGTCAAGTCAAAGTCTCAATTCATTTCACAAGTCATTTTGAAAACATCTAACGGGGGAACAGTATGGCCACTCCAACTGTCCATAACATGAAGCAGCTATTCGAATAGTTTGACACTCACAGAGATTGTACACTTTCACCACAACATTTGATACATCCATCGAGAACAAATCCTGAATTCACCATACTCGATGTCGGATAATCAATCCTAACCTTTCAATTACACGCCCTAGTATAAGCACCTCTCCTGTGAGTTTGGCCTCCCAACCATGACCAACTGTCATCTTGGGTACTACACAGGTGGAAAATCTTCACAAGGTAGCCTCAGCTCAGACCTTGGTCGTGAGGGAACCAATACTAAGGTATATAAGTTTCCATTCAAGCCCTACCCAATCTTCGGGTATTGTGGTTGTACGGTAAACTTGGAATGGTATCGCATCCAGACAACCATCAGTTTTTTAAAAAGGGCTAAGGCTCATGCCTCAACATTTTCATCAACAAAATCATCTGGTGTTCAGAAACACATGTCAAAACATCTCAGTAGAATGATCCATCATTCTAAGGTTTTCATAACCATTTTCACCAAGTATTCCCATCTAAAGTTGATCAAGTTTTATGCTTATCACTAGCATCTACAAGTGGGGGTGAGTACTAATGAGGGGTGATACACAAGTGGAGTTTCAACTAAGTACCACCTCATATCTTAGGATGATATCAAGGTTTCTAACTTAGGCCAAATTTTATGCTCTTTATGCAACCTTCAATTATATCTTTCTAGAATCTACAAGCTACTTAAGTACACTCTAACCTAAAGCTTTGATAAAGAAACACAGGTAGAAAGCTTGCAAGTAAAACTAGGATTGGGTATCAAGTGGGTATGATCACATATGCTTAAGGCATATAGTTGACATGGTAACAATCAAGTATTAGCTTGCACAATTGCAAGTATAAGCTTGCATAGGTCAACTTGATTAGTAAGGCTTGCCTTGTGCAGAGCAGTGGTTGAAGTTCTCCTCGGCTTCTTCTTCGTAGTATCCTCTTTCCTCCTCGTATCCTTGGTCGGTACTAGCGTCTATAAATAAATACGAGGTACACAATCACCAAACAATACTTAACTACTTGCAATCATCACACAAAAGGGTCCTATAGATGATCTAGCATCATCACTAACATTACAAGATTAAAGCTTGGTTTAATTCCTTTTATTTTTAGAAAAGTAATTTCTACTCATTGAAAAACTACTTAAGATTTAATATTCTCCAAACCAAACATGGGATCATGTTGACACATGTCATAACCACATATTTTAGTCCATGGGAAAGTGATTTAAAGTGGTTTCACAATTTAATAAGGTTTTACCCTTTTATTTTAATTAAATAAGTGACTAGAAATGCCTATGTGGCATTCTTTTATTACTTGGTCATTATTTCTGTAAGTAAACCTATATATTTTTATATATTCTGAAAGGTATGGTTAAATGTGATTTTTTAGAGTTGGAATCAACTCAAAATCTATTATGGTTTAAATTTTAAAAATGTTTGAATGCAGAAAAGCTTCTGCCTTGTTATTTTTACCAAGGATGATCTACAGATCCAAATGACTTGAATCCAACGGTCTTGGATTCATCACTTCAAGTCCTTTCTAAAAAAATTGGTTTCATCCAATTTGGTTCACTGAATCGATCTGGGTTGATTTTTGAAACTAGGTACAGAAGTGTGTTTGAAATAAAATGGAAAAGGTTAAATTCAAATGACTGAGCTGCGCGGGAAGCGATACTGGACCGACCTGCTAAGCACAGCGCTTACGCGGGCTGGTTAAGTTGCTATCCCCACGCGTCAGTGAGACGAGGGGGTGCGAAGAGGTATGGGGCGATGTGAGCCGTGGGATCTGGTTCTAATCTAACGACTGATGGTCATCGTCGACGTTGGGCAACGCCGGCGAGACAGAAACCTAACGCGGCAGGTGGGGGTAGTTGGGGGCTCACCGGGGCTCAAGCGAGGGTCGGCGAGGCGGGCGAACGACGAAGTCGACGACAGCGAACCTCCTGGTACCGACAACTTCTCCTGGGGCGGCTCCAATCGCTGGCCCCCTTCTTCTCCAGCAGCGGCTCGCTCCGGTGAAATTCCGGCGAAGTGCTCCTCGCCTTGCTTCGGGACTGAGGCGGGGTGGTTCTGGGTGAGAGGGGAGTGAGATGGTGTGCTAAATCCGGCTGGGGGTGGCCTCTATTTATAGTCGCGATGACGAGACCGAACGGGATGGGCAGGCGACGGTGGCGACATGGCTACGGGCTGCTAGAGGCATGGCCGGCGATGGCGATCGCTTGTTGGTCTCATGGCGATGCTCTATGGCTTTAATTTGCTTGTAGGGGCGGTGGCAAATGGTCTGGAACACGCGATGCTCTGCGCGGCAGAGGCGGCATCTTCGACGGCGAGCGGTGGCTGTGAGGCATGGGGTGGCGAACGGGGATGTCTGGCGGTCTCCTGGGTCGGTGGTGATCGTGTATGCACGCGGCGAGGGCGGCGCGCGGTCTGTGGGCGTGTGTCGAGGGCGGCGCTCTGGCACATGCTCGGCATGGTTGACAGAGGCACGGGCGCGGCGTTCCTGGGTGCTCTGGTCGGTGTCTTCGAGGCAGGGCTGGTCGAGAGGGGGCATTGAGGCATGGGTGATCTCCTAGACAAGGTTGGCACGACTAGTTTCTCTCCTAGCTTGCTATCGACACTAGGGTGACATGGTGAGCTTTGGCTGTTCACCATTGATGGCATTGAAAAGCTTACAGTGGTGCTAGATGTTTGCAAATGAGCTAGATGATCTACTAAAGCCTAGTTGTAACCAGAGAGGGAACAAGGTGTTTGATGAAATGGCCGCAAGAATTCAAGTTTTGAATTTTGAAAAGATTTTGGTGGGTGTGCTAGGTTGGTGCTGGTGAGTCTGCAGATGCTTGGGTTTTGAAATTGAGCTTGTTTGATTGGTTTTTGAAAAAGTGGGATCTTCCCATATGATAAATATTCAATTTTGAACTGTCCTTTAAACTATGCATTTGAAAGTTTCTGGATGATCAAAAAGTGGGCCTTGATACCTTGTTATGAGTACAATCAAGGGGTGCAAAGATCCAAACAAGTTTTTGTTAAGTTCTGAAAGTTTGGGACAGCCAAAGTAGGCATGGGAGTTAAATTGGTCAAAATAACCATTCACTCAATTTGGTTTGTTTTGATTTATTTGTCTTTGGGAAAAGTGTGGGGATTGTTTAGATGATGTTTATTTCACCTAAGCATACATTTACAAGCAAATAAACACACAAACAAGGTGGTTCAAAAGAATTCAAATTGGAATGCATACACACATGCATGCTTTCATATTTTTATTTAGAAAAGTTTTTGTTAACCCTAATTTTGATGATTAGAGTTTGATGATCCAAGTTAGTATTTTTGGGATGTTACAAATCTTCCCCCCTTAAACAAAATCTCATCCCGATATTTGAAAAGGACGAAAAAGATTACCTAGAATTTGAAGAGATCGGGAAACTCCGTGCTGATGTGATCTTCGCGCTCCCAGGTAGCTTCCTCTTCCGTGTGGTTGCTCCAGTGAATCTTGAGAAACTTGATGCTTCGGGTTCTGGTAGTTCTGAAAGCTTCTTCCAAAATATGGATGGGTACTTTGGGATAGGTCAGGTCATCGTTGATCTCTATGTTCCGGTGATCGATATTCTTGAACACTTCGGTCTTCTCTGGAACTTCGAGGCACTTGCGAAGTAATGAGATATGGAACACATTGTGCACAGCTGACATCTCTTCGGGTAGTTCCAATTGATACAACACTTCTACTCGACGGTTCAGAATCTTGAAGGGTCCGATATATCTGGGCGCTAACTTTCCTTTGAGTTGGAAACGTTGCATTCCCTTCAATGGCGACACTTTCAGATAAACAAAATCTCCTATGTTGAAGGCGAGGTCTCGACGTCTCTTGTCGGCGTAACTCTTCTGTCTGGACTAGGCGGTCTTGAGGTGCTCACGAATCTTGTGAACCTTCTCTTCTACTTCTCGTAGGATGTCGGTCCGAAAATCTGACTCTCTCCTACTTCCGACCAATTCAAAGGGGTACGACACTTCCTTCCGTACATGAATTCAAATGGGGCCATTTGCAAACTAGCTTGATAACTGTTGTTGTATGAAAATTCTGCAAACGGCAGACAGTCTTCCCACTTAGATCCATATTCTAACACACTTGCTCTCAGCATATCTTCGAGTATTTGATTTACTCGCTCCGTTTGTCCATCGATGCAGGGTGATATGCTTTGAAATCTAGGCGGGTTCCAAAACCTTCTTGGACTTTCTTCCAGAATCTCGAGGTAAACTGAGTTCCTCGATCCGCTACGATGTTCTTGGGGACTCCATGCAAACTAACTATTCTAGCGATGTACAACTCCGCTAGCTTAGAACTCTGATATGTGGTCTTGACGGGTAACAAATGGGCGACTTTGGACAATCGGTCCACTATGACCCATATAGAGTCATTTCCCCTACTAGAAGTAGGCAATCCGGTGATAAAGTCCATTCCAACGGAATCCCATTTCCATTCCGTAATCTGCAATGGTTGCAACAATCCAGCAGGTCTTTGATGTCCTGCCTTGACTCGCTGACATATATCACACTTGGCGATATAGCTTCCGATTTCTCTCTTCATCTTATGCCACCAAAATTGCTCTTTCAAATCTTGATACATCTTAGTTCCTCCGGGATGGATAGAATAAAGAGTATCATGAGCTTCCTTCAGAATCACTTCTTTCAACTCAGAATCTGCTGGTACACAAAGGCGTCCTTTGTACCACAGAACTCCTTCTTCGCCTTTGGTGAATCCGGGTACTTTTCCTGTACCGATACGACGCTTGATTCCGTCGATACTAGCATTTCCCTTCTACGCCTCTTTGATTTGACTAATCAAAGTGGGCTGGAGTTCTATGATAGCCAAAAATCCTTCACTTACTAATTCTATTCGAAAATCTTCCATCTCTTTGTGCAAGCTTGGTTGCTTCTTCAAGATCATGGAGTTCAAGCGGCACGGCAATCTGCTAAGGGCATCTGTTACCACATTGGCTTTACCAGGGTGATAGTGAATGTCCAGATCGTAATCCTTGATTAGCTCAATCCATCTTCTTTGTCTCATATTCAGCTCCTTATGAGTGAATATATACTTCAGACTCTTGTGATCCGAATAGATCTCACAACAATTTCCCATTAGGTAATGCCTCCATGTCTTCAGGGCTAGAACTACGGCTGCCAGTTTGAGGTCATGGGTTGGGTAATTTTGCTCATGTTGCTTAAGTTGTTGAGATATATAAGATATAACTTTGCCTTCTTGCATTAGCACACATCCGAGACCGATCTTGGATGCATCACAATACACGTCGAAGGGTTTCGTGATATCCGGCATGATCAAGATTGGGGCTGAAATCAATCTCCTCTTGATTTCTTGAAAACTCGCTTCACATTTGTCCGTCCATTCAAACTTCTTGTCCTTCTTCAGCAATTGGGTCATGGGTCTGGCGATACTCGAGAATCCTTCTACGAACTTGCGGTAATATCCCGCCAATCCGAGAAATGCATGAACTTGGGTTTGAGTGGTTGGGGCTTGCCAATCTTCTACATCTTTCACCTTTGCGGGGTCAACGGCAATTCCTCCGGATGATACAATGTGACCGAGGAATCCTACCTCCTGTAACCAGAATTCACATTTGCTAAACTTGGCATACAACTGATGCTCTCTAAGGGTTCCAAGAATGGTCCTTAGGTGTAGCTCATGTTCTTCTTATGATTTGGAATAAATTAGAACGTCATCGATGAAAACAACGACAAACTTATCCAGGAAGTCCATAAAAATCTTATTCATGAGATTCATGAAATAAGCGGGGGCATTGGTTAATCCAAAAGACATGACAGTATACTCATATAATCCATATCTGGTGGTAAAGGCAGTCTTTGGAATATCCTCTGCACGAATTTTGAGTTGATGATAACCAGTTCTAAGATCAATCTTAGAAAACACTTTGGCACCGTTCAACTGATCAAACAAATCTTCTATCTTGGGCAAGGGGTATTTGTTCTTGATGGTGACATCATTCAACTTTCGATAATCCGTACACAGACGGTTACCTCCATCCTTCTTGTCCACAAACAAGATAGGTGACCTCCATGGTGACGCACTTGGTTGAATCAATCCAATTTCCAGCATGGCATCCAGTTGCTTCTTCAGTTCTTCTAGTTCCGACGGGTTCATACTATATGGTCTCTGGGCTATGGGTCCAGTTCCGGGGATTAGTTCGATGATAAACTCGATATCCCTATCTGGGGACATATCGGGCAAAACATCTGGAACTACATCGGGGTATTCACAAACTATCCGGACTTGGTCAATGGTAGGTTGGGCTATACTCTTGTTGCACTTGAATTGGCGAGGTAAGGTTTCAGATATATGCTCGACTGATATTCATTTGATCTTGGTCATGGTTATGGCTTTCTTGGCACAGTCAATCAATCCCTTATGTTTGGACATCCAATCCATTTCTAGTACTATTTCCAAACCTTTAGTTCCGAGTACTATCAGATTAGCATAAAAATCTATGCCATGGATTCGGATAGGGACGGCTTTGCAAATTTGCCTAGCCTTGGTGGTTGATCCGGGAATTTGAACAATCATGACATGCTTCAGTTTGGTTGGTTGAATTTTACTAGTGCATGCAAATTCTTCGCTGACAAATGAGTGCGATGCACCAGAATCAAACAACACTCTAGCAAGTACTGAATTAAGAGAAAACATACCCAGCACGACGTCTGGTGCTTCCTGAGCTTCTTCAACATGCATGAGAAAAAGACGGCCATTGCGGTTGAGCGAATTCCCTGGGGCAAACCTTCTTCCTGGCTGAAACTCAAAGCGGGTTCCCTTGATCTGGTTGATATTCTGCCCACACAGACGGGCAAGAGCTTCCTGCATGGCCCTGGCAAGTCCATCGAGCCAGTTGTTCTCTCTTAAGGTAAACTGAATTCCCTCAGCAGTGGGAGGTTCAATCTTTCCTTTGAGACTTGCAACAATCAGCCACTACAGATCTTCTCCTCCTTGATCATTGAGCTGAGCTCCGAAGAACTCGGGGTGCGGACGCTCCAGAAGTTCCGAAAGCTGGTCCAAATCCCTCTCAAAGATAAGGTATCCTCCATTCCCCAACTGATAAAACTTGCTGTACTTCACGTCCATCTATAAGAATATAGGATGAGTAAGTTAGTAGAGTGGTCAAGTGTGTCAAGTTTTATGTATTTTGCAAGAGTCTTTTTGAGGAACATGAATTTTCATGAAAGAATCAAAGTGATAAGAATGGGAATAAGTTTTTGCAAATATTTGCTTTCTTTGGTTTTGAAACTAAGTTTTTGGATTCAAACGTCCAGTCTAACTAGGATCTCCTATGGTCAGGATGGCTCTGATACCAACTTGTCAACACCCGGATTTTTAATCCCAGATGCCTGTTATGCCATACCTCGCAATCCCAGGATTACCATTTTTGCGAGACATAACAGAATTGGATACCATAGTACATCATCCATTACAAACCATACATAAGGTCTTACACAAATAAGGATCTCATGATCCAGTTCATAATACAACTTCAAGAAGCGGAATACGTAATAATAAAGGTAGCGTAGCGTAATAATACGATGGGAGATGATCCTAGTTGTCGTAACCTTCCTGGGGTCCATCCTCCAGGTACTCCTCTTCATAGTCTGGCCACGGGAATAGCCAGGGACAAAGCCATGAGTACTCTTTAAGTACTCGCAAACTTATACTAACAAGTGCAGGGGTTTTTTGATAATAGGACACTAGGCTCTAGGGTTGTTTTGCAAGAAGCCAGATTTATCTCTACTAAGTTCAGAAGAAAGAGAAGCTAGTCACAAATTTATAAATCCTAAGTGGGAACTTGTATCTCATGTCACAACTCTGTTGTGGTCAAGTCAAAGTCTCAATTCATTTCACCAGTCATTTTGAAAACATCTGACGGGGGAACAGTATGGCCACTCCAACTATCCATAACCGCGGACGCGGCTATTCGAATAGTTTGACACTCTACAGAGATTGTACACTTTCACCACAACATTCGATACATCCGTCAGGAACAAATCCTGAATTCACCATACTCAGTATGCGTATAATAAATCCTAACCTTTCAATTACACGCCCTA
This sequence comes from Avena longiglumis, assembly GCA_030063025.1. Lineage (NCBI taxonomy): Eukaryota > Viridiplantae > Streptophyta > Magnoliopsida > Poales > Poaceae > Avena > Avena longiglumis. The sequence goes on along the minus strand of CP125976.1, from coordinate 507,827,862 downwards.
GTATAAGCACCTCTCGTGTGAGTTTGGCCTCCCAACCATGACCAACTGTCATCTTGGGTACTGCACATGTGGACAATCTTCACAAGGTAGCCTCAGCTCAGACCTTGGCCGTGAGGGAACCAATACTAAGGTATATAAGTTTCCAGTCAAGCCCTTCCCAATCTTTGGGTATTGTAGTTGTACGGTAAAATTGGAATGGTATCGCATCCAGATAACCATCATTTTTTTTAAAAAGGGCTAAGGCTCATGCCTCAACATTTTCATCACCAAAATCATCTGGTGTTCAGAAACACATGTCAAAACATCTCAGTAGAATGATCCATCATTTCTAAGGTTTTCATAACCATTTTCACCAAGTATTCCCATCTAAAGTTGATCAAGTTTTATGCTCAGCACTAGCATCTACAAGTGGGGGTGAGTACTAATGAGGGGTGATACACATTTTATGCTCTTTATGGCCAAATTTTATGGTTGACACATGTCATAACCACATATTTTAGTCCATGGGAAAGTGATTTAAAGTGGTGTCACAATTTAATAAGGTTTTACCCTTTTATTTTAATTAAATAAGTGACTAGAAATGCCTATGTGGCATTCTTTTATTACTTGGTCATTATTTCTGTAAGTAAACCTATATATTTTTATATATTCTGAAAGGTATGGTTAAATGTGATTTTTGAGAGTTGGAATCAACTCAAAATCTATTATGGTTTAAATTTGAAAAATGTTTGAATGCAGAAAAGCTTCTACCTTGTTATTTTTACCAAGGATGATCTACAGATCCAAATGACTTGAATCCAATGGGCTTGGATTCAGCACTTCAAGACCTTTCTAACAAAATTGGTTTCATCCAATTTGGTTCACTGAATCGATCTGGGTTGATTTTTGAAACTAGGTACAGAAGTGTGTTTGAAATAAAATGGAAAAGGTTAAATTAAAATTACTGGGTTGCGTGGGAAGCGATACTGGGCCGGCCTGCTAAGAACAGCGCTTACGCGGGCTGGTTAAGTTGCTGTCCCCACGCGTCAGTGAGACGAGGTGGTGCGAAGTGGTATGGGGCGATGTGAGCCGTGGGATCTTGTTCTAATCTAACGGCTGAGGGTCATCGTCGACGTTGGGCAACGCCGGCGAGACAGAAACCTAATGCGGCAGGTGGGGTTCTTTGGCTCGGGGCTGAGGCGAGGGTCGGCGAGGCGGGTGAACGATGAAGTCGACGACGGCGAACCTCCTGGTACCTGCAGCTTCTCCTAGGGCGGCTCCAATCATTGGCCCCCTTCTTCTCCAGCAGCGACAGGCTCCAGTGAAATTCCGGCAAAGCGCTGCTCGCCTTGCTTCGGGACTGAGGCGGGGTGGTTCTGGGTGAGAGGGGAGTGAGATGGTGTGCTCAATTCGGCTAGGGGTGGCCTCTATTTATAGTCGCGACGACGATACCGAACGGGATGGGCAGGCGACGGTGGTGACATGGCTACGGGCTGCTAGAGGCATGGCCGGCGATGGAGATCAATTGTTGGTCTCCTGGCGATGCTCTATGGCTTTAATGCGCTTGTAGGGGCGGTGGCAAATGGTCTGGACCACACGATGCTCTGCGCGGCAGAGTCGGCGTCTTCGATGGCGAGCGGTGGCTGTGAGGCATGGGGCGGCGAACGAGGATGTCTGGCGGTCTCCTGGGTCGATGGTGATCGTGTATGCACGCGGTGAGGGCGGCGCGCGGTCTGTGGGCGTGTGTCAAGGGCGGCGCTCTGGCGCGTGCTCGGCTTGGTTGACAGAGGCACGGTTGCGACGTTCCTGGGTTCTCTGGTCGGTGTCTTTGAGGCAGGGCTGGTCGAGAGGGGGCGGTGAGGCATGGGTGATCTCCCAGACAAGGTTGGCATGGCTAGTTTCTCTCCTATCTTGTTGTCGACACTAGGGTGACATGGTGAGCTTCGGCTGTTCACCATTGATGGCATTGCCAAGCTTACAGTGGTGCTAGATGTTTGCAAATGAGCTAGATGATCTACTAAAGCCTAGTTGTAACCAGAGAGGGAACACGTTAGGCTCCAATCACTGCTCACAATAGTGTTTGGATTTTGTTTGATTTGAATCTACAAGCTGTTTGATGAAATGGCTGCAAGAATTCAAGTTTTTAATTTTGAAAAGATTTTTGGTGGGTGTGCTAGGTTGGTGCTGGTGATTCTGCAGATGCTTGGGTTTTGAAAATTGAGCTTGTTTGATTGGTTTTTGAAAAAGTGGGATCTTCCCATATGATAAAGATTCAATTTTGAACTGTCCTTTAGACTATGCATTTGAAAGTTTCTGGATGATCACAAAGTGGGCCTTGATACCTTGTTATGAGTACAATCAAGGGGTGCAAATATCCAAACAAGTTTCTGTTAAGTTCTGAAAGTTTGGGACAGCCAAAGTAGGCATGGGAGTTAAATTGGTCAAAATGACCATTCACTCAATTTGGTTTGTTTTGATTTATTTGTCTTTGGGAAAAGTGTGGGGATTGTTTAGATGATGTTTATTTCACCTAAGAATCCATTTACAAGCAAATAAACACACAAACAAGGTGGTTCGAAAGAATTCAAATTGGAATGCATACACACATGCATGCTTTCATATTTTTATTTAGAAAAGTTTTTGTTAACCCTAATTTTGATGATTAGAGTTTGATGATCCAAGTTAGTATTTTTGGGATGTTACACAAAGGATATACTATCTTTCTTTGGCACAAATAAAACTAGACATCCCTTTAAGAAGGAACAAAGTCGAATAGAATTGTTGTCTTACAACTCTCCAAGTTGTTGTTTAAGCTCAACCAACTAGTTCAGGGGTATCCAGTACGGATCCTTGGAGAAAAGAGCAGTTTAGAGAACTTGCTGGCTCAAGAACTTGACAACACGGTCATGTGGCAACATGGCGATACTTCCAGTAGACGTCTAGAATATCACGAACCACCGATATGTCAGTTAGTTCAAGAGGAAACTTGCTTTGTAAGGACATAAGACACAATCTCAAAGCTTCGGCACAAGCCTAACTCTTTGACCTAAGAGGGTGCTTAGGAACAGCGGACTTGGTAACACAATCTTTCTTTGCTTAGTGATAGGGTTAACCAACCATGATAAGAATGACACAAATGTCCTTGGAATTCAAAAAATAACATTTGCTAAGAATATTAGATGGCCACATTATTACGCACACGCATCACTCACGAGCGCAAGAGCTCGAGGAAGGGTGGGTAAATATGTGTAAGAGCATCACTTCATTAAGGGGTCATGGAACTCAGCACGACCTCTTAATATAAAAGAGTGTGATACTTTAAGGTAGATCAGATGAAAGACATTCAATGCCTCTTAATCTGTAGATTACAACACTTTGACCTGGTCCTAGATATGACGAGGTACTGGAGTTTGTTTCTCCTAGACATTTCGAAATGGTTTGTATTGATCGACCACAAGAGTATATTTCATCAGAAGACACCGATGCACATTTACTACTTGGCTACCAACTGGTAGACAAAGGTCGGAAAACAAGAAAGGAAAAAGAACATGCTCAGGATAGAATCCTGAGATGTGGATGCATGGATTAACAATCTTCCGAAAACCAGTGCATAGAAGATAAGGTGTGGCAGAGTCACGAATATAGATGCGAGACTCTCAATGAGTACTCTTATTGTGATCTATTTGGTTCCATTTAAAGAACACCTGCCATAGCATGTGATAGGGGAAGTCCTTAATTGTCACAACTCAATCGCGACAAAGACCACACGCTTGAAGGCTAGAATTGTAATACTAGCCATCCTGAGGTAATGTGTGAACATTAACAACATGGTTCAAAGGAATGGATCTTGGGTTAAAGGTCAGCTTCATGTACAAGATTCACAACACCAGAATCCAGCATAATCAGGGATCTTAAGTTCAATTCCAAGGGTTAAAACCCAAAGAAAAGAATAGCTACTGCTTGAGTGATGTAGCGTACACTGCAAGTTAGTGACCACAAGGTAGCTTCCAAGAGAATAAATGACTTCTGAAGTACCCAACAAATAAAAAGGAGGCACACGAGGCGAAAGGAATCCTCGAAGCCTGGAGCAGAACACTGTGGATCCAACAATATAATATTGTGGGTCCAAAAGGTAGAGAGATCATGATAGAAAGGAATCTCTCAGATGAACAAGAGCAAAGGGGAACAAGAATTCATAACACACACAACTCTAGAGAACTCAACACTAGGTCAACTGGTTGAGAAACGACATGCCCAGAAGGCACCTAAGTTTTGAAAGACTAGAGGAGATATCAATTTTTTTCCAAAATCAACACAAGATAAGATGAACCAGAAGTTAGAGCGAAACTGGATAAGGAGTAAAAGAAGCATACTAGAGTTTTCGCAGATACTTTTCATCTTTGAATTAGTTTTCACAAACACCAGACTCAACATCGACCAGTAGAAAGGGTTTTCTACGGTTGCTACTGCTCTGATACCAAGAACTGTGACACCCCCGGGATCAGGGCTAAACAAATCCCAGACCTCCGTCTGAAATAAGCTTAACCTTGAGCTCGAAAATATCCAGTGAAGAATCGGTAACACGACAGTGACCCTACGACACAAAAAATTTATTACATCAAGCTCATAACTGAGCAGAGAACCAAATTATTACAAGCAGAGGTCACTGACCACAAACATCAAACAACAGAAGGCAAATTATGCTATTAAGTATAGCAAACTTAACAAATGGCCTAACAGGACTAAAGCATAACGATGACGTCCCAGCCCATGATTCCAGACTGCCGGCCGGGAACCCCAAGCTACTCGTCGGTGTCGATGTCATACAGAACTCGTCTTTAGGGGGAACACTTACTCTGCCAAAAGTATCAACAAAGCAAGGGTGAGTACAGGGTGTACTCCGCAAGACTTATGGCTGGTGGAGTTGTTTTGCATAAAGCCATCTTTGTTTATAAAACAAGAGGGAGAGAAGAAGCTCGTCTAATCAGAGTGTTTTAAAAGAGGATAAGAGAGTGATATCTCCGGAATATTGATCATCATCTTTGATATCCACCAAACTAGGATCACCCCCTCGTACCCATGAAGAAGCATCCTTAAGCACATGTTGATCTGCCAAGTTTTAATATTAGGTTATAGTTCTTTCTTAGAATCTGGTCACCAAGCGTTCATAACCGTAAACACGGCTTTTCGAAAATATTTAACCCTGCAGGGGTGTACAACTTTACCCACACGTACCAACCGACTCTTAATGCCAATGTTTTAGCCCTATTCCTTGGAAGTCTGGCAGAGGGTGGTTGGCCACAACCTTTACCTTACTTTCGCCGAGACAATGAGTCACGTAATAAGTATGGTTCCGCCATAACGGGTCAAATCCCAAAGACGGTACTTAAAGATGTGAGGCGAGGTTGGTTTACCAGGGGCGCCATCAACCCCAAGCAACCCGGTCCATGCTTACCTACCTGTATGAATGCACCTCCTTCTTGCGAAAACGTTTTCAATGTGTATGTCGAATGGAATGCCCGAACTATGTGACTCATGGAATCTACTAGGCAAGTTAATCAGGCGAGGGGTTCCTAAGCCCCGTGTGGCTATACGCTCGTCTCGGTTCCAAAGGCAAGAAATCAGGTCCTAATGGTGTCGAGCATGGGACTAGAAAAACCACATCCCACCGTGGCATCCCATACAAGCCTTAGCAAGTTTAATCTCATATCACTGATCTCATCTCATCACGTTCTCCTGTCATACTAGATTCACTATATCTGATACATCATCTGGATGGACCAGACTAACAGCTATGCATGGCTAAGCAGAACACAGATACAAGCTCTAGCAGTGCACACAAGCAAAATCTAGTTATGCTAGGAGTAGTGGATCAGGTAATATAAGCTCAAAGGGAGTAATGCAACAGATAGGATACTCTATCTATCGATAAAAGACCACAGTAGAATCGTATGCATCATGGCAGGAATTGAAATGCTTTCAAAATCATAGGATTATATCATGGTGGGGCTATGCTTGCCTTTGCCAGTTGATAACCGATACGCAGACCTTGAGGAGCCTTGTACTTGACTTGGTTATAGTTGGTCAAGTATTGTTCGTCGATCTTCGATCTTCGACGGTGTTGACCTCTGGCTTCGATCTCGATCTCAATATCGTATTCTATCGAGGAAGAACCAAACACCGGGAAGAAAGGGAAACAATCAACACATGGCATCGATGCAATGCTCAAGCAAGTATGCTAATATGACAAGTTAAATTGTATTGAATTGAAACCCTAAAGCATGCTCGACAATTTAATCGGAGTTCCGAGGGGTGAAAACCCTAACTCGGGGAAACTCCGGATGTATATGAGAGGGGTTGGTTTGTTCTTCTAATGAAACTTGTCATTTTAGTTGTTGATCAATGCATGATGATAGCTTAAATAGCCAGGTTTCATTTTTCTGAACATTTTGATATATTATACATATTTTTCTGACATATAAATATTAAGTTATTGAATTTACAAGATTTATATCAATTTCTGGAATTATTTAAAACCTTCTAAATTGGTTTATTGCGTCACTGTGACGTCAGCACAGGGGTGGGGGACATTTGTCACTGGGGCAGTGCCTACCCACCGTGGCTGACAGAGGGGCCCATGGCCACCTCAGTTGCCACACGGGTACCATGTCACCACAGCGGCAGCAAGGCAGACGACGGCTGACAGAGATGGTAGAGGACAAGCGGGGGCACGCGGCTGGCTCCGTTCGAATCAGCGCAGCAGGGCGAACCTAATAGTGGCGGCGCCGCTCCTATTTGGTAGCCAGAGCCATGTCTACGGCGAGGTCTTGCAGTGGCTGACGGCGGCGCGCGAGGCGAGAGAAAACCCGAGCGGGAGGGAGAGGGAGGAGAGGCTCCTGGGAACCGTAAGCTCACCTAGATCACGATTCCGGGACCAGTTCATCTAGAGGAGGTCGGAGACAAGCTCAACATCGACAGCGAGCAGTGGCCAAAGGTGGGGAAGACGAGCTTGGCGGTGGCGATTCAGGGATTCTAGGCGTGATTCCTTCACTGGGGAGGACGATGGAGGGACGGGGAAGCTAGGGGCGTGCTCATCTAGCTTCGGGGAGGCCTCTAGCGGCGGCACGAGACGACGACGTCGGCTAGGGTTTCGGGCTAAAGAGGGGAAAACGCAAGGGAGCACGAGAGAGAGTGAGTTGGGTACGGGGAGAGAGAGAGGGGAGCGTCGGCGTTCTTATCCCCTGCTCAGCGGGCGGCGGCGGGCATCGTGGCATAGAGGAGATCGATAGCGAGCGTCGGGACACGCAGGTGCTTGCGGTGTCCTTATGGCTGGAGGAGGAAGAAAGAAGAAATGCGGCAAAGGGGTATGGGCCAGTTGGGCCGCTGCTGGGCCACGAGAGCTACGGGTGTGCGGCAGGCAGAGGGGAGAGGGGAGCTGGGCCGTCCTGGGCTGCTGCTCTGGTCCCATTTTTTTTACTGAAACCCCTTTTTCTTTATCTGTTTTGATTTTCTGTTTTTGTATTTCCATTTTGAATCTGTTTTTGGTAAATTTGAAAATACTAGAGGGGTTTGTAAAACTAGTAAAATATTTTGGGGGCCCTTTTAGTCCAATTGGGCTCCAAACATTTTGGATTTTTCAAATATTTTCAAAAGCACTTTGAAGGGATTTCAAAGAGAGGGGAGATATTAGGGTTTTAGGGTTTTGTCCTTATTTTCTTGCATGCAAATTTTGATATGATGCTCATGAATGCACAATCAAGCCCTAATATAGGTTTAGCTAAAACTGGGGTGTTACAAATATACTATGGCTTTTTTTCCTGTTAGGCCTTCACACTTTCAGATGAACTTCATAAAAGTAGATGAAAACAATATCTGCTGGTCCAAAAATTCATCCCGGTGTACCTACAGATCATCTCAAAGTGTAAAACACAAAACATAGAAAATTAAGGAAGTAGGTATTTTCAACAAATGGAGAAAAGGCAACACATATGCCAGCAGACAAAACCAATAGATTCCATAAATCTATCATTCAAAATCAGAAGTACTAATCTATATGATACAAGCACCTGCCAGTACATGGCATATGGAATTAAGTAACTAACAAAACTTTCAGTGGTCATCCTGAACAATAAATCGTGTGATAAATCATGCACCACTATGATAAATCATGCACCACTACCAAAAACCGAGAAAACAAGACAACTACAAATGCCTACATGCGTTAAAACCATACTAGACTTTATGTTTTGAGATTTATTTGAGCAGAGGAGGAGGAAGAACTGTACTCGCGGACATTAGCATCGACGATCTCGCAGACAGAGAGAAAAATCATGGAGGTCTTTCCAGTCCCGTACTAGGCTTGGGCAATGACGTCGCAACCCGTGATGATGGGGAGCACGGCGCGCTGCCGGATGGCGGAACACTTCTCGAAGCCATAGAAGTAGATGCCTAGAAGTAGCTGAGCAATTATTATGGCATATCATGTCACATCAGCAACATAGAGATTATTAACATCACATATAAAAGAAAATAAAACATATTCAAGTTAATACAGGATAACACATAAATACAACAGAAGCTACTACAGCTCGTAAATTCTATTACTTAAACTACAAGGAAAACATGGTTCTTCAATTATACTTATTAGTTCTTGTCCTTCCCGAACCCCTCCCTACAACAGCAACATCAATATAACTATCTTACTAGCAGCAACAATGTTGTAACCTGCTTTCAGTTGTAATCTTCTAATGTTATACTTCACGAAGTACGATGAACTAAGGTGCTGGAAAATAGGATAACAATTGCACACAACTATAGTAAGCAGAATATGGAAAGAGAGAGACCAAAATATCAGCATATAATAATATCTTTACAGTATATACAAAAGCAACAGCCACCATCAATCTACCACTATCAATCTTTTACAAGATGCATAGTAGAGTGCAACAAAGATGCCAGATCTACCTCTATGAATCTTTTACAAAAATACATATAAGCCTTGTTGTTTTCTTTCAGGAATCATCTCATGAAAAATCTCTAGCAAATTATTCAAACCATGTAGTTTTATATAGGTAACCATGAACCGAACATGCCTAGGCTTCTAGAACATATATATGAAACAACGCCTACATATTTTTCTAACGAAACCTGGGACTTTGGTGACATCCCAGAAGACATTTCTAAGAACAGAAATCTCAGGATTGTCCATAGTTTTACAAGGAAGGTGGCAGATTACATAGCAGCACAATATGATCAGAATTCAGGAATAGCTAGCAATGTTTTTACAAGGTTCGGTTGTATTTATTACTTCAGAGCATTGCTACATTGAAGATTTCAGCAAGACAAATTTAGGAGTAGGAACAACTAGGTTTAGTTGGACTTTAAAAGGCAAGATCAACTAGTAATTCTATCAGCAAGACATAAATAGGATGATCTATATAAGCTAGATTGGGTCTCACCTGTAGCAGCTGAGGGTGATGAAGGTGCGCAGGATACCGTCAAGACAGAGTGTAGGATGCCGTCGATCTAGAGCGCAGGCGTGGCTATCTTGGTGCCATCAGTAGCCATGTCACCCACCAGTTCGATGGCGCTAGAGACGCTAGGAGCAGCTAGATTCGGCGCCCTTCTCGCGGAGCACGCGCGTACCAACGTCGGTGAGGAAGACATATTATTTGTCATAATAATTAGTGATTTGTAGCAGTATATCATCAAGCATGAGTTGTACATAAAAAGGTACTCGGCATACATATTAAGCAAATTTGCATGCCTTACATATATGAATATAGGTGGTACACAAGACAAGAAATGACGCTCAGCTAAATGACTTATATGTGGTCGTGTGCTTCACATTTATTTGGCATGAAGTTCCAAGTAATCACTACACTGAAGCATCAACATACTAAACTAGACAAGAAATAAATTTTAGGTGAACACGTCATGATGATAAATGATAGGCACATATTTAAGATCTAGCATTCCAAAGAAAGAGTTTATGAGTGACACGCTTAAATTTTATAGAGATGACATGACAATTTACTCAGTAAGCCAATTGTAATCTGAACAAGACAAGTACTTCTCCACAAGATACTACTATCATTTGTTTCTACTTGTCCCCAAGACACAACAGATGACATGACACATACAAGTCAAGTACTCAGTGGAGTACAAAGCACTAAATCAAGAAATCATGAACATGACACATAACAATAAGTCAAGTACTCAGTGGAGTACTTAGTGGAGATGACAGGACACATAACTACAGGTGCCAGACTACTCCAATTAGTTCCAAATCAAGAACATGCACGAGTACAAAGCACTAAATCAAGAAATCATGACAGGAGCGAGGGATCACACGACCAAACCTTGGCGAGCGCGAGGTCGAAGTCGACGTTGATGCGATTCTACAGCAACTAGACGGCGGCACACTGAAGACGGGCTTGAGTGTGTTGAGGATGGAGGATGTTGGTTCTGGAGTTGGTGAAGAGAAGCAACATCCTTGAAGCAAAGCTCGACAATGTCGACCGTGGCCTTCCTAGTGACGACCACATTGCTGGCGAGCCGACACTGCTTCTCCATGTTCAAGAGCGACTCAATCGCGGCGTCGACGGTTGCCTTCCTGCATCATACACATGGCAGCAACAGATCAGATCGACAGTTGAAACCTTCGGATCGAAAATGGCCATGCAGAGAGCCGGAGCAGACGAAGATGAGATAGGAGGGGAGGGGAAGCTCACCATGGCTGGACTAGAAAGCGTCGCCACCAGTTCCTTGTCATCGACTTTGTGCGTGAAGAACCATCTGTACTTTCGTTGGGCCAGCAGAACTCGATGAAGAACTCCTGCATCCTGACATTCACCATATCGACCTTGTAGTCGCTCCTCATCCTGCAAGGCATGAGAGAAATTCAGATCAGGTCCCTCTCCTGAGGAGCTGGGTGGAGAGGAGCGTCCACACCGGGCCCGGAGGACCGGGCGACTTGCCTCTGCGGAGCACCAGGATCTCGGCCGCCTCCATGTAGATGATAGCGATGGCGACGACGATGTGGTGCTGGGGGAGTAAGGGTGGAGTGGAGATCGACGATAGGGACGAGCGGAGATTGGTGATGGCGATCGGGAGTGATGGGGGTGGCGTCGGAGGGACGAGGGCTGGAGAGGGTGCATCGGTGAGAGGGGATAATTGGCGGCGCGGGGGGAGGCGATCCGGAGTTCGTGAGGTTAGGGTTAGGGCCGTGGGTGCGGTGCGTACTGGATAGTACTTTGTTCTTCTTCGGGTGAGCGGTCAGACGTTGGATCATGACTAAATGGTCCAGATCAGGGCCATAACGCTGATCCATGGGAGGACGTTTCCTCTGTTTTGATTGGTTCCTTCACAAAACACCTCTTTTTTGAAGTTGTAAAATGGAAAATCACTTTTTGTGTAACGAGGATAACAAATTCACAACGATGTTGCCCGTATTGTTTGTGATAATTTGCCCTTATTGTGCACGCGTGTGCATCTTGGGATGTCAAACAATGTTACAGTAGGAAGTTTTCCTTTTCGACGCACGGAAAATCCATTTTCTATTTTCCGACCGTAAAAAACGGGGCGCTTTGTGAAGCAACCACCAACTGGCAGTTTTACAATGCTACCACCCTATTTTTCAAAAATAGTAGACCACCATACATGAATAATGACCCAACCGGGGTATCTCAAACCTTTCCTTCTACCCCTGGCAAAAAAGACAAGTTCTTGTCGAATCACAAGGAAGTGGGTCTGATTTGAACTACAGGTACATTATCTGATACCCATTATTATTTGCAAAAATGATTTTTAGACTCACAATATGATGTTTCTTCAGAGATTCAATGCAAGTTTAGCGAGGCTCAGCCCCTTGCTAAGAACCTTCATGCCCGCTGTTTTGAATATTGTCTAAAACAGGCATATAAATTCAAAAATGGTTCGAACAATGTAAATCCTTCACGCAATGTCATGTTATGTGACATAGTTCTAAGGAAAAATATCAAACTTGATAGATTGATTACGTCTCTAAAAAACCTTCTAAAAAATGACCTATCATGTTCGAGGTTTTATGGCTTTCGGGCCAAATGACCAATGTTATGGTCAGAATCGCGGCATAGTTTGTGATAATGTGCCGATATTGTGCACTCATATGTATAGTGGGATGACGAACAATGTTGTAGCAGGAAGTTTTTTTTTCCGTCGCACCAAAAAACCATTTTCCATTTTCTAAGCACAAAAAACAGGCCGTTTTGTGAAGCAACCACCAAATAAAAGTTAAAAAATGTTACCACCCCACTTTTCAAAAATAATAGGCCACCTTAGTTGGACAAATGTCTCAACCTAGGTATCTCAAACCTTTCCGTCTACCCCTAATAAAAAAGACAAATTCATGCCGAATCGGTACGAAGTGGGTCCGATTTAAACTACAGGTACATGATCTGATGCCCATGATTTTTTGCAAAAATGTTTTTTAGGTTCACAATATGCTATTTCTTCAGAGATCTAATGCAAGTTTAGAGAGGCTCAGTTCCTAGCTAATAACCTTCATGCCCGCCGTTTTGACCATAGTTTGAAATGGGCATAAAAAATTCAAAAATGGTCCGATATATGCAAATCCTTCACGTGGTGTCTTATTATGTAACATAATTGCAAGTAAAAATACCAAACTTGAAATATTGCAAGTGTATCAAAAAACCTTGTCAGAAATGACCTATCATATTCGAGGTTTCATGGATTTTGGGCCAAACGACCAATGTTATGGCCAGAATCGTGGCATAGTTTGTGATAATATGTCCATATTATGCATGCATGTGCATCTTTGGATGACGAATAATATTGTAGGAGGAAGTTTTCCTTTCTGTCACATGGAAAAGCCATTTTCCATTTTCTGTCTTGGTCCCTAGACGAGGATGCTCCCTCTTTGATAACATCGTCAAACTCATACCGATCAAAGGCGTAGGGGTGCCAACAAAAGGCAAAGGAAAAAGGAAGTGGTCAATTAATGATGCAAAACATGTTGAAAATATTTCATTTGCATAGCAGTTGATTGTACAACATTGGTGAAACACTATAAGTAAGAAACTAATAAAACCCAGTTTTATTTATCATGTTTTCCTTACATAAACAGTTCTAGTTATTATGCATTATTGCATAGTTAGAACGTTCTCGGCTCGCTGATTGATTTATATATATAATTTGTCGAATTCCGATTTACAGATTAAAAATTATGAATTATACAAGATTTAAGTACTCCCTCCGACCCATATTAGTTGACTCAAATTCGTCTAAATTTGAATAAATCTAGAAACTATTTAGTATATAGGTTTATCCAAATTTTGACAAATCCAAATCAAGTAATATGGGTCGGAGGGAGTAATATATAAAGATTTAATTTTTTTGGAATTTTAATTATCCATGATTAATTATAGATGTAATCTTCATATTTTTCTGATCAATTTATATATATACATAACATTTTGTTTTAATTTTCCAAGAAAAAATATGAATTACGGCAGATTTTTAGAATTTTAAAGTAAAATAGATATAAACATATAATTTTCTCACCTAAAGAGCGTGTGGGCCTAGTGATGCTGACTGGACAAGGGCGTGGTTGGGTGTTTTGTACCGGTATAAATCTATCCTGGGTCAATGGCATGTGGGCCGGATTCAGAAAAGTTTAAAGAAAAAATATAATGAGAGGAGAATAGGAGGACATGGTCCATTTAGGCCCAGGCCCAATAGATAATATTTTGTTTATTAAGGACCGACGCATGATGCTCTGCAAGAACGAGCATGTGGCCTATTTTGTTTATAAAGGACGTATTTTCTGTCTGTTATGTCGTTGGTGGGGCCCTTCCTGTCAGGTCACTGGTGGGCTTGCTGGTGGGGCCTGCCTGTCAGGTCGCTCATGGTCGGTGATGGGTTCACCTTGTCGGCTTGGTTGTGGCAAAATATTAACACATAGATAAATATATTAACACGTGGACAAGCCAAGTATGCAAAAATATGACACATAGACATGATACGTATGCCCAATTGGACTAGTCATTACCAATAATTTTGAATTTAGACATTACAACGATTTAAATTGGTCATAATATGCTACAAGCAGGAACCTAAGCCATATCGCGCAGACTATGACGATTTCATCTGATGAAATTACGACGATTTAGATACAAAACGTCGTAATTGTACATGGTTCTGGCCTTTCCAAATGGCCTATGACCATCTGGTGTGAAATAGTTATAGATCTATGACGATTTCATTCCGTGTCACTACGAGAAGGTCACTAGTGAACGCATTTCTTGTAGTGTTAGTTTTCTTGAGTAAGTTGGTTGGTTACACCACACTTCTTTTGAAGAGAGACACACTCTGTTTTCATTGCCTAGAACACTCTAGTTTTCACTTTTATTATTTTGTGAGTGTTCACTTTTGCTAGCACTGTGTTTAGCCATAGTTTTCTTGTGCTTTCATCTTAGAACTTTTTAGTTCTTCTTTGTGGATATGTGAAACAAGCTCACTAATATTTGTTGATTATTATCTTTGTGAGTTGTTTCAATTAAGTTGTTTGGTGTTGGAGAGGAGTAGAAAGTTCTTGCTTTAGTAGTACAAGAGGAGCTTGTTCTGACTGCGGCTTAGACTTTATCAAGTCATGCTAGGTGTTGCTTTGACCTTATTCTTAGTGATTATTGCTGTAGCATCACTTGTTCCAAATAATTGGGATTTCTTAATGTGCTTTGAAGAAATCATGCGTTGTTTTAGCATACAAAATCATAGTATTATGGTATTCTCCTTTGATGCTTTGTTCGGGTTGACTTGGCACATGCTCACACCATGTTATGACTATGAACAAGTCACCATAGCCTCTATGATCATTTAGTCATTGACTTGTAGTACCACTTTATGCTTTGATTAGTAATATTTTGTCGCTCTGCATGATTATGGCCATTATTGCTCTCTTAGTTGGTTGCTCCCAGTCTTTTGCTATCCTCCACTTGTATGAGTAATCTCTACTCATGCTTCCAACTCCCAAGAAACCAAGTTTTTCCAAAGTGTCCACTATAAACTCCTATGCATGGTGTGTTACACCATTCCAAGTATATTCTTGTTTTCAGCTATCTTCCAATTAAAAACTATTTTGGTATGTGAAAACTTGGTGATTAAAGCCCTTATGAACTTGATGGCACACTTTATATTCTTTGCCCCTAATAAACTTGAACCATTGTGACATCTTTGTTGTATATGCTTGCACTTATACGTTGGAATTACCAGAACCGTGCTGTCACGGGGAACGTTTTCAACATTGAACTTGTAATTTGTACGTAGTTGATATCATGCTCTTTTGTCTATAGATGTCACCGGTGTGAAATAAAGAGGGATCTTCTAAGTCCATGAAGTTTGTATTTTGTGTTAGAGAAACGCCTGGGCTGCTAGCCTAAGCCATGCCTAATCATGGTGGAAACTTGCAACATCACCATAGTGAGCTATCTATGAAGCATCCTTAATAAAAAGCTATGCATATGGTAAATAAAAAGATTGCTGAGATGCTCATTGTTTGCTTGCCTTGTCATTTTGGTTATGAGAAAACTCATGTACCATGTGTAAGGGGTACCCCGTTGGCGGTTCTCTATGATATGCAAATACTTACAATAACAAGAACTTACAGGTGACTGAAGTTGAGTAGCATGAGGTGTGTCCCTCGTATTCAAGGGACTTGAGATTGCCAACTTATAATTTGTCAAGCATATACTCCATAGTTTGTTCACTTTAACCTTAATGACTTCAAGATGCTTATGATAAGGGCAAATGAGGGCTAAAAGCTAACAAGTACCATAATTTTTGGAAGCTCTTTTTGAAACTTGTAATCCCTGCTTCCTTTACAAAAAGGCCTTTCTTCCACCAATATTGAGTCTCCACCTTCTAACTTTTAGGCACCATTAAGATAGCATAGTTTTCATTTTGTGTGCAGTGTCCCAAAACTTATTGATTGATGCATATTGTGATATTACTTGTTCTTGTGCTACTTGTTTCTAGTCACCCTTGTGAACTTTGAAGGTGTCATATGCATCTATTTGCTACTCTATGAGGGACAAGCTGAATGCCACTATGCCATGTTTTCTATA
Organism: Avena longiglumis; assembly: GCA_030063025.1. NCBI lineage: Eukaryota > Viridiplantae > Streptophyta > Magnoliopsida > Poales > Poaceae > Avena > Avena longiglumis. The sequence goes on along the minus strand of CP125976.1, from coordinate 507,811,762 downwards.
TGTAAAACAAACAAAACTTTTTCAATGCATGTTATTTATGATCTTTGTTTGTAGCCTTTCATGTTGCATGCATAGTTACTATGTCTTATTGTTAGAACTCCATCTTTCATGGACATGTTTAGAGTTCTTTGATCCCAGCTTTCAATGCTTGCAAATGGTTTGATCTTAATTTTGATGTTGCATGTCACCTCAAAGATTATTCTTTTTATCACTTACCTACTCGAGGACGAGCAGGAGTTAGGCTTGGGGATGCTTGATACGTCGGAAACGTATCTATAATTTTTGATGCCCCATGCTTGTTTTATATCATTTATCTTATGTTTTGTCTACACTTTGAGGTGTTTTTTATCTTTTCTAGAACTAACCTATTAACAAGTTGTCACAGATTAGTTACTGTTTTCTTCATTTTGGTTCGGAAAGCGAAAATCAATATTCTCGGAATTGGACGGGACAAAAGCCAAAGTCAATATTTCACCGAGGAGAAAACGGACTCCAGAGGAGAGACGGAGGGGAGCCATAGGGCGGTCGCACCCCCAGGCGCGGGCCCACCCTAGGCCGCCCTCCTGCCTCGTCTGGCCGCCCTCCTGCCTCGCCTCTTCGCCTATAAGAAGCCCTTGATGCCTAAACCCTAAGTACCTGATCAATATTCCATGAAACGTCTCTAGCCGCCGCCACCATCGTCCCTAGATCGGGAGGATATGAAGCTCTTCTTGGCACCCTGCCATCCAACTGCATCTATGACTAGAAGTCCACCTTTGGGTGCCGAGAAGAGCTTCAGATCCCCCGATCTAGGGACGATGGTGGCGGCACCTACAGACGGTTTCGTGGAATATTGATCAGGTACTTAGGGTTTAGGCATCAGGGGCTTCTTATAGGCGAAGAGGCGAGGCAGGAGGGCAGCCAGGGGGGCACACCCCGCCCCTATGGCTCCCCCCGTCTCTCCTCTGGACTCCGTCTTCTCCTTGGTGAAATATTGACTTTGGCTTTTGTCCCGTCCAATTCCGAGTATATTGATTTTCTGCCTTTCTGGAACCAAAAACAGAAGAAAACAGGCAACTGACATTATGGCATCTTGTTAATAGGTTAGTACCAGAAAACATATAAAAACACCTCAAAGTGTAGACAAAGAAAAGCAAAGTAGAAAGTAAACAAGCATGGAACATAAAAAATTATAGATACTTTTCTGACGTATCACTTACTAGGGACTCGTTTATGTTTACAAAACACACAAGTATTAATGTTTCTTGTTAATAAAATTATAGCATGTGCTGTAAACATTTATATAAACACAAAGATATAATAATAACCACTTTATTATTGCCTCTTGGGCATATCTCCAACAGTCTCTCACTTTCACTAGAGTCAATAATCTAGTTTGGAAAAACTTGTCCATGATTTCTAGTAGGAAACATAATCTTCGGATCTGACACTTCCAGGTCCATGTGTATTTGCATGTATTTACGTCTCTAAGTGTCACTCAATCTCTAATGATAGATCATTGTATAAATTTGGTCCTTTGGTGAGAACTTTAGTTCCTTGGAGTTAAATCATGTCGATACAATTGTCGTACAATATATCTTCATAGTATTAGCCCCTGTGAACCACACCTAGTTTGATAACAAACTACTTGACACAAATGCCCTTTTTTGCTTCTACAATAGTAGTCATATACTTAGCCTTTTGTTGTAGTATCTATCACAATGTCTTAACTTTGGAACTCATCCAAATCCATTATGGAACTTTCTTTCCATTACATTGTTCCCCCCATAGTTTAAATTGAGATAAACTTAATATGTATCTTGTTACAAAACTAGTATCAATAACACTTTACAATGAACTATCTATCTGTTTGTCATCTCTACATAAATAATATATTTTTAGTTCTTTCAAAGATCATAAGAATATCCTTACTGTCGTCCAATGATCATCTTATGAGTCATTCTGGTATATGCTCATAACATTTAGAGCATCAGACATATCTGGATATGTACATATCATAATATGATTGATCAACATATTCTTGTGATTTCATTTACCAAGTGTCAATACACTTGAATCTTGATTCACTTACCAAGTGTCAAAACACTTGAATCTTGATTCAATTCTTCCTATATGACAAGTACCTTTCTTGTCGTTTTCATATTGAATTCATTTAATATCTCATCTATGTATATTTTGCACAACCATATTAGCGTCTCAATCTATCCATATAGATATTGATACCTAATATCTGTGTTTTGCCTAAGTCTTTCATCGAAATGAAATTCTTAACCCATGTTAATAAAAGATACATCACTTCCAATCCACAATATGTCTTTCACATAATGTATTAGAAATATGTCTTAGTTCTCCCACTTAATTTTTTATAAATGCAAGCATCTTCATTGTCTTCGATGAAATTAAAACTCTTTTAATAGTTTCATCATAGTGAATATTCCAACTCCACGATGCTTACTTCAACCATTGAAGTTTGCATACGCTTTTAGCATCCTTTGAATTAACAAAACCCTTTGGATCGTGGCATGTACACGTCCGAGGTAACCATTCTATTAGAAGAATCTTGTTTTTTATTCAACTAGCATATATCAAAATTATATATAGTGGTTGCTATATAAATCCGTCCAGACTAAATATCACTATAAAAGATTAAATCTTGTCATAGTCAACTCCTTAAACATTGTCATAGAATCTTTCCTGACATGTCAACTATTTTATAGATGTGAAACATCCATGTCTATTTATTTATAGATCCAAATACGACTGAAAGGTTTTACACCTTTCCAGATGGTCTTCCAAGTTCAAAAACTTGATTTATCGTGTATGGAACTATCATGGATTTTATGGCTTTAATCCATTTGACAAAGTCGGGGCCCAGCATAGCTTCTTTGCATATAGTCAGTTCATCATTTTCAAACAATAATGATTTACTCTCAAAATTTAGTATTTGATTGTTTTACCCGACCTACTCGGTTCAATAGGAACTTAGACCTTCGTGACCACAACCTTTGAGGTACGTGAGCCATGAGCATTATTGCTGCCTCCAGGACACTTTCCAACATTGTACAACTCAACACATATTAGCTAAATTTCAATAACCTTATCAAAGTTCTATTATCCTCCCACTTAACTTTTTACGAAAAATTCCTTCTAAAGAAACTTGACGTTCTAAGCGACAAACACTTTTGTCTTCGGTGTTATGGAGAAATACCCAACGGTTATTCGAAATAACATACAAAGACATTCTCATCCGACTTTGGTTGTAAACATTTTACTTATGCCTAGAAAACCAAAGTTTAAGAAAGGACAACTTGGGTTTTATCCCAAACCATAACTTATATGGTGTCATTTCAACGGATCACCATGGTTCTCTTTTTAGTGTAAAAGCGGTAGTCATTAAATCTTTTAATCTTTAAAATACAATATCAATTTTATTACTGACACCTTTGATCTCAGTATGTCAAACAAGGTTTCATTACGTATCTCTAACACTCCATACTCTTATGGTGTTTCAGGAAATGCAAATCCATGGAACCATTCCTCAAATCTTAGGTGTTATACTAAACTTGCAACTCAAATATATCCATTTATTATCCAATCATAAATTATTTATTTTCCTGTTATAATGATTTTCACCTTCATCTTGAAAGTATATGAACATTTTAAAATATTTCATACTTCATCCTTATTAAGTAAATATACTTATGTATTCACTTGAATTTCGGAGAAAGCATATGAAGTTGAAACCCATCGCTCACGACTACACATAATGAACTACATGCATCAATATGTACAAATTCCAATAAGTTAGTCGTTCATTCTTCTAGGCCTTTGAACAAAGTTTGAAAGTATCACAAACGTCATTTGATCAAAATCAGAAGACTCCAAAATTCCATAAACATGGAGTTTCTACATGTTATCTTTGCAATATAATTTAAACGAAGATACTAATTCAAAAGTGATCTTTCAATCATTTGTCTTACAACATTTTTAGCATTTAATTTTATGGATATGATTTCTCCAAACAGATTTGTAAATCATCCATCTTACATGGAATACGGTAATTATTTGAACAAACTTTTGTTCTCATAATACCTGATCATAATAACAATTATTGAAACAAATCTTGAAGGAAAACTTTGATATCAACGAGAAACACAACAACACTTTGTTTGTTTTTGATGAACATCATCACATATTCTGTTGCTGGTTACTTAGGCCACTGCAGTTCATGAATTGTGTTGTCCTGCATGACATTTCACACCAACCAATTCGGTATCCAATACCTATGAACCACATTGTTTAACAAGCAAAGCATACAACCATAACATGTATATCATCTATATAGTTAAGCTGGACAATTCCACTCTTTTCCTTTTCTGCCAAATATTTCTGAGATTCTCTTTCAACATTCCTTTCCTCTTAAAAGAATATATCAACATCAACAGTGGCGCCATACACATGACACATAGTCCAAAGCGTGTATAGTCAAATACTAATACCTTTAGACTTGCACTTTGAAGTAGATCACCATCATCAAATATTTGGAGTTCTTTCAAAATCCATTCTTTAGTAATTTTTTTAGTTTAGTAAACATTTTACCTATATCTTCTATTCCTACTTATCATGAAAACTTTTATGATCTAGCTACTATAGCTTATAAAGGTGATTCGCGAGTATAAATTTGTTTTACAAAACCTTTTGGAGGATTAGGATGTCTAGCATCTCCAACCTTCGCAAATTCTCATCAAATATGGGGACATATATTTTTCTAAAATATACTCTATCATGTTCCAACCAAAACATTTTTTTAGATATCGCAATATATTTCACACATGATGGTTTCTGAAACACTCCTTTCAGCTCCTAGATAACCTTGATATTAAAACAATCTTTTTAATATCAAGGATCATGGAGGCAAACATGATACTTAGATACTAACACTGGAATTGTTACTCTTAATTTAATACTAATTATTAAACTTCACAGAATAAGCGGAGTTTGCCAAAAGTTTGCAATATGAAATTTAAACATTAGATTGACACTCAAAGCAATACGATACCAGTTTGTAAAGTAACTATCCAGAATTCTATAATTCTATTATCTCAATTATAACTAAGCATAAGGTGGTGAACGGATGCCAATGACTACAATAATTATGCAAATTCACTTTGATTTAATTTATGAAAAATTGTGTTCAACTTTAATCATATTACTTTTGAACTCCCACTCAAAACAACATTCCTCGAGTCGTTTTGGTGATTACACGAACCAAATCCACTACACCAAGTCCAACCATCACGAGAGATGATGTAGCTTCAAAGGCGAATAATCAACATGTTCATCATATCATCCATATGACTCATGCTTTACCTTTCGGTATTCCGTGTTCCAAGGCCACGTATGTACATGCTAGGCTCGTCAAGGTTAACCTTAGTATCCGCATGTGCAAATCTGGCTTGCACCTGTTGTATGCACACGTAGAATCTATCACACCCTATTATCATGTGATGCTTCAAAACGACGAGTCTTAGAAATGGTGCCTACTAAGGACGAACACTTTATTACTTGATATTTAGTGAGAGGGATCATCTTATAATTCTACCTCCACGATCTAATCAATACAAGATGCATAAAAAGGATTAACATCACATGCAATTCATAATATGTGATATGATATGGCATTTCTTCTTGTGCCTTTGATATCCATCTCCAAAGCACGAATATGATCTCCATCATCACCAGCATGGTGTTAAGGTCAATGGCACCGCTTCATGGTTGTCCATCACCAACAGCGACTATTACAACTACTTGTAATATAGCGATTACATGATGAATGGACGGTCTTAATGAATTTAAAGACAACCATAAGAATCCTTCTAGTTGCCAACTTACAATAAGGATCATTGCATACATCAAATATAATCAAAATCACATTGACGAGGTTTTGACTCGCCAATGCCCATTGTTATGAGCTTGGGTTTTGGAGAAGATGGGGGTGCTGGAGATCACGGAACGGTTAACAGACAAGCAACCAGGGGACACGAGATTTACCCAGGTTCAGGCCCCCGGAGGGAAAACCCTACTCTTGCTTGTCTGCTCTTGATTACGACGGAACCGAAGGTTACATGGATGCGCAGATGCAATCTGTCCTAGAGGTGTGTATGCGGTGAGTTGAGAGGTTCCTTCCTCGTCGTGCCCTCCTAGCCTTTATATAGAGGTAGGCAGGTCCTAGGCACAGATCGAGTCGGTTACAAGTTTAGGGTTTGCCCCTTTGAATATTCTATCTATTCTAGTCTTGCTCTCGAAGGATCCGAAGACACCATGGGCTTGGGCCACCCGAAAGTCTCCACAGGCCGCGTATATTCTTGTGGGCCTTCCTTGGGATGGACCAGGTATGCTAATGCCGTGTACCCGTAGGGTATAACCATGTCAGTAGCCCCCGAGTGTTTAGTCAAATCGTAGATTCGGCTGAGGACACTTCAATCTTTAGGGTGCAGCTATTTCTGTTCATCAGAGAAAAGAAATGATTTTAGTGTGCAGGGATTGTTGATGCGTGTGCCTGACTCTCCTGACGGATCAGGGTCAGTTAACTGTCTTAGGACAAAACAACACGATCTTCGTCAGATTCGAGTCCCTATACTCGAACCTGGAACAAATGCTGGCGTAATTTGACTCAGGCCGTTGAGGTCTTACAGGAGTCGAATCCCAGTAGTTTTCTAATGATGTACCCAACACGTCCGTCGGGATTTTCATCGCGCCTGTTGGCACGGATTTTCAATAGTAGAGCGCAGTCGGGTGCGTTACCAGGCCATCAGATGGTATCAGTAGGTCTTATCTTTGCGTCGTAGACATAGCATCCAAAATTTTATCACCGTGGAGGTGTTTCGGGTGGCCAAGGAGGATGTTACTCACTTAGCGTTGGTTGGGGCAAAGTTGCCAGAAGGTTTTTGCATTTTGATCCGAAGGATCGCAGTCGAAGAATTCATAGGGTGCGCGACCAGCGCTCCCTATGGGAGTTGCCCCCGAGTGTCTGTTCGAGTCGTAGACTCGAGCTGAGATTTCACCCGTTTTTAGCTTCAGGTCCATAGGACACAAATTTTTTGGGTTCTTGAATCAATCCTCCCTATGGGAGTAGCCCACGAGTCCGTAGTGGAGTCGTAGACTCGACGTGGGACTGAAAGAATCAATCATTGATGTTTTACCTTAAACATGCCTCGGGTGCACGGCCAGCGCTCCTGATAGGAGTAGCCCCTGAGTAATTGCTCGAATCGCAGATTCGAGTGAGTACTTTTAGTTATCAGCCGAAGATTTCTAACCGTTGCTAGTGTGGTTTTGATGATGTCAGTGCTGACGGTCGGTGACCTCAAACGTCTGGGGCGCCAGAGGTGCGTGACTGGACGAACGTGGGTCCCACTTTCTGACTCGGAGTTGACTGGTCGTGCGTGACATGGCGATGATTACGGCATCTCCTCGGTTTCCGTGCGTAATGGACGGCGTGCGGGCAACGGTTCACTGTTGTGTTGACACGTGGACGGTTGGATCTGATCCTGGCATTAGGGCTTTTCTAGATAAACGGTCCCTGTTCATCGTCTTCGTCCTTATAACTGTGGGGAAAATAGTAGTTTGTTTTCACCCTTAGCCATTTTCTTTTCACTGCCTCCATTTTCACAAGCTCATCCTTGCATGCACTGGACGTTCTTTGATCATTTCCTTCCTCATTCTTGCGCGCACACCATCATCGTCGACGCGCCACGATGGTGAAGTCAAAGAAGGCCTCCACCGGAGCAGGCACCAGTGATGCTGCCGGCAGCAAGAAAGGCATCACCGCCGCTCGTATCACCGATGGTGGGTGGCGGTGCTCGGAGACACGCGAGGGCGACCTGCGCAAGCTGCATGATGCGGGTTTGATCCCGCAGGATAAGGAGGCCATCAAAATCCCCGGCGATGAGGTAACTCCCCGTCCACCCGTAGGGTTTCGTGTGATGTTTGTCGCCTTCATTCTCTGCAGTCTTTCCTTCCCAGTCCATGATTTTCTTCGTGGTATTTTGTTCTTCTATGGCATCCATCTCCACCATATTTCGCCCAATTCTCTTCTCCACATCGCCTGCTTTATTGATTTTTGCGAGTGCTGGCTCGGTATCGAGCCGCACTTTGGCCTCTTCCAGAAGCTCTATTCCATGAAGAGGCAGTCCGGCACTGGCGGGTGTAGGGTTCGCAGCATAGAAAACAAAAATTTTCCTACGATGTGAACTATATACCAAGATCTATATATACTAGATACAAACAACGGGCGGATGTATATCCGTAGAGAACATACCCTTGAAGACCGACAAAGCTTAACGAGTTCAACTCGTGGTTGATGTAGACGATCTCTTGCCGATCTCAAGATCGAGAGGAAGTCCTAGCGCCGCAAATTAGCAGCGCATCCGTGCTCGCACACACGTTCGAGGCACCGAGCAACCTCCGCCTCCTCGCTCCAATGATGCAGCGAAGCACAACTCTTTCTTGCCGAAAAGCCACGGGAACATGTATCTCGCTAGTCCGAGACCATGGGGATAAATTCTAGAGGGGAGAGATCCTTCACGAGGAGGTGTGGTGTGAGAGGAGGAGAGGGGCCTTTATAGGGGAGAGGGGCACCCAAGGGCATGGCGCCCAGCCATGGGGCTGCCCCACCTCTTCCACATTCATGTGGGTGGAGCTCCCACTCAAAATGAAAAGCCTCCACTCCCATTAAAAGCCTCCACTCAAAAATCCACTCACATGCATTAAATTTCCACCAAATTTAATGCAAGCTCTCATTAAATAAAACTCTTTTATTTATTTATTCAGAATTTTGTTAATTACTTTAATTAACAAACATTCACATAAAACCCTTGCTAGTATTCTATTTCACATGCAACCTTTCAGCAATTTCAACCAAGCTTGATTTGGTGTCTAGTGAAATAAATTCCTGCGCTTTCCTTTTCTTTTCGGCATGAAACTTTTGCTCCAAATGGATGTCGGTGTCTCTTAAGTGTGTCACCCTACGGTTCGTGAATAATGCGGACATGATCGAGACCCTCTCGATCAATAATCGAAGCGGATCTGGAGACCCATCGACTCCCACACATTCAACGATGACTTTCTTGTGATCGTCGGAACCTTTTACGCTAGTATCTTAATCCTTTTGTTTCGCGATATATTACATGTCCGAGATTCGATCATCGGTATCTCCATACCTAGTTTGATCTCGTTCGACATGCACTCTTTCTCGTTCGTGATATAACATTCTAGTGATCAAATCACTTGCTTGCAAGCTAATCAATGTGATATCACCGAGAGGGCCCCAGCATATCTATCCGTCATCGGGATGAACAAATTCCACTCTCGATCCATGGGCCTCAACATAACACTTTAGTAGTTCTGAATCCATCTTTATAATCACCACATTACGGTGTGACGTTTGATGTTATCAAGAAACTCTTAGGTGTTAGTGATTGACATGATCTCATGGTCTAAGGATTAGGATCACTTCGTAAGTTGTTATAGCAATATAAACTCAATGACTTTGATCGTAATGCTATACTTGGATGAATGTTCATCACACCATTACACTAATGTTGTGACCCCGTTATTAACAACATCCAATGTCCATGATCAGGAAACCTTGATCATCTTGTTAATCAACGAGCTAGTTTATAAGAGAGGCATAACTAGGAACTTTCTATTTGTTTATTAAACACACATGTATTAACGTTTCCGTATTAATACAATTATAGCATGCAAAATAAACATTTATCATAAATAAGGAATACGATAATAACCACTTTATTATTGCCTCGGGCATATTCCCTTCAGTCTCCCACTTGCACTAGAGACAATAATCTAGTTTGAAAACTTTGTGTATTGAACACCTATGGCTTTCTGGTGTTCCAAATACGCAATTGCAAGTGGTTGACATAATCTACGGATCTGACGCTTTCAGGTCCGTGTGTATTTGCATGTCTTTGCGTCTTCACGCATCACTCATTCTCCAATGAGATGGCATTGTATAAATTTGGTCTTTCGGTGAGACCTTTAGTTCCTTGGGGTTAAAACACGTCGATACTATTGTCATACAATATATCTTTAGTGTTAGCCCGTTGCGAACCACACCTTAGTTTGATAACAAACTACTTGACACAAATTCCCTCCTTTGCTGCTACTATAGCAGTCATATACTTAGCCTTTTGTTGTAGTATTCGTCACAATGTCTTAACTTTGGAACTCTTCCAAATCCATCATGGAATCTCCTTTCCATTACATTGTGCCACCCATAGTTTAAATTGAGATAAACTTAATTTGTATCTTGTGACAAAACTAGTATCAATGTAACGCTTTACAATGAACTATTTGTAATTGTTTGTCACCTCTACAAATATATTCTTAGTTGTTCCAAAAGATCATAAGAATATCCTCACTATCGTCCAATGATCATTTTATGATTCATTCTGGTATATGCTCATAACACTTAGAGCATAGGACATATCTGGATGTGTATATATCATGGTATGATTGATCAAAACATTCTCGTGATTGCACTCATCAAGTGTCAAAGCACTTGAATCTTGTTTCACTTATCAAGTGTCGATACACTTGAATCTTGATTCAATTCCTTTCCATGCAACAAGAACCGTTTCTTGTTGATTCTATATTGAACTCCTTCAATATCTCATATATGTACATTTGGCACAACCATATTGGCGTTACAGTCTATCCACTATAGACATTCACGCTAAATATTCGGGTTTTGCCTAAGTCTTTCATCGAAATGAAATTCTTAACCTTTGTCAATAAAAGATACATCATTTCTAATCAACAAGATGTCCTTCACATAATGTATTAGAAATATGTCTCAGCGCTCCCACTTAATTTCTTGCAAATGCAAGCATCTTCATCGTCTCCTGATGAAAACTCCTTTTCATCATGGTGAAGATTCCAACTCCGCGATGCTTACTTCAACCATTGAAGTTTGCATGCCCTTTTAGCATCCTTTGAATTTAACAAAACCCTTTGGACCGTGTCATGTACACGTCCTAGGTAACCATTCTATTAGAAGAACTTTGTTTTGTTTATTCATCTACCATATACCAAATTATATGTAGTGGTTGCTACTTTAATCCGTCCGGACTAAATATCGCTATGAAAGATCAAATCTTGTCATAGTCAACTCTTTGAACATTGTCATAAAATACTTTACAACATGTCGAATATTTCATAGATGTGAGACATCCATGTCTGTTTCTTTATAGATCCAAATACGACCGATAGGTTTTTACACCTTTCAGGAGGGTCTTCCAAGTTCAAAACTTGATTTCTCGTGTATGGAACTATCACGGATTTTATGGCTTCAAGCCATTTGACGGAGTCAGGGCCCATCATCGCTTCTTTGTTTGTATTCGGTTCATCATTGTCAAACAATAATGATTTACTCTCAAATCTTAGCATTTGATTGTTTAACCGACCTACTTGGTTCAATAGGAACTTAGATCTCCGTGACCACAACCTTTGAGGCACATAAGCTATGAGCATTATGGCTGCCTCCGGAACATTTTCCGGCGCTGCGCAACTCAGCACATTTAGCTAAGGTTCGTTAACCTTATCAAAGTTCTATTGTCCTCCCACTTAACATTTATGAAAAATTCCTTCTTCAAGAAACTTTACATTTCAAGCGACAAACCCTTTTGTCCTCGGTGTTATGGAGGAATAACCAATTGTTATTCGAAATAACCTACAAAGACATGCTCATCCGACTTCGGTTGAAAACATCTTACTTATGTTTAGCATACCAAAATTTAAGAAATGACAACTTGGGTTTTACCCCAACCCATAACTTTGATGGTGTCATTTCAACGGATCAAGATGGAGCTCTTTTCAGTGTAAAAGCGGAAGTCTCTAAAGCTTTAATCTTTTAAAACATAATGGCAGTTTTATAAATAACACCTTTGATCCAACCATGTCAAACAAGGTTTCATTACAAATCTCAAACACTCCATACTCCTATGGTGTTTCGAGAGATGTAAATCTAGGTGTTTTGCTAAACTTGCAACTCAAATAAATCCTTTATGATAAAATCATAATTCATTTATTTTCTTGTTACACTTGTAACTCAAACAAATCCTTATGATAAAATCATAAACCATTTATTTTCTTGTTTAAAATGATTTTGCACTTCATCTTGAAAGTCTTTGAAACATTTTCAAATATTTCATACTTCTCTCGCATTAAGTGAACATTCACTCAAATTTTCGGAGAAAGCATATGAAGTTGAAATCCATAAACGACTATACATAATGGACTACATACATCGATATGTATAAATTCAAATAATTTAGTCGTTCGTTCTTCTTTGGCCTTTGAACGAAGTTTTAATTATCACGTGGAAAGTCTCACAAGCGTCACTTGATCAAATCAAAGACTCCAAAAATCCATGAATATGGAGATTCTTCATGTTCTCTTTCCAATATAATTTAAACAGCGATGTCACTTCGTAAGTGATCTTTCAATCATTTGTCTTGCGACATTTTAGCATCAGGTTTTATGGATGTGATTTCTCCAACTAGATTTGTAAATCATCCATCTTATATGGATTACGGTAATTATTTGAAAAACCGTTGTTCTCATAATACCTGATTTAAATAACAATTATTAAAACAAATCTTGAAGTCAAGCTTTGATGTCAACGAGAAATACAAACAACGGTTTGTTTGTTTTCGATGAACATCATCACATATTCTCTTGCTAGTTACTTAGGCCATTGTGGTTCATGAATTGCGTCATTCCGTATGAAATTTCATACCAACCAATTCGGTATCCAATACCCAAGAACCACATTGTTTAACAAGCAAAGAATACAACCATAACATGTATATCATATATATACCTAAATTGGATATTTCCAATCTTTTCTTTTCTGCCAAATATATTTTATAGATTCTCTTTCAGCATTTCCTTTTCCTTTTTAAAAGAAACTATCAACATCAACAGTGGCGCCATACACATGACACATAGTCCAAAGCGTGTATATTCAAATAATAATACCTTTGGACTTGCACTTTGAAGTAGATCACCATCATCAAAATGATCGGTATTCTTTCAAAATCCATTCTTTAGTAATCTTTTAGTGTAGTAAACATTTTACATACATCTTATATTCACCCTTATCATGACGACTTTCATGATCAAGCTACTGTAGCTTATAAAGGCGAATCGTGAGTATAACATTACTTTCCAAAACCCTTTTGGATGATTAGGATGTCTAGCATCTCCAACCTTCGTAAATTCTCATCCAATATGAGAACATATATATACTTTATCATATTGCAACCAAAACATTGTTTCAGATATCGTTATATCTGCCACACATGATGGTTTCTGAAACAATTCTTTCAGCTCCTAGATAAACTTGATATAAAAACAATCAAGAATCGTGGAGGCAAACATGATACTTAAGATACTAACACTGGAATTGTTACTCTCGATTTAATACCAATTATTAAATTTCACGGAGTAAATAGAGTTTGCTAAAAGTTTGCAATAGGACTTTAAACTTTAGATTGACACTCAACACAATACAATACCAGTTCGTAAAGTATATATCCAGAATTCTATAGTTCTATTATCTCAATTACAACTATGCATAAGGTGGTGAACGAATGCCAATGACTACAACAAATTATGCAAATTCACTTTGATTTAATTTATGATAAATTGAGTTCTACTAATCCAAATTAGAAATGAACTCCCACTCAAAACGACATCCCTCGTGTCTTTTGGTGATTACATGAACCAAATCCACTACACCAAGTCCGATCATCACGTGAGTCGGCGTAGCTTCAAAGCGAGCATCCATATGGTCATCATATCAAAACATATGACTCATGCTTAACCTTTCGGTCCGTGTTAGAGGCCATATGCATACATGCTCGCCAAGTAAGAACCTTAGTATTCACGTGTAATCTGTCTTACACCGAGATATGCTCGTGGATTCAAGTACACCCGATCATCACGTGATGTCTTGAAGCGACGAAACATTGTCGGTGCATACTTAAGGAAGAACACATTTTATCTTGATATCTAAATGAGGGATCATCTTATTATGCTAATAAAAGCGCCAAACAAGCAATATAAGATGCTATCAAACATCACATGTTTATTAGTGGAATGATATGGTTCTCGCATATGATCTCTATCATGTGCCGTGGTATGATCACTATCATATCTTTATGTGTAAATCCAAGGTCTATGGAGTTTACGTTATGTATGTTGTAAGAGTATCATCTCATACTTCTACTTACAACATCACCATATCATAACACTAGCCCAGCAACAATCTAAACTAGGCGCCTCTAATTTATCCATTGCAAGTTTTACGTGGCTTAGGGCTTTCGAGATAGAACCGTTCTTACCTACGAACATGAACCACAACGAGGATAACCAAATTGTTGACAACTCGTTGCAAATTAGATATTGACTATAGTAGGAGAGCAGACACCCGCTAGCCACTTATGCAAAACTAGTTGCATGTCAAGCGTGGAACAGGTCTCATGTGCGAGGACATGTAAAGTTTGTCCGGGCCGCTTCATCCCACTATGCCACCAATATCCAAAGTACAACTAAGAAGCAATAAAATGATCATCGCCCACATACTCATATGTGTACTACCCATGCAAAGTATCTACGCATAGATCCGCTCGATACCCTTTGTAGGGTTCGCAAGATAGAAAACAAAAATTTTCCTACGATGTGAACTATATACCAAGATCTATATATACTAGATACAAACAACGGGCGGATGTATATCCGTAGAGAACATACCCTTGAAGACCGACAAAGCTTAACGAGTTCAACTCGTGGTTGATGTAGACGATCTCTTGCCGATCTCAAGATCGAGAGGAAGTCCTAGCGCCAAATTAGCAGCGCATCCGTGCTCGCACACGTTGAGGCACCGAGCAACCTCCGCCTCCTCTCTCCAGATGCAGCGGAAGCACAACTCTTTCTTGCGAAAAGCCACGGGAACATGTATCTCGCTAGTCGAGACCATGGGGATAAATTCTAGAGGAGAGAGATCCTTCACGAGGAGGTGTGGTGTGAGAGGAGGAGGGGCCTTTATAGGGAGAGGGGGGCACCCAAGGGGCATGGCGCCCAGCCATGGGGCTGCCCCACCTCTTCCACATTCATGTGGGTGGAGCTCCCACTCAAAATGAAAAGCCTCCACTCCCATTAAAAGCCTCCACTCAAAATCCACTCACATGCATTAAATTTCCACCAAATTTAATGCAAGCTCTCATTAAATAAAACTCTTTTATTTATTTATTCAGAATTTTGTTAATTACTTTAATTAACAAACATTCACATAAAACCCTTGCTAGTATTCTATTTCACATGCGAACCAGTTTGACAATTTCAACCGAAGCAGTTTGGTGTCTAGTGAAATAAATTCCTGCGCTTCTTTTCTTTTCGGCATGAAACTTTTGCTCCAAATGGATGTCGGTGTCTCTTAAGTGTGTCACCCTACGGTTCGTGAATAATGCGGACATGATCGAGACCCCTCTCGGATCAATAATCGAAGCGGGATCTCGAGACCCATCGACTCCCACACATTCAACGATGACTTTCTTGTGATCGTCGGAACCTTTACGCTAGTATCTTAATCCTTTGTTTCGCGATATATTACATGTCCGAGATTCGATCATCGGTATCTCCATACCTAGTTTGATCTCGTTCGACATGCACTCTTTTCGTTCGTGATATAACATTCTAGTGATCAAATCACTTGCTTGCAAGCTAATCAATGTGATATCACCGAGAGGGCCCGAGCATATCTATCCGTCATCGGGATGAACAAATTCCTCTCGATCCATGGGCCTCAACATAACACTTTAGTAGTTACGAATCCATCTTTATAATCACCTGTTACGGTGTGACGTTTGATGTTATCAAGAAACTCTTAGGTGTTAGTGATTGACATGATCTCATGGTCTAAGGATTAGGATCACTTCGTAAGTTGTTATAGCAATATAAACTCAATGACTTTGATCGTAATGCTATACTTCGGATGAATGTTCATCACACCATTACACTAATGTTGTGACCCCGTTATTAACAACATCCAATGTCCATGATCAGGAAACCTTGATCATCTTGTTAATCAACGAGCTAGTTTATAAGAGAGGCATAACTAGGAACTTTCTATTTGTTTATTAAACACACATGTATTAACGTTTCCGTATTAATACAATTATAGCATGCAAAATAAACATTTATCATAAATAAGGAATACGATAATAACCACTTTATTATTGCCTCTCGGGCATATTCCCTTCAGCGGGGTCTATTCGCTTGGCGGCTGCGTCATTTCCATCCGATCTACTGTTCTTTTCTTCTCTTTCTCTATGTATGAGTCCGTCAAATACTGACAGAGGTAGTGGTTTTATATCGGCGACTCCACAGTGGACGGGCAAGTCTTCGGCCTTGCCCCTTTCGACTCCACCCAGTAGATCTTGAAGAAGAGATCCTGGAAGAACCATATCCTGGAGGGCGAGGTGGAGGAGGTAGAGGATCTCTACCGTCGGGTGGAGGCCCTCCAGATGGTTTCGGAGAAGGAGGTGAACAGTGTGGACATCATCCGCACCTCCCTCAAACGTCGGGTGCAGCCACGCCAGGCGAGGGCGCATCTGATGTTCCTTTACTCTGGCCGCCATGACCCAACGAGAGTTTTGGCTGAGGAGCTCTCTAGGGGGGACCTCGATAGAGTTCTTTGGCCACTGTTGAAGTACAAATCCGATGAGGATCTTCCGGGGAAGTCGTTGACGCCCCCTTTCAGTTCCGTAAGACCAGTTCCACAGGTGTAGATTTGTGACGTGCGTGTAGCGCCTTTTTTCGAGTGCTTTTCCTTATGATTGCTTGTACTGATCGTTGATGTATTCATTGTGCAGGAGCTCAAGGTGGCTGGAATTGTGCCTCCACTACCCGAAAGGTTTCCGATTGCACCAGACAACGAAGTTGTGGACTCCGAGTCCGAGCTTCCGCTGGTGCAGTCGCCGAATCTTGAAGCTCCTGAGGCGAGCGAGGGGTAGACCCAAAAGTGGGCACAGAGTTCGAGCGATTCTTCGGATGCCTTGACTTCGCCGACGCCTAGGGACCCGTCTTTCCTTGTGCGCCACAGCGGAGATGACGACGCTTCTTCCTTACCTATCCCGGTCGTGCCCGTGCGGGCTATAGCGCCACAGCCGCCAGCCAAGAGGAAGAAGGAAGAGAAGAAAGATAAGAGGGCGCTGCCCGTATTTGACTTGAGCGACATCGAATCATGAGTACCTTCGGATGCTATTCGTTCGTGCTTTCTTGTCTTCTTGTCTTCTTGCCTTTGATTGGTGTTTTCCTTGCAGCCACTCCTCTAAGGGCTCTTTTAATGAGGCCACTCAAGAGACCATAGGGGAGTCAAAACTGACGGCCCCTCCCTCTCAGATGGTGGCCACCTCTGGGGGCGATGCTCCGAAGCCCTCTCCGCAGGAGGCTCGAGTGATCGTCTCCGTCTGAGCATGTAAGTTATTTTTCCCTTTTGTACTGGGGGGAGCCCCCGAGTCTTTGTCGGGTCGTTTTTGCTCGACGTTGTGCTCGTTGCGGGGAACAGCCCCCGAGCCCTTTTATTGATTGTTTTATTTTGCTTCCTTCCACAGCCATTTGTGCACAGTGCGAACCTGCTTGTGCAGCAGCATCTGGCGCTACAGGCCAGCATGCGGCAACTTCGAGGTACATGCTGAATTGATCTTGTTCTTTTAAATGCGCTTGTCATGCTTCAGAGCTCATGTATGTTCTTGGTGCTTTTGCAGATGAAAATAACGCTGCCCTTCGCCAGCTTGATGCTCTCAAAAATCCTTGGGCGAGCGGAGAAGAAGGCTTAGGATGCCATGGAGGCGAAAGAGCGCCTGCAGCAGGAGTTGGCTGACGCAGCAACGGCCAAGGAGCGCCTTCAATGGGAAGCTTCGGACCGCAAAGAGCGGCTTGCAACTATTGCGGCTACGCGCGAGAAGGAGGTGGCCGAGAAGTTGATGGCTACTGCCAAGGCTGTTTTCGGTAAGTGCTTTTTCCTGTCTTTGGTTTTTTGGATGCTTTGTCTCCATGCCCTTATTCGATTCCTACTTTGTCTTTCTTTTGCTCCAGATGCTTCGGGAATTGAATTTGATCGCAGTGCCTTGGAGAACGGGAGCGCTCTGGACGATGCCACCGCGGCAGTCGAAGACCGCTGCGGTACTGCTGCTGGCTCCCTTGCCAAGGCCAAGGAGATCCTCAGGCGCTTATTGAAGGGTTCGCAACATAGAAAACAAAAAATTTCCTACGATGGGAACATCTATGTACCAAGATCTATCTACTAGATACAAGCAACGGGTGGATATACATCCATAGAATACATACCCTCGAAGACCGAATAGCGTTAACGAGGTTGTACTCGTTGGTGATGTAGACGAACGCTTGCCGATCTCAAGATCGTGATGAAGTCCATCTGGTCCAGCCGATCCAGCACGATCAAGTCCAGCACCTCAAAGCAGTGGTGCATCCGTGATCGCACACACGTACGGGTACCCCGATAGCCTCTACGCCCTCGCTCAAGCGAAGCAGCGGAAGCAACAAATCCTTCTAGAAAAATCCACCGGGAACATATATCTCGCTGATCCGAGACCACGGGGAATTCTAAAGGGGGGAGAGAGATCCTTCACGAGGAGGTGTGCTTTGAGAGGAGGAGAGAGGGGACTTTTATAGGGGAGAGGGGGGCACCCAAGGGGCATGGCGCCCAGCCATGGGGCTGCCCCCACCTCTTCCACATTCATGTGGGTGGAGCTCCCACTCAAAATGAAAAGCCTCCACCCCCATTAAAAAGCCTCCACTCAAAAATCCACTCACATGCATTAAATTTCCACCAAATTTAATGCAAGCTCTCATTTAAATAAAACTCTTTTATTTATTTATTCAGAATTTTGTTAATTACTTTAATTAACAAACATTCACATAAAACCCCTTACAACATTTCAATTTCACATGCAGAACCAGTTTCAACAATTTCAACCGAAACAGTTTCGGTGTCTAGTGAAATAAATTCCTGCGCTTTCCTTTTCTTTTTCTGGCATATCATTTGCTCCGAATCTTGTCGGTATCCCTTAAGTGTGTCACCCTACGGTTCGCGAATAATGCGGACATGATCGAGACCCTTCTCCGATCAATAATCAGTAGCAGGACCTGGAGATCCATACTGACTCCCACACATTCAACGATGACTTCTGTGATCGTGTGAACCTTTTATGCTAGTATCTTAATCCCTTTGTTTCACGATATATTACATGTACGAGATTCGGTCATCGGTATCTCCATACCTAGTTTGATCACGTTACCGACATGCACTATTTTCTCGTTCCCGTGATATAACATTCTAGTGATCAAATCACTTGCTTGCAAGCTAACCAATGTGATATCACCGAGAGGGCCCAGAGTATATCTATCCGTCATCGGGATGAACAAATTCCACTCTTGATCCATGGGTCTCAACATAACACTTTAGTAGTTCTGAAGCCATCTTTATAATCACCCAGTTACGGTGTGACGTTTGATGTCATCGAGAAACTCTTCCGGTGTTAGTGATTGACATGATCTCATGGTCTAAGGATTAGGATCACTTCGTAAGTTGTTATAGCAATATAAACTCAATGACTTTGATCGTAATGCTATACTTCGGATGAATGTTCATCACATCATTACACTAATGTTGTGACCTCGTTATTAACAACATCCAATGTCCATGATTAGGAAACTTTGATCATCATGTTAATCAACGAGCTAGTTTATAAGTGAGGCATAAATAGGAACTTCCTTTTTGTTTATTAAACACACATGTATTAACGTTTCCTTATTAATACAATTATAGCATGCAAAATAAACATTTATCATAAATAAGGAATACGAAAATAACCACTTTATTATTGCCTCTCGGTCATATTCCCTTCAGTCTCCCACTTGCAATAGAGACAATAATCTAGTTTGAAAACTTTGTGTATTGAACACCTATGGCTTTCCGGTGTTCCAAATACGTAATTGCAAGTGGTTAACATAATCTACGGATCTGACACTTTCAGGGGATTGGAACGCAGCGCCTCTCGCTTTGATCTCCCGAACAATGTGGCCATAAGGTCCCATTCCTTCTTCTCTCAAGCTCCTGACAACCCCCAAGCAGTCGGTCGCCAGTCTAATATGACGCAGCACCAGATCATCGCTGGCAAGCGCCAGCCCCTCTCTGCATGCCATGGCCCCCAGGGATTCTGGGTCGGTCACGTCTTCCACGCTCTGTCTTTAAGGTATTTTAAAGCTGCTCAAATCAATTAAATAATACTATTCCTCGGCAAATCAATTATCCAGTTGTAGATACGGTATGGCTAAGACAATTGATCTTCTCCTCGGCTCCACGAAGCGAAGGCAGGCCGGGCAAAGCAAAGAAATCCAAGTAATTTCACCCCCATTAGTACGAGTGCACTTACCCCTTAGCGGCGACTTAGAAATATTTCTCTCTTTAACCACGAGGATACGCTAGAGCTATTCCTAGAGGTCTGACGGCAAAGGAACAAGACGATCTGTTTATCTCGGGAATCGAATCCGTATCCTAGGTTTCCTATTGGAGGTTCCCAGACATGTGCCATATTTAGAGCGATTCCTACTCATAAGAGAAATAAATAATCCTTTCCTCGGGCACCTTCTTTGTGGCTCCTATCCTAGACATAGGAATGTAGTATTCGATCCTACAACGGTAGTTCCTCATCCTCATCTGGATAGAGCTTTTTGAGGCGAGATACCCCCATCTACCTTTGCTTTGGTCAGCGGAACACTTGAGTAGAGGCTCGATTGAGAAACAATCATTAATGCGGTCGTGAGTGGGTTCGTCGTGAGACAGTTCGGTCCATATCCGGTGTGGGCGTGAGTAGTAGTAGCACCTATTTCGAGTCCCGTTCTATTGAGTTGAGCTCGTAGTAACAAACAACGCGCCTTGGCAAAGCAATTATCTAGCGAAGTCTTTTGAAAAGTGATTTTCATATAGTAGCAAAAGTACTAAACCCGAATTTCCCTTTGGAATGAGCCCTTGCTTTTTCGAAAAGTGATTTTGACATAGATGGAAAAAAGATAGGATTGAGGCGCATCTCTCTAATTGATCGGCTAAGACAAAGCAGTTCAAAGCAAAGGTTTTGTTATTGAAAGCACTACTTTTACATATATATGAAGATGAGTTTTCTAAAATCCAGTGGTGACTTCCCAAGGTAAAAATGTGAAGTAAGGATTTCCCATATATATGAAACTAAAATGAACCCTCCTCGGCTAAGGTTGAATCAGATATAGAAGAAGCGGAAGTAGGAAGCTGAAGGATATCCGTAGAGAATGAGGAATAGGACATGCATGTGAGCTAGCGAAAAGGGAATAGCACATTCTCTAGGGTTCGTATCAAGCGCTAGCAAATGGAGATTTCTCGGTTCAACCGAATCCGTATCCTCGGCTACTGGTCATCCTCTAATGAGGAGCTCCTTGCTTTTTTTGGATCCGTGAATCCAAAGCTTTGGGAGAAGAGGATCTGTACCTTCATCGAAAACTATTCACGGTTGTCGCATTCCTCTCCTCGACGAAAGGTGTTCCCACGCAATCGCAATCGCTGTTCCTCTGACGTAGTCAATACACATTGGAATAATGGCATCCCTCCACCATAGTAAGAAGTAACGGTCTACACGCTTCCTTGTTCGGTTCTCGTTACGGAGGCGGTTGACTTTCAAATCAAATACCCTTCTTCCTGTTTTGCAAATTCACCTAGAGCTAGCGGCGAGTCCGTTTCCTAAGGACGGCGATGAAGAGCTTTTTCTAATGAAATATTGGTCTCGCCCTCCTTTGATGCCCAGAGGAAGAAAAGCGAAGGCAAAGCAATGGCATGGGCATGAAAGGCTACGTAAATAAGTACTTCCCGAAAGAAAGGGGCAGTCTAAAGGACCTATCCACTACTTGTGAAGTAATAGAAGAGATTTCTCGTATCTAGCGGAAGTACCACTACCAATGCTAGGCTCGTAGAAAGGACATCGGCTCTTACGCATCCTACGCATTAGCGAACCTACGAGAAATGAAATCAAATTATTAGCGCTATTAGGACGAGCTCACCTTCCTCGGTTTCCTATCCGATCGTAAATCCTATCCTTGCCAAAACCAATCCAATCCACGAAAAGCATCGTATTGTAACACTTGTGAAAGGCTAGTGTTGTGAATTCGATTGAGTTCAAAAGCACATTCCCTTGCTAGAGATATTCCTTTTATTCATCCGGATTGTGTGAATGCGTTCACACCTATCCCGAGTGGGTATAGTTATGTGTTTAAGTAATCCCTTCCTATGCGAGGTTCATTGTATGAGAGAACATAAGGAAAGGCTTGATACATCCATGTCTAGCTCATGTCGATCTTCGTGTCATTTTTCTTTCATTAGCTCGAGAGGATAGTCCACGTTGCTAGGATGTGTGGGTCTAGTCGGTCGTGACCGGCTCTCAATTTCTTGGACTTGAATGCCTTGCTTTGAGTTCGATCCGCCTATTATACCGTGCTTTTCTTTTCTATCCGTGACTTATCTTTTACCTACCTTGCTCCCCTTCTACTTGACCGGTGCTTGCTTATTAGATTAGCTATTCCTATCCACGCTAAAGATGAGGGCCATCTTTTGCGTTCATATCACTATCCCATCTCTTTCTTGCTCGGTTAAAGGAATATCACTCTTCTATTAGTTCTAGTTACTTACCCTCGAATCTGTGCTTTCTTACCTAGCTATTATGCATAAACCGGTCTTGCTAAAACACCTAGTCCTTACTTCTATTGAGACTCTAGTCAAGAATTCATCTACATCTGCTGAGCCCTATTCTACGGTATCTGTGACCCTTTGTTTGTTGAATGAATTATACTTAGCGTACCACCATGGCATGGCTAATAGCACGACCATTGTCTATCTCTACCCTTGCTATCAAAACACCATCGATCCGACTTTCTCTTCCCCATGCCATAAGAGGGTTAAGGTATATGATGCATTAGTCTATTTTACAACAATACAACCAAACTAATAGCTTTGAGTAAAGGTAAACTAGTTGTTGAGGGCTCTCTACCCACATCTCTATTCTCCGTTCGTGATACCCGGCATCACTCACTCCATTCTTTTCATTCTAAACTCTCTACCCACATCTCTATTCTCCGTTCCTCCACGGTTTGGATAACCATTCCTAGTGACGGCGAACCAACTAATCCTTGCTTCCCCACGGATCGTGCTTCGTTGCTTGGCCATCAAGTGTAGTGACATACTACGATGTCCCTTATAGAGATAAGAATGAATGAATGAAGGAAAGTTGCATATATATAAGGAAAGTTCAAATGATCCCACTTCGTAGTCCTTGGCATCCCTCGAAGGTTCTGGCGAATGCTACTTCCTAGGTAGCAAAATACTTTCTCCACTAATCCACTCCATCCTTTGCCGACCCTAGTACTTCCTAAGCGCGTGCGAGACATGGTGGTTCAGCTCCGCCCCAGACTCTATCTAGTATTCCCTTTTCCGGTGAGAAAGGCAGCTTGCTCCTAGATCTTCTACTGCTTATCCGGATAGAATCTTTCATTGAAGGATCAAGGTAGCCTCGCCAACCTACATACAAGTTATATACCAGTCCTTTCTTGTTTTCTATAGGTTACGGATCTAGTACAATATGCCGCTACCCTCTATTCCTAACCCGGTTGAGTTCGTAAAGCACACAACCACACCCGGTAAGATTTCTCATTTCTTTTGATTTCCCATCTGAATCAGTCAATCAAGGCATCCATCGGTAGACTCTAAAGCCCTCTGTTGAGATTCTTTTGAAAGCTAAGACAATGAGGAAGGTAACGCATCTGATTCAATGTCCACTCACTCGATTCGATCGATCATTCGACCACCTACCTCTGGCGCTATTGTGTGTGTGTGAGGATGCAGCCACGTTTCTACAGGATGCTGCGGAGGGCTTCGGTAGTGCTTAGTAAAAAGCCATTCCGATATACTACTTTGGGTAAAGAGAGTTCGAACACCTTGGACACCAACGGATCTCCAAAATGGTCGATGACTCCCACAAGGCAGCATTCCGTGAAATTGTTTTGGGACAATTCTAGTTTTACTAGCGGTAGCTCAAATAATCTGGTATCTCACCATTAAGACGGTTACCTAGCAAGTTCAGCTCTGTGAGGTTCTTGCATCCTTTAAATGAATGTATCTATAATACTCCAAGTCGATTGTTATTGTGCAATATGAGTGATGCAGAGAGTTGGCTTGACATATCTCGGTGGGATAGAACACGAGAGCTGGTTGGTTTACGCATAGAATGCTGCAATGGCAGACCGGCGAGGCCCACTGAACATGTTTTTACGAAGAGATATGGATCGAACACTATGTTCCATTATCCAATCTGGAATATGACGAAAGTCCTTCAACAAAAAATGGCAATAGCTTCTAAATCTGCAAGTTCTTGAGGATAGAGCCTATGAAGGCATTGAAGGACAGATTTATGGCGTAAGCTTCTTGCGATTACTAAGCTCTTTTGGTATGCTCCCACCGAGCCCGGCACCTTTGCAACAGCCGAGTTAGATTGCCCACTCACGGATGTTGGCGATTCGATTGAAGTTGTTCTCGATATATCAAGTTCCTTCAAACTTTTGAGACCACCAATTGACCAAGGGATGGTGCATGAACTTGCATCCGGGAGTTGAAGAACTTTTAGCGACTTCAGGTTACCAATCTCTTACGGAATGCTTCCACTAAGACCATTTGTCTCTAAATTAGCAATTCCTGATTTTCCAGTTGACCAATCTCCCTAGGTATTGGCCCCACCAAACTGTTTGATGAGATATCAAGTGTCAACTGGTTCCTGTATTTATTATTCGGGAATATTGATCCGGTGAGGTTATTCGGCTTGCATCAAGGTGCTAGAGCAGGCGGTTACCAAAAGCTCTGGTATCGACCCGTTGAATGAAAAATGTGAAGGTCCGGGATCTCCTCGAGGATGAGCCCAATTCGATCCTTGAAAGACCCATTGCACTACGGCAGCTCGGGCTCGAAAGCGGCGGAGATAAGTCTTCTCTTCATTCAGCATTCATCTATCTTGAGCAGCAATAATTGATGCACGCAGCGATGTGAAATGCTTTCTTGATGAGCGCTATAGGTGGTGCCTAGGCGCTAGGAAAAAGTGAGGATTATAGCTTCGCCCCATAGACCATTCGGAAATGAGAGGAATTTCACTCCCATCGATGAGAAAGAAATCGATGGTCTATTGATTCGAGAGCTAGCGAATAGCTTCTATCGTGACATATCTGAATGATCGATAATGAAAAAGGTAGAAAAAAGATCCATCTGCGAGTGGTTCGGCTTTTTCCTAAGCAAGGACGGAGCCGTCGGTGAGGATTGGTGGCGTGCTTTTTGCTCGTGGTGGAGTACTCTGTGAATTATTCGCTCTATTATTTCCTCAGGATGTGATCGGGATTAAGCCGCGTGTCGATCGATACCCGGGGGGGGGGACTGAAGGGATTCATTCTTTTTCGCACTAATGGAGGACATGAATTCTGGGAAAATTATCTATGTTACAGTCTATTAAAAAAAGGACTTCTAATAAGAAATTATTCTGCTGGCTCGCCTATAAATAGAAGCTTCGGCGCACTCTCTATTTTGCGGGACAAGAAAGAAGCCATGGATATCGTTGTGCATGTCTTTGCGTCTTCACGCATCACTCATTCTCCAATGATATGGCATTGTATAAATTTGGTCTTTTGGTGAGACCTTTAGTTCCTTGGGGTTAAAACACATCGATACTATTGTCACACAATATATCTTTAGTGTTAGCCCGTTGCGAACCACACCTTAGTTTGATAACAAACTACTTGACACAAATTCCCTCCTTTGCTGCTACTATAGCAGTCATATACTTAGCCTTTTGTTGTAGTATTCGTCACAATGTCTTAACTTTGGAACTCTTCCAAATCCATTACATTGTGCCACCCATAGTTTAAATTGAGATAAACTTAATTTGTATCTTGTGACAAAACTAGTATCAATGTAATGCTTTACAATGAACTATTTGTAATTGTTTGTCACCTCTACACAAATATATTCTTAGTTCTTCCAAAAGATCATAAGAATATCCTCACTATTGTCCAATGATCATTTTATGATTCATTCTGGTATATGCTCATAACACTTAGAGCATAGGACATATCTGGATGTGTACATATCATGGTATGATTGATCAAAACATTCTCATGATTTCACTCATCAAGTGTCAAAGCACTTGAATCTTGTTTCACTTATCAAGTGTCGATACACTTGAATCTTGATTCAATTCTTTTCCATGCGACAAGAACCGTTTCTTGTTGTTTCTATATTGAACTCCTTCAATATCTCATATATGTACGTTTGGCACAACCATATTCGCGTCATAGTCTATCCACTATAGACATTCATGCTTAAATATTCGGGTTTTGCCTAAGTATTTCATCGAAATGAAATTCTTAACCTTTGTCCTCTATCTAAAATATTAGAAAGAATTTTGCTGGGTTTTTTAAAAGATACATCATTTCTAATCAACAAGATGGCATCCACATAATGTATTAGAAATGTGTCTCAGCACTCCCACTTAATTTCTTGCAAATGCAAGCATCTTCATCGTCTCCGGATGAAAACTCCTTTTCATCACGGTGAAGATTCCAACTCCGCGATGCTTACTTCAACCATTGAAGTTTTCATGCCCTTTTAGCATCCTTTGAATTTAAAAAAACCCTTTGGACCATGTCATGTACACGTCCTAGGTAACCATTCTATTAGAAGAACTTTGTTTTGTTTATTCATCTACCATATACCAAATTATATGTAGTGGTTGCTACTTTAATCCGTCCAGACTAAATATCGCTATGAAAGATCAAATCTTTTCATAGTCAACTCCTTGAACATTGTCATAAAATACTTTACGACATGTCGACTATTTCATAGGTTTGAAACATCCATGTCTGTTTCTTTATAGATCCAAATATGACCGATAGGTTTTTACACCTTTCCGGAGGGTCTTCCAAGTTCAAAACTTGATTTCTCGTGTATGGAACTATCACGGATTTTTTGGCTTCAAGCCATTTGACTGAGTCAGGGCCCATCATCGCTTCTTTGTATGTATTCGGTTCATCATTGTCAAACAATAATGATTTACTCACAAATCTTAGCATTTGATTGTTTAACCGACCTACTTGGTTCAATAGGAACTTAGATCTCCGTGACCACAACCTTTGAGGCACATAAGCTATGAGCATTATGGCAGCCTTCGGAACGATTTCCTATTGCAACTCAGCACATATAGCTAAGGTTCGTTAACCTTATCAAAGTTCTATTGTCCTCCCACTTAAATTTTGCGAAAAATTCCTTCTCCAAGAAACTTCACATTTCAAGCGACAAACCCTTTTGTCCTCGGTGTTATGGAGGAATAACCAATTGTTATTCGAAATAACCTACAAAGACATGCTCATCCAACTTTGGTTGTAAACATCTTACTTATGTTTAGCATACCAAAATTTAAGAAAGGACAACTTGGGTTTTACCCCAAACCATAACTCATATGGTGTCATTTCAACGGATCAAGATGGAGCTCTTTTCAGTGTAAAAGCGGTAGTCTCTAAAGCTTTAAGCTTTTAAAACATAATGGCAGTTTTATAAATAACACCTTCGATCCAACCATGTCAAACAAGGTTTCCTTACAAATCTCAAACACTCCATATTCCTATGGTGTTTCGGGAGATGTAAATCTAGGTGTTTTGCTAAACTTGTAACTCAAATAAATCCCTTTTATGATAAAATCATAATTCATTTATTTTTCTTGTTACACTTGTAACTCAAATAAATCCCTTATGATAAAATCATAAACCATTTATTTTCTTGTCACAATGATTTTCACTTCATCTTGAAAGTCTTTGAACATTTTCAAATATTTCACACTTCTTTCTCATTAAGTGAATATTCACTCAAATTTCCGGAGAAAGCATATGAAGTTGAAACCCATCGCTTACGAATACACATAATGGACTACATACATCGATATGTATAAATTCCAATATTTTAGTCGTTCGTTCTTCTTTGGCCTTTGAACGAAGTTTTAATTATCCCGAGGAAAGTCTCACAAGCGTCACTTGATCAAATCAAAGACTCCAAAAATCCATGAATATGGAGATTCTTCATGTTTTCTTTCCAATATAATTTAAACAGCGATGTCACTTCGTAAGTGATCTTCCAATCATTTGTCTTGCGACATTTTAGCATTAGCTTTATGGATGTGATTTCTCCAACTAGATTTGTAAATCATCCATCTAATATGGAATATGGTAATTATTTGAACAACCTTTGTTCTCATAATACCTGATTCAAATAACAATTATTAAAACAAATCTTGAAGTCAAGCTTTGATGTCAACGAGAAATACAAACAACGGTTTGTTTGTTTTCGATGAACATCATCACATATTCTCTTGCTAGTTACTTAGGCCATTGTGGTTCATGAATTGCGTTGTTCTGTATGAAATTTCATTCCAACCAATTCGGTATCCAATACCCAAGAACCACATTGTTTAACAAGCAAAGAATACAACCATAACATGTATATCATCGATATACCAAAATTGGATATGTCCAATCTTTTCTTTTCTGCCAAATATATTTTATAGATTCTCTTTTAGCATTTCCTTTTTACTTTTTGAAAGAATCTATCAACATAAAAAGTGGCGCCATATACATGACACATAGTCCAAAGTGTGTATATTCAAATAATAATACCTTTGGACTTTGTAACTACCTCGGTGAATTACGCTCCTAGATACAAGCCTGGATGAGCGGAAATGGTTGAAATAGTACGGTGGGGCCCAAAAGCCACTCACGGGTAGACCTTTCGGCCGTCCCAACCATTTCCAGTCATCGGGACAAGTACGGGCGGCGTAATCGGCAGGCGAAGGGTTCAACTACATACACAAATGAGTATGTATGCAAGCCACCATACAATAGTACATCAGAGCCATTCCATCTAAAAAGAAAGGAAAATATAGCAACGCCATACGGCAAGATTCAAATGTCCTAGATAGATTTAATAGTTTAGGATATTTCCTCATACATCACACATCAGAGTATCAGGCGGAAGCGTCAAACAAGATCTGAGTACGGATAAGAAGCAAATCGGCATAAGATGCCCAGAAATAAGCACATCCCGCCTACAGATCTCACGGATCCCCGTTCCCGGAATCTCTACACCGAACGATCGCTGCCCACATCATTAGCCTCCTCCACCCAGTATCCGTCTTGCGAGTGTACCTGTTCATCTGAACCAATAATTTATCGTGTGAGACCCTAAATTTTCGGCAAGTCTTTATGCCTCTAAAGGGACACAACTTTGGGTGACGAATTGCAGCGAAAGATAAACCCTAACAGTTCTGAGATAAACGCTAACCATCCGCCTAACCAAAGATAGACGGATGTCCGTGAATTAATGACAACAATTATACGATAATATCCACAGATCCATCCTCCTCCTCGATTACCAACGAGGCGGACGAACAACCCCCATCCGTTGGCAATTTTATTAACCATTCCATGAGTGTTGCACTATTTACTAGTCATTACTTAGTCAAATTTAAAAGCGGTACTTTAGTTATGCTTGTCTATGATCGAAACTGTGCTCCAAGTCGTCCATAACCGGACACGGCTTTGAAAGTTTTACCTGCAGGGTGCACAAATAGCAACACACACTCGATCAACCTCGGAAAAACCAAATCAAAACCAGCGAGGCCTTCACGATAAAGCAATCACGAGTTGAATTATTTGAGGCCACCCATTAAGCTACCATAGCAAGTTAGTGACTTGAGACGGACTCAAGGTTTGTGCCGGTGGTCAGAACATCGGGAACCCAAAAGCTGGGCTTGTCGATGCGAAAACACTCGCTTACCTAAGCGATGCAGTGCTATCCATCACAATTTAAATAAAGCGATAAAGCATGGCATAAGTACATGATCGTAAATAAAACCTCAAACTAGTTTGTGGCCCAAGAAATAAGAATGAATCAAGCTCGGCTCAGGGGTCCCATAAGCCTCCCGGATGTGGATAGCCGAATAATCAAGGAACAGAATCAAGTACTCGGGGTCCTACGGACACAAGTGAGCAGGAAAACCAAATAGCAGATGTTGCTCACGGTGCCACTTTCATTAGTTATCCGTTACTACTCAAGTTAAGTTGTTTAGGTACCTCGTTATCCATCGACTCTCACATACCCTACACATGTTGTTCTCGACTCGCATGGCTCAAACAACTCCTAATAATGGCTCATGGGATGGAGGAACAAGCTTTGGTGGGGTTTAAAAGTAAAGGCTATGCAATACTTGGGATTCGATTTAATGCAATCGCGACTCAATGATGCAAGAATAAGATGGAGGCATTAGGTATTGTATGTATGCAAGCATGTGGTAGTGCTTGCCTGGCAGCTCAGTTGAAGCGAGAGAAGGATCTGGGTAGTGCTCCTGGGTCTCTTGATATATCCCCTGCTCAGCGTCTATTCGAAGAAGAACCAAACAAACAAGGGCCATCATAAATAAAGAGCACAAGCATATGATTAAAATGCGACAAGCAAACAATCATGCCATGATGAATGATGCACAATTTGCATGGCAATAAAGTAGCATGGCATGGGTGAGGTGTGGAATACAAGAATAAATCATTTTATTGAGTTTGAGTCACATTTTATCCTCATATTAGTTGCTATATACTTTATATTTATATGATTCATGCTTCATTTCATATCATGGAATGCATAAACAGAAAGGTCTCGTCGAGCTGATCATTTTAGACATATCATTTGTTAAATTCGGAGTTATAAATCAAAAGTTATTAATTAATTAAGGTGAATGGCATTTTATTGTAATTTAATTCAACTTGAAATTTAAAGTGTTCAAATAATATTTTGAATGGCATATTTGAAATCCTCACATTTTTCTGATTTGAAAACATGTATTGTTTGTATTATTTGGAATTATGAATTTAATTTTATTTTTAAGTCAAATTAGTCAAATTAGGTCAAAGTCAAAGGTTGACTATTTAAATTAATTTTGAAAACATTTGATTAAAGATTTGAATTCACATTCAAAAATAAAACATTTTTCATATTAAGTTTGAATTCAAATTCTAAACCATATGAAAGTTATGAATTGATTCCAGTTTAAACAGATTTGAAATTGAATTTGAATTTGAAAATGATTTTGAATTTGGAAAAGAACAGCTCCTGGACTTTTGGTACTCAGAATCTACCCAAGCCAGTGATAGGTGGGGTCGGCCAGGTTGACACGCCTACGTAAACTTTTCACACGGCTCACGCTAGCCACAAATAATGACAAGGGCGAGCGAGCGGGCCACGCCATCGCTGTCGCCACCGAGGCGTGACACGTGCGATCCAGTATGCTGGTGGAAAACGGCGGAACCCGAGGACCCTTTTTGCAAAGTTTCAGCGGCAGCGGGTCGTGAAATTGCGGGTTGAGGCGGAAAAAGCCTGTGGTGTGTATGCAAATCGGCAATGTCTTCTTTGTCTGGACGGCCGCAGTGCAGCGGTGGATCTGGCGGGGTTTTGACGACGATGGCGACGCCGCCACGAATCAGGCGATGGTGCAAGAATAAAAGATGGAGAGAAACCTAGCTCTACAAATTCCATTGAGAGAGCAACTACGGGAAGGGCTGTGGCAGAACGGCGAGATCTGAGAGGCGAGCAATTGCTGCGGCCGCTGCCAGAGCTGACAGCGGCCTTGTGACGTTCGTCGGAAGGCGGGGCTACGCGAACTAGAGAGAGAAGGGGGTGTCTAGGAGCTGCAAGGACTCACAGCGGTGTCGTCGGCGTGGTTGGATCGGGTCGGCGAGCAGCGGATCGGCGGCGAGGCAGACGCCGGCGAAGCTAGAGTTTGCGTCGGCTCGCGTCGGTGTCCAGCGTTCCTGGGCCTTCTCCTCCTGGGCGTGCGGTAGCGAGGGGCCTTCACGGGCTTCCTCGGCAACCTTGCTTGCCACGCCACCGGCTGGTAGAGTATGGGGAGGAAGAGGCCGACGGTGGCAGCGTGGGGGTGAGCGGTGACGGGGAGGAGAGGGAAGAGGCGGGGCCTGGCGGATCTGGGACGGCAGAGGGGGTGTGGGGTAGATAAGGATGGGAGAGGGTGGATGGCGTGGGGGAGGGGAAGGTGGCGTCGGCCACCTTTTGCCACCTTCTCCCTCACGTGCTCGGCATGGGACCAGGGAGGTGGTGCAAGGACGGTGGGGGGGCTGCCAGGTGGGTCACGGCAAGGCCAGGGGCAGGCAGGCTCGGGCTAGGGCCACATGGCAGGGAGATGAGAGAGGGGAAAAGAGAGGGGGTAGACTCGGGCTAGGTTAGCTAGGGCAGGGGTGACCATGGGAGAGGGTGGCCGGTGGGGCCAGCTAGGTGAGAGGAAGGGGAGTAGATGGGGTAGATCAGATGGGTCGAGCTAGGGCTAGAAGGGGTGGTTGGGTTAGGGTTTTGAGATGAAAAGAGAGAGGGGAGGTTTAGGGCTTGGCATGCCCACATGATCATGCATGGATGGGGGATGGTGTTTAGAGGGGGTAGGGTTTAGGGAGAGGACTAAGAGAGATGAGGGGAGAGGTTGAGTGTTTGGGCAAAACAAGCAAGATCAACAAGCTCAAGCAAGATAGCCAAAAGAGAGAAAAGAAGCAAAGGTGGTGATGGGGTAGAAATAGAGATGACACACTCACGGATTCAAATAAAACTAAAAGATGACCAAAATTGGTGGTAGTTGCATGGCCCATGCAAATGCATTAAATGCTAGGTCTTATCTTGTGAAAACAAAACAATACCTCATGGCATTTATTTATTTGCATCCTCCAAAGTTGGAGTAAGGGTCAAGCAAAAGAACTTGTAGGATTGGACCCACCGTATCTCTCATGAGCTTGATTAAACACCAAAGAAAAATAATTACAAGCTCATGTATAATGGGATGGTGGAATTGTAAAATGGTGAAAGAAAGGGTGGTGGAGACAATAAAAGATATGCCCCCAACTCAACTTGGGCATTTAACAATATATCAAGAACCAAATACAATATCAAGAGGCAAATATAAATAATAATGCATATGAGATAAGAACCAAAGCTCAAGGGTTTTTGTATGATGCTCAAATTCAAGGTGGCATGATGACATGCGCATGATATGATGATGATGCAACAATTATATGTAGGAAGTGGCCATTTTATTACTAGACCAAGTAGCATTACAGTTGTTAGACAAATGGGATGCTACAGACTTGCACTTTGAAGTAGATCACCATCATCAAATGATCGGCGTTCTTTCAAAATCCATTCTTTAGTAATCTTTTAGTGTAGTAAACACTTTACATACATCTTCTATTCATCCTTATCATGACGAGTTTCATGATCAAGCTATTGTAGCTTATAAAGATGAATCGTGAGTATAATGTTACTTTCCAAAACCCTTTTGGATGATTAGGATGTCTAGCATCTCCAACCTTTGCAAATTCTCATCCAATATGAGAAAATATATTATACTCTATCATATTGCAACCAAAACATTGTTTCAGATAACGTTATATCTGCCACACATGATGGTTTCTGAAACAATTATTTCAGCTCCTAGATAAACTTGATATTAAAACAATCAAGAATCATGGAGGCAAACATGATACTTAAGATACTAACACTGGAATTGTTACTCTCGATTTAATACCAATTATTAAATTTCACGGAGTAAATAGAATTCTGCTGAAAGTTTGCAATAGGACTTTAAACTTTAGATTGACACTCAACACAATACGATACCAGTTCGTAAAGTATATATCTTGAATTCTATAGTTATATTATCTCAATTACAACTTTGCATAAGGTGGTGAACAAATGCCAATGACTACAACAAATTATGCAAATTCACTTTGATTTAATTTATGATAAATTGAGTTCTACTAATCCAAATTAGAAATGAACTCCCACTCAAAAACGACATCCCTCATGCCTTTTTGGTGATTACATGAACCAAATCCACTACACCAAGTCCGATCATCACGTGAGTCGGTGTATCTTCAAAGGCGAGCATCAAATGGGCATCATATCTACTATATGACTCATGCTTAACCTTTCAATCCGTGTTTCGAGGCCATGTTTGTACATGCTAGGCTCGCCAAGTAAGAACCTTAGTATTCGCGTGTGTAACTGTCTTACACCCGAGATGTGCTCGTGGATTCAAGTACACCCGATCATCACGTGATGTCTTGAAGCGACGAAACATTGTCGGTGCATAGTTAAGGAAGAACACATTTTTATCTTGATATCTAAATGAGGGATCATCTTATTATGCTAATAAAACGCCAAACAAGCAATATAAGATGCTATCAAACATCACATGTTTATTAGTGGAATGATATGGTTCCCGCATATGATCTCTATCATGTGCACCGTGGTATGATCTCTATCATACCTTTATGTGTAAGGCCAAGGTCTATGGAACTTACACGCTATGTGTGTTGTAAGAGTATCGTCTCATACTTCTACTTACAACATCACCATATCATAACACTAGCCCAGCAAGAATCTAAACTAGACGCCTCTAATTTATCCATTGCAAGTTTTACGTGGCTTAGGGCTTTCGAAGATAGAACCGTTCTTACCTACGAACATGAACCACAACGAGGATAACCAAATTGTTCACAACTCGTTGCAAATTAGATATTGACTATAGTAGGAGAGACAGACACCTGCTAGCCACTTATGCAAAACTAGTTGCATGGCAAGCGTGGAACAGGTCTCATGTGCGAGGACATGTAAAGTTTGTCCGGGCCGCTTCATCCCACTATGCCACCAATATCCAAAGTACAACTAAGAAGCAATAAAATCATCATCATCGCCCACATACTCATTTGTGTACTACCCGTGAAAAGTATCTACGCATAGATCCGGCTCTGATACCACTGAAGGGTTCGCAGCATAGAAAACAAAAAGTTTCCTACGATGGGAACATCTATGTACCAAGATCTATCTACTAGATACAAGCAACGGGTGGATATACATCCATAGAATACATACCCTCGAAGACCGAATAGCGTTAACGAGGTTGTACTCGTGCATGATGTAGACGAACGCTTGCCGATCTCAAGATCGTGATAAAGTCCATCTGGTCCAGCCGGTCCAGCACGATCAAGTCCAGTACCTCAAAGTAGTGGTGCATCCATGATCGCACACACGTACGGGGTACCCCGACAACCTCCATGCCCTCGCTCCAGCAAAGTAGCGGAAGTAACAAATCCTTCCAGAAAAAGCCACCGGGAACATGTATCTCGCTGATCCGAGACAACGGGGAATTCTAAAGGGGGAGAGAGATCCTTCACGAGGAGGTGTGCTTTGAGAGGAGGAGAGGGGGGCCTTTTATAGGGTAGAGGGGGGGCACCCAAGGGGCATGGCGCCCAGTCATGGGGCTGCCCCCACCTCTTCCACATTCATGTGGGTGGAGCTCCCACTCAAAATGAAAAGCCTCCACTCCCATTAAAAAGCCTCCACTCAAAAATTCCACTCACATGCATTAAATTTCCACCAAATTTAATGCAAGCTCTCATTTAAATAAAACTCTTTTATTTATTTATTCAGAATTTTGTTAATTACTTTAATTAAAAAACATTCACATAAAACCCCTTACAACATTTCAATTTCACATGCGAACCGGTTTGAGAATTTCAGCAAAGCAGTTTGATTGTCTAGTGAAATAAATTCCTGCGCTTTCCGTTTCTTTTTCTGGCATATCATTTGCTCCGAATGGTGTCGGTATCCCTTAAGTGTGTCACCCTACGGTTCACGAATAATGCGGACATGATCGAGACCCTTCTCCGATCAATAATCGATAGCGGACACGGAGATCCATCACTCCCACACATTCAACGATGACTTCTGTGATCGTGTGAACCTTTTACGCTAGTATCTTAATCCCTTTGTTTCAAGATATATTATATGTCCGAGATTCGATCATCGGTATCTCCATACCTAGTTTGATCTCGTTACCGACATGCACTCTTTTCTCGTTCCCGTGATATAACATTCTAGTGATCAAATCACTTGCTTGCAAGCTAACCAATGTGATATCACCGAGAGGGCCCAGAGTATATCTATCCGTCATCGGGGTGAACAAATTCCACTCTTGATCCATGGGTCTCAACATAACACTTTAGTAGTTCTGAAGCCATCTTTATAATCACCCAGTTACGGTGTGACATTTGATGTTATCGAGAAACTCTTCCGGTGTTAGTGATTGACATGATCTCATGGTCTAAGGATTAGGATCACTTCGTAAGTTGTTATAGCAATATAAACTCAATAACTTTGATCATAATGATATACTTCGGATGAATGTTCATCACATCATTACACTAATGTTGTGACCTCGTTATTAACAACATCCAATGTCCATGATCAGGAAACTTTGATCATCATGTTAATCAACGAGCTAGTTTATAAGAGAGGCATAAATAGGAACTTCCTTTT
Organism: Avena longiglumis; assembly: GCA_030063025.1. Lineage (NCBI taxonomy): Eukaryota > Viridiplantae > Streptophyta > Magnoliopsida > Poales > Poaceae > Avena > Avena longiglumis. Next base: position 507,775,131 of record CP125976.1, on the reverse strand, counting down.
TTTATTAAACACACATGTATTAATGTTTCTGTATTAATACAATTATAGCATGCAAAATAAATATTTATCATAAATAAGGAATACGATAATAACGACTTTATTATTGCCTCTCGGGCATATTCCCTTCACTTATACAAGGAGATCGTTCCCAAGGGCGCTGCCCTGGAGGATGTTGATTCTTTGGCGGATGCGCTGTCAGAGGATGCACCTGCGGCCTACAAGCACAAGCAGAAGGGCATCGGCGCTTCCATGGGGCTAGCCATGGCCATGGTGTTTGGAGTGGAACTGGATCTTCGTCAGGTCACCTCCCAGATGCCAACAACTCCTGACGGCTCCGAGGTAGCCTTTGCTCTCTTTGCTTCTTGTTGTAAGAGGTATGGTCCGAAGCTTATCGACTTGCTAGCGGACTATGCGGCAAGGCAGCAGGGAGAAGCCAGGGGCAGGCACTCTGGCTCCGAGGCCACTCCGGATGCGACTGCTTAGGCTTCGTCGTTGTAACTCTAGGATAGTCTACCTTCTTTTGTAATGTATGCTTTTGGTGATGAACAATTTCTCATTGTGCCACGTAGTGGCTTTTGATGTATATAAATGATGCTTCGAGTTGTTTACCAAGACATGTTTTGTTCATATTCGTGCTTGCTTTCCTTTAGGGACCTTCAGGTGAAGCTCCCGTGAATACTTCGACTGCTCCTCAGCCGCGACCATCTTTGGATGATGCGTCGCAGCTTGTTTTTCTTCATGACCGCGTCTGCAGTCTTGAGAAGGAGATACTTGGCGTACGAGGCCATGCGGATGTGTGGAAGTCGAAGGCGGAGTGAGCTACTTCCAAGGAGGAGTATCTGATGGGGGAGTTGCAGCAGTTATCCGAGCAGCTACAGTGTAAGTTTTCTTGAGCTGTTGCTTGTTTTCGGATGCTCCTTTGTTTGAGTGTCATCTTACTCTGTATTTTTTTGCAGGTGCCAACCTTGTTCCGAGGGAGGAGAAGGAGCGCGTTGCAGTTCAGATCAATTGCCTGACCCAACAGGATATGGAAGCCGGAGGCTTTTTCTGGATGGACCACGACCGGGCCACCATCCTTGCGATGGTGCAGGATCGTGTTCATCAGGTCTCACGGGTGCTGAAGCAGGTGAAGACTTCCTTGGCATCGATTTTGTACGTCATGTTCCCCCTTGATGAGGCGCCTTCGACTCTATGGGGTTTGCTAGCGAAGTTTCGAGACGCGGGTCACATCAGGGAGTTGGTGCGGCACCAGTTGGTTGCGGGGGTGAAGGCCGCCATGTCGCTTGTTCGGCTGCACCGCCCAGATGTTGATCTTGTGGCGGTGGCGACTGGGCCACCCCCTCGACCATATGGTGGCATGTGGGACATGCGCCCACATTACGCGGCTATTAGGCAGTATGCTAAAGAGATTATAGATCTTTTTGAGCATCGGGCGCATGTTATCCTTCAGAATAGGCAGGCCCTGTAAAAAGGATAGATGTAAAACTTGTATATATTTCGAGTGGGCTTGTTGTGTCCTTTGTTGTAAAGGTTTCTTGTATTAGCACGTGGTGCTTGGTTGTATGCATGCCCTTTTTGTTATTCTGACGTGGTTAGCTACTCAGGTTTACAAGCGTTGTACTTAGTCGTGAGGTGAGGTGTAGCCCCTGGGTGTGTTTTAACAGAAAGTAATGTAAAAAGGATAAATTTTTGGGCGAGACACTTAGCTTTTATTCATATTGTAACGAGGAATTACATTGTTCGGCTGTGTAGCCTTGGCTGAGTAGGCTTATTGAAAGTAAAGGGGGTAGCTAGGGGTAGAAGCGTCACAATTGTGTGACGTTCCATGGGTTGGAGTATGCGACTCCAGACTCCACGTGCTTGAGGCGGTAGGCGCCACTTGGGATGACTTCGGCGACGATGTAGGGTCCTTCCCAGGGTGACTCGAGCTTCTTCGGCCTCTCTTGCTTGAGTCGTAGCACGAGGTCTCCTTCGACGAAGGACCTTGGGCCCAGCCGGCAGCTATGGTAGTTGCGGAGACTCTGCTGGTAGACCGCCGAGCGAGCCGCGGCGATGTCGTGTGCCTCATCGAGTGTGTCGACGGCGTCTTCGAGTGCGGCCGTCGATTCGGCTTCGCTATAGGCGACGACCCGTGGGGCCTTATGGCGTACTTATGCAGGTAGCACGGCTTCGGCTCCATGTACCATGAAGAAGGGCGTGTAGCCTGTTGAGCTATTTGGCATTGTGCACAAGATCCAGAGGACGGAGGGTAGCTCTTCTGCCCAGGCTCCCGCAAACCGTTCGAGTGGGCTGAGTAGACGTTTCTTGATGCCACCACCTACGAGGATGTTGGCCTTTTCGACCTGCCCGTTGGTTTGCTGGTGCGCCACGGAGGCGTATGATATGTTGATCCCAAGGCCTTCGCAGAATTCCTAGAAATCTTTGGAGATGAAGTTCGACCTGTTGTCCGTGATGATGTTGTGCGGCACGCCAAACCTGTAGACTATGGACTCGAAGAACTTGACGGCCGTTTTGCCCTTTTGGTTGGTGATTGGCATTGCTTTGATCCACTTGGTGAACTTGTCGACTGTGACTAGGAGGTAGACGTGGACTCCTTTCGAAGATTTGGGCAATTTGTCGATCATGTCGAGGCCCCATTGGGCGAAGGGCTAGGCCAGAGGTATGGGCCTAAGCTCCGATCCTGGTGCGTGCGGTTTATCCGCAAATCTCTGGCAGCCGTTGCACCTCTGGACGATGTCCTTGGCATCGTTCATGGCCGTTGGCCAGTAGAATCCAGCTCGTAGAGATTTGGCGATGAGAGCGCGGCTGCCCGCGGCCGCATATGCCCTCGTGGATATCTTGGAGGATGGTTTTGCCGTCACCGATGGTGACGCACCTTTGGAGTACACCCAAAATGTTGCTCTTGTACAGCTTGACATTTATGATGGTGAAGGCCTTGGACCGGCGAGATATGCACCGGGCATCTATCGGGTCATCAGGCGGTTCTCTGTTTACCAGGTACCGAAGGTACGGTTGCATCCATGTTTCTTTGATTCCCATGACCTTCATCACGTTGAACAACGTGACGTCCATATCGAGATTTTCAGGTCCTTCCTGTCCTTCGGGTAGCGCAGCCCCCTAGTGTTGTGATTCTTCGGGTGATCCCTTGGGGAATTTCCGTTTGATAGAGGGGACGCAGATTTGCTCAAGGAACACGCCTGGTGGCACCCGTGCGCAGGTGGAGCCGATGTTGGCAAGTCTATCAGCTTCCTCATTGCTTTCCCTTCCAACGTGCCGAAGCTCGCAGCCGTCAAAGTATCCTTCGAGTGAGTTATAGAGTGCGCAGTACGCGATCATGTTAGCGGCGTGTGCGTCGCACTCGTTCATCGTTTGCTGGACGACGAGGTTCGAGTCTCCGTAGATGACTAGGCGCGTTGCACCACAGATCTTGGCCATCTTCATGCCGTGGATGAGGGCCTCGTATTCGGCTTCGTTGTTGGAGGCCCGAAATTTCATCCGGAGGACGTATTTCATCTTGTCGCCTTGCAGGGACGTCAGTATGATGCTATCTCATGCTCCAGCCTCGCACTTTGAGACGTCGAAGTGCATCGTCCATGACTGCATCATATCTAGGGTGTCCGGCAGCTGTAGCTCCATCTAGTGGACGAGGAAGTCAGGGAGGACCTGATGCTCCTGGAAGTAGTGGATCAACCGACGAGCCATCAAGAACACGTCGTAGGCAAGTTTCTGGTAGTGAGGGTACCTCTGTTTTGTTGGCTTTAATACCTCGCTAAGGTAGTAGATTGGGCATTGGACCCCATGGGTCTTGCCATCTTCGGGTCGCTCGACCATGAGCACGGTGCTTACCACCTGATGCGTGGCTGCTATGTATAGCAGCAGAGGCTCGCGTTCCTTTGGTGTGACCAGGACAGGCGAGGTGGAGAGCAGCCGCTTCAGATCTTCGAATGCGTCGTCTGCTTCAGGTGTCCACTCGAATTTTTCTGCTTTGCGTAGCAGCTAGTAGAAAGGCAGGGCCTTCTCACCCATGCGGCTAATGAATCTACTCAGCGTCGCGATGTGCCCAGCTAGCTGCTGGACACCTTTGAGGTCCTTCAGTTTCTCCATGGCCAGTATGGCCTGGATTTTCTTCGGGTTCGCCTCAATCCCTCGCTGGGAGATGAAGTAGCCAAGCAGTTGGCCAGATGGGACACCGAAGGTGCACTTTTATAGGTTCAGCTTGATCTTGTAGTGATCGAGGTTGCCGAACGTCTCACCGAGATCGTCGATCAGTGTCTTGGCCTCCCTTGTCTAGACGACTATGTCGTCGACATAGACTTCTATGTCGTGGCCTATCTGGCTCTTCAGGCACGCCTGCATGCACCGTTGGTACGTGGCACTTGTGTTCTTCATCCCGAAGGGCATTGTGTTGTATCAGAATACTCCGAACGGCGTGATGAACGCCGTTTTCTCCTGATCTTCGACCTTCAGTCGAATCTGATTGTAGCCTGAGTAGGCGTCAAGGAAGGATAGTTTCTCGCATCCTGTGGTCGAATCGATGATCTAATCGATCCGAGGTAGAGGGAAGTGGTCCTTCGGGCAGTGCTTGTTGAGCGATGTGAAGTCCACGCACATCCGCATGATGTCCGTGTCCTTTTTAGGGACCAACACAGTGTTTGCCAGCCACTCCCTCTCCTTGATCTCCCGGATGAAGTCGGCGTCGAGCAGTCTGTTGACTTCGACTCTAATGGCTTTGGCCCGTGGCTCGGACAATTGTCGGATGGATTGTTTGACGGGATTGGCTTCTGGAAACACATTGAGTGTGTGCTCGGCGAATTCCCTGGGAACTCTTGGCATGTTCGCAGGACACCAGGCGAAGATTTCCCAGCGCTCACGGAGGAATTCTACGAGCACGATTTCCTATGCAGGGATGAGATCGTTGTTGATCAGCGCCGCCTTGGAGGCATTCGTCGGGTGGACTTGCACCTTTTTCGTTTTGATTGTTGAGTCGAATGACATGTCGGGTGCATTTTTCCTGGAGACTGGGGGTGCCCCATTGTCTATCACCTCTCGAAGCCTTGCGAGCTCCTCCTGCATGCTGAACGACTAGGAGATTCTGTTGAAGTCTCTGCCGCAGTGGTCGGATCGGGTGAAGCTGCATTGGACCATGATGACGCCTCTAGGTCCTGACATCTTGAGTAGCATGTACGCATAGTGCGGTACTGCCAGGAACCTTGCGAATGCCACACGCCCGAGGATGGCATGGTATTGTGATGGCCAGTACACCACTTCGAACTCGAGCCGCTCACACCGAAAGTTTTCGGGTTTGCCGAAGATGACATCGAGCCATATTTTTCCTAGGGGAAATATGCCCTTCCCTGGTACTATGCCATGGAACGTTGTGTCGGATTGTTCCAGGCTGCACAGCGGGATCCGCATTGCTGCTAGGGTGCTAGCAAACATCAGGTTGATGTTGCTGCCGCCGTCCATGAAGACGCGACTCATCTCAAACACTCCGATCTGCAATTGCTTGATTCGAAGGCCCCACGGGTGGTGGTGGAGGAGCTCCGTGGGCGATGTCGCCTGGTGCAGGTGCGGGTCCGAACCCAGGGTTGAGGATCTGCCGTCGCATCTGGGTGAAACCCTCGCTGAGTTTTTGGAACTCGTGGCAATCCTTGAGCATGTGGCTGGCCTTCTTTTTACCATCCTGTTTGTCGATGTAGAAGTGGATGGTGCATGGGCCCGACAACTTGTCGTGTGCCAAGGGTTCGTCGTCGTGGCCACGGCGCTGCCACGTTTGTGTTGGGCATCCTCCATCGCAAAAGTTGTTTCCTAGATATCTGTCGTTGCTGCGGTTGTTTTCGTTGTGTCATTCGGCGTAGCCAGCCGCAACCATTTCGGGTCCATCGCGATCATCATAGACGCGCAATCTTCGCTTGCTATGGCGCTCGCGTCGGCGGCCATAGTCATCTTCCTCATCCAAATGCGCTCGATGGACGGAGTCCTCGCCATCTGCCCACCTGTTGGCGATGTTCATGAGGTGATCGAGTGTCTTGGGCTTGATGTGCCCAATTTCTTCCTTGAAGTCCGGGTGTTTGACGCCATCCTTGAAGGCATCGATCGTTCTCTCCTCGGAGATGTGTGCCAGGAGTTCTTGATGTTAGACCAGCGTAGTATATACGAGTGAATGGATTCGCCCGTTCTTTGAGTGCAGGCCCACAACTCCTCGATTGAGGATGGCCTCTTGCTAGTGCCTTTAAATTTTCGGATGAAGCTGTACGCCAGCTCCTCCCAGCTTCGGATGGAGCCCGAGGACAGGCTGCTGAGCCAGATCCGGGCTGCTCCTATCAGCTGCAGTTGAAGGCATTGTAGGGCGGTGTTCTTGTTTCCGCCGTGGAGCTTAACAGACGACAGGTGGTCGCTGAGCCAGGCTTTCGGGTCCTGCATCCCGTCGAACTTTGGAGTGTCCGAAGGAAGCTTGAAATTTCTCGGCATCTGCGTTCGTGGAACAGATCTGCTGAAGCATCGAGCTCTACAGTGTTCTCCGTCGTCGTCCTCTTCGGATTCGTCTGAGCACGCACGCTTGGCATGTGCCTTGTCGACCTTGCGCTGTGCAAGGTCGCTTCAAGCATCATAGTCACGGCTGCGACATCTTGGGAGCTTGCGTTGTCGAGGTAGATCGTGTTGGTCTTCCTCCTCGTCGGATGAGGGTGTGGGGCTATGGTTGAATCTGACCGTAGCCTTCTTCTTTCACTCCGTAGGAGCTTCCTCATGGAGCGCAGCTCCAACAAGTCCTAGTCCGGCTAGTGCGGACTTGTGCATAGATCTCTTTGGGTCCCCCACCGGAGGTGCATGGGACGCGAGATATGTGGTGGCTTCCATGATCGCAGCTTGCGGCGTCTTCGGGATGACGTTGTCGTTGACGTCCATATCCATGAAGGACGTGTTGAGGGTTCGGGTGACCTCGCGACGTGCAGCGGGATCCATGTGCTCTGTGCGAGAGCGATGCTTGTTGGCATTGTTGTCGTGTGAGCTGGAGCCGCCAGCGGAAGAGAGCGCAGCTCGCCGCGCGCTAGACTCCGAAGCTGCTTGGTGGCATTTGTCGAGTTGCTCCTGCGGCTGCACCTGCCTGTTGTGTTCGCCGATGAGGAGAAGGTGGTATGCCATCAGCAGGTCACGTGAAGAATTCATGGGTAGGATCTTGTTGCCCGCGATGGCTTCGCGTGCCTGGCGCCAGCCATCCTCGTTGAGGTTGATCCGATTGTAGGTGGCAGCGTCGCCCTTGTTGGGTGGAAGGGATGGTTGTCTCCTATTTCCTCCGTTTCACCCTCTGGGTTGCGTGGCGGTACGTGGGCACCCAAACCTGGTGGTTGCTACTCCACGTCGCTTTGGATGACCACGGCACACTGGTAGCGTCTACGGGTTGGATCGCTGCTGCCGCAACTTTCGGATCCGGAACCGTAGGTTCCATCATCCAACGGGGGGGCGCACAGATCTGAGTTGCAGCTGATGCTGTCGTATGACTCATCTGTCAGCGTTGACGTGCGTAGCACGCTGGGATGCAGGGCCCATGAGGCGGGCCTGATTGACGGCAGTGGAACCCGCTCTAGGAGGCGGAGAGTGTCAGTCTATCCCACCTGGAAGCAGAAGCTCCCAAACAGAATCTCGAGTCCGTCGCCTATGGGCTCAAAATCCTTCATGGTGGCTGGCGAGTGGGCGGTGAAGTTGAAAGCACCGAAGGGGAGATGGCTATCCGTCGCTGAGGAGTTGTAGATCACTTTGGTCGGGACCGTCGCGATCGCACAATCAGCGCCCATGATTCCCACAGACGGCGCCAATTGACGAGGATTAATCTCGTCAATGCCCATTGTTATGAGCTTGGGTTTTGGAGAAGATGGGGGTGCTGGAGATCGTGGAACGGTTAACTGACAAGCAACTAGGGGACATGAGATTTACCCAAGTTCAGGCTCCCGGAGGAAAACCCTACTCCTGCTTGTCTGCTCTTGATTACGGCAGAACCGAAGGTTATAGGGGTGCGCAGATGCAATCTGGCCTTGAGGTGTGTATGCGGTGAGTTGAGAGGTGCCTTCCTCGTTGTTCCCTCCTAGCCTTTATATAGAGGTAGGCAGGTCCCAGGCACAGATCGAGTTGGTTACAAGTTTAGGGTTTGCCCCTTTGAATATTCTATCTATTCTAGTCTTGCTCTCCAAGGATCCAAAGACTCCATGGGCTTGGGCCACCCGAAAGTCTCCACAGGCCGCGTATATTCTTGTGGGCCTTACTTGGGCCAGACCAGGTATGCTAATGTCGTGTACCCATAGGGTATAACCATGTCACACATCATGGCCATATCATATCACATCACATGCCCTGCAAAAACAAGTTATACGCCTCTAATTTTCTTTGCATGTTTTACGTGGCTTGGGGCTTTCGAATAAGAACCGTTCTTACCTACGAACATGAACCACAATGCTGATACAAGTGTTGTCAAGTGCCCATTGTAAATTGAATCTTAACTATGGTGGGAGAGACATACACCCGCAAATCCACTTGTGCAATACAAGTTGCACGTTGAGCGTGGAGCACGTCTCATGTACGATGACATGTAAGGTTAGCCCGGGCCACTTCATCCCACCATACCGCAAGATGCAAAGTACACAAAAATCAAACGATAACAAAAGCATCAACACGCATAAAACCATTGTGTTCTACTTGTGCAACAGATCTACGCATAGAGTCGGCTCTGATAGGGTTCATAGCATGGAAAACAAAAATTTCCTATCGCATGAACACACAAAACCAAGATCTAATCTACGAGATCGGTGCAGCGAGATTGTAGAGAACTAACAATTGTAGATCCAAGCGTTTAACGGGATTAGATTCTCGTGGTTGATGTAGTCGATCACTTGTCGATCTCAAGATCATGTAGATGATCCTTTCGACGTCGCGTTTCGTCAGTGCTTACGCAGTCGATCACACGTACAGTAGTCGATGAAGACCTTCCTCTCCTTTGTTCCAGCAGGGCAGCGGAGGTTATAGATCTCCTCGGAATCCCAACAACACAATGTTGTGGTAGTGGTGGTGGAGGAGGAGATATTCTGCATGGCTTCGTGTTGGGGATATGCTATATGGTTATCCCTATAGCATGTCTCTTATCCAGCTAACCCGGGTGGCCCATAGTTGGTAGCATGTCCTATGGCCTGCTGGGTGGCCTAGTTAGCTAGATCCAGAAGGGAGGCTCATGCCGGATAAAGGAAGGCTACGGTGGAGTCACCAGCGTACCCGGAGCCTTGGAGTGCAAGATACAAAAGACTAGTGATAGATGGTGTAGGACTCTATAACCTGTCCGGCTAGGACTTTCCCCTGTAACCCTAGGACCTGGCGACTATATAAGTCAGGCCTATGGGAGCCTTTAGGGCACAACTTTAGATAACCTAGTATCGATTCACACAACCTCGCACAGCGAACCAATCCCTGTAATTCGGCGTATTGCCCTTATAGTGATTTATAGCAGGAGTAGGATTCCGCCACCGTTGTGGGATCTGAACCTGTGTAAGCTGTGTTACCTCGTACCCATCAACCGTCTGCCTTACCCCACGTCTCTAAACATGCACTGTGAGTACCCCTCCACGGCGTACTCGTCGGCAATACCACGACAGTTGGCGCCCACCGTGGGGCAAGAGGCGCTTCAGGCTCTTCAGCGGGCGAGGACCAAGATCTTCACAGGAATCGGCAAAACCGTGGCCATCGGTCGCGTTCTCTTCTCCGTCAACGTTCCGATCGTCCCCCCGACGAGTTATGGATCCCAGCGAAGACGAACCCGACGTGGTGTTCGATTGTTCCTATCGGAGACAACCACCTCTTAATCGGCGAAACCGACTCGGGCACTAGTTACCTGGGAGTCGGAGGAGCATCAAGGCCCGCACGGACCGCCTACGGGCAGGATACGTTCGCGGAAGGATCGATGTCGGATCTCTCTTCAGAGTTTGCCGGCAAAGATCATAAAGCATCAAGGCCTGCACGGACCGCCTACGGGCAGGATACGTACGTGAAAGGATCGATGTCGGATCTCTCTTAGGAGTTTGTCGGCAAAGATCGAAAAAATTCAAGGCCCACCCAAACCGCCCCTGTGCAGGATATAAAGGTGAAAGATCACTGCAAATCCGCCGGCTTCGCCCGTGCGTCTGGAAAGCAGAGATCCAAGTTCGTCGGTGTGGTCACCATCTTCGATCTGGCACGCTGTGTTCAGAGAGAAGGCGAAAACCCCCGCAATTACCTGGCCAGGTGGCTATACGAGCCAATCTGGCCCACTACCCCGATGATAACGCTCTGTATCACTTCGTGAAAGGATTGGACCGTGGCACGCTCCTCCGACATTCTTTAAGACAGCAGCAAGCAACAGGGCGCCTTACCCTCTAAGATATGGTGAGCACCGTCAACAACTACGCGGAAGCTGACGCGGCAGCCCAGATGGCGCTTGCGCTCAGGGACGGAGAACCTCCGATTCAGCAACCGCCTACCACCGCCATCGTCGCAGCAGCACCACCACCACCTCCAGTCATCTTCGAGGCCATTGCACCTCCACCGCCTGTCATCGAGGAAGTCTTGGCACGCTCTGATTCTGTCATTGACGCGCTCTATGCTGATTTCAGTGCAGATTCAGAGGAGAGATATTTTAGTCCAGAAGAGCTAGACTCTGCTATGCAGGAGATGGAGGAGGAGTACTCGCGCGATGAGCAAGCCAACAATTCCATCACATCTCGAGGGGTGTTCGTCACCATTGGGACGGCGATGGATGAAGACCAACCCGGACGAGCTCCGCCTACAGCGCTGGACAAGGGGAAGGGGCCACCTATTGCTGCTGATGATGATCGCGCAAAGGTCATGCCTCCTCCGCCTAACCCAGTGCAACAGCCGCAGGAACTCGGCACCTGCCCGAGCAACAACAACACCGCAAACTTGCCGCCTCCAGCGTCTACATCTGCAGCAGCCCAAGTCACTCCAGCTGATAGAGTGATGTACGACAATCTCCTCGTCGAGCCACTGACCGTAGCTCATATCCGGAACGTGACCCAGCTTGACGAGAAGCGCCAGCAGCTGCTAGAGGAAGCGCAAGCCATCGCTGGAGGAAGCTAGATCGAGATCTGGTCAATGCGCAGAAGTCATAGAAAAAGCTAGAGCAATGGAGGCCGAGTACAAGACTCTGTTGCAGTAGCAGAAGGCTAAGAAGGCTCCGGCTCGCGTCATCAACGATCCTGGTGTACGGTGCAACCTAGGATGGGCTCCCTCGAAGCCGGCACAAGCCAAGACATACATTGACAGTGAAGGCAAGCAGGTGATGCCCACCCCACTCCTTAACCTCGCCGTCTCCAAGACCCTTCTGGAGCAGGATAGATCGCCCGAGGCAGTAGAACAGGTCTATGACCTAGTGGCCAAGGCGGTGAAGCAGCAGGAGAAGTCCACCTCTCAGAGGCTCGAGTCTGATACAGCGCTTTGTCGGTCTAGTCAGTACAAACCACCAAGGGACAGATCTCCTCTTGATGTCGGGTCCCAGACGGGTTCATCAGAACAAAGACGGAGGGACGCACGCAATAGGAAGGATGCCATCCCCATATCCTCCAACCACAGAGAAAAGGCCCGACCTCGCCACCCGTCGCCACCGCCCCGATCTCCCCGACATCACGATGATTACAAAGCTCACCATCGAACGGATATTCCCCCACCAAAGCAGTGTGGCATCGTCATCCACGATAACATGGAGCAGACCCGTCATGGCGGAGAGCGCAACCAAGGACACAGGAGCAGGTCGCACCATGACCCTCCGTGTCTGACAAGCAACCGTGACAGGCGCGAGGAGCCACAGGAGGGTAACAGCAAGAAGGATAACCCACCGCCAACTCCACCTCCATCACCACCAAGCGGTCACCATGGCGGAAGGGGACCGCGTCGTTCACGTAGCCCGTCCCTGTTGACAAGTCAAAGAAGAACCCGGAGCCGTACGATGCACGTTCACGGATTGATAAGATCCACGAGGCCTGGGAAGGACCATACCTAGGACCACGTTGCTTTGGACCTGCAATACGGTCCGCAACTTACCCCAAAGGTTTCCGGATCGACAAAACCATCAAGCCCTATGACGGCACCGCCAAGCCAGCCACATGGTTGCAGGACTATGACAACGCGGTGGAGATTGCTGGTGGCAACCCCAACGTCGCCGTCAAGTACCTCCCTTTAATGTTGGCAGGCACGGCCCGTCAATGGATCGACGACTTACTGGATAAATCTATCTAACACTGGTTGGACATGTAAGAAGTGTTCACCAAGAACTTTGAGGGTACATACAAGCGTCCCTGTACTGTTGGCAATCTACAGCGGTGCATGCAAGAGAAAGACGAGACATCTCGCGCCTACCTCTCTCGCTGTCTGGACATAAAGAATTCCTGCGGAGGAGGGCACGCTCAGACCGCCATGGCCGCCTTCATTGACGGATTGGAAAGAGGCACGTTGCTCCGACATAAGCTGAAACGCTTGCAGGACAATCACCAGCTGGACTTGAACCAGATGATTCAGTTGGCTAGTGAGTTCGAGCTACCGACGACGATGCTCACGGCTCCTTGCCGGCAACAACCGTTCCAACTCAAGCTCGAAGGAATAGCAGTAAAAGCGGAAAACCGCTCCAGAAGAAAAGCAATCTACCACTACAAGAAATGTGTTCATCTATGACCTTTTGATAGTGACCATGGAAAAAATCGTCATATATCCATTCTGATTTCACAACTGATGGACTCAAGTGGTTTGTAGGCGTAAAAACCCAGAAAATTAAGACGATTTGGTCCGAAAACGTCATAGTTTTATTAGGTAAAATCGTCATAGTGCTAGGAAGGACAAAATATAAGCGGAGGGAAATAACAGCCGTTGGATCTCAATAGGATGGACAGCTGAGATGTGATCGTGTCACAGGAACATGCCGTGGATCGATGACTAGCACCACCCACATGTGCCCAAAGAAAATTTTGGGTCCAATAGGCGCGGCGTGAGATGAACCAAGTTAGCGAACCCTACCCTCCCGAGTTGCTCGGTGCCTCGGATCGACCAGAAAACAAAACCTCCGCTAGGGTTTACCTCGCACCGCCTCTTCCGCCCGTCCTCTCCTCGCCTCGACCCAAAGAGCCCCCTCGGCGCCATGGCGGGAAGAAGCGCAAGTCCTCGGAGAAGCCACCCAAGGGCAGCCGCCTCCCGCTGGCGGCCAGCGGACGCCATGGCCGACGCCGAAGCGTCGCCCGCCGGGCGCCCGCGGCACCAGGCGGAGGAGGCCTCGTGCCTTCCTCCATCAGCGCCAAGATCCTCCGCGAGGCGCTCAAGCGGCAGAAGAGGGCCTCGCCGAGTCCGCGAAAGGCCTCCCGACGCCCCATCACCGCCGCCACAGCCCGTCCACGTCGTCTCCCGGTCCCGCCCGCGAAGGCGATGTGAGGAGAGGGCGACGTCGACGAAGTTCGGCGGCTTCGACGCAGAGCGAAGTACGACGGCGGCGTGGTGCGTGCTCTTGCTTCACCCGCGGAAATGGAGCTTACTTACTTTGAGTGTGTTGCTAATGCGAATTTGCGCTATTTTCTCAGCCGGAGATCAATGAGGAGGACGAAGGCCCTCGCCGCCTTCATGTCTAAGGACACCTCTTCCAACCAATCTCTTGGCGATATCATTCTCCGAAGATCGAGAGAAGGATGCCACCGTCTCAACTGGTGGGCATTCATTTTGACTCATTTTGTTCTTAATCGATACTTGGGACCGCAATCCATTGGCCATTGAGCTAGCTACCAACTTTTCTGAATTCACTTCAATCGCATTTTGGTTATCACCAAAAAGAGCCAAGTTGATTATGGGATTCGAGTCTTGGTATGTTTGTGCGAAGGACGCTGTTGTCAAGTTGGACACCGTAATTATCGAAGCATAAAGAGTATGTGCCTTGCTCCTTACCCATTTCCTCTGGAGCGAGAAGCCTATTTGCATCGTCTTATATATGCAACGCTCATTGTCGAATTTGTCATATGCGGGTTGGCCAGCTCTTGAGGCGATACACTAGTGGGAAAATTCCCAAAGCACTCAAGCGTATCCCATCGTGGAATCTTTGGGCGATGTCTTCTTGTTAACCCACTGAGCATTGGTCTCCTAACGCGGTGTACCAAGCAACACGGCTCTTCTCTTCAAACATGAGTCGAAGAACGCCGTGAGATTCTCTGGCTATTCGCTCCAGCGTATCGCAATGACATAAAGCACAACAAGAGGCTCCATTTTGCGCTTTATCGGGCTATGAAGAAATCCTCTACAAGCCCTTGCCTTTTTCAAGGGAATTTTGCCACTGTCGGGTAGTTTGCTTTAGAAGAGAGAGTTTCCTAGAATGCATGGCGAGTTCATTAGTACTTCTGAATATGAGATTGAAAGGAGCAATATTGTTGATCATCCAACCATAAGCCACATTTAATGCTTGTTGTAGACTTATATATGCATTAGTTGCGTATTTCTTTTCTTTTCTCTTCACTCTATAATATAACTGCCAAATGTTATGGCTGCGGAAGGGATTGCACTCTGCGTGAAGCGAATTGTTGGTAGTATTCTAGAAATGTACCATTCCTCCACTCCATGCAAGGTTAGTGAATATAGTATTACGATTCTTGTCTAAGGATGGTTGTGCAGTTGATATCTTATCTCTACTTAGCATTTTTGCATCACATTAATGAAACTAGCGGACATGGAGTCTTGTGGCACAACTAGGTAAAGTGTGGCACCTTAAAGTTTTTTTTGTGTTGCACATATTATAAGAACTCAACAATTTTTCCCGATGAACTTTATACTCCGTGAATAAGCATTACATGTTTCATTAGTTAACATTACTAGTTAAATAACATTTCTTTGTATGTATATAAAATTTTGCTGCATAACAAAGATTATAGTTGGTGCGAAATTACTTGATGCGTAAACCAGATTAATTTTCTGTACCTCTCTTACGCTTGTGTCTCGCCAACTTATAGTTTATACTACTCCCTCCGACCCATATTAGTTGACTTGGATTTGTCAAAATTTGGATAAACCTATATACTAAATAGTGTCTAGATTCATTCAAATCTAGACAAATCCAAGTCAACTAATATGGGGTCGGAAGTACAACAATTTTGCCAAATGGTTTGTAAGTGGTGCTAAAATTTTCCCAAATAGAGGCCACCGTGCACAGATTTTTCATCCATTGTACTCTTAAATTTAGGAGTTGTTGTATACTTGTATATTGTATTTTCTCAGTCGAATCCTTGTTGGAACCATCTGGATGTGCATTCTAGCTTCTCATGTATATGCCATGGGAGGTTGTTGTGACAGTGTTGATTTACATTATGTAGCCAAGTCCTGTTATGCAATAGGATGGACTGAAATGTTCTATTGTTTCCTAAGATCGTAGTTCAAGTGATGTTTTGCTGGTAACTGCATTGCATGTGTAGCTCTGGTGTCTTTTAGTGTGGGTGAACTATCTTATTTTCTCGTATATAGTTGTGGCATTTACCTGCAATTCGTTTAATAGCTTCTTATTACGTTGCAACATGCTGTAACCTGATATCTTTCTTGCAGTTACTTTATCAAGATATTTCTTGATAAGAAGTATGCTTTGCCGTCGTGTACTTGATGCGCTTTTGCCCATTTCATGCGGTTTCTTGACGATGAGAGGAACATGCATTATATGGCACGATCATTGCTCGCCTTTGTGGAAAGGTCGTTGATGGATGTGTAAAGTTCAAAGCATATTTTTGGTTAATCTGAAAGGCATTGCTCTTAATGCTGCAAACAACCACTATGCTTGATCGCTTGTAATCTTGCAAGTAGTCTTTCCTGATTATCTTCTGGTAAACCTTTTTCATTACCGGGACAAAGTATTAAACCGAACTATGGAAAATGTTATGCTATACAATGAGCGGTAACCATCTTCTTTGCTATTTGTGGCTCGGAGGTCGATCCTCGATGATATAATGATAGAATATATTTTAACATCTCTTAAATGCATCCATGGAAGTATCCAATGGACTTTGATTAGTCATCTTGTCCTTGACATTTTGTTTTTGCTCTTTGTTGTGGAGAGACTCCGGGATCATCGTGATGTCGTACACTAGTGGGTGCCACTTTCCAAGGCGACTTTGGATCCTCCAGAACTACCCGCAATAGCCGTATGCAAGGGCCGTTCTTGCAAGGTCCGCTCTCTATAGATCTCTCGATAGAAAAGCTTCCAATTGTTTGTATTGTCTTGTATTCTTGTTGGTTCATTGATGCATTTGGGAAATTAATCTCTCGACGATCGACTGCTTTGAATCAGTATGAAAAGAAGAATTATTTGGTTGGTAGTGTGCTATTGATTTCCTTAACTTTGTCTTTGTCATTAACGGTGATAGAAACATGTGTAGTGTGGTACTTGCAGATATATATTCTATTGAATATTTTCTATTCTTTGTCATGTGGCTTGTGGAACTTGCTCTATTGCTTGCTGCTATACTATCTAGTTTACTTTTGACAATGGAGGCAATCTATCTGGCTGGCCTTAGCATGTCTGCTAGTTGATTTTGCATCTTAATTGTATTGGAACTAAAACTAATTATGTGGTGGGTTCTTATAGTTGTGCCCCTGCTACAAATCCAGGACATAACTAACTTCTATAATTTTTGTAGATGCTTGGTGAAATCTTGTACCACTTATCGATCAACTGAGTATGATCAGTCATCTAAGGTTACTGGAATGCTTCTTGAGATGGACGGACTATGGTTCACCGATGCTCAAGACCAAGGTGGTAGAAGTTGATCACCGGATTCTCTTTTGAGAAATGACTTTGTCGCTTCTTAGTCGTCGAGCTATCTGCTCTACTTTCTATGTGTGCTTGGTGTTTGAAATAGATTTTAAGTGTTCGATTATCAAGATGAGACTTTGATGTTTTGTTAAATGTTGAGATTGAAATTTGATTTATCTGGATTATTTTTTTGCTTGGTTCTGTACTAGTGATATGGATCACATTTGGGCTCTAAGCTGCCACAATCCAACAAAAACCTGATTCTGGCGTGTACAATTCGTAATAAAAGAATAAAAGGTTAAAATAGAATAAGTATTGTACTGTGAAAAGGGAAGATTGAATGGACCAAAAAGGCCAAAGCC
This sequence comes from Avena longiglumis, assembly GCA_030063025.1. Classification (NCBI taxonomy): domain Eukaryota; kingdom Viridiplantae; phylum Streptophyta; class Magnoliopsida; order Poales; family Poaceae; genus Avena; species Avena longiglumis. The sequence continues at coordinate 507,757,980 of CP125976.1, read as the reverse complement.
CAACATTGAAATGGATAATAAAAACACTAGCCCTAAAAGAAAAATGACACGGAGAAGGCCACGCCCAATTCAATAAAAGGCTGAATTTTTTGGGCTTGGCCCATATAGACCGCCAAAATGGACCGGGCTGATTTCACACTACGACGATATTATTTCGTCATAATTTTGCCACATCGGATCAGCCACGTAGGATCTGATCTGTCCAGGCGAGATGGGCCATGACGATATTGGATCGTCATAACGGCTATGACGATCTAATATCGTCATAGATGGTTATGACGATTTTATCAAAATCGTCGTTATAGTTCATTTGCGACGCCCAGCTTTCGACGATCTCAAAATCGTCATAGAATCGTCATAAATGGACTACTATGACGATTTTGTGACGAAAATGGAGGGTCATATATTGCCAGATTTCTTGTAGTGTACCGACATGGTCGCTATGACTTTTGCAGGACGAGGCGAAGGCGGACAATGTGGCCGAGGAAGAGGAGCTGGTCGTGGGCAGCAACGAGGAAGTGAAACCACCTCGGCGCCGCTCCGCGTTCCCCAAACCTACGAGGAATACAGCGATATGCCGTGCCTCGTACACCTCGATGCCAACGGTAAAGCCACCCATACCAATCGACACTGCAAGTTTGTCAACGACCTCAAGGAAGACCCGGAGTCCGGCTACAAGCAAAGTCGGAAGAACAGACCACGAGGCAAGGGAAAGGGGAAGGAGGAGGAGTCCAAGGATTCAAGTGACATGGACGAAGACGTTGACCCCAAGCATGCCGCCAAGAGCGACGACAAGGGCAAGAACCCCTTTGCGAAAAAGGCTCCAGTCTACCACACTTTCCTTGGCACCCCTACCGTCCGACAACAGAAGACCTCTCTGAGGATCCTGATGGCCACTCTCCCCCAGTTCCCCAGTACCTGCGCTGGTCGGAGGTTCCAATAACTTGGGATAGGACGGACCACCCAGACCTTATACCTACGGAGAACCAGTACGCCATGGTCATCAACCCTTTGATTGACAGCGTGGAGTTCACTAAGTGTATGGTGGATAGTGGGCGACATCAACATCATGTACTGGATACCTGCGGAAGTTGAACTTGAAGGAGGCAAACCTAAGGCGGACCAACACCATCTTCCACGTAGTCCTGGTGGAAGCTCGGTCCCTTGGGTGCATTACACTTCAGTTGCCTTTGGTGATGTTAACAATTACCGCCAAGAGCGCATGACCTTCGAGGTGGTCCCCTTCAAGGCGTGTACCACGTCATATTTGGCGCGACATATTCCACACGTTCATGGCCAAGCCATGCTTCTACAACAAACTCAAGATACCAGACCAAGCGGTGTCATCACCGTGTCCGGAAGCTTTACCAAGGCAAAGGATGCGAGATTAACGGCCGTTCGCGGTATCCTCTGTGAGGAATTCAAGGAGATCGAGCAAGGTCGATGACTCGGAGATGCCGCGTCAGAAGCGATCTCGACTCCGATCCTGCGTTCAAGGCCGCCATCGAGACCAAGCCGGTGGAACTTGTGGTAGGCGATGCCTCCAAGACCGTCGCCATTGGGACGAACCTGGATCCCAAATAGGAAAGCGCGCTCGTCGAGTTCCTCCGTGAGAATAGGGACATCTTTGCATGGCAACCTACCGACATGAAAGGTGTACCTAGGGAACTTGCCGAGCACAGCTTAAACATCGATCCAAAATGCAAACCAGTGAAACAACCTCTACGACGCTTCGGAGATGAGAAGAGACGCACCATTGGCAAAGAGATAGCTAGGTTACTTAAAGCTGGGTTTATCCAAGAAGTCCTTCACACCCGATGGGTGGCCAATCCTGTACTTGTCCCCAAAAAGGGAACCAATGAATTAAGAATGTGTGTTGATTACACCGGCTTAAACAAAGCATGTCCCAAAGATCAGTTTGCTTTTCCTCGCATTGACCAAGTCATTGACTCGATGGCTGGCTCAGAGCTTTTGTGTTTTCTCGATCTATACTCATGATACCACCAGATCAAAATGAGGAAGTCGGACCAATTGGCCACTTTGTTCTCTACACCATATGGCACGTTTTGCTATGTTACGATGCCCTTTGGGCTGAAAAACGCAGGTGCTACGTACCAGCGGACAATGCAACGTTACCTCCACGACCAAATTGGTCGGAACGTTCACGCCTATGTGGACGATATTGTGGTGATGTCGAAAAAATCAAACGACTTAATCTCCGACTTAAAAGAAACCTTTCATAATCTCCGGAAATACAACATGATGCTTAACCCTAAGAAGTGCGTCTTCAGGGTTCCAGCAGGCAAACTGTTGGGTTTCATCGTTTCCCAATGCGGAATTGAGGTCAACCCGGAGAAAATCAAGGCCATCCTAAAAATAAACCGTCTGACATGCCTAAAGGACATTCAACGACTAACAGGTTATGTTGCAGCAGTTAGTCGGTTCGTCAGCCGACATGGAGAGAAGGCTCTGCCGCTGTACAAGTTGCTGAAGAAGGCGGAAAAATTCACATGGACGAACGAAGCTGATGCAGCATTGAAGCAGCTTAAGGATATTATTTCCTCAGCTCCCATACTTGCATCACCCGAACCTGGAGAGCCCCTGTTAATCTACATGGCGGCAACCAACCGGGTAATCAGCATCGTCGTCGTGGTAGAGCGGAAGGAACCAGGCTATGAGCACGGAGTTCAACGACTAGTTTACTATGTGAGCGAGGTCTTGACAGAGTCCAAGCAGCGTTACCCGTACTACCAGAAGATAGATTATGGAGTATTCCTTGCTTCTCGGAAGCTGAGGCATTACTTTCAGGAGCACCCAATCACAGTGGTGAGCAAGACTCCACTGTCCGACATTATCAACAACAGCGACGCTACGAGAAGGGTCGCGAAGTGGGGCATTGAACTTGTCGCCTTCGAGATCACCTACAAGAGGCGTGACGCTATCAAATCACAAGCCTTGGCGGATTTTATCGCAGATTGGACGGAGACGCCAGATACTACTCCATTGCCAGAACCAGAATACTGGGTGATGCACTTTGACAGATCAAAGCTACTCAACGGCTCGGGGGCTGGTGTATTGCTACAGTCACCAGCAAGAGACAAGCTACACTACGTTCTGCAGATCCACTTCGAGGCTACAAATAACATGGCGGAGTATGAAGCACTCATTCACGCACTATGTGTAGCCAAGGATATTGGCATCAAGCGCATAGTTTGCTGCGGAGATTCTGACTTGGTTGCCCAGCAGGTGGCTGGCACCTGGAATGCGCGGAACCCTATGATGGCGGCCAAGTACTCACTGTGCACAAGAAGCTTTCCAGCTCGTGATACGCTCACGGGCTCGGCGCAGAATCTCCGAGTACTTCACCGTAGAGTCCGATGCCTTGATATTTATATGGAGGGGCTTGGCGATCTCCTTGGCTTGCATGATGGCAGTGTTGATAAAGTTGCCGGCAAGAACCATGCATTCCTTGGCCGGAGGAGGTTAACGGGTCAAACCCAGAGGAGCTGAAAATTCCGACAAAGAGTGCATGAGTTCAAACAATTCAAAGTATCAGGACTACAGAAAATCCAAGACGGAGAAAACTTACTGAAGATGCTGGCTTCAGCTTGCCAGAAGATGTCCGCCAAGGATTATTTCTCTTGTTGGAGGAGCTTATACGCCTCGCTATGGCGTTGATTTTGCTCATCGGCAGCTTTCTTCTGATCTTGTAAGATCGCAAGCTCCTCCTTCAAGCAATTGATTTCCGCGGTGGCGGAGTCCTGCAGGGACTTCATTGAATCCTCATGCATTTTCATCATGTCTTTCCTCTCCTCCTTAAGGATCTTGTTCTCGCTGTACAACTGCTGGATGTGCTTGGACTGCTCGACAATGTCCTTGGCCTTGGCAACATGTTCTGCAAAGTCGGAGAAAAGCAAAGTACACAGTGAGTACTCGGAGAAAAGAAAAGCCAGAGAAAATCAAAGTACACAGTGAGTACTTGGCCGCCATCATAGGGTTCCGCGCATTCCAGGTGCCAGCCACCTGTTGGGCAACCAAGTCGGAATCTCCACAGCAAACTATGCGCTTGATGCCAATATCCTTGGCTACACATAGTCTGTGAATGAGTGCTTCATACTCCGGCATGTTATTTGTAGCCTCGAAGTGGATCTGCAGGACGTAGTGTAGCTTGTCTCCTGTTGGTGACTGTAGCAGTATTCTGGTTCCGGCAATGGAGTAGTATCTGGCGCCTCCGTCCAATCTGCAATAAAATCCGCCAAGGCTTGTGACTTGATAGGGTTGCGCCTCTTGTAGGTGATCTCGAAGGCGGCAAGTTCAATGCCCCACTTCGCGACCCTTCCCGTAGCGTCGTTGTTGTTGATAATGTCGGACAGTGGAGTCTTGCTCACCACTGTGATTGGGTGCTCCTGAAAGTAATGCCTCAGCTTCCGAGAAGCAAGGAATACTCCATAAGCTATCTTACGCGGGTAACGCTGCTTGGACTCGTCAAGACTTACATAGTAAACTGGTCGTTGAACTCCATGCTCATAGCCTGGTTCCTTCCGCTCTACCACGACGACAATGTTGATTACCCGGTTGGTTGCCGCAATGTAGATTAACAGGGCTCTCGAGTTGGTCTTTGCAAGGATGGGCGCCGAGGAAAGAATCTCCTTGAGCTGCTTCAATCTTTGCATCGCTTCGTCCGTCCATGTGAATTTGTCGCCTTCTTCGACACTTGTACAATAGCGAGCTTCTCTCCAAGTTGGCTGACGAACCGACTAACTGCTGTAACACAACCTGTTAGTCGTTGAATGTCCTTTAGGCATGTCGGACGGTTTATGTTTAGGATGGCCTTGATTTTCTCTGGGTTGACCTCGATTCCACATTGGGAAACGATGAAACCCAACAGTTTGCCTGCTGGAACCCCGAAGACGCACTTCTTAGGGTTAAGCATCATGTTGCATTTCCAGAGATTATCAAAGGTTTCTTTTAAATCGGAGATTAAGTCGTTTGATTTTTTCGACATCACCGCAATATCGTCCACATAGGCGTGAACATTCCGACCAATTTGGTCATGGAGGCAATGTTGCATTGTCCGCTGGTACGTAGCACCTGCGTTTTTTAGCCCAAAGGGCATCATAACACAGCAAAACGTGTTGTATGGTGTAGTGAACGAAGTGGCCAATTGGTCCGACTTCCTCATCTTAATCTGGTGGTATCCTGAGTATGCATCAAGAAAACACAAAAGCTCCAAGACAGTCGTCGATTCAATGACTTGGTCAATGCGAGGCAAAGCAAACGGATCTTTGGGACATGCTTTGTTCAAGCTGGTGTAACAAACACACATTCTTAATTCATTGGTTCCTTTTTGGGGGACAAGTACAGGATTGGCCACCCATCGGGTGTGAAGGACTTCTCGGATAAACCCAGCTTTAAGTAACCTAGATATCTCTTTGCCAATGGCGCTTCTCCTCTCATCTCTGAAGCGTCGTAGAGGTTTTTTCACTGGTTTGCATTTTGGATCAATGTTTAAGCTATGCTCGGCAAGTTCCCTAGGTACACCTTTCATGTCGGCAGGTTGCCAGGCAAAGATGTCCCTATTCTCACGGAGGAACTCGACGAGCGCGCTTTCCTATTTGGGATCCAGGTTTGTCCCAATGGCAACGGTCTTGGAGGCATCTCCTACCACAAGTTCCACCGGCTTGGTCTCGATGGCGGCCTTGAACGCAGGAGTGGAGTCGGAGATCTGCTTCTTCGATGCGGGCATCTCTGAATCATCGACCTTACTCTGGATCTCCTTGAATTCTTCGCTGTAGAGGACAGCTTCTGCAACGGCAACTTCATTAATCTCGCAGTCCCGTGCCTTGGTAAAGCTTTCGGATACGGTGATGACACCATTTGGTCCGGGTATCTTGAGTTTGTTGTAGACGAAGCATGGCTTGGCATGAACGTGTGGAATATGTCGCGGCCAAATATGACGTGGTACATGCTCTTGAAGGGGACCACCTCGAAGGTCATGCGCTATTGGCGGTAATTGTTAACATCGCCAAAGGCAACCTGAAGTGTAATGCACCCAAGGGACAGAGCCGCCCGACCAGGGACTACACCGTGGAAGATGGTGTTGGTCCACCTTAGGTTTGCCTCCGTCAAGTTCAACTTCTGCAGTGTATCCAGGTACATGATGTTGATGTTGCTTCCACTATCCACCATACACTTAGTCCACTACACTTAGTCAATCAGTCGATCAAAGGGTTCTCCGTGGGTAAGGGCAGGTGGTCCGTCTGTCCCAAGTTATTGGAACCTCCGACCCGCAGTAATTGGAACCTCGGGAGGTGGAGGCCATCCTCCGAGGGGTCTCTTGCCGTCGAGCGTGTGCCAAGGAAAGTGTGTGCAGAAAGAGCCTTTTTTCGGGGGTTCTTTCCTTGTCGTCGCCCTTGGCGGCGTGCTTGGGGTCTTTGTCCATGTCACTTGAATCCTTGACCTCCTCCTTCTTCCCTTGCCCTTGCCTCGCTTACTGTTCTTGAGCTTTGCTTGTGCTTGAGACTTAGTCTTCCTTGAGGTCGTTGACGAACTTGCAGTGTCAATTGGTATGGGTGGTTTTACCGTTGACATGAGGTGTACGAGGCACGGCATATCGCGGTATTAATCATAGGTTTGGGGAACGCGGAGAGGCGCCAAGGTGGTTTCACTTCCTCGTTGCTTCCCACGACCAGCTCCTCTTCCTCGGCCATGTTGTCCGCCTTCGCCTCGTCCTGCAAAAGTCATAGCGACCATGTCGGTAGATTGCTTTTCTTCTGGAGCGGTTTTCCTCTTTGTCCTCGAGATTGGAGTCCTCTTGATTGAGTTGTTCGTCAATGAGCTGCACAAGCGAGGCCCGATCATCCTGGTTCAAGTCCAGCTGGTGATTGTCCTGCAAGCGTTTCAGCTTATGTCGGAGCAACGTTCCTCTTTCCAATCTGTCAATGAAGGCGGCCATGGCGGTCTGAGCGTGCAATCCTGCGCAGGAATTCTTCATGTCCATCCAGCGAGAGAGGTAGGTGCGATATGTCTTGTCTTTCTCTTGCACGCACCGCTGTAGATCGCCAACAGTATAGGGACGCTTGTATGTACCCTCAAAGTTCTTGGTGAACGCTTATTGCATGTCCAACCAGTTGTAGATATATTTCTCTGGCAAGTTGTCGATCCATTGACGGGCCGTGCCCACCAACATGAATGGGAGGTATTTGACGGCGACGTTGGGGTTGCCTCCAGCAATCTCCACCGCGTTGTCGTAGTCCTGCAACCATGTGGCTATCTTGGCAGTGCCATCATAGGGCTTGATGGTCTTGTCGATCCAGAAACCTTTGGGGTAAGTTGCGGACCGTATTGCAGGTCCAAAGCAACGTGGTCCCAGGTATGGTCCTTCCCGGGCCTCGTGGATCTTATCTATCTGCGAACATGCATCGTACGGCTCCGGGTTATTCTTCGACTTGTCAACAGGGGACGGGCTGCGTGAACGACACGAGCCCCTTCAGCCATGGTGACTACTTGGTGGTGATGGAGGCGGAGGTGGCAGTGGGTTAGCCTTCTTGCTGTTACCCTCCTGCGGCTCCTCGCGCCTGTCACGGTTGCTTGTCGGACGCGGAGGGTCATGGTGTGACCTGCTCCTGTGTCCTTGGTTGCGCTCTCCGTCATGACGGGTCTGCTCCGCGTTATCGCGGATGACGATGCCACACTGCTTTGGTGGGGGCATATCCATTCGATGATGAGCTTTGTAATCATCGTGATGTCGGGGAGATCGGGGCGATGGCGACGGGTGGCAAGGTCGGGCATTTTCTCCGTGGTCGGAGGATATGGGGATGGCATCCTTCCTGTTGCGCGCGTCCCTCCATCTTTGTTCTTATGAAACCGTCTGGGACCCGACATCAAGAGGAGATCTGTCCCTTGCCGGTTTGTACTGACTAGACCAGAAAAGCGCTAGATCAGACTCGAGCCTCTAAGAGTTGGCCTTTTCCTACTGCTTCACCGCCTTGTCCACTAGGTCATAGACCTGTTCTACTACCTCGGGCGATCTATCCTGCTCCAGAAGGGTCTTGGCGACGGCGAGGTTAACGAGTAGGGTGGGCATCACCTGCTTGCCTTCACTGTCAATGTATGGCTTGGCATGTGCCGGCTTCAAGGGAGCCCATCCTAGGTTGTGCTGTACACCAGGATCGTTGATGACGCGAGTCGGAGCCTTCTTAGCCTTCTGCTGCTATAGCAGAGTCTTGTACTCGGCCTCCATTGCTCTAGCTTTTTCTATGGACTTCTGCGCGTTGACCAGATCTCGATCTAGCTCAGCGCCTTGCTCCGCGATGGCCTGCGCTTCCTCCAGCAGCTACTGGCGCTTCTCGTCAAGATGGGTCACGTTCCGGATATGAGCGACGGTGAGTGGCTCGACGAGGAGATTTTCGTACATCACTCTATCAGCTGGAGTGACTTGGGCTACTGCAGATGTAGATGATGGAGGTAGAAAGTTTGCGGTGTTGTTGTTGCTCGGGCCGGTGCCGAGTTCCTGCGGCTGCTGCACTGGGTTAGGCGCAGGAGGCATGACCTTTGCGTGATCATCGGCAGCAGCAATAAGTGGCCCCTTCCCCTTGTCCAGTGCTGTAGGCGGAGATCGTCCGGGTTGGTCTTCATCCATCGTCCCAATGGTGGCGAACACCCCTCGAGATGTGACGGAATTGTTGGCTTGCTCGTCGCGCGAGTACTCCTCCTACATCTCCTGCATAGAGGAGTCTAGCTCTTTTGGACTGAAATCTATCTCCTCTGAATCTGCACTGAAATCAGCATAGAGCGCGTCAATGATAGAATCGAAGGGTGCCAGGACTTCCTCGATGACGGGCAGTGGAGGTGCAACGGCCTCGACGATGACTGGAGGTGGTGGTGCTGCTGCGACGATGGCGACAACAGGCGGTGGTGGAGGTTGCTGAATCGGAGGTTCTCCGTCGCTGAGCGCAAGCGCCATCTGGGCTGCTGCGTCAGCTTCCGCGTAGTTGTTGACGGTGCTCACCATCTCTTCGAGGGTAAGGCGCCCTGTTGCCTGCTGCCGTCTTAAAGAATGTCGGAGGAGCGTGCCACGGTCCAATCCTTCCACGAAGTGATACAGAGCGTTATCATCGGGGTAGTGGGCCAGATCGGCTCGAATATGGAGCCACCTGGCTAGGTAATCGCGGGGGTTTTCGCCTTCTCTCTAAACACAGCGTGCCAGATCGAAGATGGTGACCACGCCGACGAACTTGGATCTCTGCTTTCTAGACGCACGGGCGAAGCCGACGGATTTGCAGTGATCTTCCACCTTTATATCCTGCACTGGGGCGGTTTGGGTGGGCCTTGAATTTTTCCGATATTTGCCGACAAACTCGAAAGAGAGATCTGACATCGATCCTTCCGCGAACGTATCCTGCCCATAGGCGGTCCGTGCGGGCCTTGATGCTTTCCGATCTTTGCTGGCAAACTCTAAAGAGAGATCCGACATCGATCCTTCCGCGAATGTATCCTGCCCGTAGGCGGTCCGAGCGGGCCTTGATGCTCCTCCGACTCCCAGGGAACTAGTGCCCGAGTCGGTTTCGCCGATGAAGAGGTGGATGACTGCGATAGGAACGATCGAACACCGCGTAGGGTTCGTCTTCGCCGGGATCCAGAACTCGTCGGGGGGGACGATCGGAACATTGCCGGAGAAGAGAACGCGACTGATGACCACGGTTTCGCCGATTCCCGTGAAGATCTTGGTCCTCGCCCGCTGAAGAGCCTGAAGCGCCTCTTGCCCCACGGTGGGCGCCAACTGTCGTGGTATTGCCGACAAGTACACTATGGAGGGGTCCTCACAGTGCGTGTTTAGAGACGTGGGGTAAGGCGGACCATTGATGGGTACTAGGTAACACAGCTTACCTAGGTTCAGATCCCACGACGGTGGCGGAATCCTACTCCTTCTATAAATCACTATAAGGGCAATACGCCGAGTTACATGGATTGGTTTTTTGTGCGAGGTTGTGTGAATCGATACTAGGTTATCTGAAGTTATGCCCTAAAGGCTCCCATAGGCCCAACTTATATAGTCGTCAGGTCCTAGGGTTACAGGGAAAAGTCCTAGCCGGACAGGTTATAGAGTCCTACACCGTCTATCACTAGTCTTGTGTATCTTGCACTCCAAGGCTCCGGGTACGCTGGTGACTCCACCGTAGCCTTCCTTTATCCGACATGGGCCCCTTCGGATCCAAATTAAGCTGCCCCAAAGCCATAGGCCATGCTACCAACTATGGGCCACCCGGGTTAGCCGGATAAGAGACATGCTATAGGGATACCCATATAGCATATCCCCAACAACAGGGCGGGCGCACCCCCAGGAACGGGCCTACCCTAGGCCGCACCTAGGTAGGGTGTGGGCCCCCTGGCCACCTCCTTGCCTCGCCTCTTCGCCTATAAGAAGCCCTCGATGCCTAAACCCTAAGTACCCGATCAATATTCCATGAAACCGTCGGTAGCTGTCGCCACCATCGTCCCTAGATCGGGGGATCTGAAGCTCTTCCCGGCACCCTGCCAGAGGGGAGATCATCCCGGAGGCATTCTTCTTCATCATGCTAGCCTCCAGTATGAAGCGTGACTAGTTCCACCTTGGACTACGGGTCCATCCGTCCATGTAGTATCTAGATGGTTGTATCTCCTCCTTTGTGCTTTCTTGTCTAGATCTTGTGAGCTCCGTTCATGATCAAGATCTCATATATTTGTAATCATGCATGTTGTGTTTGCGGGGATCCGATGGATATTGAGATTACTATGTCAGATTGATTAATGGTTTTGTCTTATTGATTCTATCATGTCTGTGTTGTTTGTGATCTTGCATGCTCTCCGTTGTTAGTAGCTATCTTGGCCAAGTAATTGCTAGTGACTCCAAGAGGGGGTATTTATGCTCGATAGTGGGTTCGTGCCTCTATTTAATCTAAGGGAAGTGACAGAAATATCTAAGGTTGTAGATGTGTTGTTGCCACTAGGGAGAAAACAACGGTCTCTTGTTCATGGAACAAATGGATTGTTTACCTTACACACTTTGCTTAAAGCAGTTGTCTGTTGCTTGCAACTTAATACTGGAGGGGGTTTGGATGATAACCCAAAGGTGAACTTCTAGTCATAGATGCAGTTGGATGGCGGTCTATGTATCTTGTTGTATTGCCCAATCGAATCTCATAGGATCATGATGTCTAGTATTGCATTGTTATGCCTTGCTCTGTCCTGTCAATTGCCTTGCTGTAATTTTTTTACCCGACATGCCATGTTTGTTTATCTAAGGAGAACACCTCTAGTGAACTATGGACCCCGGTCCAATCTTTACCATTGATACATCTTCCACTGTTACTGTTTACTTGCTGCAAACCACCATCACCTTCCACACCATACAGTTAATCCTTTGTTACAGCGACCGGTGAGATTGACAACCTCACTGTTCGTTGGGGCAAAGTCTTGAGTTTGTTTTGTGCAAGTTTCCAAGTTGCTTGCAACACCTTTGAGACATTTACTTCCTCCTACTAGTTCGATAACCTCGGTTTCTTACTGAGGGAAGACTTGCTGTTGTGCTGCATCACACCTTGCTCTTGGGGTTTCCCGACGAAGTGCAACAAAGCGCCATCCACAAGTTTTCTGGCGCTGTTGCCAGGAAGGCTAAGGACGTCTTCACAAGGGAAGTCCTTATCAACCTTTCACTTTACTTTGTTTTTGGTTTGCTTAGTTTCTTTTGCTTGGTTTTGTTTGCCTCTTTTTTATTAAAAACTCAAAAAAATAGTTTGGTTTGCTTTCCCTTATCAAAAACACAAAAAGATTTGTTCCTACTCTAGTTGGTGGTCTGTTATTCCCTTGCTTGGTCATGCTTTCTATCAGTGGATGGTTTCTTTGAAACTAGTTCTTATTGGCAAGGTGGTTTCATGGAAGAACAAAATAATTATTATAAGGAACGCTGTTTGTCACAAAAAGGGAAACACCTATGGGAACAAATTAATAAATTGAATACTATTGCTAGAGTGGTGTGCTCTACTTATAATATTAATTATTGCTTTGATAAAGCTTGTTGTTGTAGGAGGTATAAACACCTCCCTTTTTAATGTGAGTATAATGATAATTTTACCATATCCTCTTATGTTAAAGGAGATTATGACTTTTACGATGTGGAACAAATTAAAGAATTTATTGCCTTCAAGGGTGCATTTGAACTTGCCAGTTTGCTTGAAAATATTGATGATGCACCTTATGAATATGAGGTTTATGAGATACTTAAATTTTGCTTTGATAATTACAAGGAAGAAAATGGCTATATTCTTGAATATTTTAATAGATGCTTTCCACAAATGGAAGAGACTAATGCCTTTCAGGAGCCTATTGTAGAGGTCCGAACCTGATAAGGTAGAGATCCTTGTGTTTACAATGCTAGTCCCTGGATCAATAGCTAGCATCCACAGTTTAAGATGTAATATCAAGAAACAAAGGTCATAGTACAACTTTATAACCAGGAATAAAATAATTCATTACATCTTACATAGCTCATTTGGCTATCTCATTGCAATGCAGTAGAAATATCTATATAGCATGGAGTCCTTCATCTTCAAAGTGCCACAGTCAATAATGTTGGTTGTAGACTTGTAATCCTATTCAACACACTTCACTAACATCAAACAAACCTGCAACATAATAAGTTACAGCCACAAGGGTCAATACATTTGAATTGTATTGGCAAGTGATACTATGGTAGAGTAGTGGTATCTATTATCTATATGCATTTGGCTATGTGGAGCTTAGGATTGCTTTGCTCAAAATAGATTTTCCTTATAAGTTGAAAACACTAAGTTTTTGTTTGTCAAAATCACCCAAGGAACAACCAATGGAATTGGTTAACCTTTACCCTTGTTCAACCACAAGCTTTTAACTTAGAAATTGGGATGAGGAGATCCTTGATAGCTTCCATGTCTTGATGCTCAAATTGTTCATTGTCGGGGACACGACTAAGTACTTAGATTTTACTCTCTCGAGAGGTGGTGCACTTTCCCCACAAGACTCGACATGCATCAAGACAAGATCTTTCAGAAGCCTTCCCTTAGACCAAAATGGACGCGATCCAAACCTATCACCCCCTACCACCAACTATCCATCTGTCTAAGTTATTGCAACCTATATAATCCAGGCAAAGCCCATAATGCCATGTGGCTGCACTAGAAGGTTCTCAACATTTGACATCTCAAATCTCTTTGTTCCTGGGTGGCTTTCCACAAGTGAGATACACTAGGGTAGGCCATAAATATGGGGCCCTATGTAACCACTCAACATAACCCATTCACACCATTCCACCCAGGTGATTCATTCATATAGTTGTTTTATTAAACAAAACACAAGTCATAGACTTAGAAATATTTCATAGCATGAATATAATCCACCCTTGTTTTCTACTAGCTAGGCTAAGCATGATAGTAGTAAGGATCTTAACTTAGGTAAAATTCTACTAAGGCATCATCTACTAGGATTTCCAAAGGTTTAGCATACTTAGTAAAAAATCCATGCAAGTCCTACTCAAAATATCACTAATGCATAGTCAAAAATAATAGGACAAAATGTATGAAGCACCAATTGCCTTTTTGGTAGAGAATATAGGTTCACTCCTTGATCTAGCAAAGGTCACATTGTTCAAAGTTCGCTAAAATTCAATCAAGCAAGCACATATTCAAACTAACATTCCAACAATTTACCACGTAAAATAATAAAAACAAAGCAATGCACGCAAGCATGCAAAAGATTGTTTAATTTGTAAAGGTGGTTTCTATTAGGCTATAAACATTTTAAAACACCTATTAGTCATTTATAAAAGTGGTAAAACCATTTAAATTCAAGTTAGTGAAAATTGCCATTTAAATCATTTTTTTGTTTTGCTAGAAATGATTTTTAATCAAAGGAATAATTTCTAATGTCAGTCAAAATGTTTTTAAACACCAATATTAATGTTTATGGTCAAAGTGTTTTAAAACAAATTCATTTACAAAAAGGTTTCACTCAAAATCATTTTTAAATCAAAGCAACATTTTATTTTACTAGAAATGCCTTTAATCAAAGTAATAACTTTATAGGGTTTAATAAAATACATTTTTAAATCCAAAACTTAGTGTTTAGGGTCATAGAGTTTAAATCAAACCATTTGCAAAAAGTTTTACTTAAAAATTATTTTTAAAACATAATCAACAATTTTTGTTTTACTAGAAATGCTTTTTATTCAAGGAATATTTCCTCAGTGTCACAAAACATACTTTTAAATCCAAAAGTTGGTTTTTATGGTCGGTAGGTTCAAAACAAACCATTTACAAAAGATTTTACCCTATAAACATTTTTAGAATAATTTTTTACTCAAAATAGGCCTAATAATGTTTCTGCAAAATAATAAATTTTCCAGAAGCAAAATGCTAAACTAAGCGCATGGTTGCAAAGTTTGAATTTTTTGATTCCAATGATATAAAATTTGTAAATTTTGGACGTGTAGATTAAAAATTATGAATTTTAAAATTTAAACATCTAATAGAAATGTTTCTATTTTTAAAACAAAACACAGGCCACGTGGTGTGATCCTATTGGACGGTACCGCTTCGCTGGGATCGACTGATGCGGTGCGTTGGATCTAAAGTGAATCGCGCGACACAGATTGTTTCGCATCACTTGGATCTGAATCCAATGGCTCGCGTCTACTGGTCATTCACTGGCGGCGCTGGCGATGGTGGACGGCGGCGACGCGCTCGGGCAGAAGCGTTGCGGAGGCTACAGGTAGCGAGGGAGTGAACGGAGAGGCTCACCAGATTCACAGGAGTGTGACTATGCTCAATGTGGCCGTGGTTGGCGAAGGGGCGCACGGGGACGACGGGAATTTCTCATTGGAGCTAGCATCAGCGTCGGGCACATACTGTCGTTGTAGGGGGCGAGCTCCTGGGGCGTAAGAAGGCAAGGAAACATGTCAGGGAGATGCGCACGGTTGCAGAGGTTGTGAGGGGACCTAGCAAAGGGCAAGGGGCGCGATGAATTGTTGGCAACCTCTCACCGAATTTGAAGTAGACGATGGTGGCGTGCGAATTTGAGCGAGATGCTTGATTGCGAAGTACGAGGTTGGGGTCGATGATCGCGGTGATGACAAACCAACTAGCTTGAACCAGAGGGCCAGGGGAGGCATGTGGTCACCGGAATTTGCCGACGAGCTCGTCGGAGACAGTAGCTGTTCGAGCAAGAATTCGTGCAGCCTAGGGGCTCTCGAGGTGTGGCGTCTGAGGGGAAATGGAGAGGAGAGGGAGGCTATTATGAGGGCGTAGTCGCTGGCGAGATTTACTGAGCCCTCAACGCGAATTTACGCGGATTAATCGCGGTGGAAACGGCAGCGAGGTGAGGGGCGAACTGGTCGCGGGTGGGGAAGAAGATGAGCTGGTAGTGGGGCTGCGTCGTCAGTGAGAGAGAGCCGGTGCACGTGTGGTCACCAAGTCAGTGAGGGTGCGGGTTCGTTTGCGAGTGAAAGAAAACGGTTCGGGGAGGGGGAGGGAGTGGGCTGCGCTGGGCCTGTTGGGCTAGCTGGGCTGGGTTGCTTCTTTATATTTTTTTCTTCTTCTGTTTTCTTTTCTTTTTCTGTTTCTATTTTCTGTTTTGATTTTGTTCAAATAATTCAAACACCCATTTGAATTCAGAACATTTCCAAACTTTGAGCAAGTTGTAATACTGTTTATTAATGTATTTTAAAGTCCATTATAGAATAATTCTTTATTCATTTATGTTTTATTATTTATTTATAATGGGCACTTGTCTTCATTTAAATTAGATTTTAAATATATTTTTCAAACTTCTATTTGAATTCTAATTTTTACCAAACCTTTTTCAGTAGGTTTTATTTATTCATTAGTGCAAATAATTCACTTTGAATTATTTAAATATTTTAATATGATTTAATGTTCATTTAAATTGGGCATTTGTCTTTATTCAAATAAAATCAAATATGGTTTTAAACCCATACAAATTTTATTCAATTAATTATTTTTAAGTTTTATTAGATACTTTTTAATCCACTTCGGAAAATTCCAATTTATTATTTTCTCAAGATTTAATTACTTTAGGGATTTTGTCTCCATTTAAATAGAATTGAATTTGGTTAATGCCATATAATTTTTATTTGAATATTCTTTATCCCTTTATTTTATTTGGATTTGGATTATCTTTATTCCATTTGCTTGTGGATTTAATTCAAGTTCCAATTTGTCTTCCAAATAATTTTCTTGGGTTTTATTATTTATTTAGGAAATTTGTCTTTATTTAAATAAAATTGAATATGGTTCAAAGCTCATATAGTTTTATTTAAATAATATTTTATTTATTTTTATTATTTAATATCTTCCATTTGTTTATGGATTTGGCCAAGATTTAATTTGGCTTTTAAATATTCCTTATTTATTTATTTTCTTCCTTTGTCTTATAAAATCCTTATCTTTTTATTTATAGATCCAAAATTGGTGATTCCAATTTGTATAACTTTATTTAATATTTGTTTATATTTTTAAATCATTTTAGGATTATTTTTCTCATAATTTGGTATGGATTTTTAGTTAGGAGCTTTATTAGCCTTGGGAATTAATTCCTTTTAACTTATTAAGTTCATAAGTTTTTATCCATGGCTCCAAATTGAATGAAACCAATTTCTATGGTTTTATAATATTTTTGTTTATCATTTTTTATCATTGATCATTTATAAATGTTTGTTGCTGAATTTTTATATGGATAAAATCCCTAGTCTTGGAGAGATCTTGGAAATGATTTTCTTGCATTAGGGTTTTGGTTTGTTTTTCCATGTGTTTAAATTTCAAGATACATTAATTGCTGGATGCATTTCACTTGATTTAAATTTTGTTGGATTCCATTTTCATTCAAATTTTGTTCAAGAAGGGTTTTGATGTTTCCATTCAGAAACAAAAAGCTTCTTTTCACCCTAAATTTCAACAACAAAAAATTCACATTTCAAAATTTGGAAAATTTTGGGATGTGACAGGCTACCACCCTTAAAAGAAATCTCATCCCGAGATTTGGGAAGGCTAGAGGTTACAAGTTGGTTTCAAGACAACTAGGTTACTACCACCCTTAAAAAGGTTTCCAACTAGATTACATCTTGGCTTACTTGGGGGCTTGATGTAACTTCTCTGGATAGTTGTTTGCATAATGGCCTAGCTCTTTGCATTTGAAACACATCAATTGGCTAATATCCTTCTTCCTCTTTGGTATCATTGCCTCTTGTTTGTTCCCTTGGTTCTTCTTCTTCTTTTCTGGACACTCATTGGCATAGTGTCCCATCTCTTTGCAATTGTAACATTGCACTTGGATTTTGTCCTTCTTCTTCTTTTTGGGTCTCTCGAAACCTAGGAGTTCTTCTAGTTCATGCTCTTCATATCTCACCTCAAAGGTGGGAAATATTTATCTCTTCTTGGGGCAGTTACTAGAGATATGACCTTCTTATCCACAAGAGTAGCAACACTTTGTGGTCACTTCGGATGTGTCCTTATGAGGCATGGTTCTGACTTTGCCTTCATCCTTCTTGGTAGAAGTTGTTCCCTTATGGAGGTTTCCAAACATTTGATGCATTCCATCTTGCTTCATTTGTTGAACTATGGGATAGATGGGGCATTGGATAGGGACATGATCATTTCCTTCACATAGGAAACAAGTCACTTGGGATGTGGGACATTGTTTAGTTGGATGTTTCTCTTCACAATTAGGGAATTGATCCTCATGCTCTTTATAAGTGTGTCCTATGTGTCCACAAATATTGCAAGCTTGAGTTCCTTCTATAATATCATCTTTGACATCATTGTTGTCACAATCTCCCTGGGAAATGTTGTCTCTCATGTTGATAATTTGATTTGTCATCCTTTTGTTATCGCCATATTTTGGCCAAAGGAGGAGATGGGCCGTAATCAAGATGGGCTTGGAAGATACATATATGCAACGTGTTGTTGAATCGGCCTTGTACGTGGATTTGGGCTAAATTGCCCGTGTATCTGTATATTGTAGTAGGTTCCGTTTCGGTGTAGGTAAGAGATAGAGTTGTAGAGTTATTCCAAAGATAGAAAGTCTCCGGACTATAAATATGTACCTAAGGTTATTGAGAAAAGGAGGATAATCACGTTCACAACAAACACAATCTCGGCGCATCGCCACCCCTTGTTTCTAGGGTTTCTTTCGGGTAAGTGTCATGCTGCCTAGATCGCATCTTGCGATCTAGGCAGTATCTGCTTATGCGTTATTTGGTGTTACTCGTACTGAAGCCTTGTTGATGGCGAGTAATACTATTATCATGGATTTGTTGAGGCTAGCATCGGTACTTCTCGCTATGTTTGTTTGGTTATGCTGCCTCTAGTTACCTCGCTACCTTTGCACCTTTTCCCGGGTGTAAGGGTAGCATCTTGCTTGATCTTTATTCAGTTGATTTGATCTGTTATAGTTATGCCTTGTTTTCCAAGGTTTAGTTTGATATCCACGTAGTCAGGCCTTGCAAACGGGTTGAACGATCCAGTAGTACGTAAGGATATGGTTTGCTAGTTCGAGAGGGGTTGTTCCGGTAATTGACTTTACGTCGGTTGTTAGGCCTCCTCTAGGGTTAGTTTTCTATCATCTTTTGTATCTACCAGGCTCAATTACGTGCAGGACGTTCCAATTACGTGGTGAAAACGTTAAACTATCGTAGATCGATTTAAACTTGTAATGATGAAGCAAAACCCCATGTTATCGTAGATCTAATGCAGAACCATGGGATAATCGGCTCTAGGAGCCGATTCACAGGGAAACCTGGGAGACGGTTACGGCTCGAATTTTACGTATACTTGTTTACCATGCAGGAAACTGATCGAAGCAATCCATCACCTTCCTGACCAGGTATAGGTCAGGTGGCACGCCCTTGAACCAAGCCAGGACGTGTGCCGGAGTTTTGCGGGCCGTTGCCCGAGGGACCAGGCCCACCAAAGTAGCCTGGAGCCTCCCTCGTGTTGCTCGTCGCTGCTCGCCGGGTTTTGACAGCAACACATTCTCGCACGCGGTGGGACCTTCAACAAGATCTGCATCAACATCCGACGCCGAGATGGGGGATGCACCCCACGCTGACGAGCTGCCTGAGGAGCACAAGGCGAAGTATGATGACATCAAAGCTCTCTTCGAAGCCGATCTCATCGGCTCTTTTGAGAGGACCCTTAATCATGGCATCAGGTGGAAAGGGTTCTCACCCGAGGGTGCTCTTGATGAGGTGGATCTGTCTGTTCCTTCAGAGGAGCGCACCAGAGCTCTGCGACAGGAAGTCAACTATATGGTGGCTCATTCTCTTCACCGCCATTCTGAGAGCCTGGTAAACGCTTTCGAGCGCATCGCGGTTGCATGTGGTCGTGAGATCATGAAACATCATTACTCCGTCAGGGCCTACTTTAGGGACTCACCAGGAGAAAGACCGCTCCAGACAGGCCACAGTGCCATTCACACTTGCAGCCCGGAACCGCTAGGGGCCACAGACGTCGTCTACAAGGTCGGAGGCGACCCAGCGATTGCCGCCTGTTTGAGCCACCTAAAGAAATCCCACATGGATATGTGTGCACCTACGTGCGGACTGCAATAACTCGACGCCACAAACCAGATTGCAACCGGGATTTCGCGGCAGGAGTTCCCGAGCAGGGCTTGGAGCAGGTATTTCTGAGCGAGGGTGTCCGTATGGACGCCGACAAAGGCGTATAGCCAAGTATGCCACGAACGAGTCATGAGAATTTAGCCTCGCAGCAAAACAAGGAACAAATCCGTACCATCTTGAGAGACCGGTTAAACCGTGTCAAGAGAAGGACAATCGGCTATTCAAGCCGTACCCCAACGAAGTTTGATCTGATTCATGCCGCCCAAGTATCGGCTCCCCGAGTTCTCAAGGTTTAGCGGATTAGAAGGGTCGAGCTCGATCGAGCACGTGAGCCGATACCGCATGATTAGGCATGATTTCAAGATCGGATCGATTGCGTAAGGTTCTTCGCTCAATCTCCGACAGACCAGCTTTTGGGTGGTACACCTCGTTGCCACCGATTCGATTCAGACTGAAGCAACCGAAGAGCAGTTCCACATTCAAGATCATTCGAAGCTACCGAGGTGGCATTGCGGATCTAGCACAAAAGTGCAAAAGCGGGAGAAACGGTAGCGAGTACATCCAGCGTTCAGATCACAAGAACCGATGTTATTCGCTCGTTTAATCGAGAAAGAAGCGGTCGAGCTAGCGTGTTGGGTCTCTCACCCATCAAGGATCCGCTTTCCAAGTAGAGTACAATTCATTTGGCACATGGCCTGAATCGGCGATGTATGAACAGCGCCACCCTGAGTTATACCAAGACAAGTTCAAACGTCCGATAGGCCTGGTCGATACAGAAGAAGAGGATCCTACACAAGACCAGGAGGTGGCCGTGGCTGAATGGGATCGGGGGGCAGATCATGTGTCCTGCAAATGGGTGAAGCAGCAAGGGCCTGCAAAAGGGTTAGACTTCGATGTGAGCAAAGCTGAGCAGATATTCGATTTACTGTTGAAGGAAAAGCAGCTGAAGTTACCCGAAGGCCACAAAATCCCTACGGCTCAGGAGATGAACGGGAGACCATACTGCAAGTGGCATCACTCGTTCACCCACACCACCAATGATTGCAAAGAGCTACGTCGCCAGATCCAAACGGCGATAGAACAGGGCCGTCTGATCCTTGGGCAGTTCGCCATGAAAGTAGACACAAACCCATTTCCCGGCATCAACATGGTAGAACACAGCCACTCCACGAGGCGTCAGTTAGATTTCTCGTTCGATGTCAACATGGCAGGTCCTGTGTACCACCATGACACATATAAGGAGGAAGGCGGTCGCTCTTGGGCCAAAGAAAGAGAGGAGGCCGGTCCACGTGACCGGCCCCGGTACGATGACAGGCGGTATTTAACTGAGGAGCAGGTGAGAAGCGTGCGATATCAGAAGCCACACTCCACGCATATCCTTAACAAGTATGAGCGTCAGTATGACCGACGTCGCCGGCGCGATAGAAACGATGAAGGATATGAGCACCTCGCTGGGGGAACGTCAAAAGAAAAGGAAGGCGTAGACAAACATTGGGATTGTCCTTTCTTCAAGTATTGCTGGGATGCGGGAATGAGCCGATTGCCTACAATCGATAACTGCCCGAATGTGGACAGCGAAGGAGGACACGGGGCCGATTCGGTGTTCGTTGCCTAGGGCCTCTCCCACCTCGAGCCGACACTGGAGTCCGCCGAGCAAAGGACCTCGAGGAGCCAATGGATGACAAAGAAGAAGACAGATATCACCGTCCAAGGTGGTGTCCCGATGGACTCAGACACACCCAAAAGCGTAGAGTTCAGCGGCTGCGTAACTTGGAGGAAGCCGAAGCGCAGTACCTCCACGCTTTAAGGAAAGCACGGCCCGATCTGGCCGTTAAAATCCGGCAGACCTTGGAAATGGAAGATCGCCCGAAAAGGAAAGAGTGGCGCCCCAAACCGGTAAGAGCCGATGCGAAGACATCGGCTGGCACAAACATGGTGTTCATACTTCCGTCAGAGTTTTGCGCTCCAAGGACCAACGAGCTACCAGTGGCACAGTTTGACTGCGGCCCACGGCCGGTTATCTTTGAAAAGCCACGAGAGAAGGGCTACAAGCATCTGAAAGCCCTGTACCTTCGAGGTTACATCAATGGGCAGCCTGTCAGCAAGATGTTGGTTGACACCGGAGCGGCGGTCAATATAATGCCATACTCCATGCTACGGCGTTTGGGACGCTCCACTGCAGATCTGATCAAAACCAACGTCACGTTAAGCGATTTCAACGGCCAACCTTCAGAAACGCAAGGCGTACTGAATGTGGATCTGACCGTGGGCAGAAAAACCATCCCTACGTCATTCTTCGTCGTGGACAGCAAAAGCACCTACGCTGTCTTGCTAGGGAGAGATTGGATTCACGCTAACTGCTGCATTCCATCCACGATGCACCAGTGCCTAATACAGTGGGACGGAGATGAAGTGGAGGTCATCCATGCAGATGATTCGATTGAGATCTCCATAGCTGGCATGAACATCTGGGAGGCAGAAGACCAAGAGCCGATCTCTGGAATCAGTCTAGACGGCTGTGAGCGCATTGAAGCTACAAAAAACGGGGTGAGGCTGGTCTTATCCACTGGCCTGACAGAGTAGCAAAGTCCACGATCGTACGTGGTATGGCCGATCCCTGCGATCGGCCACAAAAAATAAAAAGCAGTAATCTTACGACAAGCGGGTCATGCGATGTAGTAGGAGATTCCCTGCCATTGTAAAACACAAATAAGGTGTAAACCGTCCTTGACTAATGCAATCAAAAAGGGGGCCGATTCAGGCAATCGGCCCAAATTATTTTTGTTGTCCTCACCAACTGTTTGCCCTGTGTTTAGCATCGATTTAACAGGTGACGGAAATCTAGGGTATGGGTTTACATCCGCTGATGAGCTAGAGGAGATCGACATCGGTCCTGGGGATAAGCCACGACCAACATTTATCAGCAAGAAGTTAGATCCGAACCTGCGGGGTCTGATGATAGCTCTGTTGAACGAATATCCAGACTGCTTCGCCTGGGACTATACAGAGATGCCCAGGTTAGACAGGAGCATCATTGAGCATCGACTCCCGCTTAAAAAAGGATTTCGGCCATTCCAGCAGCGAGCACGACAGATGAAGGCCGAAATTTTGGAAGAAGTCAAGAAGGAGGTCGAGAAAATGTTGACAGCCAAGTTAATCAGGCCATGCAGGTATGCTGAGTGGATTTCTAGTATCGTTCCTGTAGAGAAAAAGGATGGCCGCTGGCGTGTTGCCATAGATTTTTGGGATCTCAATAGAGCTACCCCAAAGGATGAATATCCGATGCCGGTGGCAGAGACATTAATCAACGCAGCGGCTGGTCACAAGATCTTGAGCTTCATGGATGGCAATGCTGGTTACAACCAAATTTTTATGGCTCCGTAACATACACAAGACGCATTCGAGTCCCGAGTTCGGTGGGTTGTTTGAATATGTAGTCATGACGTTTGGATCAAGAATGCCACGCACTAAAGAGCCATGAATTACATTTTCCATGATCCGATCGGCAAAGCGGGAAATTTACATCGATGACGTGGTGGTCAAGTCCGCTTCAACAAGGACACTTGGACGACGATCTCAGCGTCTGGACCGAACAAGAAAATTCGCTACGGATGAATCCAAAAAGTGTGCCTTGACGGCCGGTCAGTTCTTGGGTTTCTTGGTCCACGAACGCGAATTGAGATCGGCTGAAAAGTCGGGAGGCAAAGAACAATGAAGCCACCTACCACGAAGAAAGAACTGCATCCCTCATCGGCAAGATCAACTTCGTAAGATTCATCTCTAACTCATCGGGAAGAATAAAGCCGCTCATGGACCGTGAAAATTAAATCGACGAGGAATTCCCGGGGGCGAACAACAACGAGCCTTCGACGAGATCAAAGAATACGAAGCCGCCGTGTTGGTTCCGCCCACCGGATAGGCTTCTACATTTACTTGTCGATGGTCGACACGTCCATCGCCTCGGTGGTAGTGCAAGTTTATGATGGGCTGGAGCGAGTCGTGTTTTACATAAGCAGAAGGATGCTGGATGCGGAGACAAGGTATCCTGAGATCGATAAGTTGTGCCTCTGCCTGTTTTTCACCTGCACCAAGCTGCGCCACATCTTGCTCTCAGCGGAGATTATCATTATCTGCAAGTCAGATGTCATAAAACACATGCTGTCGGCTCCTATGTTGAAAGGCCGACTGGGCAAATGGATGTTTGCATTGTCGGAATTTGACATCCGGTATCAACCCGCGAAAGCGGATAAGGGTCAGGCATTGGCCGACCTTATCGCTGAAAGGATCAACACTAATATAGCAAAGACCGTCTATACGACGTGGGCTATGTTTTTCGATGGATCGGTTTGTGACGATGGTTGCGGCATCGGCATGCTACTCGTGTCGCCGGGGCAACATTTTCCTTCTCCATCGGTTATCTACCCTCGCACCAACAACGTCACGAGTATGAGGCGATACGCAGGAATGGAGTTGCTCATCGGCTGGAGCGAGCGGTGGAAATTTTGGAGACTCCAAGTTGGTGATTTCCCAACTCACGGAGGAGTACAAGTGTGAGAGCGAGTCGCTTCCCATTATGGCTGCAATGCCGTGAGCTGATGGCACAGCTGTACATAAACTTCACCGATCCCGCGATCGCAGAATACCGAGGCGAATGATCTTGCACAAATGGCTTCAGCTACAAGGACGAGAGGGAGCCGATGTTGGTCTGAGTTCCTCGAAGCAGACGATCGAGAGCCGATATCTTCAATTACTTGAAGGATTCGCCTGGGGCACCTAAACGGATAAGGTACAAGGCCATGAAGTATGTGCTTATTGGGGACGACATGTTTTACAGACTCGGAGGGTTATTGCTCAAATGTCCGGGGAGCCGAGGCCAATCGGCTCCTACACGAGGTACAGGCGCCTGTGGAACTCACCAATCGGCTCACAAGATGAAATGGTTGGTCAGCGATCGGGTTTTATTGGCCCACCATGCTTGAGCACCGCTTCAAGTACTACAAAGGGTGTCAAGCATGTCGAAATTTGGGAAAATTCAGATGGTACCAGCACAAGAATGAACCCCATCATCAAGCCTTGGCCATTCCGAGGTTGGGGCATGGATATGATCGGCAAGATCAATCCTCCATCAAGCAAAGGCCACATGTGGATTTTGGCCATTACTGATTATTTCACTAAATGGGTGGAAGCTGTCCCTATAAAGTCAGTGAACTCAAAGGATGTTATACATTTTGTGAAAGAACATGTCATTCATAGATTCGGGATTCCCCAAACTATCACGACCGATGGAGGTTCGGTCTTCATTTCTAACGAGTTCAGAAAGTTCTATGAGGACACGGGGATTAAGCTGATTCGATCATCTCCATACTATGCTCAAGCAAATGGGCAAGCTGAAGCGTCCAACCAGAGCCTTATCAAGTTGATCAAGAGGAAAGTCGACGAGCACCCTAGGCGTTGTACGAGGTTTTGTCGAGGCTTTATGGGCTTATCGCATGTCATGCCATGGAGCGATAAAAACCTCGCCATACCATCTAGTCTATGGACAAGAAGCCGTATTGCCCTGGGAGATTACGGCTGGATCGAGACGTGTCACTTTTCAGAACGATCTAACAACTGAAGAATATGCGGCTTTAATGAGTGACAGTGTTGAAGATTTAACTGAGCTTAGGCTGTGGTCGCTCGAGAAAATCAAAGAGAACAAGGCCAAGGTAGCTCGTGCGTATAATAAGAAGGTGAGACCAAAGGAGTTCCACGTTGGCGATCTGGTATGGGAAGCTGTATTGCCATTGGGGACTAAGGATGCAGCATATGGTAAATGGTCTCCAAATTGGCACGGTCCATACAGGGTCGATCAAGTTTTAAGAGGGAACGCGTACATGCTTGAGGAGCTGGACGGCGTAAAATTCCCAGTGGCTGTCAACGGTCAACATCTCAAGAAATATTTCCTAAGCATGTGGGATGATGGACAGTGAAATATGGGGGCCGATACATGAAATCGGCCAAGTAAAAAGCATGTGAGATGATGGACAGTGAAATGTGGGGGCTGATACATGAAATCGGCCAAATAAAAAACAAAATATACAGCCGATGCACAGTCATCGACTCTAGAGGTTCAAACTGTTACAAGCAGGTGCCAGTTTACATGAACGAAGCCATCAAGAAATGCCTCAAGGCGTGGAGGGCGTCAAGACGGACACGATCCACCTCGGCGATCTCGGCCGTCATCTTCGTCCTTGCCCGTCACTAACGCTTGTTCAGTAACGATTTCTGCCAGATCGGTCTTCAGTTGAGCTTTGAGGCCTTCTGCCTCGTCTTGGGAGCGGGCGATGGATTCTTCCTTGTCGCGAATGAGCTGTTTAGTCGCCCGGACCTTCTCTTCAAGATCTTCCAACTCCCTTTTCAAGGATGCGAGCTCGGCGGTACTGACAGAGGTGTCAGTTTTGGCATCCAGAGACGCCTTTTTCTCGTTGAGCTGCTGACATCTGTCGGCGATATTGGCCTTCAGCGGAAGTTGGGAGCGGCGCAGATTGATCCTTTCACGAGCTAACGTCACCCTTGACCCGTAGAAAGACAGAGTTACAACTGGCCAAAGCTTCACCTGCAATGCTACTGGGAGTTGATCCTTGATCTCAGCAAGAACGCTCTTCACCTCCTCAGAACCCTCGATCAACTCCTCGATCGGGGAGGACAGCAAGGCTTTAAGACGCTGGAATTGAGGTAGAACAGCCCTGGCTCGTGGTTCATCGTTGGCAACAGAGGGAGTTGGTTCGATGGATTCAGGGTCGAACGTCGAAGCCTGAAATATCACAACCGCAACCCGTAAAGGCGTCGTGATCGTCCAACATGTAAGGATGAGCCGAAGAAGCTAACGACTCTCCTAAGATCGAGGGGACAGCAGATGACGAGACAATCGGCTTGTGTGTGGTTGCTGGGGGCTTGGCCAAGGTGTTAGACGTTTCATCTGCACCTTCGGGGATTGCTCGATCCGGCTTGGCTAAAGGCATCGGCACGGCCCCGGCCTTCCCACTAGAAGCGTCGGTCGTCTGCATGAAAGGTGCTTAGCCGATGCAAATGGTGATGAATCGGCAGATGAAGAAACAAGTGGAAAGAGCATGAAGGGTGATGACCTTTGAAACCTCTTGGCTCGACGAAGAAGTTTGCAGTCCCTTGCGAGCCCGCTTGGGGCTCACAGCTGGCCCCGCCTCGAATGATGCTCGGGGGGCAGTAGGTTCAGGAACCGACCTTTTTCTGGAAGCCGATGGCGGTAAATCTGGCTGGCTCGGTGTGATGGTCCTCTCAGAATCTGTTGGGCCCAATTCTCCTCGATTGGATTGAGTGTCCTCGCTGGAGGTGTCTTCGACGGAAGCCTGTAAGAAAGGAGAACTAGTAAGCACGAGCAGATTTGCAAGGGTGAAAGATCGACCAAGGCATGGATCAGCGTACATGCGAACTTTCTGGAGAAGGGCTCCGGCGCCTCAAGGTCTTCCTGGCAGCTACCTTCCTCACCATCGTTCTTGTTTTAGTTGGAACTCGAGGGCAATGACTTAGAAGTTGCTTGGTTCTTGGAAGCCGATTGTGGTGATATCGGCTGGTTCGCATTATGACATTTTTCAAAGGTGGCGAGTTTTTGCGAAAAGAACCACGGGAGTCGGAAAGAACTCGAAGGGGGAGCCATCACTGTGCGTAGGTTCAGGACCATCTTGTTGCTGCAAAGAGAGAGAGTGGGTTAGTAGAAGAATCATTTGTGAGCTGCATCAAGAAATGTACAAGTAGTGGTACCTGTTCCACGGGGATATCATAGTCAGCATCGAGCTGTTTCAGCAACGGTCCCAGAGCTCTCCTGAAGGCATGAGTCTTCCACATCGACCACCAGTCTTCAAAGCCATCGGTTGATGAGGCGAAGGTGAGGTCGTTAGGAATTGGGATGGTCAGAGCATCGAAGAAGAAATAACACCTTTGACTGGTGAGAGGATCAGGCAGGTCGGCTCTGCTCTCTGTAAGGTGGTGGAGAAAGAGATGGGGAGGTACTTGTCCAAGGCCAAATTGCCGAGCCACTACGACCGGCTGGTAGAATTCATACCCAGGCTTGATTATTCTGTTGGATGTACTCATGCCAACTGGAAGAAAACAGGGATGGATCACAGTGGAAAAGAGCTGCAAAGTGCTGGTGTCATCGGCAAAGTTGTCTAGCCTGAAGGAGATTGGATTTTCAAAATGTTTCGATTCTTCCATGTAGGGAAAGAAGATAGGATTGTCCAGGCCTTGAAAGAAAGTGCTGAACCACTTGGATGCTTCTGAGGATCGATTTACTACCCGGCAGCCTATACAAAGCTTGGCCATAGCTGGTGCATCGGATCTGCTTCCTTTGACATCTGGAAAGGTGCAACTCGCCAAAAGGGGAAGTTTGGGATGGTTTTGAAAATACAGGTGAGCCCATAGCTGAATGAACCACCAAGGACCTCCTGTTTTGATCTATGCGGAGAACAGTTTGATGACATCAATCGGAGATATCGATAGACCTCTCCAAGGAACAGTTTGCGATGCAAGTTGAGTGCCTTTGGCAAGCTCAGAGGCCAAAGAGAGATAATTCTTGGTTGGAGCAAGGAAGGGCCCGCGAATATGAAATGTTCCGGCCGAAGTTGAGAAAGGCGGTGTGTTCTTTCTCCGTGATGTGGCCTTTAGTTTTCATATGGCGTTGGAGGTAGGCACCCGATTAAATGCATCTTTTTGGAAGACATTGTAGGGACCTTGGTCACTTTAAAGCGGAGGGGGGGTGATGTAACATCCGCATTAATCATCACCACGTCTATGAGTTGGTGACATGGGGCCATGACCGAACATGAAGCGTCAGAGCGCCGACTGAAGTAGCCGATGGTTTTAGAAGATTTTCATGTTTCTCAAGAGGAGACAATGACAAATGCAAGGCATCGGCTATTCCTGGTTTCCCATTGGGATTGGTAAGCTCTAGCTACCTCGCTGAACCAAGAGACCCAATGTTCAGGGGATTAGGCCAGCTCAAGCCGGCCCAAGAGTTCAAATCTAGGTCTTGGCTTACAAAGGGATTCTGCTTGCTTCAAGAGATCGATGGGCAGGACTAGATTACTGACGGGGCCAAGACAGAGAGAATTTGGGAGAGAAGGGTGCGGCAGCAGAATGTCTGAAACCTAAAAAATTTAATGGTGGAATAAAGCATTAATTCAGGTGTTTGCCATTAATTCTAGCACCATGTTCAGACTGCGAGGAGTAGGCGTACCTTCAGACCGGAGGCCGCTGGGTTGGTGTTGGATGATTCCGCCATCTAGTTTGCCGGCGGAGATGGATCTATGCAGTTGGGGATCGAGGGTTCTTGTCGCTGTGAGCTCGATCTGGTCGGTGAGCAATTGGAGATCTGGGTCGCCCTTTTTTGAAGAGGGTCGCAGGCTACCGTTTGAAACTGGGAAGTGGCCGCTCAGATTTGTCTAAATATGCGACCAAAATTGACCTTGTCAATGTTTTTTGAAAGCCGATGTTTTACCATCGGCTCTTTGAGCTCTGACTTGGTTGACTGTATGAGCGCAGTGTGGTGAAAGCCGATACAGTACTATCGGCTTCTGGAGCATTGACCTATTTTGACTATCGACAAAATCAAATTGGAAATCAAATTGGAAAAGCAATCTTTGTTGATTCAAAAGACGGTTATTTACAATGGAGCCGATTGCTTACAAAAGGAGATCTACTACTAGTACTACTACTAGTTCCTAATCTAGAGGCCGGTGTCGTCGCCGCTGTCCTCGCCGTCGCCTTGTTCATTTGTCATCTGCCACGCGTCGTCTTATTCCTTCTTTGAAGATGCCAATGAGGCCTCCTCGTCCTCGTCCGTCTTGGTGTCCTCGCTGGACCCGGCGAAGCGCTTCACCGGTGGGTACTGCCGGAGGAGGTGTCCTCCTCGACTCCTCCTCCGTCGGAGGATTTGACGCCATCCAGACCGAGCATCGTCGGTGCTCCGCCTCGATTCCCGTCGACGAGGAACTGCAGGCCCTCCTCGCCGTCGGTCAAGGACTCATCGTCCTCCGACCAGGCGGTGAAGTTCCAATCCCTCTCGTCCCACCATTGTGGGGCGAGAGTCTCGTACGCCGCCGTTAGCGGGTGCTCCGGCGTCGGCTCTCGCTAATCGTGTTGGAAGATTGGGAGGAAAGGGCGGAAGAAGAGGAGGCCATGGCGGAGGAAGAGGGTTTTTTGGCGGAGGAAGAGGGTTTTTTGGCTCTTGGAGGAAGATGGGACTGCAACTGCTCGGATGAATTTAAATAAGGGAATAGTGGGAGGCGGTTCAATGCCATAGCGGTTTCCCGAATGTGGTGCCAAAATTGTCAAATCATGCAATCGAAGGAGTTGAGAAGACAGGGCATCATGATGAGGGGTGGCGTGATTTATTCGCTCGCAACCCGATGTAAGAAAAAAAAGAGGAGAAGGGGAAGAAAAACATCAACAGAGTGGTTTTGGAATTATTATTGCCAAAACCAGGGGGGCATGTGTTATCGCCATATTTTGGCCAAAGGAGGAGATGGGCCGTAATCAAGATGGGCTTGGAAGATACATATATGCAACGTGTTGTTGAATCGGCCTTGTACGTGGATTTGGGCTAAATTTCCCGTGTATCTGTATATTGTAGTAGGTTCCGTTTCGGTTTAGGTAAGAGATAGAGTTGTAGAGTTATTCCAAAGATAGAAAGTCTCCGGACTATAAATATGTACCTAAGGTTATTGAGAAAAGGAGGACAATCACGTTCACAACAAACACAATCTCGGCGCATCGCCACCCCTTGTTTCTAGGGTTTCTTTCGAGTAAGTGTCATGCTGCCTAGATCGCATCTTGCGATCTAGGCAGTATCTGCTTATGCGTTATTTGGTGTTACTCGTACTGAAGCCTTGTTGATGGCGAGTAATACTATTATCATGGATTTGTTGAGGCTAGCATCGGTACTTCTCGCTATGTTTGTTTGGTTATGCTGCCTCTAGTTACCTCGCTACCTTTGCACCTTTTCCCGGGTGTAAGGGTAGCATCTTGCTTGATCTTTATTCAGTTGATTTGATCTGTTATAGTTATGCCTTGTTTTCCAAGGTTTAGTTTGATATCCACGTAGTTAGGCCTTGCAAACGGGTTGAACGATCCAGTAGTACGTAAGGATATGGTTTGCTAGTTCGAGAGGGGTTGTTCCGGTAATTGACTTTACGTCGGTTGTTAGGCCTCCTCTAGGGTTAGTTTTCTATCATCTTTTGTATCTACCAGGATCAATTACGTGTAGGACGTTC
The DNA here is from genome assembly GCA_030063025.1 of Avena longiglumis. Lineage (NCBI taxonomy): Eukaryota > Viridiplantae > Streptophyta > Magnoliopsida > Poales > Poaceae > Avena > Avena longiglumis. The sequence continues at coordinate 507,727,050 of CP125976.1, read as the reverse complement.
CAATTACGTGGTGAAAATGTTAAACTGTCGTAGATCGATTTAAACTTGTAATGATGAAGCAAAACCCCATGTTATCGTAGATCTAATGCAGAACCATGGGATAATCGGCTCTAGGAGCCGATTCACAGGGAAACCTGGGAGCCGGTTACGGCTCGAATTTTACGTATACTTGTTTACCATGCAGGAAATTGATCGAAGCAATCACCTTCTGACCAGGTATAGGTGGCACGCCTTGAACCAAGCCAGACGTGTGCCGGAGTTTTATGGCGTTACCCGAGGGACAGGCCCAATAGCCTGGAGCCTCCCGGCTCTTCGTGTTGCTCGTCGCTGCTCGCCGGTGGGTTTTGACAGGCAACACCTTTGCAACAATTGGGATTGGATTTCCAAAAACTTTTGCATGGTTGGGTCTATTCCATTGTTGTTGGCTAAAAACTGAGTTCTCACTTGATTCAACTGGGCTTGGGTTGCTAGTAGTTGTTCTCTCATGTGCATCTCTTGGTTGTTGTTGTCGTCACCATTCTTGATGTTGGAGTCTCTTGGAGAAGTCATTTGTTTGGGTTGGATTGGGATTAGAGTAGGCAAAAGATTCCTAGAGAAAGAATTTTACTCAACACAACAATTCAGACAAAACAATGTGCAAGCAACCACAAACATGCATTCCACTCAAACAACAAGATTCAAACATATTTTTAGGCAACAAAATATTTTTGCTACACCACATAAGTTGGTGTGATCAATATATGATCTAAGCTAATCTCTAGTATGGTGGTCCAACTATAGGATTACTTAAGATCATTTCATTCTTCTTGGTTTGTTTCTTCATGAACAAGATCATTGTATCCTTGGAGAAATTCTTGTGTCTTGGTCCCAAAACTTCAAAGGTGATGATGGTTCCTTCTAGGTTGTGTTTCCTTAGTCTTCAAATCTTGAGTTACATTCTTGTCTCACTTGTAGTCCTTAGTGATGTCCAAGTTGAAGTCCTTGGTGAAACTAAAGTTGAAGTCATTGGTGATGTTGAAGTCATTGGTGATGGTGAAGTCTTTGCTCAAGTTGAAGTTTTTGCTCATGTTGAAGTCTTTGTCCATCAAGTTTGAAAAGGGAGAGATGTAGAATCAAAACCAAAATGTTGAGGAAAGAGTTTACAAGATTGTTTCTAAATAAGTTTTGGAACAAATAAAACTCCTATTTTTCTAAGGGTTTTTGTCCAATCCTAGGATTACAATCCTACAGGCAACACAGTGCTCTGATACCATCTATAGAGGTCCCAACCTGATAAGGTAGAGATCCCTGTGTTTACAATGCTAGTCCTTGGATCAATAGCTAGCATCCACAGTTTAAGATGTAATATCAAGAAACAAAGGTCATAGTACAACTTTATAACCAGGAATAAAATAATTCATTACATCTTACATAGCTCATTTGGCTATCTCATTACAATGCAGCATAAATATCTATATAGCATGGAGTCCTTCATCTTCAAAGTGCCACAGGCAATCATGTTGGTTGTAGACTTGTAATCCTATTAAACACACTTCACTAACATCAAACAAACCTGCAACATAATAAGTTACAGACACAAGGGTAAATACATTTGAATTGTATTGGCAAGTGATACTATGATAGAGTAGTGGTATCTATTGTCTATATGCATTTGGCTAGGTGGAGCTTAGGCTTCCTTTGCTCAAAATATATTTTCCTTATAAGTTGAAAACACTAAGTTTTTGTTTGTCAAAATCACCCAAGGAACAACCAATGGAATTGGTTAACCTTTACCCTTGTTCAACCACAAGCTTTTAACTTAGAAATTGGGATGAGGAGATCCTTGATAGCTTCCATTTCTTGATGCTCAAATTGTCCATTGCCAGGGACACGGCTAAGTACTTAGATTTTACTCTCTCGAGAGGTGGTGCATTTTCCACACAAGACTCGACATGCATCGAGACAAGATCTTTCAGAAGCCTTCTCTTAGACCAAAATGGACGCGCTCCAAACCTATCACCCCCTACCACCAACTGTCCATCTGGCTAAGTTATGGCAACCGATATGATCCAGGCAGAGCCCATAATGCCATGTGGCTACACTAGAAGCTTCTGAACATTTGACATATCAAATCTCTTTGTTCTTGGGTGGCTTTCAAGAAGTGAGATACACTAGGGTAGGACATAATATGGGGCCCTGTGTAACCACTCAACATAACCCATTCACACCATTCCACCCAGGTGATTCATTCATATAGTTGTTTTATTAAACAAAACACAAGTCATAGACTTAGAAATATTTCATAGCATGAATATAATCCACCCTTGTTTTCTACTAGCTAGTCTAAGCATGATAGTAGTAAGGATCTTAAATGAGGGAAAATTCTACTAAGGCACCATCTACTAGGATTTCCCAAGGTTTAGCATACTTAGTAAAAAATCCATGCAAGTCCTACTCAAAATATCTCTGATGCATAGTCAAAAATAATAGGACAAAATGTATGAAGCACCACTTGCCTTTTTGGTAGAGAATATAGATTCACTCCTTGACCTTGCAATGGTCACACTCTTCAAAGTTTACTACAATTCAATCAAGCAAGCACATATTCAAACTAACATTCCAACAATTCACCACATAAAATAATAAAAACAAAGCAACGCATGCAAGCATGCAAAAGATTGCTTTATTTGGAAAGGTGGTTTATATTAGGCTATAAACATTTTAAAACACCTATTAGTCATTTATAAAAGTGGTAAAAACATTTAAATTCAAGTTAGTGAAAATGGCCATTTAAATCATTTTTTTGTTTTGCTATAAATGATTTTTAATCAAAGGAATAATTTATAATGTTAGTCAAAATGTTTTTAAACACCAATATTAATGTTTATGGTCAAAGTGTTTTAAAACAAATCCATTTACAAAAAGGTTTCACTCAAAATCATTTTTAAATCAAAGCAACATCTTATTTTACTAGAAATGCCTTTAATCAAAGTAATAAATTTCTAGGGTTTAATCAAATACATTTTTAAATCCAAAACTTGGTGTTTAGGACTATAGAGTTTAAATCAAACAATTTGCAAAAAGCTTTACTCAAAAATTATTTTTAAAACATAATCAACAATTTTTGTTTTACTAGAAATGCTTTTTATTAGAGGAATATTTCCTTAGTGCCACAAAACATACTTTTAAATCCAAAAGTTGGGTTTTATGGTCAGTAGGTTCAAAAAAACCATTTACAAAAGATTTTACCCTAAAATTTAGAATAATTTTTATACTCAAAATAGGCCTAATAATGTTTCTGCAAAAATAATCAATTTTCCAGAAGCAAAATGCTAAACTAAGGGCATCGTTGCAAAGTTTGCATTTTTTGATTCCAATGATATAAAATTTGTAAATTTTGTACGTGTAGATTAAAAGTTATGAATTTTACAAATCTAAACATCTAATAGAAATGTTTCTATTTTTAAAACAAAACACATGCCACGTGGTGTGCTCCTATTGGACGGTACCGCTTCGCTGGGATCGACTGATGTGGTGCGTTGGATCTAAAGTGAATCGCACGGCACAGATCATTTCATACCCCTTCGTTTAGTGATTCTATCGCATCGCTTGGATCTGAATCCAACGGCTCGCGTCTACTGGTCATTCACTGGCGGCGCTGGCGATGGTGGGCGGCGGCGGTGCGCTCGGGCAAAAGCGTTGCGGCGGCTACAGGTAGCGAGGGAGTGAACATAGAGGCTCACCAGATTCGCAGGAGTGTGACGATGCTCAACGTGGCCGTGGTTGGCGAAGGGGCGCACGGGGACGACGAGAATTCCTCGTCGGAGCTAGCGTCGACGTCGGGCATGTACTGTCATTGTCGGGGGAGAGCTCCTGGGGCGTAAGAAGGCAAGGCAACATGTCAGGGAGATTGCGCACGGTTGCAGAGGTTGCGAGGGGACCTACCAGAGGGCAAGGGCGCGATGAATCATCGGCAACCTCTCGCCAGAGTTGAAGCAGTCAACGGTGGCGTGCAGGCGATGACAGATCTGACGCTTCAGTGCATGATAAAGTACGAGGTTGGGGTAAGTAGATGCGCACGGCGATGACAAACCAACTATCTTGAACCAGAGGGCCAGGGGAGGCGTGTCCTCACCGGAATTTGCCGACGACCTCGTCGGAGATAGTAGTTGTTCAAGCAAGAAACCGTGCAGCCTAGGGGCTCTCGAGGTGTCGCGTGTGAGGGGAAATGGAGAGGAGAGGGAGGCGATTATGAGGGCGTCGTCGCTGGCGAGATTTATGGAGCCTTCAACGCGAATTTAGGCGGATTAATCGCGGCAAAAATGGCAGCGAGGTGAGGGGCGAACTGGTCGCGGGTGGGGAAGAAGACGAGCTGGCAGTGGGGCTGCGTCGTCAGCGAGAGAGAGGGGATGCACGTGGGGTCACCAAGTCAGTTAGGATGCGGGGTCGTTTGCGAGTGAAAGAAAATGGTTCGGGGAGGGGGAGGGAGTGGGCTACGTTGGGCCTGTTGGGCTAGCTGGGCTAGGCTGCTTCTTTATATTTTTTTTCTTCTTCTATTTTTTTTCTTTTTCTGTTTCTATTTTCGGTTTTGATTTTGTTCAAATAATTCAAACACCCATTTGAATTCAGAACTTTTCCAAACTTTTAGTAAGTTTTAATACTGTTTATTAATGTATTTTAAAGTCCATTTTGGAATAATTATTTTATTCATTTATGGTTTATTATTTATTTATAATGGGCACTTGTCTTCATTTAAATTAGATTTTAAATATATTTTTCAAACTTATATTTGAATTCTAATTTTTCCCAAACCTTTTTCAGTAGGTTTATTTATTCATTAGTGCAAATAATTCACTTTGAATTGTTTAAATATTTTAATATGATTTAATGTTTATTTAAATTGGGCATTTGTCTTTATTCAAATAAAATCAAATATGGTTTTAAACCCATACAAATTTGATTCAATTAATTCTTTTTAAGTTTTATTAGATACTTTTTAATCCACTTGGGAAAATTCCAATTTATTATTTTCTCAAGATTTAATTACTTTAGGGATTTTGTCTCCATTTAAATAGAATTGAATTTGGTTAATGCCATATAATTTTTATTTGAATATTCTTTATCCCTTTATTTTATTTGGTTTGGATTATCTTTATTCCATTTTCTTGTGGATTTAATTCAAGTTCCAATTTGTTTTCCAAATAATTTTCTTGGGTTTTATTACTCATTTAGGCAATTTGTCTTTATTTAAATAAAACTGAATATGGTTCAAAGCCCATATAGTTTTATTTAAATAATCTTTTATTTCTTTTTATTATTTAATATCTTCCATTTGTTTTTAGATTTGGCCAAGATTTAATTTTGCTTTTAAATATTCCTTATTTATTTATTTTCTTCATTTGCCTTATAAAATCCATATCTTTTTATTTATAGATCCAAAATTGGTGATTCCAATTTGTATAACTTTATTTAATATTTGTTTATCTTTTAAATACTTTTAGGATTATTTTTCTCATAATTTGGTATGGATTTTTAGTTAGGAGCTTTATTAGCCTTGGAAATTAATTCCTTTTAACTTATTAAGTTCATAAGTTTTTATCCATGGCTCCAAATTGAATGAAACTAATTTCTATGGTTTTATAATATTTTTATTTATCATTTTTGATCATTGATCATTTATAAATGTTTGTTGCTGAATTTTTATATGGATAAAATCCATAGTCTTAGAGAGATCTTGGAACTGATTTTCTTCCATTAGGGTTTTAGGGTTTTGGTTTGTTTTTCCAAGATTTTAAATTTCAAGATACATTAATTGCTGGATGCATTTCACTTGATTGAAATTTTGTTGGATTCCATTTTCATTCAAATTTTGTTCAAGAAGGGTTTTGATGTTTCCATTTAGAAACAAAAAGTTTCTTTTCACCCTAAATTTCAACAAAAAAAATTCACATTTCAAAATTTGGAAAATTTTGGGATGTGACACCTATGGAAGAAGAAATTGTTGAAACTGGAAGCTCATTAGATGAAAAATAGGAGGAGAGTGATGAACAAAAGGAGGAGGAATGGATCTACCCATGCCTACCTTCTAATGAGAGTAACTCTTTACCTCTTACATTATTTGATTGTCCCCCATGATTACCAAAGTAGGATGAATGTTATGTTCCTGTGGATCCTTTTGAAATATCTACTTTGGAAAAAACATGTGAAGGTTTTAATCCCACTATTTTTGAGCTTGATAGAAATTATGTGTTTGTAGATCATGAAAAGCATGCTTTATGTGATAGCTATATTGTTCAGTTTATTCATGATGCTACTGACAATTATTATGAGAGAGGAAAGTATGGTTGTAGAATTTTTCATGGTACTGAAACACCTCTCTATGTGCTAAAAGTTTTGAAGTTACTCTTATTTTATCTTCCTATGCTTGTCACTTTATTCTTTGTGAATTTATTTGTGTACAAAATTCTGATGCATAGGAAGAGGGTTAGACTTAAATGTGTTTCGAATTTGCTTCTTGATGCTCTCTTTTACTTCAATTCATATTTCTTATGTGAGCATCTTCTCAAACTTTCTTTGCCTAACATAAAAGGCGATTAAAGAAAAGTACTTGTTGGGAGATAACCCAAGAGTTTTCTGAAGGGAATATGCCCGAGAGGAAATAATAAAGTGGTTATTATAGTATTACTTGTTTATCATAAATGTTTATTTTACATGCTATAATTGTATTAATACGTAAACATTAATACATGTGTGTTTAATAAACAAAAGGAAGTTCCTAGTTATGCCTCTCTTATAAACTAGCTCGTTGATTAACAAGATGATCAAAGGTTTCCTGATCATGGACATTGGATGTTGTTAATAATGAGGTCACAACATTAGTGTAATGGTGTGATGAACATTCATCCGAAGTATAGCATTACGATCAAATTCATTGAGTTCATATTGCTATAACATCATACGAAGTGATCCTAATCCTTAGACCATGAGATCATGTCAATCACTAACACCGGAAGAGTATCTTGATAACATCAAACGTCACACCATAACAGGGCGATTATAAAGATGGGTTCTGTACTACTAAAGTGTTATGTTGAGGCCCATGGATCGAGAGTGGAATTTGTTCATCCTGATGACAGATAGATATGCTCTGGGCCCTCTCGGTGATATCACATTGATTAGCTTCCAAGCATGTGATTTGATCACTAGAATGTTATATCACGGGAACGAGAAAAGAGTGCATGTTAGTAATGAGATCAAACTAGGTATGGAGATATCGATGATCGAAACTGGGACATGTAATATATCGTGAAACAAAAGGATTAAGATACTAGCGTAAAAGGTTCTGACGATCACAAGAAAGTCATCGTTGAATATGTGGGAGTCAGTACGGATCTCCAGGACCCACTTATGATTATTGATCGGAGAGGGGTCTCGATCATGTCCGCATTATTCGCGAACCGTTGGGTGACACACTTAAGAGACACCGACATCCATTTGGAGCAAAAGTTTCATGCCGGAAAGAATAACAAGCGCAGGAATTTATTTCACTAGATACTGAAACGGGTTTTGGGGTGAAATTGCATAAAGTGTTTTTGCATGTGAAATGAAATATTAGCAAGGGGTTATATGAGAATGTTTGTCATTAAAGTAATTGACAAAATTCTGAATAAATAAAACGAGTTTTATTTAATGAGAGTTTGCATTAAATTTGGTGGAAATTTAATGGGAATTTGAGTGGGTTTTTGAGTGGAGGAAATTGAAAGTCATTTGTGTGAGTGGAGTGTCCACCCACATGAATGAAAGGAGGGGAGGGGAAGCCCCATGGCTGGGCGCATGGCCCCTTGGGTTCCCCCTCTCCCTATAAAAGGAGCCCCCTCCCTCTTTCTCACTCACACCTCCTCGTGAAGGATCTCTCTCCCCCTCTAGTATTTATCCCCCATGGTCTTGGACTAGCGAGATACATGTTCCTGGTGGCTATTCGGCAAGAAAGAGTTGTGCTTCCTCTGCATCGCTGGAGCGAGGAGGCGGAGGTTGCTAGGTGCCTCGTACGTGTGTGCAAGCACGGATGCGCTGCTGTTTTGCGGTGCTAGGACTTCCTCTCGATCTTGAGATCGGCAAGAGATCGTCTACATCAACCACGAGTTTGGAATCGTTAAGCTTTGTCGGTCTTCAAGGGTATGTTCTCTACGGATATACATCTGCCCGTTGTTTGTATCTAGTAGATAGATCTTGGTACATAGTTGTTCCCATCGTAGGAAAATTTTTGTTTTCTATACTACGAACCCTACAGTGGTATCGGAACCGGATCTATGCGTAGATGCTTTGCACGGGTAGTACACATATGAGTATGTGGGCGATGATGACCATTTTATTGCTTCTTAGTTGTACTTTGGATATTGGTGGCATAGTGGGATGAAGCGGCCCGGACAAACTTTACATGTCCTCGGACATGAGACCTGTTCCACGCTTGACATGTAACTAGTTTTGCATAAGTGGATAGCGGGTGTCTGTCTCTCCTACTATAGTCAATATCTAATTTGCAACGAGTTTTCAACAATTTGGTTATCCTCGTTGCGGTTCATGTTCTTAGGTAAGAACGGTTCTATCTTCGAAAGCCCTAAGACATGTAAAACTTGCAATGGATAAATTAGAGGTGTCTAATTTAGATTGTTGCTGGGCTAGTATTATGATATGGTGATGTTGTAAGTAGAAGTACGAGATGAAACTCTTACAACACACATAACGTGTAAGTTCCATAGACCTTGGCCTTATATGGCGCCAAGGTATTATTATTTGAATATACATGATTTGGACTATGTGTCATGTATATGGCGCCACTGTTGATATTGATAGATTCTTTTAAAAAGGAAAAGGAAATGCTGAAAGAGAATATATAAAATATATTTGGCAGAAAAGAAAAGACTAGAAATATCCAGTGTAGGTATATAGATGATATACATGTTATGGTTGTATTCTTTGCTTGTTAAACAATGTGGTTCTTGGATATTGGATACCGAATTGGTTGGTATGAAATTTCATACAGAACGACGCAATTCGTGAACCACAATGGCCTAAGTAACTAGCAAGGGAATATGTGATGATGTTCATAAAAAACAAACAAACCGTTGTTTGTATTTCTCGTTGACATCAAAGCTTGCCTTCAATATTTGTTTTAATAATAGTTATTTAAATCAGGTATTATGAGAACAAAGATTGTTCAGATAATTACCATATTCCATATAAGATGGATGATTTACAAATATAGTTGGAGAAATCAAATCCATAAAAACTAATGCTAAAATGTCACAAGACAAATGATTGGAAGATCACTTACGAAGTGACATCGTCGTTTAAATTATATTGGAAAGAAAGCATGAAGAATCTCCATATTCATGGATTTTTGGAGTCTCTGATTTGATCAAGTGACGCTTGTGCGACTTTCCTCGGGATAATTAAAACTTCGTTCAAAGGCCAAACAAGAACGAACGACTAAAATATTGGAATTTATACATATTGATGTATGTAGTCCATTATGTATAGTCATAAGCGATGGATTTCAACTTCATATGCTTTCTCCGGAAATTTGAGTGCATGTTCACTTAATGAGAAAGAAGTATGAAATATTTGAAAATGTTCAAAGACTTTCAAGATGAAGTGGAAAATCATTGTAACAAGAAAATAAATGGTTTATAATTTTATCATAAGGGATTTATTTGAGTTGCAAGTGTAACAAGAAATTAAATAATTTATGATTTTATCATAAAGGGATTAATTTGAGTTACAAGTTTAGCAAAAACACCTAGATTTGCATCTCCCAAAACACCATAGGAATATAGAGTGTTTGAGATTTGTAATGAAACCTTGTTTGACATGGTTGGATCAAAGGTGATATTTATAAAACTGCCATTATGTTTTAAAAGATGAAAAGCTTTAGGGACTACCGCTTTTACACTGAAAAGAGCCCCATCTTGATCCGTTGAAATGACACCATATGAGTTATGGTTTGGGGTAAAACCCAAGTTGCCCTTTCTTAAATTTTGGTATGCTAAGCATAAGTAAGATGTTTACAACCAAAGTAGGATGAGCATGTCTTTGTAGGTTATTTCTAATAACAATTGGTTATTCCTCCATAACACTGAGGACAAAAGGGTTTGCCGCTTGAAACATGAAGTTTCTTGGAAAATGAATTTTTCATAAAAGTTAAGTGGGAGGACAATAGAACTTTGATAAGCTTAACAAACCTTTGCTAAATGTGCTGAGTTGCGCAGTGCTGGAAATCATTCCGGAGGCAGCCATAATGCTCATAGCTTATGTGCCTCAAAGGTTGTGGTTACGGAGATCTAAGTTCCTATTGAACCAAGTAGGCCAGATAAATAATCAAATTCTGAGATTTGAGAGTAAATCGTTATTGTTTGACAATGATGAACCGACTACATGCAAAGAAGCGATGATGGTCCCTGACTCCGTTAAATGGCTTGAAGCCATAAAATCCGTGATAGTCCATACACGAGAAATCAAGTTTTGAACTTGGAAGACCCTCTGGAAAGGTGTTAAAACCTATCGGTCGTATTTGGATCTATAAAGAAACAGACATGGATGTTTCACATCTATGAAATAGTCGACATGTCGTAAAGTATTTTATGACAATGTTCAAGGAGTTGACTATGACAAGATTTGATCTTTCATAGCGATATTTAGTCTGGACGGATTAAAGTAGCAACCACTACATATAATTTGGTATATGGTAGATGAATAAACAAAACAAAGTTCTTATAATAGAATGGTTACCTAGGACGTGTGCATGAAACGGTCCAAAGGTTTCTGTTAATTCAAAGGATGCTAAAAGGCATGCAAACTTCAATGGTTGAAGTAAGCATCACGGAGTTGGAATCTTCACCGTGATGAAAAGGAGTTTTCATCAGGAGACGATGAAGATGCTTGCATTTGCAATACGTTATGTGGAGGACATCTTGTTGATTAGAAATTATGTAGTTTTTATTGACAAAGGTTAAGAATTTCATTTCGATGAAAGACTTAGGCAAAACCCGAATATTTAGCATGAATATCTACATGGATGGACTGTGACGCTAATATGGTTATGTCAAACGTACATATATGAGATATTGAAGGAGTTCAATATAGAAATGACAAGAAAAGGTTCTTGTCTCATGGAAAAGAATTGAATCAAGATTCAAGTGTATCGACACTTGATAAGTGAAACAAGATTCAAGTGCTTTTGACACTTGATGAGTGAAATCACAAGAATGTTTTGATCAATCATACCATGATATGTACACATCCAGATATGTCCTATGCTCTAAGTGTTATGAGCATATACCAGAATGAATCATAAAATGATCATTGGACAATATTAAGGAAATTCTTATGATCTTTTGGGAGAACTAAGAATATATTTGTGTAGAGGTGACAAACAATTACAAATAGTTCATTGTAAAGTGTTACATTGATACTAGTTTTGTCACAAGATACAAATTAAGTTTATCTCAATTTAAACTATGGGTGTCACAATGTAATGGAAAGGAGATTCCATGATGGATTTGGATGAAATCCATAGTTAAGACATTGTGACGAATACTACAACAAAAAGGCTAAGTATATGACTGCTATAGTTACAGCAAAGGAGGGAATTTGTGTCAAGTAGTTTGTTATCAAACTAAGGTGTGGTTCGCAACGGGCTAACACTAAAGTATTGTATGATAATAGTATCAACATGATTTAACCCCAAGGAACTAAAGGTCTCACCAAAAGACCAAATTTATACAATGCCATCTCATTGGAGAATGAGTGATGCGTGAAGACGCAAAGACATGCAAATACACATGGACCTGAAAGCGTCAGATTCGTAGATTATGTTAACCACTTGCAATCGTGTATATGGAACACCAAAAAGCCACAGGTGTTCAATACGCAAAGTTTTCAAACTAGATTATTGTCTCTAGTGCAAGTGGGAGACTGAAGGGAATATGCCCGAGAGGCAATAATAAAGTGGTTACTATCGTCTTCCTTGTTTATGATAAATGTTTATTTTACATGCTATACTTGTATTAATACGAAAACGTTAATACATGTGTGTTTAATAAACAAAAGGAAGTTCCTAGTTATGCCTCTCTTATAAACTAGCTCGTTGATTAACAAGATGATCAAAGGTTTCCTGATCATGGACATTGGATGTTGTTGATAACGAGGTCACAACATTACTGTAATTGTGTGATGAACATTCATCCAAAGTATAGCATTATGATCAAAGTAATTGAGTTTATATTTCTATAACATCATACTAAGTGATCCTAATCCTTAGACCATGAGATCATGTCAATTAGTAACATCGGAAGAGTATCTTGATAACATCAAACGTCACACCGTAACAGGGTGATTATAAATATGGGTTCAGTACTAATAAAGTGTTATGTTGAGGCCCATGGATCGAGAGTGGAATTTTTTCATCCCGATGACGGATAGATATGCTCTGGGCCCTCTCGGTGATATCACATTGATTAGCTTGCAAGCAAGTGATTTGATCACTAGAATGTTATATCACGGGAACAAGAAAAGAGTGCATGTCAGTAACAAGATCAATCAAGGTATGGAGATACCGATGATCAAATCTCGGATATGTAATATATCGCGAAACAAAAAGATTAAGATACTAGTGTAAAAGGTTTTGACGATCACAAGAAAGTCATCGTTGAATGTGTGGGAGTCAGTACGGATCTCCAGGTCACGCTTCTGATTATTGATCGGAGAGGGGTCTCGATCATGTCCGCATTATTCGCGAACCGTAGGGTGACACACTTAAGAGACACCGACATCCATTTGGAGCAAAAGTTTCATGCCGGAAAGAATAAGCGCAGGAATTTATTTCACTAGATACTGAAACGGGTTTTTAGGTGAAATTGCAGAAAGTGCTTTTGCATGTGAAATGAAATACTAGAAAGGGGTTATATGAGAATGTTTGTCATTAAAGTAATTGACAAAATTCTGAATAAATAAAAGGAGTTTTATTTAATGAGAGTTTGCATTAAATTTGGTGGAAATTTAATGGGAATTTGAGTGGAGAAAATTGAAAGGCATTTGTGTGAGTGGAGTGTCCACCCACATGAATGAAAGGAGGGAAGGGGGCAGCCCCATGGCTAGGCACATGGCCCCTTGGGTGCCCCCCCCTCTCCCGATAAAAGGAGCCCCCCTCCCTCTCTCTCACTCACACCTCCTCGTGAAGGATCTATCTCCCCCTCTAGTATTTGTCCCCCATGGTATCGGACTAGCGAGATACATGTTCCCGGTGGCTATTCAGCAAGAAAGATTTATGCTTCCGCTGCATCGCTAGAGCGAGGAGTCGGAGGTTGCTCGGTGCCTCGTATGTGTGTGCGAGCACGGATGCGCTGATGTTTTGTGGTGCTAGGAATTCCTCTCGATCTTGAGATCGGCTAGAGATCGTCTACATCAACCATGAGTTTGGACTCGTTAAGCTTTGTCGGTCTTCAAGGGTATGTTCTCTACGGATATACATCCGCCCGTTGTTTGTATCTAGTAGATAGATCTTGGTGCATAGTTGTTCCCATCGTAGGAAATTTTTTGTTTTCTATGCTGCGAACCCTACATTTTCTTGAGTCTTGGGAGTTATTACTTCATTAATGACCTATCCTTATCCTTTTGGTTTGCTTTTTGTGCCAAGAATGACCTCTAATGAGAGGGAAGTAAGATTTGGGGAGTTGCTGTCCCAAAATAGATTTTTGTGCTCCACCATAAAAATTCGCGAGGAGTCTCTGTAAGTCGGATTGAGCTGAAAATTTATGAATAAATCCCTAGTAAGTTAGATAACTTTCGTTAGATAAACACTTTTTTATTTGAGCAACAGAAGGTGTTCAAAAAAATCGGTTTCTACCTGCTGATCTGTTTTACCAAATTTCTGCCATTATTTGCATTTGCTTCTTATTGATTCCTTTTTGGGTTCTTTTTTGGAAATTGATATTTTTGAGGGAATTGCTACAGTAGCTTGTGTTTTTAGTGAAAGTTTTGCTGTTCCAAAGCTAAACCCAAGGGTCTATTATCTTTTGAATACACTAATGTTGCTAATGAAGATTGTGTGAAGGAAAAAAATCAGGTGTAGAGTGAGAATGATAAGGAGATGAAGAATGGACAAAAGCTCAAGCTTTGGGATGCCACCCCGGTGTCAATCCAAGAAATATCCAAGAGTTACAAGCGTCAAATCTTGGGGATGCCCAAGGCATCCCCTTCTTCATCAATAAAAAGCTCAGGTCTTTCTAGACACTTCGTTTTTAATGTTTCATGCACTGTTGTGTTGTTCTTGGAGCATCTTAGTTTTTGTTTGGTTTGTTTAGTTTGTCTAGTTTGCTTGAATAAAGTAGTTTGTACCCCCCTTCTCGCTGTGTTGTTTCAAATAAGTTGATTGGTGTTGGAAAGGAGTAGAAAGTTCTTGCTTGAATAGTGCAAGAGGAGCTTGCTTTGACTGTGACTTAGACTTTAGCATGTCATGCTAGGTGTTCTTTTGACCTTATGATTATTGATTATTGTTGTAGCATGACTTGATCCAAACAATTGGGATTGCTTAGTGTGCCTTGAAAAAAATCATGCGTTGTTTTAGCATGCAAAAGCATAGTATTGGGGTATTCTCCTTTGATGCTTTGTTTGGGTTGACTTGGCACATGCTCACACCAAGTTATTACTATGAACAAGTCACCATAGCCTCTATGATCATTTAGTCCTTGACTTTTAGTACCACTCTATGCTTTGATTAGTAATGTTTTGTCGCTCTGCATGATTATGGCCATTATTGCTCTCTTAGTTGGTCGCTCCCAGTCTTTTTCTAGCCTCCACTTGTATGAGTAATCTCTACTCATGCTTCCAACTACCAAGAAACCAAGCTATTCCAAAGTGTCCACTATAAATTCCTATGCATGGTGTGTTACACCATTCCAAGTATATTCTTGTTTTCAGCTATCTTCCAATTAAAAAATATTTTGTTATGTGAAAACTTAGTGATTAAAGCTCTCACAAACTTGATGGCACACTTTATTTTTCTTGCCCCTAATAAACTTGAACCATTGTGTCATCTATGTTGTATATGCTTGCACTTATACGTTGGAATTAGCAGAACCGTGCTGTCACGGGGAACGCTTTCAACATTGCACTTGTACTTTGTACACAGTTGATATCATGCTCTTTTGTCTATGGATGTCATCGGTGTGAAATAAAGAGGGAGATTGTAAGTCCATGGAGTTATGTATGTGTGTTATAGAAACTCCTGGGCCGCTAGACTAAGTCATGTCTAATTATGGTGGAAACTTGCAGCATCACCATAATGAGCAATCTGTGAAGCATCCTCAATAAAAACCCTATGCAAATAGCAAATAAAAATATCGCTGAGATGCTCATGTTCTTCTTGCCTTGTCATTTTGGTTATGGGATAGCTCATGTACCATGTGCAAGGGTTACCCGTTGGCGGTTCTTTATGATACGCATGTACTTAATATGACAAGAACTTACATGTGACTAAAGTTGAGTAGCATGAGGAGCGGCCCTCATATTCAAGGGACATGAGATTGCCAACTTATACTTTTTCAAGCATATACTCCATAGTTTGTTCAATTTGACCTTAATCACTTCAAGATGCCTATGATAGGGGCAATGAGGGCTGAAAGCTACCAAGTACAATAATTTTTGGAAGCTCTTTTTGAAACTTGAAATCCTTGCTTCCCTTTATGAAGCGCCTTTCTTCCACCATTATATAGAGTCTCCACCTTCTACCTTTAGGCACCAGTTAAGAGAGCATAGTTGCCATTCTTAGTTCTATGTGCATTGTCCCAAAACTTATTGATTGATGCATATTGTTAATATTACTTGTTCTTGTGCTATTTGTATCTAGTCACTCTTATGAACTTTGAAGGTGTCCTATGCATCTATTTGCTACTCTATGAGGGACAAGTTGAATGCCACTATGCTATGTTTTCTGTATGTGAAACAAACAAACGTTTTTCAATGCATGTTATTCATGAGCTTCGTTTGTAGCCTTTCATGTTACATGCATAGTTACTTTGTCTTAGTGTTAGAACTCCATCTTTCATGCTCATGTTTAGAGTTCTTTGATCCCAGCTTTCATTGCTTACAAATGGTTTTATCTTGGTTTTGATGGTGCATGTCACCTCAAAAATTATTCTTTTTATCACTTGCCTACTCGAGGATGAGCAGGAGTTAAGCTTGGGGATGCTTGATATGTCAGAAATGTATCTATAATTTTTGATGTTCCATGCTTGTTTAGTATCTACTTTGCTTTGCTTTGTCCACACTTTGTGGTGTTTTTATATGTTTTCTGGTACTAACCTATTAACAAGTTGCCACAGTGCCAGTTGCCTGTTTTCTGCTGTTTTTGGTTCTATAAAAGCTAGTAAGGAAATATTCTTGGAATTGGACGGGACAAAAGCCAAAGTCAATATTTCACCAAGGAGAACGCGGAGTCCAGAGGAGAGACGGAGGGGATCCATAGGGCGGCCGCACCCCCTAGGCGCGGGACCACCCTAGGACGCACCTGGACAGGGTATGGGCCCCCTGGCTGCCTCCCTGCCTCGCCTCTTCGCCTATAAGAATCCCCTGATGCCTAAACCCTAAGTACCTGATCAATATTCCACTAAACCGTCTGAAGTCGCCGCCACCATTGTCCCTAGATCGGGGGATATGAAGCTCTTCCCGGCACCCTGCCGAAGAGGAGATCATCCCGGAGGCCTTCTTCTTCATCATGCCAGCCTCCGGTATGAATCGTGAGTAGTTCCACCTTGGACTACGGGTCCATGTAGTAGCTAGATGGTTGTATCTCCTCCTTTGTGCTTTCATGTCTAGATCTTGTGAGCTCCATTCATGATCAAGATCTCATCTATTTGTAATCATGCATGTTGTGTTTGCGGGGATCCGATGGATATTGAGATTATTACGTCAGACTGATTAATGGTTTTGTCTTATTGATTCTATCATGTTTGTGTTGTTTGTGATCTTGCATGCTCTCCGTTGTTAGTAGCTATCTTGGCCAAGTAGTTGCTAGTGACTCCAAGAGGGGGTATTTATGCTCGATAGTGGGTTCATGACTCTATTTAATCTAAGGGAAGTGACAAAAATCTCTAAGGTTGTAGAAGTGTTGTTGCCACTAGGGAGAAAACAACGGTCTCTTGTTCATGGAACAAGTGGATTATTTACCTTACACACTTTGCTTAAAGCAGTTGTCTGTTGCTTGCAACTTAATACCGGAGGGGGTTCAGATGATAACCCAAAGTTGGACTTCTAGTCATAGATGCATTTGGATGGCGGTCTATGTATCTTGTTGTATTGCCCAATCGAATCTCATAGGATCATGATGTCTAGTATTGCATTGTTATGCCTTGCTCAGTCCTGTCAATTGCCCTGCTATAATTTGTTTACCCAGCATGCCATGTTTGTTTATCTAAGGAGAACACCTCTAGTGAACTATGGACCCCGGTCCAATCTTTACATTTGATACATCTTCCACTATTATTGTTTACTTGCTGCAAACCACCATCACCTTCCACACCATACAGTTAATCCTTTGTTACAACAACCGGTGAGATTGACAACCTCACTGTTCGTTGGAGCAAAGTCTTTAGTTTGTGTTGTGCAGGTTTCCAAGTTGCTTGCAACACCTTTGCGACGTTTCCTTCCTCCTACTGGTTCGATAACCTCGGTTTCTTACTGAGGGAAGACTTGTTGTTGTGTTGTATCACACCTTGATCTTGGGGTTTCCCGACGAAGCGCAACAAAGCGCCATCAGTAGTCAATGAATAAATCTCCTAGTCAAATAGAGGTACTAAGAAGATAATTATAATACAAATGTAATGTTGTATTGATAAAGCCTTGATTAGCCATCTAGAAACCTAAGCCATGAATGATCAAAGGATTATAATGATCATACTCTAGTCACTAAGAGTGAATGATTATATCATGTATAAGTGGCATTGGTGGATAGAAACATGATTAAACCCTAGCATAGATATCATGTATAGCCATGAATTATCCTAGATGAGTCATGACAATTCACAATGTTATAATGTGAAGTTGGAAAATGAGTTACTAGAGATAAGTAGAGATAAGATAGTATGACTAAGCTGAAGCTAGAGTAGCATGGAGTTATTGAAGAAGTGTTATTCCTCTTAAAGGATAGTAAGGTTTTGAGGAAAATAGAATTGGATATATAAATCTATTGGAGTAATATTAGTGATGGATGATAAAGGAAGAGTATGAATGGAGTTAATTGTAATCATTTGTTGAATTGAAGATTATCATTAATAAGAGTAGTTGATATAACCAAGTATAAATATGAGAAGATTATGAAAATCTTCAGTGACAAGCTTCTGAGAATTATAAGTGAGATTACAAAGTAATTGTGAAGTAAGAGAGTAAACATTCAAATGGACTTAGATTCATTAGAAGCATTCCAGAGATGGGAATTATCTCTATAAGGAGATCATGTAGAGCTTTAGTGTCAAGTTCATTGGATTTCAAATGGATTTAGAAGGAGGAAGTATCGAGAAGATTATTCTTATGAATTAAAGCTCATCATGTTAACACATGATGATGTATATGAAGGAGTAGTATATCTAGGAAAGGAATTCCTCAAGTAAGAAACAATAATTATAAAGAATGGAAAATAGGAATTCTTGGTAAACACTCAACCTTAAATCTACAATTAAATTTAATATCTATCCCATCTATTTGATCAATCATCCTATTTCCACAATGGCTTATAGGAATGTTTTCCTATAGCAAATCACTTAAGCACATTTTGTCATTTCCAACTATCATAATCATATGTGCTTAGGAACTATCTTCCTTAATTCTTTCTCATAAGTTAGCCTAAAGATCCCACTATTTTATCTTGGATGGTGATACCATTCATGAAAAAAAACATAAAGATAATATGTCTTAACCACTAATCTTTATTCACATCATTAAAGGATACATGTATATTAAATCTCTTAAAACTCATGGTAAACATTTATAATTCTAAACCCTAACCTCTATGCAAATTCTAAAAAAATATTTACCTCGATATTTCCTAGACTCATGGGAATAATATTAACCATCTTAATTTCTTAAAACTTTATGTGTCATATAATAATGAAGGATCACCATATAAAAATTTCTTTAATATTATAAGTTATTAAGAATCAAATCTTATGAATTCATAGTAACACATCCTTTAATAAGTTATGGTTTATATAGGTAAATAAAATTCATAACAAAAGCCTCTACAAAATATTAATAGGAAAAGGACCTATATAAAGAAAATAAAGAAACTATAACATTATATAATAAAAGCTCACAAAATGAATATAAATACACTTCATTATTGCTGCAACTATTTAGCAAATAATTTATATAAAGAAAGTTACAAACAAATGTGTAATTACAAGATTAGAAATGAAAACAGAAAAGAATAAAGAAAAATAAAAGGACTCAGTCCAGAAACTGGCCCAAGGCCCATTTCCTTCTCCACCTATCTATCGCTCGCGTGCAAAAACAATAATCTTTCTCACACGCTTTACAGCAGCCCACTTCGGCCCACACAACCCACACAACGGCTCATCGGTGACTGACAGATGGGACCAGAGGAGGGTTCACGGGTTGAGAGTAAAGATTTGCCAAGGGGTTTTCCACAAAATGCTCGTTGTCGTCTTCCTCGTGTGTCACAAGCAGCTCGCTGGAGGAATCCACTGCCGCTCGATGTCGTCGCCGTCGTCAGCTATGCATCGAGATGCCCGCCATCGTCCCAGTGGTGGATAAGAAGGCCACCACGACACACTGTCTCATCCTTATCCCCATTCCTCTCTTCTTCCTCTCTATCTCCTTAATACTGAAACCCTAGCTCACCGGAGACGCTCGTCGCCGTTGCTCTGAAGCTTCCCTTGCCCTATCGAGCTCACCGTTGGAACCACCGTGCTGCTCTGGTTCATCTCGTGGAAGGAATTGGCCGTGCATGCCTTAATCGAGCTGCACGGTCTCGTCTTCCCGAAATCCGACCATCGCGGTTCCCGTCGATTCCGCCCATGATTTACTTCGTCGAGCCCTTCGTCGCGCTCCTGGTGAGCTCCTGAGTACCCTTGTACTCTTGGATTCATCGATTGTACGTCGTAGTGGCCTAACCGTGTGAGTCCGAACGTAACCGCCGCATAATCTCGCCGTTGACTAAGCTCTGATGACCATTTCTGAGTGGTGCCACCACTATCAGGTTCCCCGTCGCGTCCTCTTTCTAGAATCATCAACCACAGCCCCGCACCCATACGGGATCCACCGATCGATCAACAACCTGAGAGGATCAGTCTCGGGTGACGTCAGCGTGACATCATGCTCATGTCATATTACCTTTTATTGAATTGTTTTATTGTTCTAGAAATGATATGGCATATGCCCACTAGTCAGTGACTAGGGTAGAATTAGCCCAGATGAGAAAAACCCCTCACCTCATGCTGACATCAGCAGTGACGCAGTAAAACCTTCTGTTATTATATTTTAATAATTTAGGAAATGAATAAATCTTATAAATTCAATAACTATTTTTTTAATTCAGAAAAATGTGTTTAATATATGAACATTTTCAAAAAAATAAAATCTACAACTTAAAACTATTATCAAACATTATTGTGTTAATAATTTAAATAATTAGTATTTTAATAAAGATTTTATAAGTAATAATACTTTGATAATTCATATTTCAATATTGGAAAATGTTAAAAATACAAATAATATATCAAAATTCTTAGAAAAATAAGAATTATAATTTAAAATTATAATCATGTATTATTATTTCACCTAATTAAATATTTATTATTTATTATGTGTTTATAAAGTAATAAATCTTATAAAAATCAGATCTTATTATTTATAAATCACAAAAATAAATGTAATATACCAAAGTGATCACAAAAATAATATCTACATGTTAAAAGTATAACATTTCACCTTGAAGTAAGTAAAAATATAATGCAATAATGACTTGAATTTAAATCTAATTTCTTAGTTGAAAATTCATAAAAGGATAAGTAAAAATTGCTAATATTTCTAAAATTATTAATTTAAGGTATAAAAATAATATTAGTCTTAAATATTGATAATATAAAGTCAAAATAGTTCAACACAATTAAAATACAATTTTTATTGAATTATCATTCAACTATAAAAGAATATTACTTTCTAAAAGAATTCTTAAGAAATTATAAAATCTTCAAGATCAATATGTTTTGATTTAATAAAGCTTCTTACCATTGTTTCACTCTCAACTTTATAAATGGATTAAATCCAAAGATAGTTCATAAGTAGTAAATAATATTTTTTATTTATTCACAAACCATAACCACACCTTTATAAGGAGATAAATGATTCCATTCCATTATAATATTAAGAAACCACTACTCAAATAGAAGTATTACCACTCTTAGTTAGATTTAAAGAAACATTATGAAGTGAACAAAGAATAAATATCATAAGCATTACATCTTAAGTCCATCTATGTCCTTAAAGTTAAACTTTAGTCTACAAGACTATAAACATTACGATAAATACTTTATTATGTGTTTTATAGTTTACTTTGGTCTGTTTCAATTAAGACCTAATACATCTCAAGACCAAAATAACCAAGTAAATACCAAGAGACATCGACCATATTCTATTAACCATCAAGATTGTTTAAACCTTAGAAAAGAAACCTTTTCTTTGAAGGTTATCCTTTTTTCCACTTCAAACAACAAATTTTGTAATAATATCTCTAACTCTTAACAACTAAACTCAAGGACTTTTATAATAGTCAACAGATGAAAATTAATCATAATCACATTACTTTATACTTTACTTGTATATTTTGGATTGTTAACACTTAAGTTCCTTATAAATGCCATTACTTGTAACATAAAATTTGAAGATAAAACAATTCTTATATAAGCAGTCTTTGAATAGCATTCCACATTTGTGTATCTTATTGTTGTATGTTATTATAATTACATGTTGTTTCACAAACACTCACAAGTCTTAATAAGAATCACAAGTGTGAAGCTTATCTAAAAGTACAAAACATTATAAGGGAACCACTTCTAGTATCCAAACCCTAGAACAAGGTACTCCGGGGATTCGAGTTTACAAAATTGCATTACATTACTTATGCATAATAGCATCTTGCTTCTTTAAACATTAATCCTTACCGGACCAGTGATGTTGTTTTCAGATATTGGATCTTATATTGTCTCGAAGACCGTGAGTGCATAATCTTGTAATCACAAAAGGCAAGTTCACACTTGCTCATGTCCTTTGATTATTTTCTGTAAAGTATTTTGCAAATCCAGTGTTGTCATCACCTGCATTTTAAAAATGTCAGAAAACACTATTTTCGTAATAATATGATTATAGGTTATTTACCATGAGGTAATAACCTACTATGAAAGTTCCGGTGGTAAAGGAACATATTATATAGGACTTAACAACCAATGTCGCCAGTGATTCTTGCGCCGTATATCACGCGTTAACCATGAGATTTGGAATGGGACGGAGAAGTTAGCTATATCCTTTTCCTTCCGCATGTAGGAAATACGACCTTAACATGACGTTGTGATTCCTTGTGCGGATCAAACATATGGGTGGGCACCCTTAGGCCCTACGATTTTGGTGTCTCGATTATCTATGAGTGTCTGCCGGAGGTATAGTCGGTCCTATATGGTACTTGCCAGGGGCATCACCAACTCGTAGAGTCTTTGGGAACTCATCAGGGTTATACCCTACCCGAAAGGGGGATTAACGGAGGTGAGACGGACCCGAAGGATCGTGCAGACATGTGGGGTCGCGGAGAGAGCACTGAATGGCTTGGATCTTAGTCTAGGCCTCATACCAAGGAAGTGTGAACGTGTTCGTGGCTCGGATGTGCAACAAAGCTAAGATCTCTCATGGGAAAAGTAACGCATCTCCTGTTTCGGGAAGGAGCTACGAACGCGACATGAAAGGAACTCCACGAAAGTTCTGGTAAACCTGTGAAGGCTGACAGACATAGCTTTTCAGAATAAAAGCAACCTTTGAAGAAATGTTTATGAAAACCTGCATTGCCTACGACCTATGGTTTGTGGCTGTAGATATAGTGCATCAAACAATCTTTTCTAGTGAACTTGCTGAGTACGCTCGTACTCAACGTATTTTCTTAACCCTTGCTAGATTCTGAAGCCAATACAGACGACATCTACATCAACTTATGCTCCAGGAATCACCATCAAAAGCTAAAGCTCTTCAATGAAGTCAAGAAAGTCAACACATACATCAAATCAAGTGAAGATGAAGTTGTTGATTAGATAGGAATATAACCTCTGGCCATAGAACCTACTTCTATAGAGTATTGCAATCGCAGCAATGCAAGCCCCAATAGTCCAGATACTAGTCTATTAGTATATTAGTTATGAGTTGATTATTCCTGATTATTCTTTGTAAGAAGTTTCTTTCTCTCTCTTTAACCTAGAGTGTTCTCTGGATCTTTTGTAAAGAGTTGAGTTGTAACCTATAGTCATGTCTTGGACCTGTTGTGTTTCTGTTGTACCACTCTGAGGGAAGTAATACTAGTGAACGGTGTTTCATTGGTGTTATGTCAATGACTATAGTGTACTACATCATGTAGTGGTATGACGGGTCACCGCATGGACCTTCCAGAATATTCTAGAAGCTTCCGATCAAAACACCGAAAACATTTCCGAACCCTG
Organism: Avena longiglumis; assembly: GCA_030063025.1. Lineage (NCBI taxonomy): Eukaryota > Viridiplantae > Streptophyta > Magnoliopsida > Poales > Poaceae > Avena > Avena longiglumis. The sequence continues at coordinate 507,703,306 of CP125976.1, read as the reverse complement.
GAAATTGACTTTCCTTATATGAATCTTATTATCCGGACCATTCCGGATCTCCTCGTGATGTCCTGGATCCAATCCAAGAATCCGAACAACATTCGGTCTCCAACTCACATTCCATATCTACTTAAATAACATCAAATCCTTAAGTGTGTCTCCCTATGGTTCGTGAACTACGCAGACATGATCGAGAAACCTCTCTGATCAATAACCAGAGGGATCTGGAAATCCATATGGCTCCTACATATTTATACGGTGACTTCGTGATCGAATGAACCATTTACATACGATCCCAATTCCCTTTGTCGTGCGATACTTTACTTATCCGAGGTTTGATCGTCGGTATCTCTATACCTAGTTCAACCTTGTTACCGATAAGTACTCTTTAATCATTCCTTGATATGACATCCCTTGTGACCTAGTCACATGCTTGCAAGCCAATTGGATGACATTCCACCGAGAGGTCCTAGAGTATATCTATCCATCATATGGATGGAAAAATCCCACTCTTGATCCATGTGCTTCAACACATACTTTCAGAATGCCTAATGCCACCTTTATAACCACCCAGTTATGGAAGTGGTGTTTGATGTCATCAAAGCATCCATCTGGTGATGGTGATTAACATGATCTCATGGTTTAAGGATTAGGTTACTATGTATTTGAAAGCATGTAGCAAACAAACTCTAAATGACTTGATCTTATGCTATGCTAACTATAGGAGTGTGTCCATCACATCATTCTCCTAATGATATAATCTTGTTATTAATAACATATAATGTCCATCTTCCTCAAAAAACATCTAATGTCCATGATCAGGAAACCATGACCATCTATTAATCAACAAGCTAGCTTAACAAGAGGATTACCAGGGACTCTTTTATGTTTGCAAAACACACAAGTATTAATGTTTCCTGTTAATACAATTATAGCATGGGATGTAAACATTTATCATAAAGACAAAGATATAATAATAACCACTCTATTATTGCATCTTGGGCATATCTCCAACAACCATAACACATACATCGTCTGGGGGCGATTCCGGCCACATCATTCTAGAGTCTTGTCGGATCGCGCCATAAGTAGCTAGTGCATGAGCAATATTATTACAAGTACGTGGAACATGAATAGGAGCATGTATATGCAAAGGTCTCTGTAGATTATCCCCTCAAAAGCTTTGTCAAACGAGTTACTCTTCATGGCCGTGACAAGGTTCAGAGAGTCTGTCTCTAGCTGGACCTGCACCATTCCCCAATCTGAAGCTGATCGTGCCGCCTCCTCACATGCATATATTTCAGCTTGGGCTACAGTTTGTACACACGCAATCCTTCCTTCTCTAGAGCCTCTGATTCGGCCTTGATGATCCCTTACAACAAAGCCCTAGCCACCTATGTTCGTCTCATCCGAGAAGGCCCCATCAACATTAAGCTTCAGTGTGTCCTTTGGTGAGGGGTGCCACACATGTTGGGCGTTAGTCGTCTCCTTTTGCTGCCCCTGTTTCGAGCAATACACAGTTGAATCTCCTATCCAGTATCTAATCTAGGCTACCAAACTCTTCTTATCTCCCCTACTCTCCTTTGCATTTATCTTGTTCCTCCTTGTCCACCACCTCCATAGTAGGCACACAATCATCCGAGAAGGCCCCATCAACATTAAGCTTCAGTGTGTCCTTTGGTGGGGGGTGCCACACATGTTGGGCAGTAGTCGTCTCCTTTTGATGCCCCTGTTTCGAGCAATACACGGCTGACTCTCCTATCTAGTATCTAATCTGGGCTACCAAACTCTTCTTATCTCCCCTACTCTCCTTTGCATTTATCTTGTTCCTCCTTGTCCACCACCTCCATAGTAGGCACACAATCAAGACTCTCTTGTCTTCCTTCCAAGATAAAATCTACTGGACCACTGACTTGGCATTGGGGCACTCACATAGCTTATGCCTCCCGTAGTCGAGCTTCAATTCTTTCCAGACAAATTTAACTTCTTTACATCGTAGGAAAAAGTGTACCCCATCTTCATCAATTCTTTGGCAGCACACACATTTGGTATCACATTCCATACCTCGCCTCTTTATGTTCATTCTAAAGGGCAGACTATCATGAGCAAATCCCCACATAAACTGTTGTATCTTGGGGGAGGGGGGCACCAGAGCTTCCAAATCTGCTCCCACTGCAGGGTTTCAGAAGCTTGGTGCGATGATCCAGGCACATGACCGTCTCTCTTTGTCACATACAGTTTATATGCTGATTTTACTGAAACTTGGCCTTTGTTGTCATAGTGCCATGCGTAGAAGTCACCTGTATTGGTGTCGCAAGGATGACCTTAGCATCAATGTCCATGAATGTGCCCCTTACGAGCTTCTCATCCCATGTCCCAGTGATCGGACAGATGAGTTCATTGACCGTAGTATATATACAATGGCGCCATGGTGTAATGGGCTTGAGTGCTTCATCCCGAGCCAACCATGGATCTGTCCAGATGTTGACGCTCGTGCCATTCCCAATGCGACATATTATACCCTCCTTGAGTAGATCCACTCCCTTTAGGATGCTTCTGAATGTATATGACATACCCTGAGTAGGTTGCGCTTGCAAGATCGAAGTATCGGGGAAATATTTTGCTTTCAGTACTTGCACACACACAGAGTCTGGGTTGATCAACATGCGCCACGCCTGTTTAGCTAGCATAGCAAGATTAAAACCATAAAGATCTCGAAAGCCGAGACCTCTATCCCTTTTTGACCGCGTGATCTTCTCCCAGCTTAGCCAATGAACCTTATTCTCTTTATCATTTTGTTCCCACTAGAATCTCCTCACATAGTGTCATTGTTATATCAAAACATGGCATCGCAAAGGTAGGAATCTCTTGTGCATAGGCTTTAACTAGGTAAGTAGGCGCGGCAGCATGCCGCGCCCGTGCTGCCAATCTTTGCGTCAAATAAGTCATTGCTAGATTGTGACTGATGTGGTCAATGTAAGAACATGGTGTCATGGCATCTTGTAAAGCTAGCTAAGGTCGCTCTCCATTGTTCGGTCAAGGAGTGTCGGGAGAGAGTTACCTGAAAGCACCGATATATATAATGGGCAAGAAAGGTACAACAAATGCGCCGGAATGTAGGTATCTATAGTACCTCCGCCGATTCGGCAATGTTGTGTACAATTACACATTTGTTATAATAGTATGAGGGAATACAAAGGTAGACATAGCTATGGATCGTTTTCAGCATAGCATATTTTAAAGCATAAAAAGGAAGCTCCAGATGTGCTATATCATAAAAGAAGGTAGTAACAGAGCACACAAAACTTGACAGCAAAATGGTATGCCTTAAATAAAGTGTATCCATAGTTACATCAATTGCCATGAGAGGCTGAGAGTTGAACATGTGTAGCCGGCGTTTGTGGATGCTTGAAGCCAACTTTCACTGTTTGAAGGCACTCCTGCATTGGAATTGAAGTGATTAGCTTTTTATTTTAAATTAAGAAGGTTCATAGAGATTAGTGAGTGGAGTACTTCATAAGAACTCACCTCAGAGACATCTAGGTAAAAACACACTGTCTAAGATTGCATTAGCATGCACAGCCACATCAAACAATGTACATGTACATTTACTTTCTGGAGAAATATGAGTCAATTGTGTAAGGTATGAGGGAAGTACTCTGATGCACTTTGTAGTTGGTATGACTTGGACGGAAACACACAACACAATACATTTATATGCAAGCAGTAACCATACTACCAAGGTTTAAAATACCAAGGCAAAAGGACCCACGATATATTCGATTATAGGCACTGATTTTAGGTTGCAGGGTAGACCTATTATTATAAGCTCAGCCAACTGAGTAACCAAACAACCGACTGAGCCATACTCAGGTGTCCATCGTACCATCTCGATTTCTCCTTTAGTAATCCACTCTTCAAATGACACAGATAGCATCTCGTACAGAGATATAGAAGGACGAACATTAGCAAAATATAGTAGAAATGGATTGTCGTTCAATAGCTTCACCCATACCCGAGCATGCACATTTTCTCTGATTAACCCACACAAACATTGAAAGTCCACAAAGTAAATGTCAGACTTTAGGGTTCATGACTACTGCCGAGGAAACTTCTGAATAGTTTGGGAATCAAGCATTCTTGGCGAGATATAGCACTTAGCATGAGAAACCACATGAGTATGACATGTAATAGCTACACTTTTATATTTGTACCTCCCTGTAATAGAAAGGTAGTACATTGTTAAGGAACAGCGACACAGGTGCATTCTGTGGGGGTGAGCTTTCTGCCAAGATATTCTCAGGAACTTCGATAGCAATCTCATCTGGTATATTTGTATAACTTTCTAAGAATGCACAGTGTATGTAAAACCCGATGAATCATATTGTACTGTATTTAGTAATAAAATGGTAAATTAATGGGTGAACTATCTTTCCACTTTGGTTAACTGATACACAATATAATGTAGCAATTAACTACTTCGGCAACGTGTTGCCAAAATGGGAAAACTCAATGGAAAGTAAGCACCATAGATCTATTTATTGTTCGTGTAATTTATTTATTATTAGCTTATATGATTGAGTAGTCAGTGCAAATGGTGATAACCTGAAATGAGCTATCAAAGATATTGCTAGTGTAGTTTGGAACAGTCCTTGCCTAAGTTCTCACATTTGATTACTCTGATTAAAAATTGGGGATAGTACCATGAGTATTTAGCTTGAATTTTCTCATGTGCTCTAGACAACTTTAGGAAGCATTGATCTTAAAAAAAATAAGGTATACTACTGATGTATATTTGGGTACTCCATTGTACTTTTAGAGGCTCAGTTTGGTATGCCTCGAATAAAAACCCTTGTAATTTTTCCTACTGTTTTGTATTTCAAGGAGTCTAAGGAACAGTATTATAGTAGCTTTGCTTCTCTTATCTAGTTATTTTCTTAGATGCTTTCTGCCTAGATTATGTAATATGAAAAAGAGATGGAACCTGCGTCTGACCATAAAGCAAGTAAAAATAAGAAACTGACCACAAAGGAAAACTTGATCCATATATGACCGAGGAGAAAAAGAATAGCTCAAAAAATAATTACCGACATCGTGTCCCAGGAGGAAGTGTCCAGATTGGATCCTGACGTGATATCTGCATCCAAAAATAGCCAATGCAGACTGCCGGCAAGCAGTTATCCCTATATGTCATCAAATAGTTATAAATTGAGAAGATAATTTCCATAAAAAAACACTATCAAAGATCCCATACACATGAGTGGCAGCAGGTTGAAAATTTTACGGTTTCCACTACAAAGCGCAACAGCTAGCTTCTTGCATAGAAGCCAAGCCAACATACTGACGGTGTGTTCAAGTGTACCTTTTAAACATATTAAATTAGAAACAAAACTTAAAATCCTATTGGTCAGGTTCTTCTCCTTGAGGATTTACTAATTCAAAATAAAAGATTGCAGTCCGACCATAAAAGTTTAATTCGGTTGATGTGGTTGTATAAGATTAAAAGCTATGAGTGAACGTATTTGTGGAAGGCCTGGCATCATGATTCAAATCTAATGCAATAGAATAGAAAAATAAACAAATATCAATCATGTTTCATTCTTAAGTCTCATAAGTTGGTTAGAATAATAGCATGTTCAAGGCAATAACCTGAACATGAAATAATTAAAGCTCACAATACTAAATTAGGATAATGATACCAACAAATCATTGCAGATCCATCATTTACCTCTAAAGCATGGAGGAGAATCTTACCTTATTTTGGCCGGCATGGGCACTTTCTTTAATCTTGCGTTTAGTCATTCACAATAACCACATCACACAACTTAAAACCCAATCATTGGATCAAGCTAAATGAATCTGAGCAGAAGGATTCGGTGCCACGGAAGTCGGGGAGGACGAACGACCATTGTGGTATGGCATGGTGAGGTGCCCAAGGAGAGGTTCAACAACTCAATTCCTAAGGAGAGGTTCTTTGTGAAACTCTGAAATGCGCAAGTAAAATATGAATTTTTATGATCTAAATATCAAAATGACTGAACATAAACAGATTCGCCCGATATACTATCTCAGTTCATTTTCAAAGTTCAAACCTTTAAGTTGTATGATAAAAAAAACAATATGAGGAACAAACTATTAGGGACGCATTTATTTATTTACTCCCTAATTAAATGCTAGATGACAGATACATGGTTATTGTACAAATTTTAGGCTACATTTGACTTTGGAAAACATGTCTGGTTCCGCTTAATATGAATATCAAGATTCCTTGGACATGTAAATTTCAAGCAGACTGATTTTTAACACGGGTCTTGACCCATGCATGAGAGGAACACTAACAACTGTCTGAACTTCAATTCCTATACACGTATGGTGTTCTACTGATGCAAATTCAGAGAACGCCAATCTGGTAAACCAACACCATACAACACCAACTTTACCCTCTCACTCTCTCCAGAATACTAAATCCACTAATTCAATGCAAAGGCTGTAATAGAATTTGTACAATGAGAAAGGGAAGGAAGGGTGAATAACCGTACCTGAGGTTGGGGAAACACCAATCCTAGGTGGAGGCAATAAGCTGGTCATCAAGGATGAGCGCACCTGACTCCACGATGCCTTGAGCGAAAGGCAGGGTTGCACGCCGCCGAGCTTGTCCTAGTCCGAGCCAGGGAGCGTTGTGCTCAAACCCATGGCGCAAAACGGCATGACGGTGATGGTACTCGGCGTTGTGTAGGTTCCCGGCGAATTGATCGAAGGTCCACGATCGATGCCACCGTAGGTATGAAAAGCAAAGATCGCTTCAACAGTAGTAGACACTAAAATACCTGTACGTTCTTGGGAAGGAATAGCAGTGACGCCGCCAAGATCCCGACGGCGAGCATGGCCACGAGACAGTCGCCCAGTAGAGGATGAACGTGTGACATTGTGGCATCCCGCAAAACCACTACTAGAAAATCGCTTGGTGTTTTCGTTCTATGCATCGACATGACGTCATCATGCATGTCTTGTCTCTAAGAATGTTTTAACTAAAACCCCATTTTTAATTGTTTCTACCCTTCCTTTGTCCTTGAGTTCAAATTAATCTTATTTATCTTGCTCAAATTATGTTCCCTAAAACTATTTGCTAATTTATTTATTTTAAAGATAAAACAAAAAGATGTTTATGAAAATGAATAAAACACCTAAACCTAAACTGGCCAGGCCCAAATGGCCCAACCAGTGCAAACCCTAACCCTAATGCCTAGACCTACCCCTGCCTCCACCACTCCCTCCCTCAGCCGCCGCCACCTTTTTTTTCCCTCCCCGCCGCCGCACAGTGCATCTGCACGCACGCGGTACACCCCGGCCCCACCTCCCACCATCGCACCCACCCTGGCCACCCCACGCAACACAGCACACACGCACCCGCCCGGACACACACATCACGCACTCCCCGCCACCTCGGGATCCCCGCCATCCCCTGGTCCCACCTCTCGCACCCCACGCTCCCGCTCGCCATCGCCACCAACCGCGCCTCCGTCGTCCTCGCCTCCGCCCTCCTCTGCTTCTCCCGGCCGCCAGCTGCCGGCGACCACCGCCCGTCTCATCCTGCCCTCCCGCGCCTCCGCCTGGCCCGCCCGGTCTTGGGCCCCGCTCCGCCCCGCCGCCTCGACCTCCGCCGCCCGCCCCGACCTCGCGCTCCGCCGCTCCGCGGCTCGCCCAAGCTCGCCGCCGCCAGCCGAGGCCTCGCCTCGCGTGCTCCGGCGACCCGCTCGGCCCCGTTCGCGCCCCTCCCGCACCATCCTGCCGCTCATGCCGCCCATCCTCGTCTCCGTGGTCGCGTACCCGAAGCCGCAGGTGGAGATCCTGCAGGGGTACAGACCCACGGAGAGCGCGGCCATCGGCGCGTCCACGGACTCGGCCGAGGAGAGCCGCCGGTACGGGATGACCGGGCTCCTTTCGCCCAACATCGAGGTCAAGATCGTCGACCCGGAGTCCGGCAAGGCGCTGCTGGTGAACCGAACCGCTACAAGTGTTGAGCTGCCAAGTCCGTTGTCGGAAAACCCAGGCCGCAAGCCCCAAGACCTCCATCATGGAACTCGGAGGCAATGATGCCAATTCGACAAGGTGATCGAGATGACATACCAAGATCTTCGACATGGAACGACAAGACCCCGCTGGTTGATGCCGCGCCCTGGACACCAAGATCTACGGACGCCGAGACCCGAACCCGAAGGCCGATCCCGTACCCGGTGCCGCGTCAAGATCGCCTTCTCGGGCCCCGTGGACGCTAAGTTCTTCGCCGTAGAGCAACAAGGCCACCGACGCGACGACGCTGAGTACGTCACCCCGGACACCGAGACCCCGGCGCGACAAGTGCTTCGTCCCGGACGCCATGACCGACAACATGACCCGAAGACCCCGGATGCGCCAAGACCAACCCCGGAGTTCGAGAACGACCCCGTCAGAACCCTGGACCCCGAGACCGGACCCTGGACCCTGTCGAACCCCGGAACCCCAAGATCGTCGAGACCCTAATGTGTGAACCTCCCCGAAACCCTATTTCATAACATAATAACAACTGTTGCATATTAATCATTCATCTCGCATGCATATCTGTGGTTTGGGGGCCTTATGCCGATTCACCTCTTAATTAAATATGGGGCCCATATGCGGGCAAATCTAGTCTCATATCGGCCTCATTTAAACTTGTGTAGCGAACCGGTATCTTATCTTGCCTTGTTAAAACAACATTTAATTTGCGGGGTAATTAAATAACTTGAACAATATAATTAATTGTCGGGACCCCGGTTCCGCTTAATCTGGCCTAATTGCATCGCATCTTTGCCATGCCATACATCATGCATGCATCATGCCGACCTTCTGCCGTTGTAATAAATATTGCATCCGGTGTTTCTTCTAGTATTTTGCTTCTTCGCGGATAAGGCCGTTGAGTTGATGTGAGCTTCGCCCCGATCGTCGGATGAACCTTCGTCAATGTTTTCAAAGTAGCATCTCCCTTTCTACCTATCTTATTGTGTTAGTATTTACTTCCCTCCTGTTGATCTTTGCTATCTGTGTTGCGATGCTCTAGTTTCGTACCCGTGATATCCCTTGCAGCCATATATAGCCATGGACACATCCTATTACCTGTTGTTTGGTAGATAGTTGGACCCGCGTGTCGTAGTCGCTTGCTCAAGTGTTTTGCTTGTCGTCAAGTACCACAATTGTTGGAAGATTGCCACGTTGACGTTGGAGATGATCATGTCTTTAATTACGCTCACTTTAATTCCTGTTTAACAACTAAAATTGAATTAAGCGAGGCATCGGTGGGTGATAGGTAAGATTTGGTTTCCGATCACCACTTGTGTCCCGTGGGACCCGAGTTCTTGACACTTGTTCCGAGATCGAGCGCTAACCATTGGGGAGATATGGGCCCCATTGATAATTACCGATTTCAAAGTATTGTACTGGGGCCACAACTAGTTTGAGGTTTTATTTACTATCCTGCATTTATGCCATGCTACGTATTTAAATTGCGAGGTACTACACACCGTCATGTTTAGGAAGCGGAGTGATTACGCTGTATCGGCAGGTCCCGATTGGGGATTCTGCCGCCATGACCATTGTCGCAAACCCTAAGTCCGTCTCGAGACCGGCCGACTTCGCTATGGTGTACTTAGTGGGTGGCCCCGTGCTTGCTTTGGGTCTGGGAACGTCGTGACTTAGGCCCCGCCGACATACCGATGGGTGTATGTTAACTGATCTGGCAAAAAGGGTCGAAGTGCCTGTGGATACTTTGGTGCACCCCTGCAGGGTTTAATCTTTTCGAGAAGCCGTGTCCGCGGTTATGGACGACTTGGAGCACAGTGCTTGATCATAGACAACTATAACTAAAGTTTACCGTTTTAAAATTGACTTGTTTCCGATATGATTAGTAATCAGCTTCACTACAACGGAATAGCTAAATAAAAGTACCAACAACTGCTGGGTTTTGGGGTTGTCTCTTGATAATTGTATCTGACTAGTAAGTGCTGCCACTATAACGGAATGATAAACTAAAAGTGCCCACTGTTTACTTTATCAGGATGATTATCTAAACTTGACTAGTAAAGTGCCGCAACTATAACCGAATAAGTAAAACTGCCAACTGTGTGAGTTCCTCGGTTGACTTCCTCGTTTGGTCTCAAGGGGGAAACGCCAGGATGGGTTTGTTTGATGATAGTCTCAGGTTGGATCCGAATAGGTCTTTCTCACCCCTCTCTGATAGCCGCCAGTTGTATCGAGTCTCTATAGGTTGTTTAGTGCATGTCACGCCGCCGCGATCCACCATACCTATGTAGGCGAGGACCGCCGAATTCTAGCCTCGCTGCTTGGCCTCAAGATCGACGCCTCTTTTTCCTTTGCCCTTTGTCGGCACCTTTGTTTAAGGTGTTTTGAGATCGACGCGTTAGCGGTTACCCTTCCGCTTGGCCAGGCAGGTTATGGACGCCATTGGTTATTCTTCAGGGCTCTTAGCCCCATTTGCATCTTGTCTGTAGTCGGACGCTCCATCGTTTTCAAGGTGATTTGGATCTTTGTACCGTATATTTGTATTCTTGACTCTTCGAGTCGCTGTTGCATATATATCTGTTCTGTGGGTCCCATCGAGGACTGTTGTGTAATGTTATTACTTTGCTTTCCACCCGCACGAAAGTGCCTGGTGGGCACCTTCGAATCGTTTCTATGCGGGTTTTGGCGAATTTCGCTAACACTTGCATAGGGCCGATTCGGAGGGTGTTACAGACATCCTGCAGACCACGCCGTCGCCGAGCAGCTACAGGTCCACCGACAACTTGTGCATCAGGGGATGTTGACGCACAGAGAAGGCCCTGATCTGACGAAGCGGAACCACGAGCACGTCCTCGAGACAGACGTCGGGCAGCCAACATCGGAGCATGGAGATTACAAGAAGAAGAAGCAAGATCATCAAAAGTAGAAACGCGTCGAGAGGAAGGCCGAGAAACCACGGGAGGAGGACCACAATCCGAAGGAAGAAAAAATGGAGTTGTGGCTAGCTTGGCTGTGGACCTGCTCAAGGAAGCCGCCGTCATAGTCCGGTGCAAGGAGACCTTCACGAAACGACCATAGCAGTAGCACCAGTATGAAACCCAGACAACGCCATCAGAGAAAACCACAACTTCCCCCTAAATAGAATAGGAAGTTGGCATCTGAACTCCAACACCATACACAAATAAGTGAGCTCCGTCAGGGCCTGCATCATAGGAGGAGAGACGCTGAAATCCCCAAATCAAATGTCTAAATGGGAGGATCTAGGCTTTAGGGAGGAATCTCGTGGGAAAGAGAGAAGGGTCCACCACGCCTTGCGCTGACGCCCGTGAAGCCGACCTCCTGCTCGTGCCACCACCTCCACCGCTGCTGCGGCAGCAAAGACGGGACCAAATCGTCCGCTCGGTTCCATTCCCTTGGTTCTCCCACCGCGGCTGAGGTGGGAGTGGAGGAGGCGATGTAGCAGGGATGCCCTGTGCCGTGAGTAGAAGGTGGGGGCGGTGGGAGGAGTGTCGTGGGAGAAGAGCGATCTCTCCATTGTTCGGTCAAACGGGTGTTTGGAGAGTTATCTGGAAGCACCGATTGTGCGGAATTAATGGGAGAAAAAGAAAAGAAAAGGAGAAGCGTAACGAGCTACGGGAAAAATAAATTGCATCGTAGATGGGATCTACAGTATCAAAGGCTGATTTGGCATCGCTAAATGATGGCTGAAACAGTTCACTTTCATATATGTAGTAATAAGAATGTCATTACCCATCTTGGATAGGAACAACTCCTTTCATCCTTGGATCTTCTTCCTTATCCTCTCCTTCAAATACTCAAACATTTTGTCCCTCGATCTGTCCATATACACAGGAAGACCCAAGTATATCTCAGTTTTTGCTTCTGCGCTGATGTGCAGCTCGTCCAACATCATTCTCCTACACCTATCCTTGGGTTTCGACTAAACATGACAGAGGACTTGTCGACATTGATAGTCTAACCCGAGCAACTCTCATATAACTTTAGTATATATTGCCGAGATCTAGTGCTATCACGTGACACTTTCATCAGCACTAGTGAGCCGTCTGCAAACAACAGATGATTGATGCTTGGGGCACCCTGGCATATCCGAATACCAGGGAGGGTACCGTCGATCTCTGCCTTGTTCAGTAGTGTAGAGAAGCCTTCAGCGCATATCAGGAACATATAGGGCGAGAGAGGGTCGCCTTGGCGGAGCCCTCGTTGCGGTGTAATGATGTCCGTGCACTCACCATTCACCGAAGGTGATATGTCACCGAGGAAACACGGAGCATAATTCTTGTAATCCATCTTTCTCGAAATCCTAGCTTCCTCATCATTTTCCTAGGAAGGATTTTGGGTATGGTTTACCCGGCTTCAAAAGAAAATAATAAAAGCTTGTTCGGTTAACCCACAGTTGGATTAGAGTGGAATGAATAGAATTTGCTTGGATTTTGACTTAGATAAAATTTAATCTCTTTTAATCCATGTCAATCCATCTCAAATCATTGCAAACCGAATAGCCCCTAAATAAACCAAAACAGCATACTACTGTAGGTCGTGGTCGGTGTCCGGTGGCGGCACTGTAGGTCGCTTCTCTCCGCGCACACCGCGCCCTCAACGAGGCAGCCGGCGCCACTCTCCCGCCTGCAGCCGTCCCCTCGACCGTTCCCTGCTCCCGCTCTCCTCCTTCTCCGCCCCGCTGGGCCGGAATCGTGGGGATCTGCCGGCGGTTCCTCGCGCTCTGCTTCGCCTGGTACTCAGCCCCAACAATTCGAGAGCTGCCTCCTCGTCGCGCGAGTTCATCGCGGTTCGTCTCTTACAACTAGGTTTTGCCTCTTATTTATGTGCGCGTCTGCCTAGTTACTTGTGTTCCTTAGTCGCGCTTGAGATTAGGAGCGTCTCGAATTGAGAAGTGAGAACCTGCGCCGTGAAGAGATGATCCCGTTTAATTTATGTGCGAGGTGATAATAGACTCAGATGTTAATCCAAAAAAATGATGATTCAGATATTGCTTCCTTGGTGATACAAACATAGTTTTACCAGTGGGGAGGAGGTGGCAAAAAAATCGTATGGTAGAAGGAATGTAGATTGCACGACTAGATTGATGATTCCGAAGGTGCTCGTGTTAATTTCACTCCATGAGCCTATGTATCGCTTAGCTAGTCCCTCATGTTATAGCTTTGATTAATTGTACACACAATAGAAGTCAGCAACTCGGTACAGTCAAGTAATTCTTCAAAGCAAGTGTTGTCACTAGCGAAGTATGCTCCATGAGCTAATCATCTAGATGGTTCAGTTTGCAGTTTGGTTCTAGTTTGTGCTACAGTAGCGGAGAAAAGATTCAAGCAAGCACCTATAGCTATCCAAGAATTATCCTCTACAAAAAGTATGGCTGGATTGCATAACTAAAATAGAATTTGATCTCAATCCTTAATGATCCAACAAAGTTGAGAAATCATGCCACGGTCATACAAAAGATGGTACCAAATCAATGGTTTCAATTATCTGCGGAATGGTAAGTTAATCCATTCACTAAAATTTCTTAGCCATAACAGCACCTTTCATTTGTCCTGCAAAGATGGACAAAACATGGCAATGCAGGGGTCACACCTGATGATAACTAATTAATAGCTGAGAGGAAAGATCAGGATGCCCTCTCATGGAACACAATAGGGTGAGTCGAAGTGTCAGAATGCATTTTCTATGGATGCACTGGGCACATGTTTCATACGAAGCTTGCCAAGTTGACCATAGGCCGTAGATAGTAGAACAGATTCTGTAGAACTCCCCACTAAGTACATAAACTAATGTAGGAGATGTCATTGTAGTTAACGATGTACAATGAACTGATCCAAGAAGTTGGTCGCAAATACAGGGGTAGGACAAATGGGGAGATGAATGGAAGCAAAATTCATGAAAAAGAAAGAGGTACCCAGGAAGACATACGAAATACAAGTATGTAAATTATGGATTTGGTGTCCAGAGCACACTGTTTTTTATTATTTTCCACCCAGCCATCTCAAGCATCATTCTGCAGGGTTCTGTGGTCCTGTGGATCAAATGATGCTTGAAGATTGATTAGACTCTGTGCCTTACCCTATAAATGAGAGCTCAGCATAGTGTACCTGTACGCTGATACTGCTGCAACCTTCAGAGTGCTCTTTTGCTTCAAAAGCCATCATGCCCGTCCAAGTTGCTTATTTTCTATTGTCAATAAGCTGGCGGTCCATGAATGCTAAGCCAATTTTGTTTTTTTCTCGTATATCAGGAGCCTATGTATACTCAATAAGGGATATTTGATCATGTCATGGCATCACAATCATCAAGCAGTTCTAACATGGCCGATGCACTGTCTCCAAGGGATTCATAATCATCGGGCAGTTCTAACATCAAGCCTTATCTCCATCCAGTTTCCAGTATGAAACTTTGATAATTGAGGGAAGCTCACTTTCGTGTGTTTCGGAATGTTCATGTGCCAAAGAGCAATATAAATGAACACTTGGTGGAGTACCCAACTTGCAGAATATGATGCTCCACTTCTAATTAGAAATCACTATAAATGTAAAACTCGTGGCTTATTTCTGTTGCGCTCGAACTTTCCAACAAGTCATCTGCCATTATCTCACAAGCGTAATGTTGATACTCCCTCCGACCCATATTAGTTGACTCAAATTTGTCTAGATTTAAATGTATCTAGCACTAAAACATGTCTAGATACATACGAATCTAGACAAATCCAAGTCAACTAATATGGGTCGGAGGGAGCACTAAAATGGGTAGGAAATACCCTTATATTGGGTCAATAATTTTCTGACCTAAACTCGTCGTTAATATAGTTGAGTGAGCAGGACTAAGATTTCTATCGATGTGACTGATCAGCTATTTATTTTTGGGGAGTAACATTACACTTCTTCCGAATAGAGACTTTGAACTTGGAATATTATTGAATCACGTGGGGTGTATTCTGACACTGTTAATGTTTATTATGGTACCAACCTTCTAGTCCTTCTAAACTTCAACAAGAAGGTCGTTTGTAGTAACTATGCAATTAGTAGTTTAGTTCAAAGTTAACCTAGTGCCTGTTAATTTCAGCAGCCAAAAAGAATATTCCACTTTCCTTTTCATGATTATTGTATCCCACCCATCTGGTTTGGATAAAATTTGACAACATATGCTTTCTGCTTTTCTGAGTTGAAGTGTAATATGCGGCTATCCTCTTAAAGAAGCATCAACCATTGAAAGTACAAAGGAAGCCCCCTAGAGGGGGGGGGGTGAATAGGCTTTTAAAATTATTACGGCTTAGGCTCAAGTAAATGCGGAATAAAACTAACGTTTAATTTATTGAGCACAAACCTAGCCACTAAGTTCACCTAGGTGCACCAACAACCTATGCTAAGCAATACAAGTAACAAGGTGATAGCAAGATATAAATACTTCAAGCACGATGGTTATCGCAATGTAAAGTGCATAAGTAAAGGGTTCGGTTAAGAGATAACCGATGGACGCGGAGACGAAGATTTGTTTCCCGAAGTTCACTTCCAAAGAAGCTACGTCTCCGTTGGAGAGATGCGATGGCGCAATGTTCTCCGAACGCCACAAATGGCTCACCTCGAGGTGTAGTGGCTTGATGCTCACCCAACGCCACACAAGGCCTCACCCCGGATGCGGAAGCACGCAACTCACCGACGCCACAAAAGGCTCACCCTATTCTCCCAAGTGCGCACCACAAAAGGCGGGCACTTGCTCCACTATGGGACGCTTGAGGGCGGTCACCAAACCCGTACAAGATTGGGGCTAACTCCACAACTCAATTGAAGGCTCCCAACAACAAAGCCACAAAAGGCCAACAATGCCACAAAAGGCAAACAACGCCACAAAAGGCCAACAACGCCACAAAAGGCTACAAGACCACAAAAGGTCAACAAGACCGCAAAAGGTCCCAACCCAACCACACAACCGTCTAGGGTTCCAAGGAACCCAAGAGAAACAAGCTCACAAGCTTGAACTCGCCGAATCTCCGAGGAGAACTCAAACCTATGCACCAAATGCAAGGGCAAGTCCTTCTCTCCCAAATTCCAACAAAGCTACAAAAGCTATTGGGGGAATAAGGGAGGAAGAACACAAGAGGAGAAAACACAACTCTCCAAGATCTAGATCCCAATGATTCCTTCACAAAGAAGGGATTTGGCTTGGGGGGATTGTAGATCTAGATCTCCTCTCTCAAATCCCTCAAAAAGATGCAAGAATCATAGGAAGGGAAAGGGAGAGGGAAAGCTTCTTCAAGGTTGACAATGGAGGAGAGAGAGAAAGCCAAGAACCAAGAAGAAAAGCTGGTGGCCACGAAGGGGAAGAGGAGCCCCTTTTAAAGGGCTCCCAGATTCCGCCTTATGGGCATTCATGACTGGCGGAACTTCCGGTGGGAGGAGAAGTTCCGGCACATGACCAACGATCAGCTCGCGAGGCGAAAAAGCGAATCTGGTGAACTTCCGGTGGGAGCAAAACTTTCGGTGAAAGTTCCGAAGTTCGTCAAATAGGCACAAAATGTATATTCTTGAACGTGAGCGGAACAAGAGCGAAATTCAACCGAACTTTCGGCTGGCGGAACTTTCGGCTGGCGGAACTTTCGGCTGGCGGAACTTTCGGCTGGCGGAACTTCCGGTCATGGCCGAAACTTTCGATGAGCGAAACTTCGGTGGAAATTCGGAAGTTCCGTCAAATAGCACATCCAAAAGCGAAGGTTCTTGGCGTGAGCGGAAGAAGACCGGAACTTCCACGGAACTTTCGGCAAAAATGCCCTAGCGAACTTCCGATATGGCCGGAACTTCCGGTCGGAAATTCGAAACCGTAAAACCGCATAATAACTTTTGCATCCGAACTCCAAACGGGATGAAACCAATTTTGTTGGAAAGATAACGACGAATAGAATCCAACAAAATACTATGAATATATATGTGAAGTATCCCCCAAGGTGTGGAGCCGGAAAACTCGCAAGATCAAAAACCGCAATAAGATATGCAAGTGAAATCCTTAGATGATGAACTAGAGCTTGTTATGATGATGACCACAAGCTCTAGATCCTCTCAGGGACAAGAACCAAATAACAACCAAGAAGGATGATGCTATGAATGCAAAGGTTTGAGCTTTCTCCGAACGATGCAAACGAGACACCCGCTTGAGAGCCCCTCTTGATAGAACGGCTATCTATCCTAAACCCGGTCTCCCAACTAACAATACGAGATCGGCAAAAGAAAAGCCCTATCAAGAACATACCTTTGCCTTGAGCATCCCACTTGAACTTGATGTAGACCGTCTTGTTCTTCTATAGTGGGAACACCATTCTTGGATGCTCTTGCTTGATGAAGATGAAGACTTGCAAACTGCTCCCCCATACTCCATGGGGAAACATCTTCTTTGAACTTGTCTTCATCATTCCATGATCACGAGGATGGCAAGCTTCAAGCATGAGATCTTCTAGAGATGGCGCATCTTGAGTTCGCCCTTCTCCATCCCTACTTGAGGTTGATCCATCTTGATGCAACTCTTTGCACATGTCTTGATCAACCTTCAAGCTCCTTCTTTCTTCATGATTCCAATGGGCACAAAGCCCTTGGACATTTCTTCATCTTCCAACCTTGAGACCAACAAATGGCCCAAGTGATGCCAATGGACAAGCCTACAAGTGAAACTCAATTTACACATTAGTCCATAGAGATTGTCATTAATTACCAAAACCACACATGGGGGCATACATGCCCTTTCAACCATGGTGCTTCTGCTAGGAAACAATATGAGCTCATGTTATAAGTGTACTGGCTGACTCTCTATTCATGTTGATTTGATGTCACAGTACTGGCTTTCTTATGCTTCTATGGACAAATGGACATCGGATGCTGTGAGGTATCCTCAATGTACTTGAATTACTGCTTTATTATGAACATACTTTTGCTGTTACAGTTTAAGAGTCAGTCACCCATAGTTGCATTTTCACTCATCTCTTAATGGTGAGCCAAAGCATCTATAATCAAATTGTAGACCTTTATAACAGGGGTACACTTGTATTAGTGCGTACCATAAATTGCTAGTTAGGTCACTAGTTCTCATTAACCTAACATGCTGACCTAACAGGCAGGTAACATTGCATTGCTAAGCAGGTTTGCATAAAGTTCTTAGCATGGTGGCAAAGCTATTATGATCAAGAAATAGGTGACTAAGAGGGACTAGCTGCTTTCGGGACTACAAACCAGAGAGACGAGGGCTCCTTCATGGCCTTAGCTTGGAAGTTTTTATTTTCTATTCATAGAATTGATAAAGCATGTTAAAAATTACATAGTTTGTACAACTAGTGCATGATCCAAATTTATGAACATGTCTGAGCAGAGAATTTTCATAATAACGTTAATGTGTGATACCAATATTCCTAGAATAGGAAAGCCGTGATTAGGACAGTAAGCCTGAACTAGGTTTTTATTTGTTTGGGTCTATTTTATTAAGTCGTCAATGAACATATAACGTATGACAGTTTTAAGAATAGCAGCCTTCGTTGGGGGTGGATATTGATACTGATAAATTGACAATGACCTGAAGCTTGTACCACGGGGTATAATGCACATTAGATGTGTTTTACAACAAGAGTTGATCAGTCAAACAGAAGCAGTATTCTTACAATCTGGGCCATCAACATCACCCGGCGGCTCTGTATTTGTGCAATTTTCTAGGCTTAGCTTCGTTATCACTCACACCAGTTACTGTCATTTTCCCTGCCTGTTTCAAACAACCATTTTGGAGTTACCACTGAACAACTCTGCTCAGATACGATACGATCCCCTGCCGTCATTTTGCTCGCTGAAAAATTGGCATTCCCCCTCCTCCAATTTATTCAGTAGTATGTTATATCTTCACTGATGATTCCAAACTGAATTATAGCCTGTACCATTGTACCTCCTTTCAAATCATTGTCTTGCTCAGTAAGAGATTCCACATGTTCTTGTCCTCCTGAATGTGTTTTAGCTCTTCTGTACGTCCATCATCAGTCGTGCTATCCTCTATCCAGAAAGAAGGCATGGATGCCCAGCGGGCAGCAGTAATGGAAGATGAAGATTGCTGTACGTGTTCCTGGACCACCTGCAATCTGCTGGCATACCCCCACCGTCTCCTCGCTGATTGGAGCTACAGCTACAGGTACTGCTACTTCATCCACCATGGCTTCTATTTCGATCATGTGATTTCAGCGGCATGTGCTGACGTCTGATGATGATGAGTTGCGCAACCTACTGTCGTCATAGGCCTGAACCATCCGTCGGCTTTTAAAAGAAAATTCGCACCAGCTTCCTTTTCCTTTGCACAAACTCCATGGACAACTGGGCATTGGATGCTGCGAGGTATCCTTCCTCTATCTTTTCTGTAGTACCGGACTTGCAGCTTTATTGTGTGCAAAGAGCTGCAGTTTGCGTAATACTCCCTCCGTTTCAGAATATAAGATGTTTTAGTTTTGTAAAGCAAATGTATCTAGACTACTTTTAGTATATATGTTCACTCATGTTTGAAGTGAATCTACACACTAAAACAAGTCTAGGTACATTTTCTTCACAAACCTAAAACATCTTATATTTTGAAACGGAGGGAGTACTATCATTCATCTTTGAATGGTGATACAAACCGCCACCAATCAAAACTAGGGAGACCTTTCTGAATGCGGTACTCTTGTGTTACTTGTGCACCTCATAAATGGCCGATTAGTTTGGGCCGTTCTCACTCACTAGCCTAACCATCTTAATGCCATGACGTGCAAGTCTTGCATGTTCTTGAAAGAAAGAAAAAAAAAAACTCAGCAGCCTAACATGTTGACCTTGCAGGCAGGTAACGTAGCATTGTTAGGCAGGTGGTCTGCATAAAGTTCTTGCCATGGTGCAGGCCATTAAGGTCTAGCAAAGTTATCATGATCAAGAAAAATAGTAGTTTTTTGCGGGGGAAGTTTCTTACATTTGTAAAATCAAATGCACGATTCAAAATTTGTATCCACCCAACCTACATTTTTGTTTTGAATCCTACAATTTTAAACCCAGTTCAATAGAACTGCTGGACCATTCGTCATTTGCTCGGATCTATTTTATCTGGGGACCGCTCTGATTCTGTAGACTGGCATTTATCGTGCACATTTCCTTTGTATTACGTGGTTTAATGCAGAGGGACCCTTTCTTTTTACTACAACAAGAGTTGATCAGTCAGCTTAAGCCGTGTTCGTAAGAAATGAGCAATCAACACCATGGCAACAAAAAAGAAAAAAAAAGAGAGCAATCAACATCTGCGGTGGCTATGGCTGTGTGGCGTGGTTCACTCAAGAAAATGACACCAAATGTGCCGCATTATAGAGAAAGTGTTTTGATCGTTATCGCCACCCGACTTGACAATTACATAATGTAATGTTTAACTTTGCTTGTTTATTACTCAGTAGCTCTGCACCCTGAAGATTGTGATTCCTTATGCGTAGGGGTGCACATCCCTTGAACATTCGAGTAAATCGATTGGAGTTTGGCCTCTGACGGCGCAAAAATTATGGGAGGTTCCAAAATATTTGGAGTGCAGAGGACATATGACATATCTAGTGCTACGGTAGCATGCTCTGAAGGGCAGGTGTAGCCAATTGGCTCACCTGACGCTACTATACTAGCCACCTGACAAGTTCCAAGAGGAGGTTGCAACCTTTGTTGCATTTCTGATATCCAACTCGCATTCAGCCAGATAGTACCAAAGAGAAAGTTGCTAACTTTGTTGTATTTCTGAAATCCAGAACACATTCAGTCAGGTCATCAAGACACTAAATCAGCACGGTGACAAACCCAGTAAGCAGCAAGAAAACGAAAAACAACTCGGTTCTGTATGTCAATTAACCTCCCCTCCTGTAGCTACCTACCATTCACAGCTCCACACCCACGTGAAGCATCGGATGATTTCACAACCAGCGTCAATCAGTACACCAATCCTGAAATTCCCAGCACGCAAAGCAAGAAGAAGAAGTGAAAAGAAATGGTGAAATCTGTCGAGGGAATGTACAGATCAGGCGATCTTGGAGGAGCTCCTGAAACCCTGAATGAGCAGGCAGAACCCTTGCCCCGCCGGCGCTCCTCCTCCTCCTCCCTGCTTCTTCTGGCTGCGCGCCGGCGACAGAGGCTTCTCGTTTTCTTGGTCGCCGCCGCTGTTGGTGCCGTCGTCGTCCATCCACAGCCTTGTCTCCGACGCGCCCCTGGCGTGGAACGTGAAGACTGCGCTGGAGGAAGAGGCGGACGGGTCGATCGCCTGGAAGAGCCAGCCGTGCAGGTCCCAGGTCATGTCCACGGGCGCGCCGCCGTCGAGGAAGATTGTGTGGCTGCCGCGGTAGTTCCACCGCAGGCGCCGCAGCTGCACCACCTTCCGTCCGTCCACGGCCACCCACGCCTCCGCGTCGCCCTCCAGCCCGACGCCGATCTCGTGCTCCACGCCGGACTCCGAGAAGCGCGCCTTGGTGGACCAGCAGCCGCACCCGATGAAGCGCTCCCGCCTCCGCGCCATCCGCGACGCGGCGATCGGTATCCCGCCGTGCAGCCGCTCGACGTAGCTCCGGCTCATGTCGCCGAGGAGGAGGACGAACTCGGCGTCGGCGACGACGGCGACGTAGAACCCGGAGACGGGCTCGGGCCCGGCGCCGCCGTACCGGGCCGACGCGTAGTCCCAGAACACGCCCACCACGCAGCTGCCCGCGGTGAACGTGCCGCTCCCCTTCCTCCTGTGCAGGTGCCTCGGCGCTGCGGCGGCGGTCCCGCCGGCGCGGTGCCGCGAGGCGGCCGCGGCGTCGTGGACGGCGACGGAGAGGGCCGGGCCGTCGGGCGACCGGGACCACGTGACGTCGACGAGCAGGTCCTTCCCGGACGCCGAGAGCCGCGACCGGTACACGCTGGTGACCCCGCTGATGACCGCGCCGGCCTCCGCTGCTGGCCTGGCCGCGGCGACCGCGGCGGCATTGGCGGCGTTGGAGCCGGAGCAGGCGACGTCGGAGATCCGCACGGCGTGCTCGCTGAAGCAGGACACGAGGTCCTTCATGCCCGCCCGCTGGCGCGTTCGCTGGACGTGCGCCACTTCCCACGCCGCGAGCACGAGCACGAGCACGAGCACGAGGAATCCTTGGGGTGGGCTTTGGCCGACTAGAAACCCACTAGGCTAGCGGGCGTGTCGGGATGGAGGACGGCTTTGGGGGATGGCATTTTGCGGATGGC
The DNA here is from genome assembly GCA_030063025.1 of Avena longiglumis. Taxonomy (NCBI): domain Eukaryota; kingdom Viridiplantae; phylum Streptophyta; class Magnoliopsida; order Poales; family Poaceae; genus Avena; species Avena longiglumis. Next base: position 507,681,035 of record CP125976.1, on the reverse strand, counting down.
GACGGGCAATTGGGGTGAGAGGGAGACGGGTAGGCAGAGGCAGCAGGGAAGGGAATGAAGCAACGATACGCTGGGGTTGGGTAACCGCAGGAGAAAGGTATCACTTAATTGGGAAGCCTGACAGGCAATAGGCTGGTGCTCGCAAGCTAGGTATAAAATCTTTCTCCTGTTTCCCCTGCTGCGATCTTCCCATCTCGACGGTCGCCGTCGACTATATATGCTTCTACCACTTCCTGGCCTAGCCCGCTTTAATTCGTTCGTTCTCATCACTACTAGCTAACTATAGGTGGTGGTAGTGGAGCACAAATTCCACCAAAGGGCAAATTCAATCATGTACATGCATGTTGGCGTCATGTTCTTGTGTGAAATTTCTTGGGAGGGTTCCGATCACGAACCGAGAGACAGGCCTAGTAGAACCTAAACGAAACGCATAATAAAAACCGAAACGTACCGTGAGCTATACAGTAGTACACTGTAGTAGATACTCCGGTCCGGTCCGGTCAGGTGAGGTATGGAGAAAAAGGAAAACGCATATGTTTCTTTACTGCTTTCCTGTCCTAAATGCGCACCGAAACTTCCCAAACGAAACGGCCGGCGCCTGTAGCAATCAATCCTAGTGCTGCTAGCATGGAAACGAAATATCGCATCGCAGGTGCGGACCGGGCAAGGAAAAAATCGTATGGTCGGAGCAGCGCTGTGCCATGCATGTCGCGGTACTGCTCCAAACCAAAACAACCATTTGGATTAGATTAGAAGAGTGTAGACAGCGACACGTGAGATTCTCCCCTCGGCGCAGCCAGCCAGTGACCCGTGCGTGGGGCTGCAAATTGCGGCAGCTAGCCAATATGTTAAGGAATTGCGGCGTACGTACGTGCACGCGTTACCGAGGCAGTGCCGTCGTCATCTTCCATTCTCCGGTCGTGTCGAGACCATAACAACTTGTATGATCATTGCGACTTACTATCATGTTCCGCATACGACCCGGAAGTCTGCGGTCGACCCCAGCACAGACGGTCCCGGCCGAGACCATTTCGCGCGCACGTACAGTACGTACGAGTTCAGGTCCGTTCGAACTGGAAACGACGAGGCGTCGTCTCCCTCCGTGGTGTACCCGCCAGAGCTAGTGACTGTTCTGGCCGCCACGCGGGACCCGGAAGAGCTGGAACAGCCAAGCGAGCAGGAAAACAGCCGCAGGGCCGTGGTGGCCCCCCCGCGCCTGCCATAGAGCCCAGCAACCCGACACGGCCATCGCAACGCACCCCGCGCGCACAGGCACAGCCGGCACGCGATCTCGCAGGTTTCAGAGCAGAGACCGGGACCGAAGACCTTCTCTCCTCCTCGGCCCCGCATGTGCCTGCACAGAATTATAAAATCGGGAACCGTGCTACAGATCTCGGACCAGGAGAGGACCGACGACTTGGGCGAATGAATAAATTTCGAGCGGCGCTGTTGCTTGTGGCGCAGGGAACAAAGCTACCGGCCGGGGACTGCTGCTGCTGCTGCTCGATCGATCCCGACGATCCGATATCGCGCGCGCAACGGAGCCCGGCCGCCTGCGTCGATGCATTCTCCGCGAGTAAAGTCCATTACAAACCTTGAACTTGTAGTGATTAGCTAAATTGAACCCTAAACTTTTAATCCCGGAAGTCAGCACTCTAAACTCCTGAATCCCGGCCAATCTCAACCCTAGGTGTGTTTGGTGCACCGGAAAAGCAATAATGCTGACCGGGATGCAGCCTACTGTCACTAACAGCAGGGCCCACATGTCATATTCGTCGTCTTCTCAAATCCCACTAAACGAATTGATCCCATTCTAGATGGTGGACTGATATTTGCTAGGTCCATCTCTCCATTGGCGCGTTGTTTGACGCCGGATATCGTAGGGCGCCAGTGCTTTGTCCTCATCAAGAGGACTAGAGGAGCACATCATCATCAGCTCGCCTGTAGATCTCACTCACGGTTAGTGTAAAATGTGTTCAAATCGTTCTATGTACCAAAGAACATAAGATCGAACTCAGATTTGGTAAATGATTAGTGGCACACTTAGGCTCCCACGATCTCACCATGTAGTATCTTGAACTCGTTATCTGAATAATCTTTGACAACCAATGGCTGCAAATCTAACTCGGTGTGTTTCAGCAGCTTTGCAATTCTCGAGCTACTAAATTGCATGAGCCTTACCGCATTGTCTTGCATATTAAGAAATTCAATCGCTTCGTGGCCGGACGTGACCACCTTGTCTTGCGTGGTTCAATCGCCTCGGCTCTGCAGGTGCCACCGTCTTTGGTGGCGTACGCCGACACATCGGGTAGCGTTGCGGGAGGGACTGCCGGCAGAGGCGGCGTGATGGAGGTCGGCCATGGGGAAGAGCGGGAGGCGGACCACGCTGGCTTGGGTTTCAGTGGGTTTGGATGCGGAGTCTTTTGCTTCCGCCATGGTCAGGGCAGCGGCAAGGGTGAGGGAAGGCGAGGAGAGGCGGCGCACAGCAGGCCCAGCGGCGACGCAGGTAGGAGACAGACAAGTCGTTGCTGGAAAGAGGAACTGGGGTTGAAGATAAAACTGACTGGTGGGCCAGCTTGGTCAGTGAGAGAGTAGCAAATTATTTTATTTAGGGATTATTATTTTTGTCAACAGTAATTGTTGAAGGTCTTGGATAGACTGGGAATGATAAGTTTGGTGTGCCAATTCCCGGGATTGAAAGTTGGAGGTTTAATTTAGCTAACCTCTACAAGTTTAAGGTTGAAAATGGACTTTACTCCATTCTCCGCTGCCTCTGCGTTCTGTGCATTCCGGAGTGGAAGTCAGTTCACATCGGCCGGCACGTTCTTCGTCTTTCCCACCGAAGCATGAGCAAAACCCTTGCGAATTCAGCGCCGCGACACAAACAAAACCATGCATGTGACCCGCAGGCAGGCTCCGTCTCGGCTGTCGTCCAACCGGGACGTTGGGACACGCAAGACTCATGTGTAGTTTACAGTTTTCTTTGAGATTATACCTACCCAGATCGACGTCTCCAGCTTAAGCATATTAATTCTTGCGCGTACAAGGGAATTAAGTTAATGACGAAGCATATCAGCATGTGCCGGAGTAAGCTTATATAGTGTTATATATAGGCAAAGTACAATCTGTTCCTGCATATATTCCCTGATTAATTTGATCGATCGATGATCTGATCTGCCTATGCCTTAGTCATTGACTGAGGAGCGATGACAGCAATTAAAACCCTTTGTACCCGTAAGCAGCCGCATGTTCTCGTTTATATATACTACTACTACTGTAGTTGCTTCAACGACCGGGACAAGTACTACGCATGTCCTTTTAGCTTCAACCACATCCACCATGCTCGCCCTTTTTCTTTTTCTACCACTCGTACATGAAATCGCATACTCCCTCCATTCCAATGATTCAGGCCTGTAAATTTTTTTTAAAGCCAAGCTAAGTAAAATTTGACCAAACTTGTAGAATAAACTATCAAGAACTATGATATTACTTAGTCATGTGAATGATATATTAGATGGTGTTGATTTTGGATTGTAAATATTAATGTCTTTTAAAAACTTGATCAAACACATTACGTAGTTTGATTTTTGAAAAAATATATAAGGCTTGTCCATTGAAACGGAGGTAGTACCATGCTGCAGTGTGCGTGCTAGCTAGCGGCTACCCCATCAGGGATCCGACCTTCAAACAGGACATGACACGACAATGAGTTTAGCACGATAAGCACTATTTACTATCGATGACGGGACTAAAAATAATAGGCTTGCACACACATAACTCACCCATCATCGACGCTCCTCTCGAATTCTTGTGGGTTCTTAGGGCACCTCTTGACCATCTAAGCTTGACTATTATCATAAATGACCACATTGAACATCTTCGAATTGATCTTCTTGAAGGTCATGAAGAACACAATCTTTAGGTCATGAGCATAGCAAATACTGACCACTCCTGATCCAAGCAAGATTTCCCATTGGCATCATTGAAAATTACTACATGTGGCAATGCCCTACCCATTAGCGGTTGGATGAAAGTGGAAACATTGCCTCATATAGTGTGTGTTTAGCAGTTTTAGAAAACTTACTACATGTCAAAATATACATACACCATTTTTAGAGACAGAGATAGTGAACCTAGTTGATGCACAAGCAAAACCACTCGATTCAATAACCCGTCCCTAAAAGAGCATGCAATCAATTTAATCATCAACAAATATTCATCCATGACCTATCGTGAGTTCAATCATAGGCATACTACAAACATACTAGTGTACATTATCGAAACTAGTCTATAGTAGACTATTCATCCACTGCCAATCCATTATTGGAGTTCCGTTGCAGAAAACAAAAAAATTACTACGCGTGAAACCCTAATTATCCAAGATCTATCTATTAATAATGCAGTAACGGAGGAAGACAATAGTAATGTATCCTTGAAAATCGAAAGAGCGTTACGCTCATGCAGAAGTGTGGCTGATGTACTCGTACCCATCTGACCTCAAGGTCACGAAGCTCCTCGCACATCCAGATCCTCGTACGATTGTCGGGTAGCTCCAAGTGTAACCCCCCGAGTTGTCACATGCATACGGTACAAGACAACGACTCCCGGCTTGGATCCTGCCGAGGTTGCGGAAATAGAACTTCTGGCTGGAATCCCTGCAGCACAACGGCGTGTCGCTGTGGTGTTGGCCTTGTGTGTACAGTCCTTTCATGGGACCGCGCACTAGCTAGAGAGAGGGAGGGATATTCTATCCTAAGAGAATTTCTTATTGATGTGTTTTAATTCTTCTATGGACACCCCTTTATATAGGTGGAGGAAGGTATGCCCTCCCCTTTCAGTGTCCCATGTGGAAATAAACAAGACAAGGACAAGGCTAAAAGAAGGGCTACATGCGTCTAAGCTTGAGGCAGTGGCCGGGAGGGCCAACAGCCTCGCGCCGACCAAGCCAGCAACAACAGCCAAGGGCCAGCCGGGCGGGCTAGCCAGGCGTCGCAGCCCAGCTTCTCACGCGCGGCAGCGGCTAGGAAACCCCCGGGTGGGCTGGCCTGCGGTTGCACGCGGCCCAGTCATCCGAAGCATCCCAAGGTGGCCAAGCGGGTCGGCGCCCTGCGGCTCAGCTCGGGTGGGCCAGCATCTAGGCGTGGCCTAGCTGGCTAGGCCAGCCAGCCCGCCTGCCACCTCCCTCGCGCGCCTGCCTGGGCAGGGGTCGAGCAGGCCCGGCGCGGCGGCTGGTGGCAGTAGCCCGCCCTGCGCGGCTGGTACTATATGCTGCCCATTTGCATGGGCTGGTTTGACCAGCCCAATGCATATCGCTGCTGTCTTTTTCCCTGTGATTTCCTCTTAGGTTAAATTCCTCTGGGGGTTTGGCCTAATTAGGAAGTTACACTATAAATTTTAATTAAAATATTTATTTAGAATATACTAAATCATAATTAATATATGATAAATGCATATTTAAATTGCCATTTATGAGAAACTCTTTTCGGTCCCTTTCCTTCTTTTCTTTCTCTGAACAACTTCGCAACTCCGGAATGATTAATATATATTCCTTTTGTCTATGTGATACTGGCATTGTCTGAGATTTGATCAACGACATCACCATGTCGGGTTCAACCTTGTTATCGACAAATGCTACTTTAATCGTACCGATAATTGATATCCCCGTGACCTAGTCACATGTTGCACAACATATTGATATAACTTATCCGAGTGGGTTCAGAGTATCTTCCATCACATGGATGTACAAATCCCGCTCTTGACACATACGGCTCAACCTGTCCCTTTGAGTACTTGATGACAACTTTATAATCACCATTCTACCAAGTGAAGTTTGATGCTTTGAAGGCACTCTCGGGTGACAGTGATTAAATATGGTCTCACGGTCTAAGGAACAAGTCACTACGTTTCTAACAATTAAAACTATGAACTTTGTGATATGATCGTGTTGTAACAATCATCTGTGGGAACTGTCCACCATTTTATTCTCCAATATGATGGCTCCATTGTCAATAGGTGCTGAAGCACCAACATGATCAGGAAACTTTGACCATCCGTTGACCAATGAATTAGTTGAATAGAGGCTACTAGGGACCTAGGTTTGTTTATATATCACACTTGTATTAATGTTTCCAATTGATATAGTTATAGCATGATATAAAAATATTATAAACTAATGAAATATGATAATAAACTCCTTTATTATTTGCCTCGAGTCATGTTTCCTGCAGTCTCCCACTTGCACTAGAGAACAAATAATTCAACTGCATTGCTACTAATCATAAACCATATCTCATTTGCATTTATTGATCATTCTTGCTCATGGAGGACTTACTGTCCTAAGTCTATTTTACCAGATTCATAAGGTCCTATTTTGCAAATCATTAATGTCACATATTTGACATTAATCCCATTAGCATATAATGTACTTTTAGTATTTTGGTGACAAACTGAGACTTCTGTTTTCTATTATATACAATAACAATCTATCAATCAATTGGATTTTTCAAGATTTCATGCATAACTATAAACACACTTAGTCGAAAGTCGAACTTTCTTCAAACCAGAAACACATACTTGCTAATACTGAAGTATCCTAATACTTCTATATCTTTATAGTTTTAATCAAAGTGTAATACTTGAAATTTTGATCCTGGCCATGCTTCTTTTGCGCTAAACTTAACTCCGATTCGGTGATTTATCTCAAAAATCACCCTAGAATCTTGTTCTTTACAACTAAGAACATGGGTCACATAATGTCTAATTTCATCTAAATGATCTGATCATTTCCCCAACACATTGTTCACCAATATGTTAATTACATATTCGAGAATGTTGTTATGCTCCCACTCAAATATATCATAAATATTTGACATTCTAGGATGTCACTCATCTCCCACTCAAATATGTTGACCACATATTCTATTTGGAAAACTTCTTAGCTCCCATTCAATTTTTCATCCCTTCTCGATAATCTTGGTAAATCCAAAAAATTGATCTTGCATCAAGTCAAGAATTTTGTGCTACAAGACTTCAGGAATTCCTGATTGGTCAAAACCTTGATGTTATACTCATTACAACCTTTCTCTTCAAACTCTTGAAGACTTTGCAGTTTTTGAACAGTCCTTTGCCAATTTCTATATTGGACTTATTTGCTGATTAAATCCAATAGACATTAAGCATTTGTCAAAACATCATTTGTGACAAATTGAGCTTTTATGTCTTCCTCTTCAGTTTCGTTTCCATTCTTTCTACTTTGTAGTTTACTAGGAAGGATTAATTAATTTCCATTACATAATGAAATTAAGTAACTTTTACTTCACAATCTCAAATGCAACTTAATTTGGGGTTTCATGACTCTAAGTCATTTCTTGTACTTAGGTCCATCAAACTTTCTTTTTAGTTTGTAGGTATGTATTATTCCAATAATAAGACAAATATATCACGATTGACATTCTACAAGTGGTAGAACAAACTCTTGAATCCTACCTTCTATAGTATCAACAGAAACTTATGCTTATACTTATATCTTTGCACTAACACTTATATAAGAATACACTTTCTCAAAGAAGTGCCACACCGAGACAATACAAACTTTGTCTTCTTTAGGTATTAGTTTGGAATTTGCTTTCATAGTCTTACTAAGAATGCACCACAAATACTTACTATTTGCAATGATCTCGAACTATTGAAATCTCTAGAAACTCGAGCTTGACATATCTCATATGTTGTTGGTTCCACGAATCTTTATATGTTCCTTATGTTTTATTGAGTGATTACTATTTAAATCTATAACCCTAATATCTAACATCAATCCCACTGAATTCATTTCAGACCATATGTATCTTATACACTATGATTATGTTGTATTAGACATATCAAAACCATTTGATTAGACAAATCACCATAATTTGTGAATTTGTTTTCCATAGGTCCTTATATGAGATATTTATATTAACTTGAATTCGAAGTCACTTGGATCAAATCACTAAGACTTTGACATTCTTGTTAATTCTATATCTACCTTGATTCTGAAAAACTTTGAACGATTCAAATTGTTTCAGATTCACATTTGGATATCTCTTGGCAAGTTTCATACTTTATAATTGCTTTATTATCATATATATTAAGGACTAGAATAAATTGTTTGTAATTTCAATGTGAATCATAAAAGAAATCATTCATTGAAAAAGAACAACTAATTATTTCTCATTAATATGAATAACCGTATCGCAATAAGCAAGACACACTTACATGGTTAACAAACTTGTTTACAAAGCTTTTATTAAAATCTTCTAATCCTAATGATAAACTTCGAGGGAAGGAGTGTCGTCGGCCTTCAACAGATTGCCTGTCGTCATCACGCCACCAGTGTCACGTTCCATATGTATCTCTCATGCAGAGGGTCATATTTTCAAAGAAACCAGGGATAAGTATCCAATACTTGAAACTGCATAAGTGTTTTATGGAAACATTTATAACTTGTATATCAACATATACCTTCTCCGTTGACATCGTTCCCAACCTTGGGTTCAATCTTGGCAGTCCTTAGCTTGGCTATGACCTTGCTAAAGGTATTCGGTATCCTTGTCATGATGTAGTCCTTGACGATGTCCTTGCAATTGGGGGTAAGCAAGCGCAACACCCCGTCTATTGCAAGGTCTTCAGTCAACAAGTCGCCCATAGCATCCTTAAGACGTTCATGAAGAGTTTCCATGGTGTCCAGATGGATATCCAAGCTAGACTTTCCTTCCATCTTTATGGAAACAAACTCCTTCGCGTACTCATATTGCATGCATTTCTCCTCAGCTGGAAACATACTCTTCAATCCATTGAGCATATCATATGTGTCGAATTCATGGAAGGGTACTCTCAAGTCAGGATTCCATGGAATGGATAATGGTGTACTTGACTATCATAAAAGTCTCACGGCGGTCGCAAAGAGTCGCATTTTCATTTCCGTTGGAGTCATCAGGGAAATATTCTAGGGATTCACGAAGGACACAAAGAAGATCGTTTTCTATGAGGATCCTTTTGAGGCGTCGGTACCAGCCGGTGAAATTCAACCCATCTAGCTTAAGTTTCTCCCCGTCTATAAATGGAACAAAGGTGTCGCTACCAGAGAGGATGGCCTTTGTCTACAAGATATTTGCAAAAGGACTTAGACTAGGTTCATAATTTGTGAGTTCAAAATATAATCACATTATATTAGATGAGCTCCCACTAAAACAAACATCCTTAAATAAGTTTTAGTGATTACACGATCCTAATTAATTACATCACCTCGATCGTCACGACCGGCAAAATAGTTGCAAAGGTAGACATTCTCCAATGTGATGGGTTTCGTTGCATATGAAACAAAAAAAATTCCTATGGATCCAACTGCCAAGATCGAATCATGGCGATACTATGTAACGGATATAGATGGACTCACCCTCGTAAACCGTAAGCGGGATAATGTTCCTGCAAACAAACGTGGTTGATGTAGATGTACACGACCGTCCTTGAGGACATGCAGACGATCAACGCCTCTGTAATCGGTCACACGTGTGGTGTGCCAACGACTCCCGAACCCTCGCTCCAGCCGGGCAGCGGAAGTAGCGGATCCTCGGGAACTCCAATAGCGCTACGCCATGGTAGAGGTGGTGGAGGGGAATATCTCGCGCAGGGATTCGCCGAGAACCTTTTCTAGTGGAAATAGACAAGGCAAGAAAGGGGGAGAAGATGCTAACCAAAGGGGATATGAGCGAGACAAGTAGTGGAGTGTGAAGAGAGGGAGGACGCCTCCTTTTATAGGGGAGAGGGGGGCAAGCTAAAAGGAATATGCCCGAGAGGCAATAATAAAGTGGTTATTATCTTATTCCATGTTTATGATAGAAGTTTATTTATCATGCTATAATTTTGTTAATATGAAACGTTAACACATGTGTGATTTATAAACAAGAAAAGTTTCCTAGTAAAGCCTCTCTTTATACTAGCCTATTGATTAACAGATGATCAAAGGTTTCCTGATCATAACATTGGATGTTGTTAATAACAGGGTCATATCATTGGAGAATGATATGATGAACATTCACCCACAGTAGATGTACCAATACGATCATGTCATCAAGTTTATATTGCTATCACATTCGTAGTAACTCGATGTCCTTAGACCATGAGATCACGACAATCACTTTCACCGGAAGAGTACTTTGATTACATCAAATGTCACACTATAGCAGGGTGATTATAAAGGTGTCGTCGGGTATTTGGAAAGTGTTAGTTGAGGCTCGTGGATCAAGAGTGAGATTTTTCCATCCGGATTACCGAGAGATATACATAGGGCCCTCTCGGTGATATCACATTGACATAGCTTGCAACCAAGTGATTTGATCACTAGAATGTCATATCACACGAACAAGAAAAAGAGTACTTGACGGCAACGAGATTAAAAAAGGTATGGTTGATACAAATTGATTGGATATCAAGTAAAATATCGCGAGACAAAAAGAATTTGATTACAGCCGAAAGAGGTTCAAACGATCATGAGATCTTCGAGGAGGTAGTGGGAGTCATTATGGATCTCCAGGTCCCGCTAATGACTATTGATCAGAGAAAGTCTCGATCGTGTCTACATAGTTCTTGAACCCATAGGGAGACGCACTTAAGGTAAACCAACACATTTGTGTGGATAGGTAACATAGGGGAAGTTCAATGGATATCGCAAAAAATTGTTCTACTGAAGAAAATTGTTCTGCCGATTATACTGAAATATTTTCACGGTATCAAAACAAAGCAAGGGATCAAAATGTTAATGTGTTCATTAAATGAAGTGTTCATTAAATGAAGTACTCATCAAATGAAGTGTTCATTAAATTGAGTTGCATTAAAACAAGGGAATTAAAGTGCTTTAATGGAAATACCTTTGGTTTTTGAGTGGAGAATAAATGAGACAAAGTTGAATTGGGATTTATGTGAGTGGAGAGTCCACCCACATGTCCCCCGCAAAAAGAGCCCACCCACATGAATGATAGGAGGGGAAGAGGCAGCCTATGGCGCCGTCAAAGGAGGGGGGCTTTCCCCCTATCTCCTATAAGAGGAGGTGTTCTCCTCCTCTCCACACACACTCACTTGCCCATATCATATGCACTTTGGTTGCCATCTTCTCCCCCTTGCTTGCCTTGTCCATTGCCACTAGAAAACATGCTCATAGAAGACCTGTGATGGCTCAGTTGATGTGGAGCCTGTTAGGATCCCCAAGAGCAAGGTGTGAAGCAGCACAACATCAAGTCTTCCATCAGTAATAAACCGAGGTTATCGAACCAGTAGGAGGAAGGAAACGTCACACAAGTGTTGCAAGCAACGCGAAGACCTGCACAACACAAACTCAAGACTTTGCCCCAACTAATAGTGAGGTTGTCAATCTCACCGGTTGCTGTAATAAAGGATTAAATGTATGGTGTGGAAGGTGATGATGGTTTGCAGCAAGTAAACAAGTAATAGTGGATGATGTATCAATGGTAAAGATTGGACCGGGGTCCATAGTTCACTAGAGGTGCTCTCCTTAGATAAACAACATGGCATGAAGGGTAAACAAATTACAGCAGGGCAATTGACAGGAACTGAGCAAGGCATAACAATGCAATACGAGACAAAAAGATCCCATGAGATTTGATTGGGAAATACAACAATATACATAGACCGCCATCCAACTGCATCTATGACTAGAAGTCCACCTTCAGGTTATCATCCGAACCCCCTCCAGTATTAAGTTGCAAGCAATAGACAACTGCTTTAAGAAAAGTGTGTAAGGTAAACAATCCACTTGTTCCATGAACAAGAGACCATTGTTTTCTCCCTAGTGGCAACATCACATCTACAACCGAAGAGATTTTTGTCACTTCCCTTGGAAACTAGATGGATGAACTCACTATCGAGCATAAATACCCCCTCTTGGAGTCACTAGCAACTACTTGTCCAAGATAGCTACTAACAACGGAGAGCATGCAAGATCACAAACAACACGGACATGATAGAATCATAAAGATAAAACCATTAATCAATCCGACATAGTAATATCAATATCCATCAGATCCCTGCAAACACAACATGCATGATTACAAATAGATTAGATCTTGATCATGAACGGAGCTCACAAGATCTATACATGAAAGCATAAGGAGGAGATACAACCATCTAGCTACTACATGGACTTGTAGTCCAAGGTGGAACTACTCACGCTTCATACCGGAGAAGAAGGCCTCCGGGATGATTTCCCCTCCGGCAAGGTGCCGGGAAGAACTTCAGATCCCCCCGATCTAGGGACGACGGTGGCGGCGGCTACAGAAGGTTTCGTGGAGTCTTGATCGGGTGCCTAGGGTTTCTGCATCGGGGGCTTCTTATAGGAGAAGAGGCGAGGCTGGGAGGCGGCCAGGGGGCCCACACCCTACCCAGGCGAAGGGTGGGCCCACCCACGCCTAGGGGGTGTGGCAGCCCTGGTTCACCTCTCCGTCTCTCCTCTGGACTTCGTGTCCCCCACGGTAAAATATTGACTTTGGCTTTTGTCCCGTATAATTCTGAGAATATTGATTTTCTGCCTTTCTAAAACCAAAAACATAAGAAAACAGGCAACTGGCACTGGGGCAACTTGTTAATAGGTTAGTTCCAGAAAAGATATAAAACACCTCAAAGTATAGACAAAGCAAAGCAAAGCAAAGTGGATACTAAACAAGCATGGAGCATCAAAAATTATAGATACGTTTCTGACGTATCAAGCATCCCCAAGCTTAACTCCTGCTTGTCCTCGAGTAGGTAAGTAATAAAAAGAATAATTTTTGAGGTGACATGCACCGTCAAAACCAAGATCAAACCATTTGCAAGCATTGAAAGCTGGGATCAAAGAACTCCAAACATGTGCATGAAAGATGGAGTTCTAACAATAGGACAAAGTAACTATGCATGCAACATGAAAGGCTACAAACAAAGATCATGAATAACATGCATTGAAAAACATTTGTTTGTTTCACATACAAAAAACATGGCAAAGTGGCACTCTGCTTGTCCCTCATAGATTAGCAAATAGATGCATATGACACCTTCAATGTTTATAAGAGTGACTAGATACAAGTAGCACAAGAACAAGTAATATCACAATATGCATCAATCAATAAGTTTCAGGACACTGCACATAGAATGGAAACTATGCTCTCTTAATGGTGCCTAAAGGTAGAAGGTGGAGACTCAGCATAACAGTGGAAGAGAGGCCCTTCATAAAGGGAAGCAGGGATTTCAAGTTTCAAAAAGAGCTTCCAAAAATTATGGTACTTGTTTGCTTTGAGCCCTCATTGCCCCTATCATAAGCATCTTGAAGTGATTAAGGTTAAAGTGAACAAACTATGGAGTATATGCTTGACAAAGTATAAGTTGGCAATCTCAAGTCCCTTTAATACGAGGTTCACACCTCATGCTACTCAACTTCGGTCACCTGTAAGTTCTTGTCATTGTAAGTACATGCGTATCATAGAGAACCGCCAACGGGGTACCCCTTTCACATGGTACAGGAGTTATCCCATAACCAAAATGACAAGGCAAGCAGACAATGAGCATCTCAGCGATATTTTTATTTACCATATGCATAACTTTTTATTGATGATGCTTCATAGATAGCTCACTATGGTGATGCTGCAAGTTTTCACCATGATTAGGCATGGCTTAGGCTAGCAACCTAGGCATTTCTCTAACACAAAATACATACTCCATGGACTTACAAGTTCCCTATTTATTTCACACCGGTGACATCCATAGACAAAAGAGCATGATATCAACTAAGTACAAAGTACAAGTGCAATGTTGAAAATGTTCCCCGTGACAACACGGTTCTGCTATTCCAACGTATAAGTGCAAGCATATACAACATAGATGACACAATGGTTCAAGTTTATTAGGGGCAAAGAATATAAAGTGTGCCATCAAGTTCGTGAGGGCTTTAATCACTAAGTTTTCACATAACAAAATACTTTTTAATTAGAAGATAGCTGAAAACAAGAATATACTTGGAATGGTGTAACACACCATGCATAGGAGTTTATAGTGGACACTTTGGAATAACTTGGTTTCTTGGGAGTCGGAAGCATGAGTAGAGCTTACTCATACAAGTGGAGGCTAGCAAAAGACTGGGAGCAACCAACTAAGAGAGCAATAATGGCCAAAATCATGCAGAGCAACAAAACATTACTAATCAAAGCATAGAGTGGTACTACAAGTCAAGGAATAAATTATCATAGAGGCTATGGTGACTTGTCATAGTCATAACATGGTGTGAGCATGTGCCAAGTCAACCCAAACAAAGCATCAAAGGAGAATACCACAATACTATGCTTTTGCATGCTAAAACAATGCATAATTCTTTCAAGGCACACTAAGCAATCCCAATTGTTTGGAACAAGACATGCTACAACAATAATCACTAAGCATAAGGTCAAAACAACACCTAGCATGTCATGCTAAAGTCTAAGTCACAGTCAATGCAAGCTCCTCTTGCACTTATCAAGCAAGAACTTTCTACTCCTTTCCAACACCAAGAAAATTATTTGCAACAACACAGCAAGAACGGGGGTCCAAACTACTTTATTCAAGCAAACTAAACAAACCAAATGAAAACTAAGACGCTCCAAGAACAACACAACCGTGCATGAAACAATAAAAACGAAGTGTCTAGACATACCTGAGATTTTTATTGATTAAGAAGGAGATGCCTTGGGCATACCCAAGATTTGACGCTTGTACCTCTTGGATATTTCTTGGGGTGACACCGGGGTGGCATCCCCAAGCTTGAGCTTTTGTCCATTCTTCATCTCATTACATCATTCTCTCTCTACACCTGAAATTTTTCCTTCATACAAAACTTCACACAATCTTCATTAGCAACATTAGTGTATTCAAAAGATAATAGACCTTTGGGCTAAGCTTTGGAATAGCAAAACTTTTCACTACAACACATGATACTGTAGCAACTCCTTCAAAAATCTCAATTCCCCAAAAGATAACTAAAAAAGGAATTAATAAGAAGCAAATGCAAATAATGGCAGAAATCTGTCAAAACAGACCAGCAGGTAGAAACCGATTTGTTCAAAAATCTTCTGTTGATCAAATAAAAAAGTGTTGAACTAACGAAAGTTATCTAACATACTGGGGGATTTATTCGTAAATTTTCAGCTCAATCCAAGTTACAGAGACTCCTCACGAATTTTTATGGAGGACAGAAATCTGTTTCGGGACAGCAACTCCCCAAATCTCACTTCCCTCTCATTAGAGGTCATTCTTGGCACAAAAAGCAAACAAAAAGGATAATAAGAGGTCATTACTGAAGTAATAACTTCCAAGACTCAAGGAAACTCCTGGGTTATATTTCAACAAGTACTTTTCTTTAACGTCTTTAAGTTAGGCATAAGAAGCAAGAAGAATCAAGTATTTTCAAATGAAGAATTGAGATTAATACTTGCAAAGTCTTCAATTATGAGAGGTATCTCATCCAAATGAGTTTTGGAGGATCCCTTCTCATTTATATTTGGTTTACTACTTTCATCAAAACGATTTTTAGGAACAATCCAATCAATATTCTTTTCAAAGGCCTCATGCATTCCAATAAGCTTAAAGGGTATGGGTATCTTAAATTACTCTATAGGCTTGGTTTTATCTGAAGTACCCACAACATCTACACATGCGCCTGGCATATTGAAATGCTCAAAGACTTTTTTGGCTTCCCTAGCAACATCATGGAACTCTTTTAGTAAAGTTTCAAGAATAAATTCTCTCTTTTCAACATTCTTTTCTTTCTTTAGTTTTAGGAACAAAATTTGCATCATGGGGTTAAGGCTAACAAACCTAGCCTCCAACATATGAAGTAAAGAAGCTGCAACAATCTCATAATTAGGAGCAAGCTCTGCTATAGATTTATCCTCAATATCCTCATGTTTGCTAACATGATTAAAGAATTCTTCAATATTATCTTTCCCAATTATGGAGCCACTACCTATTGAAAGGTTTTCTAGGGTGAACTTGGGGAGCAACAAGGTGTTCTCAGTAGAGTCCATTTTGGCAAAGGTGGGCAAGCCAAAAACAGTAGCAGCTAGAGCAGGAACTAAATTTTTTTGTGTTTTTGAATCAAGAAAGCAAACCAAACTAAACTATTTTTTTTGAATTTTTGGAAAGAGGCAAACAAAACCAAGCAAAAGAAAACAAGCAATCTAAAAACAAAGTAAAGAGAAAGTAAGTGCAGGACTCCCCTTTTGAAGATGTCCTTAGCCTCCCCGACAACGGCGCCATAAAAATTGTTGATGGCTCAGTTGATGTGGAGCCTGTTGGGAACCCCAAGAGCAAAGTGTGAAGCAGCACAGCAGCAAGTCTTCCCTCAGTAAGAAACCGAGGTTATCGAACCAATAGGAGGAAGGAAACGTTGCACAGGTGTTGCAAGCAACGCGGATACCTGCACAGCACAAACTCAAGACTTTGCCCCAACTAACAGTGAGGTTGTTAATCTCACCGGTTGCTATAACAAAGGATTAAACATATGGTGTGGAAGGTGATGATGGTTTGCAGCAAGTAAACAAGTAATAGTGGAGGATGTATCAATGGTAAAGATTGGATCGGGGTCCATAGTTCACTAGAGGTGCTCTCCTTAGATAAACAACATGGCATGAAGGGTAAACAAATTACAGCAGGGCAATTGGCGAGGCCCGAGCAAGGCATAACAATGCAATACCAGACAAAAAGATCCTATGAGATTCGATTGGGCAATACAACAATATACATAGACCGCCATCCAACTGCATCTATGACTAGAAGTCCACCTCCAGGTTATCATCCGAACCCCCTCCAGTATTAAGTTGCAAGCAACATAGAACTGCTTTAAGCAAAGTGTGTAAGGTAAACAATTCACTTGTTCCATGAACAAGAGACCGTTGTTTTCTCCCTAGTGGCAACAACACATCTACAACCGAAGAGATTTCTGTCACTTCCCTTGGAAACTAGAGGCATGAACCCACTATCGAGCATAAATACCCCCTCTTGGAATCACTAGCAACTACTTGGACAAGATAGCTACTAACAACAGAGAGCATGCAAGATCATAAACACAACAGACATGATAGAATCATAAAGACAAAACCATTAATCAATCTGACATAGTAATCTCAATATCCATCGGATCCCCGCAAACACAACATGCATGATTACAAATAGATCAGATCTTGATCATGAACGGAGCTCACAAGATCTATACATGAAAGCACAAGGAGGAGATACAACCATCTAGCTACTAGATGGACCCACATCGGAGAAGAAGGCCTCCGGGATGATTTCCCCTCCGGCAGGGTGCCGGGAAGAACTTCAGATCCCCCCGATCTAGGGACGATGGTGGAGGCGGCTATAGAAGGTTTCGTGGAGTTTTGATCGGGTGCCTAGGGTTTCTGCATCGGGGGCTTCTTATAGGCGAAGAGGCGAGGCTAGGAGGCGTCCAGGGGGCCCACACCCTACCCAGGCGTGGGGTGGGCCCACCCACGCCTAGGGGGGGGGTGGCGGCCCTGGTTCGCCTCTCCGTCTCTCCTCTGGACTTCGTGTCCCCCACGGTAAAATATTGACTTTGGCTTTTGTCCCATCCAATTCCGAGAATATTGATTTTCTGCCTTTCTAGAACCAAAAACAGAAGAAAACAGGCAACTGGCACTATGACAACTTGTTAATAGGCTAGTTCCAAAAAAGATATAAAAACACCTCAAAGTGTAGATAAAGCAAAGTGGATACTAAACAATCTTGGAGCATAAAAAATTATAGATATGTTTCCGACGTATCACCCTTCTCTAATCCTTCCCCTCCACCACCACTACCATGGCGTAGCGCTGTTGGAGTTCCCAAGAATCCGCTACTTCCGCTGCCCAGCTGGAGCGAGGGTTCGGTAGTCGTTGGCGCACCGTATGTGTGACCGATTACGGAGGCGCTTCCTGTTGTGGCGCTGATCGTCTGCACGTCCTTGAGGACGTTCGTGTACATCTACATCAACCACGTTTGTTTGCAGGAACCTTATCCCTCTTACGGTCTACGAGGGTGAGTCTATCTATAACTGTTACAAGTATCGCGTAGATATGGTCTTGGAAGTTGCAACCGTTGGAATTTTTTTGTTTTCTATGCAACAAACCTCTTCAGTGATATCAGAGCTATGTCTATGCGTAGATTCTTTGTACGGTTAGAACACATGGAGATGTGGGTGTTGATACTCTTGTTATTGCAAATCTTTTGTACTTCGCATATTGGTGGCATAGTGGGTGGGATGAAGTGGCCTGGACAAACTTTGCATGTCCTCGCACATGAGACCTATTCCACGCTTGACATGCTACTCGTTTTGCATAAGTGGCTAGAGGGTGTCTGTCTCTCCCACTATAGTTGATATCTAATTTATAACGACCTGCTTAATAAATTGGTTATCACCGTTGTGGACGAAGTTCGTAGGCAAAATGGTTCTTTTCTATAAATCCCACAGCCGTGCAAAATATTCAAAAGATAAATTAGAGGCATCTAGATTTATTTTTTGCTAGGCTTGTGTCATGATATGTTAATATTATAATTTGTAGTACAGATTGATACTATTGGTAATTATAATATGCTAAAGTGTATGTGCCATAGACCTTGGCGTGATATAAATGGAATGATAAGAGATCATACCATGATGCACAAGATAGTGATCAAGTGCAAGAACCATATCATGTCACTCTTACATATGATGTTTGTTTGCATCTTATTTATGTTTATGCCTAGCTTAGAACACGGTGGTAGCATTATAAGATGATATCTCCTACTAAATACCAAGATAATAATATGTTCTTCCTTAGTATGCACCGTTAAGAAAGTTCGTCGTTTTGAAGCACCACGTGATGATCGGGTGTGATAGACTCTATGTTTGCATACAACGGGTGTAAGATAGTTTTACACACGCGAATACTAAGGTTTTTACTTGGCGAGCATAGAATGTACAGACATGGCCTCGAAACATGAACCGAAAGGTAAACCACGAGTCATAGGGATGATATGATGCCCATACGATGCTCGCCATTGGATCTGTGCCATCACTCGTAATGATCGGTCGTGGTGTAGTGAATTTGGTTCGTGTAATCACCAAAATTACTAGAGGGGTGTCGTTTTGAGTGGGAGTTCAGATAGTATTATGATTAAAGTTGAACTCAGTTTATCAATTGATGCTTGTGAAACTTTCCTAGAGATAATTAAAACATCGTTCATAGGACAAAGAAGAACGAACGACTAACCTATTGGACATAGTGCATGTTGATGTACATGTCCATTGTGTGTAGTAGTGAGCGATGGATTTAAACTTCATATGCTTTCTTCGAAATTTGACTAATTACATGTGTATATTTAATTAATAAAGTAGAAGTATGTTTTAAAATGTTCAAATGATTTCAATATGAAGTGGAAAATCATAGTAACAAGAAAATAAAGAATTTATGATTGGATCATTAAGGAAGATATTTGAGTTACAAGTTCAGCAAAACACCTAAGATTTGAGGAATCGTTCCATTCACTTGTGTTTCTCGAAACACCATAGGAGTATGGAGTGTTCGTGAAATGTAATCAAACCGTGTTTGACATGGTAGGATCAACATTGTTATTTATAAAATTGCCAAGGTAGGATCAACATTGTTATATCTTGTTGCGATTTTGATCTTTAAGATTTTTCGGTTTCTCACCAAGGGAGGTATCTCACTCTAAAATACATGAAATATTCCCACTTGGTGATATCCAATATTTCCAATGCAATTGGATTAGGGTAAATTGGAGTTACCAATCTAAAGTTATCGCAGTTTGTAATTTGCCTTATTTGATTTGAAAAAAAAGTTTCCTGGGCCATGCGGTAGTACCGCTCGGTACTACTGATGGAGCTTGGAAGCGCTTCATCGGGAAACCCCCAAGAGAAAGGTGTGATGCAGCACAGCAGCAAGTCTTCCCTCAGTAAGAAACCGAGGTTATTGAACCAGTAGGAGGAAGGAAACATCTCATAGGTGTTGCAAGCAACTTGGAAACCTGCACAACACAAACTCAAGACTTTGCCCCAACGAACAGTGAGGTTTTCAATCTAATCGGTTGCTGTAACAAAGGATTAACTGTATGGTGTGGAAGATGATAGCGGTTTGCAGTAAGTAAACATGAACAGTGGAAGATGAATCAACGGTAAAGATTCGACCGGGGTCCATAGTTCACTAGAGGTGTTCTCCTTAGATAAACAAACAAGGCATGCATGGTAAAAAAGTTACAGTGGGGCAATTGACATGACTGAGCAAGGCATATCAATGCAATACTAGACATTCATGATCCTATGAGATTCGATTGGGCAATACAACAAGATACATAGACCGCCATCCAACTGCATCTATGACTAGAAATCCACCTTCAGGTTATCATCTGAACCCCCTCTAGTATTAAGTTGCAAGCAATAGACAACTACTTTAAGCAAAGTGTGTAAGGTAAACAATCCACTTGTTCCATGAACAAGAGACTGTTATTTTCTCCCTAGTGGCAACAACACATCTACAGCCTTAGAGATTTCTGTCACTTCCCTTAGATTAAATAGAGGCATGAAACCACTATCGAGCATAAATAGCCCCTCTTGGAGTCACTAACATGTACTTGGCCAAGATAGCTACTAGAAACGGAGAGCATGCAAGATCTCAAACAATACAGACATGATAGAATCAATAAGACAAAACGATTAATCAATCTGACATAGTAATCTAAATATCCATCGGATCCCCGCAAACACAACATGCATGATTACAAATAGATATGATCTTGATCATGAACGAAGCTCACAAGATCTAAACATGATAGCACAAAGGACGAGATACAACCATCTAGCTACTATATGGACCCGTAGTCCAAGGTGGAACTACTCACGCTTCATACCGGAGGCTGTCATGATGAAGAAGGCATCCAGGATGATCTCCCCTCCGGCAGGGTGACGGGGAGAGCTTTAGATCCCCCTGATCTAGGGACGATGGTGGCGGCGGCTACAGACGGTTTCGTGGAATATTGATCGGGTTCTTAGGGTTTAGGCATCGAGGGGTATTTATAGGCGAAGAGGCAAGGCAGGGGGGTCGCCAGGGCGGCCGCACCCCCCAGGCGTGGGACCACCTTGTCCATGTGGCCAGGGGGTGTGGACCCCTGGTGGCTCTCCTCCGTCTCGTATTCAGGCTTCGTGTTCCCCATGGTAAAATATTGACTTTGGCTTTTGTCCCGTCCAATTATGAGAATATTGATTTTCTGCCTTTCTAGAACCAAAAACAGAAGAAAACAGGCAATTGGCACTATGGCATCTTTTTAATAGGTTAGTACCAAAAACATATAAAAACACCTCAAAGTGTAGAAAAAGCAAAGTAAAGCTGATACTAAACAAGCATGGAACATAAAAAATTATAGATATGTTTCCGACGTATCAACTACCTCCCGCACCGGGGGCTGCTTTGTCCTCTGTCTCGCCCGACAGGCCTAGCTGGTACTACCAGCCCAAGCCCATGCGACACTACCGCCCGGGTGACCGGTAGTACCGGGCCAGCTAGCCCAACTACTGCCTGGATCTTTGTAGTGCTTGCTCCTTGCGCCCTCCCGTCGCTTTTCCGCACTCCCATCACGCGTCTTGCCGCTGGGCCCGCGTGCCACCCAATACCCTCTCGCTCTAGGTTCGCTCGCCTGCGTGTGCTCCCCTATTCTCAATCCCCTTCTTCGTGACTTGCTCGCTTGGCTGGTGGGTTGGGTCTGGTTGTACCGACCCAATCCCTAGTTCAAAATTGCCCCAATAGGCAGTTTTTTGTTGGGCCCTATATAAGATTCCCCCTTTATCTTTTTTAGTGCTTGTTCTTCCCCATTTGCTCAAGCTTTGCCCTATATTTTCAATCCCTCTTGAGCTTGATTCAATCCTTCCCCTCCAATGATTCTTTCCCATATTTGAGTGGAAGGTAGAGGAGATTGATACGTCGTAAACGTATCTATAATTTTTGATGTTCCATGCTTGTTTAGTATCAACTTTGCTATGCTTTGTCTACACTTTGAGGTATTTTTATATATTTTCTGGGACTAACCTATTAACAGGATGCCATAGTGCCAGTTGCCTGTTTTCTGCTGTTTTGGTTTCAGAAAAGCTGGTAAGGAAATATTCTCGGAATTGGACGGGACAAAAGCCAAAGTCAATATTTCACCGAGGAGAACACAGAGACCGAAGGGCGACCGGAGGGGCGCCACAGGGTGGCCGAACTCCCCCCCCACGCGCGGGCCCACCCTGGGCCGTGCCTGGACAGGGTGTGGGCCCCCTGGACGCCCTCCTTCCTCGCCTCTTCGCCTATATAAAGCCCCCGATGCCAAAACCCTAAGTACCCGATCAGATCTCCACAAAACAGTATGTAGCCGCTGCCACCATCGTCCTTAGATCGGGGAGATCCGAAGCTCTTCCCAGCACCCTACCGGAGGGGAGAGATCATCCTTGGACTATGGGAGAGACCTTTTTCATCACCATGCCAGCCTCCGGTATGATGCATGAGTAGTTCACCCTTGGACTATGGGTCCATACAGTAGCTAGATGGTTGTTTCTCCTCCTTTGTGCTATCATATTTAGATCTTATGAGCTCCGTTCAACACTTTTTGATTTGAGCAACAGAAGGTCTTCAAAAAAATCGTTTTTTACCTGCTAGTTATCGATTTCTTTTTGGGTTCTCTTTGGTAAATTGAACTTTTTGAGGGAATTGCTATAG
The DNA here is from genome assembly GCA_030063025.1 of Avena longiglumis. Taxonomy (NCBI): domain Eukaryota; kingdom Viridiplantae; phylum Streptophyta; class Magnoliopsida; order Poales; family Poaceae; genus Avena; species Avena longiglumis. The sequence goes on along the minus strand of CP125976.1, from coordinate 507,658,251 downwards.
TAGCTTGTGTTTTCAATGAAAGTTTTGATGTTTTAAAACTAAACCCCAAAGGTTTAATATCTTTTGAATGCACTAATGTTGCTAATAAAAATTGTGTGAAGTTTTGTATGAAGGAAAAATTTTAGGTGTAAGGGAAGAATGATGTAATGAGATGAAGAATGGACAAAATCTCAAGCTTCGGGATGTCACCCCAAGAAATACTCAAGAGGTACAAGCATAAAAGCTTGGGGATGCCCAAGGCATCCCCTTCTTCATCAATAAAAATCTCAGGTCTTTCTAGACACTCCATTTTTATTGTTTCATGCACAGTTGTGTTGTTCTTGGAGCGTCTTATTTTTCGTTTTTGGTTTTCATTTGCTTAGTTTGCTTGAATAAAGTAGTTGGACCCCCACTTTCACTATGTTGTTTAAAATAAGTTGATTTGTGTTGGAAAGGAGTTGAAAGGTTTCATGCTTATAGTGATACAAAAGGGAGCTTGCTTTGACTTTGATGTAGACTTTATCATGTCATGCTAGATATTGTTTTGACCTTATTCTTAGTGATTATTTATGTAGCATGACTTGTTCCAAACAATTGAGATTGCTTAATGTGCCTTGAAAGAATCATGCGTTATTTTAGCATACAAAAGCATAGTATTGTGGTATTCTCCTTTGATGCTTTGTTTGGGTTGACTTGGCACATGCTCACACCATGTTATGAATATGAACCAGTCACCTTAGCCTCTATGATCATTTAGTTTTTGACTTGTGGTACCACTTTATTCTTTGAATTATAATGTTTTGTCGCTCTGCATGATTATGGCCATTATTGCTCTCTTAGTTGGTCGCTCCCAGTCTTTTGCTAGCCTCCACTTGTATTGTGTAAGATCTACTCATGCATCCAACTCCCAAGAAACCAAGTTATTCCAAAGTGTCCACTATAAATTCCTATGCATGGTGTATTACACCATTCCAAGTATATTCTTGTTTTATCTATCTTCAAAATTAAACTTGTTATGTGAAAATTAGTGATTAAAGCTCTCACAAACTTGATGACACACTTTATTTTTCCTGCCCCTAATAAACTTGAACCATTGTGTCATCTATGTTGTATATGCTTGCACTTATAAGTTGGGAATTAGCAGAACTGTGTTGTCACGGGGAACACTTTCAACACCTGTAAATATCTACCCAGTTGATATCATGCTCTTTTGTTTATGGATGTCGGCTGTGTGAAAAAAGGGGAGCTTGTAAGTCCATGGAGTTATGTATATTTGTTAGAGAAATGCCCGGCCCGCTAGCCTAAGCCATGCCTAATCATGGTGGAAACTTGCAGCATCACCATAGTGAGTAATCTATGAAGCATTCTTCTTATAAAAAAAGAGAGATAGAAAAAAGAGAAAAAGAAAAAAAGAGGAAAGAGATAAAAAGCACCATTTTCCCATGGTAAATAAGAAGATTGCTCAGATGCTCATTGTTTGTTGCCTTGTAATTTTGATATGGGATAGCTCCTGTGTCATGGGGCAAGGGGTACCCCATTGGTGGTTCTTTATGATACACATATACTTACTATGACAAGAACTTATTGGTAACTAAAGTTGAGTAGCATGAGAAACGGCCCTCGTACTCAAGGGACATGAGTGTAACATCCCAAAAATCATAATTTGAAAAGCTTGCATATCATTCATGCATCATAAGCATTTGGTTATTTTCAAATTAGTTTTAAAAATGAGAAACCATTCTTATGCCTATTATTTTATGCTAGAAAGGAAATGGTTCTATTTTACTCTCAAAGTATGAGAACACCTTGTTATGATCAGAAACATTTCAAATATGAATGCAAAGCTTGCAAAAAAATTATCAAAACAAAATTCAAATATAAAACTACTTTATACGTATTTTATATAATCATATTAAGGCATGGATTTATTTTATTTTCCTTTAGGTCAAAGTGCCTTGGACTAAACAGTAAGGTTTTACTCACATTTAAGTACAAAGTTTTCACTGCAAAAACCCAACAGAAATTTGAATTCAAACTCATTTCAAAAAGCATTTGAAATTGATTCCAGAAAATCAAAATAGAAATAGAAAAGGAATAAAGAAAAAGGCTGGCGCCACCCATTCGGCCCAGTAGCAGAATCATCCCAGCAAGCCCACCCGGGCCTCTCTCTCTCTCTCTCACGCAACGTAGGCATACCCCGCGCTCACTGACTGGTGGCCCCAAATGCCACGCAATCATCGTCCCCAAACCCGGCACCCCTCGACCCCGTAGTCGCCGCCGTTACCACCATCACTGCCGTGATTGAAGCGGGCTTAAGTGCCGAACAATGCGGCGTAATCCCCTCGACCCTCGCTGGCTATTTAACCCCCTCCCCTCTCCGCTCCTTTCCCCTCACTCAGCACCCCTTCTCCACCACCAGGCTGCCCGAAATTCCACTTGCACCGCCGCAGTACCGAGCGCCTCCGACGACTAAATTCTGGTGAGCCCGACCGTCCCTTTGCCTCTGCTTCAAACGAGTGTGACAAGCATGTCCTTGTGCACCTTCTGATGCCATTTGTTTGCCTGCTCGTGACCCAGGTCGCCGTCCCCGTTCACTCCCGCAAACAACCGCGCCGCCGCTCAACTCCGTCGAGCAATCACAGTAAATACCGAGCGCCCCTTGACCCCTCTTGCATACGACTAGGTTCGCCATGTCCTTGCACAGCTACTGATGCCCCTGGTTTATGCTAGGGCGATCCAGAGCATCGGCAACAACTTCGTCTGCAAGAACCCGACGCCGCCTACAACTCCGATGAGCTCTAGCCCCGCTACAGCACGCCCCGGCCCCAACCGCGACCACGTTGAGTTTCCTCGCAACCGTGCAACGTTGGTAAGGACAACCACTGCCCCTAGCCCCCTCTGGAATCGCTGGAGCACCATCGCCAGTAACGCCGCCGCCGCGCCGCCGTCGCTAGCGCCGCCCATCCTTGGTCGTGTGCTCAGCAGCGTTGGATCTAGATCTAACGCGTAGGATTAGATCACTTAAAAAAGGGGCACAAGTAGATCTGGTGCGTGCAATTTCATTTAGATCGTGCGGCTCATGTTGATCGATCCATGCGAATCGGTATCAGCGAATAGAATTATTCCACGTGGCCTAGCCTGTCTGTTTAAAATTGCAGAAATGACTTTTGAATGTTTAAACTTGTAAATTCAATAACTTTTGTTATGTTTATCCAAAAAATGCAAATAAGATATCAATGGAATCACAAAAATAAATCCTACACATCTGTAGGCTTAATTTTGTATTTTTCCTCTGTTAAAATATAATTTTATGCAGAGACATTTGTAGGCCTATTTTGTGTATAAAAATTATTTAGAAAATGTTTTAAAGGTCAAATTAAGTTTATTTGGTGTATAAATGTTTAGTTTATTCCTCAGTACTGTTTTAATTGTCTTGTTTAATCATCACATAGCATTTGCATGAATTCATATATTTTTTCTTGATTATTTGGAATATGAATTTGGTGCTATCATTTTATGTGTAGATTTTGCTGCTAGGATTGTGACTGTGAGGATTATTGTTACTCCCCCAACTACCAAGGAAAGTGGTGCTTCATATTTTTGTCCCAATATTTTTACTATGCATTAGAAATATTTTGTATAGGGCTTGCATGATAATTTTTGCTAAGTATCTATATGTTATGCTTGGGAAATCCTAGTAGTTGTAGAATTGTTAGATTTTCTCTAAGTTAAGATACTTGCTATTGCCATGCTTAGCCTAGATAGTAACAACCAAGGGTGGATTATATATATGCTATGGAAAAATATTTCTAAGTCTTTGACTTATGTTTTTGCTTAATAAAACAACTAAGTGAATGAAACACCTGGGTGGAATGGTAATTTCTTGGTTGGATTTTTGTTGAGTGGTTACCAGGGCCCATTTTTCAATGGTATACCCTGTGTATCTCACTTGTGGAATACCACCTAGGAACAAAGGGATTTGAGATGCCATATGTTAAGAAGCTTCTAGTGCAGCCACATGGCATTATGGGCTCTGCCTGGATCATATAGGTTGCAATAACTTAGCCAAATGGACAGTTGGTGGTAGGGGGTGATAGGTTTGGAACGCGTCCATTTTGGTCTAAGGGAAGGCTTCTGAAAGGTCCTGTCTTGATGAAAGTCAAGTCTTGTGGGGAAAGTGCACCACCTCTGCAGAAGGAAGAATCTAAGTACTTAGCCGTGTCCCCGGCAATGGAAAATTTGAGCATCAATACATGGAAGCTATCAAGAATCTCCTCAACCCAATTTCTAAGTTAAAACTTGTGGTTGAACAAGGTTAAAGGATCACCAATGTCTATTGGTGGTTCCTTGGGAGTTTTAATTGTCTTGTTTAGTTTAGAAAAATCATCACATAGCATTTGCATGCATTCATATATTTTTGCTTGATTATTTGGAATATGAATTTGGTGCTATCATTTTATGTGTAGATTTTGCTGCTAGTGGTGATTGTGACTGTGAGGATTGTTGTTACTCCCCCAACTAACAAGGAAAGTGGTGCTTCATATTTTTGTCCCAATATTTTTACTATGCATTAGAAATATTTTGTATAGGGCTTGCATGATAATTTTTGCTAAGTATCTATATGTTATGCTTGGGAAATCCTAGTAGTTGTAGAATTGTTAGATTTTCTCTAAGTTAAGATACTTGCTATTGCCATGCTTAGCCTAGATAGTAACAAGCAAGGGTGGATTATATATATGCTATGGAAAAATATTTCTAAGACTTTGACTTATGTTTTTGCTTAATAAAACAACTAAGTGAATGAAACACCTGGGTGGAATGGTAATTGCTTGGTTGGATTTTTGTTGAGTGGTTACCAGGGCCCATTTTTCAATGGTTTACCCTGTGTATCTCACTTGTGGAATGCCACCTAGGAACAAAGGGATTTGAGATGCCATATGTTAAGAAGCTTCTAGTGCAGCCACATGGCATTATGGGCTCTGCCTGGATCATATAGGTTGCATTAACTTAGCCAAATGGACAGTTGGTGGTAGGGGGTGATAGGTTTGGAACGCGTCCATTTTGGTCTAAGGGAAGGCTTCTGAAAGGTCCTGTCTTGATGAAAGTCAAGTCTTGTGGGGAAAGTGCACCACCTCTGCAGAAGGAAGAATCTAAGTACTTAGTCGTGTCCCCGATAATGGACAATTTGAGCCTCAATACATGGAAGCTATCAAGAATATCCTCAACCCAATTTCTAAGTTAAAACTTGTGGTTGAACAAGGTTAAAGGATCACCAATGTCTATTGGTGGTTCCTTGGGAGTTTTTGCCAAACAAAAACTTAGTGTTTTCAACTGATAGGTAAAACCTATTTTGAGCAAAGCAAGCCTAAGCTACACTTAGCCAAATTCATATAGGAGCTAGATGCTATTATTCTACTAAGGTATCACTTGCCAATACTATTCCAATGTATTGACCTACTGTGGCTGTAACTTGTGATGTTGCAGGTTACTCTGATGAGGATTAGGGTTATGAGTCTACACTCAACATGCTTGCCTGTGGCACATGAAGATGAAGACTTTTATTTATATTTTTAAGTTAAACTCTTGTACTAGCCTATGGCTATGGAGTTGTAAAAGACTATGTTATCTCTGGAATGGCGATGTAATAATGACCTTTGTTTCTGTGTACTTCATCTTAAACTATGGATGCTAGCATTTGATCCAGGTACTAGCATTGCAATCACAGAGACCTTTACCTTTATAAAGGTGGGGTCTTACAGATGGTATCAGAGCACTGTGTTTCCTGTAGGATTATGACCCTAAGATTGGATTAGAAACCACTAAGGAAAAAATTTCAACACTTTGAAAAATTTCCACACTTGTGTTTTTCTTCTCGTAAACTTTTCTAATCTTCTTTCTCATCTCTATTTGTAGATGAACTCCATCAATGAAGCCGTGAGGAAGGGACCACTCATGACCATGACTTTGGAGTGTGAGACAAAATTTCCCAAGGCACTCAAGAACCTTATGGTTACCATGGGGATACATGGTGCAGCTGTGTACAAGGGATTCCCTATGATGGATGAAGGAGAAGAGTATTGGTGGGTGCAACTTCACTTGTACAAAAACAAGGAAGACAACCACAAGGAGTCAGGATTCTGCATGGTCACCAACTCTAAAATGCACACAACATTCTTTGACTCTGCAAGAAATGCAACTTGGAATGCCATCAAGGAGCTTGGTGATAGACTCAAGTGCAGAATGCTCAACACCCAAAATGACCTTAGAGAAGAAAAGAAGCATACCCAAGAATTAGAGACTACCAACCAACAACTAAGGGGAGACATCATAGACTTAATATGGGAGTCTTGTGAACAAGATAGACAGATGGCTACTAAGGATCCCTCATAGCTATTTTGTCTAGTGAGTGAGAGTTGTAACGTACTTCGTTAGTTGGACCACCACACTTATCGTTTTTAGTTCCAAACATTTGTCTAAGTTATGTTGAACCTTTGATGTTTGTAATGGTTTTGTGTATGCCATGACTTGTGTGTTTGTTGCTAAGTGATGTTGCTTGTGTTACTTTGTCTTGTGAATTTTCTCTACTTGTGCTGATTCTAACTTTCTCTATCTTATAAAAATAGATGCCTAACGTTGTTATCAGCACGGCAGAGGAGTTCAAGGGTAATCGTTTTGGTACTCGTATCATTGAGCTTACTAGTGTGCTCAACCTTCCACTTCCTAGCATCATGACACTCCAGCTTACCAAGTTTGAGAGGAAGGACCTATGGGGATTCAGAGTCACACAGCCGGGACGCTAGACAGAGCCACCCATGGAGGCTATCACTTTCAAGCTGATGCATGACGACAAGGAGAAAGTCTTAGATGTAGTCATGCAGGAGCTACTTGGGCACCTGGTAGGAAGACACTCCACCGAGCTTAGAGGTCTTTACTTTCACCCCTTCGGGAGACGCAACGAGGAGGGTGAGGCTATAGAGTACGAGGATGCTGCTAGAGAGACGATGGAGCCGATTTATCTGTATCTTCAGGACCTAGAGGGTCTTATTAGACACCTTGATACTGATAGTACCAACATCATGCTTAGCAATGACAAGCTTCAGGTTCAGCTTCGAGAGAAGGACAAGCTCTTCGCGGAGCAAGACGAGATTGTCAAGGAAATGGAGGCCAAGTTTGAAAGCTAGGACAAGAAGTTCAAGATCCAGGAGAAAAGAGTCCAAGACAGGAACAAGAAGATCCGGGAGATGAAGGAAGAGTTAGAGGCCAAGGACCTCGAGCTTGAGCATCAGCAGGGAGTGATCGAGAGGCTTCACTCATAGAAGAGGGATCTTAGGGACAAGATTGAGGCCTTGACTACTAGTGTTGATGAGTACAAGACCGCCATGGAGAATGCAGGTCTTACCCTCGTTGATGTAGAGATTTATGCGGAGGAGTAGTGTAGACTACTCGATTATCTTTCATCTACCAAAATTTGATTATTGAGTCGCAATGACCATCCAACATGTGGATGGCTTGCTATGGTGTGTTTGCATTTTTTAAAAAAACTTGTTGTTTATGTCGTTCAAACTCAATGTTATTTTGATGCTTGGTTATTGTGATGGTTCTATGTGATGTATTGTGCATGCTAAGCATCTATGGGTATCTATGCCTCCTCGACGTGCCAACCTCAACCAAAACAACAACAACAATGTCACTCCCGAGATGCAACGGTTGATGACAACACAAGCTCAAATGATGCAGATGATGACAACCTTCATGCAGAACCAGAACCAGAATAACAACAACAATAATAACAACAACAACAACCGGAATAATCCGCTAGGATTTGACATGCTCACCAGATTTTTAAGACTGAGGCCTGCAAAGTTCTCGGGAACCACTGATCCAATGGTGGCCAATGACTAGTTATGTTCAGTGAACAAAGACTTAGTGGCTGTTGGCTGCACTGACGAAGAGAAGGTCAGGTTTGCAGCACATCTGCTAGAGGGGCCAACAACAACCTAGTGGGACAACTTTCAGATCACCACTCCCATTGAGGATGTGACTTGGGCTATCTTTGAGGATGGATTCCGTACAACTCACATCTCATCCAGAGTGATGAATTTGAAGAAGAAGGAGTTCCACAACCTGAAACAACGTCACCACAGTGTGGCTGAGTATATCGAGGAATTCAACAATCTGGTGTGGCATCCCGCAAAACCACTACTAGAAAATCGCGTTGAATTTGTGCATCGCATCGTCATCATCATGCATTGTTTGCCAAAACTATTTTCGCAAAGCCGTTTTGTTTTCTAAAACGCCCCATCTTATTCAAACACCGAAACCCGGGTCCCCGGAATATTTTGTTTTGCCCGCTGTCGGATTGCAAAAGCGCTGTTTGAAAATAAATATTTAATTAATTGTTTTAGTGGGGCAGTCGAACGGGCCAAGTAGACCCGAACGACCACCCCTGTTTTAAACGGTCCAACCAGCCCCACCCCTTATTCCTACAGCTACCCAGAAAACTACCCACACCCCCTGGCCACCTCACCCCCACCAGTAGTATGCTGCCACCTCATCTCTCTTCTCCCCCTCTCCAATCAGCAGCTGCCACGTCACCTACCCCTCACCCACTCCTCTTTCCCTCACCAATCTCACACCACACCAGACCCAGACAACTCACGCACACCACACCCCGGTCCCACCTCACCGCCTCACACTCCACGCCTCAAGACGTGGCCCCAGCCAGCGGACCCCACCCCGTCCCCCAACCGCCCTTGTCGGCTTCTCCCTCCCCGCAACCTCCCTCTCCCTTGGGTTCTCTTCCTCTCTGCAGGCCTCGCCCCTCTCCGCCTTCTTCCGGCCAGTGCCCTTCCGCCGCACCTGTCCGGCCCGCGCCGCCAGGCGCCTCTGCCTCGAACCGCGCTCCCAAGCCCCTCATGGCGACCCTCGCTCACCGGCCCCGACCCACTGCCGCGCTACCACCTCATTTCACGCCCCGCGTCAAGGCCGCACCGTCGACCCGCCCTCGCCCTCTCCGCGTCCCGCCCGCCCTCCATCTCCTCCTCCGCCGCTGCGTCGGCCGGACCGCCTCGCGCCCTCGCCTCCTCGCCCGGCGTCGGCCGCCCGATCCGCGCCCGTGCTTCTTCGCCGTGGCGTCCTGCGCCTGCCCCCTCCATCTCGTCGAGCTCCATGGACCAACCTCAGCCAGCCTGCCCGAGCGAAGCGTCTGCCCTGCACCGCCTCTCTCGCTTGCTCGCCCGCGGTCCTCCTCTCCAAGGCGCTCCTCGGCCCGCTTAGCCGACCCGACCTCGAAGTTTCGAGCCCGCGTCGCCTCGCCCGGTGTCGCGCAAAGCCTCCGACCACACCGCTCACGCCCTCGGCCTATGCTCGCGTTCCTCTTCAGCCGTGAGCCCCAACCTGCCAAGTTCGGTTCTGATTACCATGTAGTTCCACTCCCTCATGCGTGAGTGTGGGATTGTGGTTATGAGATGACCAAAGTCTGCACTAGATCATCGTTCTGCATAGATGAAGCATCTACTAGATCCACACCGACGCCAATCCAAGATCGACATCGACCCTCATAACCGAACCCGAACCTCGACAAGATCTCCGCCATCGATTCGATGCCTTCGACAAGGAGCACCGAGGATGCCGCCACGGAACCCGATCTCGTGGAACGCCAAGGCCCGAACCCGGCACCATCGGAGTTCCATTCAAAGCCCCATCGACAAGATCGCTCGCGGACTCGAGTACCCGGTGCGATCCACTCAAGTTCGCCATCGACGACAAGAACGGCAAGAATTGTGGCGAGTCCGATGCCCGACACCGGACAAGTACTTCCTCCGAACGCCACGATCTCCGCCGTGGAACGACAAGACCGACAACATGACCAAGACCGGATGCGCCAAGACCTACCCCGTCGAGAACGTTCACGAGACCGATCCGTCGAACCTCGGACCCGAGACGGACCACGGACCTGTCACCCGAACCCCGGAACCCCAAGATCGTCGAACCCCTTATGTGTGAACCCTTTTCCCGCCAACCCTATTTTATAAATGAAATATAACATTGTCGCATATTAAATTGTCATCTCGCATGCATTCATGTGGTTTGGGGGCCTTATGCCGAGTCACCTAATAATTAAATATGGGGCCCATATGCGGGCAAATCTAGTCTCAGATCGGCCTCATTTAAATTTGTGTAGCGAACCCGATGCTATCTTTTGCCATGCTAAACAACATCTAATATGCGGGGGTTTAAACAACTTGAACCACCTAATTAATTGTCGGGACCCTGGTTCCGCTTAATATGACCTAATCGCATCGCACCTTTGCCATGTCATCCATCATGCATGCATCATGCCGATCTTCTGCCGTTGTATTGAATATTGCATCCGGTGTTTATTCTAGTGTTTTGGTTCTTCGCGGATAAGGCCGTTGAGTTGATGTGAGCTTCGCCCCGAGCTTCGGTTAAACCTTCGACAATGTTTTCAGGCGAGCATCTCCCTCTTTCTACCTATCTTACTTTTATAGTATTTACTTCCCTCCTGTTGATCTATTGCTATCTGTGTTGCGATGCTCTAGTTTCCGTGCCTGTGATATACCGTGCAGCCCTATATTGCCTTGGACACACCCTATTTACCTGCTGTTTGGTAGATAGTTGGACTTGCGCGTCGTAGTCGCTTGCTCAAGTGCTGATGTGTGTCGCCATATGCCACAGTTGCTGATGTATTGCCGCATGTTGAGGTTGGAGATGTTTCTAGTTTTACTTATCGTCACTTTAATTTCTGTTTAACAACTAAAATTGAATAAGCAGAGGCATCGGTGGGTGATAGAAAATATTTGGTTTCCGAACGCCCACGTGTGTCCCGTAAGACCCCGAGTACTTGATACCTGTTCCTTGATTTATCGCGCTATCCACATCCGGGAGGTATATGGGACCCCCTGAGCCAGAGCTTGATTCAGTCTTATTTCTTGGGGCCACAAACTAGTTTGAGGTTTTATTTACGATCCTGTACTTATGCCATGCTACTTTACGTATTTAAATTGTGCGAGGAGCACTGCATCGCTTAGGAAAGCGGAGTGTTTTCAGTATCGACAAGCCCAGCCACACTTTCGGGTTCCCTCGTTTCTGACCACCGACGCAAACCTTGAGCCTGTCTCGGAGCTTGCTTACTCGCTTCGTGATCTACTCAATGGGGTGGCCCCTAAATATTTCTGAATCTGTGATTGTTCGGTCGTGAAAGCCTCGTTGGGTTTTGTTTTGGTTTTTCCGAGGTTGATCGGCGTGTGTTGCTATTGGTGCACCCCGCCGGGTAAAACTTTCAAAGCCGTGTTCTGGATATGGACGACTTGGAGCACAGATATCTCGATCATAGACAAGCATAACTAAAGTTTACTGCTATAAATTTGACTTATAATGACTAGTAATCAGCTTCACTATAATGGAATGGCTAATTAATACTGCCCACAATTGCTTGTTTGGTTGTCGCTTGCGACAATTGTACCTGACTAGTAAATCTTGCAACTACAACGGAATGGCTGAATAAAAGTACCAACAACTGCTGGGTTTTTGGGTTATCTCATGATAAATGTATCTGACTAGTAAGTGTTGCCACTATCACGGAATGGTTAACTAAAAGTGCCCACTGTTTACTTTATCAGGATGATCATCTAGACCTGACTAGTAATTGCTGCAACGATAACTGAATAAATAAAACTGCCAACGGTGTGAGTTCCTCGGTTGACTTCCTCGTTTGGCCTCGAGGGGGAAACACCAGGATGGGTTTCTTTGGTGCTAGCTTCAGGTTGGATCTGAATAGGTCTTTCTCATCCCTCTCTGATATCCGCCAGTTGTATCGAGTCTCTATAGGTTGTTTAGTGCATGCTGCCGCTGCCACTTCAGTCCACCATACCTATGTAGGCGAGGACCGCCGAATTCTAGCCTCGCCGTGTCGGCCTCAAGATCTTGACTCCTTCTTTTCCTTTGCCCTTTGTCGGCACCCCTTTTGTTTAAGCAGGTTTTGAGATCGGCGTCGTTAGCAGGTTACCCTTCCGGCTTGGCACAGGAAGAGTTATGGACGCCATTGGTTATTCTTGTGGCTCTTAGCCCCATTTGCATCTTGTCCGTAGTCGGACGCCTATCATTTTCAAGGTGATTTGGATCTTTGTATATTATATGTATTCTTGACTCTTGAGTCATTGTTATATATATCTCTGCATGGGTCCCATCGAGGACTGTTGTGTAATGTTATTACTTCGTTTTCCACCCGCACGAAAGTGCCCGGTGGGCACCTTTGAATCGTTTCTATGCGGGTTTGGCGAATTTTGCTCAAACTTGCATAGGTCCGATTCTGAGGGTGTTACATCTGGCGCGTTATGCACCGGATGAAGTTGATACAGATGCCAAGAGGAAGGAGAAATTCCTCGAAGGACTGAATGATGAGTTGAACCTGCAACCGTCTTTTGCCTAAGTCCCAACCTACCAATCACTTTGTGACAAGGCTACCATCTTGGAGAACAAGATGAAACAGGTTGAGAGCAGGAAGAGGAACATAGCTTTGATAAGCACAGTTCGGGATCGTCTCACAAGCATTCCCACCATGATGACAGTGGGAGTTCTGGATCCCACAAACATGGAAAATACAACAACCACCACAACCACAACCATCATCATGACAACAAGCATCATCGTAGTAATGATAATGACAAGTATAGGAACCACAAGAGTGGACATAAGAGCCACCACAGTGGAGGTGGAAGTGGAAGTCAGCCTGCAAAGAGAGATATCAGTCAGGTTGAGTGTTTCAAGTGTAAGAATATGGGACACTATGCTAACGAGTGCCCAGGAAAGAAAGTCGAGGGTGCCAACAAGCCCAATCCCTTCCAAAAGGGACAAGTGAACCACATCAATGTGGAAGAAATATATGAGGAACCTGATGCTGTGGCTGGTAAGTTCAAACTCAATTCTGTTCCAGCACTTGTTCTTTTTGATATTGGCGCATTGCATTCATTCATATCAAGAGAATTTGTTGATAGAAATGGACTTCAAGTTGAAACTATTGGGTGTCCTATAAAAGTAAGTTCTCCTGGTGGAGAAATGATAGTGAACTCGGGATGTCATGACCTAGTGATAGAATTTGGGAAGTATAAGTTTCCCGTTAATTTGATAATTCTAAATTCCCAAGGATTGGATGTCATTTTGGGAATGGATTGGATGACTAAGTACAAGGGAGTGCTAGACTGTGCCAACCATACTGTCACACTCACAACCCCAGATAATAAAAGGATTAGATTCAAGTCTAACTTTGAATCAAAAGGGAGTAAGTTAAATTCTCTTAAGGGGGTTAGCATAGACAGTGTGCTAATTGTGAGAGAATATATGGATGTGTTTCCGGAGGAATTGCCGGGAATGCCACCAGATAGAGATGTTGAGTTTCTGATTGACTTGCTGCCAGGATCAAGACCAATAGCAAAGAGACCTTACAAGATGTCAGTTGATAAGTTGAAAGAACTCAAGAAACAACTTGGAGAACAGTTATAGAAATGATTTATTCAACCAAGTTCTTCATCTTGGGGAGCACCAGTCTTGTTTGTTGAAAAGAAAGATAGAAGTCAAAGGTTATGCATAGATTATCGTTCACTCAATGAGGTGACTATCAAGAACAAGTATCCTTTGCCCAGAATCAATGACTTGTTTGATCAGTTAGAAGGAGCCCGTGTGTTCTCAAAGATTGATCTTCGGTCAGGCTACTTTCAGCTAAAGATAAGGGAACAAGACATACCTAAGACTGCTTTCACCACTAGGTATGAATTGTATGAGTACACCGTGATGCCATTTGGTTTGACAAATGCACCAGCCTACTTCATGAATATGATGAACAAGGTGTTCATGGAATTTCTTGACAAATTTGTTGTCGTTTTCATCGATGACATTTTGATCTATTCCAAGAGCAATGAAGAGCATGAAGAACATTTACGATTGATACTTGAGAAGCTTAGAGAGCATAAACTGTATGCCAAATTTAGCAAGTGTGAATTCTGGTTGAATGAAGTCGGATTTATTGGAAACATTGTGTCAGGAGATGGTGTAGCAGTTGATCCCGCAAAAGTGTCAGCTGTAACTGAGTGGGAATCTCCTAAGTCAGTGAAGGAAGTTCGTAGTTTCCTTGGCTTGGCAGGATACTATAGAAGATTCATTGAGAATTTCTCAAAGGTAGCTAAGCCAATGACGGAGTTACTTAAGAAAGACAAGAAATTTGATTGGACTGAAGGAAGTGAACTCAGTTTCCAAGAGTTGAAGAAGAGACTAGTGATAGCACCAGTCTTATGTCTGCCAGATTTGGAGAAGGATTTCCAAGTTTATTGTGATGCATCTCACCAAGGTTTAGGTGCAGTTTTGATGCAAGAAGGGAAAGTTGTGGCTTACGCCTCGAGACAACTCAAAACTCATGAAGTGAATTATCCTACTAATGATTTGGAGTTAGCCTCTATTGTCCATTCACTCAAAACATGGAGACATTATCTTTTGGGAAGGCGTTGTGAAGTGTTCACAGATCACAAAAGTTTGAAGTATATCTTCACTCAGAAAGAAATCAACATGAGACAAAGAAGATGGCTAGAACTCATCAAGGACTTGAGTTTGCAATACCACCCCGGTAAAGCAAATGTTTTAGCGGATGCATTAAGCCATAAGGTTTATGTGAATGGCCTTACCAAGGGAGAATTGCCAGATGATCCGTGTGCTCAACTCAAAGATCTCAGATTGGAGATAGTGCCTGAAGGACATCTCATGTCATTGGATGTTCAACCCACATTGTTGGACAAAATGAAGGAAGCCCAAAATATGGACAAGGAAATTGAAGAGATTAAGGAAAAGATTGGCAAGGGAAAAGCCAAAGTATTCCATGAAGACGAACATGGTACTTTATGGTATGTAAAATGTATCTGCATTCCGCAAGATCCGGAGCTTCGAAAACTGATTTTACAAGAAGAACACAACTCACCGTATTCCATTCATCTGGGTAACACCAAAATGTACATGGACGTGAAGGAAAGATTTTGGTGGAATAATCTCAAGAAGGACATCGCTGAAAATATTTCTTTATGTGATGTATGTAGTAGAGTGAAAGCGGAACATCAGAAACCAGCAGGATTGTTACAACAACTACCTATTCCTAATTGGAAGTGGGACAATATTGGCATGGATTTCATCACTAGACTGCCAAGGACTAGATCAGGATATGATTCTATTTGGGTCGTAGTAGATCGCCTAACTAATGTGGCTCATTTCATACCCGTGAAGACAACCTATACAAGTGCTAAGTTAGCCAAGATTTATATGAATAGGATTGTGTGTCTGCATGGAGTACCCAAGAGTATTGTGTCTGATAGGGGAACTCAATTCACATCCCATTTCTGGAGGCAACTGCATGAGTCATTGGGAACAAGATTGGAATTCAGCACTGCTTTTCATCCCCAGACTGATGGACAGATAGAAAGGACCAACCGGATTTTAGAGGATATGTTGAGGGCATGTGCTCTAGATTATGGTGCTAGTTGGGATGAAAGTCTGCCTTACACGGAGTTCTCTTACAACAACAGCTATCAAGAAAGTATTAAGATGGCACCGTTTGAATTTCTCTATGGGATAAAGTGTACTACACCATTGCTATGGAATGGTGTTGGAGAAATAAACTTGTTCATGCTAGAACTAATCAAGGAAGCTGAAGAGAAATTCAAGTTGGCAAAGGAACGAGTGAAGATAGCACAGTCCCAACAAAAGAGCTACGCAGATCCAAAGCGTAGAGAAGTCACCTATGAGGTGGTGATAGAGCTTATCTTAGAGTATCACCACTTCGTGGAGTAAAGAGGTTTGGAGTCAAAGTAAAATTGGCACCAAGATATGTTGGGCCATTCAAGATTCTGAGCCGTAAGGGAGAAGTAGCATATGAGATTGAATTGCTTGAATCATTATCTGCCATTCACAATGTGTTTCACGTAAGTCAGCTAAAGAAATGCCATCCGGAGATGGAGGAGACTTCGTTGAAGGATACTATACCCTTGGAAGAGGTCCAATTGGAAAGTGATCTCACTTATGAAGATAAGCCTATCAAGATTCTTGAGTCTGCAGAAAGAGTTACTCGGACAAAGACTATCAAATTATGCAAAGTTCAGTGGAACCATCATTCCGCGGAAGAAGCAACATGGGAAAGAGAAGATGATCTTCGGAAAGACCACCCTCACCTATTTGCTAGCCAATCCGAATCTCGAGGGTGAGATTCACCTTAAGGGGGTTAGATTTGTAACATCCCAAAAATCATAATTTGAAAAGCTTGCATATCATTCATGCATTCATAAGCATTTGGTTATTTTCAAAATAGTTTTCAAAATGAGAAACCATTCTTATGCCTATTATTTTATGCTATAAAGGCAATGGTTCTATTTTACTCTCCAAGTATGATAACACCTTTTTATGATCAGAAACATTTCAAATATGAATGCAAAGCTTGCACAAAAATTATCAAAAAAAAATTCAAATATAAAACTACTTTATACCTATTTTCTATAATCATATTAAGGCATGGATTTATTTTATTTTACTTTAGGTCAAAGTGCCTTGGACTAAACAGTAAGGTTTTCTCACATTTAAGTAAAAGTTTTCACTGCAAAAACCCAAAAGAAATTTGAATTCAAACTCATTTGAAAAAGCATTTGAAATTGATTCCAGAAAATCAAAATAGAATTAGAAAAGGAATAAAGAAAAAGAAAAAGGCTGGCGCCACCCATTCGGCCTAGTAGCAGAATCATCCCAGCAAGCCCACCCGGGCCTTTCCTCTCTCTCTCTCTCTCACGCAATGCAACGCAGGCGTACCCCACGCTCACTGACTGGTGGCCCCAAATGCCACGCAATCATCGTCCCCAAACCCCGCACCCCCTGACCCCGTCGTCGCTGCCGTTACCACCATCACTGCCGCGATTGAAGCGGGCTTAATTGCCGATCAATGCCAAGTAATCACCTCACCCCTTGCCGGCTATTTAACCCCCTCCCCTCTCCGCTCCTTTCCCCTCACTCAGCACCCCTTCTCCGCCACCAGGCTGCCCGCAATTCCACTTTCACCGCCACAGTACCGAGCGCCTCCGACGACTAAATTCCGATGAGCCCGACCGCCCATTTGCCTCTTCTTCAAAAGATTGTGACCAACATGTCCTTGTGCACCTTCTGATGCCATTTGTTTGCCTGCTCGTGACCCAGGTCGCCGTCCCCGTTCACTCCCGCAAACAACCGCGCCGCCGCTCAACTCCGTCGAGCAATCACGGTAAATACCGAGTGCCCCTTGACCCCTCTTGCATATGACTAGGTTCGCCATGTCCTTGCGCAGCTACTGATGCCCCTGGTTTGTGCTAGGGTGATCCAGAGCATCGGCAACAACTTCGTCTGCAATAACCCGACGCCGCCTGCAACTTCGACGAGCTCTAGCCCCCGCTACAGCACGCCCCCGCCCCAACCGCGACCACGTTGAGCTTCCTCACAACCGTGCGATGCTGATAAGGACAACCACGTCCCCTAGCCCCCTCTGGAATCGCTGGAGCACCTTCTTCAGTAGCGCCGCCGCGCCGCCATCGCTAGCGCCGCCCATCCATGGTCGTGTGCTCAACAGCGTTGGATCTATATCTAATGCGTAGGATTAGATCACTTAACAAAGGGGTACAAGTAGATCTGGTCCATGCGATTTTATTTAGATCGTGCGGCTCACGTTGATCGATCCGTGCGAATCGGTATCAGCCAATAGAATTATTCCACGTGGCCTAGCCTGTCTGTTTAAAATTCCAGAAATGATTTTTGAATGTTTAAACTTGTAAATTCAATAACTTTTGTTCTGTTTATTCAAAAAAATCAAAAAAATATCAATGGAATCACAAAAATAAATCCTACACATCTGTAGGCTTAGTTTTGTATTTTTCGTATGTTAAAATATAATTTTATGTAGAGACATTTGTAGGCCTATTTTGTGTATAAAAATTATTTGGAAAATGTTTTAAAGGTCAAATTAAGTTTATTTGGTGTATAAATGTTTAGTTTATTGCTCAGTACTGTTTTACTTGTCTTGTTTAGTTTAGAAAAATCATCACATAGCATTTGCATGCATTCATATATTTTTGCTTGATTATTTGGAATATGAATTTGGTGTTATCATTTTATGTGTAGATTTTGGTGCTAGTGGTGATTGTGACTGTGAGGATTGCTGTTACTCTCCCAACTACCAAGGCAAGTGGTGCTTCATATTTTTGTCCCAATATTTTGACTATGCATTAGAAATATTTTGTATGGGGATCGCATGATAATTTTTGCTAAGTATCTATATGTTATGCTTGGGACCTCCTAGTAGTTGTAGAATTGTTAGATTTTCTCTAAGTTAAGATACTTACTATTTCCATGCTTAGCCTAGCTAGTAGCAACCAAGGGTGGATTATATACATGCTATGGAAAAATATTTCTAAGTCTTCGACTTATGTTTTTGCTTAATAAAACAACTAAGTGAATGAAACACATGGGTGGAATGGTAATTGCTTGGTTGGATTTTTGTTGAGTGGTTACCAGGGCCCATTTTTCAATGGTTTACCCTGTGTATCTCACTTGTGGAATGCCACCCAGGAACAAAGGGATTTGAGATGCCATATGTTAAGAAGCTTCTAGTGCAGCCACATGGCATTATGGGCTCTGCCTGGATCATATAGGTTGTAATAACTTAGCCAAATGGACAGTTGGTGGCAGGGGTGATAGGTTTGGAACGCGTCCATTTTGGTCTAAGGGAAGGCTTCTGAAAGGTCCTGTCTTGATGAAAGTCAAGTCTTGTGGGGAAAGTTCACCACCTCTGCAGAAGGAAGAATGTAAGTACTTAGCCGTGTCCCCGACAATGGACAATTTGAGCATCAAGACATGGAAGCTATCAAGAATCTCCTCATCCCAATTTATAAGTTAAAACTTGTGGTTGAACAAGGGTAAAGGATCACCAATGTCTATTGGTGGTTCCTTGGGAGTTTTTGCCAAACAAAAACTTAGTGTTTTCAAATGATAGGTAAAACCTATTTTGAGCAAAGCAAGCCTAAGCTACACTTAGCCAAATTCATGTAGGGGCTAGATACTATTATTCTACTAAGGTATCACTTGCCAATACTATTCCAATGTATTGACCCACTGTGGCTGTAACTTGTGATGTTGCGGGTTACTCTGATGAGGATTAGGGTTATGAGTCTACACTCAACATGCTTGCCTATGCACATGAAGATGAAGACTTTTATTTATATTGTTAAGTTAAACTCTTGTACTAGCCTATGGCTACGGAGTTGTAAAAGACTATGTTATCTCTGGAATGACGATGTAATAATGACCTTTGTTTTTGTGTACTTCATGTTAAACTGTGGATGCTAGCATTTGATCCAGTGACTAGCATTGCAATCACAGGGACCTTTACCTTTATAAAGGTGGGGTCTTACAATGAGATTGCCAACTTATGTTTTATCAATCATATACTCCATATTTTGTTTCACTTTAACGTTAATCACTTCAAGATGCTTATGATAGGGGCAATGAGAGCTGAGAGCTAACAAGTACCATAATTTTTGGAAGCTCTTTATTAAATTTGAAATCCTTGCTTCCCTTTGAAGGCCCTTTCTTCCAATTTTATATTGAGTCTCCACCTTCTATCCTTAGGCACCAATTAAGAGAGCATAGTTGTCATTCTTAGTTCTATGTGCATTGTCCCAAAACTTATTGATTGATTCCTAATGTTGATATTGCTTGTTCTTGAACTATTTGTATCTAGTCACC
Organism: Avena longiglumis; assembly: GCA_030063025.1. Lineage (NCBI taxonomy): Eukaryota > Viridiplantae > Streptophyta > Magnoliopsida > Poales > Poaceae > Avena > Avena longiglumis. The sequence goes on along the minus strand of CP125976.1, from coordinate 507,638,463 downwards.
TTTATGAACTTTGAAGGTGTCCTATGCATTTATGTTTTTCTGCGCCATGAGGGACAAGCCGAATGCCACTATGCTATGTTTTCTATATGTGAAACAAACAAATTTCTCTCAATGCATTGTTATTCATGAATCTTTGTTTGTATCCTTTCATTTTGCAACATAGTTGCTTTGTCTTATTGTTAGAATTTCATATTCCATGCTCATGTTTAGAGTACTTTGATCCCAGCTTTCAATGCTTGCAAATGGTTTGATCATGATTGTGATGGTGCATGTCACCTCAAAAATTACTATTTTTTATCACTTACCTACTCGAGGACGAGCAGGAGTTAAGCTTGGGGATGCTTGATACGCCGTAAACGTATCTATAATTTTTGATGTTCCATGCTTGTTTAGTATCAACTTTGCTATGTGAAAGAGTAATTGCCCCTATGTGTGGTTTTGGTGATTAATGAAAATCCCTAAGGACTAATGTTTTCACTGACTTTTATATGAAGGAATATTCTATAGGTCATGCTTGTAGTCTATGTGTTGGATTCAAGTATGAATGCCATGAAGATAAAGATATACCTTGAGTATTGGCATCAAGATCATCGAGTTGAAGAGAAGAATATGATATGATCAATATCTTGAGAGTGTGATTTCAATAGAAGAATTCAAGATATGGCTCTAAGACGGTGTCATGATAGCCTCATTAGTTGAGCTATGATTGACTAAGATTTAGAGCATGTAATCAAATTAAGAGTTCTTTATGTACCTCAATATATTGAGATGTAGCATGAGAAGATACATGGTTGACCTATACAAAGAGTGAAGAGTGATTTCAAGTTGGTCAACACATGAAGCATAAAGAATGTACCACATGGATCTTGTGGTATGGTTGAGAAGGGCAAGTTCAAGATAAGCATCCCGAGAAGATCATTTGCTTGAAACTCGCCGTCCATATTGGTGATAATGGACATGTGAAGACATGTATTAATGAAGCTATCCAATAGTGGTTTATGGGGGAGCAAATTAGAAGTCTTCACGAAGCAACAATGGTCAAGTGATGCATTCCGACTTGGATGGAGATTGAAGTGTTATCATCAAGATCAAGCGGGATGCACAAGGAAAAGGTATGGCCTTGCTAGTTTTTCCTTTTACCGGTCTCAAGGTGGTGGTTGGGAGACCGGTTTATAGGATACATAGCCACACTATTAAGAGGGGCTTTCGGTTGGGTAACTTGATCACATCGTCATAGGAAGCTCAATCCTTTGCATACTTTGCATCTTCCTATTTTGTTGCTTCTTGGTGTTTCTCCATATGAGGTTCTTGAGCTTGTTGCTAGCACTTCAACAAGGCCAAGTTCATCGAAAACATAATTCGTAAGCATCTTCTATGGCGTTTTCGAGTTTGAAGGTTTTATCGGTTCTTCTTATAGGGAGGCTTCTTACCTTTATTTATTTGGTTCTATGTAAGATCCCTCCTTTGTAAAGGAAAAGGATCCCTGTGATTGCAATGCTAGTCCCTGGATCATTGCTAGCATCCACAGTTTAAGATGAAGTACACAGATACTAAGGTCATTTATTACATCCATTCCAGAGATAAACATAGTCTTTACAACTCAAAGGCCACAGGCCTATTACAAGAGTTTGAATAAGTAAATAAATATAAGTCTTCATCTTCATGTGCCACAAGCAAACATGTTGAGTGTAGACTCATGACACCTAATCCTCATCAGAGTAACCTGCAACATCACAAGTTACAACCACAGTGGGTCAATACTTTGGAATAGTATTGGCAAGTGATACCTTAGTATAATTTAAGTGGACTAGATACTATATGCAAATTTGGCTAAGTGTAGCTTGGCTTGCTTTGCTCAAAATAGGTTTTTCCTATTAGTTGAAATCACTAAGTTTTTCTTTGTCAAAACTTTTCCCAAGGAACCACCAATAGACATTGGGGTCCTTCACCCTTGTTCACCCACAAGTTTTTACTTAGAAGTTGGAGTTATGAGATTCTTGATAGCTTCCATGTCTTGATGCTCAAGTTGTCCATTGCCATGGACTTGGCTAAGTACTTAGATTTTTCCATCTGCAGAGGTTGTGCACTTTCCCCACCAGACTTGGTTTCCCAAGATAGGACCTTTCAGAAGCCTTTCCTTAGACCAAATGGACGCGCTCCAACCTATCATTCCCACTACCACCAACTGTCCAAATGGCTAAGTTCTAGCAACTTATGTGATCCAGGCAGAGCCCATATTGCCAAGTGGCTACACTAGAAGCTTCTCAACACTTGGCCTCTAAAATCCCTTTGTTCCTGGGTGGCTTTCCACAAGTGAGATACACAAGGTAAACCATAGCCATGGGCCTTGTGTAACCACTCAACCATAACCACCAATCAAGTCCCTTTCCACCCAGGTGATTCATTGACTTAGTTGTTTTATTAACAAAAACATAAGTCCAAAGACTTAGAAATATTTTCATCATAGCATGTATATTTCACCAACCCTTGTTTGCTACTAGCTAGGCTAAGAATGGCATAGATAGTAACTTAACTTAGAAATTTCCTAGCAATTCTACAACTACTTAGGATTTCCCAACATGGCATTTGGCAAAAATAGTAACATGCAAGACTTAGCAAAATATTTATAATGCTTGTATAAAATATAGGGATGGAAATATTCATGAAGTACCACTTGCCTTGGTAGTTGGGAGAGTAGCACTCTTCACAATCACAATCACTAGCACCAAAGTCTACGCAAAGAATGGTAGCAACAAATTACACACAACATATACAAACAAACAAAAATACATATGCATGCATGCAAAAATGCTAAGTGATGATTTTTAAAACTCAACCAAGAAAGTGCATAGTACTGAATCTTAAACAAGTCAAAAGCTTGCTAAACCAAGTTTATTTGACACTAAAACAATTTCCTAAACAATTCATATAATCAATTTAGTCCTAAACAAGTTTCTGAAAATAAAATCATTTTAACAGAAGCTAAATATTAAACACATTGCATAAACAGAAAGGGCTTGTTCTCCTGATTCCAACGGTATAAAATTTGTCAAATTCTAACATGTGGATCAAAAGTTATAGCTAAAACAAATTTGGATATAAATAAGATTTCAAATTCTATTTTTAAACCAAACCCTAGCCACGCGGCGCTATCCTATTGGTCGATACCGCTTCGCTCAGGATCACCCTTCCGCGCCGTCGGATCAAGTTAGATCCAACGCGCCAGATTCAAAGAAAACGTTTCGCTCAGATCTAATCTAGTCCTTATGATACAGATCTAACGGCTATCGTTGTTCTGACCATAGCCTAGCGGCGCTAGCGGCGGCGACTGGCGGCGGCGCGTCTGTCAGTGGCGGCGTTGGCGTTCTAGGTCGTCCGGGGAGGGGAGAGGGTGCTTACCAGAACAGCGGAGAATTGCTGAAGCTCAAGGTGGCTGTGGCTTTGCAGGGGGCGCACAGTATGGGCTGCTGGAGCTCGTCGGAGTCGTGCACGGCGTCAGGTGGTTGCTGTCGAGGTCGTTGCCGAGGTTCCGCGTCGCCCTAGCACGCACCAGATGGTTTAGAAGATGACCAAGACGGTGGCGAACAACCTCGTATGCGTGAGAGATCAAGGGGCGCGCTATGCTTACCGTAATTGGTCGCCGGAGTTGAGTGGCGGCTCGGTCAGTTGCGGGCACGAATGGGGACGACGTCCTGGGTCACAAGCAGGCAAGCAAAGGGCATTAGAAGATGCACGAGATCATGCTGGACACACTTGTTTGAAACAGAGGCTCAGGGGCGGTCGAAATTCACCGAAATTTGCTGCTGGAGGTCGTCGGAGCTGCGGCGGTGTTTGGCGAGTTGCGAGCAGCCTGGTGGTGTGCAGAGAAAATTGAGCGAGGGGAATGGAGCGGAGTGGGGAGGGGCTTAAGTAGGCAGAGGCTCGACAGGAAACGCTCGGCGAATCAATGGCAATTACGCCGCGGAATCAACGCAGCAACGGCCAGCGGCGACGGCGTCTGCGCGCGAGATTTGGGGAAGAAGGAGTCGACGTGGAGAGGGCCCGCTTGTCAGCGAATAGAACAGAGGGTGAGTGGGGTCCGAGTGTCGGTGACTGGTCTTGCGTCAGCGTGCGAGAGAGAGAGGGACCGGTGGGCTAGCTGGCATTTGTTGGGCGAGAATAGTAGTAGCGCCCTTTTCCTTTTCTTTATTCCTTTTCTTTTTCTAATTTGATTTTCTGGAAAGATTTTCAAATGAATTCAAACTCTATTTGAATTCAAATCTTTTCAGGATTTTTGCGGTGTGCAACAGTCACAAATCTAGGCATAAAACCATGTGGTCACCTTGAGTGGGCTTGGTCATTCTTGGAAAGACAAAATAACAGTGACATTGCACTAGGTTTGCAAATGTTTGAAAATGGTTTTGAAACCATTTTTATTTTGTAAAATTTTGTTCTAACTCCACACTCAATCCTATCAACAAGGCAAACAAACAAACTTGGTTTTAAAACACTTAAGCTCTCAAATGGGGATGGTCATTTGATTTAAGTTTACTCACATAAAATGATAGCACTATGTGCTTCTGTTTTCTTGAAATTGGTTTGAAATTGATCTCAAAACTATATGCATGCATGAATGATATTCAATCTTTGAAATCATGACTTTAGGGATGTTACAAATCTAACCCCCTTAAGGTGAATCTCGCCCTCGAGATTCGGTTTGGCTAGCAAATAGGTGAGGGTGGTCTTTCCGAAGATCATCTTCTCTTTCCCAAGTTGCTTCCTCTTCGGAATGATGATTCCACTGCACTTTGCAAAACTTGATAGTCTTAGTCCTTGTGACTCTTTCTGCAGTGTCAAGAATCTTGATAGGTTTCTCTTCATAAGTGAGATCACTTTCTAGTTGAACTTCCTCCAAAGGTATAGTATCCTTCAAAGAAGTTTCTTCCATTTCTGGATGACATTTCTTAAGTTGACTCACATGAAACACATTATGAACTGCTGACAAAGATTCCGGTAGTTCAATTTCATAGGCAACTTCCCCTTTGCGATTCAGAATCTTGAATGGCCCAACATACCTTGGTGCCAATTTTCCTTTGACTCCGAACCTTTTCATTCCACGAAGTGGTGACACTCTAAGATAAGCTCTATCACCGACTTCGTAGGTGACCTCTCTACGCTTAGGATCTGCATAGCTTTTCTGTCGGGACTGTGCTATCTTCAACCTATCCTTAACCAACTTGACCTTCTCTTCGGCTTCTTTGATAAGATCTGGCCCGAATAAACTTCTTTCTCCCACACCATTCCATAACAATGGGGTGGTACATTTTCTTCCATAGAGAAACTCAAACGGTGCCATCTCAATGCTGGCTTGATAGCTGTTGTTATAAGAAAATTCTGCGTAAGGCAGACTTTCATCCCAACTGGCTCCATAGTCTAGGGCACATGCCCTCAACATGTCTTCAAGAATCTGATTAGTCCTTTCTGTTTGTCCGTCGGTTTGAGGATGAAAAGCAGTGCTGAATTCCAACCTCGTTCCCAATGACTCATGTAGCTGTCTCCAAAAATGGGAAGTGAATTGAGTTCCCCTATCTGACACAATACTCTTGGGCACTCCATGTAGACATACAATTCTACTCATGTAGATTTTGGCTAACTTAGCACTTGTATAGGTTGTCTTCACGGGTATGAAATCAGCCACTTTAGTTAGGCGATCCACTACTACCCAAATAGAATCGTATCCTGACCGGGTCCTTGGTAATCCGGTAATGAAATCCATACCAATGTTGTCCCACTTCCAATCAGGAATAGGTAGTGGTTGAAGAAAACCTGCTAGTTTCTGATGCTCCACTTTCACTCTACTACACACATCACACAAAGCAATATATTCGACGATGTCCTTCTTGAGGTTATTCCACCAAAATCTTTCTTTCATGTCCATGTACATTTTGGTGTTACCCGGGTGAATGGAATACGGAGAGTTGTGTGCCTCTTGCAAAATCAGTTTCCGCAACTCCGGGTCTTGTGGAACACAGATACGTTTCCCATGCCATAAAGTACCCTGTTCATCTTCATGGAACTATTTGGCTTTACCTTTGCCAATCTTTTCCTTAATCTCTTCAATTTCCTTATCAGTTTTCTGGGCTTCTCTGATCTTGTCCAACAAAGTGGGTTGAACATCCAAAGACATGAGATGTCCTTCAGGCACAATCTCCAATCTGAGTTTTCTGAATTGGGCACACAAATCTTCTGGCAATTCTCCTTTGGTAAGGCCATTCACAAAAACCTTACGGCTTAGAGCATCTGTTACAACATTTGCTTTACCGGGGTGGTATTGCAAACTTAAGTCATAGTCCTTGATGAGTTCTAACCATCTTCTTTGTCTCATATTGATTTCCTTCTGAGTGAAGATATACTTCAAACTTTTGTGATCGGTGAACACTTCACAACGCTTTCCCAAAAGATAGTGTCTCCATGTTTTGAGTGCATGGACAACAGAGGCTAACTCTAAATCATGAGTAGGATAGTTCACTTCATGAGTTTTGAGTTGCCTCGAGGCATAAGCCACAACTTTACCGTCTTGCATAAGTACTGCACCCAGACCTTGATGAGATGCATCACAATATACTTGGAAATCCTTTTCCAAGTCTGGCAGACACAAGACTGGTGCTGTCACAAGTCTCTTCTTCAACTCCTGAAAGCTGAGTTCACAACCTTCAGACCAAGAAAACTTCTTGTCTTTCTTTAGCAATTCAGTCATGGCCTTAGCTACCTTAGAGCAATTCTCAATGAACCTTCTGTAGTAACCTGCTAAGCCAAGGAAACTACGAACTTGTTTCACTGACTTGGGAGATTCCCATTCAGTCACAGCTGAAACCTTAGCAGGATCAACTGCTACACCATCCTTTGTCATAACATGACCAAGAAAACCAACTTCCTCCAACCAGAACTCACACTTGCTGAATTTGGCATAAAGTTTATGCTCTCTTAATTTCTCAAGTATCAAACGCAAATGTCTTTCATGCTCTTCTTTGCTCTTGGAGTAGACTAAGATGTCATCGATGAAAACGACAACAAACTTGTCAAGGAATTCCATGAACACCTTGTTCATCATATTCATGAAGTATGCTGGAGCATTGGTCAAGCCAAAAGGCATTACGGTATACTCATACAATCCATACCTTGTAGTGAATGCTGTTTTTGGTATGTCTTGTTCTCTTATCTTGAGTTGAAAATAGCCTAACCTTAGATCAATCTTTGAGAACACACATGCTCCTTCTAGCTGATCAAACAAGTCATTGATTCTAGGCAAATGATATTTGTTCTTGATAGTTACCTCGTTGAGTGAACGGTAATCTATGCATAACCTTTGACTTCTATCTTTCTTCTCCACAAACAAAACTGGGGCTCCCCAAGATGAAGAACTTGGTTGAATAAATCCTTTCTGCAACTGTTCTCCAAGTTGCTTCTTGAGTTCTTTCAGTTCATCAACTAACATTTTATACGGCCGCTTTGCTATTGGTCTAGACCCTGGTACCAAATCTATCAGAAACTCCACATCTCTATCCGGTGGCATTCCCGGTAATTCTTCCGGAAACACATCCGGATACTCACTTACAATTGGCACACTATCCATGCTAACCCCCTTAAGAGAATTTAGCTTACTTCCTTTAGATTCAAAGTTGGACTTGAATTTAATCCGCCTTCTTTCCGGGGTTGTGAGTGCAACAGTACGATTAGCACAATCCAGTACCCCTTCATACTTAGCCATCCAATCCATTCCCAATATTACGTCCAGTCCTTGGGAATCTAGGATTATCAGACTCACTGGAAATTTATGTTTTCCAAACTCTATTACTAGATCCCGGCATCCAAGACTTACTATCATATCTCCACCCGGAGAACTAACTTTTATTGGACACCCAATGTTTTTCAGTTGGAAACCCATTTTTATCAACAAATGCTTTTGATATGAATGAATGCGATGCTCCAGTATCAAAAAGAACAAATGCTGGAATAGAATTGAGTCTGAACTTACCAACAAGATCGTGCTCCTCATAGACCTCCTCCACACTGATGTGGTTCACTTGTCCTTTCTGGAAAGGATTGGGCTTGATGGGTCCTTCAACTTTCTTTTCAGGGCAGTCATTTGCATAATGCCCCATCTTCTTGCATTTGAAGCATTCAACCTGACTGATGTCTCTCTTAACAGGCTGACTTCCACTTCCACTTCCATTACCACTATGGTGGTTCTTATGTCCACTCTTGTGGTTTTTGTACTTGTCATTGTCATGACTACGGTGATGTTTATTGTCATGACGGTTGTGGTTGTGGTGCTTATTGAATTCCCCATGCTTGTGGGATCCTGAGCTTCCGCTGTCATCATAGTGAGATCGTTTGTGAGACGATCCCGAGCTGTGCTTGTCGAAGTGCTTTCTCTTTCTACTCTCGACTTGCTTCATTTTGTTCTCCAATATTGCAGCCTTGTCACAGAGCAACTGATAAGTGGGAACATATGCCACAGCCAACTGCAGATTCAGCTCATCATTCAAGCCTTCAAGAAATTTTTCCTTTCTCTTGGCATCAGTGTCAACTTCATCCGGTGCATAACGCGCCAGATTGTTGAACTCCTCAATGTATTCAGCCACGCTGCGGTGGCACTGCTTCAGATTGTGGAACTCTTTCTTTTTCAGACTCATCACTCCTGACGAGATATGAGCAGTGCGAAAGCCATCCTCAAAGATAGCCCATGTCACTTCATCTATGGAAGTGGTAATCTGGAAGTTGTCCCACCAAGTGGCGGCTGGCCCTTCTAGCAGATGTGCTGCAAATCTGACTTTTTCAGCATCCGTACAGCCCACGGTTACCAAGTCCTTGTTCACGGTACGTAGCCAATCATTGGCCACCATGGGATCAGTCGTCCCCGAAAACTTCGCTGGCCTCAATCTCAAGAACCCGGTGAGCATATCAAAGCCCGGAGGGTTGTTGTTGTTGTTATTGTTGTTATTGTTGTTGTTGTTGTTGTTGTTGTTGTTTTGGTTCTGGATGAACGTTGTCATCATCTACATCAGTTGTGTTTGAGCAGTCATCATTTGCTGCATTTCTGGAGTGATGTTGTTGTTGTTGTTGGGGTTGGGGTTTGCACGACGGGAGGCATCTGTGGTTTGTTCAAATAGAGATAAGAATGAGATAACCATAGATGCTTTCATGCACATTACATCACATAAGCAAACACAAAGTATGCAACACAAGATAAAGGTTCAACAAAAAAAATAACAAGTTCACAAAGTAAAACACATAAGTAGCAAGCCATCCACATGTCAGATGGTCCAATAACAAGTTCTCAATAGCAAGTATGATAACAAAAGATAAACGGGTAGTCAAGTCTACTCATCGGCATCAATCTCCTCCTCGAGAAAGGTAAGACCTGCGTTCTCCATCGCGGTCTTGTTCTCCTCAATGCTAGTGGTCAAGGTCTCTATCTTAGCCTTGAGAGACCTCTTCTGGGAACGAAGCCTCTCTATCACCGTCTGCTGCTGCTCAAGCTCGAAGTCCTTGGACTGCAGTTCTTCAGTCATGTCCCGGATCTTCTTGTTCCTATCCTGGACACGCTTCTCCTGACTCTTGAACTTCCTGTCCTGGGTCTCGAACTTCGCCTCCATTTCCTTGACTATCTCGTCCTGCCTGAAGAGCTTTTCCTTCTCGAAATGCACTGAGCTCGTCATTCTTGAGCATGACATTGCTCTGTCGGTGTCCACGTGCCTAATGAGAGACTCTAAGTCCTGTGGTACAGGCGTGCTCGGCTCTGCGTCCTCGAATCGTCCTCGAAGTCGATGGACTCTCCATCCTCATCGTGTCTTACGAAGACGTGGAAGTGGGTACCTCTAACCTGTCGGGAGTGTCGCCCTAGCAGACGTCCTATCAGATCCTGCATAACTACCTCAATGCCTCTCTCCCTGTCATCGTACATGAGCTTGAAGACGATGGCCTCCGTAGTAGGATCCGTCTGGCGTCCGGGCTGGTTCACCTTGAAGCCCCAGAGGTCCTTCCTCTCAAACTTGGTGAGGGGATGCACCATGATGGTGGGAAGAGGGAGATTGAGCAAAGTAGTAAGCTCAACGATACGAGGACCAAAGCGGGTAACCTGGAACTCCTCAACAGTGCTGATGGTAATAGGCATCTATTTATAAGATAGAAAAGTTAGAACAACACAAATCAAGATAAAACAAAAGACAAAACAACACATACATATCCTTGGAAAGCAAAACACACAATTCATGCATACATGAAACCATTACATCAACCAAGGTTCAATCTTATTTTAAAGCAACATTTTGGAAAATAAGGTGATAGGTGGTGGTCCAACTAACGAAGTACGTTTAAAATCCTATCTCACTGGATCTGTTGGCTAACACAATGTTTCTAGAAGCAATCAGCCTATCTTGCTCACATGATTCCATCACTAAGTCTATAATGTCTCCTCTTAAGGTTTGGTTGGTAGCTTCCAACTCTTGGGTGTGTTCCTTCTCTTTCCTTAGATCATTTTGGAGGTTGAGCATTCTGCACTTGACTCTATCACCAAGTTCTTTGATGGTCTTCCAAGCTGCATCCCTTGCTGATTCACAGAATGTAGGGTGCACCACTGAATTGGTGAACATGCAGAATCCTTTTTCCTGATGGTTGTCTTCCTTGTTTTTATACAAGTAAAGTTGCACCCACCAGTATTCCACTCCTTCATCCATCACTGGAAAACCTTTGTACACAGCTGCACCTTGTATCTCTAATGCAACCATGAGGTCCTTGAGAGCCTTGGGGAATTCTGTCTCACACTCCAAATTCATTGTCATGAGTGGTCCTTTCCTCACGGCTTCGTTGATGGAATTCATCTACAAATAGAGATGAGAGAGAAGATTAGAAAAGTTTACGAGAAGAATAGACAAGTGTAGAAGTAGTTGAAAATTTTTCCTTAGTGGTTTCCAATCGTAGGGTCATAATCCTACAGGCAACACAGTGCTCTGATACCATCTGTAAGATCCCTCCTTTGTAAAGGAAAAGGATCCCTGTGATTGCAATGCTAGTCCCTGGATCATTGCTAGCATCCACAGTTTAAGATGAAGTACACAGATACAAAGGTCATTTATTACATCCATTCCAGAGATAAACATAGTCTTTACAACTCAAAGGCCACAGGCCTATTACAAGAGTTTGAATAAGTAAATAAATATAAGTCTTCATCTTCATGTGCCACAGGCAAACATGTTGAGTGTAGACTCATGACACCTAATCCTCATCAGAGTAACCTACAACATCACAAGTTACAGCCACAGTGGGTCAATACTTTGGAATAGTATTGGCAAGTGATACCTTAGTATAATTTAAGTGGACTAGATACTATATGCAAATTTGGCTAAGTGTAGCTTGGCTTGCTTTGCTCAAAATAGGTTTTTCCTATTAGTTGAAATCACTAAGTTTTTGTTTGTCAAAACTTTTCCCAAGGAACCACCAATAGACATTGGGGTCCTTCACCCTTGTTCACCCACAAGTTTTTACTTAGAAGTTGGAGTTATGAGATTCTTGATAGCTTCCATGTCTTGATGCTCAAGTTGTCCATTGCCATGGACTTGGCTAAGTACTTAGATTTTTCCATCTATAGAGGTTGTGCACTTTCCCCACCAGACTTGGTTTCCCAAGACAGGACCTTTCAGATGCCTTTCCTTAGACCAAATGGACGCGCTCCAACCTATCATTCCCACTACCACCAACTGTCCAAATGGCTAAGTTCTAGCAACTTATGTGATCCAGGCAGAGCCCATATTGCCAAGTGGCTGCACTAGAAGCTTCTCAACACTTGGCCTCTAAAATCCCTTTGTTCCTGGGTGGCTTTCCACAAGTGAGATACACAAGGTAAACCATAGCCATGGGCCTTGTGTAACCACTCAACCATAACCACCAATCAAGTCCCTTTCCACCCAGGTGATTCATTGACTTAGTTGTTTTATTAACAAAAACATAAGTCCATAGACTTAGAAATATTTTCATCATAGAATGTATATTTCACCAACCCTTGTTTGCTACTAGATAGGCTAAGCATGGCATAGATAGTAACTTAACTTAGAAATTTCCTAGCAATTCTACAACTACTTAGGATTTCCCAACATGGCATTTGGCAAAAATAGTAACATGCAAGACTTAGCAAAATATTTCTAATGCTTGTATAAAATATAGGGATGGAAATATTCATGAAGTACCACTTGCCTTGGTAGTTGGGAGAGTAGCACTCTTCACAATCACAATCACTAGCACCAAAGTCTACACAAAGAATGGTAGCAACAAATTACACACAACATATACAAACAAACAAAAATACATATGCATGCATGCAAAAATGCTAAGTGATGATTTTTAAAACTCAACCAAGCAAGTGCATAGTACTGAATCTTAAACAAGTCAAAAGCTTGCTAAACAAAGTTTATTTGACACTAAAACAATTTCCTAAACAATTCATATAATCAATTTAGTCCTAAACAAGTTTCTGAAAATAAAATCATTTTAGCAGAAGCTAAATATTAAACACATTGCATAAACAGAAAGGCTTGTTCTCCTGATTCCAACGGTATAAAATTTGTCAAATTCTAACGTGTGGATCAAAAGTTATAGCTAAAACAAATTTGGATATAAATCAGATTTCAAATTTTGTTTTTAAACCAAACCCTAGCCACGCGGCGCTATCCTATTGGTCGATACCGCTTCGCTCAGGATCACCCTTCCGCGTCGTCAGATCAAGTTAGATCCAACGCGCCAGATTCAAAGAAAACGTTTCGCTCAGATCTAATCTAGTCCTTACGATACAGATCTAATGGCTATCGTTGTTCTGACCATAGCCTAGTGGCGCTAGCGGCGGCGACTGGCGGCGGCGCGTCTGTCAGTGGCAGCACTGGCGTTCTAGGTCGTCCGGGGAGGGGAGAGGGTGCTTACCAGAACCGCGGAGAGTTGCTGAAGCTCAAGGTGGCGGTGGCTTTGCAGGGGGCGCACGGTATGGGCTGCTGGAGCTCGTCGGAGTCGTGCACGGCGTCAGGTGGTTCCTGTCGAGGTCGTTTCCGAGGTTCCGCGCCGCCCTAGCACGAACCAGATGGTTTAGAAGATGCCCAAGACGGTGGCGAACAACCTCGTATGCGTGAGAGATCAAGGGGCGCGCTATGCTTACCGTAATTGGTCGCCGGAGTTGAGTGGCGGCTCGGTCGGTTGCGAACGCGAGCGGGACGTCTGGGTCACAAGCAGGCAAGCAAAGGGCATCAGAAGATGCACGAGATCATGCTGGACACACTCGTTTGAAACAGAGGCTCAGGGGCGGTCGGAACTCACCGGAATTTGCTGCCGGAGGTCGTCGAAGCTGCGGCGGTGTTTAGCGAGTTGCGAGCAGCCTGGTGGCGTGGAGAGAAAATTGAGCGAGGGGAATGGAGCGGAGTGGGGAGGGGCTTAAGTAGGCAGAGGCTCGACAGGAAATGCTCGGAGAATCAATGGCAATTACGCCGCAGAATCAACGCAGCAACGGCCAGCGGCGACGACGTCTGCGCGCGAGATTTGGGGAAGAAGGAGTCGACGTGGAGAGGGCCCGCTTGTCAGCGAATAGAACAAAGGGGGAGTGGGGTCCGAGTGTCGACTCATTGGTGTCTGTAGCGTCAGAGAGAGAGAGAGAGGGGACCTGGGTGGGCTAGCTGGGCTGGTTTCGCTGTTGGGCCAGAATAGTAGCGCCGACCCTTTTCCTTTTCTTTATTCCTTTTCTTTTTCTATTTTGATTTTCTGGAATGATTTTCAAATGAATGCAAACTCTATTTGAATTCAAATCTTTTTAGGATTTTAGCAGTGTGCAACAGTCACAAATCTAGGCATAAAACCATGTGGTCACCTTGAGTGGGCTTGGTCATTCTTGGAAAGACAAAATAACAGTGACATTGCACTAGGTTTGCAAATGTTTGAAAATGGTTTTGAAACCATTTTTATTTTGTAAAATTTTGTTCTAACTCCACACTCAATCCTATCAACAAGGGAAACAAACAAACTTGGTTTTAAAACACTTAAGCTCTCAAATGGGGATGGTCATTTGATTTAAGTTTGCTCACATAAAATGATAGCACTATGTGCTTCTGTTTTCTTGAAATTGGTTTGAAATTGATCTCAAAACTATATGCATGCATGAATGATATGCAATCTTTGAAATCATGACTTTAGGGATGTTACATTCTATCCTCCTATTTTGTACTATGATGTTTCTCTGCACCATCTTGTAGGTCTTGTTTTCCTCGTCAAAACAAGCCCAAGATCATCGAAATCGGAGTCCGGATGCAAAATTTATCGCCGTTTTTGTGTGCCCTGTTTTGTTCCGGCGAGACCGAGCCTGTGGCCGGAATTTCCGGTGACCGCCGGAAATTTCCGGCAAACCGCCGAAAATTTCCGGCAAACCGCCGAAAATCGGTTCAGTAAGCTGTTTTGGTTTTTGCCAGAAATTCCGGCGGTTGATCCGGCGGCGCCGGTTTCGTCGCCGGAACGTGTTCGCCTAGCGCATCTTGCTTCCAACGGTCATCCCCCTTGAAGGGGTATAAAAGGGGGGCTTCTTCCCCAAAGTTCTAGGGCTCTTGAGCACGTTTTTGACCACCATTTGTAAGGTTCGCAGCATAGAAAACAAAAATTTTCCTACGATGTGAACTATATACCAAGATCTATCTACTAGATACAAACAACGGGCGGATGTATATCCATAGAGAACATACCCTTGAAGACCGACAAAGCTTAATGAGTTCAACTCGTGGTTGATGTAGACGATCTCTTGCCGATCTCAAGATCGAGAGGAAGTCCTAGCGCCGCCGTCAAGCGCATCCGTGCTCGCACACACGTTCGAGGCACCGAGCAACCTCCGCCTCCTCTCTCCAGCGATGCAGCGGAAGCACAATTCTTTCTTGCCGAATAGCCACCGGGAACATGTATCTCGCTAGTCCAAGACCATGGGGGATAAATTCTAGAGGGGGAGAGAGATTGTGGCATCCCGCAAAACCACTACTAGAAAATCGCGTTGTTTTTGTGCATTGCATCGTCATGACCGCATGCTCATGTCATCATGCCGCATTGCATTTGAGCATCGTCATCATCATGCATATTATTTTGCCTAAAAACTATTTGCGAAAGACTATGGTTTTCCGAAACTAGCCCTCCTTCTATTTCAAATCAAACCCCCGGATGCTTCCGGATATTTTGTTTGTCTAAAAACTATTTATAAAAGTTTATTGCCAATTAAATAAAAGTTATATTATTTTAGGGGGTAGTCGAACGGGCCGATTCGACCCGAACGACCACCCACAGAATAAAACGGTCTACCCCAAAATCCTATTCCTACCAGTCCTAATCTACCCACCCCCCAGCCACATCACTCCCTCCAATCGGCTCTCGCCACATCACCCCTGGCCATTCCCCCACCCTATCAACCTTTGCCACCTAATCCTACCCCTTTTCCCCACCTCTCCCTCTCTCCCCACAACCCACCCAGGACACACACGCACACACGAACCGCACGCGCCCTGCCCCCTCTTCCACCTGCCCGCGTGGCCCCTCCCCTGACGCGCCCCTGCCCCACCTTGGCCCCACCTGGCCCCATCCCCTGTCCCCCACCCAGCCCACGCGACCAAACGAGGACCTCTCCCTCCCCCGCGTCCGTCTCCCTCCTCTAGCCCCTCTGCCTCGCGCCCTCCCTCTCCTTCTCCTCCGCCCGCTCCGGCACCGCCGCCCCCTCTCTCTTCCTCCCCGCCGGTGCGTCCCGCTCCCTTCTCCCTCGCCCGGCCGGCCTCCCCTCCCCTCCAGCGTGCCACGCCTCCTCCTCCCCGGCTCTCCGCCGCCTGGGCCTCCTCCCCTGAGGCGTCGCCCCAGCCGCCTCACCTCCTCCCCTCGCGGCATCCCCCTCCTCTCCCTCTCCCTCTGCGCCGCTCCCTCGCCCGGCGCGCCTCCTCGGCCCGCCTCCCGCCTCGCCGGCCGCCACCACCCACCGTCGCCTCCGCCGCCCCCGCCCGCTCTCTCCGTTTCTCCGGCCAGCCTCCCCCGTGGCCAGCTTCTCCGCTACCCTCCTCCGGCCCCTCCCTTCTCCTCTGTCGCATGCCACCATCTCTGTAAAGTTGTAATCAGTGCCCCTATCGGCGGGAACGCTCGCCCTCCCCGCTGCCATGGCGTCGCCCTCCCTCGCGTCTCCGTCCTCGCCGCCACCGGGCTCCGGCCAGGCCGCCACGGGTCCCCCGCCTCCTCCCATGATTCGTCACAGGTGGCCTTGGCCACAGGTGCTCTGCCTCCTAGGGCGCTGCAGCGTGGCCCCCTCTCGGCCGCCTCCTGTTGTCCTTGCGGCCGTGCGGGACCCCGTCCTCGAGCTCTCCAACAGCCGTGGCGCCGCTCTCCTGTGTCCTGCACCCGGTGGCCGCATCGCCTTGGTCTTCGACAAGGAATCATAGACAAGACCTTCATCATGGATGACAAGTACCACAACATGGCCTCGAAGGACGCAGACGACAAGTACCCCCTCTCGGATCCGAGGACCGAAGATGCCCGGATCGCCAAGATCGCCCTCAAGGATCCGAAGGCCCGAACCCCGGAAACCCCGATGCTTTCGACACGGATGCCATGATCTTCGTCATCGGTCCGAGAACACCGAAACCTGGTGCGACAAGAACTCCTTCCCGGACGCCAAGATCGCCGATGCGAATACGACAAGTGCTTCATCCCTAACGCCATGACCGTCGACATGACCCGAAGACCACGGATGCGACAAGACCTACCTCCGCTATCCGAGAACGTTCCGTCGAACCCTGGACCCTGAGACCGACCCCGAAACCCCGGAACCAAGATCTGCCGAACCCTAATGTGTGAACCCCTTCCCAAAACCCTAATTTTATAATATAATACAACTTGTTGCATATTAATTGATCATGCATGCATACATTCATGTGGTTTGGGGGCCTTATGCCGATTCACCATTTAATTAAATATGGGGCCCATATGCGGGCAAATCTAGTCTCATATTGGCCTCATTTAAACTTGTGTAGCGAACCGGTGATATATTCTGCCTTGTTAAACAACATCTAAATTGCAGGGTAGTTTAACAACTTGAACCATTTAATTAATTGTCGGGACCCCGGTTCCGCTTAATATGACCTAATTGCATCGCACCTTTGCCATGTCATACATCATACATGCATCATGCCGACCTTCTGTCGTTGTGTTAAGTAGTGCATCCGGTGTTTCTTCTAGTGTTTTGCTTCTTCGCGGATAAGGCCGTTGAGTTGATGCGAGTGTCGACCCGATCTTCGGTTGAACCTTCGGCAATGTTTTCAGGCGAGCATCTCCCCCTTTCTACCTATCTTACTTTTATAGTATTTATTCCCCTCCTGTTGATCTATTGCTATCTATGTCGCGATGCTCTAGTTTTCCGTATCCGTGATATTCCCTGCAGCCTTATATTGCCTTGGACACATCCTATTACCAGTGGTTTGGTAGATAGTTGGACTTGCGCGTCGTAGTCGCTTGCTCAAGTGCTGTTGCGTGTCGCCAAGTGCCACAGTTGTTGGAGTAATGCCGCATGTTTGATGTTGGAGATGATCATGGCTTTACTTATCGTTCACTTTAATTCCTGTTTAACAACTAAAATTGAAGTAAGCAGAGGCATCGGTGGGTGATAGATAATATTTGGTTTCCGAACGCCCACTTGTGTCCCGTAGGACCCCGAGTACTTGATACCTGTTCCTTGATATATAGCGCTATCCACATCCGGGAGGATTATGGGACCCCCCTGAGCCAGAGCTTGATTCAGTCTTATTTCTTGGGGCCACAAACTAGTTTGAGGTTTTATTTACTATCCTGTACTTATGCCATGCTACTACTGTATTTTCGATTGTGCGAGGAGCACACTGTACTGTTTAGGAATTGTGACCCGTTTACGCGGTATCGACAAGCCCAGTTTTGGGTTCCCGCCATTACCGGCCCCACAAACCTCGGTCCGTCTCAAGTCATTAACTTCGCTATGGTGTACTCAAGGGTGGCCCCTGAAATATTTCTGAATCCTGTGATTGCTTTGTCGTGAAGGCCTCGTTGGGTTTTGATTTGGTTTTTCCGAGGTTGATCGGCGTGTTGCTATTGGTGCACCCGGCGGGTAAAACTTTCAAAGTCGTGTCATGGTTATGGGCGACTTGGAGCAAGATTCTCGACCATAGACAAGCATAACTAAAGTAGTGCTATAAATTTGACTTTATAATGACTAGTAATCAGCTTCACTATAATGGAATGGCTAAATAATACTGCCCACAAATGCTTGTTTGGAGTGTCGCTTGCGACCATTGTACCTGACTAGTAAGTATTGCAACTATCACGGAATGGCTAAATAAAAGTACCAACAACTGCTGGGTTTTGGGTTTATCTCATGCTATCTGTATCTGATTAGTAAGTGTCGCAACTACAACGGAATGGTTAAATAAAAGTGCCCACTGCTTATTTTATTAGAACGACTATCTTTACCTGACTAGTAAATTGTCGCAACTATAACTGAATAAGTAAAACTGCCAACTGTGTGAGTTCCTCGGTTGACTTCCTCGTTTGGTCTCGAGGGGGAAACACCAGGATGGGTTTGTTTGATGGTAGTATCAGGTTGGATCCGAATAGGTCTTTCTTACCCCTCTCTGATAGCCGCCAGTTGTATCGAGTCTCTATAGGTTGTTTTGTGCATGCTGCGCCGCTACCGCTTCAGTCCACTATACCTATGTAGGCGAGGACCGCCGAATTCTAGCCTCGCCGTGTACTGGCCTCAGTACTGACGCTCCTCTTTTCCCTTTGCCCTTTGTCGGCACCCCTTTTGTTTGAGCAGGTTTTGAGATCGACGTCGTTAGCAGGGTTACCCTTCCGGCTTGGCCTGGGCAGGGTTATGGACGCCACTGGTTATTCTTCAGGGCTCTTAGCCCCATTTGCATCTTGTCCGTAGCTGGACGCTATATCGTTCTCAAGGTGATTTGGATCTTTGTATTGTATATCTGTATTCTTGAATCTTTGAGTCGCTGTTGTATATATATATATGTTCTGTGGGTCCCATCGAGGACTGTTGTGTAATGTTATTACTTCGTTTTCCACCCGCACGCAAGTGCCTGGTGGGCACCTTTGAATCGTTTCTATGCGGGTTTGGCGGGAAGCGCTGAAACTTGCATAGGTCCGATTCTGAGGGTGTTACAGAGTGGTATCAGAGCTCAGCAGTTGCGATACCCCACAAGTCCAGCCTGTAGGATAACCTAGCTAACGGCCGAAGTAGACTGTCAAAACTATTTTTGAAAATCGGTTGGATAGTTCTGATTAGGTCTGAATTTACTCCTTACCCTCTGCTATTCTCCTCTTACCTCTGCGTGTTTTGAATCCACTCGCTTCTCTCTCTTCGAGTCCAGGATTTCTCGTGGTTGGGTTCCGTTGTACCTTCAGGGTTTCGCTTCCTCCTTTGATAACGGTGTTCTACTATCCGGTGTTCATGCTGTCTGAGGAATCCGTCTACTGTGGTACCATTCTTTGTTCCTTGTTTGTGCCTTCCGGTGTTTTCCGACGCGACGACATCCTCTACGACAGATCCGATGCAGAGTCTGCATCACTCCTTTGTTTCCGAACCTCGCTTGTCGAGATCTTCAGTCTGAATCCTAAGGGTTGGTTGCATAACTTATCTGTTCGTGTACAGAGTAATGCTTTGAGTGCGAGATGGAGTCGCGACCATACCACTACTCTTATCATTTGCTTTGTATATTGAACGGTGGGTCGATGCAATTTTACTCCGTCCACGGAAGCTAGAGGTGGCTTTATTTGTTGATACCTCTACCTTCGACCTTTTGCTTCTGGAGTGTTCTCTCGACGATCACGGACAACGACCTCTTGTTGGTGGTGTCGCGAAGATCTACACGAAGCGAGAAGATGCAGATCACCGACCTTCCTTCCGATACCATGAGGCGGATCTCGAGGGCGAGATCCATTGTTTGTGGTGTCGAATTGTGGCATCCCGCAAAACCACTACTAGAAAATCGCGTTGTTTTTGTGCATTGCATCATCATGACCGCATGCTCATGTCATCATGCCGCATTGCATTTGAGCATCGTCATCATCATGCATATTATTTTGCCTAAAAACTATTTGCGAAAGACTATGGTTTTCCGAAACTAGCCCTCCTTCTATTTCAAATCAAACCCCCGGATGCTTCCGGATATTTTGTTTGTCTAAAAACTATTTATAAAAGTTTATTGCCAATTAAATAAAAGTTATATTATTTTAGGGGACAGTCGAACGGGCCGATTCGACCCAAACGACCACCCCCAGAATAAAACGGTCTACCCCAAAATCCTATTCCTACCAGTCCTAATCTACCCACCCCCCAGCCACATCACTCCCTCCAATCGGCTCTCGCCACATCACCCTGGCCATTCCCACACCCTATCAAACTTTGCCACCTAATCCTACCCCTTTTCCCCACCTCTCCATGTCTCCCCACAACCCACCCAGGACACACACGCACACACGAACCGCACGCGCCCTGCCCCCTCTTCCACCTGCCCGCGTGGCCCCTCCCCTGACGCGCCCCTGCCCCACCTTGGCCCCACCTGGCCCCATCCCCTGTCCCCCACCCAGCCCACGCGACCAAACGAGGACCTCTCCCTCCCCCGCGTCCGTCTCCCTCCTCTAGCCCCTCTGCCTCGCGCCCTCCCTCTCCTTCTCCTCCGGCCGCCAGCCCCGCCTCTCTTCCTCCCGGCCCTCCTCCCCGCCCGCCGGCGCCCTCCCTTGCTCTCCGCCTGGGCCTCCTCCCCGAGGCCCGGCCGAGCCGCCTCACCTCCTCCCTCGCCGCCTCGTCAAGGCCCTCCCGCCTCATGGGCGACTTCTCCTCCTCCTCCACGAGCTCGCCAAGGCCTCAGCCGCTGGCCATAGCGCCCCTCTCCGGCCGCCCTCCACCGTCCGCCTGCCGACCCCCGCCGCCGCTGCTCCTCTCCGTCCTCCTCCCCGTTTCTCCGGTCGTCCTTCCCTGCCGCCAAAGACGCCCCGCCTGTTCAAGCTCCGCGCGGTGCCTGCCGCCCTCCTTCCTTCAACCTCGCTGCCACGGCCCCTGTCCGCCCCTCACTGCCATGCGGCGCTGCTGCCTCCCTCGCGTCCCGTCTCCGCCACCGGCTCCGCGCCACGGGTCCCCGCCTCCTCATGGTTCGTCCCTGGCGGCCCAAGCGCCTGTGGTGCTCTGCCTCCTAGGGCGCTGCAGCGTGGCCCCCTCTCGGCCGCCTCCTGTTGTCCTTGCGGCCGTGCGGGACCCCGTCCTCGAGATCTCCAACAGCCGTGGCGCCGCTCTCCTGTGTCCTGCACCCGGTGGCCACATCGCCTTGGTCTTCGACAAGGAATCATAGACAAGACCATCATCATGGATGACAAGTACCACAACATGGCCTCAAAGGACGCAGACGACAAGTACCCCCCTCTCGGATCCGAGGACCAAAGATGCCCGGATCGCCAAGATCGCCCTCAAGGATCCGAAGGCCCGAACCCCGGAAACCCCGATGCTTTCGACACGGATGCCATGATCTTCGTCATCGGTCCGAGAACACCGAAACCTCGTGCGACAAGAACTCCTTCCCGGACGCCAAGATTTCCGATGCGAATACGACAAGTGCTTCACCCCGAACGTCATGACCGTCGACATGACCCGAAGACCACGGATGCGACAAGACCTACCTCCGCTATCCGAGAACGTTCCTTCGAACCCTGGACCCTGAGACCGACCCCGAAACCCCGGAACCAAGATCTGCCAAACCCTAATATGTGAACCCCTTCCCGAAACCCTAATTTTATAATATAATACAACTTGTCGCATATTAATTGATCATGCATGCATACATTCATGTGGTTTGGGGGCCTTATGCCGATTCACCATATAATTAAATATGGGGCCCATATGCGGGCAAATCTAGTCTCATATTGGCCTCATTTAAACTTGTGTAGCAAACCGGTGATATATTCTGCCTTGTTAAACAACATCTAAATTGCGGGGTAGTTTAACAACTTGAACCATTTAATTAATTGTCGGGACCCCGGTTCCGCTTAATATGACCTAATTGCATCGCACCTTTGCCATGTCATACATCATACATGCATCATGCCGATCTTCTGTCGTTGTATTAAGTAGTGCATCCGGTGTTTCTTCTAGTGTTTTGCTTCTTCGCGGATAAGGCCGTTGAGTTGATGCGAGTGTTGACCCGATCTTCGGTTGAACCTTCGGCAATGTTTTCAGGCGAGCATCTCCCCCTTTCTACCTATCTTACTTTTATAGTATTTATTCCCCTCCTGTTGATCTATTGCTATCTGTGTCGCGATGCTCTAGTTTTCCGTATCCGTGATATTCCCTGCAGCCTTATATTGCCTTGGACACATCCTATTACCAGTGGTTTGGTAGATAGTTGGACTTGCGCGTCGTAATCGCTTGCTCAAGTGCTGTTGCGTGTCGCCAAGTGCCACAGTTGTTGGAGTAATGCCGCATGTTTGATGTTGGAGATGATCATGGCTTTACTTATCGTTCACTTTAATTCTTGTTTAACAACTAAAATTGAAGTAAGCAGAGGCATCGGTGGGTGATAGATAATATTTGGTTTCCGAACGGCCACTTGTGTCCCGTAGGACCCCGAGTACTTGATACCTGTTCCTTGATTTATCGCGCTATCCACATCCGGGAGGATTATGGGACCCCCCTGAGACAGAGCTTGATCCGGTCTTATTTCTTGGGGCCACAAACTAGTTTGAGGTTTTATTTACTATCCTGTACTTATGCCATGCTACTACTGTATTTTCGATTGTGCGAGGAGCACACTGTACTGTTTAGGAATTGTGACCCGTTTACGCGGTATCGACAAGCCCAATTTTGGGTTCCCAGTCGCTTACAGCCGGCCCCACAAACCTCGGGTCCGTCTCGAAGTCAGCTAACTTTGTTGCGGGTGTACTCCAAGGGGTGGCCCCCTGAAATATTTCTGAATCCTGTGATTGCTTTGTCGTGAAGGCCTCGTTGGGTTTTGATTTGGTTTTTCCGAGGTTGATCGAGCGTGTGTTGCTATTGGTGCACCCCGGCCGGGTAAAACTTTCTGAAAGCCGTGTCCGCGGTTATGGACGACTTTGAGCACAGTATCTCGACCATAGACAAGCATAAATAAAGTAGTGCTATAAATTTGACTTTATAATGAATAGTAATCAGCTTCACTATAATGGAATGGCTAAATAATACTGCCCACAAATGCTTGTTTGGAGTGTCGCTTGCGACCATTGTACCTGACTAGTAAGTATTGCAACTATCACGGAATGGCTAAATAAAAGTACCAACAACTGCTGGGTTTTGGGTTTATCTCATGCTATCTGTATCTGATTAGTAAGTGTCGCAACTACAACGGAATGGTTAAATAAAAGTGCCCACTACTTATTTTATCAGAACGACTATCTTTACCTGACTAGTAAATTTTCGCAACTATAACTGAATAAGTAAAACTGCCAACTGTGTGAGTTCCTCGGTTGACTTCCTCGTTTGGTCTCGAGGGGGAAACGCCAGGATGGGTTTGTTTGATGGTAGTATCAGGTTGGATCCGAATAGGTCTTTCTTACCCCTCTCTGATAGCCGCCAGTTGTATCGAGTCTCTATAGGTTGTTTTGTGCATGCTGCGCCGCTACCGCTTCAGTCCACTATACCTATGTAGGCGAGGACCGCCGAATTCTAGCCTCGCCGTGCTTGGCCTCGATCTTGACGCTCCTCTTTTCCTTTGCCCTTGTCGGCACCCTTTTGTTTGAGAAGGTTTTGAGATCGGCGTCGTTAGCGGTTACCCTTCCGGCTTGGCAGGGGTTATGGACGCCATGGTTATTCTTGGGCTCTTAGCCCCATTTGCATCTTGTCCGTAGTGGACGCTATATCGTTCTCAAGGTGATTTGGATCTTTGTATTGTATATCTGTATTCTTGACTCTTTGAGTCATTTGTATATATATATGTTCTGGGGTCCCATCGAGGACTGTTGTGTAATGTTATTGCCGTTTTCCACCGCACGCAAGTGCTGGTGGGAACCTTTGAATCGTTCTATGCGGGTTCAAGGGAAGCTGAAACTTGCATAGGTCCGATCAGGGTGTTTCGAGATCCTTCACGAGGCGTGAGAGACAAGTGAGGAGGGGGCTTTTATAGGAGGAGGGCACCAAGGGGTGGCCGCGGCCATGGGGCTGCCCTCCCTCCTTCATTCATGTGGGTGGACACTCCACTCACAAAATGCCCTTTAAAACCCTCCACTGAAAAGTCCACTCAAATTCCAATTAAATTTCCACCAAATTTAATGCAAACTCTCATTAAATAAAACTCTTTTATTTTATTCAGAATTTTTTCAATTACTTTAATGACAAACATTCACAAATAACCCCTTTCTAGAATTCTATTTCACATGCATAACCACTTTATGCAATTTCACCAAAACCTGTTTGGTATCTAGTGAAATAAATTCTCGCTTGTTCATTCTTTCGGCATGAAACATTTGCTCCAATTGGATGTCGGTGTCTCTTAAGTGTGTCACCCTACGGTTCGTGAATAATGCGGACATGATCGAGACCCTCTCGGATCAATAATCGAAGCGGATACGGAGACCTATCGACTCCCACACATTCAACGATGACTTTCTTGTGATCGTCGGAACCTTTTACGCTAGTATCTTAATCCCTTTGTTTCACGATATATTACATGTCCGAGATTCGATCATCGGTATCTCCATACCTAGTTTGATCTCGTTACCGACATGCACTCTTTTCTCGTTCCTGTGATATAACATTCTAGTGATCAAATCAGTTGCTTGCAAGCTAATCAATGTGATATCACCGAGAGGGCCCAGAGTATATCTATCCATCATCGGGATGAACAAATTCCACTCTCGATCCATGAGCCTCAACATAACACTTTATTAGTTCTGAATCCATCTTTATAATCACCCTAATACGGTGTGACATTTGATGTTATCAAGAAACTCTTCCGGTGTTAGTGATTGACATGATCTCATGGTCTAAGGATTAGGATCACTTCGTAAGTTGTTATAGCAATATAAACTCAATGACTTTGATCGTAATGCTATACTTCAGATGAATGTTCATCACAGTGTTACACTAATGTTGTGATCCCGTTATTAACAACATCCAATGTCCATGATCAGGAAACCTTGATCATCTTGTTAATCAACGAGCTAGTTTATGAGAGAGGCATAACTAGGAACTTTCTGTTTGTTTATTAAACACACATGTATTAACGTTTCCGTATTAATACAATTATAGCATGCAAAATAAACATCTATCATATACTTGGAATACACATAATAAACACTTTATTATTGCCTCTCAGGGCATATTCCCTTCAGTCTCCCACTTGCACTAGAGACAATAATATAGTTACATAGTGATAAATCTAACACCCATTGAGTTCTGGTGTTGATCATGTTTTTCCCTAGGGAGAGTTTTAGTCAACGGATCTGCTACATTGAGATCCGTATGTACTTTACAAATCTTTATATCTCCATCCTTGACATGCTCGCGGATGGAGTGAAACCGGCGCTTAATATGCTTGGAATGCTTGTGAGACCTTGGCTCTTTGGCATTGGCAATGGCACCATTGTTGTCACAATAGATCACCATTGGGTCCAACGCGTTTGCCACCACTCCTAGTTCGGATATGAACTCCTTCATCCAAATCGCTTCTGAGCTCAAGCAAAGCAACATATTCGCCCCGTTGTTGATCCGCTACCAGTTGTTTGGAGCTCCTCCAACTAACCGCTCCGCCATTCATGAGAAATACGTATCCGGATTGAGACTTAGAGTCATCCGGATCGGTGTCAAAGCTAGCGTCGACATAACACTTAGCGACGAGCTCTTCTTCACCTCAGATACAAGAAACATATCCTTAGTTCTTCGTAAGTACTTAAGGATATTCTTGACCGCTATCCGATGTTCCGAACGGATCCGATTGGTACCTACTAGTCAAACTAATAGCATGTGTCACATCCGGTCTTGTACATAGCATGGCGTACATTATAGAGCCTATGGTGAAGCATAGGGACTTTGTCCATTATCTCTCTTTCTTCCGCCGGGACTTTGAGTCTTACTCAATGTCTTGCCTTGCAACATAGGTAAGAACCCTTCTTACTTCCGTCCATTTTAAACTTCTTTAAAATCTTATCAAGGTATGTACTTTATGCGATAGCCCTATTAGGCGCCTAGATCTATCTCTATAGATCTTTATGCCTAATATGTATGACGCTTCACCTAGGTCCTTCATTGAAAATTTGTTTAGATAACTTTTAACACTGTTTAAAGATCTATATCATTTCCGATCAATAATATGTCATCCACATATAATATCGAAATGCCACATTGCTCCCACTCACTTTCTTGTAAATACAAGCTTCTCCATAAGTTTGGACAAATCCAAACTCTTTGATCACCTCATCAAAGCGGAGATTCCAACTGTGATGCTTGCTTCAATCCATAGATGGATCGTGAAGCTTGCACACCTTGTTAGCATCCTTAGGATCGACAAAACCCTTTGGTTGTATCATATACAACTCTTCTTCAATATTACCATTGAGAAACGGTTTTGACATCCATCGCCATATCTCATAATCGAAATATGCAGCAATTGCTAACATAATCCTAACGACTTTAGCATCGCTACAGAGAGAAAGTCTCATCGTAGTCAACTCCTTGAATTTGTCGAAACCCCTTTGCGACAAGTCGAGATTTATAGACGGTCACACTACCATCAAGATCGCTTTTCCTTTTGAAAATCCATTTGTTCTCCACGGCCTTTCTGGTGAGGTAATTCCACCAAGTTCCAAACTTGATTTTCATACATGGATTCCATCTCGGATTTCATGGATTCTAACCATTTGTTGGAATCCGGGCTCATCATCGCTTCTTCATACGTCCGCAGGTCATCATTTTCATCAACCATGAAATTCATGACAGATTTCCGCATACTCGGGAGCTGCAGCGTCTGTTTGACTGCGAGGTTCGGTAGTACTCTGTTTTGGAGTTTCATGATCATTATCATTAGTTCCCTCTTCAACAGGTGGAGCCAACTCCAGAACAACTTCCGGCGCTGCGCTACTCGCCATACTTTGAAGAGAAGGTTCCACAACCTCTTCGAGTTCTACCTTCCGACTACTCACACCTTTCGCGAGAAACTCGGTTTCGAGAAAGGATCCATTCTTGGCAACAAAAACCTTGCCCTTGGATCTGTGATAGAAGGAATACCCAATAGTTTCTTTAGGGTATCCTATGAAGACGCATTTTTCCGCTTTGGGTTCGAGTTTATCCGGTTGAAGTTTCTTCACATAAACATCGCATCCCCAAACTTTAAGAAATGATAGCTTAGGTTTGTTTCAAACCACAATTCATACGGTGTCTTTTCAACGGATTTAGATGGTTCCCGATTTAAAGTGAAAGCAGCAGTTTCTAGTGCATAACCCCAAAATGACAACGGCAAGTCCGTCGAGACATCATAGATCGAACCATATCTAATAAAGTACGATTCGACGTTCGACACACCATTTCGTGGTGTTCGGCAGTGTGAGTTGTGAAACAATTCCACACTCTTTCATGTGAGTGATAAACTCGTAACTTAGATACTCACCTCCACGGTCGGACCGTAGAAATTTGATCTTTCTATTACGATGATTTTCCACTTCATTCGAAATTCCTTGAACTTTTCAAAGGTTTCGACTTGTGTTTCATCAAGTAGATATAACCGTATCTACTCATATCATCCGTGAAAGTAACAAAATAACGATATCCACCTCATGACACACTCATTGGACCACATACATCGAATGTATGATTCCAAACTGACGCCTGCTCCATTGAACCGAAAACGGCGTTCTAGTCATCTTGCCCATAAGGCATGGCTCACATGTATCAAATGATTCATAATCAAGTGATTCCAAAAGTCCATCCGAATGGAGCTTCTTTATGCGTTAACGCCAATATGACCTAGATGGCGATTGCCACATATATGCGGATATATCATCATTAAGTTTAATCCTTTTAGCATCAACATTATGAATATGTGTAATATTATCATCGAGATCTAATAGAAATAAACCATTCATCATCGGTGCATGACCATAAAAGATTTCATTCATATAAATGGAACAACCATTGTTCTCGATTTAAATGAATAACCACTTCGCATCAAACACGATCCGGATACAATTTTCATGCTCGGTGCACCAGATAACATTTATTCAAGTTTATAACTAATCCCGACGACAAGTGGAGAGATGGTTCGACGGCGATCACATCAACACTTGATCCATTGCGACACGCATCTTGACCTCACCCCTTGCTAGCGGTCGCTTGTTCCGAGCCACGATTCGAGTTACAAATATTAGCAACCAACGGTATCAAATACCCAGGTGCTGCGAGCACTAGTCAAGTACACATCAATAACATGTATATCATATATACCTTTGTTTGCCTTGCTCCGATACTTGGGGCGCTTCCGATGGCGATCCCTTACAAAAGTAGCACTCGAATCGACTTAGGTCCAACTCGGGTTTTTTCAGCGCAACAGGCTTGCCGCCCTTACTTCCTTCCGTTTCCTTCTTGTCTTTCTTGAAACCGGTGTTCCTATTGATCATCAACACTTGATGTTCCTTTTGATCTCCACTTCGCAGTTTTAAGCATTGGTGAGCTCGGGAGATACTTCTTCATGCCTTGCATATTATAGTTCATCATGAAGCTCTTATAGCTAGGTGGCAGAGACTGCAGAACACGATGGATGCCTAAGTCAATGGGAATCGATATTCCCAAGGACACAAGCTTATCGGCGTAACCCGACATCTTGAGTACATGCTCACTAACGGAGCTGTGCTCTTCCATCATGCAGCTAAAGAACTTTTCTGAAGCGTTGTAGCTCTCTACAACAACATGTGTGTCGAAAATCATTTTCAACTCACCCATTGTATCAAATGCATTGCCGTTTTCAAAACGCTTTCGAAGTTCCGGCTCTAGCCCATACAATATGCCGCAATGAACTAAGTTGTGGTCCTCCTGACGAGTCTGATAGACATTCTTCTCCTCGTCAGGGGCATCATCTAAAGGTGGGGGCCTAACGGCGCTTCTAGCACAGTGTAGCAGAGAGGAGAATCCTCAAATTCATGGCCCATTCGGTAAAGTTGCTACCGTTCGTTGCTAGTTTCTCTTTCTCCATGAACACATTGAAATTAAAAGCAGGTGGTGCCATCTACAACAGAATTTTTAAAGTTTAGACTAAGTGTATGATAGATTGAGTTCAAATAATCCATATTATGAATGAACTCCCACTCAAAAACGACATCCCTCGTGCCTTTTTGGTGATTACATGAACCAAATCCACTACACCAAGTCCGATCATCACGTGAGTCGGTATAGCTTCAAAGGCGAGCATCAAATGGGCATCATATCAACTATATGACTCATGCTTAACCTTTCGGTCCGTGTTCCGAGGCCATGTCTCTACATGCTAGGCTCGCCAAGTTAGAACCTTAGTATTCAAGGTGTAACTGTTTTACACCAAATATGGTCGTGGATCCAAGAACACCCGATCATCACGTGATGTCTTGGAGCGACGAAAACATAATCGGTGCATACTAAAGGAAGAACACATTCTTATCTTGATATTTAAATGAGGGATCATCTTATTATGCTAACAAAGCGCTAAACAAGCAATATAAGATGCTATCAAACATCATATGTTTATTAGTGAAATGATATGGTTCCCGCAGATGATCTCTATCATGTGCATCGTGGTATGATCACTATAATACCTATATGTGTAAATCCAAGGTCTATGGATTTTACACGCTATGTGTGTTGTAAGAGTATCATCTCATACTTCTACTGACAACACTACCATATCATAACACTAGCCCAACAACAATCTAAACTAGACGCCTCTAATTTATCCATTGCAAGTTTTACGTGGCTTAGGGCTTTCGAGATAGAACCATTCTTACCTACGAACATGAACCACAACGAGGATAATCAATTTGTTGACAACTCGCTTGCAAAATAGATATTGACTATAGTAGGAGAGACAGACACCCGCTAGCCACTTATGCAAACTAGTTGCATGTCAAGCGTGGAACAGGTCTCATGTGCGAGGACATGTAAAGTTTGTTCGGGCCGCTTCATCCCACTATGCCACCAATATCCAAAATTACAACAAAGGAGCAACAACATGATCATCATCGCCCACATACTCATATGTGTACTACCCGTGTAAAGTATCTACGCATAGATCCGGCTCTGATACCACTGTAGGGTTCGTAGCATAGAAAACAAAATTTTTCCTACGATGTGAACTATATACCAAGATCTATCTACTAGAACATACCCTTGAAGACCGACAAAGCTTAACGAGTTCAACTCGTGGTTGATGTAGACGATCTCTTGCCGATCTCAAGATCGAGAGGAAGTCCCAGCGCCGCAAATCAGCAGCGCATCCGTGCTCACACACACGTTCGAGGCACCGAGCAACCTCCGCCTCCTCGCTCCAGCGATGCAGCGGAAGCACAACTCTTTCTTGCCGAATATCCACCGGGAACATGTATCTCGCTAGTCCGAGACCATGGGGATAAATTCTAGAGGGGGAGAGAGATCCTTCACGAGGAGGTGTGAGAGACAAGTGAGGAGGGGCTCCTTTTATAGGAGGAGGGGGACCCCAAGGGGTGGCGCATGGGGCTGCCCCTTGCCCTCCCTCTTCATGTGGGTGGACACTCCACTCACAAATCTCCTTTAAATTCCTCCACTCAAAGTCCACTCAAAGTCCACTCAAATTCCCATTAAATTTCCACCAAATTTAATGCAAACTCTCATTAAATAAAACTCTTTTATTTTATTCAGAATTTTGTCAATTACTTTAATGACAAACATTCACAAATAACCCCTTGCTATAATTCTATTTCACATGCATAACCACTTTATGCAATTTCACCCGAAAACTTGTTTCGGTATCTAGTGAAATAAATTCCTGCGCTTGTTCATTCTTTCGGCATGAAACATTTGCTCCAATTGGATGTCGGTGTCTATTAAGTGTGTCACCCTACGGTTCATGAATAATGCGGACATGATCGAGACCCCTCTCGGATCAATAATCAGAAGCGGGATCTGGAGACCCATACTTACTCCCACACATTCAACGATGACTTTCTTGTGATCGTCGGAACCTTTTACGCTAGTATCTTAATCCCTTTGTTTCACGATATATTACATGTCCGAGATTCGATCATCGGTATCTCCATACCTAGTTTGATCTCGTTACCGACATGCATTCTTTTCTCGTTCCTGTGATATAACATTCTAGTGATCAAATCACTTGCTTGCAAGCTAATCAATGTGATATCATCGAGAGGGCCCAGAGTATATCTATCCGTCATCGGGATGAACAAATTCCACTCTCGATCCATGAGCCTCAACATAACACTTTATTAGTTCTGAATCCATCTTTATAATCACCCGGTTACGGTGTGACGTTTGATGTTATCAAGAAACTCTTCCGGTGTTAGTGATTGACATGATCTCATGGTCTAAGGATTAGGATCACTTCGTAAGTTGTTATAGCAATATAAACTAAATGACTTTGATCGTAATGCTATACTTCGGATGAATGTTCATCACACCATTACACTAATGTTGTGATCCCGTTATTAACAACATCCAATGTCCATGATCAGGAAACCTTGATCATCTTGTTAATCAACGAGCTAGTTTATGAGAGAGGCATAACTAGGAACTTTCTGTTTGTTTATTAAACACACATGTATTAACGTTTCCGTATTAATACAATTATAGCATGCAAAATAAACATCTATCATATACTTGGAATACACATAATAAACACTTTATTATTGCCTCTCAGGGCATATTCCCTTCACCATTGTTGACCCCTTTGAGCTTGCTTCCTCTCCCTTCCCTCCTATGATTCTTGCATCTTTTTGAGGGCTTTGGAAGAGGAGATCTAGATCTACAATCTCCACCAATCAATTCCTCCTCTAAGTGAGGGGCACCCTTTGGATCTATATCTTGGAGTCATTTGTTGATTTCCACCGTTGTTATTCCTCTATAATTCCTCCCTAGCACTTGTTGCTTTGGTGGGATTTGAGAGTGGATGATTTGAGAACCCTTGGTGTTCTTGCTTTCCATTCTTGCATAAGTGTTGAGCTCTCCATTTCAATTTGTTCGAGTGAGAGACCGTGAGCTTGTTACTCTTGGAGGGTGACCTCCTAGTTGGCTTGGAGGTTGGTGCTGTGGTGTTCTCTTCGTGGAAGATTGTGAAGAGACCCGGGCTTCTCCTTCGTGGAGCTTGTGAAGTGGTTGTGGAGCTTGCCATCTCCGGAGTGGAGGAAAAGCTAGCCATAAGGAAAGGGCCTATTCCTTCGTGGGATAGACTCGGAGAAGAAGGTGAGCCTTTGTGGCGCGTGAGGAATCCTTCATGGAACCTCACACCTCTCCAACGTGACGTATCCCCCTTCCCAAAGGTGGTGAACACGGGAATACATCTTCGTCTCCGCGTGCCTCGGTTATCTCTATATCCGAGCTTACTTTCCTTGTGATAGCTATCGAGCTTGAAGTACTTATATATTGCTTATCACTTGTGGTAAATTTTGTGCTATCTTGCTTAGCTTATTGTGTTGTTGGTGCACTTAGTTGAGCCTAGTGTATTTAGGTTTTGTGCTTGTAAAATAAACGTTAGTTTAATTCCGCATTCTATCAAGACAAAACCGTAATAGTTTTGAAATTACCTATTCACCCCCTCTAGGCGACATCTCTATCCTTTCAATTGGTATCAGAGCAACTTATCTCCTTGTTTAGGCTTCACCGCCTAGAGTGTAAAGATGTTAGCTAGTAGTATAGTGCACAATGACACAATTATCTTTGATGGAACAAATTATGCTTTGTGGAGAAATTGCTTGCTTTATAATCTTCGGACCTTGTGTCCAAATATTGAGCGATTTCTAGGTGTAGGTTTTTCTCCTCCGATGGATCCTCAAAATCTATCTCTAGAGGATGAGAAAAATTTACATCTCGAAGCTCAAGTATCTAATGAGCTTATTTTTATCTTTGAGCCCCACAGTTAATTTGTTCTTGACGATTGTAAAGCGCAAGTCGTCTCATGAGATGTGGACCAAGCTTAAAGAAATATTTAGTGGCTCCATTTCTCATAGGGTTGGTGGTATCTCCAAGGAGCTATCTTCTCACTTACATCATGAAGAGCTCCAAGTTGCTTCCACCTCCTGTCGCGATGTGACCTCAATTCTTTCCACCTCACTTACATGTGACAAGTCACAAGGTAATGGCATGGTGAGTGGAAAAATCATATGTGATGATGGTAGTGTTTCTCTTTACACCAATGACTCTTGTTCTATAAATGATAATGGTGTAGGGAGTTTGGACTTAAGCACTTCTTGCAACAATGATGCTATATCCCCTTGTATTGCTAGTCCTTGTATATCTTCTAGAATTTTTTTGAGTACTAGTGTAGATGATATGATTTATTTTCCTTGTTCCCATGAACAAAATGCTTCTATTTCCTCTAGTTGTTTATATAACAATGTAGAGGAAATCAAACATTCTATGGAGCAAGACATGATCATGAATGAAAATTCAAGAATATCCTCATCTTCATCCTCCCGTGCTCACATGTGACTTATGGCAAGAGGATCAAAGGTATCTCCTACTTTGGATCCCAATATATCTTCTAAAGATAATAGCAATGATAATGATGATAGTGATGATGACATTGATGAGGATACTAGTGCTCTCTTGCTTGAGTTGAATTTTTTGTGTACCTCTCTTCATGGTAATAATAAGGCCGTTACTTGTCTCAAACATGTTATGGACACCATAAATAAACAAACAGGAACCATAGAGGAGTTGGATTTCCAACTTGATGATGAGAGTCAGAGATTCAATCTCCTTAAGCAAGAGCTTGCCGAGGAGAAGCACACTAATTGTCTCCTCACACAAAAAAATGAATCTTATGAGACTAAAAAGAAAAATTCCATTAATGATGCTTGTGCTACTAACTCTACTTCTTGTGAAGCATCTACCCTAAAGGAGAACGTTGAGATAAGGGCTCAACTTGAGTTGCTAACTAGCAAGTATAGGAAATTGGAAGAAAGTCATGAAAAGCTCTCGGGCTCTCATAATGATCTTCTAATATCCCATGATGGGCTAATGTTAGCTCGTGAGGCAAGTATTACTAAGGTAACATCTTGTGAGCCTCTTTTGGACATTAGCACAACTTCTACTCAAAATGCTATTTTGCCGTGTGCTAGTCCTAGTAATCCATCTAGCCATACTATTGATAAACCTTGTGTTGGATTACTTGCTTTGCCTTGTTTCTCTAACAATGAAGCTTCTATTTCCTATAGTACTTGTATTTCTACTAACCATGTAGAGGAAATCAAAGAGCTCAAGGCCCAAGTCACTTCCTTGAGGAATTACTTGGAAAAGAGTCATGAAGGGAAATCCACACTCGATAATATTTTGAGTGTGCAAAAATCCCCTAATGATAAAAGTGGACTTGGATTAAACTCTAATAACAATAACAAGTCCAAGAGAAACAAGAATAAGGGCCAAAACCAAGTCAATAATTTGGCCAAGATTATTTGCTTTAAGTGCAAGGTTGAAGGAGATCATGTAAGATCTTGTCCATTGAAGAAAAAGCACTTGAGTGAGAAGCAACAAGGGAAGCGGCCACAAGTACAAGGTGAATCCCAAGTTGAAGTTAGGCCACTTCCAAAGAAGAATCAAGATAATGCTCCCCAAGCCAAGAAATCAATGAAGAAGAGAAATGGGAGCACTTGTTGCTACATATGTCGTGTTAAGGGGCACTTTTCCTCTTCATGTTCAAACAGTACCTTATCTAACCCTATCATTGTTGATGATTATTATTATCTTAGGAAGGATAAGGATGGCATTGTGTTTGCCAAGTTTGTTGGAACTCAAAGTGGTGTCAAGAAAAGAGCCATTTGGGTTGCCAAGCCTATTGTGACTAACCTATTAGGACCCAACTTGGTTGGGGACCAACAAGCTCAAACTTGATCAATAGGTGTTTATGGAGGGCATTGAAGACTTGGCTAACTCATGAAGAATTAAAGGATCTTCATATATTATATTTGATCTAGCCAAGTCATACGGATTATCATTGTAACATCCCTAAAATCATGTTTCAAAATCCATGCATATCATCCATGCATCCATGATCATTTAGGGTTCCATTTTCAAAACCATTTCAAAACAGGAGCGTATGTTGCTCATTATTTTATGTAAGTATGCTGTAGCCTTAGTGCTACCTTCTAATGAGAAGAGTACTTGTTTTGTTCAGTAATGTTTTGAATTCAAACTTAAGTACTTTCCAAAGCTTGAGCAAAGTTTTCAAAACAAAGTGTGAAAATAAAACCAATATTATGCCTATTGTTTATATCACATTAAGGCTTGGTTTTAATTTTTATTTTCAAATGACCAAAGTGTTTTTGAGTAAACAGTAGTGTTTGACACACATTTGAATACTAAGTTCACTATTTAAAAATCTAGAGAAGATTTGAAATCAAACTTGTTTGAATAAGGATTTGAAATCATTTCTAGAAATTCAAACAGAAAAAGAAAAGGAGTAAAGGAAAAAAATAAGCAAACAACCAAACTGGCCCAACCCAGCCCAACTCGACCCAGCTAGCCCAGCAACTCCCTCCCGCGAATCATTTTCTTTCACTCGCAGCCGCGCCCATAGATCTTTGACCGCCTGGACCCATTCCCTCTTCCTTTCTCTCGCTGACAACCGCGGCCCACATGGCAGTCATCGTCTCCACCCCCAGCGACCAGTTCATCCCCAAATCACGCCGAGCGTTTCCTGTTTAAATTCGCGGCTTCAATTCACGATCAATGCTCGAGTAAATCATGCCCGCGTCCTTGCTACTTAAACCCCTCTGCCCCCTCTCCATTTTCCCACAAACCCCAAGCACAGAGCGCCCCCAGGCTGCGAGAATTCCTCGCCGTGACTTCGCTGCTCCGATGAACCGCAGCATCAATTCCGGCCAACCCCGACCACCCCTCTACTCCTGGTTCACACGAGCAGGCTCCACTTCACCTTGCGCACCTCCCAGTACCACTAGCTCGTCCGTGTGCGCCCTAGAGCGTCGGCAACACCATCGACTGAGCGCCACCGTCTTCGGCTTCAACTCCGACGGCCTCCAGTGGTAATTTCCGACCGCCCCTTTCCCCCTCGTTGACACCCGCGTGACTAGCATCGTCTTGCGCATCTGACCCACCTCTTCTTTTTCCTTGGCATGATCTGCACCCTCGCCAACGTCGACGAACAGAAGCATCCATCGCCAGGGACTTCTCCGACGAGCAATCCACGACGACTTCGAGCGCCCCTTCGCCAACCGAGCACACGTTGAGCATCTCCTCGTCACGGCGATTCTGGTGAGCATCCTCACACCTCCCCGCGCGACCTAGTTCGCCGGCTCCACCACTGACCGAGCACGTCGCCTCCTGTCGCCGCCACTTGTTGGTCAGTTGCTTAGGGCCGTTCGATTTAGATCCAGTGGACGCGATAGAACATAGCCGAAGGGGTAAGTATAGATCTGAGCCACGAGTTTTAGTTAGATCTAACGGTTCGCAAGCGTGATCCGCCCGAACCGGTACCAGCCAATTAGAAAGCGCCGCGTGGCATGTTCTTTGATTTAAATTTCTGAATTAGATCTATTAGATGTTTGAATTTGTTTAATTCATAACTTTTGAATGCCACGTCCAAATTTGACAAATTTTATATCAATGGAATCAGGAGAGAAAATCCTTTCCATCTATGCAATGTGTTTAATATTTTGCCTCTATTAAAATGGTTGTTTTTACAGAAACACGTGTAGGCCTGTTTTTTGTATAATAATTATTTGGGAAATGTTTTAATGTTCAAATAAAGTTTGTTTGGCAAGTTTTGTACTTGTTTATGTATCAGTACTGTGCACTTGTCTTGTTTGGTGTAGAGAATCATCACATGGAATTATGCATGCATCCATATATTTTTGCTTGTATTTACTTTGTATGTGATTTTGGTGCTATTATTTTATGTGTAGATTTTGGTGCAAATAGTGATTGTGATTGTGAGGATTGTAGCTACTATCCAAACTACCAAGGCAAGTGGTGCTTCATGATTTTATTCCTAAGTTTTTCAAATTTGCATTAGAAGTATTTTGCTAGTCTTGCATGGTTATTTTTGATCTATATGCTATGCTTGGGAAATCCTAGTAGTTGTAGAATTGCTAGAAATAATTCTAAGTCTTATCAATGCCATGCTTAGCCTAGCTAGTAGCAACCAAGGGTGGTTATGTATTCATGCTATGAATAAATATTTCTAAGTCTTTGGACTATGTTTTTGCTTAATAAAACAACTAAGTGAATGAAACACCTGGGTGGAATGGAAAGAATGGGTTATGTTGAGTGGTTACAGAAGGACCATTTCTATGGTCTACCTTGTGTATCTCACTTGTGGAAAGCCACCCAGGAACAAAGGGATTTGAGATGCCATATGTTAAGAAGCTTCTAGTGCAGCCACTTGGTAATATGGGCTCTGCCTGGATCATATAGGTTGCAATAACTTAGCCATTTGGACAGTTGGTGGTAGTGGGATGATAGGTTGGAACGCGTCCATTTGGTCTAAGGGAAGGCTTCTGAAAGGTCCTGTCTTGGTGAAAATCAAGTCTTGTGGGGAAAGTGCACAACCTCTGCAGATGAAAGAATCTAAGTACTTAGCCATGTCCCTGGTATTGGACAACTTGAGCATCAAGACGTGGAAGCTATCAAGAATCTCCTCATCCCAAATTCTAAGTAAAAACTTGTGGTTGAACAAGGGTGAAGGACCCCAATGTCTATTGGTGGTTCCTTGGGAAAGGTTTTGACAAAGAAAAACTTAGTGTTTTCAACTAATAGGCAAAACCTATTTTGAGCAAAGCAAGCCTAAGCTACACTTAGCCAAAATGCATATAGTATCTAGTCCACCAATATTATACTAAGGTATCACTTGCCAATACTATTCCAATGTATTGACCCACTGTGGCTATAACTTGTGATGTTGCAGGTTATTCTGATGATGATTAGGAGTCATGAGTCTACACTCAACATGCTTGCCTGTGGCACATGAAGATGAAGACTTATTTATCTTATTACATATTTAAACTCTTGTATTAGGCATATGGCCATGGAGTTGTAAAAGACTATGTTTGTCTCTGGAATGACTTGTAATAATGACCTTTGTTTCTGTGTACTTCATCTTAAACTGTGTATGCTAGCATTGATCCAGGGACTAGCATTGCAATCACAGGGATCCTTCCCTTTACAAAGGAGGGATTTACAATCATTTCCCTATCTTATATACAATGTGCCTCTTCACGGTAACTTGTACTTAACCCATTTATTTTGTAAGTTACTTGCCCCTTTGCATGTTTTGGTTGTGTACCAAGTATGTGTTTGTATTTGGTGTGACTCATGCTTGATTATTTTGTGTATTCAAGTATGTCTAGGTGTTTGGCACATCATTTACCCGTGTCTTTTTTTTAGCCTCTAATGCATCTTGATGATATCTTATTTGGCTCTTTTCGAGTGGTTAATGGAACATCCCATTTTGGGGGAGTGACATGCCCCACGCATCTCTCAAACCTTAAAATGTGTGTACATGAGTACTACCACTTAGTATTGATATTTCAAGCTTATATAGTCACTATGTGGTGTGTCATACTCATGAGAAATTCAAATTCTAAATGTCCATTAATTCTCTCTAGTTGAGGTTTCTTTTCCTCTTATTAATAAAAATTGAATATCACATTATGGGGGAGTAATATGATTCTTTTGCATATCATAATCCTAGGAAATGTGAACATATGAGGTAGTGCCACTTAGAGTTGATATTGTTGATTATCTTGTTTCTAGGTGGCATGTTGGCTCAAACAAGGTCCTATTTCTATTAGAAGCTTTTATTCCTCGTCTTTTTGGTCTTTGTTTGAGCAAGACATTCTTAATGCGGTCTTCCTCAAATACATATCTCTATATCTTTTTGGGAGACCATTTGCTTCAAGTTATTATAATCATTGCTTTGCATGATTGTGTGACTAGATTGAAGCTATCAAGAATCTCTATCTTTGCATAGTGCTTAATATTTTTATTCCTATCATGTGATTTTTATTGTGAAGATTTATCTTTAATATTCGTGCAATGTACCATCGGAACTCAATTCCAATACACTCATTGTCTTCGACAATTGATATACTTATGTGTGGTAGCATTTGTGGATCATCTTCACCTTGGATTTCACCTCTTATTGCCTTATTTTCTTTCCAAAAATTAGTTGTGGCTCCTATTGTCTTCCTTGGCTTTTGAACATCTATTTGATGATGTTTTTTATTATTATAAAATGTGTTTTAGTGGAAGACAAATCTTTTCTTCTCGGAACCTTGTGCCATTGTGAAAATTGTTAAGGGTTTGGTTTATTTTGAAACCTTGCTCTTTTGGGAGTTTATTATCTCATTATTTATTTTCTATTTTATTTGCTTGAATGATATAAATTGTTGAGTATTTTTGTTTTTATTTCATCTTTTTGCTCAATAGTTTTTGCTTAGTTCATTGGTTGAACTTCGTTGAACAAATCTTGTGTTGATTTGATTCTTTGATATAGTTTGGGCAACAAATGTGTTTTGTCACACCTTGTATGTGTTCTTGAATATTTTTGTGTTTTTACAAATTATATATTATTTGGATATTGAAAGTCTCCATGTGTTTGCTTTCTTTGATCTAATATATAGGGTATAATCCATCAAATCCTTAAACGGCTAAGATGTGCATGAAATTCAAATTTCATCTCTAAATATGTACATATTTTTATGGAGTGTGTCCAATGTGTTATGGTTTGTCTAACCACTTTGGACCCAATAAGTTTGGGGACCAAGATGTACTTGAATGTTGTTTTAGGTACATTGGAGATGCAGTGGATGCTTGTCTCGTCTATAAGGAAAGTGTTGTCACCACATGATAATTGGAGCCAAGCTAGGATGATCGAAAAATTCTTATCTACTACATCATACCATTTCTATCTCGGTAACAAGTATCTTATTCATGCATACTATTCTTTCATCCAATCTCTTGTAGGTTGCATCTTGCCATGAATTTATCGGTTTGTAAATGTTACGGTTCTTGCAAGGATCTTTGAAAGACTTCTTTATCCTTATTGCTTATGTGAGTAATTTGAGATGATGCATATAATGGGGAGTATATAAAATCATGTTCATGATTCACCAATTCAAAATATGCCTTCTAGCAATTTATTGCATATCAATTCCTCAAGGTACTCTCATGTGCAATATTGTTGAAATTTCTTTTAATCCTTCCTTTTGCTACTTGTTGCTTTTCTCAAATTATCCCAACTAGCATTTGTTCCCTTTGTGTTAGTTGTGATGTTTTTGAGGTTTTTATTTTTTCTTTGGTGAAGTTCATTGATATACCATAAGAGAAAATAGAGCCATTGCTATATATGCACTTAAGAAAAAAATATCATGTTTGGTATATCTTATGACTTCCTCTTGGATATCATGTTTTCTTATTTTATTAACCTCTTATGTATGGTTGTTTATTTGTGGATTATTCTCATGTTTTGTCCACTTATAAACTTATATATAGCATAAGCTTATATATTATTTGTGGAATGATGGATGTGTACATCATAAGCTTCCTCATCTTCTTTCATATGCAAAAAACCCTCACATCTCTGTCCATGAGTTTTTACAGACAGCTAACATGCAAGATCACTTTTTTCTCCCTCTGTCACAGCAAGCTTACCATGAATATCAAAGCCTTGAGCAAATACTCAATGATGGCATGCAGGGAGAAACAGACAACTAGAGTTATATTTGGGGCAGTAATATTTTCTCAGTCCAAAAGGCTTACTATTCATTATCTGGTTATCAGCCTGTACATCCATATTTTTTCTGGTTGTGGAAATCCTCCTGTCAACAAAAGCATAAGTTCTTCTTCTGGATCTTGCTCCTTGATAGGCTAAACACAAGGAACCTTCCGAAAAGGAAACGATTTACTCTGGCTTCATATGAATGTGTGTTTCATGGCTGCACTAGTGAGGAAACTATTCTACACTTATTTTGGGGCTGTCTTTTTGCAAAAGCTTACTGGGCTGAAATTTCCCATGTCCAAGTGGATGATCACAATCTTTTTGAAGCTTTGGCCAGTATTAAAAAAGGTCTTAAAGTCCCTTTTGCAATGGAAATTATTATCCTAGGATCTTCGGGCATATGGATGTGCAGAAACAATGAAATTTTCAACAACAAGCATGATTCCCTTGAGGAATGGAGGGATATTGTCGCTCAGGAATTAAGATAGGTCCTGTGTAGAATTAAGAAAAAGAATTATCAGGGAGTCAAAGATTGGATTAGCAATAATTTAGACATGAGATAGCTGCTCAGAATGTTATCCCTCTTTTGAGGTGGCCTGAAACTTGTAAATACTTATTTGTAACTTTATATGATTTATAAAAATTGCAGTGGGGTTCTTTACCCTAATGTTTTACCCTTAAAAAAGTAAACTTATATACACGAGAGTGTTAATATCTCTCCTTGATATCATCGCTCTTTGCCGACCATATCTCTTATCCTCTTGGTTTTTAATGGTATTGGTAAGGTCTTGATTTATGAGTGCTTGGTTTACTTTTATTGCATCTTGTAGAGGGAGTGTCCCAACCTTTATTAACATAAGGTGGTGTCCCCTGTGTTTACAATGCTAGTCCCTAGATCAATAGCTAGCATCCACAGTTAAGATGTAATATCAAGATACAAAGGTCATAACATAACTTTATAACCAGGAATAACAAAATTTTATTACATCATACATAGCTCATTTGGCTATTACATTACATTGCAGCGGAGTAACTATGGTTATGGGGTCCTTCATCTCCAAAGTGCCACAGGCAGATGTTGGTTGTAGACTTTGTAAACCTAATCAATCAATCTTCACTAAAACAATCAAACCTGCAACATTACAAGTTACAGCCACAAGGGTCAATACATTTGAATTGTATTGGCAAGCTTCACTACTATGTATAATATGAGTGGATCTTATCAATACATGCATATTTGGCTAAGTAGAGTTTAAGGCTTATTTGCATAAAGCAATATTTATCCTATCTTTTCAAAATGGATATGGTCCTTTGTCAAATCCCATTTTCCAAGTTCCTTGTACTCCTTGGTAGAAACTCAAGTGTTCAAGTCCTTGTCAAAATCTCTTGAGCTACTTGGTAACCCCAAGTGCAACAAGTTTTATAAAATCTCATGAGTTCCTTGGTAACCCCAAGTACATCATGCTTTAAGCAATATCTCTTGAGCACCTTGGTAACCCCAAGTGCATCAAGCTTAACACAAAATCTTTGAATTCCTTGGTACCCCAAGAGCATCAAGTTTTTATTTTGGAAGTTGGAATGTCGAGATCTCCCATAGTTCAATCTTTAGTTGCTCAGTATTGTCCATAACCGGGGACACGGCTAAGTACTTAGATTTTATTAACTTCTGCAGAAGGAGTACACTTTACCCACATGTCACAATCCCATCCTTTTGCCACCAGTGGCCTACTGGATTAGCACTCACCAAGATGGAGAACTGGCAGATTGAGAATGTGACGAAGTCTTTCCAAAAGGTCCTCCCATACACCATTGCTAGCTTGTCTTCAGCCCCCATGAAGCATTCCAGATCCCCATGTCTAGTAACTAAAGACAATGTATGGGTCTTCCTAATGTAATTGACTAAGCCAGATCCATAATAGCATGTGGTTGCACACGAAAGCCACAATTGGAGAAGCATGTTTGATCTCTAAGTTTCCTAGGTGGGTTTTCTTTTGGAGCACAACACAAAGTGATTCCCATAGACATGGTTCCTTTTGTTGCCACCCTCTCCAAAACTTAAAGTATCCTCCACCTAGGTGGTTCATTGAGTCCTTGTTTTATTATGTAAAACACAAGTCCTTTTCTCAACCTTTGTAAAATCTCAACATGTATCTCTTTTCAAAATATAGCTTGGCTAAGCATGTACAACTACTCAGTTCTTTCTAAGGAATGTATAGG
Organism: Avena longiglumis; assembly: GCA_030063025.1. Classification (NCBI taxonomy): domain Eukaryota; kingdom Viridiplantae; phylum Streptophyta; class Magnoliopsida; order Poales; family Poaceae; genus Avena; species Avena longiglumis. Next base: position 507,595,267 of record CP125976.1, on the reverse strand, counting down.
GTATCCTATTAGGATTTAGCCTAGCATAAGTATAAATCCTCTTCATGCATGTTTCAAAATCCACTAAGTATAATGAAAATAGTAGGACTTTTGTATGATAGTGTAACTTGCCTTTTTGGGTAGGGAATGATGGTTCACTTCTTGATCTTGCTAGTCTCACACTTTTCTAATTTCACTACAATCAATCAAGCAAACACCAAATCAACTAGCATTCCAAATAATTAATCAAACATCATTTCACACACACAAAACTATGAAAACTAAGTCATGCATGTGAGCATGCAAGAGGTGGTTCTAATTGCAAAGGTGGTTTCCACTAGGCTTCTAAACTTTGTAAGGTCCAAATTGGTCATTTACCAAAATGGCAAAGTCATTAGTTAGAGGGTTTTGCCCAAAACTATTTTAAAATCCATTCAACATTTTATGTGGTGGAAAATTGGTTTTATCAAATAAAAAATCTTTAAGTTTCTCACCAAAAGTTTCTAACTCTCAAGACTTGGTGTTTTGGGGTCAGTAGCTTTGAATCAAAATATTTTCCCAAAGTTTTTGTTCCAAAATCATTTCCATAACAAATCCATTATTTTTATTTGGCTAGAAATGGACCAAATCTAATATTCCATCCTAAACTTTTCCAAATCTATTTTCAAAGCCATGGGTTGGTTCCTAAGGTCAGTAAGGTCACAACAAACCATTTTGCAAAAGTTTTAACCCTAAAATCAATTTTAAACAATTTTTATACTCTAAACAAGCTCACAAAAGAATCTGCAAAAACAAGCAAACTAACAAATACTATTTGCTAAACTAAGGGCATGGTTGGCTAGGTCTTGCTCTCCTGAATCCAACGACATAAAATTTGTAATTTTTGGACGTGTGGATCCAAAGTTATAAGGGTTTGAAGTTTGCAAATAATTCTGTTTTCAAATCTGTTTTTAAACAGAATAGGTGACACGCGGCGTGATTTCATTGGACGGTACCGCTTCGCGCGGATCAGCGTTGCGGTGCGTTGGATCTAATCGATCGTGTGGTCCAGAGTGTGTACCTCTTCGCGACTAAGTGATTCTATCTCGCTCGCCCGATCTAGATCGAACGGCTCGCGCGTGTTTGGCCAGAAGCTGGCGGCCGACGCTGGCGATCAAGCGGTCAGTGTGGACGGTGCGTGGTCTAGGAAGCGAGAGAAGGAGAAGGGCTCACCGGGTTCAGAGGTCACGGTGATGCTCGAGGAGATGTTGGTCGGCGAGAGGTGTTCGTCTTAGCAGGATTGCTCACGGAGTGGAGGACGGCGTCAGTGCGTCAGGTGGTCGTCGTGGGCGGTGCTGTGATTCACCCTAAGGCATAACAAAGACGCTGTTAGATGCGCAGGACCAAGGCAAAGTTGTGTGCGTGAACGAGAGGTGAAGGGGCGGTCTGGTTCACCTGGAAGTCGTCGTCGGAGAAGAACCAGTCGCGGCGGCGTTTAGAAGCTGGTCGTTGCCGACGCTCTAGGGCGCCCGCGGGTAAATGGAAAGTGCCGAGAGATGCTCCTGGCAGTGGGGAAGGTGTGAGCTTGGTCGGGGAGGAGAGGGGCGGCGAGGGGCTGCCGGAATCGGCGTCGGAGCATCGTCGGACAGAGGCGGTGTTCGAGTAAAATTCGACGGCCTGGGGGCGGGATTGGGGGAGGAGACAGAGGGGAACGGAGGAGAAGACGCAGGCGCTTAATAGCGTGCAGTCACGGCGAGGTTTAAGGCGCGGCATCAATGCGAATTGAATGCGTGGATTGAAGGCAGCAACGGTAGGCGTCGTTAGCGCGAGGAGGAAGAAGGGTGAGCTGGCTGCGTGGGGTCGGTTGGTCAGCGGAGTGAGAGAGGGAAGAAGGGTCCACCGGTCAGCGTCTGTTCGGGTTAGTGTTTAGGTAGGAAAACGTTTCGCTGTGGATAGAGGAGCTGGGCTGGCGCTGGGCCTTAGTGGGCTGCTGGGTTGGGTCGGTCTAATCTTTATTTTTTTCTGTTTCTGAATCTTTTTCCTTTTTCTAATTCTATTTCCTGTTTTGAATTTCCAAACAAACAAACATCAACCAAATCAAACCCAAACAACACCAATCTTTGTAATTTTGAAATTAGTTCTGTTTAGTAACATGAACCAAAATCCAAATTCAAATTAATAATTTTAATAATAGGGTCCATTATTAATTAACTAAATAGATGTACCAATTATTAAATCCATAGGTTTTGATTTAATTCAAAGCTCCATTTGAGAACTAAATAATTTTAAACCATTCAGTAGGTTGTATTTGAAAATATAAGATACTTGTTTAAAATAAAAATAACATTTTATTTTAGGGTCCAATACCAATTAAATGAATAGACATTATTCATTTAATTCAAATAGGATTTGTTTTATTGAAATCTTTATTTTGAAAACTAAAATAGTACCAAAACAATTCAGTAGGTTTTATTTGAGAATATAAAATATTTGAAAAAAAACTTATTTAAAATAAATAAATAAGTTTGATGTTCCATTTAAAATGGTAAAACCTTTTATTTAGATAAAATTGGGTATTAAATCCTTATTAATTTATTTAAATAAACCTTTGCTATTTTTATTCAAAACAAAATGTTTTAATTCCAAAGCTTGGCCAAGGTTTAATTTGGCTTTATAGAATAACCTTTATTCATAAATCTATCTTTTCCTTTGAAAACCAAATCCTTTTATTTAAAGAATCCAAAATAGTAATTCCAAAACATTTTAATTTCCTTTAATAAATGTTTATCTTTATGAATCCCTTTAGGATTTATTTGATTCCAATTGGTTTGAAGTTCCAATTGAATTCAAAAAGTTTCTTCTGGCTCTGGAAATCAAACAAAGTTTTATTTTATTCATTTATTTTCACATTACAAGATTTGTAAAATCTTGGGATGTGACACATCTTCACGCACTCATATCTCATATTTGGTTTGTTTTGGACTTAAGCTTGTCTTGACAAGTGTATTTATTTATATCTACTCCTTATATCTTGGTTGTGTTCTAAATAATATAGAGGGAGTGAGGATTCCATGTTTGTGCATATTGTATTCAAATACAATAATTAAAATTTATGCATGAACCTTGGGGAGCTTCCTTATTTCATTTAGAGCACTATTTTTCCATTTGATTTTTGGATCATTGGATTGCTTGCTTCATCCGTTGAAGTTTCTTCACCGTTTTATCCTTGTAGCAATCTTTGATCCTCAATATAGCTTGATTTCCTCCAAATATTCATCATTGGATACGTGCATTTGATTTCACTCAAATTATGAGAAATGCACAACTTGGGGATGAACTCATACTATATTGGCTGTCACATCCCAAGATTTTCCAAATCTTGTAATGTGAAAAATAAATAAACAAAATAAATTATTATTGAATTTTAGGGTGAAAAGAAACTTTTGTTTCTAATTGGAAACTTAAAAATCCCATCTTGAACAAACTTTAATTAAAGTTTGAATTCAACAAAATCCAAATCAAGAGAAATGCATTCCTCATAAAATGCATCTGGAAATTTAAACACTTGGAAAATAAATCCAAACCCTAAACCCTAATGGAATAAAATCATTTCCAAGTTACCACCAAGCCTATGGATTTGATCCATATAAAAAATTGTCAAACAAACATTTCAAAATGATCAAGAAAGACAAATGGAAATATTATAAAACCATAGAAATTGATTTCACTTAATTTGAAACCATGGATAAAATCTTATGAATTTAATAAGATAAAGGAATTGAATTTTCAAAGCTAATAAATCCCTTATCTAAAATCCATACCAAATGGTGAGAAAATAATCCTAAAGATATTTTAAAAAAAAGGATAAATAAATCTTAAATAAGATTTTACAAATTGGAGTCACCAAGTTTGGATCTATAAATAAAAAGATATGGATTTTATAAGATGAAGAAAGAAATATTAAATAAGGAATATTTAAAGACCAAACTAAATCTTGGCCAAATCCCTAAGCAAATGGAATGAATATAATCCAAAACCCAATAAGATAAATGGATAAAGAATTTTCCAAAATAAAAATAAAGTAGCATTAACCAAATTTCATTTCCATTTGAATAAAGACAAAATCCCTATTAGAAATGATTAAGTAAATCATGGGAAAATATATTTGGAATTTACCCAAGTGGATTTAAAAGTTGTTTAATTAACTTAAGTAATAAGATCAAAGGAAACTTCTAAATAAAATTATGGAATTAAAACTATATTTAATATCATTGGAAATAAAACAAATACCCAATTCAAATGATTTATGAATCATATTAAATATATTACAAATGATTCTAGATGAATATTTTGACACCCTATTAAGTGAATAAAAACCTACTGAAAAGATTTGGAAGGATTTATAAATTTAAATGGTGTTTGAAATTATTATTAAATCTTATTTGATTTAAAACAAGGTCCTTTTTGAATAATTAAAAAGACCCCAAAAAGAATAAAATTTTATTCCAAAATTGATCTCAGAATATACTATTAATTAGTATTTGAGTCTTCACAAAATTTGGCAAAGGTTTGAATTCAAATGAGTGTTTGAATTGTTTATTCAAAATCATAACAGAATTAAAGGAATGGAAAAAGGAAAAACAAAGAGAACAAAAAAAATGTAAAAGACCTAGCCCAACTAACTCCAGGCCCAGACTAGCCTAGTATGCCCACCCCCAATCTCTCGCGAAACGTTTTCTCACCGCAGATCGAACCCACTCTGTCGCTGACGACCAGGCCCCACTCCCCCTCTCTTCCTCACGCTGACAACGGACCCCACCGCCACATCATCATCTTCCTCACCCCGCTGACCCCACCCCTCACCTCGCCGGCCGTTGCAGGCGATTAAAGCTCGGCTTAATACGCGTTAACCACTCCATTAAACGACCCCGCGATCACACATACTAATTCGCCTACTCCCCCTCTCTCATTCCCCTCACTCGCCAGAACCTCTACGCCCCCAGGCCGTCCTAATTTCTCTTTGAAACTCCACTGCCCCGACGAGTTCCGACGTTGATTCTGGCCATCCCACGCCCCCCTTGCTCCCTGGCACACACACGAGCTTGCTCCCCATCTCCTGGCAGACCCCCTCGTATCGTCGGTTCGCCCGTGCGTGCCCTGCAAGCTCGACAACGTCCCCGCCAGAGCAGTGCCGCCGTCTGCCTTTTCTACGATGACGCCTCCAGGTAGTCTCTGACCACACCGCCCCTTCTCTGTGATGCTCCCTCACTCCCTAATCTTCTACGCATCTAACGCTACCGTTATTTTGCCTTCTCGTGCGCTGTAGCCTCGCCCCCGTCGACGTCTGAGCGCAACCGACGGTGACGACGACTCCGGCGAGCAATCCCCAGCACATGCGAGCGCCCCTTGCCTTCTCGCGAGCACCTTGAGCTTCCCCACGCCACGGCGAACTCGGTGAGCACCTCCCTTCGCCCTCTCGCATCCTGTAGTGTCGTCACCGCCACCGTCTGACCGCACCGCCACCACCTGCTGCCGCCAGCGCCGCCCATCTCTGGCAAGCGTGCTGAGCGCCGTCCGATCTAGATCTAGTGGCTAAGATTAGAACTAAGCGAAGGGGTAAGTAGCAACCTGTGCCGTGCAATATAACTTAAATCCTACGGCTTGTATCGCTCGATCCAAACGAAACGGCATCAGCGAATCAGAACTAGACACGTGGCCCTGCTGGTTTGATTTAAAACAGAATTGTTCTATTAGATGTGCCAATTTGAGAAATTCATAACTTTCAAACCACACGTCCAAATTTTGCAAATTTTATATCAGAGGAATCATCAAGACAAGTACTTTCTGACCATGCACTTTGTTTAGTAAATTGCTTCTGATAAAATGTTTGTTTTTACAGAAACTTGTGTATGCATGTTTAGAATATAAAATTTGTTCTAAAATTATTTTTGAGATGAAACCTTTGGAAAATGGTTTGTTTTGAACCTACTGACCCTAGAAATCAATTGGTGGTTTCAAAAATGTATTTGGTGAAGCAAAAGAATGAATCTTGGATTTAAACCATTTCTAGTCAAATAAAAATATGGTTTAATTATTATAAATGGTTTTGGAGGAAAACCTTTGGGAAATGTTTTGTTTTAAACTCTCTGACCCTAAGCACAAGGTTTTATGTTTTGAAAACATATTTTGTGAACCCTATAAAACATTATTGTTTTGCTAAAGGCATTTTCAACCACATAAAACAATGACTTGATTTAAAAATGGTTTATGAAGTAAAACCTTTTTGCAAATGATTTTGGAACTTTATAAAATGACCATTAGGTGTTTTCAAATGTTTATGAACCATAAGAAACCACTTTTTCAAATAAAACAATCTTTTGCATGCTTGCATGCATTGCTTTGTTTTTATTATTTTATGTGATGTTTTGCTTGATTGGTAGATTGAAATTGTGCCTTGCTTGATTGAATTGTAGTTTCTTGAAGAGTGTGATTGTTGCAAGGACAAGGAGGGAACTTATATTCTCTACCAAAAAGGCAAGTTATGCTTCATACTTTTGTCCCATTATTTTCACTATGCATTAGTGATATTTCTTGGAGGAATTTTGCTAAGTGTAAACTAGGAAATCCTAGTAGATGAAACCTTAGTTAAATTTTCTAATACTACTATCATGCTTAGCTTAGCTAGTGGAAAACAAGGGTGAATATATATTCATGCTAAACTGTGGACTTGTTTTGTTAATAAAACAACTAAGTGAATGAATCAGGTGGAATGGAAGGAATGGTTTGAGTGGTTTGTGTTGGGCCCATTTCTATGGCCCTTGTGTATCTGTGGATGGCCACCAGAAAGAGATTTGATATGTCAAATGTTGAGAAGCTTCAAGTGCACCACTTGGCATTATGAGGACGGATCATATAGGTTGCAAGAGGTTGGAGCCAAATGGACAGTTGGTGGTAGGGTTGATAGGTTGGAAGGCTATTCTGGTGAAACAGTCTGTGGGAAGGCACCACCTAAGATCTGAGTGTAAAATCTAAGTACTTAGCCATGTCCCTGGTAAAGGACAATTTGAGCATCAAGACATGGACGTTATCAAGAATCTCCTCATCCCAATTTCTAAGTTAAAACTTTTGGTTGAACAAGGGTTGAAAGGAACACCAATTTCTATTGGGAGATGCCTTGGGAATGATTTTTGTCAAGCAAAAACTTAGTGTTTTCAAATGATAAGGAAAATCTATTTTGAGCAAAGCAAGCCTAAGCTCCACTTAGCCAAATGCATATAGATGATAGACTCCACTATATTACCATAGTATCACTTGCCAATACAATTCAAATGTATTGACCCTTGTGGCTGTAACTTGTTATGTTGCAGGTTTGTTTGATATTAGTGAAGTGTAATGATTAGGATTACAAGTCTACAACCAAAATGTCTGCCTGTGGAACTTTGAAGATGAAGGACCCCATGCTATTGTTATATTCTGCTGCATTGTAATGAGATATCCAAATGAGCTATGTAAGATGTAATAAATTATTTTATTCCTGGTTATAAAGTTGTATTATGACCTTTTTTTTCTTGATATTACATCTTAACTGTGGATGCTAGCTATTGATCTAGGGACTAGCATTGTAAACACAGGGATCTCTACCTTATTAAAGGTTGGGAACCTTACATTGGCCTTCTAACTTCGTCATCCATTTTGGCACTTGTTGTCAATGGGGGAGAAGTTTAGAGGGTTTAAGGGAAATGGTTTTATACTTAAGATTGGTTTGTTCTTAAGTGTATGCCTTTCATGCATTTCATCTTTATTATGTTTTGCATGGTTGTATATATAGTGTAAACTCTCCCAAAGTTTATTCTTGACAATGTATGCAATGAAATTCAAGTTCATCACGGATGCATATATTATGGTGGAGTTTGCTCTATATATGTTAGTTCTACTCACATCTCTTACATTAGTTGTAGTTTTTGTAAGTAGAATCAGTTTTGATATGTGCTAGTAGCTTTGTGTTACTTGACCATATCAAATGCAACCTATTGTACACAACTTATTCTCGGATAAGTTGCGTACTTATTTCTAATATTCATTATATAAACCCTCTTATTGTGATTGTCATCAATTACCAAATGGGGGAGATTGAAAGAGTAATTGCCCCTATGTGTGGTTTTGGTGATTAATGACAATCCCTATGGACTAATGTTTTCACTGAGATTTATATGAAGGAATATTACTGTAAGGTTCCCAACCATTAATAAGGTAGATATCCCTGTGATTGCAATGCTAGTCCCTGGATCAATAGCTAGCATTCACAGTTAAGATGTAATATCAAGAAACAAAGGTCATAATACAACTTTATAACCAGGAAATAAATAATTTATTACATCTTACATAGCTCATTTGGCTATTTCATTACAATGCAGCAGAATATAGCAATAGCATGGGGTCCTTCATCTTCAAAGTGACATAGGCAGACATGTTGGTTGTAGACTTGTAATCCTAATCAATAAACTTCACTAACATCAAACAAACCTGCAACATAATAAGTTACAGCCACAAGGGTCAATACATTTGAATTGTATTGGCAAGTGATACTATGGTAGTATAGTGGAGTCTATCATCTAAATGCATTTGGCTAATTGGAGCTTAGGCTTGCTTTCCTAAAATAGATTTTTCCTTATCATTTGAAAACACTAAGTTTTTGCTTGACAAAATCACCCAAGGCATCTCCCAATAGAAATTGGTGATCCTTCAACCCTTGTTCAACCACAAGTTTTTAACTTAGAAATTGGGATGAGGAGATTCTTGATAGCTTCCATGTCTTGATGCTCAAATTGTCCTTTACCAGGGACACGACTAAGTACTTAGATTTTACACTCTGCAGAGGTGGTGCACTTTCCCCACAAGACTTGGTTTCACCAAGACAAGATCTTTCAGAAGCCTTCCCTTAGACCAGAATGGACGCGCTCCAACCTATCAAACCCCTACCACCAAATGTCCATTTGGCTAAGTTATTGCAACTTATATGATCGAGGCAGAGCCCATAATGCCAAGTGGCTGCACTTGAAGCTTCTCAACGTTTGACATCTCAAATCTCTTTGTTCCTGGGTGGCCATCCACAAGTGAAATACACAAGGTAAACCATAGAAATGGGCCTTGTGAACCACTCAACACAAACCATTCCTTCCATTCCACCCAGGTGATTCATTCACTTAGTTGTTTTATTAACAAAACACAAGTCCTTGACTTAGAAATATTCCATAGCATGAATATAATCCACCCTTGTTTTCTACTAGCTAATCTAAGCATGATAGTAATAGGAATCTTAACTTAGGAAATTTCTACTAAGGTTTCATCTACTAGGATTTCCCATGGCATAGTTTACACTTAGCAAAATTCCATGCAAGTCCTACTTTGGAAATATCACTAATGCATAGTGAAAATAATGGGACAAAAGTATGAAGCATCACTTGCCTTTTTGGTAGAGAATATAAGTTCACTCCTTGATCTTGCAATATTCACACTCTTCAAATCACTACAATTCAATCAAGCAAGCAATATTTCAAACCACCACTCAAGAAAACATCACATAAAATAATAGAAACAAAGTAATGCATGCAAGCATGCCAAAGATGGTTTATTTGGAAAAGTGGTTTCTAATTGGTTATAAACATTGGAAAACACCTATTGGTCATTTTATATAAGTGGCAAAATCATTTGCAAAAGATTTTACTTATAAATCATTTTTGAACCAAATCAATATTTTATGTGGTTGAAAATGCCTTTAGCAAAGCAACAATTTTTATATGGTTCACCAAATACATTTTTAATTCTAAAACTTGGTGTTTGGGGTCAGAGAGTTCAAATCAAAACATTTCCCAAAGGTTTTCCTCCAAAATCATTTTTAACAATTAAACCATATTTTTATTTGACTAGAAATGCTTTAATTCAAGGTTTTATTCTTTTGCTTCACCAAATATGTTTTTGAAACCACAAATTGATTTCTATGGTCAGTAGGTTAAAAAAAACCATTTGCCAAATATTTTATCTCAAAAATCATTTTAGAACAAATTTTATATTCTAATTATGCCTACACAAGTTTCTGAAAAAAACAAACAATTTAACAGAAGCATTTTACTAAACAAAGTGCATGGTTGGAAAGTACGTGTCTTTCTGATTCCATTGATTTAAAATTTGCAAAATTTGGACGTGTGGTTTGAAAGTTATGATTTTTTCAAATTGGAACATCAAATAGATCAAGTCCTGGTTTTTATAAAAAGGCAGGGCCACATGGACTAATCTGATTGGCTGAAAACGATTCGTGTGGATTGAGCTCTGTGGAGCGTTGGATCTTAATGAAATCGTGTGGCATAGAGCTCACGATACCCCTTCGATTATGTTCAATCGTGGCGCTTGGATCTACATCCTACGTCTCACAACAGCTCGACCATAGATGGCTACCGGGCGACAATGAAGCGACGCTCGACGGGCGGAGCTGGCGAAAAAGGAAGCAAGGGGGGTAGAGGGGTAGCTCACCGAGATCGCCGTGGCACGGGGATGCTCAAGCTGCTCGCGTTGGTCGAAGGGGCGCACGGGTTTAGTCGGAATTCCTCGCCGGAGTTCTCTCTGGCGATGGTTGCTCTCTGTCGGAGACGGTGGCGAGGCTTCAGTGCATGACAGAGGGAAAGGAAGGCATGGTTAGATGCGCAAAGACGTGGCGAGGATGCGTGCGTGAAAGAGAAAGAGAGGGGCGGTCATTACCAACCAGGAAAGTGTCGCCGGAGTGGAAGCAGACGGCGACGATGTTCTGTTGGAGACGTAGTCGACGTTGCAGGGCACGCGCGGGCGAGCTGGCGCTACGGGGAGGTTCGCCAGGAGGTGGGGAGCAAGTGAGAGTGGTCGAGGGGGCAAGGGGCGAGGGTGTAATGCCGGAATCGGAGAAAATGGCTCGCCGGAGCCAGAGAGTTTTGAGACGAATTCAAGGTGGCCTGGGGAAGAGAGGAGATGGTGTCTGGGGGAGAAAGGTAGAGGGGAACAGAGTAATCGTGGGGTGTAATCTCTGCATCATTAATACGAATTCAAGCGAGGAAATAAACGGCAGAAACAGCAAGGTTTGGGGGAGAAACAGTCTCGCGGGTGGGAACGATTTAACCGCAAGTAGTGTTGTCGCTGCGTGAGAGATGGGTCTGTGGAGGGGTCCAGCGGCCAATGAGGGCATGGGTTAAATTCCTGGTGTGAAACGTTTTCTGCGGAGTGAGGGAAATGGGCTTGCTGGGCCAGTGGGTTGGGTTTGCTGGGCTGCTGCTTGTTTCATTTTTTTGTACCAGTTTGTTTTTTTCCTTTTTCTTTTTCTATTATCTGTTTTGATTTTGTTTAAACTATTCAAACAACAATTTGATTTCAAACTTCAACCCAAATTTGTGGAAATTCTAGTACTGATTAATAACACATTCCAAAGTTAAATTTAGAATAATATATTTATTCTTTTTAGGGTCTTTTAATTATTTAAAATAGGTTCTAGTTTTAATTAAATAAGATTTAATAATATTTTTCAATCTCCATTTGAATTCAAATCACCACCAAACTTTGGGTGAATTTTAATTTTGTTTATCAACATATTTCAAAGTCCAAAATAAAATAATTCTTTTATTCTTTTAGGATCTATTAATAATTAAACAAATAGACCATAGTCTTTAATTCAAATAGGTTTTAAGTTATTTTAAAACTCTTTTTGAAATCTAAATAATATCAAAATATTTTCAGTAGGTTTCATTTGAAAAACTAAAACACTTGGAATTTCTTATTTTAAAATCTTTAATAAATTTTAATGTTTAGTTGAAAGGAAAAAGCCTTTACTTAAATAAAATTGGATATTAATAAATCCTTATTATTTTATTTAAATAAACCTTTATTCTTTTTAACAAATAGAAATAATTTATTTCATTTGCTTGGCCAAGGTTTAATTTGGCTCTTTAAAATAATCCTTATTTATATTTATACCTATGCTTATCAAAACCATAACTTTTTATTTAAAGATCCAAAAATAGTGATTCCAACTATTATAACTTTATTTATTATTTATTTACCTTTTTAAATTCATTTTGGATTATTTGCTCACTATTTGGTATGGATTTCTAGATGGTTGCTTTATTAGCTTTGGGAAATCAATTTCCTTATCTTATTAAATTCATAAGATTTTATCCATGGCTCCAAAGTAAGTGAATCCAATTTATATGGTTTTATAATATTTCTAATAGTCATTATTGATCAATTTGAAATGTTTGTTTGACCAATTTTTATAGGGATCAAATCCATAGTCTTAGAGATAACTTGAAAATGATTTCCTTCCATTAGGGTTTTAGGGTTTTGGTTCATTTCTCAACTGTTTAAATTTCCAGATGCATTTATGAAGAATGCATTCCACTTGATTTGAATTTAGTTGGATTCAAATGTTAACCAAAGTTTGTTCAAGATGGGATTTTAAGTTTCCAATTAGAAACAAAAGTTTCTTTTCACCCTAATTTTCAACAATTTTTTATTTTGTTTATTTATTTTTCACATTACAAGATTTGGAAAATCTTGGGATGTGACAGGCTACCACCCTTAAAATAAATCTCGTCCCGAGATTTGGGAAGGATAGAGGTTACAAGTTGGCTCAAAGCAACTAGGGTACTACCACCCTTAAAAATTTTCCAACTAGATTATTTCTTGGCTTGCTTGGGATCTTGTTGATACTTCTCTGGGCAAACATCTGCATAGTGTCCTTTGTTTCCACACTTGAAACATGTGACAAGGCTGAGATCCTTCATAGGCTTTGTAACACCCTCAGAATCGGCTCTATGCAAGTTTTAGCGAAAACCCGCCAAACCCGCATAGAAACGATTCAAAGGTGCCCACCAGGCACTTTCGTGCGGGTGGAAAACGAAGTAATAACATTACACAACAGTCCTCGATGGGACCCACATAACAGATATATATACAACAGCGACTCAATGAGTCAAGAATACAGATATAATATACAAAGATCCAAATCACCTTGAAAATGATAGAGCGTTCGACTACGGACAAGATGCAAATGGGGCTAAGAGCCCTGAAGAATAACCAATGGCGTCCATAACCGCTGTGCCAAGCCGGAAGGGTAACCTCCTAACGACGCCGATCTCAAAACCTGCTAAAACAAAAGGGTGCCGACAAGGGCAAAGGAAAAGAGGAGCCAAGATCTTGAGGCCAAGACACAGCGAGGCTAGAATTCGGCGGTCCTCGCCTACATAGGTATGGTGGATCAAGCGTACAGCATGCACTAAACAACCTATAGAGACTCGCTACAACTGGTGACTATCAGAGAGGGATAAGAAAGACCTATCCGGAACCAACCTGATTCTAACACCAAACAGACCCATCCTGGTATTCCCCCTCGAGACCAAACGAGGAAGTCAACCGAGGAACTCACACAGTTGGCAATTTTACTTATACAGTTATCGTTGCAGCAATTACTAGTCAGGTATAGGTAATCATCCTGATATAATAAGCAGTGGGCAGTTTTAGTTAACCATTCCGTTGTAGTTGCATCACTTACTAGTCAGCTACAATTAGCATGAGATAACCCAAAACCCAGCAGTTGTTGGTACTTTTATTTAGCCATTCCGTTGTAGTGAAGCTGATTACTAGTCATATCGGGTACAAGTCAAATTATAACAGTAAACTTTAGTTATAGTTGTCTATGATCAAGCACTGTGCTCCAAGTCGTCCATAACCGCGGACACGGCTTTTCGAAAAGATTAAACCCTGCAGGGGTGCACCAAAGTATCCACAAGCACTTCAACCCTTTTTGCCAGATCAGTTAACATACACCCATCGGTATGTCGGCGGGGCCTAAGTCATGATGTTTCCCAGACCCAAAGCAAGCACGGGGGGCCACCCCACTAAGTCTACCCGCAACAAAGTCGGCCGGTCTCCGAGACGGACTCAGGGTTTGGGTAGACGGCTGTGAACGATCGAACCCAAATCGGGCTTGTCGACACCGCCAAATCGTGTCCCAATCCTAACAGATAAAGCTATCCATCGCACAATTTAAATAAAAGAAAGCATGGCATAAGTACATGATAGTAAATAAAACCTCAAACTAGTTTGGCCCCAGACAATACTTTGAAATCGGTACTAATCGATGGGGCCCATATCTCCCCACCGTGGTTAGCGCTCGATCTCTGAACAGTGTCAAGAACTCGGGTCCCACGGACACCAAAGGAGCGGTCGGAAACCAAATATTATCTATCACCCACCGCTGCCTCTGCATTTACCTACTTCACTTTTAGTTATTAAACAATAATTGAATTAAACAATAATTAAAGCCATGATCATCTCCAATAATAAACTTGCGGCAATACTCCAACAACTGTGGTACTGGACGACACGCAACAGCACTTGAGCAAGCGACTACGACGCGCAAGTCCAACTATCTACCAAACAACAGGTAATAGGATGTGTCCAAGGCAATGTAAGGCTGCAAGGGATATCACGGGCACGAAAACTAGAGCATCGCAACACAGATAGCAATAGATCAACAGGAGGGAAATAAATACTATAAAAGTAAGATAGGTAGAAAGGGGGGAGGTGCTCGCCTGAAAACATTGTCGAAGGTTCATCCGAAGATCGGGTCGACACTCGCATCAACTCATCGGCCTAGTCCGCGAAGAAGCAAAACACTAGAATAAACACCGGATGCACTATTTAATACTACGGTAGAAAATCGAGCATGATGCATGTATGATGTATGACATGGCAAAGGTGCGATGCAATTAGGTCCTATTAAGCGGAACCGGGGTCCCGATAATTATTCAGATGGTTCAAGTTATTTAGCTACCCCGCAATTTAAATGTTGTCTTAACAAGGAAAAAGATAGCACCAGTTCGCTACACAAAGTTAAATGGGACCAATATACGACTGGATTTGCCCGCATATGGACCCCATATTTAATTATAAGGTGAATCGGCATGGTGCCCCCAAACCACACAAATATGCATGCATGAACAATTTAATATGCGACAGGTGATCAATATCATATTATAAAAATAGGGGTCTCGCATAAAGGGTCACACATTAGGTCTCGGCGATCTTGGGCTCCGAGGGGTTCGGGGTCGGGTCTCAGGGTTCGGATCTGGGGTTCGGTCTCGGCGGGATCGTTCTCGGATAACAGAGTAGATCTTGGCGTTCCGCGAAGAAGAACCTGGTTCGGCGTCGGGGCGCGTCGGATTCGTCCTGGTCGGTGTCGATCTTGTCGTTGCGAAGATCTTGTCGGGTCTGCGCCATCAAGTCGGTCTTGGCGTTCGGGAAGCGTCCTCGTGGCGATCTTGGCGTTCTTCAGGTTCGGGTTTTGGCGTCCGAGGGAAATACTTGGCGTGTCGGGTTCGGTCTTCTGATCCGAGAAGGAGAACTTGGCGATTCCGAGGTTCTTGGTGTTCAACGGGGTTCGGGCGCGCCGGGATCGGTCTTCGAATCCATGTGGTAGACCTTGTCAGTTCCATGTCGACGACCTTGGGGTTCGGGTCTTGGAGTCCGCGAGGGAGATCTTGAACAGGAATGCAACATCACCACATAAGCAGCATGCCACCACCACAACACCACTTCAATGTGCATCGCCAGGAACAAATTCCACCAAACAATAAAAGGGTGGGGCCATCTATAGTCCATGCATGAACTGTTGGAGATATGCCCTAGAGGCAATAATAAATATAGTTATTATTATATCTTTGTGTTTATGATAAATGTTTACATTCATGCTATAATAGTATTAACAAGGAAACCATTAATACTTGTGTGATTTTTAAACTTAATTTGAAGTCCCTAGTATAGCCTCTATACTTCACTAGCTTGTTGGTTGATTTATGATTGTGGTTTCCCTATCATGAACATTGAGATGTTATCAACAACAAGATCATATCGTTAGGAGAATGATATGGTGGACATACTCCTATAGATAAGCGTAGCATAAAGATCAAGTCATTTCAATAGTTCAATTGCTATATGCTTTCTGATACATAGTAACCTAATTCCTTCGACCATGAGATCATGCATATCACCTTTACGGATGGATGCTTTGATGACATCAAACACCACACCGAATCGGGTGGCTATAAAGGTGGCATTAAGTGTTCGGAAAGTATTGGTTGAAACACATGGATCAAGAGTGGATTTGTCCATCCACATGACGGATAGATATACTGGGCCCTCTCGGTGGAATGTCATCCAATTGGCTTGCAAGCATGTGACTTGGTCACAAGGGATCACATATCACGGAACGAGAAAAGAGTACTTATCAAGAACGAGGTTGAACTAGGTATGCAGAGATACCGACGATCATAACCTCGGATAAGTAACATATCGTGAGACAAAGGGAAATTGGTATCGTATGTAAGTGGTTCATTCGATCGCAAAGTAATCGAGAAATATGTGGGAGCCATATGAATTTCCAGATTCCTCTATTGGTTATTGTTCGAGAAGTGTCTCCTCATGTCCGCATAATTCACGAACCGTAGGGAGACACACTTAAGGATTCGACGTTGTTTGAGTAGTTATGGTATTATGAGAAAGAGACCGAATGTTGTTCGAGTCTCGGATGGGATCCGGATATCACGAGGTGATCCGGAATGGTCCGGAGAATAAGATTCATATAAGGAAAGTCCCGTTTGAGTTCGGGAATGATTCCGTGTTTTCATCGGGAATGTTCTAGAAGGTTCGGATTGTCCCAAGACACCGGGGAGGGTACATGAGTGTCATTACTTAATGGAATGATTGCATCATGTACTAAGTGTTCTTGCTGTCCCAAATAAAGGATTAAATTGAATCCTAAACAGAAAAGTCAAATGTCCAGTTTGAAAGTCAAACGCCAAAACAAACTGTGGAAACAAGAAAGAGGTGTTGAATCCGACTTGAGGGAGGAGTCTCCTCCCCAAGCTGGCCACCCAAGGCCGACTTGGGAGGGACTCCTCCTCCGCGCCCCCACCTATAAAAGGAGGGCAGGGCCCTCCTAGACACACAAGTTTCACCTCTAGATTTCCGTGTTTAGAGCCGTTTGGTTTAGAGCTTCTAATTGCTTTAGCCAGCGTTTAGAGCCTTCTAATTGGTTTAGAGCCTTCTAATTGGTGTGTCTAATTACTAGACCACTAATAGCCTCTCTCATAAGCTCCACCATACCGCACCGCTTAAGGCAAGCCTCATGATCTCCCTCTACTTCCTGTACCACGCCAGGTCTGCTGAATCGCGAGGAGAGTGCTACAACCTCACTGCTGGAACAAGGGAGAGGAAGGTCTTCGCGAAATCGAACGTGACCGATCATGGAGCGCTGCTTTAACGTGATACGGAAGGATCGTCTCACGCGATCTTGAGATCGGAAGTGTACGACTACATCACCCACGAGAATCTGCCTCGTTAACCGCTGGAATCTTCGAGGTGAGTTCCTCTATCGACTCGTTGCTACAATCTAGTAGATAGATCTTGGCTTGTTTGTTTGTATGCGATAGAATTTTTTGTTTTCCATGCTACGAACCCCTACAAAGGGTATCGAGACGTGTCTATATGTAGATCTGTTGCACGAGTAGAACACAATGGTCATTGTGGGCGTTGATGCTTTTATTGTAGATTGCTTTTGTGTACTTTGCATCTTGCGGTATGTTGGGATGAAGCGGCCCGCTAACCTTACATGACATCGCTCATGAGACTTGCTCCATGCTTGACATGCAACTTGTATTGCATAAGTGGCTTTATGGGTGTTCCTTTCCTAGCATAGTTAAGATCCAATTTACAACGGTGATCAACAATGCTAGTATCAATGTTGTGGTTCTTGTTCGTAAGTTAGAACGACACTTATTGAAAGCCCCAAACCACGTAAAATATGCAAAGAAAGTAGAGGCGTCTAACTTTGTTTTGCAGGTGCAAGTGATGTGATATGGCCATGATTGTGATTATATTTGATGTATGCAATGTTCCTTATTGTAAGTCGGCAACCGGCAGGAGCCATATGGTTGTCTTTAATTTATGTTAAGACCCGCGTGTCTATTCAAAGTAGTTGTAATAGTTGAAGCCGGTGGACGACAACCATGGAGAAGCGTCATTGACCTTGATGCAATGCCGGTGATGATGGAGATCATGTTCGTGCTTGAAGATGGAGATCGGAGGCACGAAGAAGAAAGGCCATATCATATCACATATATATTGAATTGCATGTGATGTTAATCCTTTATGCATCTTGTATTGCTTAGTAGACGACGGTAGCATTATAAGATGATCCCTCATGCACATCAATTTCAAATCATAAAGTGTTCACCCTTAGTTAGCACCGTTGCTAAAGCTTGTTGTTTCGAAGCACCACGTGATGATCGGGTGTGTTAGATTCTGCAAGTGTATACAACGTGAGCAAGCCAGATTTGCTCATGCAGAAACTAAGGTTTGATCTTGACGATCCTAGCATGTACAGACATGGTCTCGGAACACGGATCACCGAAAGGTAAAGCATGAATCATATAGTAAGATATGATGAACATGACGATTGTTCGCCATTGAAACTATGTCAACTCTCGTGATGATCGGTGTTGATATGGTGGATTTGGTTCGTGTGATCACTAAAACAATGTGAGGGATATTGTTTTGAGTGGGAGTTCACCTAGTTTAATTTTATTATTAATTTGAACTCAATTTGTCATAAACTTAGTCTAAACTATTGCAAATATGTTGTAGATCAATGGCAGCCCCTACCATCAATTTTAATGCATTCCTAGAGAAAGAAAAGTTGAAAAACAATGGAAGCAACTTCGCGGATTGGTTCCGCAATTTGAGGATTGTCCTCACAGCTGGTAATTTGACCTATGTGCTGGATGCACCACTGGGTGACCCACCATTGCACTGCTTCCGATGAAGTAAAGAATGTTTACCTCGCTCGGAAGAATCAAGACTCCATAGTTCAGGTGCTATCTTGTATGGTTTAGAATCGGAGCTTGTAAAAGGTTTGAAGAGTCGACCCATATGATATTGTCGAGGATCTCAAATTGATTTTTGAGACTCATGCGCAATTGAAAGCTATGAGGCTTCCGAAAAGTTCTTTAACTGCAAGATGGAAGAGGGCAGCTCCACAAGGAGCATGTGCTTAAGATGTCCGGCACGCAAACAAACTTCAAAGCTTGGGTATAGTGATTCCTAATGCTTTGGGGATTTACCGTGTCCTCCAATCACTACCACCAAGTTACAAGAACTTTGTGATGAACTACAACATGCGTAACATGAACAAGACGTTGCTGTAACTCTTTGCCATGTTGAAATCTGCAAGTGGAGATCAAGAAAGAGCACCAAGTGTTGTTGGTCAATAAGACCACCAAATTCAAGAAAGGCAAGTCTAAGCAAAAGGACACTTCAAGAAGGGTGGTAAGAAAGCTACCACGCCGTAAGAAGACCAAGGCTGGACCTAAGCACGATATCGAGTGCTTTTACAAGGGAGAAGGTCACGAAGCGGAATTGCCCAAAGTACTTGGCGGATCTCAAGAACGACAACATCAAGAAGAAAGGTATATCCGATATACATGTTATTGATGTGTATCTCACTAGTACTGTAGTAGTGCTCGGTATTTGATATCGGTTCGTTGCTCATATTTGTAACTCAAACAAAGTCTTGCAGAATAAACGGAAGCTAGCGAAGAACGAGGTGACGATGCGGCGTGGGAAACGGATCAAAGGTTGATGTGATCGCGGTCGCACGCTACCCCTTCATCTACCATCGGGATTAGTTTTATACTTAAATAATTGTTATTTAGTGCGTTGAGCATGAACATTATATCGGGATCTTGTTTATTGCGAGACGGTTACTTGTTTAAGTCGAGAATAATGGTTGTTCGATTTATATGAGTAATATGTTTTACGACATGCACCTTTGATAGATGGTCTATTCTTATTGAATCTCGATAGTGGAAATACACATATCAACAACATTGAGGCTAAACGCTTGAAATCGAGCGATAATTCGACCTATATGTGGCATCGCTGTCTTGGTCACATCGAGTGAAACGTATGAAGAAACTCCATTCCGATGGACTTCTTGAATCACTTGAAAGATGCGAAGCATGTCCGATGGGGAAAATGACTAAGACTCCATTTTCATTATGATGGAGCGAGCTACGGACTTATTGGAAATCATACATACCGATGTGTGTGGTCCAATGAGTGTAGCATCGCCGTGGTTATCGTTATGTTCTTACCTTCACGGATGACTTGAGTAGATATGGGTATATCTATTTCATGAAACATAAGTCCAAACTTTCGAGAAGTTTAAGGAGTTTCAAAGTGAGGTAGAGAATCAACGTAACAAGAAGATTAAATTTCTACGTTACGATCGTGGAGGTGAATATCTAAGTTACGAGTTTGGCGAGCATTTAAAGAAGTGCGAATACTTTCACAATTGACACCGCCGAACACCACAACAGTAATGGTGTGTCCGAACGTCAGAATCGAACTCTCTTAGATATGGTTCGCTCTATGATGTCACTTACAGATTTACCGCTATCATTTTGGGGTTATGCATTAGAAACAGCCGCATTCACTTTAAATAGGGCACCGCCTAAATCCGTTGAAACGACACGTATGAATTATGGTTTGGGAAGAAACCTAAATTGTCGCTCCTTAAAGTTTGGGGATGAAGCCTATGTAAAGAAGTTACAAATGACAAGCTTGAACCCAAAGCGGAAAAATGCGTCTTCATAGGATACCAAGGAAACTATTGGGTATACCTTCTATCATAGATCCGAAGGCAAAACATTCAAGGTTGCAAGAATGGATCCTTTCTAGAGAAGGAATTTCTCTCAAAGAAGTGACTGGAAGGAAAGTAGAACTCGACGAGGTTGTCGAACCTTCTCTCGAATTGCGAGTAGCGCGCAAAGACCGGAAGAAGTTCCCGGTGCTCGCACCAATAAGAGAGGAAGCTAATGATGATGATCATGAAACTTCGTTGAAGTTGCTACAGAGCCTCGGAGGTCAACGAGAACTCGTACCACTCCATTGGTATGATTCCGTTATGAATGTCATGGTGGTGGACAACACCGATGACCCCGAGACATATGAGGAAGCGATGATGAGCCCAGATTCCAATAAATGGCAAGAAGCCATGAACCGAGATTGGATCCATGTACGAAAACCAAGTATGGACTTTGGTGGACTTACCGGATGGCCGGAAGGTCGTCGAGAACAAATGGATTTTCAAGAAGAAAACATATGCGATGGTAATGTTATCGTCTATAAAGCTCGACTTGTCGCAAAAGGGTTTCGACAAATTCAAGGAGTTGACTACGATGAGACTTTCTCACCGGTAGCGGCTAAAGTCTGTGAGGATTATGTTAGCAATCACGCATATTATGATTATGAGATATGGCGGATGGATGTCAAAACAGATTCCTCAATGGAGACATTGATGAAGAGTTGTATATGATGCAACCCAAAGGTTTTGTCGATCCTAAAGATGCTAACAAGGTATGCAAACTTCAACGGTCCATCTATGGATTGAAGCAGCATCCCGAAGTTGGAATCAACGCTTGATAAGGTAATCAAAGTTTTGGTTTTATACAAACTTATGGAGAAGCTTGTATTTACAAGAAAGTGAGTGGGAGCTCTGTAGCATTCTTAATACTGTATGTGGATGACATATTGTTGATTGGGAATGATGTAGACCTTCTTAATAGTGTCAAGGAATATTTGAATAATAGTTTTTCAATGAAGGATCTTGGCGAAGCAGCTTAAATATTAGGCATAAAGATTTATAGAGATAGATCGAAACGCCAAATATCATTGTCACAGAGTACATATTTGTACAAAGCTCTAAAGAGATTTGGAATGGAAGAAAGCAAGAAAGGGTTCTTGCCCATGTTGCCCAAAACGACCTTGAGTAAAACTCAAAGTCCGACATCGTAAGATAGAGAAAGGATGAGTAAGACTCATGCCTCAGCCATAGGATCTCTAATGTATGCCATGCTATGTACTAGACCCGACATTGCATATGCCGTTAGTTTAACTAGCAGATATCAAAGTGATCCAGAGTGGATCATTGGACAATGATCAAAAACATCCTTAAGTACTTGAGAAGAACTAAGGATATGGTTCTTTCTTATGGAGGTGATGAACATGTTGTTAATGGTTACACCGATGCTAGTTGGAACACGATCCGATGATTCTAAATCACAATCCGGATAATGATTTATTTTGAATGGTGCAGAAGCTTAGTGGAGGAGTGCAAAGCAAAGCGTTGTGGCGAGATCTTCAACCAATCGGAATACATGGTCGCCTTGAGGCTTCACAAGAAGCGATATGGATGAAAGAGTTCATTACAGCTGGGTGTGGTTCCAAGTGCTGGACCCAATGTCTATCTATCGTGATAACATGGGCGCCATAGCCAATGCGCAAGAACCAAGGTCACACAAGAAGTCAAGCATATCAAGCTGCATTTTCACGCTATTCGAGAACATATCCGGATGGGGATATAAAGATTTGCAAAGTACACAGATCTGAATGTGGCGGATCCGTTGACTAAACCTCTCCCGAGGGCAAAACATGACCAACACCAAACTGCCATGGGTGTTCGTATATTACCATGTAATCTAGATTAGATGACTCTAGTGCAAGTGGGAGATCTGGAGATATGCCCTAGAGGCAATAATAAATATAGTTATTATTATATCTTTGTGTTTATGATAAATGTTTACATTCATGCTATAATAGTATTAACAAGGAAACCATTAATACTTGTGTGATTTGTAAACTTAATTTGAAGTCCCTAGTATAGCCTCTATACTTCACTAGCTTGTTGGTTGATTTATGATTGTGGTTTCCTATCATGAACATTGAGATGTTATCAACAACAAGATCATATCGTTAGGAGAATGATATGGTGGACATACTCCTATAGATAAGCGTAGCATAAATATCAAGTCATTTCAATAGTTCAATTGCTATATGCTTCGATACATAGTAACATAATTCCTTCGACCATGAGATCATGCATATCACCTTTACCGGATGGATGCTTTGATGACATCAAACACCACACCGTGAATCGGGTGGCTATAAAGGTGGCATTAAGTGTTCGGAAAGTATTGGTTGAAACACATGGATCAAGAGTGGGATTTGTCCATCCACATGACGGATAGATATACTGGGCCCTCTCGGTGGAATGTCATCCAATTGGCTTGCAAGCATGTGACTTGGTCACAAGGGATCACATATCACGGAACGAGAAAGAGTACTTATCGAGAACGAGGTTGAACTAGGTATGCAGAGATACCGACGATCATAACCTCGGATAAGTAACATATCGTGAGACAAAGGGAAATTGGTATCGTATGTAAGTGGTTCATTCGATCGCAAAGTAATCGTAGAAATATGTGGGAGCCATATGAATTTCCAGATTCCTCTATTGGTTATTGTTCGGAGAAGTGTCTCGTTCATGTCCGCATAATTCACGAACCGTAGGGAGACACACTTAAGGATTCGACGTTGTTTGAGTAGTTATGGTATTATGAGAAAGAGACCGAATGTTGTTCGGAGTCTCGGATGGGATCCGGATATCACGAGGTGATCCGGAATGGTCCGGAGAATAAGATTCATATAAGGAAAGTCCTGTTTGAGTTCGGAATGATTCCGTGTTTTCATCTGAATGTTCTAGAAGGTTCCGGATTGTCCAAGACTCCGGGGAGGGGTACATGAGTGTGTCATTACTTAATGGAATGATTGCATCATGTACTAAGTGTTCTTGCTGTCCCAAATAAAGGATTAAATTGAATCCTAAAAGAAAAGTCAAATGTCCAGTTTGAAAGTCAAACCGCCAAAACAAGAAACTATGGAAACAAGAAAGAGGTGTTGGATCCGACTTGAGGGAGGAGTCTCCTCCCAAGCCAAGCCACCCAAGGCCGACTTGGGGAGGGACACCCCTCCCCTGGCCATGCCTCCCCACCTATAAAAGGAGGGGCAGGGCTCCCCTCCTAGACACACAAGTTTCACCTCTAGATTTCCAGGTTTAGAGCCGCTTTGGTTTAGAGCTTCTAATTGCTTTAGCCAATGGTTTAGAGCCTTCTAATTGGTTTAGAGCCTTCTAATTGGTGTGTCTAATTACTAGACCACTAATAGCCTCTCTCATAAGCTCCACCATACTGACCGGCTTAAGCGAAGCCTCGGGATCTCCTCTACTTAGGTACCACGCCGTTGTCTTAGCGGAATCGCGAGGAGAGTGCTACAACCTCCGTCACCTGGAACAAGGGAGAGGAAGGTCTTCGCCGAGTACCAACGCGGTGACCGATCATGGAGCGCTGCCGGAACGTGGCGCCGGAAGGATCGTCTACGCGAACTTGAGATCGGAAGTGTACGACTACATCACCCACGAGAATCTGCTCTCGTTAACCGCTTTGGAATCTTCGAGGGTGAGTTCCTGTATCGACTCGTTGCTACAATCTAGTAGATAGATCTTGGCTTGTTTGTTTGTATGCGATAGAAATTTTTTTGTTTTCCATGCTACGAACCCCTACATCAACGGCACGAGGCAGCTCACATGGGCAGCGGTGTTGGGACGCGGCGAAGGATTAGGTGGCCCTCTGCGCAATGATCGAGACGTCATGGAGGCAGCAGAGGCGACACTGTGATGGCGCTTGAGGCGAGGTGGAGGCGGATGGCTGCGGCCCTGGCGACGGAGGCTCGACGAGGAAGGCTTGAGCGGGCAGAGTCGGGAGGCAGAGGAGGAAGGAGCTCGGCGGGGAAGGAGACGGGCGACACGGCGAGGATGGAGCCTGGCCGCCAGAGGCAGGAGGAGGAAGGTCGAGAGGCGCGGGCGACGGCCGAGCGGGGGATGGTGAGGACGAGGCCGGCGACACAGGGGCCGACGGCGAGCGCGGGGCTCGGGGCGAGCCGAGGCGAGGGCATCGGGGTGACGGGGCGAGGTGGGAGGCAGGGGGTGACCGACGGAGGAGGAAGAAGCGGGACATGGAGGTGGTAGGTGGGGAGGCTCGAGCGGAGGAGGCGGTTTCAGGGGAGAGGTGTGCCAGGGGAGAGCGGGGTCGCGTGGGTCGGTCGGGGCTGGGACCCGCGGGGTGGGCCGCGTGAGAGAGGGAGAGCGGGGCTCGCAGGATTGGGGCTGCAGGGTGGGGGTGAGGGAGTGGAACGTGTGTGCTGCGTGTGTGAGAGGGGTGGGTTGAGGAGGGATGAGGGTGAGGTGGCGAGAGAGGATTGGGTGGGGTGAGGTGGAGGGGGTTTGGGTAGACTAGGATTGGGTAGGAATAGATTAGGGTTTGGTGAGATTGGGTTGGGCCGATCGGGGTGGTAGGCGGTCTGGCTTTTCGGGCCGGGCTGCCTCCCCCCGATCAAAACAGTTTTATTTTAAAAGAAATATTGTTTATTTTAATTTTAGTAAATGATTTTGTAATTAGTTTTATACAAACAAAATATCCGGAAACATCCGGGGGTTTAATTTGAAATAGAAGGAGGGCTAGTTTCAGAAAACAATAGTCTTTCGCAACATAGTTTCAAGTAAAAATAACATGCATGATGATGCACAAAACAAAATACCAAGCGATTTTCTAGTAGTGGTAATTGCGGGATGCCACAGGCTTTATCTTGTGCTTCATCTTTTCTGGACAGTTGCTTGCATAATGTCCTTGGTTACCACAATTGTAATATGTGATAAGATTGAGTTCTTCACATATCTTCTGTGGACAAGTTGACACATAATGGCCTAACTCTTTGCAGTTGTTGCACCACACTTGGCTAATCTCCTTATACTTTTTCTTCTTCTCTGGACATTCATTGGCATAGTGTCCCATCTCTTTGCAATGGCAACATTGCACTTGACTTTTGTCTTTCTTCTTCTTGGGTTTCTCCAAAGCTAAGAGTGCTTCTAGTTCATGCTCTTCATATTTTGTCTCAAAGGTAGGAAATTTTCCTGGTCTCCTTGACCTTTTCTTTGGATAATACATATGTATCCTCTTTGGTCCACCAAATTGAGTCATATTGCTTGGAGGTGCAAGCTGAGATTTTCCTTTGTCTTCATCCTTCTTGGTAGAAGTTGTTCCCTTATGGTAGTCTGCAATCAGTTGTTGCACTCCACCTTGTTTCCTTTGTTGAACTATGGAATAGATGGGGCATTGGATAGGGACATGATTATTTCCTTCACACAAGAAACAAGTAGCTTGAGATGTGGGGCATTGGTCAATTGGATGTTTGTCTTCACAATTGGGGCATTGATCTTCATGCTCTTTGGAAGTGTGATACTTGTATCCACAAATATTACAAGCTCGGGTTCGTTCTAGAATATCATCCTTGACATCCTTGTTGTCACAAATTCCTTGGGAAGAGTTGTCTCCCATGTTGATCATTTGATCTGTCACCTTATGCAACAATTGGGTTTGGGTTTCCAAAAACCTTTGCATGGTTGGATCTAACTCACTGGTGTTGGCTAAAAATTGAGCTGTCACTTGGTTCAACTGGGTTTGGGTTACTATGAGTTCTCTCATGTTGATCTCTTGGTTGTTGTTGTCACCATTATTGATGTTGGAGTTTCTTGGAGTAGTCATCTGTTTGAGTTGGATTGGGATTAGAATAGGCAAAAGATTTCTAAGGAAATAATTCTAATCATTCACAGCACAAGTCACACAAACAATGTGCAAACAATCACAAACAACATTCCGCTCAAGCAACAAGTTTCAAGCACATTTTTAGGCAACAAAACTATTTTTGTTACACCACATAAGTTAGTGGGTTTAATTTAAACTAAACATGGTGGTCCAACTATATGGTTCACTTGAGATCATTCCTTCCTTCTTAGTTGATTCTTCATGAACAAGATGGTTGTATGTTTAGAGAAGTTCATGCATCTTGGTCTCCAAACTTCAAGGTGATGATGGTTCCTTCTAAGTTGTATTCTCTTAGTCTTCAAGTATAGAGTAACATTTCTTGTCTCACTTGTAGTCCTTAGTGATATCCAAGGTTGAATTCCTTGTTGAGAACCAGGTTGAAATCACTTGAAGATATTGAAGTCATTTGAGTTGATGAAGTCCTTTGCACATGGTGAAGTCTTTGGCCATGGGGTAGGCTTTGTCCATCAAGTTTGAAAAGGAAGAGATGTAGAATCAAAACCAAAAGGTTGAGGAAAGAGTATACAATATTGTTTGTAAATAAGTTTTTGGAACAAATACAACTCCTATTTTTCTAAGGGGTTTTGTCCAATCCTAGGGTTACAAATCCTAAGGCAACACAGTGCTCTGATACCATCTGTAAGGTTCCCAACCATTAATAAGGTAGAGATCCCTCTGATTGCAATGCTAGTCCCTGGATCAATAGCTAGCATCCACAGTTAAGATGTAATATCAAGAAACAAAGGTCATAATACAACTTTATAACCAGGAAATAAATAATTTATTACATCTTACATAGCTCATTTGGCTATTTCATTACAATGCAGCAGAATATATCAATAGCATGGGGTCCTTCATCTTCAAAGTGCCACAGGCAGACATGTTGGTTGTAGACTTGTAATCCTAATCAATAAACTTCACTAACATCAAACAAACCTGCAACATAATAAGTTACATCCACAAGGGTCAATACATT
The DNA here is from genome assembly GCA_030063025.1 of Avena longiglumis. Classification (NCBI taxonomy): domain Eukaryota; kingdom Viridiplantae; phylum Streptophyta; class Magnoliopsida; order Poales; family Poaceae; genus Avena; species Avena longiglumis. The sequence goes on along the minus strand of CP125976.1, from coordinate 507,567,703 downwards.
TGAATTGTATTTGCAAGTGATACTATGGTAGTATAGTGGAGTCTATCATCTAAATGCATTTGGCTAAGTGGAGATTAGGCTTGCTTTGCTAAAATAGATTTTTCCTTATCACTTGAAAACACTAAGTTTTTGCTTGACAAAATCACCCAAGGCATCTCCCAATAGAAATTGGTGATCCTTCAACCCTTGTTCAACCACAAGGGTTTTAACTTAGAGATTGGGATGAGGAGATTCTTGATAGCTTCCATGTCTTGATGCTCAAATTGTCCTTTACCAGGGACATGTCTAAGTACTTAGATTTTACACTCTGCAGAGGTGGTGCACTTTCCCCACAAGACTTGGTTTCACCAAGACAAGATCTTTCAGAAGCCTTCCCTTAGACCAGAATGGACGAGCTCCAACCTATCAAATCCCTACCACCAAATGTCCATTTGTCTAAGTTATTGCAACTTATATGATCCAGGCAGAGCCCATAATGCCAAGTGGCTGCACTTCAAGCTTCTCAACATTTGACATCTCAAATCTCTTTGTTCCTGGGTGGCCATCCACAAGTGAGATACACAAGGTAAACCATAGAAATGGGCCTTGTGAACCACTCAATACAAACCATTCCTTCCATTCCACCCAGGTGATTCATTCACTTAGTTGTTTTATTAACAAAACACAAGTCCTTGACTTAGAAATATTCCATAGCATTAATATAATACACCCTTGTTTTCTACTAGCTAAGCTAAGCATGATAGTAATAGGAATCTTAACTTAGGAAATTTCTACTAAGGTTTCATCTACTAGGATTTCCCATGGCATAGTTTACACTTAGCAAAATTCCATGCAAGTCCTACTTTGGAAATATCACTAATGCATAGTGAAAATAATGGGACAAAAGTATGAAGCATCACTTGCCTTTTTGGTAGAGAATATAAGTTCACTCCTTGATCTTGCAATATTCACACTCTTCAAATCACTACAATTCAATCAAGCAAGCAATATTTCAAACTACCACTCAAGCAAACATCACATAAAATAATAGAAACAAAGTAATGCATGCAAGCATGCCAAAGATGGTTTATTTGGAAAAGTGGTTTCTAATGGGTTATAAACATTGAAAAACACCTATTGGTCATTTTATATAAGTGGAAAAATCATTTGCAAAAGATTTTATTTATAAATCATTTTTGAACCAAATCAATATTTTATGTGGTTGAAAATGCCTTTAGCAAAGCAACAATTTTTATATGGTTCACCAAATACATTTTTAATTCTAAAACTTGGTGTTTGGGGTCAGAGAGTTTAAATCAAAACATGTAAGATCCCTCCTTTGTAAAGGAAAGGATCCCTGTGATTGCAATGCTAGTCCCTGGATCAATGCTAGCATCCACACTTTAAGATGAAGTACACAAAAACAAAGGTCATTATTACATATCATTCCAGAGACAAACATAGTCTTTTACAACTCCATGGCCACAGGCCTACTACAAGAGTTCAAATATATAATAAGATAAATAAGTCTTCATCTTCATGTGCCACAGGCAAGCATGTTGAGTGTAGACTCATGACTCCTAATCATCATCAAAATATCCTGCAACATCACAAGTTACAGCCATAGTGGGTTAATACATTGGAATAGTATTGGCAAGTGATACCTTAGTAGAATATTGGTGGAATAAATACTATATGCATTTTGTCTAAGTGTAGCTTAGGCTTTCTTTGCTCAAAATAGGTTTTGCCTATCAGTTGAAAACACTAAGTTTTTCTTTGTCAAAACTTTTCCCAAGGAACCACCAATAGACATTGGGCTCCTTCACCCTTGTTCAACCACAAGTTTTACTTAGAAATTGGGATGAGGAGATTCTTGATAGCTTCCATGTCTTGATGCTCAAATTGTCCAATACCAGGGACATGGCTAAGTACTTAGATTCTTCCATCTGCAGAGGTTGTGCACTTTCCCCACAAGACTTGATTTTCACCAAGACAGGACCTTTCAGAAGCCTTCCCTTAGACCAAATGGACGCGCTCCAACCTATCATCCCACTACCACCAACTGTCCAAATGGCTAAGTTATTGCAACCTATATGATCCAGGCAGAGCCCATATTGCCAAGTGGCTGCACTAGAAGCTTCTTAACATTTGGCCTCTCAAATCCCTTTGTTCCTGGGTGGCTTTCCACAAGTGAGATACACAAGGTAAACCATAGAAATGGGCCTTGTGTAACCACTCAACATAAACCATTCCTTCCATTCCACCCAGGTGTTTCATTCACTTAGTTGTTTTATTATGCGAAACACAAGTCCAAAGACTTAGAAATATTTTAACATAGCATGAATATTTTACCACCCTTGGTTGCTACTAGCTAGGCTAAGCATGGCATATATAAACATCTTAACTTAGAAATTTCTAGCAATTCTACAACTACTAGGATTTCCCAAGCATAGCATATAAGGACCAAAATTTATCCATGCAAGTCTAGCAAAAATATTTCTAATGCATATTTGAAAAACATAGGAATAAAATCATGAAGTACCACTTGCCTTGGTAGTTTGGAGAGTAGCTACAATCCTCACAATCACAATCGCTATTTGCACCAAAATCTACACATAAAATGATAACACCAAATCACAAACAAAATATATACAAGCAAAAATATATGGATGCATGTAATATGATATGTGATGATTTTCTATACTCAACAAGACAAGTGCATAGTACTGAATCACAAACAAGTTCATAACTTGCCAAACAATCTTTATTTGAACACTAAATCATTTCTCACAAAATTAATATACACAAAATAGGTCTACACATGTTTCTGTAAATAAAACCATTTTAACGGAAACAAAACTTTAAACACATTGCATAAATGGAAAGGGCTTTCTCTCCTGATTCCATTGATATAAAATTTGTCAAATTTGGACGTGGGAATCAAAAGTTATGATTAAAACAAAATCAAACATCTAATAGATCTAATTCAAAATTTTAAAACGAAACTTGTGCCACGCGGCGGCTTCTAACTGGCTGGTACCGCTTCGCGCCGGATCACGCTTCTGATCCGTTGGATCTAACTTAATCGCGCGGCTCTGATTGAAACATACCGCTTCGCCTATGATCTATCGTGACCACTAGATCTAAATCTAACGACGCTCAACACTTGACCAACAAGTGGCGGCGCTGGCGGCGGCCACAGGCGGCGGCGCGCTCTGATAGTGGCGAATCTGGCGAACTAGGTCACCCGAGGAGGTGGGAGGATGCTCACCAAATTCGCCGCGACGTGGATATGCTCAATGCGTGCTCGGTTGGCGAAGGGGCGTGCTGCAGTGGTCGTGGGAGCTCGTCGGAGTAGAGCACATCGTCGGGCTTGGGTGGACAACGACATTGTTGACGTTCTGATCCGACCTAACACAAATGGAGGGCATCAACGGGTGCGCATCGATCAGGCGAACAAGATAGTGTCAAAGGGAAGGCACGGGGCGGTCGATTCTCACCGAAATTTCTTGCCGGAGTTGGAGACGGCGTCGGGAACTTGCGGTGCTCGTTGGAGTCGGCGACCTAGGGAAGTACATGATGAAATAAAGATGTCAGAAGGAGCGCAAGAAGGTTGCAAAGAAGTTTGCGTGAACCAGAGAGGAAGGCGCGCACGGAGCTCCCCGGGATTGGTCGCCGGAGGTCGTCGGTATTGCGGCGATGCGAGGGCAAATACTGGCAGCCTGGTGGCGCTCCTGGCTAGCTTGGTTGGGGGAAATGGTCGCGAGGGGAAGGGGTTTAAGTAGCCAGAGCAGGGGCGAGAATCTCGCACGCATTCATCGCCAATTAAAGGATTTCAATTCGCGGCAGAGGCGGGGAAGAAACGGGCGGCGACGTGTTCCTCGCGCGGGATTTGGGGAAGACGATGACGACGTGGCGATGTGGCCACCGATCAGTGAGCGCGGGGTCGAGTGTGTGCGCGTGATAGAGAGGGGAAAACCCCGGGTGGTCTTAGTGGGCTGGTTTCTCTGTTGGGCCAAATGACTGGCGCTGGCCTTTTCCTATTTCTTTATTCCTTTTTTTATTTTTGTTTGCATTTTCAGAAATCATTTTCAAATGATTTGAAAAGATATTTGAATTCAAACCTTTTTAGGATTTTTGTAGAGTGCAACAATCATATTTCTAGGCATAAAACATGTGGTCTCTCTATACAAGCTTGGTTCTTTTGATCAAATAAAATAAACAGTGACATTGCACTTGGTTTGATCAAGTTTTGAATTTGGTTTCAAAATCCATATTTGTTTTGTAAATTTTGGTTTATGCTCTAGCAATCAAGCAAAAAAATTTGAGAGTAACAAGGTTTGATTCATGAACAACAATCTCTCATTGGAGAGTAGCATTTGATTTAATGCTGATCAAATAAAATAATGAGCTCATATGCTCCTGTTTTTGAATTGATTTTTGAAATGAACTCTACATGATCATGGATGCATGGATGATATGCATGAGTTTTGAAACATGATTTTAGGGATGTTACTAAACATTTCCCAAAGGTTTTCCTCCAAAATCATTTTTAACAATTAAACCATATTTTTATTTGACTAGAAATGCTTTAATTCAAGGTTTTATTCTTTTGCTTCACCAAATATGTTTTTGAAACCACAAATTGATTTCTATGGTCAGTAGGTTCAAAACAAACCATTTTCCAAAGATTTTATCTCAAAAATCATTTTAGAACAAATTTTATATTCTAATTATGCCTACACAAGTTTCTGCAAAAACAAACAATTTAACAGAAGCATTTTACTAAACAAAGTGCATGGTTGGAAAGTACTTGTCTTGCTGATTCCATTGATATAAAATTTTCAAAATTTGGACGTGTGGTTTGAAAGTTATGAATTTTTCAAATTGGAACATCAAATAGATCAAGTCCTGGTTTTTATAAACAGGAAGGGCCACGTGGACTAATCTGATTGGCTGAAAACGATTTGTGTGGATTGAGCTCTGTGGAGCATTGGATCTTAATGAAATTGTGTGGCACAGAGCTCACGATACCCCTTCGATTATGTTCAATCGTGGCGCTTGGATCTACATCCTACGGCTCACAACAACTCGGCCACAGATGGGCGGCGCTGGGCGACAACGAGCGACGGCGCGGTCAGACGGCGGCGGAGCTGGCGAAGAAGGAAGCAAGGGAGGTAGAGGGGTAGCTCACCGAGATCGCCGTGGCACGGGGATGCTCAAGCTGCTCGCGTTGGTCGAAGGGGCGCACGGGTTTAGTCGGAATTCCTCGCCGGAGTTCTCTCTGGCGATGGTTGCTCTCTGTCGGAGACGGTGGCGAGGCTTCGGTGCATGCTAGAGGGAGAGGAGGGTATGGTTAGATGCGCCAAGACGTGGCGAGGATGCGTGCGTGAAGGAGAAAGAGAGGGGCGGTCATTACCAACCAGGAAAGTGTCGCCGGAGTGGAAGCAGACGGCGGCGATGTTCTGTTGGAGACGTAGTCGACGTTGCAGGGCACGCGCGGGTGAGCTGGCGCTATGGGGAGGTTCGCTAGGAGGTGGGGAGCAAGTGAGCGTGGTCGAGGGGGCAAGGGGCGAGGGTGTATGGCCGGAATCGGAGAAAATGGCTCACCGGAGCCAGAGAGTTTCGAGACGAATTCAAGGTGGCCTAAGGAGGAGAGGAGATGGTGTCTGGGGGAGAAAGGTAGAGGGGGGCGTGGCAAGTTAACGAGAGTAATCGCCGGGTGTAATCTCTACATCATTAAGAAGAATTCAAGCGAGGAAATAAACGGCAGAAACGGCGAGGTTTGGGGGAGAAACAGCCTCGCGGGTGGGAACGACGAACTGGCATGTGGGGCCGTGTTGTCAGCGTGAGAGATGGGTCTGTGGAGGGGTCCAGCGGCCAGTGAGGGCGTGGGTTAAATTCCTGGTGTGAAACGTTTTCTGCGGAGTGGGGGAAATGGGCTTGCTGGGCCAGTGGGTTGCGTTTGCTGGGCTGCTCCTTGTTTCATTTTTTTTGTACCAGTTTGTTTTTTTCCTTTTTCTTTTTCTATTATTTGTTTTGATTTTGTTTAAACTATTCAAACAATAATTTGATTTCAAACTTCAACCCAACTTTGTGTAAATTCTAGTACTGATTAAGAACACATTCCAAAGTTAAATTTAGAATAATATATTTATTCTTTTTAGGGTCTTTTAATTATTTAAAGTAGGTTCTAGTTTTAATTAAATAAGATTTAATAATATTTTTCAATCTCCATTTGAATTCAAATCACCACCAAACTTTGGGTGAATTTTAATTTTGTTTATCAACATATTTCAAAGTCCAAAATAAAATAATTCTTTTATTCTTTTAGGATCTATTAATAATTAAATAAATAGACCATAGTCTTTAATTCAAATAGGTTTTAATTTATTTTAAAACTCTTTTTGAAATCTAAATAATATCAAAATCTTTTCAGTAGGTTTCATTTGAAAAACTAAAACTCTTAGAATTTCTTATTTTAAAATTTTTAATAAATTTTAATGTCTATTTGAAAGGAAAAAGCCTTTACTTAAATAAAATTGGATATTAATAAATCCTTATTATTTTATTTAAATAAACCTTTATTCTTTTTAACAAATAGAAATAATTTCATTTGCTTGGCCAAGATTTAATTTGGCTCTTTAAAATAATCCTTATTTATATTTCTACCTATGCTTATCAAAACCATAACTTTTTATTTAAAGATCCAAAAATAGTGATTCCAACTATTATAACTTTATTTATTATTTGTTTACCTTTTTAAATTCCTTTAGGATTATTTGCTCACTATTTGGTATGGATTTCTAGATGGTTGCTTTATTAGCTTTGGGAAATCAATTTCCTTATCTTATTAAATTCATAAGATTTTATCCATGGCTCCAAAGTAAGTGAATCCAATTTATATGGGTTTATAATATTTATAATAGTCATTCTTGATCAATTTGAAATGTTTGTTTGACCAATTTTTATAGGGATCAAATCCATAGTCTTAGAGATAACTTGAAAATGATTTCCTTCCATTAGGGTTTTAGGGTTTTGGTTCATTTCTCAACTGTTTAAATTTCCAGATGCATTTATGAAGAATGCATTCCACTTGATTTGAATTTAGTTGGATTCAAATGTTAACCAAAGTTTGTTCAAGATGGGATTTTAAGTTTCCAATTAGAAACAAAAGTTTCTTTTCACCCTAATTTTCAACAATTTTTTATTTTGTTTATTTATTTTTCACATTACAAGATTTGGAAAATCTTGGGATGTGACAGGCTACCACCCTTAAAATAAATCTCGTCCCGAGATTTGGGAAGGATAGAGGTTACAAGTTGGCTCAAAGCAACTAGGGTACTACCACCCTTAAAAATTTTCCAACTAGATTATTTCTTGGCTTGCTTGGGATCTTGTTGATACTTCTCTGGGCAAACATCTGCATAGTGTCCTTTGTTTACACACTTGAAACATGTGACAAGGCTGAGATCCTTCATAGGCTTTATCTTGTGCTTCATCTTTTCTGGACAGTTGCTTGCATAATGTCCTTGGTTACCACAATTGTAACATGTGATAAGATTGAGTTCTTCACGTATCTTCTGTGGACAAGTTGACACATAATGGCCTATCTCTTTGCAGTTGTTGCAGCACACTTGGCTAATCTCCTTATACTTTTTATTCTTCTCTGGACATTCATTGGCATAGTGTCCCATCTCTTTACAATGGCAACATTGCACTTGACTTTTGTCTTTCTTCTTCTTGGGTTTCTCCAAAGCTAAGAGTGCTTCTAGTTCATGCTCTTCATATTTTGTCTCAAAGGTAGGAAAGTTTCCTGGTCTCCTTGACCTTTTCCTTGGATAATACATATGTATCCTCTTTGGTCCACCAAATTGAGTCATATTGCTTGGAGGTGCAAGCTGAGATTTTCCTTTGTCATCATCCTTCTTGGTAGAAGTTGTTCCCTTATGGTAGTCTGCAATCTGTTGTTGCACTCCACCTTGTTTCCTTTGTTGAACTATGGAATAGATGGGGCATTGGATAGGGACATGATTATTTCCTTCACACAAGAAACAAGTAGCTTGAGATGTGGGGCATTGGTCAATTGGATGTTTCTCTTCACATCCGAGGCATTGATGAAGAATGCATTCCACTTGATTTGAATTTAGTTGGATTCAAATGTTAACCAAAGTTTGTTCAAGATGGGATTTTAAGTTTCCAATTAGAAACAAAAGTTTCTTTTCACCCTAATTTTCAACAATTTTTTATTTTGTTTATTTATTTTTCACATTACAAGATTTGGAAAATCTTGGGATGTGACAATAACATAGGTCATGCTTGTAGTCTATGTGTTGGATTCAAGTATGAATGCCATGAAGATAAAGATATACCTTGAGTATTGGCATCAAGATCATCGAGATGAAGAGAAGAATATGATATGATCAAGATCCTGAGAGTGTGATTTCAATAGAAGAATTCAAGATATGGCTCTAAGACGGTGTCATGATAGCCTCATTAGTTGAGCAATGATTGACTAAGATTTAGAGCATGTAATCAAATTAAGAGTTCTTTATGTACCTCAATATATTGAGATGGAGCATGAGAAGGTACATGATTGACCTATACAAAGAGTGAAGAGTGATTTCAAGTTGGTCAACACATGAAGCATAAAGAATGTACCACATGGATCTTGTGGTATGGTTGAGAAGGGCAAGTTCAAGATAAGCATCTCGAGAAGATCATTTGCTTGAAACTCGCCATCCATATTGGTGATAATGGACATGTGAATACATGTATTAATGAATCTATCTAATGGTGGTTTATGGGGGAGCAAATTAGAAGTCTTCACGAAGCAACAATGATCAAGTGATGCATTCCGACTTGGATGGAGATTGAAGTGTTATCATCAAGATCAAGCGGGATGCGCCAGGCAAAGGTATGGTGTAACACCCTCAGAATCGGCCCTATGCAAGTTTTAGAGAAACCCGCCAAACCCGCATAGAAACGATTCGAAGGTGCCCACCAGGCACTTTCGTGCGGGTGGAAAACGAAGTAATAACATTACACAACAGTCCTCGATGGGACCCACGGAACGGATATATATACAGCACGACTCCAGGAGTCAAGAATACAGATATAATATACAAAGATCCAAAACCTTGAAAATGATAGAGCGTCCGACAACGGACAAGATGCAAATGAGGCTAAGAGCCCTGAAGAATAACCAATGGCGTCCATAACCCTGCCCAGGCCAAGCCGGAAGGGTAACCCTGCTAACGGCGTCGATCTCAAAACCTGCTTAAACAAAAGGGGTGCCGACAAAGGGCAAAGGAAAAAGAGGAGCGTCGATCTTGAGGCCAAGACACGGCGAGGCTAGAATTGCCGGTCCTCGCCTACATAGGTATGGTGGACTCGGCGGCATCATGCACTAAACAACCTATAGAGACTCGATATAACTGGCGGCTATCAGAGAGGGGTAAGAAAGACCTATTCGGAACCAACCTGATACTATCATCAAACAACCCCATCCTGGCGTTTCCCCCTCGAGACCAACCGAGGAAGTCAACCGAGGAACTCACCGATTGGCGCTTTACTTATTCAGTTATAGTTGCGACACTTTACTAGTCAGGTTTAGATAATCATCCTGATAAGGTAAGCAGTGGGCACTTTTAGTTAACCATTCCATGATAGTTGCAACACTTACTAGTCAGATACAATTAGCATGAGATAACCCCATAACCCAGCAGTTGTTGGTACTTTTATTTAGCCATTCCGTTGTAGTGAAGCTGATTACTAGTCACATCGGATACAAGTCAATTTATAACAGTAAACTTTAGCTATAGTTGTCTATGATCAAGCACTGTGCTCCAAGTCGTCCATAACCGCGGACACGGCTTCGAAAAGATTTAACCTCAGGGTGCACCAAAGTATCCACAAGCACTTGACCCTTTTGCGATCGTTAACATACACCCATCGGTATGTCGGCGGGGCCTAAGTCACGACGTTCCCAGACCCAAAGCAAGTACATGGGGGCCACCCCACCAAGTCGAACCCGCAACGAAGTCGGCCGGTCTCCGAGACGGACTTAGGGTTTGGGTAGAAGGCTGTGAACGACAGCAAATCCCAAAACTGGGACTGTCGACACCGCGAAAACGTGTCCCGATCCTAAACAGTACAGTGTGCTCCTCGCACAAACGTAATAAAGTAGTAAAGCATGGCATAAGTACAGGATCGTAAATAAAACCTCAAACTAGTTTGGCCCCAAGACAATAATTTGAAATCAGGTAATAATCAATGGGGCCCATATCTCCCACCCGTGGTTAGCGCTCGATCTCGGAACAGTGTCAAGAACTCGGGGTCCTACGGACACAAGTGGGCTATCGGAAACCAAATATTATCTATCACCCACCGATGCCTCTGCTTACTTCAATTTTAGTTGTTAAACAGGAATTAAAGTGAACGATAAGTAAAACCATGATCATCTCCAACATCAACATGCGGCAATTCTCCAACAATTGTGGTACTTGACGACATAAAAACACTTGAGCAAGCGACTACGACACGCTGGTCCAACTATCTACCAAACAATGTAGTAGGATGTGTCCAAGGCTCTATATGGCTGCAAGGGATATCACGGGTACGAAACTAGAGCATCACAACACAGATAGCAAGGATCAACAGGAGGGAATAAATACTAGAAAAGTAAGATAGGTAGAAAGGGGAAGATGCTCGCCTGAAAACATTGTCGAAGGTTCATCCGAAGATCGGGCGAAGCTCACATCAACTCAACGGCCTTATCCACGAAGAAGCAAAACACTAGAATAAACACCGGATGCACTATTTAATACAACGGCAGAAGATCGGCATGATGCATGTATGATGCATGACATGGCCAAGGTGCAATGCAATTAGGTCAGATTAAGCGGAACCGGGGTCCCGACAATTAATTAGGTGGTTCAAGTTGTTTAGCTACCCCGCAATTTAAATGTTGTAATAACAGGGCGAGATAAGTTACCGGTTCGCTACACAAATTTAAATGAGGCCAATATAAGACTAGATTTGCCCGCATATGGGCCCCATATTTAATTAGAGGTGAATCGGCATAAGGCCCCCAAACCACAGACAAGCATGCATGCAAGATGAATGATTAATATGCAACAAGTTTATATTTCATTTATAAAGTAGGGCTCGAGGGAAAAAGATCACACATTAGAGGGTCTCGACGAACTTGAGGTTCCGGGGTTCGGGGTCCGGCAGGGTCCGGGGTTCAGGGTTCGACGGAAACGTTCTCGGATAACTGAGGTAGGTCTTGTCGCATCCTGGAAGCAGGACTTGGTTCGGCGCCGGGGGCGCATCGGATTCTCCTGGTCGCTGTTGTTCTTGTCGTCGTGCCGATCTTGTCGTTGCGAGGGTCTTGTCGAGCCCGCGCAATCGAGTCGGTCTTGTCGTTCGGAAGTAGAACTTGTTGTCCTTGTGGCGATCGTGGCGTCCTTCCGGTTAGGGTTTTGGCGTCCGAGGGAAGTACTTGGCTTCCGGGTCACAGCGTCTTCGGGTCCGCGTAGACGGTCATGGCGTCCAAGGTGGAGGACTTGTCATCCCGAGGGTCCGTGGCTTCGGCGGAACGTTCTATGGACCCCGGGTCGAAGAGCTTGGTATCCGCGATGGGAACTCGGCGTCCTCGGATCCGATTGGAGATCTTGGCGTTTTCGACCGGTCTTATGCTCGGGTGGAGGTACTTGTCGCACCATGTCGGAGTCCTTGAATCCGGGAAGAAGAACTCGACGCGCCAGGGTTCGGTCTTCGGGGTTCGGATCCGTTCTTGAATAAGATCTTGGGAGAGGCATCGCCATGCTCGGGTTACGTGGCGAGGGTCTTGGAATCCGGCTGATGGTCTTCGGGTTTGGTCTTGGATCGGCTTCAAGCAGATCTTGGTGAGCCTCTTAGGAGCAGGAAACTTGGCCGTCCGGCATACGCATGCGAGGCAGCTCAAGTATCTCGAGGGCGTCCGCTAGAGGTGAGCGAGGGCGGCGGTTACTGCGAGGCAGCGGCAGCAGTGGTGGGAGGGAGCACCGGTGAGCGGCGTCGGCGACTCGAGGAGGGAGACGCTGGCGGCGGTGGTCCACCACGGGCGAGATCGGAGATCGGCGCGGCAGCAGCGTCTTTGGGAGGCGGTGGCCGCCAGCGAGGGGTGGCGGCGTCCGACGGAGGCGCTACCGGCCGAGCTCTGCGGGCGGCGGTGAGCAGCGGCGGGCGAGTGGCGGGAAGCTCGAGGCGCGCGGTTGGGCCAGGTCGGGAGGAGCTCGGGCGGGCGGGTCGGGGTCGTGGGTCATGCGGCGGGCCATGGGAGGCGGCGAGGAGGAAAAGGGGGCGGGGCCATGAGCTGGGAGAGGAGGGAGCGGTCAAGGCACGGAGGAAGGCGGCTCCGGAGCTGGCGGGCGGAGGTAGGCGGATCTTGGGGTCGGGCGGGCGAGGCGGGGACGCCGGCGGGCGGCAACGGCGGCGTCTGGGGCGGAAAGGCCCGGCGGGCGGGCAGACGGAGGAGGCGGGCGGGGGCGAGGTGAGGGCGACGGCGGAGGAGGAGGGCGGCCACGGTTGCACAGGGACGAGGGGCGAGGGGAGGAGGAAGACGGTGGGGGGGCCAGCAGGTGTGGGGCCAGGCGCGGACAGGGGCAGGTGCGTGTGTGCTGTTGCGTGCGGGTAGGGGCGTGTGGGGTGGGACAGGTGGCGGGCCCAGGGGCGTGGGGCCCGGGGGACAGAGGGGGTTGACCGCGTGGGTGTGTGGACAGGGAGGGGGGCGCGTGGTGTGCGTGTGTTGCTGGTTGGTGGGGTGGGGGAGTGGAGAGAGAGAGAGGGAAAAGGAGACGGGGTGAGTTGGCAGCATATGAATGGTGGGGAGGGGGAAGAGAGGTGAGGTGGCGACATAGGATAGGTTGGGGTGAGGTGGCCGGAGGGTGTGGGTAGATAGGTTGGTAGAAAAGGGTTTGGGGTGGACCGTTTAAATTCCTGGGGGTGGTCGTTCGGGTCGAATCGGCCCGTTCGACTGCCCCCACTAAAAATAATTGAACATTTTATTTAGTTCAAACATGGCTTTTACAAACCGATAGCAGACAAACAAAAATATTCCGGCGACCCGGGTTAGCGTGTTGAACAAAGGCGGGGCGTTTAGAAAACAAAACTAGGTTTTTCCGCAAATAGTTTTACGCAAGAAAATGCAAGATGATGACGATGCTCAAATGCAATGTGGCATGATGACATGAGCATGCGGTCATGATGATGCAATGTACAAAAACAACGCGATTTTCTAGTAGTGGTTTTGCGGGATGCCACAATTCGACACCACTAACAATGGATCTCGCCCTCCAGATCCGCCTCATGGTACCGGAAGAAAGGTCGGTGATCTGCATCTTCTCGCTTCGTGTAGATCCTCGCGACACCACTAACAAGAGGTCGTTGTCCGTTATCGGCGAGAGAACACTCCGGGAACAAAAGGTCGAAGGTAGAGGTATCAACAAATAAAGCCACCTCTAGCTTCCGTGGACGGAGTAAAATTGCATCGACCCACCATTCAATATACAAAGCAAATGATAAGAGTAGTGGTATGGTCGCGACTCCATCCCGCACTCAAAGCATTACTATGTACACGAATAGACAGATTATGCAACCAACCCTCAGGATTTAGACTGAAGATCTCGACAAGCGAGGTTCGGGACAAGAAGTGATGCAGACTCTGCATCGGCTCTGGCGTATATGATGTCGTCGCGTCGGAAAACACCGGAAGGAACAAACAAGGCACAAAGAATGGTATCACAGATAAAGGATCACTCAGGCAGCATGAACACCGGATGGTAGAACACCGTTATCAAAGAAGGAAGCGAAACCCTGAAGGTACGACGGAACCCAACCACGAGAAATCCTGGACCCGAAGAGGAAGAGGAGAGCGGATTCAAAACACGTAGAGGTAAGAGGAGAGTAGCAGAGGGGTAAGGAGTAAAAGCAGACCTAATCAGATCTATCCAACCGATCTTTCAAAAATACTTTTGACACTCTACTTCGACCGTTAGCTAGGTTATCCTATAGGCTGGACTTGTGGGGTATCGCAACTGCTGAGCTCTGATACCACTCTGTAACACCCTCAGAATCGGCCCTATGCAAGTTTTAGCGAAACCCGCCAAACCCGCATAGAAACGATTCGAAGGTGCCCACCAGGCACTTTCGTGTGGGTGGAAAACGAAGTAATAACATTACACAACAGTCCTCGATGGGACCCACGGAACGGATATATATACAGCACGACTCCAGGAGTCAAGAATACAGATATAATATACAAAGATCCAAAACCTTGAAAATGATAGAGCGTCCGACAACGGACAAGATGCAAATGAGGCTAAGAGCCCTGAAGAATAACCAATGGCGTCCATAACCCTGCCAAGCCGGAAGGGTAACCACCTTCTATGCCGATCTCAAAACCTGCTTAAACAAAGGGGTGCCGACAAAGGGCAAAGGAAAAAGGAGCGTCAAGATCTTGAGGCCATTGCAGCGAGGCTAGAATTCGGCGGTCCTCGCCTACATAGGTATGGTGGACTGAAGCGGCAGCGGCATCATGCACTAAACAACCTATAGAGACTCGATATAACTGGCGGCTATCAGAGAGGGGTAAGAAAGACCTATTCGGAACCAACCTGATACTATCATCAAACAACCCCATCCTGGCGTTTCCCCCTCGAGACCAACCGAGGAAGTCAACCGAGGAACTCACACAGTTGGCAGTTTTACTTATTCAGTTATAGTTGCGACACTTTACTAGTCAGGTTTAGATAATCATCCTGATAAGGTAAGCAGTGGGCACTTTTAGTTAACCATTCCATGATAGTTGCAACACTTACTAGTCAGATACAATTAGCATGAGATAACCCCATAACCCAGCAGTTGTTGGTACTTTTATTTAGCCATTCCGTTGTAGTGAAGCTGATTACTAGTCACATCGGATACAAGTCAATTTATAACAGTAAACTTTAGCTATAGTTGTCTATGATCAAGCACTGTGCTCCAAGTCGTCCATAACCGCGGACACGGCTTCTCGAAAAGATTTAACCCTGCAGGGGTGCACCAAAGTATCCACAAGCACTTCGACCCTTTTTGCCAGATCAGTTAACATACACCCATCGGTATGTCGGCGGGGCCTAAGTCACGACGTTCCCAGACCCAAAGCAAGTACATGGGGGCCACCCCACCAAGTCGAACCCCATAGCGAAGTCGGCCGGTCTCCGAGACGGACTTAGGGTTTGGGTAGAAGGCTGAACGAGCAAATCCCAAAGCGGGACCGTCGACACCGCAACGTGTCCCGATCCTAAGCATGCAGATGTGCTCCTCGCAAACGTAATAAAGCGAAAGCATGGCATAAGTACAGGATCGTAAATAAAACCTCAAACTAGTTTGTGGCCCCCAGTACAATACTTTGAAATCAGGTAATAATCAATGGGGGGCCCATATCTCCCCACCTGTGGTTAGCGCGCTCGATCTCGGAACAGGTGTCAAGAACTCGGGGTCCTACGGGACACAAGTGGGCGGTCGGAAACCAAATATTATCTATCACCCACCGATGCCTCTGCTTACTTCAATTTTAGTTGTTAAACAGGAATTAAAGTGAACGATAAGTAAAACCATGATCATCTCCAACATCAACATGCGGCAATTCTCCAACAATTGTGGTACTTGACGACACGCAAAAACACTTGAGCAAGCGACTACGACACGCGGGTCCAACTATCTACCAAACAACAGGTAGTAGGATGTGTCCAAGGCTCTATATGGCTGCAAGGGATATCACGGGTACGAAACTAGAGCATCGCAACACAGATAGCAAGGATCAACAGGAGGGAATAAATACTAGAAAAGTAAGATAGGTAGAAAGGGGAAGATGCTCGCCTGAAAACATTGTCGAAGGTTCATCCGAAGATCGGGCGAAGCTCACATCAACTCAACGGCCTTATCCACGAAGAAGCAAAACACTAGAATAAACACCGGATGCACTATTTAATACAACGGCAGAAGATCGGCATGATGCATGTATGATGCATGACATGGCCAAGGTGCAATGCAATTAGGTCAGATTAAGCGGAACCGGGGTCCCGACAATTAATTAGGTGGTTCAAGTTGTTTAGCTACCCCGCAATTTAAATGTTGTAATAACAGGGCGAGATAAGTTACCGGTTCGCTACACAAATTTAAATGAGGCCAATATAAGACTAGATTTGCCCGCATATGGGCCCCATATTTAATTAGAGGTGAATCGGCATAAGGCCCCCAAACCACAGACAAGCATGCATGCAAGATGAATGATTAATATGCAACAAGTTTATATTTCATTTATAAAGTAGGGCTCGAGGGAAAAAGATCACACATTAGAGGGTCTCGACGAACTTGAGGTTCCGGGGTTCGGGGTCCGGCAGGGTCCGGGGTTCAGGGTTCGACGGAAACATTCTCGGATAACTGAGGTAGGTCTTGTCGCATCCGGGAAGCAGGACTTGGTTCGGCGCCGGGGGCGCATCGGATTCTCCTGGTCGCTGTTGTTCTTGTCGTCGTGCCGATCTTGTCGTTGCGAGGGTCTTGTCGAGCCCGCGCAATCGAGTCGGTCTTGTCGTTCGGAAGTAGAACTTGTTGTCCTTGTGGCGATCTTGGCGTCCTTCCGGTTCGGGTTTTGGCGTCCGAGGGAAGTACTTGGCGTCCGGGTCACGGCGTCTTCGGGTCCGCGTAGACGGTCATGGCGTCCAAGGTGGAGGACTTGTCATCCCGAGGGTCCGTGGCTTGGGCGGAACGTTCTATGGACCCCGGGTCAAAGAGCTTGGTATCCGCGATGGGAACTCGGCGTCCTCGGATCCGATTGGAGATCTTGGCGTTTTCGACCGGTCTTATGCTCGGGTGGAGGTACTTGTCGCACCATGTCGGAGTCCTTGAATCCGGGAAGAAGAACTCGACGCGCCAGGGTTCGGTCTTCGGGGTTCGGGATCTGGTTCTTGAATAAGATCTTGGGAGAGGGCATCGCCATGCTCGGGTTACGTGACGAGGGTCTTGGAATCCGGCGCTGATGGTCTTCGGGTTTGGTCTTGGATCGGCTTCAAGCAGATCTTGGTGAGCCTCTTAGGAGCAGGAAACTTGGCCGTCCGGCATACGCATGCGAGGCAGCTCAAGCATCTCGGGCAGGGGCGTCCGCGCAGGAGGTGAGCAGGGCCCGGCGGCGGTTGCCTGCGAGGCAGCGACGCGCGCGGTGGTGGGAGGGAGCACCGGTGAGCGGCGTCGGCGACTCGAGGAGGGGAGACGCTGCGGCGGCGGTGTGGTCCACCCCGGACGGCGGAGATCGCACCGGGAAGCGGCCAGCGTCTGGGAGGCGGTGGCGCGGCGAGGTGGCGGCGTCCGACGGAGGCGCCACTGGCCGAGCTCATGCGGCGGCGCCGGAGCAGGCGGCGGCGAGGTGGCGAAGCTCGAGGCGCGGTTGGGCCAGGTCGGAGGAGCTCGGGCGGCGGGGCGCAAGGCGCTCATGGGAGGCCGGAGGAAAAAGCGGGGCGGGCCAGCTGGGAGAGGAGAGGCGGTCAGGCACGGAGGAAGGCGGCTCCGTGGCTGGCCAGGCGGAGGTAGGCTGAGGCGGGCGGGCCGAGGCGGGGGCCGGGCGACGCGGCAGCGTCTGGGAGGCGGGAAAGGCCGGGCGGGACGGGCCCAGCGGAGAGGAGGGGGCGGGCGGGGGACGAGGTGAGGGCGACGCCGGCGGAGGGAGGAGGGGCGGCGCGCGCCGGTTGCCTGGGGACGGTGGGGCGAGCCGGCCGAGGGGGAGAGGAGGAAGAAGACGGGGGAGGGAGCGGTGGTGGGGGGGCCAGCAGGTGTGGGGCCCAGGGCGCGGGACCAGGACGGGTGCGTGTGTGCTGTTGCGTGCGGGTAGGGGCGTGTGGGGTGAGACAGGTGGCGGGCCCAGGGGCGTGGGGCCCGGGGGACAGAGGGGGTTGACCGCGTGGGTGTGTGGACAGGGAGGGGGGCGCGTGGTGTGCGTGTGTTGCTGGTTGGTGGGGTGGGGTAGTGGAGAGAGAGAGGGAAAAGGAGAGGGGGTGAGTTGGCAGCATATGAATGGTGGGGAGGGGGAAGAGAGGTGAGGTGGCGACATAGGATAGGTTGGGGTGAGGTGGCCGGAGGGTGTGGGTAGATAGGTTGGTAGAAAAGGGTTTGGGGTGGACCGTTTAAATTCCTGGGGGTGGTCGTTCGGGTCGAATCGGACCGTTCGACTGCCCCCACTAAAAATAATTGAACATTTTATTTATTTCAAACATGGCTTTTACAAACCGATAGCAGACAAACAAAAATATTCCGGCGACCCGGGTTTGCGTGTTGAACAAAGGCGGGGCGTTTAGAAAACAAAACTAGGTTTTTCCGCAAATAGTTTTACGCAAGCAAATGCAAGATGATGACGATGCTCAAATGCAATGTGGCATGATGACATGAGCATGCGGTCATGATGATGCAATGCACAAAAATAACGCGATTTTCTAGTAGTGGTTTTGCGGGATGCCACATATGGCCTTGCTAGGTTTTCCTTTTACCGGTCTCAAGGTGGTTGTTGGGAGACTGGGTTATAGGATACATAGCCACACTATTAAGAGGGGATTTCGGTTGGGTAACTTGATCACATCGTCATAGGAAGCTCAATACTTTGCATACTTTACATCTTCCTATTTTGTTGCTTCTTGGTGTTTCTCCATGTGAGGTTCTTGAGCTTATTGCTAGCTCTTCAACAAGTCCAAGTTCATCGAAAACAAAATTCGTATGCATCTTCTATGGCGTTTTTGAGTTTGAAGGTTTTATCAGTTCTTCTTATAGGGAGTCTTCTTACCTTTATTTATTTGCTTCTATCCTCCTCTTTTTACTATGATGTTTCTCTGCACCATCTTGTAGGTCTTGTTGTCCTCGTCAAAACAAGCCCAAGATCATCGAAATCGGAGTCCGGATGCAAAATTTATCGTCGTTTGTGTGCCCTGTTTTGTTCCGGCGAGACCGAGCCTGTGGCCGGAATTTCCGGCGACCGCTGGAAATTTCCGGCAAACTGCGGAAAATCGGTTCAGTAAGCTGTTTCGGTTTTTGAAGGAACTTCCGATTTTGACCGGAAATTCCGATGGTTGATCCGGCGGCGCCGGTTTCGTCGCCGGAACGTGTTCGCCCAGCGCATCTTGCTTCCAACGGTCATCCCCCTTGAAGGGGTATAAAAGGGGGGCTTCTTCCCCAAAGTTCTAGGGATCTGGAGCACGTTTTTGACCACCATTGTTGACCCCTTTGAGCTTGCTTCCTCTCCCTTCCCTCCTATGATTCTTGAATCTTTTTGAGGGCTTTGGAAGAGGAGATCTAGATCTACAATCTCCACCAATCAATTCCTCCTCTAAGTGAGGGGCACCCTTTGGATCTAGATCTTGGAGTCATTTGTTGATTTCCACCGTTGTTATTCCTCTATAATTCCTCCCTAGCACTTGTTGCTTTGGTGGGATTTGAGAGTGGAGGATTTGAGCACCCTTGGTGTTCTTGCTTTGCATTCTTGCATAAGTGTTGAGCTCTCCATTTCGATTTGTTCGAGTGAGAGACCATGAGCTTGTTACTCTTGGACGGTGACCTCCTAGTTTGCTTGAAGGTTGGTGCCATGGTGTTCTCTTCGTGGAAGATTGTGAAGAGACCCGGGCTTCTCCTTCGTGGAGCTTGTGAAGTGGTTGTGGAGCTTGCCATCTCCGGAGTGGAGGAAAATCTAGCCATAAGGAAAGGGCCTATTCCTTCGTGGGATAGACTCGGAGAAGAAGGTGAGCCTTTGTGGCGCGTGAGGAATCCTTCGTGGAACCTCACACCTCTCCAACGTGACGTAGCCCCCTTCCCAAAGGTGGTGAACACGGGAATACATCTTCGTCTCCGCGTGCCTCAGTTATCTCTATATCCGAGCTTACTTTCCTTGTGATATCCATCGAGCTTGAAGTACTTATATCTTGCTTATCACTTGTGGTATATTTTGTGCTATCTTGCTTAGCTTATTGTGTTGTTGGTGCACTTAGTTGAGCTTAGTGTATTTAGGTTTTGTGCTTGTAAAATAAAATGTGGTTTAATTCCGCATTCTATCAAGCCAAAACCATAATAGTTTTGAAATTGCCTATTCACCCCCCTCTAGGCGACATATCTATCCTTTCACTATGCTTTGTCTACACTTTGAGGTATTTTTATACATTTTTTGGGACTAACCTATTAACAAGATACCACAGTGCTAGTTGCCTATTTTATGCTATTTTTGGTTTCAGAAAATCTAGTAAGAAAATATTCCCGGAATTGGATGGGACAAAATCCAAAGTCAATATTTCACCGAGGAGAACACAGAGACCAAAGGGCGACCGGAGGAGCACCACAGGGTGGCCGCACCCCCCACCCCCAACGCGTGGTCCTACCCTAGGTCACGCCTGGGCAGGGTATGGCCCCCCTGTCCGCCCTCCTACCTCGCCTCTTCGCATATATAAAGCCCCCGATGCCAAAACCCTAAGTACCCAATCAGATCTCCACGAAACAGTCCGTAGCCACCGCCACCTCCCTGGATCAGGGAGATCTGAAGCTCTTCCCGGCACCCTGTCGGAGGGAAGAGATCATCCCGGAGGCCTTCTTCATCACCATGACAGCCTTCGGTATGATGCGTGAGTAGTTCACCCTTGGACTATGGGTCCATAAAGTAGCTAGATGGTTGTTTCTCCTCCTTTGTGCTATCATGTTTAGATCTTGTGAGCTCCGTTCATGATCAAGATCATCTATTTGTAATCATGCATCTTGTGTTTGCGGGTATCCGATGGATATTGAGATTACTATGTCAGATTGATTATTGATTCTATCATGTCTTATGATTATTGATTCTATCATGTTTGTGTTGTTTGAGATCTTGCATGCTCCCGTTTCTAGTAGCTATCTTGGCCAAGTAGATGCTAGTGACTCCAAGAGGGAGTACTTATGCTCGATAGTGGGTTCATGCCTCTATTGAATCTGGGGAAGTGACAGAAATCTCTAAGGTTGTAGATGTGTTGTTGCTACTAGGGAGAAAACAACAATCTTTTGTTCATGGAAAAATTGATTGTTTACTTTACACACATTTCTTAAAGCAGTTATCCGTTGCTTGCAACTTAATACTGGAGGGGGTTCGGATGATAACCTGAAGTGGATTACTATTCATAGATGCAGTTGGATGGCGGTCTATGTATATTGTTGTAATGCCCAATTAAATCTCATAGGATCATGAATGTCTAGTATTGCATTGTTATGCCTTGCTCAGTCCTGTCAATTGCCCCATTGTAATTTGTTTACCCAACATGTTATGTTATCTATATTAAGGAGAATACCTCTAGTGAACTGTGGACCCTGGTCCAATCTTTACCATTGATACATCATATACTGTTACCGTTTACTTTCTACAAGCAACCATTACCTTCCACACCATATGTTTAATCCTTTGTTTTTAGCAAACCGGTGAGATTGACAACCTCACTATACGTTGGGGCAAAGTCTTGAGTTTGTGTTGTGCAGGTTCCAAGTTGTTAGCAACACCTTGGAGTTGTTTCCTTCTCCTACTGGTTCGATAACCTTGGTTTCATAACTGAGGGAAGACTTACTGCTGTGCTCATCACACCTTCCTATTGGGGTATCCCAACGAAGCTCTACAGTGATCTGAGCCACATCAGAGATCTAGATCTATATTTTGACCAAACCAAATCACCTCTTTGTAAGTGATTCTTTGGGATCTAGACTTGGGGGATTTTGTGTTCCCCTTTGATTCTTCCTCTCTTATTCCCCCAAGTGCTTTAGTAGCTTTGTTGGAATTTGAGAGCGAAGGATTGGAGCATCTTTGTGGTGTTCTTGCCTTTTGCATTCGGTGCATCGGTTTGAGTTCTCCTCGGAGGATTTGCTTCGTGATATTCATAGAAGCTTGTCCATCATGGGTTCTTGGAACCCTAGGCGGTTTTGTGGCCTTGGTGGCATTTGTTGGGAGCCTGCAATTAAGTTGTGGAGATTGCACCAATCTTTGTACGAGTTTGGTGACCGCCATCAAGTGTCCCATAGTGGAACGGGTGCTTGCCGTGTGGCGGGTGCTCAAGATAATAGGGTGAGGCCTCTTGTAGCGTTGGTGGTCTTAGTACCGGCCACCCCTCCAATGGGACGTACTTCCATTGTGGAAGGAACTCGGTAAAATATCATCGTCCCCGCGTGCCTCGGTTATCTCTATATCCGAGCTCTTTACTTATGCACTTTACATTGTGATAGCCTTCGTGCTTGAAGTAATCTATATATTGCTATCACATTGTTGTTTGTCTTTCTTAGCATAAGTTATTGGTGCACATAGGTGAACCTTAGTATATAGACTTTGTGCTTAACAAAATAAAACGATAGTTTTATTCCGCCATTGTTAAGCCCATCTCATAAAAGTTTTAAACCACCTATTCATCCCCCCCACTTTAGACTTGATGCCATAAAATCCGTGGTAGTTCCATACACGAGAAACCAAGTTATTGAACTTGGAAGACCCTCTGGAAGGCATGAAGCCTATCGGTCGTATTTCGATCTATAAAGAAATGGACATGGATGTTTGGCATCTATGAAATAGTCAAAATGTCGGTAAAGAGTTTACGACAATGTTCAAGGAGTTTAATATGACAAGATTCGATCTTCCGTAACGATACTTAGTCTCTACGGATTTCTGTAGTAGCCACTACAAATGTGAATGTTGAATCTGTTAGTTGAATAAAAAACAACATTCTTCTAATAGAATGGTTGCCTAGGACATGTACGTGAAACTGTCCGAAGGGTTTTGTTAAATTAAAGGATGCTAAAAAGGCATGCAAACTTCAATAGTTGAAATAAGCATAGCGGAGTTTGTATCTTCACCGTGATGAAATAGTTAATGTTTAATCTCATAAAAAACAATGAAGATTTTTGCATTTGCAAGAAATTAAGTGAGAGTGCTAAGACATATTTCTAATACATTGTGTATAATACATATTGTTGATTACAAATGATCTATCTTTTATTTGATATGGGTTAATAATTCCATTGAAATTAGATTTGGATGAAAGACTTAGGTGTTGGGTTCGCAGCATAGAAAACAAAAAAATCCCTATGATGGGAACTGGAAGCACCAATATCCATCTACCAAGATACAATCAACGGGTGGATATACATCCATAGAATATATACCCTTGAGGAACGACAAAGCTTAACGAGGTTGGACTCGTGGATGATGTAGTCGTTCGCTTGCCGATCTCAAGATCGAGTAGAAGTCCGGCAGCACCACAACTTAGCGGATCATCTGTGACCGCATGCACGTCCGGAACCCCGAAAACCTCCGCGTCCTCGCTCCAGCAATGCAGCGGAAGCAGCAAATCCTTGCTCCAGAAAAATTCACCAGGAACATGTATCTCGCTAAGCCGAGACCATGGGGGGAATAGTACTAGAGGGGAAGAGAGATCCTTCACGAGGAGGCGTGAGTGAGAAGTGAGAGGAGAATATCCTTCTATAGGAGAGGGGGCAGCCCCCATGCCATGGCCAGCGGCCAAGGTGGGCGCCCCCACCTCTTCCTCATTCATGTGAGTGGAGCTCCCACTCACACAAATGGCCCTCCATTTCTCCACTAAAAATCCATTAAATTTCCACCAAATTTAATGAAATCTCTCATTTAATAAAACTCTTTTATTTATTTATTTGGAATTTTTTAATTACATTAATTAACAAACATTCACATAAAACCCTTACTACATTTTAATTTTACATGCAGAACCAATTTCAGCAATTTCACCCGAAACAATTCCGGTGTCCATTGAAATAATCCTAGCGCTTTGATATTATTTTCCTCACAACTCATTTTCTCCAAATGGTGTCGGTATACCTTAAGTATGTCACCCTTAGGTTTGCGAATAATTCAAACATGATCGAGACCCCTCTCTGATCAATAATCAGCAACAAGACTTGGAGATCTGTACTGACTCCTACACATTCGACGATGACTTCTTGTGATCGTGAGAACCTTAACATTGTAACTAAATCCCTTTGTCTCGTGATTTTACATGTGTGAGATATGATCATCGGTATCCCCATACCTAGTTTGATCTCGTTACCGACATGTAGTCTTTTTTTGCTCCCGAACATTCTAGTGATCCCATCACTTGCTTGCAAGCTATATCAATGTGATATCACCGAGAGGGCCTAGAGTATATATCTCCGTAATTTGTATGGACAAATCTCACTCTTGATCCATGAGCCTCTACATAACACTATCGAAATATCTGAACCCACCTTTATAGTCACCCTCTTACGGTGTGACATTTGATGTTATCAAGCTACTCTTCCTTTGTTAGTGATTGGCATGATGTCATGGTCTAAGGACTAAAGTTACTCGTAGTGATGTTATAGCAATTTAAACATAATGACTTTGATCGTATTACTATACTTAGGATGAATGTTCATCACATCATTCCACTAATGTTGTGACCTTGTTATTAACAATATCCAATGTCCATGATCAGGAAACCTTGATCATCTTGTTAATCAACGAGCTAGTTTATATGAGAGGCATAACTAGGAACACTTTATTTGTTTGTTAAACACACATGTATTAACGTTTCCTTTTAATACAATTATAGAATGCAAAATAAACATCTATCATATACTTGGAATACGATAGTAACAACTTTATTATTGCCTTTCGGGCATATTTCTTTCAGTCTCCCACTTACACTAGAGACAATAATCTAGTTTAAATAGTGATAAATATAATACCCATGCAATTTTGGTGTTGATCATGTTTTGCTCTTGGAAGATTTTTAGTCAACGACTCTGCCACATTCAGATCCGTGTGTACTTTACAAATCTTTATATCTCCATCCTTGACATGCTTGCGGATGGAGTGAAACCGACACTTGATATGCTTGGAATTCTTGTGAGACCTTGGTTCCTTGGCATTGACTATGGCTCCATTGTTGTCACAATAGATCACCATTGGGTCCATTGCACTAGGAACCACACCCAGTTCCGTTATGAACTCCTTCATCCAAACTGCTTCCTGTGCTGTTTCTGAAGCAGCAACATATTCTGCCTCCGTTGTTGATCCCGCCTCCACGGGTTGTTTGGAGTTCCTCCAACTAACTACTCCTCCATTCATGAGGAATACGTATCCGGATTGAGACTTAAAGTCATCCGGGTCAGTGTCAAAACTAGCGTGGACATAACACTTAGCGACGAGCTCTTCTTCACCTCCATACACGAGAAACATATCCTTAGCCCTTCTTAAGTACTTAAGGATATTCTTGACCGCTACAGTGTTTCGAACCTGGATCAGATTGGTATCTGCTAGTCAAACGAATAGCATGTTCCACATCCGGTCTTGTACATAGCATGTCATATGTTATAGAGCCTATGGATTAGGCATAGGGGATCTTATCCATTATCTCTCTTTCTTCCGCCATAGCTGGACTTTGAGTCTTACTCAACGTCTTGCCTTGTAACATAGGTAATAACCCTTTCTTACTTCCGTCCATTTTAAACTTCTTTAAAATCTTATCAAGGCATGTACTTTGTGATAGCCCAATCAGACGTCTTGATCTATCTCTATAGACCTTGATGCCCAATATGTATGATGCTTCACCAAGGTCACGTTACCATCAACATCAGTTTTCTTCTTGAAAATCTATTTATTCTCAACAGCCTTTAGGTCGTGAGGTAAGTCCACCAAGTTCCAAACCTTGTTTTTGTACATGGATTCCATCTCGGATTGCATGGTTTCTAGCCATTTGTTGGAATCCGGGTTCATCATCGCTTCTTCATACGTCGTAGGGTCATCATTTCCATCAACCATGAAATTCATGACAGGATTTCCGTATAGTTCAGGAGTTGCACGTGTCCTGCTTGACATGCGAGGTTCGGTAGTGTCCTCTTTCGGAGTTTCATGATCTTTATCATTAGTTCCTTCTTTATTCGGTGAATTCAACTTCGGAACAATTTCTGGTGCTGCGACACTCGCTATTTCATGAAGAGAAGGTTCAATAACCTCTTCGAGTTCTACCTTCCGACTACTCACACCTTTCACGAGAAACTCCTTCTGTAAAAAGGATCCATTCTTGGAAACAAAAACCCTGCCCTCGGATTTGTGTTAGAAGGAATACCCAATTGTTTCTTTAGGGTATCCTATGAAGACGCATTTTTACGCTTTGGATTCGAGTTTATCCGGCTAATGTTTTTTCACATAAACATCGCATCCCCAAACTTTTAGAAATAAAAACTTAGGTTTGTTTCCAAACCACAATTCGCACGGTGTCATTTAGACAGATTTATATGGTGCCCTATTTAAAGTGAATGCAGTGGTTTCTAGTGCATAACCCCAAAATGAAAGTTGCAAGTCAGACAGAGACATCATAGATTGGACCATATCTAATAAGGTACGATTACGATGCTCCGATACACCATTACACCGTGGTGTTCCGACTGGCGTGAGTTGTGAAACTATTCCACACTCTCTCATGTGTGTGCCAAACTCATAACTTAGATATTCACCCCATGATCCAAACGCAGAAATTTGATCTTTCTATTACGATGATTTTCCACTTCATTCTGATATTCCTTGAACTTTTCAAAGGTTTCAGACTTGTGTTTCATCAAATAGATATACCCATATCTACTCAAATCATCCGTGAAAGTAACAAAATAACGATATCCACCTCGTGCTGACACACTTGTTGGACCACATACATTGGTAAGTATGATTTCCAATAAGTCTGTCGCCCGCTCCATTGTACCGGAAAACAGGGTTCTAGTCATCTTACCCATAAGGCATGGCTCACATGTATCAAGTGATTCAAAATCAATTGATTCCAAAAGTACATCAAAATGGAGTTTCTTCATGCATTTTACGCCAATATGACATAGACGGTAGTGTCATAGAAATGCGGATATATCATCATCAAGTTTAATCATTTTGGCATCTACATTATTAATATGTGTATTACTATTATCGAGATTCAAAAGAAATAAACCATTCAGCACAAGCGCATGACCATAAAAGATATTATTCATATAAATCGAACAACCATTGTTTTCAGATTTAAAGGAATAACCGCCTTGCAATAAACATGATTCGGATACAATGTTCATGCTTAATGCAGGCACAAAATAACAATTATTTATGTTTAGAACTAATCCCGACGGTAGATGGAGAGATATCGTTCTGACGGTGATCACATCAACTCTTGAGCCATTGCCGACACGCATCGTGACCTCATCCCTTTCTAGCGGTCGCCTATTCCGCAGCCCCCGATTCGAGTTACATATATTAGCAACCGATCCAGTATCAAATACCCAGGTGCTATGCGAGTATTAGTCAAGTACACATCAATAATATGTATATCATATATACCTTTGTTCATCTTGCTGTCCTTCTTGTCGGCCAAATACATGGGGTAGTTACGGTTCCAGTGGCCAGTCCCCTTACAATAGTAGCACTTAGTATCAGCCAGATTTTCCGCCCTTTTGAAGTTACCCTTTTGTTTGCCCTTCTTGTCCTTCTTGAAACCAGTGGTCTTATTGATCATCAACTCTTGATGTTCTTTCTTGATCTCCACTTCAGCAGTCTTAAGCATAGACAGAAGCTTGGGGAGAGTCTTCTTCATGCCCTGCATGTTATAGTTCATCACGAAGCTCTTGTAGCTTGGTGGCAGAGATTGGAGAACACGATATATGCCTAATTCAATGGTAATCATTATTCCCAAGGAAACAAGCTTATCGGTGTATCCAGACATTTTGAGTACGTGCTCACTAATGGAGTTGTTATCCTCCATCATGCAGCTATAGAACTTTTCTAAAGCATCATAACTCTCCACAGCAACATGGGTATCGAAAATCATTTTCAATTCACCCATGGTATCAAAGGAATTGCCATTCTCAAAACGCTTTCAGAGTTCCGGATCTATCCCACACAATATGTCGCAATGAACCATGTTATGGTCCTCCTGACGACTCAAGTAAACATTATTTAATTTGTCAGGAGAAGTGGTGGTGGTCCTAGCAGCGCTTCTAGCACATATTTCTTTTGTGTAGCAATGAGGAGAATTGTAAGATCCCTCCTTTGTAAAAGAAAAGGATCCCTGTGATTGCAATGCTAGTCCCTGGATCATTGCTAGCATCCACAGTTTAAGATGAAGTACACAGATACAAAGGTCATTTATTACATCCATTCCAGAGATAAAACATAGTCTTTTACAACTCAAGGCCACAGGCCTAATACAAGAGTTTTGGAATAAGTAAATAAACATAAGTCTTCATCTTCATGTGCCACAGGCAAGCATGTTGAGTGTAGACTCATGACACCTAATCATCATCGGAGTAACCTGCAACATCACAAGTTATAGCCATAGTGGTTCAATACTTTGGAATAGTATTGGCAAGTGATACCTTAGTAAATTTTAAGTGGACTATATTACTATATGCATTTTGGCTAAGTGTAGCTTGGCTTGCTTTGCTCAAAATAGGTTTTTCCTATTAGTTGAAATCACTAAGTTTTTCTTTGTCAAAATATTTCCCAAGAGACCACCAATAGACATTGGGGTCCTTCACCCTTGTTCACCCAAAAGTTTTACTTAGAAGTTGGAGTGATGAGATTCTTGATAGCTTCCATGTCTTGATTCTCAAGTTGTCCATTGCCATGGACTTGGCTAAGTACTTAGATTTTCCATCTGCAGAGGTTGTGCACTTTCCCCACCAGACTTGGTTTCCCAAGACATGACCTTTCAAAAGCCTTCCCTTAGCCAAATGGACGCGTTCCAACCTATCATTCCCACTACCACCAACTGTCCAAATGACTAAGTTCTAGCAACCTATGTGATCAAGGCAGAGCCCATATTGCCAAGTGGCTGCACTGTAAGCTTCTCAACACTTGGCCTCTAAAATCCCTTTGTGCCTGGGTGGAATACCACAAGTGAGATACACAAGGTAAACCATGTCCATGGGCCTTGTGTAACCACTCAACCAGAATCCACCATTCAAGTCCCATTCCACCCAGGAGGTTCATTGACTTAGTTGTTTTATTAAGAAAAACATAAGTCCAAAGACTTAGAAATATTTTCATCATAGCATGTGTATACGTTACCAACCCTTGTTTGCTACTAGCTAGACTAAGCATGGCATAGTATCTTAACTTAGGAATTTCCTAGCAATTCTATAACTACATAGGATTTCCCAACATAGCATTTGGCAAAATAGTAACATGAAGGACTTAGCAAAATATTTCTAATGCTTGTACAAAATATAGGGATGGAAATAATCATGAAGTACCACTTTCCTTGGTAATGGGGGGAGTAGCACTCTTCACAATCACAGTCACTAGCAAAGTCTACACAAAAATGGTAGCACAAAATTACACACAATTCATATACAAACAAAAATATATATGCATTCATGCAAGAATGCTAAGTGATGATTTTTTTAAAAAATTCCACCAAGCAAGTGCATGATACAGAAACATAACAAAGTCAAAAACTTGCTAATTAAACTTATTTAGCACTAAAACAATTTACTAAACAAATTCTATACTCAAAATAGTCCTAAACAAGTTTCTGCATAAAAAGTCATTTTAACAGAAACTTTTCACTAAACACATTGCATAAACAGAAAGGGCTTGTCTCCCTGATTCCAACGATATATAATTTGCAAAAATCTAACGTGGAAATCAAAAGTTATAGCCATTTCAATTTTTGATCTAAATCTGTTTTCAAATCTGTTTTTGAATCAAACCCTATGTAGCATCCCATTTGTCTAACAAATTGTAATGCTACTTGGTCTAGTAATATAATGGCTACTTCACATATATAATTGTTGCATCATCATTATATCATGCTCATGTCAACATGCCACCTTGCATTTGAGCATCATATAAAACCCTTTTTGATTTGGTTCTTCTCTCATATGCATTGTAAATTGTATTTGCCTCTTGGTTTTGTATTTGGTTTTTGATATATGGTTTAATGCCCAAGTTGAGTTGGGGGCATATCTTTTATTCAACTCCACCACCTTTCTTTGTCACCACCTTATAATTCTACCACCCTAATTACCCATGGGCTTTTATTTTATTTTGGCATTTACTCTAGCCCGTGTGGGTTGGGATGGATCTAAACCTAATTTCTTTTGCTTGACCTTATCCCATATTTGGGAATGCATGGAAATAAATGCCATGGGATTTAATTTTGTTCTCACAAAATCAAATGTGGCATCTACTATTCATGCATGGGCTATGCAAGAACAAGTCATTTGGATTTTATTTGAAATCCTTTGAGTGGATCACTCTCTCACCTCTCTCTCTCTCCTTCTTTTGCTTGATCTAGCTTGATGCATGCAAAAACCCTAAACCCCTTGGTTGGTCTTGCCTTGGCCATGCTCTAACCCTAAACACCCTCACCACCTTTTTATCTCTCTACTCCTTTGACTAGAACTTGTTTGATCTTTGCTTGAACTTGCTTGGTCTTGTCAAAAACACCCAACCTCACCCCCTCCCTTCAAAACCCTACCCGAGCCACCCCTCTCTAGCTAACCCTAGCTACCCACACCCTCTCTCTCGGCCTCTCTCCCTTCCTCTATGCCATGCATGCCCCACCTAGCTACCTACCACCCCAACCCTAACCAAAATCCCTAACCCGAGCCTACTCCATCCAACCCTAGCTCCATGCCACACCCCCTCTCTCTCTAGCTACCTCTCCCTGCCATGCGGCCCCACGAGCCGAGCCTGGCCTCACCCCCCTGCTGGCCCCCCCTTGCAGCCTCTGCCTAGCCTCCCCATGACGAGCACGTGAGGGAGAAGGACAAAGGTGGCCGAAGCCACCTTTATCTCCAATCTGATCCCCCACGGCACCCTCCCCCTCCCTCTCTACTTTATCTCCTTCCCAACCTCTCTGCCTCTCCCAGATCTCCCCAGACCGCCTCCTTCCTCCCCAGCTACCCCTACCCCCGTCTACCCCGGTCGCCGCTCTCGGTGTCGCCGTCCATCTACAGAGCAAGGAGGCGGGCGTGGCGTGGAGGTTGTCAGCAAGGTCGAGGAGGTCCCTCTGCGTCGCCTGTACACGCCGTCGCGGAGGAGAAGCCCCAGGCAGCTGCACACCGTCAGCGCCCGACGCCAAACCCTACGCCGGTGGCCGTCTGCATCCTCGCCGCTGCGACGCTTTCCAAGCTGATCGGACACCACCAACATCTCCTCGGTGAGCCCCTCATCCTCCTGGACATGCTCCGCCTCGCCGTACCGCCCTAGTGCCGCCGTTCGTTGCGTCAGCGCAGCCGCCGTCGGCCACGGCTCAGCGCTCGCGTCGCCGCATGTAACCTCACCTAGGCCCGTCCACCCTCCGCATCAACCCGAGCCCGCGGTGGCTGCCGCCTATCTGCGCACGCCAGTCCTGAGTTCGAGCCCCGCCAGCGCCAAGGCACCGACCCGTCCGCACGCAGAGAAGAACAACAGTGTCGCGGCCCCTTTTGCACTTACCCCCTCCCCTAGTTTTTACATCCTCAACCCGCGCTCCTCTAGGCCCACATGTCAGCTTCCGTGGCGTTTTTGCAAAAAGGATCCTGGAGTTTTGTACTCCTCAACCCGCAGTCCCCGGATCCACCACGTGTCGGCCACCGATAGCCCAGCTACTGTGGCCCCCTTCTTTGGCCCACGGTCCGAGTGAGGGTAGATTAACCACAGGTGAGCGTTTGTGGCGTGTTGCCGATCGACACCGTGGCCCATTTGTCAGTGACAATGGCTAGGATTGCCTGAGTGCAAAAAGTATTTGCTGTTATCTGTTTTAAATTCAAACCTTTTCAAATTATTTCAAATTCAAATTCGAATTTCAAATCTGTTTAAATACAAACTAATTCATAACTTTCAAATGATTAGGAATTTGAATTCAAACTTTATATGAAAAATGTTTTGTTTTTGAATGTCAATTCAAATCTTTAGTCAAATATTTTCAAAACTAATTCAAACTAGTCAAACCTTTGACTTTGACTCCATTTGACCAATTTTGACTTAAACATAAATTTAAATTCATAAATCCAAATAATACAAATAATATATGTTTTTAGATCAGAAAAATGTGAGGATTTCAAATATGCCATCCAAAATATATTTTGAGCCCTTAAAATTTCAAGTTGAATTAAATTACAATAAAATGCCCTTTTCTTAATCAATTAATAACTTTTGACTAATAACTCCAAATTTAACAAATGATATGTCTAAAATGATTAGCTCGACGAGACCTTTCTGTTTATGCATTCCATGTTCTGTTTTGCAGCATGCATCATATAAATATAATGTAAACAGCAACTAATATGAGGATAAAATGTGGCCAAAACTCAATAAAATGTTTATTTCTTGTATTCTACACCTCACCCATGCCATGCTACTTTATTTCCATGT
Organism: Avena longiglumis; assembly: GCA_030063025.1. Taxonomy (NCBI): domain Eukaryota; kingdom Viridiplantae; phylum Streptophyta; class Magnoliopsida; order Poales; family Poaceae; genus Avena; species Avena longiglumis. Next base: position 507,535,281 of record CP125976.1, on the reverse strand, counting down.
AAATTGCGCATCATTCATCATGGCATGATTGTTTGCTTGTCGCATTTTATTCCTATGCTTGTGCACTGTATTTATGTTGGCCCTTGTTTGTTTGGTTCTTCTTCGAATAGACGCTGAGCAGGGGATATATCAAGAAACCCAGGAGCACTACCCAGATTCGTCTCTCGCTTCAACTGAGCTGCCAGGCAAGCACTACCACATGCTTGCATACATATAGTACCTATTGCCTCTATCTCCCTCTTGCATCATTGAGTCGCGATTGCATTAAACTGAATCCCAAGTACTGCATAGCCTTTACTTTTAAACCCTACCGAAGCTTGTTCCTCCATCCCATGAGCCATTACTACAGGAGTTGTTTGAGCCATGCGAGTCGTAGAACAGCATGTGTAGGGTATGTGAGTGTCTGATGGATAACGAGGTACCTAAAAAACTTAACCTGAGTAGTAATGGGATAACTAATGAAAGTGGCACCGGTGAGCAATATCGCTATTTGGTTTTTCCTGCTCACTTGTGTCCGTAGGACCCGAGTACTTGATTCCTGTTCCTTGAATATTCGCTATCCACATCCGGAGGCTTATGGGACCCCAGCGAGCTTGATTCATTCTTATTTCTTGGGGCCACAAACTAGTTTGAGGTTTTATTTACTATCCTGTACTTATGCCATGCTTTCTGCTTTATTACGATTGTGCGAGGAGCACTTTATCATTTAGGATCGTGACCCGTTTTGCGGTATCGACAAGCCAGTCACACTTTCGGGTTCCCGATCGTTCTACAATGCCCCACAAACCTTGAGTCCGTCTCGAAGTCGCTAACTTCGTTGCGGGTATACTTAATGGGGTGGCCCCATGAAATATTTCTGAATCTTGTGATTTCTTTGTCGTGAAAGCCTCGTTGGGTTTTGATTTGGTTTTCCGAGGTTGATCGAGTGTGTGTTGCTATTTGTGCACCTGCGGTAAAACTTTCAAAGCCGTGTCCGCGGTTATGGACGACTTAGAACGGTTCTCGATCATAGACAAGCAAAACTAAAGTACCGCTTTTAATTTGACTAAAGTGGCGACTAGTAAATAGTGCAACACTCATGGAATGGATAATAAAACTGCCAACGGATGGGGTTGTTCGTCCGCTTCCTCGTTGGTAGCGAGGAGGGATGGATCTGTTGATATTACTGTTATAACTGTTGTCATTAATTCATGGACATCCGTCTATCTTTGGTTAGGCGGATGGTTAGCGAGTATCTATAGAATTGTTAGGGTTTATCTTTTGCTGCAATTGCGTCACCCCAGGTTGTGTCCCCTTTAGAGGCATAAAGACTTGCTGAGTACCCCTAGGGTCTCACACGATAAATTGTTTGATTCAGATGGACAGGTACACTCACAAGAGGGATACTGGGTGGAGGAGGCGGACGATGTGGGCAACGATCATTCGGTGTAGAGATTCCGGGAACGGGGATCCGTGAGATCTGTGGGCGGGATGTGTTTATTTTAAGGGGCATCTTATGCCGATTTGCTTCTTATCCGTACTCGGATCTTGTTTGCCGCTTCCGCCTGATACTCTGATGTTTGATGTATGAGGAGATATCCTAAACTATTATATCTATCTAGGACATTTGAATCTTGCCGTATGGCGTTGCTATATTTCCTTTCTTTTAGATGGCATGGATCTGATGTACTGTTGTATGGTGGCTTGCATACATACTCATTTGTGTATGTAGTTGATCCCTTCGCCTGCCGATTACGCCGCCCGTTCTTGTCCCGATGATTGGAAATGGTTGGGACGGCTGAAAGGTCTACCTGTGAGTGGCATTTGGGCCCCACCGTACTATTTCAACCATTTCTGCTCATCCAGGCTTGTAACTAGGAGCGTAATTCACCGAGGTAGTTACACCCTAGCCACGCGTCTTAATCCTATTGGTTGATACCGTTTCGTTACGGATCACCCTCCCGCGCCGTTAGATCTATTTAAAACTCACGGTACAGATCTACCCATAACGCTTCGCTAAATGATCTAATTCTATACGTTGAATCCAGATCTGACGGCTCTGGATCAAGCGACCAAACGGGCGGCGGCGGCGCTCTTGGCGGCGAAGTTACATCTCTGGCCGGGCGCTTCTGTGTCGTCCGGAGGGGCAGGAGGATGCTTACCAGGTTCGCAGCATCGAGGAGAAGCTCAACCTAGCAGTGGCTTGACGAGGGGCGCACGAGCACGGTCTCTGGGGCTCGTCGGAGTTGCGGCGGCGTCTGTTGCTTGCAGTCGAGGTTGTTGCCGAGGTTTGGGTCGCCCTAGCACGAACCAGAGGAGTCAGGTGATGCACAAGACGAAGGCGAACATTCTCGTATGAAAGAGGGGGCAAGGGGCGCTCGGGTTTTACCTCAATTGATCGTCGGAGTCGGCGGCGTTGATCGGTTGCGTAACGACGGGACGGCCTGGGTCACGAGAATGCAAACGAAGGGTATCAGGAGGTGCACATGATCAAGCTGGGCACGATTGTTTGAACCAGAGAAAGGGGGGCGGTCGAGGCTCACCAAAATTAGTCGCCGGAGTCATCGATACCGCGGGGTTTCGAGGTTAAATGCGCGCAGCCTGGTGGCGGAGTGAGCGAGGAGATTGGGGGGAAATGACCGCGGCGGGGTGTGGTTTAAATAGGCTCAAGCGCGACAGGAAACGCTTGCGGCATCAAGGCTAATTACGCCGCGCCATTACCGGCATCAACAGCAGCGGCGACGTGGTATGTGGGCTTGTTTTGGGGAAGAAGGTGTGACGTGGAGAGGGACACCAGTCAGCGAGTGTGTAGGCGTACCAACCTAATAAGGTAGAGTCCTCCTGTGTTTTACAATGCTAGTCCCTGGATCAATAGCTAGCATCCACAGTTAAGATGTAATATCAAGAAACAAAGGTCATAATATAACTTTATAACCAGGAATAACATAAGTTTATTACATCAATCATAGCTCATTTGGCTATTACATTACATTGTAGCGGAATAATTATAATCATGGGGTCCTTCGTCTTCAAAGTGCCACAGGCAGATGTTGGTTGTAGACTTTGTAATCCTAATCAAACAATCTTCACTAAAATCAATCAAACCTGCAACATACAAGTTACAGCCACAAAAGGGTCAATACATTTGAATTGTATTGGCAAGTGATACTATGGTAGTATAGTGGAGTCTATCATCTAAATGCATTTGGCTAAGTGGAGTTGAGGCTTGCATTGCTCAAAATATATTTTTCTTATCATTTTGAAAATACTAAGTTTTTGTTTTGACAAATTACTTTCCAAGGCATCTACCAATCAAAGACTGAAGATCCTTTCCAAGGCATCCACCAATCAAAGACTGAAGTGCTTGGCAAAACCATTTTTCTCAATCAAAGATTTCAAGATCCTTGTACCAAGCCATCTCTCCATCAATGATTGAAGAATTCAAATAACCCTTGTTCAAACCACAAGTTTTAACTTAGAAATTTGAATGATGAGATTCTTGATTGCTTCCATGTCTTGATGCTCAAATTGTCCTTTACCAGGGACATGGCTAAGTACTTAGATTTTACACTCTGCAGAGGTGGTGCACTTTACCCACAAGACTTGGTTTCCCAAGACGAAATATTTTAGAAGCCTTCCCTTAGACCAAAATGGACGCGCTCCAACCTATCAAACACTACCACCCACTGTCCATTTGGCTAAGTTCTTGCAACCTATATGATCATGGCAGAGCCCATATTGCCAAGTGGTTGCACTTGAAGCTTCTCAACATTTGACATCTCAAATCCCTTTGTTCCCTAGGTGGCTATCCACAAGTGAGATACACAAGCCAAGACCATGGCCTTGTGAACCACTCAACATAAACCAATCCTTCCATTCCACCCAGGAGGTTCATTAACTTAGTTGTTTTATTAAACAAAACCTAAGTCCTCAGACCTAGAATATTTTTCCATAGTGTGAATATATATTCCACCCATGTTTTCTATTAGCTAGGCTAAGCTTGGTAGTAGTAGGAAATCTTAACTTAGGAAAATCCTACTAAGGATTCATCTACTAGGTTTTCCTATAGTAAGATCTATACTTAGCAAAATCCATGCAAGTTTACTTAGCAAAATCACTAATGCATAATGAAAGTATTGGGATAGAAAGTATGAAGCATCACTTGCCTTTTTGGTAGGGAATGGTAGTTTATTCCTTGATCTTGTTAGTCTCACACTTCACTACAAGTCAAACAAGCAAACACTAATTCAATTTACATTCCAAACCAATAATCACTCAAACAATTTCACACACACAAGACAATGGAAACCAATTCATGCATGGGAGCATGCACAAGATAGTTTTATTTTGCAAAGGGGTCTCTATGGGGTTTCTAAACTTTGTAAGATCCAAATTGGTCATTTACAAAAGTGGCAAAGTCATTAGCAAGAGGGTTTTGTCCAAAAACTATTTTTAAATCCATTCATCATTTCATGTGGTGAAAAATGTTTTTATTAAGGCAAAACTCTTAAGTTGTTCACCAAATGAGTTGCTATTGCAAAGCTTGCTGTTTTTGGGTCAGTAGGTTTGGTCCAAACTATCTTCTCAAAGTTTCCTTTCCATAAACATTTTTCATAATAAATTCAATAATTTTATTTGGCTAGAAATTGGCTAAGTCAAATAATTCAACCTAAATTTCACCAAATTCATTTTTAACACCAAAGGTTGGTTCCTAGGGTCAGTAAGGTCACAATAAACCATTTTGCAAAAGTTTTACCCCTAAATTAAATTTTAAACAATTTTTATACTCTAAACAAGCATACAAAAGTTTCTGCAAATTCAACCAAGCTAACAGATACTATTTTTCAAACTAAGGCCATGGTTGGCTAGGGCTTGCTCTCCTGAATCCATTGATATAAAATTTGTAATTGGACGTGTGGATCAAAAGTTACAGAGGTTTGAAAATTGCATATCAATCTGATTTCAAATTCAGTTTTAAAACAAATCAACAGACACGTGTCCTATCCCTATTCGCTGATACCGCTTCGGTTGGATCAAGCACCGAGAGGCGTTGGATCAAGCTGGATCGTGTGGCGTAGGTAGCGTACCTCTTCGATGTTAAGTGAAACTATCGTACCCGTTGGATCCAGATCGCACGGCTACCGTGCGATTGACCAGAGGTGGGCGGTGCTAGCGGCGGCAGGTGGTGGCGCTGGCTCGGGCTACGGCAGGGCTGGTGATAGAGGAAGCGAGGGAGGAAAGGAAGTGACTCACCAGGTTCTCCGAAGTGTGGGGATGCTCGAGGTGGTACTGGTTGTCAAGGGGGCGCACAGATGGGTCGGCAATCTCTCGCCGGAGTCGAGTGGCGTCGGTCTTCGAGATGTTGTCGAAGGTGAGGATAGAGGCGCCCTAGGACAAACGGAAGGTGCGGTTAGGTTCGTAAGAGCTTGGAGATCATCGTGTCCACGGGATGAGAGGGAGTCAGTTTACTGGGAGACGTCGTCGGAGAACAGCAGTAGACGGTGGCGTTCAGTGGTGTGTTGGAGTCGAGGTTCTGAGGTGTCTGTGGTCGAATGGAAGGTGCAGGGATATGCTACAGGAAGTGGGGAATGTGCCTGCGTGCTTGGGGAGGCAAGGAGTGGCAAGACACGGCCGGAATTCTCGCCGGAGCGTCGTCGGAGACAGAGACGGTTTGGGGATGATTCGTGCAGTCTGGTGGCTCCCAGGTGGTTCCGGTTTGGGGGAAAGGAAGAGTGAAGTATGGCGTTTAACATAGCATGGTCAATGGCGGGTTTAATCCATTCATCAACGCGAATTCAAGGGAATTTACTCGGCGATGTGGCGAGAACGGTCGCAGCGGTTTGGGACGATGAACAGAGGATCGGGCACACTGTCGTGAAAAAAGGAAAGAAGGGGAAAGGGTCCACTTGTCGGTTGCTCCGAGGGTTCTTTTTACGGTGACAAAACGTTTCGCTGCGGTGGGGTGGGGATTGGGCTACGTGGGCTGTTTGGGCTGGGGTAGTTGGGCTGCTGTTGTTTCTTTTTTTTTGTACAGAAACATTTTCCTTTTCTATTTCTATTTGCTGATTTGATTTTCAATCAACATTTCAAACATTCAAACCATTCAAACAATTCAAACTATTGGAATGAGTTTTTGGTTCTGTTTAGTAGTATAAACCAACTTCCAAAATAAAATAATATTTTAAATCTTTTTAGGTTCCATTTATTAATTAAATAAGTTGGACCATGGTTTATTAATAAAATAGGGTTTGGTTTATTTAATAAAATCTTCATTTGAAATCCAAATGCTTTCAAAACCAATCAGTAGATTTTATTTGGAAATAAAGAATATTAGGAAAACTTGTTTAAAACAAAATAACCTTTTATTTTAGGGTCCATTATTAATTAAATATAATAGTCTTTCATTATTATTTCAAATAGGTTTTATTTTATTGAGATATTTTCACTTAACATCGAAGATAGCACAGTCCCGATAGAAAAGCTACGCAGATCCTAAGCGTAGAGAAGTCACCTACGAAGTTGGTGATAGAGCCTATCTTAGAGTGTCACCACTTCGTGGAGTGAAAAGATTCGGAGTCAAAGGAAAATTGGCACCAAGATATGTTGGGCCATTCAAGATTCTGAGTCGAAAAGGAAAAGTTGCCTATGAAATTGAACTCCCAGAATCTTTGTCAGCTGTCCATAATGTGTTTCATGTGAGTCAGCTTAAGAAATGTCATCCGGAAATGGAAGAAACTTCTTTGAAGGATACTATACCTTTGGAGGAGGTTCAACTAGAAAGTGACCTCACTTATGAAGATAAACCTATCAAGATTCTTGAGACTGCAGAAAGAGTCACAAGGACTAAGACTATCAAGTTTTGCAAAGTGCAGTGGAATCATCATTCCGAAGAGGAAGCAACATGGGAAAGAGAAGATGGTCTTCGGAAAGACCATCCTCACCTATTTGCTAGCCAATCCGAATCTCGAGGGCGAGATTCACCTTAAGGGGGTTAGATTTGTAACATCCCTAAAATCATGATTTCAAATATTGCATATCATTCATGCATGCATGTAGTTTTGAGATCAATTTCAAACCAAATTCAAGAAAACAGAAGAACATAGTGCTATCATTTTATGTGAGCAAACTTAAATCAAATGGCCATCCCTATTTGAGAGCTTGAATGTTTTAAACCAAGTTTGTTTGCTTTCCTTGTTGATTGGATTGAGTGTGGAATTTGAAAAAAGTTTTACAAAATAGAAATGGCTTCAAAAACCATTTTCAAACATTTGCAAACCAAGTGCAATGTCACTGTTATTTTGTCTTTCCAAAAATGACCAAGCCAACTCAAAGTGACCACATGGTTTTATGCCAAGATTTGTGACTATTGAACACTGCAAAAATCCAGAAAAGATTTGAATTCAAATAGAGTTTGAATTCATTTGAAAACCAATCCAGAAAATCAAAACAGAAAAAGAAAAAGAATGAAGAAATGGAAAAGGGCCGGCGCCAGGAATTGAGCCCAGCAACAGACTCAGCCCATTTAGCCCACCCGGCTCCCCTCTCTCTATCTCACACGCGCAGACGCACCCACGCAGTCACTGACGCTCGGACCCCACTCCCTCTCTGCTTATTTCGCTGACAAGCGGGCCCTCTCCATGTCACTCCTTCTTCCCCAAAACGCGCCCGTAGACCACGTCGCCGCTGCCGTTGATGCCGGTAATGGCGCGGTTTAATTAGCCTTGATGCCGCGAGCGTTTCCTGTCGCGCTTCAGACTATTTAAACCACACCCCGCCGCGGTCATTTCCCCCCACGCTACACTTTCTTCTCGCCACCAGGCTGCCCCTATTTCGCGTTGCACTGCCGCAGCTCCGACGATCTCCGGCGAGATATTCCGGTAAGACCTCGTCACCCCTTGCTGCCTAAACTTGCCAGTACGATCTCCGCGACCATGCGCATCTCCTGACCCCTCTGGTGCATGCTAGGAACATCCAGAGCCTCGGCAACGTCGACGACCACTCGAGACAGACGACCCCATCAACTCCGGTGACCAATTGCGGTAAGCTCCGAGCACCCCTTGCCCCCTCTTGCATACGAGGATGTTCGCCACTATCTTGCACGTCTCCTAATCCATCTGGTTCGTGCTAGGGCGACGCGAAACCTAGGCAACAACTTCGACAGCAACCACCCGACGCTGTGCGCAACTCCGACGAGCTCCAAGAGCGCCAGGCGCCTTGCCAAGCCACCTCCACGTTGAGCTTCGCCGTCTGCGCGGTTCTGTAAGCACCCCTCTCCCGGGCGACTAGAACGCCGGCATCGCCATCGGCAGCGCTCGCCGCCGCTGCCGCCGCTACCGCCAGAACTTGGTTGTTTGATCAAGAGCCGTTGGATCTAGATCCAACGCGCGTAATAGAATCACTTAAGCGAAGCGGTACGTTAGATCTGAGCCGCGCGATTAAGTTAGATCTAGCGACTCAGAAGCGTGATCCGACGGGAAACGGTACGCGCCAATCAGAGCGCGACGCGTGGCTAGGGTTTAGTTTAAAAACAGAATTTGAATCAGATTTATATCCAAATTTGATTTGCTTGTAACTTTTGATTCCCACGTTAGATTTTAGCAAATTTTATACCGTTGGAATCAGGAAGACAAGCCCTTTCTGTTTATGCAATGTGTTTAGTGTTTAGTTTCTGTTAAAATTACTTTATTTGCGGAAACTTGTTTAGGACTATTTTGAGTATATGAATTGTTTAGGAAATTGTTTTAGTGTCAAATAAACTTGGTTTAGCAAGTTTTTGACTTGGTTATGATTCAGTACCATGAACCTTCTTGGTTGAGTTTTAAAAATCATCACTTAGCATTTTTGCATGCATGCATATTTATTTTTGTTTGTTTGTATATGTTGTGTGTAATTTGCTGCTACCATTCTTTGTGTAGACTTTGGTGCTAGTGATTGTGATTGTGAAGAGTGCTACTCTCCCAACTACCAAGGCAAGTGGTACTTCATGAATATTTCCATCCCTATATATTTTTATACAAGCATTAGAAATATTTTTGCTAAGTCTTGCATGTTACTATTTTGCCAAAATGCCATGTTGGGAAATCCTAAGTAGTTGTAGAATTGCTAGGAAATTTCTAATTTAAGTTACTATCTATGCCATGCTTAGCCTAGCTAGTAGCAAACAAGGGTTGGTGAATTATACATGCTATGATGAAAATATTTCTAAGTCTTTGGACTTATGTTTTTCTTAATAAAACAACTAAGTCAATGAATCACCTGGGTGGAAAGGGACTTGATTGGTGGTTTTTGGTTGAGTGGTTACACAAGGCCCATGGCTATGGTTTACCTTGTGTATCTCACTTGTGGAAAGCCACCCAGGAACAAAGAGATTTTAGAGGCCAAGTGTTGAGAAGCTTATAGTGCAGCCACTTGGCAATATGGGCTCTGCTTGGATCACATAGGTTGCTAGAACTTAGCCATTTGGACAGTTGGTGGTAGTGGGAATGATAGGTTGGAGCGCGTCCATTTGGTCTAAGGAAAGGCTTCTGAAAGGTCCTGTCTTGGGAAACCAAGTCTGGTGGGGAAAGTGCACAACCTCTGCAGATGGAAAAATATTAGTACTTAGCCAAGTCCATGGCAATGGACAACTTGAGCATCAAGACATGGAAGCTATCAAGAATCTCATCACTCCAACTTCTAAGTAAAACTTGTGGGTGAACAAGGGTGAAGGACCTCAATATCTATTGGTGGTTCCTTGGGAAAAGTTTTGACAAAGAAAAACTTAGTGATTTCAACTAACAGGAAAAACCTATTTTGAGCAAAGCAAGCCAAGCTACACTTAGCCAAAATGCATATAGTAATATAGTCCACTTAAAATTTACTAAGGTATCACTTGCCAATACTATTCCAAAGTATTGACCCACTGTGGATGTAACTTGTGATGTTGCAGGTTACTCTGATGAGGATTAGGTGTCATGAGTCTACACTCAACATGTTTGCCTGTGGCACATGAAGATGAAGACTTATACTTATTACTTATTCAAACTCTTGTATTAGGCCTGTGGCCTTGAGTTGTAAAGACTATGTTTATCTCTGGAATGGATGTAATAAATGACCTTTGTATCTATGTACTTCATCTTAAACTGTGGATGCTAGCAATGATCCAGGGACTAGCATTGCAATCACAGGGATCCTTTTTCCTTTACAAAGGAGTGATCTTACAGTTCTCCTGGTGGAGACATGATAGTAAGTCTTGAATGCCAGGATCTAGTGATAGAGTTTGGAAAACATAAGTTTCCAGTGAGTCTGATAATCCTAGATTCCCAAGGATTGGATGTAATTTTGGGAATGGATTGGATGACCAAGTATGAAGGAGTACTAGATTGTGCCAATCGAACAGTTGCACTCACAACCCCGGAAAAGAAACGGATAAGATTCAAGTCTAATTTTGAATCGAAAGGGAGTAAGCTTAATTCTCTTAAGGGGGTTAGCATAGATAGTGTGCCAATTGTGAGTGAGTATCCGGATGTGTTTCCGGAAGAATTGCCGGGAATGCCACCAGATAGAGATGTGGAGTTTCTTATTTATTTGCTACTAGGATCTGGACCAATAGCAAAGAGACCGTACAAGATGTCAGTAGACGAGTTGAAAGAACTCAAGAAACAGCTTGGAGAACAGTTGCAGAAAGGATTTATTCAAGCAAGTTCTTCATATTGGGGAGCACTAGTTTTGTTTGTGGAAAAGAAGGATAGAAGTCAAAGGTTATGCATATATTACCGTTCACTCAATGAGGTGACTATCAAGAACAAATACCCTTTGCCTAGAATCAATGACTTGTTTGATCAGCTAGAAGGAGCCTATGTGTTCTTAAAGATTGATCTCCGATCAGGATATTTCCAACTCAAAATAAGGGAACAAGACATACCTAAGACGACTTTCACCACAAGGTATGGATTGTATGAGTACACCGTGATGCCTTTTGGTTTGACCAATGCACCAGCATACTTTATGAATATGATGAACAAGGTGTTCATGGAGTTCCTTGGCAAGTTTGTTGTCGTATTCATCGATGACATTCTAATCTACTGCAAGAGCAAAGAAGAGCACGAGGGACATCTACGATTGATACTTGAGAAGCTTAGAGAGCATAAGCTGTATGCCAAATTCAGCAAGTGTGAATTTTGGTTAAGTGAAGTTGGTTTTCTTGGACACGTTGTGTCAGGAGATGGTGTAGCAGTTGATCCTGCTAAAGTTTCAGCTATAACTGAATGGGAATCTCCTAAGTCAGTGAAAGAAGTTCGTAGTTTCCTTGGCTTAGCAGGTTACTACAGAAGGTTCATTGAGAATTTCTCCAAGATAGCTAAGCCAATGACAGAACTACTAAAGAAAGACCAGAAATTTGCTTGGTCTAAAGGATGTGAACTCAGTTTCCAAGAGTTGAAGAAGAGACTAGTGACAGCACCAGTCTTATGTTTGCCAGATTTGGAGAAAGATTTCCAAGTATATTGTGATGCATCTCATCATGGATTAGGTGCAGTACTTATGCAAGAAGGGAAAGTTGTGGCTTATGCCTCGAGACAACTCAAAACTCATGAGGTAAATTACCCTACTCATGATTTAGAGTTATCATCGGTTGTCCATGCATTCAAAACATGGAGACACTATCTTTTGGGAAAGCGATGTGAAGTGTTCACAGATCAAAAAAGTTTGAAGTATATCTTCACCCAGAAAGAAATTAACCTAAGACAAAGAAGATGGCTAGAACTCATCAAGGACTATGACTTGAGTTTGCAATACCACCCCGGTAAAGCAAATGTTGTAGCGGATGCTCTAAGCCGTAAGGTTTTTGTGAATGGCCTTACTAAGGGAGAATTGCCAGATGATCTGTGTGCCCAATTTAGAGATCTCAGATTGGAGATTGTGCCTGAAGGACATCTCATGTCATTGTATGTTCAACCCACTTTGTTGGACAAAATCAAAGAAGCCCAAAAGACAGATAAGGAAATTGAAGAGATTAAGGAAAAGATTGGCAAGGGAAAAGCCAAAGGATTCCATGAAGATGAACAGGGTACTTTATGGTATGGAAAAAGTATTTGTGTTCCACCAGATCCGGAGCTTCGGAAAATGATTTTACAAGAAGCACACAACTCACCATATTCCATTCATCCGGGTAACACCAAAATGTACATGGATATGAAGGAAAGATTTTGGTGGAATAATCTCAAGAAGGACATTGCCGAACATATTTCCTTGTGTGATGTATGTAGCTGAGTGAAAGCAGAACATCAGAAACCGGCTGGATTGCTGCAACCACTACCTATTCCTGATTGGAAGTGGGATAAGATTGGCATGGATTTCATCACCGGATTGCCAAGAACCAGGTCAGGATATGATTCTATTTGGGTAGTAGTGGATCGCTTAACTAAAGTGGCTCATTTCATACCCGTGAAGACAACTTACACAAGTGCTAAGTTAGCCAAGATTTATATGAATATGATTGTGTGTCTACATGGAGTGCCCAAGAGTATTGTGTCTGATAGGGGAACTCAATTCACTTCTCATTTTTGGAGGCAAATGCATGAATCATTGGGAACGAGGTTGGAATTCAGCACTGCTTTTCATCCTCAGACTGATGGACAAACAGAAAGGACCAACCAGATTCTTGAAGATATGTTGAGGGCATGTGCCCTAGACTATGGAGCCATTTGGGATGAAAGTCTACCTTACGCAGAGTTCTCTTACAACAACCGCTATCAAGCCAGTATTGAGATGGCACCATTTGAGTTTCTCTATGGGAGAAAGTGTACCACCCCATTGCTATGGAATGGTGTGGGAGAAAGAAGTTTGTTCGGACCAGAACTAATCAAAGAGGCTGAAGAGAAAGTCAAGCTAGTTAAGGACAGATTGAAGATAGCACAGTCCCGACAAAAGAGCTACGCAGATCCTAAGCATAGAGAAGTCATCTATGAGTGGGTGATAGAGCTTATTTTAGAGTGTCACCACTTCGTCGATTAAAGAGATTTGGTGTCAAAGGTAAATTGGCCCCAAGATATGTTGGACGATTCAAGATTCTAAGTCATAAAGTAGAAGTAGCTTATGAGATTGAACTGCCAGAATCATTGTCTACCGTTCACAATGTGTTTCATGTGAGTCGGCTTAAGAAATGCCATCCGGAAATGGAAGAGACTTCTTTGAAGGATACCATACCTTTGGAGGAGGTCCAATTGGAAAGTGATCTCACTTATGAGGACAAACCTATCAAGATTCTTGAGACTGCAGAAAGAGTTACTCGGACTAAGACTATCAAATTATACAAAGTTGAATGGAACCATCATTCCGAAGAAGGAGCAACATGGGAAAGAGAAGATGATCTTCGGAAAGACCACCCTCACCTATTTGCTAGCCAACCTGAATCTCGAGGGCGAGATTCACCTTAAGGGGGTTATATTTGTAACATCCCTAAAATCATGTTTCAAACTCATCCATATAATCCATGCATCCATGATCTTTAGAGTTCCATTTCAAAACCATTTCAAAAACAGGAGCATATGTTGCTCATTATTTTATGTAAGTATGCTCTAGCCTTAGTGCTACTTTCTAATGAGAAAGGTACTTATTTTATTCAGTAATGTTTTGAGTTCAAACTTAAGTGATTTCCAAAGCTTTAGCAAAAGTTTTCAAAACAAGGTATGAATATAAAACCAATTTTATGCATATTATTTATATCTCATTAAGGCTTGGTTTTATTTTATTTTTCAAATGATCAAAGTGTGTTTGAGTAAACAGAAGTGTTTGACACACATTTGAGTACAAGGTTCAATGTACAAAAATCTAGAGAAGATTTGAAATCAAACTTGTTTGAATTAGGGTTTGAAAATCATTTCTAAAAATCAAACAGAAAAAGAAAAGCAAAAAGGAAAAAAAATAAAACCTGGAGCCAGCCTTTCGGCCCAACCCACCACTCAGCCCATCTAGCCCAACAACTCTCTCCCGCGAAGGAAACGATTCGCACTCAGAAACCTACCCCTCGGTCACTGACTGCCTGGACCCACCTCCTCTTCTTTTTTCTCGCTGACAACCGCGGCCCACATGTCAGTCATCGACTCCACCCAGCGACGAGTTCCTCCCCAAATCACTCCGGGCGTTTCCTGTTTAATTCCGTTGAATGCTCGAGTAATTCACGCCCATGTCCTCGCCTACTTAAGCACCATGCTCCCCTTCCCCTTTTCCCCCAAACCCCACCCCACCAGAGCCACCAGGCTGCTCGGATTTCTCTCTGGACGCCCCTCTGCTCCGACGAGCTCGTCGTCGAATTCCAGTAAGCACCGCATTCCCCTCTGCCTATGGTTCAGACTTGCTATTTCTGCACCCTCGTACGCACCTACTGACACTCTCTGCTTGCTCGCGCATGCTCTGTAGCCTCGGCGGCAACATCAACTGAGCTCCGCTACCGTCTTCTTGAACTCCGGCGACCGTTCCCCGTAAGCCCCAGCTTCCCCTCTCCCTCTGTTTGATACGCGTGTGATCCCCAGCATCCTATGCACCTAACGGCACCCTTTTCTTGTCTTAGCGTGGCCCAGAACGTCGTCTCTGTCGCCAACCGAGAGCAACCGACGCCGTCTCGATCTCCGACGAGCAATCGACATCGACTCCGTACGCCCCTTCGCCAACCGAGCACACGTAGAGCATCCCCTCGCCACGGAGATTCCGGTGAGCATCCTCACACCTCCCCGCGTGACCTAGCTCGCCGGCAAGCTTGCAGCCAGAGCGCGCTGCCGCCTGTAGCCGCCGCTAGCGCCGCCTGTTTAGGGTTAGCTGCTTAGGGCCGTTGGATCTAGATCCACTGGACACAATAGATTCAATCACCGAAGAGGTACGGTTAGATCTGAGCCATAGGATTTTAGTTAGATCTAACGGTTCACGAACGTGATCCAGCGCGAAGCGGTACCAGCCAACCAGATGCTGCCGCGTGGCATGAATTTCGTTTTAAAAATTTGAATTAGATCAATTAGATGGTTAAACTTGTTTAATTCATAAGTTTTGATTCCCACGTCCAAATTTGACAAATTTTATATCAATGGAATCAGGAGAGAAAATCCTTTCCATTTATGCAATGTGTTTAAAGTTTTGCCTCTGTTAAAATGGTTGTTTTTGCAGAAACATTTGTAGGCATAAATTAGGTATAGTAATAATTTGGAAAATGTTTTGCTATTCAAATAAAGTTTATTTAGCTTGTTTTGTACTTGTTTATGATTCAGTACAGTGCACTTGTTTTGTTTGGTGTAGAAAATCATCACATGGCATATTGCATACATTCATGTATTTTTGTTTGTATTAATTGTATATGTGATTTTGTGCCATTATTTTATGTGTAGATTTTGGTGCAAATAGTGATTGTGATTGTGAGGATTGTTGCTAATCCCCAAACTACCAAGGCAAGTGGTGCTTCATGATTTATTCCTATGTTTTTCAACTATGCATTAGAAATATTTTGCTAGTCTTGCATGGATATTTTTGATCTATATGCTATATTTGGGAAATCCTAGTAGTTGTAGAATTGCTAGAATTATTTCTAAGTCTTATGAATGCCATGCTTAGCCTAGTTAGTAGCAACCAAGGGTGGTTATATATTCATGGTATGAGAAAATATTTCTAAGTCTTTGGACTTGTGTTTTGTTTAATAAAACAACTAAGTGAATGAAACACCTGGGTGGAATGGAAGGAATGGTTTTTTGTTGAGTGGTTACACAAGGCCCATTTCTATGGTTTACCTTGTGTATCTCACTTGTGGAAATCCAACCAGGAACAAAGGGATTTGAGATGCCAGATGTTAAGAAGCTTCTAGTGCAGCCACTTGGCAATATGGGCTCTGCCTGGATCATATAAGTTGCAATAACTTAGCCATTTGGACATTTGGTGGTAGTGGGATGATAGGTTGGAGCGCGTCCATTTGGTCTAAGGGAAGGCTTCTGAAAGGTCCTGTCTTGGTGAAAATCAAGTCTTTTGGGAAAAGTGCACAACCTCTGCAGATGGAAGAATCTAAGTACTTAGCCATGTCCCTGGTATTGGACAACTTGAGCATCAAGACATGGAAGCTATCAAGAATCTCCTCATCCCAATTTCTAAGTAAAAACTTGTGGTTGAACAAGGGTGAAGGTTCACCAATTTCTATTGGTGATTCCTTGGGAAAGATTTTGACAAAGAAAAACTTAGTGTTTTCAACTAATAGGTAAAACCTATTTTGAGCAAAGCAAGCCTAAGCTACACTTAGCCAAAAATGCATATAGTATCTAGTTGCCAATATTACTCTAAGGTATCACTTGCCAATACTATTCCAATGTATTGACCCACTGTGGATGTAACTTGTGATGTTGCAGGTTATTCTGATGGTGATTAGGGGTTATGAGTCTACACTCAACATGCTTGCCTGTGGCACATGAATATGAAGACTTATTATTCTTATTACATATTTAAACTCTTGTATTAGGCATGTGGCCATGGAGTTGTAAAAGACTATGTTTGTCTCTGGAATGACTTGTAATAATGACCTTTGTTTCTGTGTACTTCATCTTAAACTGTGGATGCTAGCATTGATCCAGGGACTAGCATTGCAATCACAGGGATCCTTACCTTTATAAATGGAGGGATCTTATAGGTGCTCTGGCCCTTTTTGTTGTTTATGTTCAAAAAAACCTATTAAGTTATTTTCGGTCCCCGGTATGCCGGGCGTATGATGTCTATGGAACAATTGTCTGGATTTTGGTGTGATGCGAACCTTTTTTGTCTTTTGCCACTAAGGCATGGGTGATGGTAATCATTATTACTTTGTTTAAACGAGTCTCATTGCTTTATATCTTTGTTTTGGCGACCTTTGATTTCGTAGATTCGGATTGTACTTCTCCACATGGCTGACCTTAGTTCGGCATATATCTTGCCTGCCTTTTATAAACTCGATAGCCTGGATGTTGTGTTTTCAACTTCTACCTTAGATACAAAGCCCTAAGCCCACATCCGATAAGGTGGTACAATAAATTGCATCGCGTATCATATTTCGATCTGCTGGGGTTGTTGTTCTTTTTTGCATTATCCTTAGAGATCTTTATTTGTTGAGCTATGGAACTTTTATGTGTCTGGCGACAAATAGTGGATTATACCAATTAGTCCCCGAGTTATCACTTGGGTTATCGAGTTCTTGCGTGTGCTCAAAGAATCACCTTGGACCATGTGGCAGTCCCCGAGTTACAAACCGGGTTGCCAAAATACATTTCATGGGTAAATGCAGAGAATACTTCGGGGTAGTCCCCGAGTCATTGATCAAGGTGCCGAAGTTTAATATGTGTTTTTAGAACAAGAAACAATCACGGGGCAGTCCCTGAATCAGTGTTCAAGGTATCGAGGTTTTAATGCATGATCCGAGATAAGGGATAATACGGCGCAGTCCCCGAGTCCCTGCTCGAGGTCTTGAAACATAATACATAATTCAGGAATAAGAAATAACACGGTACAGTCCCCGAGTCACTGCTCGAGATGCCGAGGTTTAACACATAACTCAAAATAAGAAATAACATAGAGCAGTCCCCGAGTCACTGCTCGAGGTGCCGAGGTTTACTACATAGTCCTAAAAAATAAAGATAACATTGTGCAATCCTCGATTCGTCGCTCGAGGTGCCGAGGTTTAATACACGCTTGATACTTCGACTTGAAGCGTCACATTACAACGTTCCATATATGGCTCCTAAGTGTAGAATGGGCGAAGTAAAGCTATGTTCCATGGTCTTTTCGATTCGTCGCCGGATTTGTTTGCCTTGTTCTTTTCTGGTGACTGAGCATCAATTAGGTAATATGCATCGTTGTGCAATGCTTTACTCACGATGAATGGTCCTTCCCATGGTGGTGATAGTTTGTGCATGTCGGCTGTGCGCTGCACTAGCCGAAGAACCAAATCTCCTTCTTTAAAGACTCTTGGATTGAATTTCTTGTTGTGATATCGTCATAGGTCTTGCTGATAAATAGCTGATCATGATAGTGTCAATTCCCTAGCCTCTTCTAGTAAATCGACGTCGTCTTGCCGAGCTACCTCATTTACCTCGGCAGTCGTGTACTGGGTCACTCGTGGCGAATCATGCATTATGTCGAATGGAAGCATAGCTTCTGCCCCGTATACCATAAAAAATAGGGTATACCCTGTTGACCTGTTCGGTGTAGTTCTGAGGCTCCACAGTACTGCTGACAGTTCCTCGATCCAACATCCTGCCGACCTTTGCGGAGGTTCAACGAGTCGGGGTTTTATTCCGGACAATACCAGTCCATTTCATCTTTCTACTTGCCTGTTTGATGCCGGGTGAGCCACCGAGGCAACATCTAGTCTTATGTGCTTCTCTTGGCAGAACCTAGCAAAGGCTCCATGTAAGATCCCTCCTTTATAAAGGAAAAGGATCCCTGTGATTGCAATGCTAGTCCCTGGATCAATCCTAGCATCCATAGTTTAAGATGAAGTACACAGAAACAAATGTCATTATTACAGTCATTCCATAGACAAACATAGTCTTTACAACTCTAAGGCCACATGCCTAGTAAAAGAGTTTGAATAAGTAAATAAATAAAAATCTTCATCTTCATGTGCCACAGGCAAACATGTTGAGTGTAGACTCATTACTCCAAATCCTCATCAGAGTAACCTGCAACATCACAAGTTACAGCCACAGTGGGTCAATACATTGGAATAGTATTGGCAAGTGATACCTTAGTATAATTTAGGTGGACTAGATACTATATGCAATTTGGCTAAGTGTAGCTTAGGCTTGCTTTGCTTAAAATAGGTTTTGCCTATTAGTTGAAATCACTAAGTTTTTATTTGTCAAAACTTTTCCCAAGGAGCCACCAATAGACATTGAGGTCCTTCACCCTTGTTCACCCACAAGTTTTTACTTAGAAATTGGGATGAGGAGATTCTTTATAGCTTCCATGTCTTGATGCTCAAGTTGTCCTTTTCCAGGGACATGGCTAAGTACTTAGATTCTTCCATCCGTAGAGGTTGTGCACTTTCCCCACAAGCCTTGATTTTCACCAAGACAGGACCTTTCAGAAGCCTTACCTTAGACCAAATGGACGCGTTCCAAGCTATCATCCCACTACCACCAACTGTCCAAATGGCTAAGTTCTAGCAACCTATGTGATCCTGGCAGAGCCCATATTGCCAAGTGGCTGCACTAGAAGCTTCTTAACATTTGGCCTCTAAAATATCTTTGTTCCTGGGTGGCTTTCCACAAGTGAGATACACAAGGTAAACCATAGAAATGGGCCTTGTGTAACCACTCAACATAAACCATTCCTTCCATTCCACCCAGGTGTTTCATTTACTTAGTTGTTTTATTAGGCAAAACACAAGTCCGAAGACTTAGAAATATTTTCATCATACCATGTATATTTCACCACCCTTGGTTGCTACTAGCTAGGCTAAGCATGGCATAGATAAGCATCTTAACTTAGACATTTCCTAGCAATTCTACAACTACTAGGATTTCCCATCATGGCATATAAGCAAAATATAACATGAAAGACTAGCAAAATAATTCTAATGCTTAGTAGAAAACATAGGGAAAAAATATCATGAAGCACCACTTGCCTTGGTAGTTTGGAGAGTAGCTACACTCCTCACAATCACAATCACTATTGGCACCAAAATCTACACATGAAATCATAACAACAAATCACATACAAAACATATACAAACAAAAATATATGCATGCATGCAATATGATATGTGATGATTTTTAGAACTCAACAAAGCAAGTGTACAGTACTGGTTCATAAACAAGTTCAAAACTTTCCAAACAACATTTATTTATACCTTAAAACATTTCTTAAACAGTTCATAAACTCAAATTAGACCTATACATGTTTCTGTAATTAAAACCATTTTAACAGAAGCAAAACATTAAACACATTGCATAATTAGAAAGGGCTTGTTCTCCTGATTCCAATGATATAAAATTTGTCAAATTCTAACGTGGGAATCAAAAGTTATAGCTAAAACAAATTCAAACATCTAATAGATTCAAATCCTGGTTTTAAATCTAAACTGTTGCCACGCGTCTTAATCTGATTGGCCGGTACCATTTCGCGTTGGATCACGCTTCTGAGCCGCTGGATCTAACTTAATCGCGCGGCTCAGATCCAATCTTACCGCTTCGCCCACGTTCTATCATATCCGCGGGATCTAGATCTAACGACGCTCAGCACTTTGACCATCCAGTGGCGGCGCTGGCGGTGGCGACAGGCGGCGGCGCCTCTGTCAGAGTTGCTACCGGCGTTCTAGGTCACGCGGGAGAGGGGGAAGGGGCTTACCAGACTCGTCGTGTGCTGCTGATGCTCAAGGTGGCGGTGGTTTGGCAAGGGGCGCACGAAGATGGTCACTGGAGCTCGTCGGAGTTGCGGGCGGCGTCCGTTGCTTGCTGTCGAAGACGTTGCCGAGGTTCTGCGTCGACCTAGCAAGAGCCAGATGGTTTAGGAGATGCGCAAGGGTCTGGCGATCAAGTCTGTATCAAAGATGAGGCAAGGGGCGGTCTCATTTTACCTGAATCGCACGTCGGAGTCGAGCGGCGGCTCAGGTGCTCGCGGGTGAGAATGAAGACGTCGCTCTGGGTCATGAGAAAGAAAACGGAGGGCATTAGCGAATGCGCAAGGTCATGCTGGTCATTGTGGTTGATATGGGCTAATAGGATTGATATGGTAGTGTTGACAATAAAATACAAATGGCTTCGCGCAAGGACATCATGATGGAACAGAGAAGCTAAGCGTGCTGAGGGTGGAGTAGTGCTAGGATGGGATGGGTGACCGGCCAGGAAGTTTGCCACAAGTGTAATTTGACCTAAGATTAAATATACTTAGTGCTAAAAATGTTCCGAGTGAGAGGATTACGAGTCAAACAATTCAAAAGTTCAAAAAAATCGAATTTTTTTAAATTTTTTTTTAAATCTTGAGTCTAGGGCCGTATTACGACCCAGGACTAAAGGTCCTACATCCCCCCGCTGCAAAAAATGGCCAGGCGGTGACCCTCTAGTCCTGGTTTGTAAGAAACCTGGACTAGAAATAGGGGCCTTTAGTCCCGATTTCGCAGTCCCGGGTGCAAAACCGGGACTATATGCCCTTTTTTCACTAGTGTATAGAAAGTTTGGAAGTTTAATTGTTGTCTCAGTTTTCAAGATGCTACAAATAAATGTACAGATGAAGTCTGATGCATGGCTTGTTTCAGAAAGGGTCACGTTAAGAAAGGTTGCCCAGGTATTTCAGGGTTATTATCGTCTTTTGTTTGAACTAGAGGTAGAGGGGCAGTCTGTACTCACCGAGATTCGTCGATGGAGTTGCTTTGTCTGCGGCGGCGCAAGGGCGATTGCGGGCAGCCTGGTGGCGGAGAGGTGGCGCTAGGTGAGGGGAAATGGCCGCGGTGCAGAGGGGTTTATGTAGGCAGAAGGAGGGTGGCGATTAAGCGCGGAATCAAGGTCAATTAAGCCCGCAGTGACTGCGGCGAGTAACGGCGGAGCGAGCATCGCGACCGCGCGTGATTGACGACGACGACGTGGTCGCAGGGTCCACTTGTCAGCGAATAAAACAGAGAGGGGGTGGGGTCCTGGCGTCAGTCACTCAGTGGGTTTGTCTGCGAGTGAGAAAGAGAGAGTGGGAACCCGGGTGGGCTTAATGGGCTGGATTCGTAGTTGGGCCAGATAGGTGGCGCTGGCCTTTTTCCATTTCTTTTCTCCTTTTCTTTTTCTGTTTTGATTTTCTGAAATGATTTTCAAATCCAAATCAAATGAGTTTGAATTCAAATCTTCTCTAGGTTTTTATACTGCAAACCTTTCACTCAAATGTGTGTCAAACACTCGCTTATTCAAAACACTTTGATCAAAATAAAATAAAAATAAAACCAAGCCTTTATGATATATATACAATAGGCATAATATTGGTTTTATTTACTCATTTTGTTTTGAAACTTTGTTCAAACTTTTGATGGTGCCTAAGTTTGAATTTCAAACCTTACTGAATCAAAACAAGTACTCTTCTCATTGGAAGATAGCACTAAGGCTAGAGCAAACTTACATGAAATAATAAGCATATATGCTTCTGTTTTGAAATGAATTGTTTGGAATGAAACTTATATGATCATGGATGCATGGATGATATGCATGAGTTTGAAACATGATTTTAGGGATGTTACAAATCTGACCCCCTTAAGGTGAATCTCGCCCTCGATATTCGGATTGGCTAGAAAATAGGTGAGGGTGGTCTTTCCGAAGATCATCTTCTCTTTCCCATGTTGCTTCCTCTTCGGAATGATGGTTCCACTGCACTTTGCAAAACTTGATAGTCTTAGTCCGTGTGACTCTTTCTGCAGTCTCAAGAATCTTGATAGGCTTCTCCTCATAAGTGAGATCACTTTCCAACTGAACCTCTTCTAAAGGTATAGTATCCTTTAAAGAAGTTTCTTCCATTTCTAGATGGCATTTCTTAAGCTGACTCACATGGAACACATTATGAACAGCTGACAAAGACTCTGGCAATTCAATTTCATAAGCAACTTCTCCTTTACGACTCAGAATCTTGAATGGTCCAACATATCTTGGGGCCAACTTCCCTTTGAATCCAAACCTCTTCACTCCACGAAGTGGTGACACTCTAAGATAAGCTCTATCACCAACTTCATAGGTGACTTCTCTATGCTTAGGATCTGCGTAGCTTTTCTGTCGGGACTGTGCTATCTTCAATCTGTCCTTAACCAACTTGACCTTCTCTTCGGCTTCTTTGATGAGTTCTGGTTCGAACAAACTTCTTTCTCCCACACCATTCCATAACAATGGGGTGGTACATTTTCTCCCGTAGAGAAACTCAAATGGTGCCATCCCAATGCTGGCTTGATAGCTGTTGTTATAAGAAAATTCTATGTAAGGCAGACTTTCATCCCAACTGGCTCCATAATCTAGGGCACATGCCCTCAACATGTGTTCAAGAATCTGATTAGTCCTTTCTGTCTGTCCATCAGTTTGAGGATGAAAAGCAGTGCTGAATTCCAACCTTGTTCCCAATGATTCATGTAGCTGTCTCCAAAAACGGGAAGTGAATTGAGTTCCCCTATCAGACACAATACTTTTGGGTACTCCATGTAGACACACAATTCTACTCATATAGATTTTGGTCAACTTAGCACTTGTATAAGTTGTCTTCAGGGGTATGAAATGAGCCACTTTAGTTAGGCGATCCACTACTACCCAAATAGAATCGTATCCTAACCGGGTCCTTGGTAATCCGGTAATGAAATCCTTACCAATCTTGTCCCACTTCCAATCAGGAATAGGTAGTGGTTAAAGCAAACTTGCTGGTTTCTGATGTTCCGCTTTCACTCTACTACACACATCACACAAAGCAATATGTTCGGCGATGTCCTTCTTGAGATTATTCCACCAAAATCTTTCCTTCATATCCATGTACATTTTGGTGTTACCCGGATGAATGGAATACGGTGAGTTGTGTGCTTCTTGCAAAATCAGTTTCCGAAGCTCCGGATCTTGTGGAACACAGATACGTTTCCCATGCCATAAAGTACCCTGTTCGTCTTCATGGAATCCTTTGGCTTTTCCTTTGCCAATCTTTTCCTTAATTTCTTCAATTTCACTATCAATCTTCTGGGCTTCTTTGATCTTGTCCAACAGAGTGGGTTGAACATCCAAAGACATGAGATGTCCTTCAGGCACAATCTCTAATCTGAGATCTCTAAATTGGGCACAAAAATCATCGGGCAATTCTCCCTTGGTAAGGCCATTCACAAAAACCTTACGGCTTAAAGCATCCGCTACAACATTTGCTTTACCGGGATGGTATTGCAAACTTAAGTCATAGTCCTTGATGAGTTATATCCATCTTCTTTGTCTCATATTAATTTCTTTCTGGGTGAAGATATACTTCAAACTTTTGTGATCTGTGAACACTTCACAACGCTTTCCCAAAAGATAGTGTCTCCATGTTTTGAGTGCATGGACAACAGAGGCTAACTCCAAATCATGAGTAGTGTAGTTCACTTCATGAGTTTTGAGTTGTCTCGAGGCATAAGCCACAAATTTCCCTTCTTGCATAAGTACTGCACCCAAACCATGATGAGATGCATCACAATATACTTGGAAATATTTTTCCAAGTCTGGCAAACACAAGACTGGTGTTGTCACAAGTCTCTTCTTCAATTCCTGAAAGCTGAGTTCACAACCTTCAGACTAAGCAAATTGCTTGTCTTTCTTTAGCAATTCAGTCATAGGCTTAGCTACCTTGGAGAAATTATCAATGAACCTTCTGTAGTAACCTGCTAAGCCAAGGAAACTACGAACTTCTTTCATTGACTTGGGAGATTCCCATTCAGTTACAGCTGAAACTTTAGCAGGATCAACTGCTACACCATCTCCTGACACAACGTGTCCAAGAAATCCAACTTCATTTAGCCAAAATTCACACTTGTTGAATTTGGCATACAGTTTATGCTCTCTAAGCTTCTCAAGTATCAAACGCAAATGTCCTTCATGCTCTTCTTTGCTCTTGGAGTAGACTAAAATGTCATCGATGAAAACGACAACAAACTTATCAAGGAATTCCACGAACACCTTGTTCATCATATTCATAAAGTATGCTGGAGCATTGGTCAAACCAAATGGCATCACGGTATACTCATACAATCCATACCTTGTGGTGAAAGATGTCTTAGGTATGTCTTGTTCCCTTATCTTGAGTTGGAAATAACCTGACCAGAGATCAATCTTGGAGAACACACAAGCTCCTTCTAACTGATCAAACAAGTCATTGATTCTAGGCAAAGGGTATTTGTTCTTGATAGTCACCTCATTGAGTGAACGGTAATCTATGCATAGCCTTTGACTTCTATCTTTCTTATCCACAAACAAAACTGGGGCTCCCCAAGATGAAGAACTTGGTTGGATAAATCCTTTCTGCAACTGTTCTCCAAGTTGTTTCTTGAGTTCTTTCAGTTCATCCACTAACATCTTGTATGGTCTCTTTGCTATTGGTCTAGATCCTGGTAGCAAATCAATAAGAAACTCCACATCTCTATCTGGTCGCATTCCCGGAAATTCTTCCAGAAACACATCCGGATATTCACTCACAATTGGCACACTGTCTATGCTAAACCCCTTAAGAGAATTTAGCATACTCCTTTTTGCTTCAAAATTGGTCTTGAATCTGATCCTTTTATTTTCTGGAGTTGTGAGTGAGACAGTATGGTTGGCACAATCTATCACTCCCTTGTGCTTAGTCATCCAGTCCATTCCCAAAATGACATCCAATCCTTGGGAGTTTAGGATTATCAAGTTAACGGGAAACTTATACTTCCCAAACTCTATGACTAGATCATGACATCATGAATTCACTATCATTTCCCCGCCAGGAGAACTTACTTTTATAGGACACCCAATAGTTTCTACCGGCAGTTCATTTCTTTCAACAAATGCTCTTGATATGAATGAATGAGATGCACCAGTATCAAAGAGAACAAATGCTAGAACAGAATTGAGTTTGAACTTACCAAGAATAAAGATCGTGCTCCTCATAGATTTCGTCCACATTGATGTGGTTCACTTGTCCCTTTTGAAAAGGGTTGGGCTTGTTGGGTCCTTCAACTTTCTTTTCTGGGCATTCATTAGCATAATGCCCCATCTTCTTGCACTTGAAACACTCAACCTGACTAATGTATTTCTTGACAGGCTGACTTCCACTGCCACTTCCACTACCACTGTGGTGGCTCTTATATCCACCCTTGTGGTTCTTGTACTTGTCATTGTCATGACTACAGTGATGCTTGTTGTCATGACGGTTGTGGTTGTGGTACTTATTGAATTTCCCATTCTTGTGGGATCCCGAGCTTCCACTATCATCATAATGGGAACATTTGTGAGACGATCCCGAGTTGTGCTTGTCTGAGTGCTTTCTCTTCCTGCTCTCAACTTGCTTCATTTTGCTTTCCAAAATAGCAGCCTTGTCACAAAGAGACTGATAAGTGGGAACATAGGCCACTGATAGTTGCAAGTTCAGTTCATCATTCAGCCCTTCAAGGAACTTTTCCTTCCTCTTGGCATCAGTGTCAACTTCATCCGGTGCATAACGCGCCAGATTGTTGAACTCCTCAATATATTCTGCCACACTGCGGTGACGCTGCTTCAGATTATGGAATTCTTTCTTCTTAAGACTCATCACTCCAGATGAGATATGAGCAGTGCGAAATCCATCCTCAAAGATAGCCCATGTCACATCTTCTATGGGAGTGGTGATCTGGAAGTTATCCCACCAAGTGGCGGCTGGTCCTTCCAAAGAAATGTCTTAAATCTGACCTTTTCTGCATCAGTACAACCCACAGTTACCAAGTCCTTGTTCACAGAGCGTAGCCAATCATTGGCCACCATGGGGTCAGTTGTTCCTGAGAACTTTGCTGGCCTCAATCTCAAGAACCTGGTAAGCATGTCAAAACCCGGTGGGTTGTTGTTGTTGTTATTGTTGTTGTTCTTGTTGTTGTTTTGGTTCTGGATGAACGTCGTCATCATTTGCATCAGCTGAGTCTGAGCTATCATCATTTAATGCATTTCTGGAGTGATGTTGTTGTTGTTGAGGTTGGGATTGGCACGACGGGGAGGCATTTGTTCAATAGAGATAAGAATGAGATACCCATAGATGCTTTCATGCACAATACATCACATAAGCAATCACAAAACATGCATCATAACAATAATAGTTCAACAACAAAACGACAAGTTTGCAAAGTAAACACACAAATAACAAGCCATCCACATGTTGGATGGTCATTGTGACACAAATAAAGTATGATAAATAAATGATAAATGAGTAGTCAACTCTACTCCTCGGCATCAACCTACTCCTCAACGAAGGTAAGACCTGTGTTCTCCATCGCGGTCTTGTATTCCTCGACATTGGCGGTCAAGGTCTCTACTTTGGCTTTGAGAGCCCTCTTCTGAGAACGAAGCCTCTCAATCATCAGATGTCGATGCTCGAGCTCAAGTCCTTGGCTCAGCTTCATCATGTCCCGAATCCTCTTGTTCCTATCCTGGACTCGCTTCTCCTGACTCTTGAACTTTCTGTCCTGGCTCTCGAACTTTGCCTCCATCTCCTTGACTATCTCATCTTGCTCTGCGAATAGCTTGTCCTTCTCGCGAAGCTGCACCTGGAGTTCGTCATTGTTGAGCATGACGTTGGTCCTATCAGTGTCCACGTGCCTAATGAGAGCCTCTAAGTCCTGGAGGTATAGGTGAATCGGCTCATCTGTATCCCTCGAAGTGTCCTCGAAGTCGATAGCCTCTCCATCCTCATCACGTCAACCGAAGACGTGGAAGTGAGCACCTCTAACCCGTCGAGAGTGTCTCCCTAGCAGACGTCCTATTAGATCCTGCATGACTACCACAAGGCCTCTCTCCTTGTCATCGTGCATGAGCTTGAAGATGATAGCCTCCGTGGTAGGCTCACCAAGGCCCGGCTGATTGACCTTGAAACCCCAAAGGTCTTTCCTCTCAAACTTGGTGAGGGGAAGCACCATGATGGTAGGAAGAGGGAGATTGAGCAAAGTAGTGAGATCAATAATACGAGGACCAAAGCGAGTTCCCTGGAACTCCTCAACAGTGTTGATGGTAACATTAGGCATCTATTTATAAGATAGAAAAAGTTAGAACATCACAATTTAAGATAAAACACAAGGCAAAGCATCACATGCATATCTTTGTAAATCAAAACACACAAGTCATGGCATACATGAATCCATTACATCAACCAAGGTTCAACTTATTTTAAACAACTTTAGAAAATAAGGTGATAAGTGGTGGTCCAACTAACAAAGTACGTTTACAATCCTATCTCACTAGATATGTTGGCTAACACAATATTTCTAGAAGCAATCACTCTCTCTTGAGCACATGACTCCATCACTAAGTCTATAATGTCTCCTCTTAAGGTTTGGTTGGTAGTCTCCAACTCTTGGGTATGTTTCTTCTCTTCTTTTAGGCTATTTTGGATTTTGAACATTCTGCACTTGACTCTTTCACCAAGTTCTTTGATGGTCTTCCAAGCTGCATCCCTTGCTGAGTCAAAGAATGTAGGGTGCATCACTGAATTGGTGAACATGCAGAATCTTGATTCCTTGTGGTTGTCTTCCTTGTTTTTATACAAGTGAAGTTGCACCCATCAGTACTCGATTCCTTCATCCATCAAAGGAAAGCCTTTGTACATAGCTGCACCATGTATTTCCATTGCAACCATGAGGTCCTCGAGAGCCTTGGGGAATTCTGTCTCACACTCCAAAGTCATTGTCATGAGTGGTCCCTTCCTTACGGCTTCGTTGATGGAGTTCATCTACAAGTAGAGATGAGAAAGAAGATTAGAAAAGTTTACGAGAAGAATAGACAAGTGTAGAAGCTGTTCAAAAAATTTCCTTAGTGGTTTCCAATCCCAGGGTCATAATCCTACAGGCAACACAGTGCTCTGATACCATCTGTAAGATCCCTCCTTTATAAAGGAAAAGGATCCCTGTGATTGCAATGCTAGTCCCTGGATCAATGCTAGCATCCACAGTTTAAGATGAAGTACATAGAAACAAAGGTCATTATTACAGTCATTCCAGAGACAAACATAGTCTTTACAACTCCAAGGCCACAGGCCTAGTACAAGAGTTTGAATAAGTAAATAAATAAAAGTCTTCATCTTCATGTGCCACAGGCAAACATGTTGAGTGTAGACTCATCACTCCTAATCCTCATCAGAGTAACCTGCAACATCACAAGTTACAGCCACAGTGGGTCAATACATTGGAATAGTATTGGCAAGTGATACCTTAGTATAATTTAGGTGGACTAGATACTATATGCAATTTGGATAAGTGTAGCTTAGGCTTGCTTTGCTCAAAATAGGTTTTGCCTATTAGTTGAAATCACTAAGTTTTTCTTTGTCAAAACTTTTCCCAAGGATCCACCAATAGACATTGAGGTCCTTCACCCACAAGTTTTTACTTAGAAATTGGGATGAGGAGATTCTTGATAGCTTCCATGTCTTGATGCTCAAGTTGTCCTTTTCCAGGGACATGGCTAAGTACTTAGATTCTTCCATCTGCAGAGCTTGTGCACTTTCCCCACAAGCCTTGATTTTCACCAAGACGGGACCTTTCAGAAGCCTTCCCTTGGACCAAATGGACGCGTTCCAACCTATCATCCCACTACCACCAACTGTCCAAATGGCTAATTTCTAGCAACCTATGTGATCCTGGCAGAGCCCATATTGTCAAGTGGCTGCACTAGAAGCTTCTTAACATTTGGCCTCTAAAATCTCTTTGTTCCTAGGTGGCTTTCCACAAGTGAGATACACAAGGTAAACCATAGAAATGGGCCTAGTGTAACCACTCAACATAAACCATTCCTTCCATTCCACCCTGGTGTTTCATTTACTTAGTTGTTTTATTAGGCAAAACACAAGTCCAAAGACTTAGAAATATTTTCATCATAGCATGTATATTTCACCACCCTTGGTTGCTACTAGCTAGGCTAAGCATGGCATAGATAAGCATCTTAACTTAGACATTTCCTAGCAATTCTACAACTACTAGGATTTCCCATCATGGCATATAAGCAAAATATAACATGCAAGACTAGCAAAATAATTCTAATGCTTAGTAGAAAACATAGGGATAAAAATATCATGAAGCACCACTTGCCTTGGTAGTTTGGAGAGTAGCTACACTCCTCACAATCACAATCACTATTGGCACCAAAATCTACACATGAAATCATAACAACAAATCACATACAAAACGTATACAAACAAAAATATATGCATGCATGCAATATGATATGTGATGATTTTTAAAACTCAACAAAGCAAGTGTACAGTACTGGTTCATAAACAAGTTCAAAACTTGCCAAACAACATTTATTTATACCTTAAAACATTTCTTAAACAGTTCATAAACTCAAATTAGCCCTATACATGTTTCTGTAATTAAAACCATTTTAACAGAAGCAAAACATTAAACACATTGCATAATTAGAAAGGGCTTGTTCTCCTGATTCCAATGATATAAAATTTCTCAAATTCTAACGTGGGAATCAAAAGTTATAGCTAAAACAAATTCAAACATCTAATAGATTCAAATCCCGTTTTTTAATCTAAACTGCTGCCACGCGTATTAATCTGATTGGTCGGTACCGTTTCGCGTTGGATCACGCTTCTGAGCCGCTGGATCTAACTTAATCGCGTGGCTCAGATCCAATCTTACCGCTTTGCCCACGTTCTATCGTATCCGCAGGATCTAGAACTAACGGCGCTCAGCACTTTGACCATCCAGTGGCGGCGCTGGCGGCGGCGAAAGGCGGCGGCGCCTCTGTCATAGTTGCTACCGGTGTTCTGGGTCGCGCAGGAGAGGGGGATGGGGCTTACCAGACTCGTCGTGTGCTGGTGATGCTCAAGGTGGCGGTGGTTTGGCAAGGGGCGCACGGAGATGGTCGCTGGAGCTCGTCGGAGTTGCGGGCGGCGTCAGTTGCTTGCTGTCGAAGACGTTGCCGAGGTTCTGTGTCGACCTAGCAAGAGCCAGATGGTTTAGGAGATGCGCAAGGGTCTGGCGATCAAGTCTGTATCAAAGAGGAGGCAAGGGGCGGTCTCATTTTACCTGAATCGCACGTCGGAGTCGAGCGGCGGCTCAGGTGCTCGCGGGTGAGAACGAAGACGTCGCTCTGGGTCAGGAGAAAGCAAACGAAGGGCATTAGAGAATGCGCAAGGTCATGCTGGTCACTATGGTTTGAACTAGAGGTAGAGGGGCGGTCTGTACTCACCGAGATTCGTCGCCGGAGTTTCTCTGTCTGCGGCGGCGCAAGGGCGATTGCGGGCAGCCTGGTGGCGGAGAGGTGGCGCTAGGTGAGGGGAAATGGCCGCGGTGCAGAGGGGTTTATGTAGGCAGAAGGAGGGCGGTGATTAAGCGCGGAATCAAGGGCAATTAAGCCCGCAATGACTGCGGCGAGTAACGGCGGAGCGAGCGTCACGGTCGCGCGTGATTGACGACGACGACGACGTGGTCGCAGGGTCCACTTATCAGCGAATAAAACAGAGAGGAGGTGGGGTCCTGGCGTCAGTCACTCAGTGGGTTTGTCTGCGAGTGAGAAAGAGAGAGTGGGAACCCGAGTGGGCTTAATGGGCTGGATTCGTAGTTGGGCCAGATAGGTGGCGCTGGCCTTTTTCCATTTCTTTTCTCCTTTTCTTTTTCTGTTTTGATTTTCTGAAATGATTTTCAAATCCAAATCAAATGAGTTTGAATTCAAATCTTCTCTAGGTTTTTATACTACAAACCTTTCACTCAAATGTGTGTCAAACACTACTGTTTATTCAAAACACTTTGATCAAAATAAAATAAAAATAAAACCAAGCCTTTATGATATATATACAATAGGCATAATATTGGTTTTATTTACTCATTTTGTTTTGAAACTTTGTTCAAACTTTTGATGGTGCCTAAGTTTGAATTTCAAACCTTACTGAATCAAAACAAGTACTCTTCTCATTGGAAGATAGCACTAAGGCTAGAGCAAACTTACATGAAATAATAAGCATATATGCTTCTGTTTTGAAATGATTTGTTTGGAATGAAACTTATATGATCATGGATGCATGGATGATATGCATGAGTTTGAAACATGATTTTAGGGATGTTACACTCCATCCGCAAAATTTGTGCCGTTGTCTGTAATAACACTGTGTGGATAACCATATCTCAAGATAATATCTTTGAGGAATTTTACTGTTATTTGTCCATCACATTTTCTTATAGGTTTTACCTCTATCCACTTTGTGAATTTATCCACCATGACTACAATGTGAGTCATTCCGCCTCAGGCTGGCTTGAACGGGCCTACCATATCCAAGCACCATACAGAGAATGGCCAAGTGATTGGTATTGTCTTTAATTCAGATGATGGCATATGTATCTTGCTAGCATATCTCTGGCAACCGTTACATTTTTCTACTAGATATTTTGCCTCCTTTAACGCCATCGGCCAATAAAATCCATGCTTGAATGCTTTGGCTACTAACGCTCTGGACGATGCGTGATGCCCGCATTCTCCCTGATGTATATCCAGGAGTATTTCCTGGCCTTCTGTCGAGTCAACACATCTTTGCAGCATGCTTGTGACGCTTCTCTTGTACAGCTCATTGTTTATGATTGTGTAAGCTTTTGCTCTTCTTATTGTCTGTCTAGCCAGTACCTCATTACTCGGCAAGATTGCATCCTTGAGGAAGGAGAATATGGGTTGCGCCCATGTCGGCGTGATTTTCTCTGGGACAATTTCACTGTCGATTTCCATGTTTTCTGCCGACATGACAGCTTTGAAGCCTTCTGTATTTATTCGTGTGATGGCCAGGTTCACTTTTAGAGAGCATGGGTTGCACTCTTTGTCAATTTCCATTGGCACACTTCCTTCTTTTAATTCTGTCGAGATATGAATGGACTCGGACCCTGGTGACGGTATAATCGATGGTTTTCTCAGGTGCTCTAGGGTGATACCTGGGGGAATTGACAGCCTAGTTGATCCGAGTTTTGACAATGTGTCTGCAGCGTCATTTTCCGCCCGAGGTACATGATGAAACTCGCATCCATCGAAGTATCCACTGATTTTTTGCACATGGAACCTATATAGGGCCATATTCACATCTAGTGCGTCCCAATTGCCTGATACTTGCTGTACTACCAAATCGGAATCCCCGTAGAATAGAATCCGACATATACCAATTTCCTTTGCCACCTTTAATCCATGGACGAGTGCTTCATATTCGGCTACATTGTTTGATGCGGCGAAATGTATTTGCAGCACATATTTCAGTTGATCTTTTTTCGGTTAGGTCAACACTATCCCTGCTCCCAATCCATTTCTCAGCTTGGATCCATCGAAATGCATTATCCAATAATTCGGATCTGGTAACGGCGGTTCATATTGTACCTCGGCCCAATCCACAAAGAAGTCGACCACTGCCTGAGATTTGATTGCATCTCGCCTATCGAATTGCGGAGCATAAGGTGATAATTCGATTGCCCATTTTGCTATTCAGCCACTTGCATCTTTGTTTCTCAATATCTCGGATATGGGCGCTTCACAGATCACTTTGATCAGATGTTCTTCGAAGTAATGATTAAGTTTTTTCGCCGACATGTATACTCCATAGGCCATTTTCTGGTAGTGTGGGTAGTTTTGTTTTGAGGCTGATAGTACCTCGCTTAGGTAATATACCGGCCTTTGTATTGATTTATCATCTTCATTCTGTTCCACGACAACCACCGCACTTACCACTCTGTTTGTGGCAGCTACATAAAGTAACATAGGATCTTTTGACAATGGAGAGGCCAGGATTGGTGATGTGACCAACATCTTTTTCAGTTCATGAAACGCATTATCTGCTTGCGGTGTCCAAATGAACTTATCAGACTTTTTCATCAGTTGATACAGAGGTAATGCCTTCTCTCCCAGCCGACATACAAATCGACTAAGCGAGGCCAGGCAGCCCGTGAATTTCTGTACATCATTTAGACACCTCGGCAATTCCATTCTTTCTACCGCTCGTATTTTAGTTGGATTTGCCTCTATACCTCGGCTGGATACGAGAGTAATTTCCCAGCTGGTACACCGAAGTGTTGGGCCACGCAGAGATAAAACAAAAATTTTCCTCTAACGTGGTGATCCCAAGACCTAGCTGAGGTAGAAGGCCACGAGGTTTACCACTAGACGCGCGGTTGCGGATTACTGATGAAGCGCGTCAGTTGATGCGATGCAGATCCTCACGATCCGATCGTCCCGGTGCTGATCGCACAAAGACCTCTGCTGGTATCCACACGCATAAGGAGGAGCGCCAAGCGAATCGCTAGGTTCGTTACGCGGCCGGACTGTGGAGCTAGGGTTTCAACACATGGAATGACCTAACCGAACAACGATTAACCTTTACGGGTTCGTGCTCCACTATATATAGGAGTGAACGTGGGCTCTGCTTTCGCGACCCATTCACTAAAGCCCATATAACACTAGTCACCGTGAGTCCAACTCACTAACTCGTCCTAATCTGGTTTAGGTCCAACCCAACCAGACATGATTCGGATCCAATCCAACTTGCTCCCGCTCTTAAGTGTGTGACCGCAGGCTCATGGTTACTTGGACACGATTAGAGTCCGACTCACAATCGATCGATCGGCATCGGCTCCTAGTAACGCGTCGACTCCAAGTACCAAAGAGTCATGACGACTTGCCTTTCCAATGCGACTTACGTCGAGTCCCTTTTGCCTCACGATATACCTTGTCGACTATAGGCGAATATATGTCATCCCTTAAATAGTCCGACTCTCTTCTCGATCCGAGATAAGTGATTCACCCGACTAACTCTAGTCGATCGCCTCGTTAACACTTAACCGAGTCGCATGGCCATGCTTTCCGAATCATATCTCACGAGAGGCCAGAGAATATCTCTCCGAGTGGAGGAGCAAAATCCCATCTTGGTTATTCACATCACGCAGCTTGATTCTCGATCGACCAACCGCTTTATAATCCTGCCATTTGATCAGCGTTGATAACCTAAGTCGGTGATCCTCAACTCGGACTATGCAACAACCTCAGTCTAAGGATTACATTGATTGAGATATACAAATGACAGCTTAGTTCGTTGTACCTCAATATGGGTCAATCCTCGCTAAACTCTTTAGCCTAGTCTCTGTAAGTTGGAATAGCATCTCCATGCCCATGACAAGTGGAACCGAGTCATCAAGCCAACTTTCACATTGGTCTAAGTGTGTCCAAAGACAACCTCAATGACCAAGGATATTTAGTACAAACAACATGAATGCACAGTTCCACAACTGAATCACATATTCAATGATACACATCAGATGTTTATACAAGGACTACTTAATAACTTTATGAATACAATGGGACATATCATCATACATGATTGCCTCTAGGTCATATTCCCAACACGAAGGTGCATTTTTCCGGGTTAAGCTTCATTCGAAATCTTCTCAGGTTTGCGAATGTCTGCCGAATATCATCCAGGAGTGTTTTGCTCTCTTTGGTTTTTATAACCACATCGTCTACATATACTTGTACATTTTTTCCTATCTGGTCATGTAGACACTTCTGCATGCATCTCTGGTACGTTGCTCCTGCGTTACGCAGGCCGAATGGCATGGTGCGATAGCAATAAGCCCCGTATGGGGTAATAAACGCAGTCTTTATTTGATCGGCCGGATTTAACGGTATCTGGTGGAAACCAGAATATGCGTCTACAAATGACAACAACTCACAACCAGCGGTCGAATCAATGACTTGGTCTATCCTAGGTAAAGGAAAAGGATCTTTGGGACACGCCTTGTTTAGGTTCGTGTAATCAATACACATTTGCCATACGACGGCTACACTTGGGTCATCCTTTTTTCTTTTCTACTAATACCGGATTTGATAGCCAATCCGGATGAAGCACTTCCATGATGAACCCGGCCGCAAGGAGCCGAGCTATCTCATCCCCTATTATTTATCTACTGTCTTCGGCGAAGCGGCGGAGAGGTTGCTTCACCGGTCTTGCTTCTGGCCTTACATGCAAAGAGTGCTCAGCCAACTCCCTCGGCACACCTTGCAGGTCTTGAGTTGACCAGGCAAAGATGTCCCGATTCTCATGGAGGAAGTTGGTGAGCTTGCCTTCCTATTTGGCATCTAGGTCGGCACCAATCGTGATGGTGCGCTCTGGGAACTGCTCATCTATCTGAACCTTTTTTGTCTCTTTAGTCGGCTGGAAAGAAACACTTCCATGTGGGTTGGCTAATGCTGGCATATTCAGTCTTGATCGAGCGAGAGCCGCTACCTCCTGAATCCTTCTTTTTTCTCTTGCGATCACCAATGACTCGGCCAGGTTTGATCCGGCCGAAGCACATTCCATCGAATTCCTGTAATCTCCTGCTACTGTTATCACCCCTTGTGGTCCGGGTAACTTCATTTTCAAGTAAGTGATGTGGCAGTTGCCCATGAATTTGGCCAATGCTGGTCGTCCGAGTAAAGCATGATAGCAACTTTCTAGGTCCACCACTTCAAACTCCAAATTTTTTGCTCTGCAATTCTCCCTTGTGCCGAATAATACATCTACTCGGACCTTTCCAATGGGTTCGCATGAAAGTCCCGGCACTATTCCATGGAATGTGGTTCTTGTGGATTGCAGCATATTCTGCGCTATTCCGAGTTTATGCATCGTATCTTTGTACATGATATTGATACTGCTCCCATTGTCAATGAGTACTTTTGAAAATTTCACATTAATGTTGGGCCCGACAAAAGTCGGATCTAGTACAAGTGCGTACGACCCTGGATTCGGCATTATTTTCGGGTGTTCTTTATGCTCCAAGTTATTTCTTGATCTGACCAAGGTACATATCTTGGTACTGCCGGCATAACTGCATTCACTTCCATATGTCGGCTGTAGCACCCCGGATAAAACCACTACTAGAAATCGCCTGTCTGTATCTCAGTGCATCATCATGCCTATTATTTTTTTGCCTAAAACTATTTTACTAAAAGCCTATTTTGTTTACTACTTTACCATATCCTTTTTTATAAAAGTCTGGTGTTCTCGGGTATCTTTATTTTTCTAAAACTATTTATCAAATCTTTTATTAAAATAAAAAATATATATATTTTGACTGGGGAAGGTAGTCCGGCCCGTAAGCCAGGACACCTACAACCCCAGTGGGCCCAAATCAAAACAAAACCCTAAACCATCTAGACCTACCCAGCACCAGGCAAACCCTAATTCTAACCCCCCACACCCCAACACCCCCGCCGCCACTTAACCTGACCACCAGACCTAACCCACTCCCTATCCTAACCGCCACCACCCCCTGGCTTCACACCTGTAGTCCAAACCGAACCAACCCCTCACACACACTCACGCTGAACCCACACAACGCCACACACCGAACACACCATCACGCACCCACCGCCTCTCACCTGTATCGCCCACCCGCCTGCGTGGACCCCACCCCGCTTCCCTTGACCGCGTGCGAGCGACGCGCTCGTGAACCTCCCACCGACCGCGTCCCTCACACGTTCCCCTAGCCCACCACCACAACCCCATCTCTTGATTCCCCGGTGCCCTCCTTCCCCAAACCCGTATCGGGCCCTCTTGCTCAGGCAACCGCCGCTGCCCTCTGTCCTTCCCGCTCCACCGCAGTCACATGCTCCTTGCCAGAACCTTCGCCGCGTCCTCCTCCGCTCGGCCCTCTGTCGTCACTCGTCATCGACCTCGCCCTGACCTCCCCCAGCATCTCGCGTCCCTGCTGCAAGAACCACAACCGGTGACCCTGCATGGATCCCTGTACCTTCCGACCCTCCTCTCACCTTTGCGGCCGCCCGGACTCAAGCTACCTCGCCGTGTCGGGCTTCCTCCTCCACGGGCCCTGCCATGCTGCCGCCCGAGCACCCCTGCAAGCTCTGTCGCCACACCAACCCTGCGCGGCCGACAGCGGGCTCTGGCCCAAGCTCTGCCTCCGGTCACCGCCCCGCCTCCCAGCAACCGCCACCTCCCCGTCGACCCCCGAGCTCATCGTGTCGCCAGGGACACCACCGGCCTCCTTCCCCAGCTCCCCCAGGACCTCGCGTCCTCCTTGATCCGCCAAGGTCGCTGCCGTCTGCCGCGGAACTCTCTGCGGTTCTGCCTAATAACCGTCTCAGAGCGCTTCACCCCGTCCACGAAGCTACAGCACCGCCACGCCGTGTCCTCTGCTTCTGCCATGCTCCAAGTCCCGAGTTGGAGTTTCCTATTGTTGTGGATGTCTGATCGGTTCCTAACTGTGCGAGTCTGCAGTTGTGCTATAATGGAGTGGCTTCTGCCGCCCAACGCCAAGATCTTCGGCAAGGATCCGAAGACCCCGATCCCGAAGTCCGAAGCTTCGAAGACTGAACCACGAAGCCGAGACCTACCTGTCAAACCCCAAAACCCCCCCGGATCCGATGGTCGAGACCCCATCAAGCCCGAACCCTAAACCAAGATCGCCGAGCCTCTAAGTGTGACCCTTTTCTCGAGATACCTATTTTTTTATAAATGATATATACTTGCTGCATATTAAATTGATCATGTCGCATACATATCATGTGGTATGGGGGCATTATGTCGATTCACCTTATAATTAAATATGGGGACCATATGCAGGCAAATCTAGCCTTATATTGTCCCCATTTAAACTTGTGTAGCAAACCGATGCCATGTTTTTGCCTCGTTAAGACAACGCTTAAATTGCGGGGTATCTAAACAACTTAAACCATCTAATTAAATGTCGGAACCCCGGTTTCGCTTAATATTGCCTAATTGCATCGCATCCTTGCCATGCCATACATCATACATGCATCATGCCCGATCTTTTGCCGTAGTATTAAATAGTGCATCCGGTGTTTCTTCTAGTGCTTTGCTTCTTCACGGATTAGGCTGATGAGTTGATGCGAGAGTCGACCCGATCTTCGGATAAACCTTTGGCAATGTTTCTCAGGCGAGCATTCTCCCCCTTTCTACCTATCTTACTTTTATAGTCTTTATTTCCTCCTGTTGATCTATTGCTATCTGTGATGTGATGCTCTAGTTTTCGTACCCATGATATCCCTTGCAGCCATTAAATTGCCTTGGACACATCCTATTACCTGTTGTTTGGTAGATAGTCAGCCTTGCGAGTCGTAGTTGCTTGCGCAGGTGTTGCATCGCGCCGTCGATGTTCCACAGTTGTTGGAGTAATGCCTTATGTTTAATGTTGGAGATGATTATAACTTTAATTACCGTTTAATAAATAAAATTGGAGTAGGTAAATAATGCAGAGGCACAGGTGGGCAATAGATGTTATTTGGTTTTTAACCGTCCACTTGTGTCCCGTAGGACCCCGAGTACTTGATACCTGTTCTTTGAATATTCGCACTATCCACATGTGGGACCATGAATCCCCCTAGCCAGAGCTTGAGTCATATCTTATTTCTTGGGGCCACAACTAGTTTGGGGCTTTATTACTATCATGTACTTATGCCATGCTTTACTGTTTTATTTATGATTGCGCATGGAGCGCCTGTACTGTTTTGGAACCCCGTGCCACGTTTTCGCGGTATCGACAAGCCCAGTCACATTTTTGGGTTCCCAGTCGTTTACAGCCGTCGTCACAAACATCTGGGTCCGTCTCGGAGCCGACCAACTTCGTAGCGGGTAGCTTAGTGGGGTGCCCCCCTGAAATTTATATGAATCTTGCAATTGCTCTGTCGTGATGCCTCATTGGGTTTCATTTGGTTTTTCTCGAGGTTGATCGTGCGTGTGTTGCTATTTGTGCCCCCTGCAGGGTAAAACTTTCTGAAAGCCGTGTTTGCGGTTATGGACGACTTGGAGCACAGTATCTCGATCATAGACAACTATAACTAAAGTAGTGCTATAAATTTGACTTTATAATGACTAGTAATCGGCTTCACTATAATGAAATGGCTAAATAAAAGTGCCAACAATTGCTGGTTTGTGTTGTCACCTGTTACCATTGTATCTGACTAGTAAGTATTGCAACTATAACGGAATGGCTAAATAAAAGTACCAGCAACTGCTGGGTTTGGGGATGCCTCATGCTATATGTATCTAACTAGTAAGTACTACAACTACAATGGAATGGTTAACTAAAACTGCCCACTGCTTATTATATCAGGATGACTCATGCTATCTATATCTGACTAGTAATTGCCGCAACTATAACGGAACGAATAAAACTTCCAACTGTGTGAGTTCCTCGGTTGACTTCCTCGTTTGGTCTCCAGGGGGAAATACCAGGATGGGTATGCTTGGTGATAGTTTCAGATTGGATCCGAATAGGTCTTTCTTATCCCTATCTGATAGTCGCCAGTTGTATTGAGTCTCTATAGGTTGTTTAGTGCATGCTGCGCTGCCACTTTAGTCCACCATACCTATGTAGGCGAGGACCGCCGAATTCTAGTCTCGCCGTGTACTGGCCTTAGTACTGACCGCTCTCTTTTTCCTTTGCCCTTTGTCGGCACCCCTTTTGTTAAGCAGGTTTTGAGATCGACGTCGTTAGCAGGGTTACCCTTCCGCTTAGCAAGGCAGGTTATGGACGCCATTGGTTATTCTTCAAGGCTCTTAGCTCAATTTGCATCTTGTCCGTACTCGGACGCTGTATCGTTTTCAAGGTGACTTGGATCTTTGTACTGTATATTGTATTCTTGACTCATGGAGTCGTTGTTGTATATATGTGTTCTGTGGGTTCCATTGTGGACTATTGTGTAATGGTATTACTTCGTTTTCCACCCGCACGAAAGTGCCTGGTGGGCACCTTTGAATCGTTTCTATGCGGGTTTGGCGGGGATCGCTGAGACTTGCATAGGGCCGATTCTGAGGGTGATACATCGGCGCTGTACACTTTGCCTGTCTTGTTGTTCTGTTGTGAACACGCGATATGATTGATGATGCTCCCTATAATAATTACGTCCATTATTTTCGGGGTTTGTCCTTCCATCCTGACCTGGATTTATCACTTGATGCACTGCATCTCTCCGGTCCGAGTTATCATACCTCGGAGGAGGAGGGGGTAACATTAACTGTTGTGCATTCGCCCCAGTCAACTGCGGCTGCTGCTGCTGATGCGCTTGATGAGAGGACGCTTGCATGCCTGCCGGGTTCCCCATTGCATTTTTCATCCAGGCGCATTGCCGAGTTGTATGATTAGCCGGCTTGGCCGGGTTTGGAGTGTGAAACTTACACGGTTGATCCAACATGGATTCGAACGTGTACTTCGGCCTTTCCTGCCACTTCTTCTTCTGTTCTAGTGTCCACTGTCTCTTCCCTTCATTCCTTGGTGTCCATTGCTGAGGACCATTTTTCTGCCGCTGACTGTTTCCATGACTCGGCTGATCTTGCACTACCGCTGCCACCTGATTGGAGGCATATCTGTAATCCGGTCTTTCCTCTCTTCTTCTACCTCTGAACTCGTTACGCCTCGATGATCCAGCTACATCTCTTGCATATTGATCTTGATGATCCCGATGCTCTGCCGACATTAGTTCTAGTTGTGTCAGATCGCCCAATGCATACGAATCCGCTATCCTGATGGTTTCTGCCAAAGTGGTCGGCATATCTCTTTGCAGTCTCTGCCACAATACACTGGCGTATCGACATCCTTGAGCAAACCAAGATATCTCTTGAGATTCTATAACTCCCTCACATGAGTTCCTAAGGTTACACCACCGAGTCAAAAATTCCCTATCTGTTTCATTCGGCCTCTGCTTGCACATAGCAAGCTATTGTGGCCTGTTTGGTATTTTGTAAGTACTGGTGAAGTTGCTAACAAACATCTCTTCAAAATCTAGCCAACAGTTGATACTGCCCGCTGGCAGATTATTCAGCCATACTCTGGCTGGTCCTTCTAGCATTTTCGGGACATATCTTACCACCCATCGCAAGTTTCCACTAGCTATTTTTACTGCAGTGGCATAGTCAATCAACCAATCCTGTGGTTTGGTGCTCCCATTGTATGTTTTCGTGCCCCTTGCCAGCTGAAAGTTCAGCACTGGCGGCTCTCCCATGATCCGAGGTCCGAAACATGTCGGACCAGGCGGACCCTGCTCCTCTAACAACTCGGACCTGTACAACCTGTCCAGGTTTAATCTTGCATCATTTGATGGCAAGTTTCTGTACATGATTCTCTCCTGCATTCCATAATGGTTATTTCCACCATGCCCTGCATACTCCATATCTGAGTAACCATCATTGTACCTCTCGTTTGCCGGATTATGGTGAGCTGGTCTCACTTCTCGCTCTTGCCGGGGTTCATACCTCGGCTGAGGATCGGGCAGTGGGTCCCTTCTGCCTTCCGCCGGGCTATTGTTCTCGTGATTCCCTCTTTCGAGGTCTCCATTATCTCGGCTTCCGTTGCCTTTGTTGGCACGGCCGGGATTTCTTTCGCCACTGTTACCTCGGCTTCCATTGCCTCTGTTCTCATTGACTTTTCCGGCTACTGCCGGATCATATGGAACAATTTTCTTATTTCTTTTTCCTGAAGTTATTGCTTTATCTTTTCGCGCGTTGTTTCCGGGTGAGGATGCTGCTGCCACTGATAGTGCGGGCGCTGCTCCAGCCGAATGAACCATACGCGAAGCTCCCGGTCTTGTTGGGTCTGCCCTAAGCATTTCTTCATTCTGCTGGTTCGCGATGCGTACCAGCTCATTCACTCTTTCTTGCTGTTTTTGCCGGGCTTCGCCGGTCAATCCTTCCAATTCCAACGTGACGGCATTTGCCACCCTTAGGTTCTTTGTCGGGGTGCTATACTTCGGCAAGCCTAGATCAACTGAATCTGCCTTTTGAGTCTCATGCTCTTTGTTGATATCATTCATGAGGTTTTTTCCTCTCAACCTTAATTCATCTACCCACTTAGGGGCAACATCTAGTTTATTTGCCTTGGCATACTCTCGCAGGGTCCTGTTCAAGGATTCCCGCAGAGCCGACACCTTTTTTGCCTCTACCGGTACTTTCTGCCTAGTCTCTTCCAACTCTGCCTAAGCATTAGCCGGATCGAGTATCGGCGCCACAGGTGTGGTTAGATTATCTATAGTTGCCTGGAGAATATTCTCTGGTCTTTCCAGAGGTGGCCATCTAACCCTTGCTGCCTTTGGGGTTGTCTCCTGCACCTCGGCTGATCTGGCTGCTCACGGACCTATCTCGGTGGGTTGTGGTGCTACTTGCTTCATGGTCACCTGTCCTCCCGCTGTCGATTCCTTGCTTGATCCGGCGCCTGCTGCTGCCGTCTGAGCCCCAGCTGCAACCATCACCTCGACGCTGCCGACGGGGCGCGCTCCACGCGGGCCATTTGCGGCGCTGAGGGGAGGCTCTCCTGCATCAATAACTCGGTGAGGATAAACGCGGGAGGT
The DNA here is from genome assembly GCA_030063025.1 of Avena longiglumis. Classification (NCBI taxonomy): domain Eukaryota; kingdom Viridiplantae; phylum Streptophyta; class Magnoliopsida; order Poales; family Poaceae; genus Avena; species Avena longiglumis. Next base: position 507,492,331 of record CP125976.1, on the reverse strand, counting down.
GTTGACGCCGATGTAGATCTGGTGCGTGCCCAAGTTGATGAAGACGTCGTTGCGCGGAGGGGCTTTCCTCCTGAAGCTGCCTGCATTATCGCTGACATAGTCACAGAGATCAAATCTCTGGACTAGGCCAGAGACAACGCGCTCGCCGGTGTGGATGAAGTTTCCCGTCCGGATCTTGACTCTAGCTAGCACCGCTGCGGGCCCCACGGTGGGCGCCAACTGTCGTGGTGGTGGCACGGCAGATGCCATGGGTAGGCTAAAGTATGGGGCCAATGGATGCTAGTGGGATCCGGGGAGGGAAGATGTAGTGATTTCTACACTCAAATGACTAACATGTATATCTTTATTTCTCTTCTCTAGGATTACAAGTGCTCCTCGAGTTGTTTGCAGGAAGAAGAGAGCTACTACACGAGCCTTACGGCGTAGAATGAATCGATCCCTTCTCAGGAGCCCGCTCCCCCCCTTATAAAGGGGTTCCTTGGTTCCTTCTAGGGCTGACGTGGCAAGCATATTCGAGGAATATGCTTCTCCCAATATGGTAACTCGGCGGCTCTCTTTCCGTGTCCCCCTTCTAACGACGACAATGTTCCAGAGAACCCCACCTGCGTGCCTCGGGATCCATGACTGTCACCTCTGTGACCTCCTTCTGCCCTTCTGCTGCTCTGCTCCTTGTCCTTTGTGCTTGGCTCTATTCAGATTCTTCCTAGCCCGTGACTTGGGTTTGACTATAGGCACCTCCTTATCCTGCAAGCTTCATGTTATTCGGCCTTGTCTCGCATAACTCGGCTCGGCCTTCACCTGCATTCAAGTTATTCAGACTTACTCGGCCGACTTAACTCGTATGTCGTCCGAATAAGGTATTGCTCCTTCTGTAGGTGTCATGGCCATGCTTATCTCAGCCGACTTTTACATGACTCGGCCGATATAAACAGTAACTCGGCATATGACAAGGGAGACTCCTTTTGTCCTCCCCTGTCTTGACCCTATCCGAGGTCACCTCCCCAACATTAAAGTGACAAAAATTGGGACAGCCGGAGGGGATGGCTGTGATATGAGGATCACATGTGTTCATGGAGTGTTAATGCTTTGCTCCGGTACTCTATTAAAAGGAGTACCTTAATTGCCAGTAGATTCCCTTGAGGCCCCGCTGCAACAGGCTGGCAGGACAAAAGATGTTGTGCAAGTTCTCATTACAAACACATATGACTATATATGGAACACATGCCTATGATTGTTTAGTACTTGGATGCTTTATCTTATTTATCTGCAAATTCCTTAGATCTTGAAGTTACATGAATAGTCTCGTCCATGCAACGCCCGTCCATCCATCCCTATGTCTACCGCACTCAAATCATGTTGTTTGCTACTATTGTTACTACTGCCTTTGTTTTACTGCTACTATTACTTTGCTAATTCTACTACAAAACTGTTGCTACTGATAAACTACTGTGAGCAAGACTATTTCCAGGTGCATCTGAATTGACAACTCAGTTGTTAAGTCTTATAAGTATACTTTGGCTCCCCTTGTGTCGAATCAATAAATTGGGTTATACTACCCTCGAAGACTGTTGCGATCCCCTATACTTGTGGGTCATCAAGACTATTTTCTGGCGCCGTTATCGGGGAGCATAGCTTTATTTGCAAGTTCACTTGGATTTATTCGTTGCTGTCCTTTTTCATCATGGGGAAGTCTCGTGATGGAAAGTTTCCTATTTTACCATCCACTACAAGAAGAGGTATAGTCCTAAACACCTCTGCTGCTCTTGATTCACCATCTGTTCTAAGTAAGTTTGTTACACCACCACCACATACACATGCTACACACACTGCTACTACTGCTGAATCTGAAATTGCTTCTAATGATCATGATGTTACTTCTACTATGCTTGATGAGAGTGGTTCATTAGGTCCTTTCCTAGATGCTACAATTGCTAGAACTATATTGGGAAACACTGAAACTCCTAGTGAAGACACTATTACACCTGTTAGCTCACCTGAGTCTAGAGAGAGTTATGATATTAATGATGGTTATATTGAAATGACTGATGAATTTATTGAAGAATATCGAAACACACATGGTGCTAGTGCTATTAGGAGTCTCCTTGAGAAACGTACTATATACCTAAACTATCTCCTGATGCTAAGTTTGCAATTTCTCCCATAAACATTAAAGATAAAGATTATGATTTCTCTCTTGATTTATCCTATATAAACATTGTTGAGAAAGAACCTTTTTGTGGGCCTGAGAATGAAAGGGCTATGGCACATATGAATGAGCTTTCCACTATGAGTGCCTTATTTTCTGATGATTTTAAGATGCACACCTACTTTGTTGCTAAAATCTTCCCCTTTTCACTAAAAGGAGAAGCTAAATCTTGGTTTAGTAGTTTACCTCCTGGATCCATTGATAGCCATGATTGCTTGATTGCTACTTTCTTTCAAAAATATTTTCCTCCTAGTGCTAGACATGCTGCTTTGCAGAAACTTTTTGATTTTAAACAGGGTGAAGAGGAGAAATTGCATGAGTCATGGACAAGGTTATGTGCCTTGATTCATGCACATCCTGGATGTCCATTACCTAAAAATGAGCTTCTTGATATCTATTATAATGGACTAACTGATGAATCTAGGACATACCTAGATATTTTTGCTAATTGTGTTTTCAGGAAAAAAAACTCTTGTGGAAAGAATTTAATGGCTAAAAAAGCAGAAATTATGATGATTGGACTCTTCAGCAAAAAATTACACCACAGCCTACTACACCCACCCAACTAAAAAAAAAAAAAAACCCAACACCAAGGAAGGGGAAGAGGGAGAATTAAATGGATGATGATGAAATAAATGAAGAAAGAAGAGAAGGGTCTTAAGGGAGAAATGTGAAAATATGAATGAAAGAATATTATATTTATAGAAGAATTAAGCAAGCAAATCCACTTATTACCTCACACTCTCTGGAGGTACTTAATTCTCTTGATAGATGATGGTAAACCTCTAAAACTTCAATGCTTTTAACAATTATTTTGTTTTATTGTTTTTTTTAAAATTAATAAACAAATTTTATTAATCAGAATTATTTTATTAATTAATTAAGAGAAATTGTAGAAAGAAGATAAAGTGAAAAAAAGTGTTAAAATGCTAATGAATTGTTAAAAAAAAAATTCAAACTCAAATTGATCAACTCAAAAAGATACAAAAAAAAAAGATATGTCTAAAAAATCTGATATAAGATAACATGATTATGAAATTAGAACTAGAAATAAGCTACTACCTTGATCCTATCCTCGGGGAGGGACATCCTAAAAGAAAGAAGCAGATCTCAAGAACAAAAAAAAAAACTTCTTCTTCTAAGAAAAAGAAAAAAAAAAAAAACAAAAAACAAAACCAGAACCCTCTTTCCTAATAGTATATCTCATGATGTCATATGAAAAAGGTGGCGAAAAGTGGTATGATAATAATGAATAATAAGAAAGAAAGAGAAGAAGAAGAAAAAGAAGAGAATTAAGAATACAACTAAGGAAGATAAGAGAGAAAGAGAAATTTTTAAGAAGAGAGAACCCTAGAAAAGGAACCAAAACCTCAAAAATAAAACTAATAAGAATAAGAAACACAAGAAACAATGAACAGAGAAAGGAATGATGTTGATGGGAAGATGAAGGGAAAAAAAAATGAAAAAAAGATAAAAAACAAAAAAAATATGATCTAATCTATACATACAATGATACATGATGAGATGAAAGAGAGACTAGAGAACAGAGACCAAGATATTAAGAAGTAGTTACGAAGTTCTTTAACGAGTTCAAGACGATCTCTCAAGATCTCGATGGGAAGTCCCCTCCAAGATCGAGAGATCTCAGCGCAGCGTCACTCCGGCCACCCACAGACACGCCGCAACCTCCGCTCCCTTGCCCCTCACCCTCCTTGCTCCATGCTCCTAAGCACAAATCTTGGCAGCTCTCTTTCCGAATAGCCAGAACAACCACCCAGGGGGAGGGAGAGGGAGACAGGGGAGAGGGGAAGAGAGAGGGAGGAGGGAGGTGGAGAGGGAGAGGGAGGGCCCCTAGGTGGGGAGGGGAGGGGCCGGGGGAGGGGGCAATGGGGCTTCCCCTGGGGGTCCCCAATCTCTTGGTGGACACCCACACTCAATGTTCATTCCCTTCCAAACATCCACAAAGTCCAATCACCATTTTTCATCCTCTTTCACAAATTCAATTAAATTTTTAACCCTTTACCATTAAATTTCACACATAAAAAAATAAATTCATTTAAATTTATTCACCTTTATCTAGTCTAATCAATTCATAATTTTTGTAAATTTGTATCTAGTGTCAAACTTTAAGTCTCATCTAGTGAATTTGTTTGAAATGTGTGAGGACCTTCGCTATGTAATCATCGATATGCATCTTCACCCTGCTCCTATACGATCAATTCATCGATTTCCATCTTCACCTCTCCAAATCCAGAACGATATCTTACGACCCTTCACCATCCTTCTTATGATCTATTTCGATCGTTTTCCTCTTTTTTATTATTATATATTTATTCTTTCGTTGTCTTTTATTATACATTCTCCTATATCTTAGTTGTCGAATCATATTTTACCTAGTTGATTCATTATGATATCTGTGATCAATCGCAACTTGTCGATCGATCAATTGATATCAATCACTCAACAACTCACCGATCATCATCATCACATTTGATCCCATCATTCATCTCTATCATTTCAATCTGATACATTGTTCACAAACAATCCATCTTTATCATCTCTCTCCATGTTAGAACACATTTGATTTTATTAATCAACCTGTTATTAATAAGCATACATGATTGACATTTCAAGACTAATTGATTATGTCATAATGTTTATACATGTTCATGGATGTTGATCACTTGATTGTAATCTATACTTCATGATGATATAACATCAATCTATCAATGATATGTTAACCATTCCGATCTAACCACATGATCCAATATCCACTGTTAAACTAATGTTGTTCTTGAATCAAAAATAATATGTTATGTCCATGTATTGATGTTTAAACTGTAATTTAATTATAGCATGCAAAATAAACATCTATCATATACTTGGAATACACATAATAAACACTTTATTATTGCCTCTCAGGGCATATTCCCTTCAGTCTCCCACTTGCACTAGAGACAATAATCTAGTTACATAGTGATAAATCTAACACCCATTGAGTTCTGGTGTTGATCATGTTTTTATCTAGGGAGAGTTTTAGTCAATGGATATGCTACATTGAGATCCGTATGTACTTTACAAATCTTTATATCTCCATCCTTGACATGCTCGCGAATGGAGTGAAACCGGCGCTTAATATGCTTGGAATGCTTGTGAGACCTTGGTTATTTGGCATTGGCAATGGCACCATTGTTGTCACAATAGATCACCATTGGGTCCAACGCGTTTGCAACCACTCCTAGTTCGGATATGAACTCCTTCATCCAAACTGCTTCCTGAGTTGCTTCTGAAGAAGCAACATATTCGGCCTCCGTTGTTGATCCCGGTACCACAGGTTGTTTGGAGCTCCTCCAACTAACCGCTCCGCCATTCATGAGAAATACGTATCCGGATTGAGACTTAGAGTCATCCGGATCGGTGTCAAATCTAGCGTCAACATAATACTTAGCAACGAGCTCTTCTTCACCTCCGTATACAAGAAACATATCCTTAGTTCTTCGTAAGTACTTAAGGATATTCTTGACCGCTATCCAGTGTTCCGAACCTGGATCCTATTGGTACCTACTAGTCAAACTAATAGCATGTGCCATATCCGGTCTTGTACATAGCATGGCGTACATTATAGAGCCTATGGCTGAAGCATAGGGGACTTTGTCCATTATCTCTCTTTCTTCCGCCGAAGCCGGACTTTGAGTCTTACTCAATGTCTTGCCTTGCAATATAGGTAAGAACCCCTTCTTACTTCCGTCCATTTTAAACTTATTTAAAATCTTATCAAGGTATGTACTTTGCGATAGCCCTATTAGGCGCCTAGATCTATCTCTATAGATCTTTATGCCTAATATGTATGACGCTTCACCTAGGTCCTACATTGAAAATTTGTTGTTTAGATAACTTTCGTAGGGGTCTCAACCTAATATAAGATAGAGCCTCCTGTGTTTACAATGCTAGTCCCTGGATCAATAGCTAGCATCCACAGTTAAGATGTAATATCAAGATACAAAGGTCATATTATAACTTTATAACCAGGAATAACATAATTTTATTACATCATACATAGCTCATTTGGCTATTACATTACATTGCAGCGGAAAAGCTATAAGTATGGGTCCTTCATCTTCAAAGTGCCACAGGCAGATGTTGGTTGTAGACTTTGTATTCGTAAACATTCAATCTTCACTAAAAATCAATCAAACCTGCAACATTACAAGTTACAGCCACAAAGTGTCAATACATTTGAATTGTATTGGCAAGTGATACTATGGTAGTATTGTGGAGTCTATCAACTATATGCATTTGGCTGAGTGGAGTTGAGGCTTGCATTGCTCAAAATAGATTTTTCCTTAACATTTGAAAATACTAAGTTTTTGCTTTGACAAAATCATTTTTCTCAATCAAAGAATGAAGATCCTTTAAAAGGCATCTCTCAATCAAAGATTGAAGTCTTCAAACAACCCTTGTTCAAACCACAAGATTTTAACTTAGAAATTTGAATGATGAGATTCTTGATTGCTTCCATGTCTTGATGCTCAAATTGTCCTTTACCAGGGACATGGCTAAGTACTTAGATTTTACACTCTGCAGAGGTGGTGCACTTTCCCCACAAGACTTGGTTTCCCAAGACAAGATCTTTCAGAGGCTTTCCCTTAGACCAAAATGGACGCGTTCCAACCTATCAAACACTACCACCCACTGTCCATATGGCTAAGTTCTTGCAACCTATATGATCATGGCAGAGCCCATATTGCCAAGTGGTTTCACTTGAAGCTTCTCAACATTTGACATCTCAAATCCCTTTGTGCCTGGGCGGCATACCACAAGTGAGATACACAACCCAAGTCCATGGCCTTGTGTAACCACTCAACATATCCCAATCCTTCCATTCCACCCAGGAGGCTCATTAACTTAGTTGTTTTATTAAACAAAACCTAAGTCCTCAGGCTTAGAATATTTTTCCATAGTGTGAATATATATTCCACCCATGTTTTCTATTAGCTAGGCTAAGCTTGATAGTAATAGGAATCTTCACTTAGGAAGATTTCCACTAAGGTTTCATCTACTAGTTTTCCTATAGTAAGGTTTATACTTAGCAAAATCCATGCAAGTTTTACTTAGCAAAATCACTAATGCATAGTGAAAGTAATGGGACATAAAGTATGTAGCATCACTTGCCTTTTTGGTAGGGAATGGTGGTTCACTCCTTGATCTTGCTAGTCTCACACTTCACTACAAGTCAATCAAGCAAACACCAATTCAATTTACATTCCAAACTAATAATCACTCAAACAAATTCACACACACAAGACAATGGAAACCAATTCATGCATGGGAGCATGCACAAGATAGTTTTATTTTGCAAAGGGGATCTCTATGGGGTTTCTAAACTTTGTAAGATCCAAATTGGTCATTTACAAAAGTGGCAAAGTCTTTAGCAAGAGGGTTTTGTCCAAAAACTATTTTTAAATCCATTCATCATTTCATGTGGTGAAAAATGTTTTTATTAAGGCAAAACTCTTAAGTTGTTCACCAAATGAGTTGCTAATTTGCAAAACTTGGTTTTTTGGTTCAGTGGGTTTGATCAAACCATTTTCTTAAAGTTTTCTTTCCATAAACATTTTCATAACAAAATCCATTCTTTTTATTTGGCTAGAAAATGGGTAAGTCAAGTAATTCAACTTAAATTTTACCAAAATCATTTTTAACACCAAGGGTTGGTTCCTAGGGTCAGTAAGGTCACAACAATCCAATTTGCAAAAGTTTTAACCCTAAAATCAATTTTAAACAATTTTTATACTCTAAATAAGCACACAAAAGAATCTGCAAAAACAAGCAATTTAATAGATACTATTTACTAAACCAAGGGTAGGGTTGGCTAGTGCTTGTTCCACTGAATCCATTGATATAAAATTTGCAATTTTTGGACGTGTGGATCCAAAGATACAAAGGTTTGAAGTTGGCAAATAATTCTGTTTCAAAAATCTGTTTTAATTCAAACACTGGCCACGCGTCGAGCCGTGATTGGCCGGTACCGTTTCGGCTGGATCGGCAACATGGACCGCAGGATCTGGGTAGATCGCACGGCGCAGATCGTTCGATACCTCTTCGCTCACTTTCTTTCCTAGCCGCTGGATGATGATCTAACGGTTCATAGGTGGTTGACCAATAATCGGGCGGGCGCGGCATCGGCGGCGCATGCTCACGAGGTGGTCCGCCATTCTAGGAAGCGAGAGAAGAGGAGGAGAGGCTCACCGTGATCGCCGGGTCGTGGGGAAGCTCGACGTGGTTTCGAGGAGGCGAGGGGCGCACTGGGGCGGTACTAATCGCTCGCCGGAGTTCCTGCTAGCGTCGGGTTCGCTCGGGTGTCGTCGGAGACGAGGCTACGGTGCTCGCTAGGACAAACGGAAGACAGTTTCAGATGCGTAAGGCTATGGCGACGATGTGTGCGTGAAGGAGAGGGCGCGGGGTGGTCGGAAATTACCTGTGAGGCTCGTCGGAGAAGAAGCAGACGGCGGCGGTACTGGAGGTTGTCGTTGGCGAGGCTCAGGGGCGTCCGCGGTCGAACGGGTGGTACGGGGAGGAGTGTCTGGGAGTGGGGAAGCTGCTAGGGTGCTCGAGAAGGCAGGGGGTGGTACTGGCCTGAATTGGCGAGCGTCGTCGGAGACAGGAAGTGCGAGGCAAATTCCTCGGCCTAGGGGCGTGCTTGAGGGAGGGGTCAGAGGGGAACGAGAGAGGACGTGCTGGTGTTTAAAGGGGCGTGGTTATTACGAGAAATCAAAGCCTCCTTCACGTGCAATCAATCGCCGGAGTAATCTCACTGCAACGGTCAAGGCGACGGAGTCTCGTTGAAGACGATGAACAGAGAGGGTGGGTCCGCTTGGCAGTGAAAGAAAGGAAAGGAAACGCGGGTCCACGAGTCAGTGAGGGTGTGGGTTTCTTCTGTGGTGAAGAAAAACGATTTGGGGGGAGAGGGTGAGGTGGGCTGGTTGGTGGGCTTCCTGGGCTTGGCCGGCTGGGTCAGGTCCATTTCATATTTTTTTCTGTTTCTGGATCTTTTTCCTTTTTCTAATTTTATTTCTTGTTTTGAATTTCCAAACAATCAAACAAGGTTCAAATCAATTCAAACAACAACCAAGCTTTGTAATATTGAAATTAGTTTCTGTTCAGTAACATGAACCAAAATCCAAATTCAAATTAATAATTTTTAATAATAGGGTCCATTATTAATTAACTAAATAGATGTATCATTTATTAAATCCATAGGTTTTGATTTAATTCAAAGCTCCACTTGAGAACTAAATAATTTTAAACCATTCAGTAGATTGTATTTGAAACTAAGGAATATTTGGAAAGCTTGTTTTAAAATAAAAATAACATTTTGTTATATAGGGTCCATTAATAATTTAAATAAAATGGGCCTGAGTTATTAAATCAAATAGAGTTTGATTTTTTTTATTAATAAAATCTTTATTTGAACCCTAAATATTTTCAAAACCAAATCAGTAGGTTTTATTTGGGAAATATAGAATACTTGGAAACTTGTTTTAAAACAAATAACATTTTATTTTAGAGTCCATTATTAATTAAATATAATAGACTTTCATTATTAAATCAAATAGGATTTGTTCTATTGAGATATTTATTTTGAAATCTAAAATAAAGCCAAAACACTTTAGTAGGTTTTTATTTGTGAATATCAAATATTTGGAAAACTTATTTTAAATAATTTAATAATTTTTGATGTTTGGTAAAACCTTTTTATTTAAATAAAATTTGGATATTGATTCCTTATTATTTTATTTAAGCAATCCTTTATTATTTTTAAATACACCTTTGCTATAAAAATAAAATGTTTTAATTCAAAAGCTTGGCCAAGGTTTAATTTGGCTTTATAAATATTCTTTATTTATAAACTTCTATTTCATTTGAAAACAATTCTTTTCATTTAATTGTTTCAAAATAGTATTTCCAAATGTTTTTTTTATTTTTCCTTTTATTAAATGTTTATCTTTTTAAATCCCTTTAGTATTTATTTAATTCAAATGGGTTTGAAGTTCCAATTGAATTCAAAAAGTTTCTTCTGGCTCTGAAAATCAAACAAAGTTTTATTTTATTCATTTATTTTCACATAACAAGATTTGGAAAATCTTGGGATGTGACAGGCTACCACCCTTAAAATAAATCTCGTCCCGAGATTTGGGGAGGCTGGGTTTACAAGCAAGTTCAAAACAACTAGGGTACTACCACCCTTAAAATTTTCAAACAAAAATTACACATGGTCCTTCTTGGGATCCTGGGAAAACTTATCTAAGCAAACTTTCGCATAGTGTCCCTTATTTCCATACTTGACTCATGGGCCAAGGTTGAGTTTCTCCATAGGCTTGTTCAACTTGTTCTCCATCCTTTCTGGACAATTGTTTGCATACTGGCCTAGCTCCCTGCATTCGAAACATGTGACAAGGCTGATATCCCTCATAGGCTGGTTTATCTTATGCTTCATCTTTTCTGGACAGTTGTTTGCATAATGTCCTAACTCTTTGCAGTGTTTGCACATCACTTGGCTAATATCTTTCTTTTTCTTTGGTATTACTGTCTCTTGTTTGTTTCCTTGGTTCTTCTTCTTTTCTGGGCACTCATTGGCATAGTGTCCCATCTCTTTGCATTTGAAACATTGCACTTGTGTAATATCCTTCTTGCTAGTGTTGGGGAATTTCTTCTTCTTCTTGGGTCTCTCCAAAGCTAGGAGTTCTTCTAGTTCATGTTCTTCATGAGTGGGAGATCTTTCTCTCTTCTTGGGGCATTGATCTTCATGTTCCTTGGGTGCATGATCCTTGTCTCTAAAAATATTGCTAGCTTGGGTTCCTTCTAGATTAACATCTTTGTCATCCTTGTTGTCATTAGCTCTTTGGGAAAAGTTTTCTCTCATGTTGAACATTTGAGTAACCAATCCTTGCAACAATTGGGATTGAAGTTTCAAAATCCTTTATATGGCTGGGTCTAGTCCATTGTTGTTGGCTAGAAGCTGAGTTGTCTCTTGGCTCAACTGGTTTTGGGTTGCTATAAGTTCTCTCATGTTGTCCTCTTGGTTGTTGTTGTTGTTGTCATCAACCTTGATGTTGGAGCCTCTTGGAGTAGTCATCTGTTTGGGTTGGATTGGGATTAGAATAGGCAAGATATTTCTAAGGAATCAATTCTAATCACACACATCACATTTCACACAAGCAATGTGCAAGCAATCACAAACAAACATTTCACTCAAACAACTTTGCACTCAACAACAAAGTTCAAGTATATATTTAGGCAACAAAATATTTTTGTTACACCACATAAGTTGGTGTGTTTGACTTAGCTAAAATATGGTGGTCCATCTATATGGTTCACTTTTGATCTTTCCTTCCTTCTTGATTCTTCTTGTATGAGATCTTGGTTTCCTTGAGATAAACTCTTGGTCACAATACATCAAAGTTGTTGATGGTTCCTTCTTATTTTGCATTCCCTCAGTCCTTAAATCTTGAGTAAGATTTCCTTGTCTCACTTGTAGTCCTTAGTGATATCCAAGTTGGAAGTCCTTGGTGAATATGCTAAAGATGTTGAAGTCATTAGGGTTGAATAAGTTGAAGAAGTCCTTTGCACATGGTGTAGTCTTTGGTCATGGTTGAGGCTTTGTCCATCAAGTTTGAAATAGAAGAGATGTAGAGTTGAAACCAAAATGGTTGAGGAAAGAGTTTACAAGTGTTTTGTAAATAAGTTTTGGATCAAAATATAACTCCTATTTTTCTAAGGGTTTTTGTCCAATCCTAGGGTTTACAAATCCTACAGGCAACACAATGCTCTGATACCATCTGTAGGGGTCTCAACCTAATATAAGATAGAGCCTCCTGTGTTTACAATGCTAGTCCCTGGATCAATAGCTAGCATCCACAGTTAAGATGTAATATCAAGATACAAAGGTCATATTATAACTTTATAACCAGGAATAACATAATTTTATTACATCATACATAGCTCATTTGGATATTACATTACATTGCAGCGGAAAAGCTATAAGTATGGGTCCTTCATCTTCAAAGTGCCACAGGCAGATGTTGGTTGTAGACTTTGTATTCCTAAACATTCAATCTTCACTAAAAATCAATCAAACCTGCAACATTACAAGTTACAGCCACAAAGGATCAATACATTTGAATTGTATTGGCAAGTGATATTATGGTAGTATTGTGGAGTCTATCAACTATATGCATTTGGCTGAGTGGAGTTGAGGCTTGCATTGCTCAAAATAGATTTTTCCTTAACATTTGAAAATACTAAGTTTTTGCTTTGACAAAATCATTTTTCTCAATCAAAGAATGAAGATCCTTTACAAGGCATCTCTCAATCAAAGATTGAAGTCTTCAAACAACCCTTGTTCAAACCATAAGATTTTAACTTAGAAATTTGAATGATGAGATTCTTGATTGCTTCCATGTCTTGATGCTCAAATTGTCCTTTACCAGGGACATGGCTAAGTACTTAGATTTTACACTCTGCAGAGGTGGTGCACTTTCCCCACAAGACTTGGTTTCCCAAGACAAGATATTTCAGAGGCTTTCCCTTAGACCAAAATGGACGCGTTCCAACCTATCAAACACTACCACCCACTGTCCATATGGCTAAGTTCTTGCAACCTATATGATCATGGCAGAGCCCATATTGCCAAGTGGTTGCACTTGAAGCTTCTCAACATTTGACATCTCAAATCCCTTTGTGCCTGGGTGGCATACCACAAGTGAGATACACAACCCAAGTCCATGGCCTTGTGTAACCACTCAACATATCCCAATCCTTCCATTCCACCCAGGAGGCTCATTAACTTAGTTGTTTTATTAAACAAAACCTAAGTCCTCAGGCTTAGAATATTTTTCCATAGTGTGAATATATATTCCACCCATGTTTTCTATTAGCTAGGCTAAGCTTGATAGTAATAGGAATCTTCACTTAGGAAGATTTCCACTAAGGTTTCATCTACTAGTTTTCCTATAGTAAGGTTTATACTTAGCAAAATCCATGCAAGTTTTACTTAGCAAAATCACTAATGCATAGTGAAAGTAATGGGACATAAAGTATGTAGCATCACTTGCCTTTTTGGTAGGGAATGGTGGTTCACTCCTTGATCTTGCTAGTCTCACACTTCACTACAAGTCAATCAAGCAAGCACCAATTCAATTTACATTCCAAACCAATAATCACTCAAACAAATTTACACACACAAGACAATGGAAACCAATTCATGCATGGGAGCATGCACAAGATAGTTTTATTTTGCAAAGGGGATCTCTATGGGGTTTCTAAACTTTGTAAGATCCAAATTGGTCATTTACAAAAGTGGCAAAGTCTTTAGCAAGAGGGTTTTGTCCAAAAACTATTTTTAAATCCATTCATCATTTCATGTGGTGAAAAATGTTTTTATTAAGGCAAAACTCTTAAGTTGTTCACCAAATGAGTTGCTAATTTTCAAAACTTGGTGTTTTGGTTCAGTGGGTTTGATCAAAACATTTTCTTAAAGTTTTCTTTCCATAAACATTTTCATAACAAAATCCATTCTTTTTATTTGGCTAGAAAATGGCTAAGTCAAGTAATTCAACTTAAATTTTACCAAAATCATTTTTAACACCAAGGGTTGGTTCCTAGGGTCAGTAAGGTCACAACAATCCAATTTGCAAAAGTTTTAACCCTAAAATCAATTTTAAACAATTTTTATACTCTAAATAAGCACACAAAAGAATCTGCAAAAGCAAGCAATTTAATAGATACTATTTACTAAACCAAGGGTAGGGTTGGCTAGTGCTTGTTCCACTGAATCCATTGATATAAAATTTGCAATTTTTGGACGTGTGGATCCAAAGATACAAAGGTTTGAAGTTTGCAAATAATTCTGTTTCAAAAATCTGTTTTAATTCAAACACTGGCCACGCGTCGAGCAGTGATTGGCCGTTACCGTTTTGGCTGGATCGGCAACGTGGACCGCAAGATCTGGGTAGATCGCACGGCGCAGATCGTTCGATACCTCTTCGCTCACTTTCTTTCCTAGCCGCTGGATGATGATCTAACGGTTCATAGGTGGTTGACCAATAACTAGCCAGCTAGGACAAGCGAGGCGCGGTCAGATCGTAAGGCTATGGCGATGATGTGCGTGAAGAGGAGGGCGGGGTGGTCGGAAATTACAGTGAGGCTCGTCGGAGAAGAAGCGGCATGGCCCGGTCTGAGGTTGTCGTTGGCGAGGCTCGGGCGTCCATGATCGAGCAGGTGGTACGGGAGGAGTGCAGGGGGGAAGCTGCTAGGGTGCTCGAGAAGGCAGGGGTGGCGTGTCTTGCTGAATTGGCGAAGCAGTCGTCGGAGATGAGAAGTGCAGGCAAAATTCCTCGGCACAGGCGTGTGAGGAGGAGGGTCGGAGGGAGCGAGAGAGGACGTGCTGGTGTTTAAAGGGGCGTGGTTATTATGAGAAATCAAAGCCTCCTTCACGTGCAATCAATCGCCGGAGTAATCTCACTGCAACGGTCAGGGCGACGGAGTCTCGTTGAAGACGATGAACAGAGAGGGTGGGTCCGCTTGGCAGTGAAAGAAAGGAAAGGAAAAGCGGGTCCACGAGTCAGTGAGGGTGTGGGTTTCTTCTGTGGTGAAGAAAAATGATTCGGGGGGAGAGGGTGAGGTGGGCTGGTTGGTGGGCTTCCTGGGCTTGGCCGGCTGGGTCAGGTCCATTTCATATTTTTTTCTGTTTCTGAATCTTTTTCCTTTTTCTAATTTTATTTCCTATTTTGAATTTCCAAACAATCAAACAAGGTTCAAATCAATTCAAACAACAACCAAGCTTTGTAATATTGAAATTAGTTTCTGTTCAGTAACATGAACCAAAATCCAAATTCAAATTAATAATTTTTAATAATAGGGTCCATTATTAATTAACTAAATAGATGTATCATTTATTAAATCCATAGGTTTTGATTTAATTCAAAGCTCCACTTGAGAACTAAATAATTTTAAACCATTCAGTAGGTTGTATTTGAAACTAAGGAATATTTGGAAAGCTTGTTTTAAAATAAAAATAACATTTTGTTATATAGGGTCCATTAATAATTTAAATAAAATGGGCCTGAGTTATTAAATCAAATAGAGTTTGATTTTTTTTATTAATAAAATATTTATTTGAACCCTAAATATTTTCAAAACCAAATCAGTAGGTTTTATTTGGGAAATATAGAATACTTGGAAACTTGTTTTAAAACAAATAACATTTTATTTTAGAGTCCATTATTAATTAAATATAATAGACTTTCATTATTAAATCAAATAGGATTTGTTCTATTGAGATATTTATTTTGAAATCTAAAATAAAGCCAAAACACTTTAGTAGGTTTTTATTTGTGAATATCAAATATTTGGAAAACTTATTTTAAATAATTTAATAAGTTTTGATGTTTGGTAAAACCTTTTTATTTAAATAAAATTTGGATATTGATTCCTTATTATTTTATTTAAGCAATCCTTTATTATTTTTAAATACACCTTTGCTATAAAAATAAAATGTTTTAATTCAAAAGCTTGGCCAAGGTTTAATTTGTCTTTATAAATATTCTTTATTTATAAACTTCTATTTCATTTGAAAACAATTCTTTTCATTTAATTGTTTCAAAATAGTATTTCCAAATGTTTTTTTATTTTTCCTTTTATTAAATGTTTATCTTTTTAAATCCCTTTAGTATTTATTTAATTCAAATGGGTTTGAAGTTCCAATTGAATTCAAAAAGTTTCTTCTGGCTCTGAAAATCAAACAAAGTTTTATTTTATTCATTTATTTTCACATAACAAGATTTGGAAAATCTTGGGATGTGACAACTTTTAACACTGTTTAAAAGATCTATATCATTTCCGATCAATAATATGTCATCCACATATAATATCAGAAATGCCACATTGCTCCCACTCACTTTCTTGTAAATACAAGCTTCTCCATAAGTTTGGACAAATCCAAACTCTTTGATCACCTCATCAAAGCGGAGATTCCAACTTCGTGATGCTTGCTTCAATCCATAGATGGATCGCTGAAGCTTGCACACCTTGTTAGCATCCTTAGGATCGACAAAACCCTTTGGTTGTATCATATACAACTCTTCTTCAATATTACCATTGAGAAACGCGGTTTTGACATCCATCGCCATATCTCATAATCGAAATATGCAATTGCTAACATAATCCTAACGACTTTAGCATCGCTACGGAGAGAACGTCTCATCGTATTCAACTCCTTGAATTTGTCGAAACCCTTTGCGACAAGTCGAGCTTTATAGGGTCACATTACCATCAAGATCAGTTTTCCTTTTGAAAATCCATTTGTTCTCCACGGCCTTTCGGTCGTGAGGTAATTCCACCAAGTTCCAAACTTGATTTTCACACATGGATTCCATCTCGGATTTCATGGCTTCTAACCATTTGTTGGAATCGCTCATCATAGCTTCTTCATACGTCGCAGGTCATCATTTTCATCAACCATGAAATTCATGACAGGATTTCCGTCTGTTCGGGAGCTTCAGCGTCTGCTTGACTGCGAGGTTGGTAGTACTCTCTTTCGGAGTTTCATGATCATTATCATTAGTTCCCTCTTCAGCAGTGGAGCCAACTCCGGAACAACTTCCGGCTATTGCTACTCGCCATACTTTGAAGAGAAGGTTCCATAACCTCTTCGAGTTCTACCTTCCGACTACTCACACCTTTCGCGAGAAACTCTTTCTCTAGAAAGGATCCATTCTTGGCAACAAAAACCTTGCCCTTGGATCTGTGATAGAAGGAATACCCAATAGTTTCCTTAGGGTATCCTATGAAGACGCATTTTTCCGCTTTGGATTCGAGTTTATCCGGTTGAAGTTTCTTCACATAAACATCGCATCCCCAAACTTTAAGAAATGACAGCTTAGGTTTGTTTCCAAACCACAATTCATACGGCGTCTTTTCAACGGATTTAGATGGTGCCCGATTTAAAGTGAATGCAGCCGTTTCTAGTGCATAACCCCAAAATTACAATGGCAAGTCCGTCAGAGACATCATAGATCGAACCATATCTAATAAAGTACGATTACGACGTTCCGACACACCATTTCGATGTGGTGTTCCGGCAGGCATGAGTTGTGAAACAATTCCACACTCTTTCATGTGAGTGCGAAACTCGTAACTTAGAAATTTGATCTTTCTATTACGATGATTTTCCACTTCATTCTGAAATTCCTTGAACTTTTCAAAGGTTTTAGACTTGTGTTTCATCAAGTAGATATAAACGTATCTACTCAAATCATCCGTGAAAGTAACAAAATAACGATATCCACCTCGCGCCGACACACTCAATGGACCACATACAACAGAATGTATGATTTCCAACAAATCTGTCGCCCGTTCCATTGAATCGGAAAGCGACGTTCTAGTCATCTTGCCCATAAGGCATGGCTCACATGTATCAAATGATTCATAATAAAGTGATTCCAAAAGTCCATCCGAATGGAGCTTCTTCATGCGTTTAACGCCAATATGACCTAGACGGCAGTGCCACATATATGCGGATATATCATCATTAAGTTTAATCCTTTTAGCATCAACATTATGAATATGTGTAACATTATCATCGAGATGTAATAGAAATAAACAATTCATCATCGGTGCATGACCATAAAAGATTTCATTCATATAAATGGAACAACCATTGTTCTCGGATTTAAATGAATAACCACTTCGCATCAAACACGATCCAGATACAATGTTCATGCTCGGTCGGGCACCGGATAACATTTATTCAAGTTTATAACTAATCCCAACGGCAAGTGGAGAGGCGTTAGAGGCGATCACACCAACGCTTGATCCATTGCCGACACGCATCTTGACCTCACCCTTGCTAGCGATGCGCTTGACCCACGATTCGAGTTACAAATATTAGCAGAACCGGTATCAAATACCGGTGCTACTGAGCACTAGTCAAGTACACATCAACAACATGTATATCATATATACCTTTGTTTGCCTTGCGCCTTCTTATGCGCCAGATACTTGGGGCGATTTGCGCTTCAATGGCGATCCCTTACAATAGTAGCACTTTCGGTATCGGACTTAGGTCCAACTCGGGGTTTCTTTTTCAGCGCAGCAGGCTTGCCGCCTTACTTCCTTCCGTTTTCCCTTCTTGTCTTTCTTGAAACCAGTGTTCCTATTGATCATCAACACTTGATGTTCCTTTTTGATCTCCACTTCTGCAGTTTTAAGCATTGACAGAAGCTCGGGGAGAGACTTCTTCATGCCTTGCATATTATAGTTCATCACGAAGCTCTTATAGCTAGGTGGCAGAGACTGCAGAACACGATGGATGCCTAAGTCAATGGGAATCAATAATCCCAAGGACACAAGCTTATCGGTGTAACCCGACATCTTGAGTACATGCTCACTAACAATTTGTGCTCTTCCATCATGACTAAAGAACTTTTCTAAAGCGTTGTAGCTCTCTGACAACATGTGTGTCGAAAATCATTTTCAACTCACCCATTGTATCAAAAGCATTGCCATTTTCGAAACGCTTTCGAAGTTCCGGCTCTAGCCCATACAATATGCCGCAATGAACTAAGTTGTGGTCCTCCTGACGAGTCTGATAGACATTCTTCTCCTCGTCAGGGGCATCATCTAAAGGTGGGGGGCCTAACGGCGCTTCTAGCACATATTGCTTTTGTGCAGCAGAGAGGAGAATCCTCAAATTCATGGCCCATTCGGTAAAGTTGCTACCGTTCGTTGCTAGTTTCTCTTTCTCCATGAACACATTGAAATTAAAAGCAGGTGGTGCCATCTACAACAGAATTTCTAAAGTTTAGACTAAGTGTATGATAGATTGAGTTCAACTAATCCATATTACGACTGAACTCCCACTCAAAAACGATATCCCTCGTGCCTTTTTGGTGATTACATGAACCAAATCCACTACACCAAGTCCGATCATCACGTGAGTCGGTGTAGTGTAACATCCCCAAATTCATATTCCAAAACTCATTCATATCATCTAAGCATTCATCATCATTTAGGGTTCTTCTCAAAAACAAATACTTGTGCTATGATTTTATGTGAGTAAATTTCACTCATTAGGCCATCACCTTTTGAAACTTGAAAGATATAGAACTTGTTTGCTTGCTCACTATGGGAATGATTGGGTATAAAAGTTTAACCAAAATATTCAAATTTGAAATAAATTTCCAAAACCTCCATTTCAAACATTTGCAAATGATGCATAGTCTCTGTTTATTTGAAATCTAAGTCTGACCAAACCTTTGCAAGGAAATCCCACAAGTTTTGACTCATTTATGAGACCAAGTCACCCCTGCAAAACCTCAAAAAGATCTAAATTCAAATTGAGTTTGAAACCATAACCAGAAAATCGAATTAGAAAAGAAAAAGAACTAAACAATAGAAAAAGGCCGAGCGCCAGGAAAGTGGCCCAGCAGAGAAACGAGCCCAACTAGCCCACCCGGGGATTTCTTTTCCTTCTCTCACGCTTGACGCCGATCAGCAGCCACGAACGGACCCCACCCCATCTTTCACGTCGGCGACAAGCGAGCCATATCCACGCTGTCATCGTCTTCCCAAACCTCGCCGCGACCACGTCGCAGCTGCGATGTTGCCGGTGATGGCGGCGCCTTAATTGGGCCATTAAACGCGGTGTTTCTGTCGAGGCACCGCTATAAGATCCCCACCTCCCACGATCATTTTCCCCGATCAATCTCACGCTCACGCCACCAGGCTGCCCACGACCGCTTCAGAACCGCATGCATCGGCGACTCGGCGACCGATTCCGGTGAGCTTTGACCGCCTTCTCTCTCGATCAAACAAGGATGCTCGGCATGTTCTTACGCATCTGGCGACGGTTCTCTTGCACCTTTCGTGACCCGGTCGTCGTCTCCATCCACGAAACCACTGCGCCGCTTGACTCCGGCGACCAATTCGGTAAAACCCGGCGCCTTGCCCCTCTTTCACGCGAGTTTGTTCGCCTCGTTTTGCGCAACTCCGATGCCTCGGCTCATGTTAGGCGCCAAACCTCGGCAAGCACCGCGTCTGCAGCGGCAAGCGCCGCGTTACTCCGACGAGCTCCTAAAGCCGTGCAAGACGCCCCTACGCAAGCCGGTACCACCACGAGCTTCAAAGCACCTCCGCGAACCTGGTAAGACCCTCTCCCCTCGGACGATGTAGAACACCGGCCGCCGTGGTCGAACAGCCGTGGTCGAACGCATGCCGCTATTACCGCCGCCTGCTTCGCTTGATGATATGGGATTGGATCTGCATCGTAGGGTTAGGATAGAACTTTAAGCGAAAGGGTAAGCGCATCGAGCCGCCAGATCCCACTTAGATCGTGCGGTCCACGAGCACGATCTGCCTTGACGATACGCACCGATAAGGTTGCGACGTGGCAGGATTTAAATCAAAAACAGAATTTAAAACCAGATTTAGATCCAAACTTTAAACTGCTATAACTTTTGAATGCCACGTTAGATTTTTACAAATTTTATACCGTTGGATTCAGTGAAACAAGACCTTTCTGAAAGTCCAATTGGTTTAACAAATAGTAACCATTAAAATGACTTTATTTGTTGAATCTTGTTTAAAGCTATTTTGAGTATAGTTATATTTTGGTAATTAGTTTTATTGTTAAATAAGTTTTAATGGGATAAATTTTGTGCCCTGTTATGTTTCAGTGCCATGCACATGCTTGGGAAAATTTCCAAAATCACCACTTAGTAAAATACTTGCATGCATGCATTCATATTATTTTTGATTGAATATTTTGTGTGAAATTGAATGCTATGATTTTTCTTGTAGATTTTGCTAGTGATTGTGATTGTGAAGAGTGCTACTCTCCCCACTACCAATGCAAGTGATATTTTCATGAATATTTCTATCCTATGTTTTGTACTAGCATTAGATATTTTGCTAGGCTCGCCAAGTTAGAACCTTAGTATTCGCGTGTGTAACTGTTTTACACCCGAAATATGGTCGTGGATCCAAGAACACCCGATCATCACGAGATGTCTTGGAGCGACGAAAACATAATAGGTGCATACTAAAGGAAGAACACATTCTTATCTTGATATTTAAAAGAGGGATCATCTTATTATGCTAACAAAGCACTAAACAAGCAATATAAGATGCTATAAAACATCACATGTTTATTAGTGAAATGATATGGTTCCCGCAGATGATCTCTATCATGTGCATCGTGGTATGATCACTATCATACCTATATGTGTAAATCCAAGGTCTATGGAGTTTACACGCTACGTGTGTTGTAAGAGTATCATCTCATACTTCTACTTACAACACTACCATATCATAACACTAGCCCAGCAACAATCTAAACTAGACGCCTCTAATTTATCCATTGCAAGTTTTACGTGGCTTAGGGCTTTCGAGATAGAACCGTTCTTACCTACGAACATGAACCACAACGAGGATAACCAAATTGTTGACAACTGGTTTGCAAAATAGATATTGACTATAGTAGGAGAGATAGACACCCGCTAGCCACTTATGCAAACTAGTTGCATGTCAAGCATGGAACAGGTCTCATGTGCGAGGACATGTAAAGTTTGTCCGGGCCGCTTCATCCCACTATGCCACCAATATCCAAAATTACAACAAAGGAGCAACAACATGATCATCATCGCCCACATACTCATATGTGTACTACCCGTGTAAAGTATCTACACATAGATCCGGCTCTGATACCACTGTAGGGTTCGCAGCATAGAAAACAAAAAATTTCCTACAATGGGAATTATGTACCAAGATCTATATACTAGATACAAACAACGGGCGGATGTATATCCGTAGAGAACATACCCTTGAACACCGACAAAGCTTAACGAGTTCAACTCGTGGTTGACGTAGACGATCTCTTGCCGATCTCAAGATCGAGAGGAAGTCCTAGCGCCGCAAATCAGCAGCGCATCCGTGCTCGCACACACGTTCGAGGCACCGAGCAACCTCCGCCTCCTCGCTCCAGCGATGCAGCGGAAGCACAACTCTTTCTTGCCGAATAGCCACCGGGAACATGTATCTCGCTAGTCCGAGACCATGGGGGATAAATTCTAGAGGGGGAGAGAGATCCTTCACGAGGAGGTGTGAGAGACAAGTGAGGAGGGGGGCTCCTTTTATAGGAGGAGGGGGGGAACCCCAAGGGGGTGGCCGGCGCATGGGGGCTTCCCCCTTGCCCTCCCCTCTTCATGTGGGTGGACACTCCACTCACAAATCTCCTTTAAATTCCCTCCACTCAGAAGTCCACTCAAATTCTCATTAAATTTCCACCAAATTTAATGCAAACTCTCATTAAATAAAACTCTTTTATTTTATTCAGAATTATGTCAATTACTTTAATGACAAACATTCACAAATAACCCCTTGCTATAATTCCATTTCACATGCATAACCACTTTATGCAATTTCACCCGAAAACCTATTTCGGTATCTAGTGAAATAAATTCCTGCGCTTGTTCATTCTTTCGGCATGAAACTTTTGCTCCAATTGGATGTCGGTGTCTCTTAAGTGTGTCACCCTACGGTTCGTGAATAATGCGGACACGATCGAGACCCCTCTTGGATCAATAATCAGAAGCGGGATCTGGAGACCCATACTGACTCCCACACATTCAACGATGACTTTCTTGTGATCATCGGAACCTTTTACGCTAGTATCTTAATCCCTTTGTTTCACGATATATTACATGTCCGAGATTCGATCATCGGTATCTCCATACCTAGTTTGATCTCGTTCTGACATGCACTCTTTTTCGTTCCGTGATATAACATTCTAGTGATCAAATCACTTGCTTGCAAGCTAATCAATGTGATATCACCGAGAGGGCCAGAGTATATCTATCCGTCATCGGGATGAACAAATTCCACTCTCGATCCATGAGCCTCAACATAACACTTTATTAGTTCTGAATCCATCTTTATAATCACCACATTACGGTGTGACGTTTGATGTTATCAAGAAACTCTTCCGATGTTAGTGATTGACATGATCTCATGGTCTAAGGATTAGGATCACTTCGTAAGTTGTTATAGCAATATAAACTCAATGACTTTGATCGTAATGCTATACTTCGGATGAATGTTCATCACACCATTACACTAATGTTGTGATCCCGTTATTAACAACATCCAATGTCCATGATCAGGAAACCTTGATCATCTTGTTAATCAACGAGCTAGTTTATGAGAGAGGCATAACTAGGAACTTTCTGTTTGTTTATTAAACACACATGTATTAATGTTTCCGTATTAATACAATTATAGCAAGCAAAATAAACATCTATCATATACTTGGAATACACATAATAAACACTTTATTATTGCCTCTCAGGGCATATTCCCTTCAGATGAAACCTTTATTTTTTGCAAATTCCTTTGACTGATGCTATTAAGTTGCCTCCTTATTCAAAGTATATGAAGGATATTGTCTCTAATAAAAGGAAGATTCCTAATGAGGAAATTTCTAATTTGCTTGGTAATTATTCCTTCAATGGTAAGGTTCCAAAGAAACTTGGTGATCATGGTATTCCAACTATTCCTTGCTTTATTAATTATGTTAGAACTGCTTTGTGTGATTTGGGAGCTGGAGTTAGTGTTATGCCTTTTTCTCTCTATAAGAGACTTCATCTAGAAAAATTGATACCAACTGATATATCTTTGCAAATGGCTGATAAGTCTACTACTATTCCTGTTGGTATATGTGAGGATGTTCCTGTTCAAGTGGCTCATAATTGTTTGGTTTTAACTAATTTTGTTGTGCTTGAGATGCTTGAAGATGATAATATGTGTATTATTCTTGGGAGACCTTTTCTTAATACTACATTTGCTGTCATCAATTGTAATCAAGGAAAAGTAACATTTAATATTAATGACAAAGAGCATACTGTCTATTTCCCCAAGAAGATTGATAAGAGCTATGACATGAATTCAATTGAAAATATTGAGAGCATCAAAGTTGGAGAAATATATTGTCCCATTCCATAAGAAAATTTTGAAACTATTATGATTGGGACCATTGCTATCAAGATTGAGGTAACATAATCATTTTTTGAAATGCAAAGTTTTGTCTCATATAAGATTATTTTGGTACCAATACTTGATCAACCTTGTTAATAAAGGGATTTTAATGAACAAAACAATGTTTTCACCTTGGTTATCCTTGCTCACTTTAATCTTTCTCCTTTCCAATCTTTTATTTTTGTCTTATTAGTCTTAGTTTTGCTAGTTGTTTGCCTTTTAGAGTGTCTTATAACTTCTGTAGTTTTAGTTTTGGTTTGTTTTAGTGTCATTGAAAAAGCTTTTTCTGCGAGAAAATCAATTATCATAACCTGAAAATTGCCCAAAAATAAAGTTTCCCGAAAAATTCCAGAAAAATCATATTAAATGTTTTTATTAAAAAAGGGGCAGAAGGGCACCTGGATTGGCCCAGGGGACCCACCAGGCCAGCACACCCCCTGGTGGCGCGGCTATCCCCAGGTGGCGCCTGGCCTGGCTGTGGCCCACCCCTGGCCCTCCAAGTTGCCTCCTTCCATCCACTTCTTTCTCTCTCCCAAAAAACACCGGAAAATTTTATGTAGCTGGAGTTCCTACTGTTCTTGCTCCCAAATTTCGATCTCCTTGCTCAGTCCATCTTTGCTGCTGATTTTTGGAGGGATTGCTCTCCGGTATGTGCCTCCTCCGCTTGTCCAATTAGATTTTTGATTGGTGGATTGTATCTTGAGTTTTTTGCTATTGTAGGTGATAGGTTGTGTGAGCTTGAATTCTTATTATATGCTTAGAGATTTCATTTTGATGCATGTTTAGCCCTCTACCAAGTTTCTGTAGAAATTCATCATCATTTATCAACTTGGAAATCACTTGGTTTGATGTTTGTCTAAAAATTTCAGAAAAAGGGCCATGGACAACCATACCTTTGGGGAAGTGTTTGAAAGTGATGCACTTAGGAGGACAAGGCCTTCGAGATCAGCCTCTCGAGCTAGGCCATCATACAATGAGGATCTTATTGCACCCCGCTTTGGCAACGAGGGAGATGAGGGGGATGCGCACCCTTCTACCTTCCTTTGTTTTACCTTTTTGCAAGATGCATGGATTCTTGATGATTTCCTAAATCTTTTTCGGAGGGTTGGTCTAACCAATTATGTGCAGGATGAGAGTGAGCAATATGCTATGCTCACCAAAACTTTTGTGGAGAATTTCACTTTCACTAACACCCCTTTCAGGATAATTGTGTCATTTAAAATCTATGATAGTCCTATCACCATGATATTGAAGAAATTTTGCAACATTATAGGTATTGGCATGGCTGGGACGGTGAACAAGATTCAAGCTTGACCCGCTGATTTGTTGGAGCTCTATCGCGGGGTAACAAATGATGATGACCGCATAGCCCAGCGCGGGAAGATAAGAAATATTCAACTCCCAGCTCTCAGATATTTTTGCTTATTATCTTGCCACTATCATTATTGGTAGTGAGAACACTAGCAATATTTCCAACTATCATTTGGACTTTCTAGCCGCTACACTCAACAATGAAACCAGGTATAGTCTTGGTTCTCTCATTGCCTGTCGCCTAGCTGCTAGAGGACCCATTTATGGGGGTATTATTGTTGCATGTGTAGTTGTTGCCTTAGAACTTTCTATTAATCCAAATGATACAGTATTGGCTCCATAGAGGCTGGTGATACGTCGGAAACATATCTATAATTTTTGATGCTCCATGCTTGTTTAGTATCTACTTTGCTTTACTTTGTCTACACTTTGAGGTGTTTTTATATCTTTTCTAGAACTAACCTATTAACAAGTTGCCACAGTGTCAGTTGCCTGTTTTCTTCTGTTTTTGGTTCCAGAAAGGCTGTAACATCCCAAATATATTGAACAAGGTTATCAAATTCCAAATCACCAAAATTAGGGTTAACAAAAAACTTTTGTTAATCAACATCATATGAATGCATGTGTGTATGTGATGATTGTATGAATGCATGAATGGACTTGTGTGATTGTTCTAAATAGCAAGGAATGGTTTAAAGATGAAAACAACATCTTCTAAAACATTTCCAAGCAGAAACAAATCAAGAGAAAAATCAAAAACAAACCAAATAAGGCAAATGGTCATTTTTGCCAATCTTGCTCACTAGGACACTTTGAGTGTTTCTAGTCCAAGATTTCAAACAGAAACAATTCTATTTCTTTTCACCCCTTGCTATACCAAGTAAAAGTGAACCAAATCCCACCTTTCAAACTTACAGAAACATTTGGCAACTATATTCAAATGACAATTCAAAATTGAATCTTTAACATATGGGAAGATCACCCATTTTCAAAAACTAACCAAACCAGTACCCCTTGACCTTTCCAACTAACCAGAACTACTGAGCATATAACTAATACACCCACCAAGTTTGAACCAAAAATTAAAATTTGAATCTCTTTCGGCCATTTCATCAAACACGTTGCAGACACAAAACAAACAAACATCAAACCCTATTGTGAGCAGTGATTTGGCTTAACTTGTTCCCTCTCTAGCTCACACTACACTCTCAGTAGATCATCTAACTTGTTTAAGCCACTCTAGCTCACTATAAACCAGACCATGCCATCAATGGTGATCATGTCGAGCTCAACTTGCCACCCCACTGTCGACAGCAAGCTAGGAGAAGCTCTAGCCTCGCCAACCTTGTATGGGACACTCACCACCGTCCACCGCCACCCCCTGTCCAACGCCAACAAGCAGCAAGCCACTGGACCACTCTAGAATTGTCGTGCCCTATGCCTCTGCGCCATGAAGAGAGCACGCCAGCACGCCGCACGCGACACATGCCCATAGACCACGCGCTGTCCTTGCCGCTCGCAAGCATGATCACCACCACCTCAGCAACCCCGCAGACACGCCCGTTCGTCGCCGCGCGACCCGTAGCCACGGTGCGCCATTAAAATGCTCATCGGACCCGCCTAGAGCACCGCGACGTTCCAACCGTCTCGCACCGCCCCACGCCACGTAACCACGCTGTTGAGCTTCGCCAGGGAGCACAGCACCACCCCTATCATCGCCCATGCCTTTAGCTCGTTGTGCCGACGACACTGACGAGCTCCGCCCGCGCCCTTCGGTCCCCTTGCTACACTATAAATAGAGTCCACTCCCGTTCGAACTCAGCACACCATATCACTCCCCTCTCTCTCAAAACCACCCCCACTCATTCCCGGAGCAAGGAGAGCAGCACATCGCCGGAATTTGGTCGGAGTCTGCCGTGGAGGAGGAAGAAAGGAGCCGTTGATTGGAGCCACCCCAGGAGAAGCCGCTAGTACCAGGAGGTTCGCTGTCATCGACTTCGTCGTTCGACCCCATCCACGACCCTTGCCTGAGCCCCGGTGAGCCCCTGTAGACCCCCACTGGTCCCGCTAGGGTTCTGTCTCGCTGGCATTGCCCGACGAAGATGATAGGTCACAACCGTTGGATTAGAGTTTCATCGGGCGATCTAGATCACCTGCATCAGCACCCTCCTGTCTCATTTGGTGGGGTCATCCATAAACCCACCTGCAGGCGCTATGCACCGTGGGACGGCCCAGTTAACATCCCGCGCAACCCAGTTAGTTTGAATTTATATTTTCCAATTTAGTTTCAAACCTAGTTCTGTACCTGGATTCAAAAATCAACCCAGGTCAATTCACTAAACCAAAATACATGAAACAAATTTTGTTAGAAAGGTACTGGAATTCTTAATCCAAGCCTGTTGGATTCAAATCAATTGGGATTATAGATCACCTATGGTAAAAATAACAAGGCATAAGCTTTTCTGCATTCAAACATTTTTCAAAATTCAACCATAAAAGCTTTTGAGTTGATTCCAACTCTCAAAAACCACATTTAACTAGACCTTTCTGAATATATAAAATTATCTAGGTTTACTTGCAGAAATATTGGACAAGTAATAAAAGAATGCCCCATAGGCCATTCTAGTCACTTTATTTAATTCAAATAGAAAGGTTAAGCCTTATTAAATTGTAAAACCACTTTAAATCACATTCCCATGTACTAAAATATGTGGTATGACATGTGTCAACATGATCCCTTGTTTTAGTTGGAGAATATTAAATATTAAGTAGTTTTTCAATGAGTAGAAATTACTTTTCCAAAATAAAATAAATAAGACAAGTGCTTTGATGATTGTAATGTTTGTGATGATCCTAGATCATCTAGTGAAAACCTTGGTGTGATAAATAAAAGTAGTTAAGTATTGTTTGGTGATTCTGTACCTCGTATTTATTTATAGACGCTAGTACCGACCAAGGATACGAGGAGGAAGGAGAATACTACGAAGAGGAAGCAGAGGAGAACTTCAACCACTGCTCTACACAAGGCAAGCCTTACTGTACAAGTTGACTTAGCAAGCTATTAACTGAGCAAGCTAAACCTTGCAAGCTTATACTAATATCTTAGCAAGCTAAGCTAAACCATGCAAGTTCTACTTGCAAGTTTACACCACTTGATACCCAATCCTAGTTTTACTTGCAAGCTTAGTATTTTATTTCTTTAACAAAGTTTTATGTTAGAGTTTACTTTAGATGGGAATACTTGGTGGAAATGGTTATGAAAACCTTAGAATGGTGAGTCATTCCACTGGAATGTTTTGACATGTGTTCTTGAACACCAGATGATTTTGATGATGAAAATGTTAAGACATGAGCCTTAAGCCCCTTATAAAACTGATGGTTGTCTGGATGTGATACCATTCCAATTTTACCGTACAACCACAATACCCGAAATTTGGGTAGGGCTTGACTGGAAATTTATATACCTTAGTATGGGTTCCCTTGCGGCCAAGGTTTGAGCCAAGGCTACCATGTGAAGATTGTCCACCTTGCAGTTCCCAAGATGATAGTTGGTCATGGTTGGGAGGCCAAACTCACAGGAGAGGTGCCTATACTAGGGCGTGTAATTGAAAGGTTAGGATTGATTATTTGCATACTGAGTATGGTGAATTTAGGATTGTTCCTGACGGGTGTATCAAATATTGTGGTGAAAGTGTACCACCACTGCAGAGTGTTAAACTATTCGAATAGCCGCGTCTACGGTTATGGATAGTTGGAGTGGCCATACTGATCCGTCATCAGATGTTTTCAAAATGACTTGTGAAATGATTTATGACTTGATTTGACCACAACAGGGTTGTGATATGAAATTCAAGTTCCCTCTTAGGTGTTATAAAACTTTCAACTAGCTTTCTTTGCTTCTGAACTTAGTAGAGATAAATCTGGCTTTTTGCAAAACAACCTAGAGCTTAGTATCTCCTACTCAAAACCACTTCACTTGTTAGTAGTAGTTTACGAGTACTTAAAGAGTACTCATGGCTTTGTCCCTGGCTATTCCCGTGGCCAGACTATGAAGAGTACTATCAGGAGGATGGACCACAAGAAGGTTACGAAAACTAGGATCATCTCCCATCGTCAGCATTGCATGTGACCATGAAGGTGGAGTCTCGCCCACTCTACCGTTATCATTATGTTATTCCGCTGCTTGAGTTGTATTAAGACTGGATCATCAGATCCTTTATTTGTGTAAGATGTTATGTATGGTTTGTAATGGATGATGTACTATGATATCCAATCTATTATGTCTCGCAAAAATGGTAATCCTAGGATTGCGATGTATGGCATAACAGGCATCTGGGATTAAAAATCCAGGTGTTGACAAGTTGGTATCAGAGCCATCCTGACCATAGGAGACCCTAGTTTAGAATGGACGTTTGAATCAAAAACTTAGTTTCAAAAACCAAGGAAGTGAGTATTTATGAAAACTTATTCTCATTCTTATCACTAAGACTCTTTCATGAAAATTTATGTTCCTCCAAAAATTCTTGCAAACTTACATAAAATTTGACACACTTGATCACTCTACTAACTTACTCGTCCTATATTCTTATAGATGGACGTGAAGTATAGCAAGTTCTATCAGTTGGGGAATGGAGGAGACCTCATCTTTGAGCGGGACTTGGACCAGCTGTCGGAAATGCTGGAGCGTCCACACCCCAAGTTCTTCGGAGCTCGTCTCAACGATCAGGAAGGAGAGGAGTTGCAATGGCTGGTTGTTGCAAGTCTCCGAGGAAAGATTGAAGCCCCCACCTTAGAGGGAATTCAGTTCACCATCAGAGAGAACAACTGGCTCGATGGACTTGCCAGGGACATGCAGGAAGCTCTTGCCCGTCTGTGTGGAAAGAGTATCAATCAGATCAAGGGTACCCGCTTTGAGTTCTATTCAAGGCGTGATGTTATCGGACAGCCACTAGAGGCCCCATATCACCATGAGCTAAAGACTCAATTGTACCACCTCGGCTTCATGATGTATGACCGTCATAAGGAGTTGGACAATGCCCGCTCCTAAGCCAACCACAAGTTCGCCATCGCCGCCAAGAAGGATCAGACCATTGCCATGCTAGTGAAGGATTTCCAGTCTCGTCGCTGTCAGCTCGACAAGAAGAAGCGCATCATTGCCCGTCTTCGCCACAGGATCACAGAGTTGGAGGAGACTGTCCACGAGAGGGATATGCAGCTCGAGGAGAGGGAGAATGCAGGGGAAGACCTTCGTGGAGACCCCTACTCCTATCTCAGTGACGATGATGACTTCCTGGAGGATCAGTCCATGGACTTCTTCACCGATGAGGATGACTTTGCCTTCATTGATGACGATGATCAGGACACTGACTCCAAGGAGTAGTAGCACTTGAGCACTAGAGTTAGTGAGTTGTATCCGGTCCCACTGTATCGTAGTTTCCCATAATAGTTCTTAAAACCATCTGTTTTCCTTTGTTGTGGTGTGTGTTTGTATCGTGTACTATGAATGAATGAATGAAAAGAAAGTTGCTAGAAAAATCTGAGTCAAGCTTCAAAAACTTTTCCAAATCAAAACCCTGAGCCTTAGTAATTTCCCTATTTTCTCATGATCTATCTCAATCTTCAGATGCCTCGTGGAGGAAGCAGTTCATCCCCGGACCCGATGTTGCAAATCTTGCAAATGTTGGTTTCGGACCGCGAAGCTGAGAGATCCGAACGTCAAGACAACTTAGCCACCCTTCAACACATAGCTCAGATGGTCAACAACAATCAAGGCCATGGAAATCAAGACAACCATGGGTCCAAGCTCAATAATTTCCAGAACACCAACCCACCCATTTTCACTAAGTTTGAAGAGCCCCTCGATGTCGATGATTGGCTGCAAACCATGGAGAACAACCTAGAAGTTGCAGGAGTGAAAGCCAACGAGAAGGTACTGTTTGCCACCCACTATCTGGCCGGAGATGCGAGAGCATGGTGGAACAACGTTCGTGCCACGAATGGAGGTTAGATGATGACTTGGGAAGAGTTCAAAATCAAGTTCAGCAGAACCCATGTGCCACCGGGTTTGATCAAGAGGATGAGAGATGAATTTGGGGAACTGAAGCAAGGCACAATGACCATGGTGGAGTACCATGAAATTTTTTGTCATTGGCTAGGTATGCACCGGATGATATTGACACTAAAGCCAAGAAGAAGGAGAGATTCCTGAATGGTCTGCATCATGAGATGTAGACGGTGTTGGTCAATATCCCATTTGCTGATATTGAAGCATTAGTGGATTCTGCCATTCACATGGAAGGCAAGATCAACCAAGCTAATTAGAACCTCAAGCGTCGCATGATGCATCACCAGGAACCCATCATACACCAAAGTATCGCCCCAACCCATCTCCAGGATTTACCCCAAGAACCAATAGAACCCTGATGAACCGTCCAACCTATCCCAACCGTGGAAACCCAAGGCCCAGAGGAAATCACAATAATAACCCCGGGAACCCCATCAATTTCAACCGTGCCCGCCCAAGTTTAACAACAACAATGTCGCCACCAACACCAATATTGCACCGAGGACTGGAAGCAATGATGTGCCTATTGCAGCAAAGGACAAGTCTCAGGTGACTTGTTATGAATCTGGAACCAAAGGTCACTAATCCAATGAGTGCCCCAATAAGACTGCCGCAGCCCCCAATGCAAATGCCCCAGCCCAGCAGCAGCGTCATGTTTAGCCCGGAAGAAGGTTTGCCCTAGGGAACTCGCTCAACCGCAACGGCCGTCTCTTTCTCATGCATGCTGAAGAAGCCCAAGAAGCGCCAGATGCCATGCTGGGTATGTTTTCTGTTAACTCAGTACTTGCCAGAGTGTTGTTTGATTCTGGAGCATCGCACTCGTTTGTTACCGAAGAATTTGCATGCATTAGTAAGATTCAACCCACCAAATTGAAGCATGTTATGATAGTTCAAATACCTGGTTCAACCACCAAAGCTAGACAAATTTGCAAGGCCGTGCCTATCCGAATCCATGGCATACATTTTTTATGCTAATCTAATAGTACTCAGAACTAAAGGTTTGGAAGTAGTACTAGGAATGGATTGGATCTCCAAACATAAAGAATTAATAGACTGTGCCAAGAAAGCCATAACCATGACCAGTACAACCGGAGTATCAGTAGAGCATGTATCGGAAACCTTGCCCCATCAATTCAAGTGCAACAAGAGTATAGCCCAGCCAACCATTGATCAAGTCAGAATAGTCTGTGAATACCCCGATGTATTTCCAGATGTTTTGCCCGGTATGCCCCCAGATCGGGATATCGAGTTTATCATTGAACTAATCTCT
Organism: Avena longiglumis; assembly: GCA_030063025.1. Classification (NCBI taxonomy): domain Eukaryota; kingdom Viridiplantae; phylum Streptophyta; class Magnoliopsida; order Poales; family Poaceae; genus Avena; species Avena longiglumis. The sequence continues at coordinate 507,459,391 of CP125976.1, read as the reverse complement.
AGAACTGTACCCATAGCCCAGAGACCATATAGTATGAACCCGTCTGAATTAGTGGAGCCGAAGAAGCAACTGGTATTTGAACTGCTAGAGACAGGATTGATCCAACCAAGTGCATCACCATGGAGATCCCCTGTGTTCTTTGTGGACAAGAAGGATGGAGGTAACCGTTTGTGTATGGATTATCGGAAGTTGAATGATGTCACCATCAAGAACAAGTACCCATTGCCAAAGATAGAAGACCTATTTGACCAGTTGATTGGTGCCAAAGTGTTTTTTAAGATTGATCTTAGAACTAGCTATCATCAATTCAAGATTCGCGCAGAGGATATTCTAACGACTGCCTTTAGCACCAGATACGGATTATACGAGTATAATGTCATGTCTTTTGGATTAACCAATGCCCCCGCTTATTTCATGAACCTCATCAATAAGATTTTTATGGACTTCCTGGATAAGTTTGTCGTTGTTTTCATCGATGACATTCTGATCTATTCCAAATCGGAAGAAGAACATGAGCTACACCTAAGTACCATCCTTGGAACCCTTAGGGAGCATCAGTTGTATGCCAAGTTTAGAAAATGTGAATTCTGGTTATATGAGGTAGGATTCCTTGGACATATCGTATTAGCCGGAGGAATTGCCGTTGACCCTGCAAAGGTCAAGGATGTGGAAGATTGGCAAGCCCCAACCACTCAAACCCAAGTTCGTGCATTTATTGGATTAGCGGGATATTACCGCAAGTTCGTAGAAGTATTCTAAAGTATCGCAAGACCCATGACCTAATTGTTGAAGAAGGATAAGAAGTTTGAATGAATGGACAAATGTGAAGCGAGTTTTCAAGAACTCAAGAGGAGATTGATTTTAGCCCCCATCTTGATCATGCCGGATATTACGAAGCCATTTGATGTGTATTGTGACGCATCCAAGATCGGTCTCGGATGCGTGTTAATGCAAGAAGGCAAAGTTATATCTTATCTATCCAGACAATTGAAACAGCATGAACAGAACTATCCTACCCATGACCTTGAACTAGCAGACGTAGTTCTAGCCCTGAAGACATGGAGGCATTACCTGATGGGAAACCGTTGTGAGATTTATTCAGATCACAATTGCCGAAGTATATATTCACTCAGAAGGAGCTATGTGGTACATGCACTATCACCACGTTAATCAAGGACTATGATCTGGACATTCACTATCACCCCGGTAAAGCCAATGTGGTAGCAGATGCCCTTAGCAGAATGTCGTGCCACTTGAACTCCATGATTCTGAAGGAGCAACCAAGTTTGCACAAGGAGATGGAGGATTTCAGAATGGAATTAGTAAGTGAAGGATTTTTGGCTAGCATAGAACTTCGACCCAATTTGATCAGTCGGATCAAGGAGGCGCGGAAAGGAAATGCTAGTATCAACGGAATCAAAGGTCGTATTGGTACAGGAAAAGTACCCAGATTCACCGAGGATGAAAAAGGAGTTATGTGGTACAAAGGACATCTCTGTGTACCAGCAGATTTAGAGTTGAAGGAAACTATTTTGAAAGAGGCCCATGATACTCTTTATTCTATCCACCCCGGAGGGACAAAGATGTATCAGGATTTGAAGGAACAATTTTGGTGGCATAAGATGAAGAGAGAAATCAGAAGCTATATAGCCAAGTGTGATATATGTCAGAGAGTCAAGGCGGGACATCAGAGACCCGTAGGACTGTTGCAACCCTTACAGATTCTGGAATGGAAATGGATTCAGTAGGAATGGACTTTATCACCGGATTGCCTACTTCTAGTAGGGGAAATGACTCTATTTGGGTCATAGTTGATAGATTGTCCAAACTCGCCCATTTCTTACCAGTCAAGACCACTTACCAGACCTCGAAGCTAGAGGAGTTATATCGCTAGAATCGTCAGTTTGCACGGAGTCCCCAAGAACATTGTGTCAGATCGAGGAACTCAGTTTACCTCGAGATTTTGGAAGAATGTCCAAGAAGGATTGGGAACCCGACTGGATTTCATCACAGCTTATCACCCTCAGACCAATGGACAAACGGAGCGAGTAAATCAAATACTCGAAGATATGTTGAGAGCATGTGTGCTAGAGTATGGATCTAAATGGGAAGACTGTCTGCCTTTCGCAGAATTTTCTTACAACAACAGTTATCAAGCTAGTTTGCAAATGGACCCATTTGAATTCATGTATGGAAGGAAGTGTCGTACCCCTTTGAATTGGTCGGAAGTAGGAGAGAGTCAGATTTTTGGACCCGGCATCCTACGAGAAGTAGAAGAGAAAGCTCACAAGATCCATGAGCACCTCAAGACCGCCCAATCCAGACAGAAGAGTTACGCCGACAAGATACGTCGAGACCTTGCTTTCAATATCAAAGATTTTGTGTATCTCAAAGTGTCGCCTTTGAAAGGAATGCAGTGTTTCCAGCTCAAAGGAAAGTTAGCCCCCAGATATATCGGACCCTTCAAGATTATGAATCGTCGAGGAGAATTATCGTATCAACTAGAACTGCCACAGGAGATGTCAGCAGTGCATAATGTGTTCCATATATCGTTACTTCGCAAATGCCTAGAAGTCCCGGAGAAGACTGAAGTTTTTCTGAATTCAAACATTTTTCAAAATTCAACCATAAAAGCTTTTGAGTTGATTCCAACTCTCAAAAATCACATTTAACTAGACCTTTCAGAATATATAAAAATATCTAGGTTTACTTGCAGAAATATTGGAAAAGTAATAAAAGAATGCCCCACAGGCCATTCTAGTCACTTTATTTAATTCAAATAAAAAGGTTAAACCTTATTAAATTATGACACCACTTTAAATCACATTCCCATGTACTAAAATATGTGGTATGACATGTGTCAACATGATCCCTTGTTTTAGTTGGAGAATATTAAATATTAAGTAGTTTTTCAATGAGTAGAAATTACTTTTCCAAAATAAAATAAATAAGACAAGTGCTTTGATGATTATAATGTTTGTGATGATCCTAGATCATGTAGTGAAAACATTGGTGTGATAAATAAAAGTAGTTAAGTATTGTTTAGTGATTGTGTACCTCGTATTTATTTATATACGCTAGTACCAACCAACGATACGAGGAGGAAGGAGAATACTACGAAGAGGAAGCAGAGGAGAACTTCAACCACTGTCTACACAAGGCAAGCCTTACTGTACAAGTTGACTTAGCAAGCTATTAACTGAGCAAGCTAAACCTTGCAAGCTTATACTAATATCTTAGCAAGCTACTACCTTAGCAAGATAAGCTAAACCATGCAAGTTCTACTTGCAAGTTTACACCACTTGATACCCAATCCTAGTTTTACTTGCAAGCTTAGTATTTTATTTCTTTAACAAAGTTTTATGTTACAGTTTACTTAGAGAATTGTAGATTTTAGAAAGATATTTAAAGGTAGCATAAAGAGCATAAAACTTGGCCTAAGTTAGATAAATCTTGATGTCATCCGGAGGCATGAGATTGAACTTAGATCATTCACCCTTGTTTACCACCCCACATTAGTGTTTACCCTTCCCCCCCCCCACTTGTAGATGCTAGTGCTAAGCATAAAACTTGACCACTTTAGATGGGAATACTTGGTGGAAATGGTTATGAAAACCTTAGAATGATGAGTCATTCTACTGAAAAGTTTTGACATGTGTTCTTGAACACCAGATGATTTTGATGATGAAAATGTTAAGGCATGAGCCTTAAGACCCTTATAAAACTGATGGTTGTCTGGATGCAATACCATTCCAATTTTACCGTACAACCACAATACCCGAAATTTGGGTAGGGCTTGACTGGAAATTTATATACCTTAGTATGGGTTCCCTTGCGGCCAAGGTTTGAGCCGAGGCTACCTTGTGAAAATTGTCCACCTGTGCAGCTCCCAAGATGACAATTGGTCATGGTTGGGAGGCCAAACTCACAGGAGAGGTTCCTATACTAAGGCATGTAATTGAAAGGTTAGGATTGGTTATCCGCATACTAAGTATGGTGAATTCAGGATTGTTCCTGGCGGATGTATCGAATATTGTGGTGAAAGTGTACCACATCTGCAGAGTGTCAAACTATTCGAATAGCCGTGTCCACGGTTATGGACAGTTGGAGAGGCCATATTGTTCTGTCGTCAGATGTTTTCAAAATGACTTGTGAAATGATTTGTGACTTGACTTGACCACTACAGGGTTGTGATATGAAATTCAAGTTCCCGCTTAGGTGTTATAAAACTTTCAACTAGCTTTCTTTTCTTTTGAACTCAGTAGAGATAAATCTGGCTTTTTGCAAAACAACCTAGAGCTTAGTATCTCCTACTCAAAACCACTTCACTTGTTAGTAGTAGTTTAAGAGTACTTAAAGAGTACTCATGGCTTTGTCCCTGGATATTCCCGTGGCCGGACTATGAAGAGGACTATCAGGAGGATGGACCGCAGGAAGGTTACAATAACTAGGATCATCTCCCATCGCCAGCATTGCCTGTGATGATGAAGATGGAGTCTCGCCCACGCTACTGTTATCATTACGTTATTCCAATGCTTGCGTTGTATTAAGACTGTATCATGAGATCCTTTATTTGTGTAAGACCTTATTTATGGTTTTTAATGGATGATGTACTATGATATCCAATCTGTTATGTCTCGCAAAAATGGTAATCCTGGGATTGCGATGTATGGCATAACAGGCATCTGGGATTAAAAATCCGGGTGTTGACAAAGGCAGAAAATCAATATTCTCGGAATTGGATGGGACAAAAGCCGAAGTCAATATTTTACCGTGGGGGACACGAAGCCAGAAGACGAGATGGAGAAGCAAACCAGGGCGGCCAGACCCCCCCAGGTGTGGGTGGTCCCACCCCACGCCTAGGTAGGGTGTGTGGCCCCTGGCCGCCTCCCAGCCTCGCCTCTTCGCCTATAATAATCCCCCGATGCAGAAACCCTAGGCACCCGATCAAAACTACACAAAACCTTCTGTAGCCGCCGCCACCGTCATCCCTAGATCGGGGGGATCTAAAGTTCTTCCTGGCACCCTACCGGAGGGGAAATCATCCCGGAGGCCTTCTCTCCGGTATGAAGGGTGAGTAGTTCCACCTTGGACTATGGGTACATGTAGTAGCTAGATGGTTGTATCTCCTCCTTGTGATTTCATGTATAGATCTTGTGAGCTCCGTTCATGATCAAGATCTAATCTATTTGTAATCATGCATGTTGTGTTTGCGGGGATCCGATGGATATTGAGATTACTATGTCAGATTTATTAATGGCTTTGTCTTTATGATTCTATCATGTCTGTTGTTTGTGATCTTGCATGCTCTCTATTGTTAGTAGCTATATTGGCCGAGTAGTTGCTAGTGACGCCAAGAGGGGGTATTTATGCTCGATAGTGGGTTCATGCCTCTAGTTTCCAAGGGAAGTGACAGAAATCTCTTCGATTGTAGATGTGATGTTGCTACTAGGGAGAAAACAACGGTCTCTTGTTCATAGAACAAGTGGATTATTTATCTTACACACTTTGCTTAAAGCAGTTGTCTGTTGCTTGCAACTTAATACTAGAGGGGGTTTGGATGATAACCTGAAGGTGGACTTCTAGTCATAGATGCTGTTGGATGGCGGTCTATGTATATTGTTGTATTGCCCAATCGAATCTCATAGGATATTTTTGACTAGTATTGCAGTGTTATGCCTTGCTCAGTTCCTATCAATTGCCCTGCTGTAATTTGTGTACCCTTCATGCCATGTTGTTTATCTAAGGAGAGCACCTCTAGTGAACTATGGACCCCGGTCCAATCTTTACCATTGATACATCTTCCACTGTTACATGTTTACTTGCTGCAAACCATTACCTTCCACACCATATGTTTAATCCTTTGTTACAGCAACCGGTGAGATTGACAACCTCACTGTTAGTTGGGGCAAAGTCTTGAGTTTGTGTTGTGCAGGTCTCCGCGTTGCTTGCAACACCTGTGTGATGTTTCCTTCCTCCTACTGGTTTGATAACCTTGGTTTCTTACTGAGGGAAGATTTGCTGCTGTGCTGTTTCACACCTTGCTCTTGGGGTTCCCAACAGGCTCCACATCAACTGAGCCATCAACAAGTTTTCTGGCGCCGTTGCCAGGGAGGCTAAGGACGTCTTCACAAGGGGAGTCCTTCACTTCCTTTCTCTTTACTTTGTTTTTAGTTTGCTTAGTTTCTTTTGCTTGGTTTTGTTTGCCTCTTTTCAAAAACTCCAAAAAAAATTAGTCTAGTTTGGTTTGCTTCCTTTATTCAAAAACACACAAAAATTAGTTCCTGATATAGCTGCTATTGTTGTTTTTGGCTTGCTCACCTTGCCAAAATGAACTCTGCTGAGAACACCAAGTTGTGTGAATTCACTAGCACAAACAACAATGATTTTCTTAGCACTCCTATTACTCCACCTGCTCCTGATGCTACCTTTTATGAAATTAAGCCTGCTTTGTTGAATCTTGTGATGAGAGAAATTCTCTGGTGCTAGTTCTGATGATGATGTTGACCATCTCAATAACTTTGTTGAACTTTGTGAGATGCAAAAGTATAAGGATGTATATGGAGATATTATTAAGCTCAAGCTATTCCTTTCTTCTTAAGAGGGAAAGCTAAAGAATGGTTGCTATACTTGCCTAGAAATAGTATTGATTTTTGGACTAAGTGCAAAGATGCTTTTATTGGAAAGTACTATCGTCCTGCTAAGATTATATCTATGAGAAGTGACATTATGAAATTTAAACAACTTGATAATGAACATGTTGCTCAAGCTTGGGAAAGAATGAAGTCTTTGGTTAAGAATTGTCCCACTCATGGACCCACTGCATGGATGATTATCCAGACTTTTTATGCATTTTTGAACTTCTCCTCAAGAAACTTGTTGGATTAAGCTGCTGGAGGTACTTTTATGGGCCTCACTTTGGGTGCTTAAACGAAGATCCTTGACAATATGATGGTTAATTACTCTGAATGGCACACTGAGAGAGCTCCACATGGTAAGAAGGTAAATTCTGTAGAAGAAACATCCTCTTTGAGTGATAAGATTGATGTTATTATGGCTATGCTTGTTAATGGGAAAGCTCCTCTAGATCCTAATAGTGTTCCCTTAGCCTCTTTGGTTGCTCAAAAATAGCAAGTTGATGTGAACTTCATTAGAAACAACAATTTTGGCAACAATGCTTATGGTATTTATAGGCCTTATCCTCCTAGTGGAAATGCTTATCAGGGTAGATCTAGAATGCCTAGTGAAGAGAGGATCCTAGAAGTTGAGAGATCCACTAAAAACTTTATGCAAATGCAATATGAACAAAAGAAGATTTTCACTAAAACTATGGAGGAACAATCTATCATTTTGAAAAATATTAGTCATCAGCTTGAGAATCTGAATAGAGAAATTCCTAGTTTACAGTCAAAAAAATTGAGTGTTGAAAAGAATATATCCTCTTTGTCTGAAGCACAATCCTCCTTGATTAATAAAATGGCTGCTCAACCTGAAACCATGGAAAACACCTTTGCTACTGCTCGTGCCATACAAGTTACTATTGATGAAAATGTTAGACTATTAGCTCAACTTCATGCTAAGTGGGAAAGGGAAGCTGAAATTGATAGAAACAATAGTGTGTGCGCCATCACTAGAATGGATACCACTAAACCTCAAGAAGTCCCTATACCTACTCCCACAATGCCTAAGCCTAATGAGTTTACTACTAGTGATGTTAAGTTTGAATTTGATGTAGATGGTTGCAATATTTCTGAAGTGATTCTGTTTTTGCAAAAGCTTGCTAGAAGTCCTAATGCTAGTGATATGCATATTTCTTTCACTAAACATATTACAGATGCTCTTGTGAAAATTAAGGAAGAGAAGCTAAAACACAAAGCTTATATTCCTAGGAAAGTAGAAGATAGTTGGGAACCCATTATTAATATGCAAGTGAATGACTTTGATCTCAAAGCTTCATGTGATATTGGTTCTAGTGTTTCTATTATGCCTAGGAAGATTTATGAAATACTTGATTTGCCACCTTTGGAAGATTGTTATTTGGATGTCCCACTCAATGATAATGTTAAGAAGAAACTCATGGGGAGTATTAATGATGTTCACATTATGGTTAACAATGCTTATGTCCATGTTGATTTCTATGTTTTGGATGTTTAATACAATGCTTCTTGTCCTATTACTTTGGGAAGACCTTTTCTTAGAACTATTGGTGCCATCATTGATACGAAAGAAGGCACAATTAAATATCATTTTCCATTCAAGAAAGGTATTGAACACTTCCTTATGAGGAGAGAGAAGCTTCTTTTTGCTCCTCCTTTTAAAGCAAGGTTTGATGTTAATGCTTCTTCATTTGAAAATACTTGATTCTTCTTGCTTCTTGTGCCTAACTTAAAGGCGTTAAAAAAGTACTTGTTGGGAGATAACCCAAGAGTTTCCTTGAGTCTTGGAAGTTATTACTCCAGTAATAACCTCTCCTTATCATTTTTGTTTGCTTTTTATACCAAGAATGACCTCTAATGAGAGGGAAGTAAGATTTGGGGAGTTGTTGTCCCGAAACAGATTTCTGTCCTCCACCAAAAAAATTCGTGAGGAGTCTCTGTAACTCAGATTGAGCTGAAAATTTACTAATAAATCCCCCAGTATGTTAGATAACTTTAGTTAGTTAAACACTTTTTGATTTGCGCAACAGAAGATGTTCGGAAAAATCATTTTCTACCTGTTGGTCTGTTTTGACAGATTTCTGCCATTATTTGCATTTGCTTCGTATTGATTCCTTTTTGAGTTCTCTTTTAGGGAATTAATCTTGTTGAAGGAGTTACTACAGTAGCTCGTGTTTTAAGTGAAAAGTCTTGCTGTTCCAAAGCTTTGCCTAAAGGTCTATTTTTTGAATACACTAATGTTGCTAATGAAGATTGTGTGAAGTTTTGTATGAAGGAAAAATTTCAGGTGTAGAGAGAAAATGATGTAATGAGATGAAGAATGGACAAAAGCTCAAGCTTGGGGATTCCACCCCGGTGTAATCCCAATAAATATCCAAGAAGTACAAGCGTCAAAGCTTGGGGATGCCCAAGGCATCCCCTTCTTCATCAATAAAAATCTCAGGTCTGTCTAGACACTTTGTTTTTTATTGTTTCATGCACAGTTGTGTTGTTCTTGGAGCGTCTTAGTTTTTGTTTGGTTTGCTTAGTTTTTTTAGTTTGATTGAATAAATTAGTTTGTACCCCCATTATCGTTGTGTTGTTGCAAATAAGTTGCTTGGTGTTGGAAAGGAGTAGTAAGTTCTTGCTTGAAAGTGCAAGAGGAGCTTGCATTGACTGTGACTTAGACTTTAGCATGACATGCTAGTTGTTGTTTTGACCTTATGATTAGTGATTATTGTTGTAGCATGTGTTGTTCCAAATAATTGGGATTGCTTAGTGCACCTTGAAAAAATTATGCGTTGTTTTAGCATGCAAAAGCATAGTATTGTGGTATTCTCCTTTGATGCTTTGTTTGGGTTGACTTGGCACATGCTCACACCATGTTATGACTATTACAAGTCACCATAGCCTCTATGATCATTTAGTCCTTGACTTGTAGTACCACTCTATGCTTTGATTAGTAATGCTTTGTTGCTCTGCATGATTATGGCCATTATTGCTCTCTTAGTTGGTTGCTCCTAGTCTTTTCCTGGCCTCCACTTGTATGAGTAAGCTCTACTCATGCTTCCAACTGCCAAGAAACCAAGTTATTCCAAAGTTTCCACTATAAACTCCTATGCATGGTGTGTTACACCATTCCAAGTATATTCTTGTTTTCAGCTATCTTCCAATTAAAAAGTATTTTGTTATATGAAAACTTAGTGATTAAAGCCCTCACAAACTTGATGGCACACTTTATATTCTTTTCCCCTAATAAACTTGAACCATTGTGTCATCTATGTTGTATACGCTTGCACTTATACATTGGAATTAGCAGAACCTGCTGTCACGGGGAACGTTTTCAACATTGCACTTGTACTTTGTACTCAGTTGATATCATGCTATTTTTGTAGGGTTCGCAGCATAGAAAACAAAAATATTCCAATGATGGGAACTATGTACCAAGATCTATCTACTAGATACAAACAACGGGCGATGTATATCCATAGAGAACATACCCATGAAGACCGACAAAGCTTAACGAGTTGAACTCGTGGTTGATGTAGACGATCTCTTCCAGATCTCAAGATCGAGAGGAAGTCCTAGCGCCGCAAAGCAGCAGCGCATCCGTGTTCGCACACACGTACAAGACACTGAGCAACCTCCGCCTCCTCACTCCAGCGATGCAGCGGAAGCACAACCCATTCTTGTCGAATAGCCACCGGGAACATGTATCTCGCTAGTTCGAGACCATGGGGGATAAATTCTAGAGGGGGAGAGATATCCTTCACGAGGAGGTGTGAGTGAGGGAGAAGAGAGGGGGTGCCTTTTATAGGAGGAGGGGGACCCCAAGGGGGTGGCCGGCGCATGGGGCTGCCCACTTTCCCTCCCCTCATTCATGTGGGTGGACACTCCACTCACAAAATCCTCTTCAAATCCCTCGACTCAAAATCCCACTCAAACTTGCTATTAAATTTCCACCAAATTTAATGCAAACTCTCATTAAATAAAACTCTTTTATTTATTCAGAATTTTGTCAATTAATTTAATGACAAACATTCACATATAACCCCTTGCTAGAATTCTATTTCACATGCAAAACCACTTTATACAATTTCACCCGAAAACCTGTTTCGGTATCTAGTGAAATAAATTCCTGCGCTTGTTATTCTTTCCGGCATGAAACATTTGCTCCAACTGGATGTCAGTGTCCCTTAAGTGTGTCACCCTACGGTTCGCGAATAATGCGGACATGATCGAGACCCTTCTCCGATGAATAATCAGTAGCGGGACCTGGAGATCCATACTGACTCCCACACATTCAACGATGACTTTCCTGTGATCGTCGGAACCTTTTAAACTTGTATCTTAATCCCTTTGTTTCACGATATATTACATGTCCAAGATTCGATCATCGGTATCTCCATACCTAGTTTGATCTCGTTACTGACATGCACTCTTTTCTCGTTCCCGTGATATAACATTCTAGTGATAAAATCACTTACTTGCAAGCTAATCAATGTGATATCACCGAGAGGGCCCAGAGTATATATATTCGTCACCAGGATGAACAAATTCCACTCTTGATCCATGACTCTCAACATAACACTTTAGTAGCTTTGAAGCCATCTTTATTATCACCCATTTAAGGTGTGACGTTTGATGTCAACAAGAAACTCTTCCGGTGTTAGTGATTGGCATGATCTCATGGTCTAAGGATTAGGATCACTTCGTAAGTTGTTTATAGCAATATAAACTCAATGACTTTGATCGTAATGATATACTTCGGATGAATGTTCATCACATCATTACACTAATGCCGTGATCTCGTTATTAACAACATCCAATGTCTATGACCAGGAAACTGTGATCATCTTGTTAATCAACGAACTAGTTTATGAGAGAGGCATAACTAGGAACTTTCTGTTTGTTTATTAAACACACATGTATTAACGTTTCCGTATTAATACAATTATAGCATGCAAAATAAACATCTAACATATACTTGGAATACACATAATAAACACTTTATTATTGCCTCTTAGGGCATATTCCCTTCAGTCTCTCACTTGCACTAGAGACAATAATCTAGTTACATTGTGATGTATCTAACACCCATGGAGTTCTGGTGTAGATCATGTATTGCTCTAGGGAGAGTTTTAGTCAACATATCTGCTACATTGAGATTCGTATGTACTTTACAAATCTTTATATCTCCATCCTTGACATGCTCGCGGATGGAGTGAAACCGGCGCTTAATATGCTTGGAATGCTTGTGAGACCTTGGCTCTTTAGCATTGGCAATGGCACCATTGTTGTCACAATAGATCACCATTGGGTCCAACGCGTTTGCAACCACACCTAGTTCGGATATGAACTGTAGAGGTCCCTACCCAATGTGGTAGATCCCTCCTGTGTTATACAATGCTAGTCCCTGGATCAATAGCTAGCATCCACAGTTAAGATGTAATAACAAGATACAAAGGTCATATCATAACTTTATAACCAGGAAAATAAATAATTTTATTACATCATACATAGCTCATATGGCTATTACAATACATTGCAGCGGAATAAATATAGTCTTGGGTCCTTCATCTTCAAAGTGCCACAGGCAGATGTTGGTTGTAGATTTTGTAGTTCTAGTCAATCAAACAATCTTCATCTAACAAAACAATCAACCTGCAACATTACAAGTTACAGCCAAAAGGGTCAATACATTTGAATTGTATTGGCAAGTTTCACTTTTATATTTAATAAGTGGATACTATCATTTCATGCAAATTTGGCTAAGTGGAGTTTAGGGTTCTTTGGCATAAAGCAATATTTTATCCTATCTTTTCAAAATGGTTTTGGTCTTTTGTCAAATCTCATTTCCAAGATCCTTGAACATCCTTGGTAGACACTCAAGTGTTCAAGTACTTGTCAAAAATCCTTGAGCACCTTGGTAATCCCAAGTGCTACAAGTTTTATCAAAACTCATGAGTTCCTTGGTAACCCCAAGTACATCATGCTCTTGAGCACCTTGGTAACTCCCCAAGTGCAACAAGCTTAACAAATCTCTTTGAATTCCTTGGTACCCCCAAGTGCATCAAGTTTTTATATTAGAAATTGGAATGTCGAGATCTCCCATAGTTCAAACTTTAGTTGCTCAGTATTGTCCATAACCGGGGACACGGCTAAGTACTTAGATTTTATTATCTTCTGCAGAAGGAGTACACTTTACCCACATGACACAATCCCATCTTGTTGCCACCAGTGGCCTACTGGATTAGTGCTCACCAAGATGGAGTACTGGCAGACTGAGAATGTGACGAAGTCTTTCCAAGAGGTCCTCCCATACATCATTGCTAGCTTGTCTTCAGCCCCCATGAAGCATTCCAGATCCCCATGTCCGGTAACTAAAGACAATGTATGGGTCTTCCTAGTGTAGTTGACTAAGCGAGCCATAATAGCATGTGGTTGTACGAAAGCCACAATTGGAGAAACATGTTCAATCTCTAAGTTTCCTAGGTGGTTTTCATTTGGAGCACAACACAAAGTGATTGCCATAGACATGGGTCCCTTTTGTTGCCACCTTCTCCAAAACATAAAGTGTCCACCACCTAGGTGGTTCATTGAGTCCTTGTTTTATTATATAAAAAACACAAGTCCTTTTCTCAACCTTTGTAAAATCTCAACATGTATCTCTTTTTCAAAACATAGCATGGCTAAGCATGTACAACTTTAATATTTTCACTAAGGAGTGTTTAGGTAATCCTATTAGGATTAGCATAGCATAAGTATAAAACATTTTCATGCATGTTTACAAAATCCACTAAGTAAAAATGAAAATATTAGGTCTTTTGTATGATAGTGTAACTTGCCTTTTTGTTTAGGGAATGATAGTCACTCCTTGATCTTGCTAGTCTCACACTTTGCTAATTTCACTACAATCAAACAAGCATAGTATCAAGTAGCATTCCAATCATTCAAACAATAATTCTCATACACAAAGCAATGGTTCCTAAGTTTTGTAGGAAGAGGGTTCTATTGCAAAGTTGGTCTTTACTAGGTTTATAAACTTTGTAAGGTCCACATTGGTCATTTACCAAAATGTCAAAGTCATTTGTTAGAGGGTTTTGCCCAAAGTCTATTTTAAAGTCCATTCAACATTTTATGTGATGAAAATTATTCTTTTTAAAGTAAAACCTTATGTTTTTCACCAAGTGAGTTGCTCTTGGCAAGGTTTGGTGTTTTGGGTCAGTAAGTTTGGTCCATAACATTTTCTCATAGTTTTCCATGCACAAACTTTTCCATCATATTTTTTAGTGAGTTTATTTGGCTAGAAAATGACTAAGTTAACTAATTCAACTTAAATTTCACAAAAATCATTTTAACACTATGGGTTGGTTCCTAGGGTCAGTAGGGTCACAAAAATCCATTTTGCAAAAGATTTAATCCTAGATTCAATTTTAAACAATTTTTATACTCTAAACAAGTACATAAATGTTTCTGTAAATTCAAACAAACTAACAGATACTATTTTCAAAACTAAGGCCATGGTTGGCTAGGGCTTGTTCTCCTGATTTTATTGATATAAAATTTGTCAAATTTGGACGTATGGATCAAAAGATATAAGGGTTTGAAATTCACAACTAAATCAGATTTCAAATCTGTTTTAAACAGAACATGGGACACGCGTCGCATTTTAACTGGCCGGTAACGGTTCGCTGCGGATCACGCTGTGGAGCGTTGGATCTGATGTGAATCGTGCGGCTCAGATGTTCCTGTACCGTTTCGCTTAAGTCACTCTGTCTACGCCGCAGGATGGAGATCTAACGGTTCTCGTGTGCTTGACTAGAAGTTGGCGGCGCTAGGTCGACGGCGAGCGGCGGAACGGCTAGCTGGCGGCGGCGTTAGCGAAACAGGAAGCGAAGCAGCGGGGAAAGTTGCTCACCAGGTTTGCTGACGCTCACTGATGCTCAACGTGGTACTGCTTGATGAAGGGGCGCACTGGGTCGGGCTTGATTGCTCGCCGGAGTTCGTGGCGGCGTCAGGTGGTCCTGGTTGTGGTCGAAGGCGACGCTATCGATTGCGAGGAGTCAAACGGAGGATACGATTAGGTGCGCAAGACCAAGGTGAAGATGCTAGTATGTTCGAGAAGCAAAAGGGGCGACCGGATTTTACCTGGGAAGCTCGCCGGAGAAGAAGACAGAACCGTGGCGCTGAGCTAGTCAAGCCAAGGTTACAGGCGTCCGCGGTCGAGTGAATGGCACGGATAGAAGCGCCAGAGGATGGTGAGCGTGCGTGCTTGGTCGAGGAAGCAAAGGGAGGCAGGGTGTGGCCGGAATTGAGGGCGGAGCTCGTCGGAGACGGCGGTGGTGTAGAGAGAATTGGAGGCAGCCTAGGGGCGGAATGGAGGCGGTGTCTAAGGAAAATGACAGAGAAGAGGGAGGCGGTTAAATGGGCGTGGCCACGACGAGGAATCAACGCGACGTTAAGGTGAATTAACCTTGGAATCAATGCACTGTGCAGCGAGGTGAGGGGAGGAGGACTCGCGCGGGGGAAGAAGGAGAACAGTGGTAAAGGGGGTCCAGCGGTCAGTGGGAAAACGTTTCAGGCGGGGCCCACTTGTCGGTTGCTGGGAGGGTGCGGTTCTGAGTGGGAAAGGAAACGGTTCGCGTGAGGAGGTGGGCTAGATGGGCTTCCTGGGCTGACTGGGTTGAGTTGGCTGTTTTCCATTTTTTTTTATTCTATGTTCTTTTTCCATTTCTATTTTATTTCCTGATTTGAATTTCAGCCAACTATTTAAGCATTCAAAATAATTCAAATAATTTCAAATATTGGTAATGTGTTTTTGGTTTTGTTTATCAACTTAAGCCAATTATTAATTAAAGTAATATTTTTATAACCTTTTATTAATTAAATAAGAGGGTCCTTTATTTATTTAATATGTTTTGATCTATTTAATAACTCCTTATTTGAATTCTAAACATTTTCCTAATCAATACAGTAGGTTTTATTTGGAAATAAAGAATGCTTGGAACTTGTTATAAAAATAAATATCATTTGGTTATATAGAGTCCATTAATAATTATATAAAGTAGACTCTCATTAATATTTCTAACAAGTTTTTATTTTATTGAAATATTTATTTTTAAATCTTAAAATAAACCACAATATTTTAGTAGATTTTATTTGTGAATTTGAGGTAGCTTATTTTAAATAATTTAATAAGTTTTGATGTTTCACTTTAAATTGGTTAAACTTCTTATTTAAATAAAGGTGGATATTAAAAACCTATTAATTATTTAAATCAACTTTTGCCATTTTATTAAATGTTTTAGTTTCCAAAGTTTGGTCAAAGTTTTTAATTTGGCTTTATTAAATAATCTTTATTTATAATTCTACCTTCTCTTTTGAAAACAAATTTTTTTTCTTTTAAGAGTTTTCAATTTAATATTTTAATTATTTTTATTTTCCTTTAATAAAAGTTTATCATCTTAAATACCTTTAGGTTTTATTTAATTCAAATAGGTTTGGGGTTCTAATTGAATTAAAAATTTTCTTCTGACTCTGAAAATCAAACAAAGTTTTTATTTTAATCTTTTATTTTCACATGTCAAGATTTGGAAAATCTTGGGATGTGACAGGCTACCACCCTTAAAATAAATCTCGTCCCGAGATTTGGGAAGGTTAGGGTTACAAGCAAGTTCAAAGCAGCTAGGGTACTACCACCCTTAGAATATTTTCAAACAAAATTACATATTGGCCTTCTTGGGTCCTGGAATTTCTCTATGTTAAACTTTTGCTTTATTCCTATGCTTGACTCATGGACCAAGGTTGAGCTTCTCCATAGGCTTGTTCAACTTGTTCTTCATCCTTTCTGGACAGTTGCTTGCATAGTGTCCTGGATTCTTGCAGTTGAAGCAATGAATGTCATTGAGTTCTTTACGTGGCTCTTGTGGGCAAGTTGCTACAAAGTGACCTGGTTCATTACAGTTGTTACACCATACTTGGTCAATTCCTTTATTCTTTATGTTCTCTGGGCATCCACTAGAGTAGTGTCCCATTTCCTTACATTTACGACATTGTACAAGGCTCATGTCTTGCTTGGGCTTCTTGATTTTTCTAGATCCTTTGAATTGAGTTGTCTTGCTTGGAGGTATAAGTGGTCCTTTTCCTTTGGTAGACTTGGATCCTTCTTGTTTCCTTTGTTCTACCATGGCATAGATAGGACATAGGCCAGGAGTATGATCACTTCCTTCACAAAGGTAGCAAGTAGCTTGAGAGGTAGGGCATTCTCCAACAGGATGGTCTTCATCACAATTGGGGCATTGTCCTTCATGCTCCTTGGAAGTATGATCCTTGTCTCCACAAATAATGCAAGCTGGGGCTCCATCTAGAACAACATTCTTGTCATCCTTGCTATCATACTCTTTTCTAGGATAATTTTCCTCCATGCTAATCATTTGATTAGTCACCTTAAGCATCAATTGGGACTGCTCCTCCAAAAACCTTTGCAGTGCTGGATCTTCATTACTATTGTTGGCTAGGAACTGAGCTGTCAATTGGTTCAATTGATGTTGGGTTGCTATGAGCTCTCCAAGGCTGTCAGCTTGGTTGGTGTTGGTGTCATCAACCTTGATGTTGGAGTCCTTTGGAGTAGTCATCTGTTTGGGTTTGAAGGGAGATTAGAATGGGCAAGTTACTTCTAAGGAAATACTTTTAATTACACACATCACAATTCATACAAACAAGGTGTATGCAATCACAAATCAACCAATCACATTCAACTTTGCACTCAAGCACATGCTTAGGTAACAAAATATTTTTGCTACACCACATAAGTTGGTGGGTTTGACTTAACTAAAATATGGTGGTCCATCTATACGGTTCACTTGTGATTTTTCTTCCTTTTGCATGAGATCATGGCTTCCTTGAGACAAACTCTTGGTTACAATACTTCAAAGTTGTTGATGGTTTCTTCCTATTTTGCATTCCCTCAGTCTCTAATTTTTTAAGTAATATTTCTTTGTCTTATTTGTGGTCCTTAGTGATATCCAAGTTGAAAGTCCTTGGTGAAGAGGTTGAAGATGTTGAAGTCATTAGAGTTGAAGAGGTTAAAGAAGTTCTTGCACATGATGTAGTCTTTGGTCATGGTTAGGCTTTTCCATCAAGTTGAAATAAAAGAGGAGTAGGGTTGAAACCAAAATGGTTAAGGAAAGAGTTTACAAGTGTTTTTGTAAATAAGTTTTTGGAACAAATACACTCCTATTTTTCTAAGGGTTTTTGTCCAATCCTAGGGTTTACAAATCCTACAGGCAACACAATGCTCTGATACCATCTGTAGAGGTCCCTACCCAATGTGGTAGATCCCTCCTGTGTTATACAATGCTAGTCCCTGGATCAATAGCTAGCATCCACAGTTAAGATGTAATAACAAGATACAAAGGTCATATCATAACTTTATAACCAGGAAAATAAATAATTTTATTACATCATACATAGCTCATATGGCTATTACAATACATTGCAGCGGAATAAATATAGTCTTGGGTCCTTCATCTTCAAAGTGCCACAGGCAGATGTTGGTTGTAGATTTTGTAGTTCTAGTCAATCAAACAATCTTCATCTAACAAAACAATCAACCTGCAACATTACAAGTTACAGCCAAAAGGGTCAATACATTTGAATTGTATTGGCAAGTTTCACTTTTATATTTAATAAGTGGATACTATCATTTCATGCAAATTTGGCTAAGTGGAGTTTAGGGTTCTTTGGCATAAAGCAATATTTTATCCTATCTTTTCAAAATGGTTTTGGTCTTTTGTCAAATCTCATTTCCAAGATCCTTGAACATCCTTGGTAGACACTCAAGTGTTCAAGTACTTGTCAAAAATCCTTGAGCACCTTGGTAATCCCAAGTGCTACAAGTTTTATCAAAACTCATGAGTTCCTTGGTAACCCCAAGTACATCATGCTCTTGAGCACCTTGGTAACTCCCCAAGTGCAACAAGCTTAACAAATCTCTTTGAATTCCTTGGTACCCCAAGTGCATCAAGTTTTATATTAGAAATTGGAATGTCGAGATCTCCCATAGTTCAAACTTTAGTTGCTCAAGATTGTCCATAACCGGGACACGGCTAAGTACTTAGATTTTATTATCTTCTGCAGAAGGAGTACACTTTACCCACATGACACAATCCCATCTTGTTGCCACCAAGTGGCCTCTTGGATTAGTGCTCACCAAGATGGAGTCTTGTGACTGAGAATGTGACGAAGTCTTTCCAAGAGGTCCTCCCATACATCATTGCTAGCTTGTCTTCAGCCCCCATGAAGCATTCCAGATCCCCATGTCCGGTAACTAAAGACAATGTATGGGTCTTCCTAGTGTAGTTGACTAAGCCAGAGCCATAATATCATGTGGTTGTACACGAAAGCCACAATTGGAGAAACATGTTCAATCTCTAAGTTTCCTAGGTGGTTTTCATTTGGAGCACAACACAAAGTGATTGCCATAGACATGGGTCCCTTTTGTTGCCACCTTCTCCAAAACATAAAGTGTCCACCACCTAGGTGGTTCATTGAGTCCTTGTTTTATTATACTCCCTCCGACCCATATTAGTTGACTTGGATTTGTCTAGATTCGGATGTATCTAGACATGTTTTAGTGCTAGATACATCCGAATTTAGAAAAATTTGAGTCAACTAATATGGGTCGGAGGGAGTATAAAAAACACAAGTTCTTTTCTCAACCTTTGTAAAATCTCAACATGTATCTCTTTTTCAGAACATAGCATGGCTAAGCATGTACAACTTTAATATTTTCACTAAGGAGTGTTTAGGGAATCCTATTAGGATTAGCATAGCATAAGTATAAAACATTTTCATGCATGTTTACAAAATCCACTAAGTAAAAATGAAAATATTAGGTCTTTTGTATGATAGTGTAACTTGCCTTTTTGTTTAGGGAATGATAGTCACTCCTTGATCTTGCTAGTCTCACACTTTGCTAATTTCACTACAATCAAACAAGCATAGTATCAAGTAGCATTCCAATCATTCAAACAATAATTCTCATACACAAAGCAATGGTTCCTAAGTTTTGTAGGAAGAGGGTTCTATTGCAAAGTTGGTCTTTACTAGGTTTATAAACTTTGTAAGGTCCACACTGGTCATTTACCAAAATGGCAAAGTCATTTGTTAGAGGGTTTTGCCCAAAGTCTATTTTAAAGTCCATTCAACATTTTATGTGATGAAAATTATTCTTTTTAAAGTAAAACCTTATGTTTTTCACCAAGTGAGTTGCTCTTGGCAAGGTTTGGTGTTTTGGGTCAGTAAGTTTGGTCCATAACATTTTCTCATAGTTTTCCATGCACAAACTTTTCCATCATAATTTTTAGTGAGTTTATTTGGCTAGAAAATGACTAAGTTAACTAATTCAACTTAAATTTCACAAAAATCATTTTAACACTATGGGTTGGTTCCTAGGGTCAGTAGGGTCACAAAAATCCATTTTGCAAAAGATTTAATCCTAGATTCAATTTTAAACAATTTTTATACTCTAAACAAGTACACAAATGTTTCTGTAAATTCAAACAAACTAACAGATACTATTTTCAAAACTAAGGCCATGGTTGGCTAGGGCTTGTTCTCCTGATTTTATTGATATAAAATTTGTCAAATTTGGACGTATGGATCAAAAGATATAAGGGTTTGAAATTCACAACTAAATCAGATTTCAAATCATTTTAGCAGAACATGGGACACGTCGCATTTTAACGGCGATAGCAGTTCGCTGCGGATCACGCTGTGGAGCGTTGGATCTGATGTGAATCGTGCGGCTCGGATGTTTCTGTACCGTTTCGCTTAAGTCACTCTGTCTACGCCGCAGGATGGAGATCTAACGGTTCTCGTGTGCTTGACTAGAAGTTGGCGGCGCTAGGTCGACGGAACGGCTAGCTGGCGGCGGCGTTAGCGAAACAGGAAGCGAAGCAGAGGGGAAAGTTGCTCACCAGGTTTGCTGACGCTCACTGATGCTCAACGTGGTACTGCTTGATGAAGGGGCGACCGCCTTTGGGCTTGATTGCTCGCCGGAGTTCGTGGCGGCGTCAGGTGGTCCTGGTTGTGGTCGGAGGCGACGCTATCGATTGCGAGGAGTCAAACGGAGGATACGATTAGGTGCGCAAGACCAAGGTGAAGATGCTAGTATGTTCGAGAAGCAAAAGGGGCGACCGGATTTTACCTGGGAAGCTCACGGAGAAGAAGATGACCGGCGGCGCTCGAGCTAGTCCAAGCCAAGGTTACAGGCGTCCATGGTCGAGTGAATGGCACGGATAAGCGCCCGGAGGATGGGAGCGTGCTTGGTCGAGAAGCAAAGGGAGGCAGGGTGTGGCGGAATTGAGCTCGTCGGAGACAGCGGTGGTGTAGAATTGGAGGCAGCCTAGGCGGAATGGAGGCGGTGTCGAGGAAAATGACAGAGAAAGAGGCGGTTAAATGGGCGTGGCCACGACGAGTAATCAACGACGTTAAGGTGAATTAACCGCGGAATCAATGCACTGCAACGGCGAGGTGAGGAGGAGGACTCGCGGGGAAGAAGGAGAACGATGGTAAAGGGGTCCAGTCGGTGGGAAAAGCGTTTGAAAGGGCCCACTTGTCGATTCTTGAGGAGGTGCGGTTACGAGTGGGAAAGGAAAGCGGTTCGTGAGGAGGTGGGCTAGATGGGCTTCTGGTACTGGGTTGAGTTGGCTGTTTCCATTTTTTTATTCGTGTTCTTTTCCATTTCTATTTTATTTCCTGATTTGAATTTCAGCCAACTATTTAAGCATTCAAAATAATTCAAATAATTTCAAATATTGGTAATGTGTTTTTGGTTCTGTTTATCAACTTAAGCCAATTATTAATTAAAGTAATATTTTTATAACCTTTTATTAATTAAATAAGAGGGTCCTTTATTTATTTAATATGTTTTGATCTATTTAATAACTCCTTATTTAAATTCTAAACATTTTCCTAATCAATACAGTAGGTTTTATTTGGAAATAAAGAATGCTTGGAACTTGTTATAAAAATAAATATCATTTGGTTATATAGAGTCTATTAATAATTATATAAAGTAGACTCTCATTAATATTTCTAACAAGTTTTTATTTTATTGAAATATTTATTTTTAAATCTTAAAATAAACCACAATATTTTAGTAGATTTTATTTGTGAATTTGAGGTAGCTTATTTTAAATAATTTAATAAGTTTTGATGTTTCACTTTAAATTGGTTAAACTTCTTATTTAAATAAAGGTGGATATTAAAAACCTATTAATTATTTAAATCAACTTTTGCCATTTTATTAAATGTTTTAGTTTCCAAAGTTTGGTCAAAGATTTTAATTTGGCTTTATTAAATAATCTTTATTTATAATTCTACCTTCTCTTTTGAAAACAAAATTTTTTCCTTTTAAGAGTTTTCAATTTAATATTTTAATTATTTTTATTTTCCTTTAATAAAAGTTTATCATCTTAAATACCTTTAGGTTTTATTTAATTCAAATAGGTTTGGGGTTCTAATTGAATTTAAAAAGTTTCTTCTGACTCTGAAAATCAAACAAAGATTTTATTTTAATCTTTTATTTTCACATGTCAAGATTTGGAAAATCTTGGGATGTGACATGAACTCCTTCATCCAAACTGCTTCCTGAGCCGCTTCCAAAGCAGCAACATATTCAGCCTCCATCGTTGATCCCGCCATCACAGGTTGTTTGGAGCTCCTCCAACTAACCGCTCCGCCATTCATGAGAAATACGTGTCCGGATTGAGACTTAGAGTCATCCGGATCGGTGTCAAAGCTAGCGTCGACATAACATTTAGCGACGAGCTCTTCTTTACCTCCGTATAAAAGAAACATATCCTTAGTTCTTCGCAAGTACTTAAGGATATTCTTGACCGCTTTCCAGTGTTCCGAACCTGGATCCGATTGGTACCTACTAGTCAAACTAATATCATGTGCCACATCCGGTCTTGTACAAAGCATGGCGTACATTATAGAGCCTATGGCTGAAGCATAGGGGACTTTGTCCATTTTCTCTCTTTCTTCCGCCATAGCCGGACTTTGAGTCTTACTCAATATTGTGCCTTGTGTCATAGGTAAGAACCTGTAACATCCCAAAAATATTAAACATGAATCATCAATTACTAATCATCAAATTTAGGGTTAACAAAAACTTTCCCATCTAAACTATGGAAGCTTTCATATGTATGTGTATTTAAATTAGGAGTTCTTTTTAATTGCCATGGATCTATGTTTCATTGCTTGTAAAATGATTCTTAGGTGAAATAAACATCATCTAAATCATACCCAAACTTTTCCCAAAGACAAACAACTCAAAATGAACAAATGAAGTGAATGGTCACTTTGGCCAAATTAACTCTCATGCCTACTTTGGCTATTCCAAGCACTCCAAACTTAATAGAAACATTTGTGGATCTTTGCACCCCTTGTTAGTGATCATAATGAGGTACCAAGGCCCACTTTGTGATATTCCAAAAACATTCAAATGCTAAGTTTAAATGACAGTTTAAAATTGAATCTATCTTATATGGGAAGATCTCACTATTTCAAAAACCACTCAAACAAACTCAATTTTCAAAACCCAAGCACCCACAGAGTCTCCAGCACATGCCTAGCACACCCACCAAAAATCTTTTCAAAATTCAAAAAGGAGTTTCTTGCGGCCATTTCATCAAACACTTGGTAGGCAAATTTAAACCAAATCAAATTCACTGTTTTTAATAGTGTTTTGGCCTAACTTGTTCCCTCTCTAGCTCACAGCAAACATCTAGTAGATCATCTAGCTTAGTTGGAAACCTTTAGCCTCACTGTAAGCTCGCCATTGTCATCAATGGTGAACAAGCCGAGCCACCTTGCTAGCCAACTTGGTCGCCGCCGCAGCAGACCACCTCCCCCTATCTTGCCATGTCTGGGACCTAGACAACACCTCACCGCCACCCACTGTCCCCTCCCGAGCCAAGGCAAGCCGTGGACCACCGAGCACGCCCCGCGCCCAGTGCCACTACGACATGCTGAGCATGCCCCAGAGCGCCGCACCCAGCACGCGCGCACACTCCGCCCCTCGACCACAGCTCGTTCCCACCACATCGCCATGATCCAAGGAACACGCCAGACATCCCCGTTTGCCACCCAATGCCTCACAGACACCGCTCGTCATCGAAGACGTCGCCTCTGCCGCTCAGAGCGCCAGCCTCGCCCGACCGTTTACCACTGCCCCTAAGCCTGCATTTAAGTTCTAGAGCATCGCCAGCAGACCGCGCATCGATCGCCACCCTCAGCCATGCCGCTAGCAGCCCGTAGCCATGTCGCCACCGTCGCTTGCCCATCCCTCTTGGTCTCGCCTTCGAGCCTATAAAAGGAAGCCACCCCCATCCGTTTGAAGCACACCATTCCACTACCCTCACCTCACTGATCGTTCCACACCTCTCGCCGGAGCACGGGGAGTAGCAGCTTGCCGGAATTGCACTGGAGCAGGCCGCCTCTGGAGGAGAAGGGGGCCGCTGATTTCGACCACCCCCGGAGCTGTCTCGACCGTCCCTGATCTCGCCATCGACCACTCGTTCGTTTGCCAGCCTCACTGTCATCGCTGGAACCCTCGTATGCCCCCTATGCACCCCCACTGAGTCGCTAGGGTTCGAGCTCGCCGGTGATAGGTTCGTCATCGACGACGATCCCCAGTCGTCGATCTCCATTCTAATCCAACGACCCACATAGCTGTTGGAGATATGCCCAAGAGGCAATAATAAAGTGGTTATTATCATATCTTCATACTTATGATAAATGTTTACATACCATGCTATAATTGTATTAACAGGAAACATTAATACTTGTGTGATTTGTAAACATAAAAGAGTCCCTAGTAAAGCCTCTTGTTAAACTAGCTTGTTGGTTAATATATGATCATGGTTTCCTGATCATGAACATAGAGATGTTATTAACAACAGGGTCATATCGTTAGGAGAATGATGTGATGGACATACTCCTATAATTAAGCGTAGCATAAAGATCAAGTCATTTAATATAGTTCATTTGCTATAAGCTTTCTGATAGATAGTAACCTAATTCCTTCGATCATGAGATCATGCTTATCACCATCACCAGAAGGATGCTTTGATGACATCAAACACCACACCGTAACTGGGTGGCTATAAAGGTGGCATTGAGTGTTCGGAAAGTATGGGTTGAAACACATGGATCAAGAGTGGGATTTGTCCATCCATATGACGGATAGATATACTCTGGGCCCTCTCGGTGGAATGTCATCCAATTAGCTTGAAAGCATGTGACTGGATCACAAGGGATCACATATCACAGGAACGAGAAAAGAGTACTTATCGGTAACGAGGTTGAACTAGGTATGTGAAGGGAATATGCCCTGAGAGGCAATAATAAAGTGTTTATTATGTGTATTCCAAGTATATGATAGATGTTTATTTTGCATGCTATAATTGTATTAATACGGAAACGTTAATACATGTGTGTTTAATAAACAAACACAAAGTTCCTAGTTATGCCTCTCTCATAAACTAGCTCGTTGATTAACAAGATGATCAAGGTTTCCTGATCATGGACATTGGATGTTGTTAATAACGGGATCACAACATTAGTGTAATGGTGTGATGAACATTCATCCGAAGTATAGCATTACGATCAAAGTCATTGAGTTTATATTGCTATAACAACTTACGAAGTAATCCTAATCCTTAGACCATGAGATCATGTCAATCACTAACACCGGAAGAGTTTCTTGATAACATCAAACGTCACACCGTATCAGGGTGATTATAAAGATGGATTCAGAACTAATAAAGTGTTATGTTGAGGCTCATGGATCGAGAGTGGAATTTGTTCATCCCGATGACGGATAGATATACTCTGGGCCCTCTCGGTGATATCACATTGATTAGCTTGCAAGCAAGTGATTTGATCACTAGAATTTCATATCACAGGAACGAGAAAAGAGTGCATGTCGGTAACGAGATCAAACTAGGTATGGAGATACCGATGATCGAATCTCGTACATGTAATATATCGTGAAACAAAGGGATTAAGATACTAGCGTAAAAGGTTCCGCGATCACAAGAAAGTCATCGTTGAATGTGTGGGAGTCGATGGGTCTCCGGATCCCGCTTCGATTATTGATCCGAGAGGGTCTCGATCATGTCCGCATTATTCACGAACGTGGGTGACACACTTAAGAGACACCGACATCCAATTGGAGCAAATGTTTCATGCCAAAAGAATGAACAAGCGCGAATTTATTTCACTAGATATCTTTAAACAGGTTTTACGGTGAAATTGCATAAAGTGGTTATGCATGTGAAATAGAATTCTAGCAAGGTTATTTGTGAATGTTTGTCATTAAAGTAATTGACAAAATTCTGAATAAAATAAAAGAGTTTTATTTAATGAGAGTTTGCATTAAATTTGGTGGAAATTTAATGGGAATTTGAGTGGACTTTTGAGTGGAGGAATTTAAAGGAGATTTGTGAGTGGAGTGTCCACCCACATGAAGAGGGAGGGCAAGGGGCATCCCCATGCGCCGCCACCCCCTTGGGGTCCCCCTCCTCCTATAAAGGAGCCCCTCCTCACTTGTCTCACACACCTCCTCGTGAAGGATCTCTCTCCCCCTCTAGAATTTATCCCCCATGGTCTCGGACTAGCGAGATACATGATCCCGGTGGCTATTCGGCAAGAAAGAGTTGTGCTTCCGCTGCATCGCTGGAGCAAGGAGGCGGAGGTTGCTCGGTACCTCGAACGTGTGTGCGAGCACGGATGCGCTGCTGATTTGCGGCGCTAGGACTTCCTCTCGATCTTGAGATCGGCAAGAGATCGTCTACATCAACCACGAGTTGAACTCGTTAAGCTTTGTCGGTCTTCAAGGGTATGTTCTCTACGGATATACATCCGCACGTTGTTTGTATCTAGTAGATAGATCTTGGTATATAGTTCACATCGTAGGAAAATTTTTGTTTTCTATGCTGCGAACCCTACAGTATGCAGAGATACCGACGATCAAAACCTCGGATAAGTAAAATATCGTGAGACAAAGGGAAATTGGTATCGTATGTAAGTGGTTCATTCGATCGCAAAGTAATCGTAGAAATATGTGGGAGCCATATGAATTTCCAGATTCCTCTATTGGTTATTGATCGGAGAAGTGTCTCGATCATGTCCGCATAATTCACGAACCGTAGGGAGACACACTTAAGGATTCGATGTTGTTGAGTAGTTATGGAATGATGAGTAAGAGACCTAATGTTGTTCGGAGTCTTGGATGGGATCAGGGATATCACAAGGAGATCCGGAATGGTCCGGAGAATAAGATTCATATAAGGAAAGTCCTGTTTCGGAGTTGGGGAATGATTCCGGTGTTTTCATCGGGAATGTTCTAGAAGGTTCCGGAAGGTCCGGCACTCCGGAGGGGAAGGGTACATGAGTGTGTCATGACAAGTTGGAATGGTTGCATCATGTACTAAGTGTCATCGCTGAGAAAAATAAAGGGATAAATCAAATCCTAGTTTGAAAAGTCAAACGCCAATTTGAAAAGTCAAACGGCAAGTTTGCTTGGTGGAGGGAGAGTAGGAAACCTACTTGGGGAGGAAGTCCCACTCCCTCCACCCGCCGGCCAAGGAGGAGGAGTTTGAGGAGGACTCCCTCCTCCTAGCCGCCTCCCTCCCACCTATAAAAGAAGGGGCAGGGTGCCCCCTCTTCCCTACACCAAAACCCTAGCTCCTGGCGCCTCCACACAAGTCTTTGCCGCCTAGGGTTTCCTCCCAAATCGCTGAGTTAGGGCTTCCCAAGCCCCTAGCCGCCGCTACACCTCTCCCTTGGTGCCTCTAAACCCTAGACCACCAAGGCCTCTCATAGTCCGCCATACTACTCGCTTAGGCAAGCGAAGCCCTGCGAGATCTCCCCTCTACTTCCGATACCACGTCGTCGTGCTGCCGGAATCACGAGGAGAGTGCTACAACCTCCGCTGCCTGCTGGAACAAGGGAGAGGAATGTCTTCATCGAGTACCGAACGTGTGACCGACTGCGGAAGTGATGCTGGAACGCAGCGCCGGAAGAATCGTCTACGCGATCTTGAGATCGGAAGTGTACGACTACATCACCCACGAGAATATTCTCTCGTTAACCGCTTTGGAATCTTCGAGGGTGAGTTCCTCTATCGACTCGTTGCTACAATCTAGTAGATAAATCTTGGCTTGTTTGTTTGTATGCGGTAGAAAATTTTGTTTTCCATGCTACGAACCCCTACAGTGGTATCAGAGCCGTGTCTATATGTAGATCTGTTGCACGAGTAGAACACAATGGTCATTGTGGGCGTTGATGCTTTTGTTGTCAATTGCTTCTTGTGTACTTTGCATCTTGCGGGATGGTGGGATGAAGCGGCCCGGGCTAACCTTACATGACATCGTTTATGAGACTTGCTCCACGCTTGACATGCAACTTGTATTGCATAAGTGGCTTTGCGGGTGCCTGTTTCTCCTAACATAGTTAAGATTCAATTTACAACGGGTGATTGACAATACTAGTATCAATGTTGTTGTTCTTGTTCGTAAGTTAGAACGACACTTATTGAAAGCCCCAAACCACATAAAACATTCAAAGAAAATTAGAGGCGTCTAACTTTGTTTTGCAGGGGTGTGCTGTGATGTGATATGGCCATGATTGTGATTATATATGATATATGCAATGTTCCTTATTGTAAGTTGGCAACCGGCAGGAGCCATATGGTTATTTCCATTAAGTCCTGCGTGTCTATTATTCAAAGTAGTTGTAATAGTTGATGCTGGTGGAAGACAACCATGAAGAGGCGCCATTGAACTTGACGCCACACCGGTGATGATGGAGATCATGTTCGTGCTTGAAGATGGAGATCGGAAGCACAAGAAGAAAGGCCATATCATATCACATATTATGAATTGCATGTGATGTTAATCCTTTTATGCATCTTGTATTGCTTAGTTCACGACGGTAGCATTATAAGATGATCCCTCAAGCACACAATTTCAAGTTTTAAAGTGTTCATCCTTAGTAAGCATCGTTGCTAAAAGCTCGTTGTTTCGAAGCACCACGTGATGATCGGGTGTGTTAGATTCTGCGAGTATATACAACATGAGCAAGCCAGATTTGCTTATGCGGAAGCTAAGGTTTGATCTTGACGAGCCTAGCATGTACAGACATGATCTCGGAACATGTATCACCGAAAGGTAAAGCATGAGTCATATAGTAGATATGATGAACATGTTGATTGTTCGCCATTGAAGCTACATCAACTCTCGTGATGATCGGTTTTGATGTGGTGGATTTGGTTCGTGTGATCACTAAAACAATGTGAGGGATATTGTTTTGAGTGGGAGTTCAACAGCAATATGATTAAAAGTTGAACACTATTTATCAAAAATTAAATCAAAGTGAATTTGCATAGTTGTTGTAGTCATTGGCATCCGTTTACCACCTTGCGCTTAGTTTTAATTGAGATGATAGAACTATAGAATTCTGGTTAGTTACTTTACGAACTGGTATCGTATTGTTTTTGAAGTGTTAATCTAAAGTTTAAAAGTCCCATTGCAAACTTTCAGTAAGTTCCGGTTATTCCATGAAGTTTAATAGTTGGTATTAAATCAAGAGTAACAATTCCAGTGTTAGTATATAAGTATCATGTTTATCTCCATGATTCTTGATATTCAAAGGATTGTCTTAATATCAAGGTTATCTAGGATCTGAAAGAGTTGTTTCAGAAACCATGATGTGTGGAAGATATTGTGATATCTGAAACGAATTTTTGGTTGCAACATGATAGAGTATAATATGGCAAAAGTCATGTTTTCATATTTGATGAGAATTTGCAAAAGGTTGGAGACACTAGTTGTCCTAATCCTCCAAAAGGTTTTGGAGAGCAACATTATACTCGCAATTCACCGTTATAAGCTAAAGTAGCTTGATCATGAATAATTCCATAAGAAGGGTGAATATTTGATGTAGGCAAAATGTTTACTACACCAAGAGATTACTAAATAAAGAATTTGAAAGAACACCAAACATTTGATGATGGTGATCTACTTCAAAGTGCAAGTCCAAAGACATTGGTATTTAACTATACACGCTTTGGACTATGTGTCATGTATATGGCTCCACTATTGATGTTGATAGATTCTTTCAAACAGAAAAAGAAATACTGAAAGAGAATCTCATAAATATATGGCAGAAAAGAAAAGACTAGAATTGTCCAGGTTAGGTATATAGAGGATATACGCGTTATGGCTGTATTCTTTGCTTGTTAAATAATGTGGTTCTTAAGTATTGGATGCTGAATTTGTTGGTATGAATCGTCATACAAAACAACAGAACTCATGAACTACAATGGCCTAAGGAACTAGCAAAATAATATGTGATGATGTTCATCAAGAACAAATAAAGGGTTATTGTGCTGCTTGTTGAACATCAAAAGCTTGCCTTCAAGATTTGTTTTATCAGGTGTTATGAGAACAAAAGGGCTGTTCAAATAATTGCCGTAATCCATAAAAGATGGATGATTTACAAATCTCGTTGGAGAAATCACATCCATAAAACTAGTGCTAAAAATGTCGAAAAAAACAAATTGATTGAAAGATCACTTAGGAAGTGACATCGCCGTTTAAATTATATTGGAAAGAAAACATGAAGAAACTCCATGTGGATGGAATTTTGGAGTCCTTTTGATTTTGATCAAATGACGCTTGTGAAACTTTCCTAGAGATAATTAAAACTTCGTTCATAGGCCAAAAGGGAACGAATGACTAGCTTATTGGAACTTGTACATATTGTTGTATAAAGTCCATTATGTGTAGTCAAGAGCGATGGTTTTCAACTTCATATGCTTTCTCCAAAAATTTAAGTGAATATATGAATATTTACTTAATAAGAATGAAGTATGAAACATTTGAAAAGTTCAAAGACTTTCAAGATGAAGTGCAAAATCATTGTAACAAGAATATAAATAGTTTATGATAAGATCATAAAGGAAGATATTTAAGTTACAAGTTTAGCATAATACCTAAGATTTAAGGAATCGTTCCGTGGATTTGCATTTCCCGAAAGACCATAAGAGTATGGAGCGTTCGAGATATGTAATTAAACCTTGTTTAACATGGTAAGATCAAAGGTGTTATTCATAAAACTGCTATTATATTTTAAAGATTAAAAGCTTTAGAGACTACCGTTTTTCCACTGAAAAGAGCTCCATCATAATCCGTTGAAATGACACCATATAAAGTTATGGTTTGGGATAAAACCCAAGTTGTCCTTTATTAAACATTGGTATGCTTTGCATAAGAAAGATGTTTGCAACCAAAGTCGGATGAACCTGTCTTTGTATGTTATTTCGAATAACTGTTAAGTATTCCTCCATAACACCGGAGACAAAAGTGTTTGTCGCTTAGAACATCAAGTTTCTTTGAGAAAGAAACTTTCCGTGAAAAGTTAAGTGGGAGTACAATAGAACTTTGATAAGGTTAAAAGAACCTTAGCTATATGTGCAAAGTTGCGCAGCACCAAAAAGTGTTCCGGAGGCAGCAACAATGTTCATGGCTCACGTGCCTCAAAGGTTGTGGTCACGGAGATCTAAGTTCCTATTGAAACCAAGTAGGTCGGGTAAACAATCAAATACCAAGATTTTAGGGTTGAATCATTATTTGAAAAATAATGAACAGACTACATGCAAAGAAGCGATGATGGGCCCTGACTCCATAAAATGGCTTGAAGCCATAAAATCCGTGATAATTCCATACACGAGAAATCAAGTTTTGAACTTGAAGGACCCTCGAGAAAGGTGTAAGACCTTACAGTTGTGTTTGGATCTATAAAACAGACATGGATGTTTCACATCTCTGAAATAGTCGACATGTTGGGAAAGAGTTCACAACAAAGTTCAAAGGTTGACCATGACAAGATTTGATCTTTCATAGCGATATTTAGTCTAGACAGATTAATGTAGCAACCACTACATATAATTTTGTTATGTGGTAGTAGAATAAACAAAACAAGTTCTTCTAATAGAATTGTTACCTAGGACATGTGCATAACGCGGTCAATAGGGTTTTGTTAATTCAAAGGATGTTGAAAGCATATGCAAACTTCAATGGTTGAAGTAAGCATTGCGAAGTTGGAATCTTCACTATGATGAAACTGTTAAAGGAGTTTAAATTCGTCGGAGACGATGAAGATGCTTGCATTTGCAAGAAATTAAGTGGGAGCGCTAAGACATGTTTCTAATACATTATGTAGAAGACATATTGTTGATTCGAAATGATGTATCTTTTATTGACACAAGATAAGAATTTCATCTCGATGAAAGGCTTAGGCAAAACCCAAATATTTGGCATCAATAGACGCTAATATGGTTGTGCCAAAAGTACATAGATGATATATTGAATGAGTTCAATATAGAAACTACAAGAAAGGTTCTTGTTGCACAGAAAGGATTGAATGAGTTCAATATTGATGATATATATTCAAGTGTATTGACACTTGGTAAGTGAAACAAATATTCAAGTATAGATTGATACTTGATGTAAGAAGTCACAAAGAGTATTTATATCAATCATACTGTGATATGTACAAATCCAGATATGTCCAATGCTACAAATAAATGTGAGCATATACCAGAATAATTCATAAGATGATCATTGGACAATAGTAAGGATATTCTTATGATCTGGTAAAAGAACTATGAATATATTATTTTGTAGAAGTGGCAAATAGATGGTTAGTTCATTGTAAAAGTACTACATTGATACTAGTTTTTTCACAAAGTACAAATTAAGTTTATCTCAATCTAAACTAAGGGTGGCACAATATAATGGAAAGTAAGTTCCATAATGGATTTGGATGAGTTCCAAAGTTAAGACATTGTGACAGATACTACAACAAAAGGCTAAGTATATAACTGGTATTATAGCAGCTAAAGAGGGCATTTGTGTCAAGTAGTTTGTTATCAAACTAGGTGTAGTTCAAAGCGGGATAATACTATAAAGATATATTGTACGACAATATTATCAACATGTTTTAACCCCAAAGAACTAAAGGTCTCACCAAAGGACCAAATTTATAAAAAGCCATATCATTAGAGAATGAGTGATGCGTAGAGACGCAAAGACATGCAATTACACACGGACTTGGAAGTGTTAGATCCGGAGATCAGTTGACCACTAGCAATCGTGTACATACAACACCGGAAAGCCAAAGGCGTTGAATACACAAAGGTTTGAAACTAGATTATTGACTCTAGTGCAAGTGGGAGACTGTTGGAGATATGCCCAAGAGGCAATAATAAAGTGGTTATTATCATATCTTCATACTTATGATAAATGTTTACATACCATGCTATAATTGTATTAACAGGAAACATTAATACTTGTGTGATTTGTAAACATAAAAGAGTCCCTAGTAAAGCCTCTTGTTAAACTAGCTTGTTGGTTAATATATGATCATGGTTTCCTGATCATGAACATAGAGATGTTATTAACAACAGGGTCATATCGTTAGGAGAATGATGTGATGGACATACTCCTATAATTAAGCGTAGCATAAAGATCAAGTCATTTAATATAGTTCATTTGTTATAAGCTTTATGATATATAGTAACCTAATTCCTTCGACCATGAGATCATGCTTATCACCATCACCGGAAGGATGCTTTGATGACATCAAACACCACACCGTAACTGGGTGGCTATAAAGGTGGCATTGAGTGTTCGGAAAGTATGGGTTGAAACACATGGATCAAGAGTGGGATTTGTCCATCCATATGACGGATAGATATACTCTGGGCCCTCTCGGTGGAATGTCATCCAATTATCTTGCAAGCATATGACTGGCTCACAAGGGATCACATATCACGGGAACGAGAAAAGGGTACTTATCGGTAACGAGGTTGAACTAGGTATGCAGAGATACCGACGATCAAAACCTCGGATAAGTAAAATATCGTGAGACAAAGGGAAATTGGTATCGTATGTAAGTGGTTCATTCGATCGCAAAGTAATATTAGAAATATGTGGGAGCCATATGAATTTCCAGATTCCTCTATTGGTTATTGATCGGAGAAGTGTCTCGATCATGTCCGCATAATTCACGAACCGTAGGGAGACACACTTAAGGATTCGATGTTGTTGAGTAGTTATGGAATGATGAGTAAGAGACCTAATGTTGTTGGTCTTGGATGGGATCCGGATATCACAAGGAGATCCGGAATGGTCCGAGAATAAGATTCATATAAGGAAAGTCCTGTTTGAGTTGGGGAATGATTAGGTGTTTTCATGGAATGTTCTAAAAGGTTCGGAAGGTCCCAAGACTCGGAGGAAGGGTACATGAATGTGTCATGACAAGTTGGAATGGTTGCATCATGTACTAAGTGTCATCGCTGAGAAAAATAAAGGGATAAATCAAATCCTAGTTTGAAAAGTCAAACGCCAATTTGAAAAGTCAAACGGCAATTTTGCTTGGTGGAGGGAGAGTAGGAAACCTACTTGGGGAGGAAGTCCCACTCCCTCCACCCGCCGGCCAAGGAGGAGGAGTTGGAGGAGGACTCCTTCCTCCTAGACGCCTCCCTCCCACCTATAAAAGAAGGGGCAGGGGTGCCCCCTCTTCCCTACACCAAAACCCTAGCTCCTGGCGCCTCCACACAAGTGCTGCCGCCGCCTAGGGTTTCCTCCCAACTCGCCGAGTTAGGGCTTCCCCAAGCCCTAGCCTCCGGCTACACCTCTCCCCTTGGTGCCTCTAAACCCTAGACCACCAAGGCCTCTCTCATAGTCCGCCATACTCGCTCCGGCTTAAGGCGAAGCCCTGCAAGATCTCCCCTCTACTTCCGGTACCACTGTTGTCGTCTTTGGAATCACGAAGAGTGCTACAACCTCCATTCTTTGGAACAAGGGAGAGGAAGGTCTTCATCGAAAATCGAACGTGTGACCGATTGCGGAAGCGCTTAACGCAGCTGGAAGGATCGTCTACGCGATCTTGAGATCGGAAGTGTACGACTACATCACCCACGAGAATCTGCTCTCGTTAACCACTTTGGAATCTTCGAGGGTGAGTTCCTCTATCGACTCGTTGCTACAATCTAGTAGATAGATCTTGGCTTGTTTGTTTGTATGTGGTCGAAAATTTTGTTTTCCATGCTACGAACCCCTACAATAGCCCGTTGGCGTTATGAGCTGGTTGGTAGGCCCCCACTGTGAGCCCAGCCTTCTGGAGTGACCTGGCCGCCCATTAACCTATCCCGCGCGACCCAGCAGTTTAAATTTAGATTTTTCCATTTAATTTCAAACACAGTTTTGTACATAGATTCAAAATCAACCCAGATCGATTCAACGAACCAAAATGCATGAAACCAATTTTGTTAGAAAGGTACTGAAATGCTTAATCCAGGACTGTTGGATTCAAATCATTTGGATCTGTAGATCACCCTTTGTAAAAATAACAAGGAAGAAACTTTTCTACATTCAAACATTTTTCAAAATTCAACCATAAGAGCTTTTGAGTTGATTCCAAATCTCAAAAATCACATTTGATCATACCTTTCAGAATATATAAAAACATATGGGTTTACTTACAGAAGTAATGTTCAAGTAATAAAAGAATGTCACATAGGCATTTCTAGTCACTTTATTTATTTAAAATAAAAAGTTTAGACCTTATTAAATTGTGACACCACTTTAAATCACATTCCCATGAACTGAAATATGTGGTGATGACATGTGTCAACATGATCCCATGTTTGAGTTGGATAATATTAAATCTTAAGTAGTTTTTCAATGAGTAGAAATTACTTTTCTCAAATTAAAACAAATAAGACAAATGCTTTAATCTTGTAATGTAGGTGATGATGCTAGATCATCCATAGTACACTTTGTGTGATGATTGAAAATAGTTAAGTATTGTTTGGTGATTGTGTACCTCGTATTTATTTATAGACGCTAGTACCGACCAAGGATACGAGGAGGAAGGAGGATACTACGAGGAGCAAGCCGAGGAGAACTTCAACCACTGCTCTGCTTTAGGCAAGCTTATACTGATACTTATGCAAGCCAATACTTAAAACCTTGCAAGCTAACACTTGCAACCATGAAAGTTAGATAACCTAGGCAATGCATTAAGCATGCTTAGTTAGCCACATTTGATGATACCCAATCCTAGTTTTACTTACAAGCTCTATACTTTATTTCTTTATCAAAGCTTTCTCTTAGAGTTTACTTAAGTGACTTGTAGATTCTAAAAAGATAATTGAAGGTAGCATAAAGAGCATTAAATTTGGCCTAAGTAGATAATCTTGATGTCATCCTAAGGCATCAGATTGAACTTAAATAATCTCCACTTGTTTACCACCCCTCATTAGTAATTACCCCCACTTGTAGATGCTAGTGCTAAGCATAAAACTTGATCAACTTTAGATGGGAATACTTGGTGAAAATGGTTATGAAAACCTTAGAATGATGAGTCATTCTACTGAAATGTTTTGACACGTGTTCTCGAACACCAGATGATTTTGATGATGAAAATGTTGAGGCATGAGCCTTAGCCCTTGATAAAACTGATGGTTGTCTAGATGCGATACCATTCCAATTTTACCGTACAACCACAATACCCGAAAATTGGGTAGGGCTTGACTGGAAACTTATATACCTTAGTATGGGCTCCCTCGCGGCCAAGGTCTGAGCTGAGGCTACCTTGTGAAGATTCTCCATCTGTGCAGTACCCAAGATGACAGATGGTCATGGTTGGGAGGCCAAACTCACAGGAGAGGTGCCTATACTAGGGCGTGTAATTGAAAGGTTAGGATTGATTATCCGCATACTGAGTATGGTGAATTCAGGATTGTTCCTGACGGATGTATTGAATGTTGTGGTGAAAGTGTACAATCTCTGCAGAGTGTCAAACTATTCGAATAGCCGCGTCCGCGGTTATGGACAGTTGGAGTGGCCATAATGTTCCCCCGTCAGATGTTTTCAAAATGACTTGTGAAATGAATTATGACTCTGACTTGACCACAACAGAGTTGTGATATGAGATTAAAATTCCCACTTAGGTATTATAAAACTTTCAACTAGTTTTCTTTGCTTCTGAACTTAGTAGAGGTAAATCTGGCTTTTTGCAAAACAACCCTAGAGCCTAGTGTCCTACTACAAAACCCCCCTTAACTTGTTAGTATTAGTTTGCGAGTACTTAAAGAGTACTCATGGCTTTGTCCCTGGCTATTCCCGTGGCCAGACTATGAAGAGGAGTACCAGGATGATGGACCGCAGGAAGGTTACGATAACTAGGATCATCTCCCATTGTCAGCATTGCCAGTGACCCCGAAGATGGAGCTTCGCCTACGCTATCTTTACTATTACGTCATTCCGCTGTTTGAGTTGTATTAAGAACTGGATCATGAGATCCTTATTTGTGTAAGACCTTATGTATGGTTTGTAATGGATGATGTACTGTAATTTCCAAATCTGTTATGTCTCGCAAAAATGGTAATCCTGGGATTGTGATGTATGGCATAACAGGCATCTAAGATTAAAAATCCGGGTGTTGACAAGTTGGTATCAG
The DNA here is from genome assembly GCA_030063025.1 of Avena longiglumis. Lineage (NCBI taxonomy): Eukaryota > Viridiplantae > Streptophyta > Magnoliopsida > Poales > Poaceae > Avena > Avena longiglumis. The sequence goes on along the minus strand of CP125976.1, from coordinate 507,422,147 downwards.
AGCTATCCTGACCATACGAGACCCTAGTTAGACTGGACGTTTGAATCAAAAAACTTAGTTTCCAAACCAAAGTAAGCAAGTATTTATAAAAACTTATTATCATTCTTATCACTTGGATTCTTTCATGAAAATTCATGTTCCTCAAAAACTCTTACAAAATACATAAAATTTGACACACTTGATCACTTTACTAACTTACTCATCCTATATTCTTATAGATGGACGTGAAGTACAGCAAGTTTTATCAGTTGGGGAATGGAGGAGAACTCATCTTTGAACGTGACTTGGACCAGCTTTCGGAACTTCTGGAGCGTCCGTACCCCGAGTTCTTTGGAGCTCAGCTCAATGATCAGGAAGGAGAAAATCTGCAATGGCTAGTTGTTGCAAGTCTCAGAGGAAAGATTGAAACTCCCACTGCAGAGGGAATTCAGTTCACCTTAAGAGAGAAAAACTGGCTCGATAGACTTGCCAGTGCCATGCAGGAAGCTCTTGCCCGTCTATGTGGGCAGAGTATCAATCAGATCAAGAGTACCCGCTTTGAGTTCTATCCAAGGCGTGATGCTATGGGACAGCCACTGGAAGCCCCACATCACCCGAGCTGAAGACTCAGTTGGACCACCTTAGCTTCATGATGTATGATCATCAGTAGGAACTGGACAATGCCCGTGACTACTCCAACCACAAGTCCTCCATCGTCAAGACGAAGAATCAGACCATCGCCATGCTAGTGAAGGATCACAAGTCTCGTCGCCGTCAGCTCGACAAGAAGGAGCGCATCATTGCCCGTCTTCGCCATCGTATCATGGATTTGGAGGAGACTATCCACGAGAGACATGCAGTTGGAGGAAAGGGAGAATGCCAGAGAAGACCTTCATGGAGACCCCTACTCCTATCTCAGCGATGATGATGACTTTCTGGAAGATCAGGCCATGGACTTCTTCACAGATGAGGAGGATTTCGCCTTCATCGATGATGATGAGGATGATGAGTACACCGACTCCAAGGAGTAGTAGCACTTGAGCACTAGCGTTAGTGAGCTGTATTCGGTCCCACTGTATCGTAGTTTCCAGAATGGTTCTTAAAACCATCTGTTTTCCTTTGTTGTGGTGTGTGTTGTATCGTGTGCTATGAATGAATGAATGAAAAGCCAGTTGCTAGAAAATCTGAGTCAAACTTTAAAAACTTTTCAAAGTCCATGAACCTTAGAAATTTCCCTCTTTTCTCATGATCTATCTCAACCTTCAGATGCCTCGCGGAGGAAGTGGTTCATCCTCGGACCCGATGTTGCAGATCCTACAAATGTTGGTTTCTGACCGCGAAGCTGAAAGAGCAGAACGTCAAGCCAACTTAGCCACCCTTCAGCAGATAGCTCAGATGGACAACAACAATCAAGGCCAAGGAAATCAGGACAACCATGGATCTAAGCTTAAGAATTTCCAGAACACCAACCCACCTGTTTTCACTAAGTCGGAAGAGCCCCTAGATGCGGATGATTGGATGCAAACCATGGAGAACAATCTGGAAGTCGCCGGAGTGGAAGCTAACGAGAAAGTTCTTTTCACCACCCATTATCTAGCCGGAGATGCAAGAGCATGGTGGAATAGCGTTCGTGCAATGACCGGAGGTCAGATGATGACCTGGGATGAATTCAAGGTCAAGTTCAGCAGAACCCATGTGCCACTGGGTTTGATCAAGAGGATGAGAGATGAACTCAGGGAACTGAAGCAAGGAAGGATGACCGTGGTGGAATACCGTGACAAATTCCTGTCATTAGCTAGGTTTGCCCCTGATGATATCGACACGGAAGCCAAGAAGAAAGAAAGATTCTTGAATGGTTTGCACGATGAGGTACAGACGGTGTTGGTCAATATCCCCTTTGTTGATATTGAAGCCCTCGTTGACTCTGCCATTCAGATGGAAGGAAAGATCAACCAAGCCAATGAGAACCACAAGCACCGCATGATGCATCAGCCAGGAACCCATCATACCCCAAAGTATCGCCCCAACCCATCTCCAGATTTGCCCCGAGAACCAATGGACCCCCGATGAACCGTCCGACCTATCCCAACCGTGGAAACCCAAGGCCCGGAGGAAACCACAACAACCCCGGAAACTCAAGCAATTTCAACTGTGCACCACCCAAGTTCAACAACAACAATGACGCCACCAACACCAACACTGCCCCAAGGACTAGAAGCAATGTTGTGCCTGTTGCAACGAAGGACAAGTCGCAAGTGACTTGTTATGACTATGAAACAAGGGTCACTACTCCAATGAGTGCCCCAAGAAGAATGCCGCAGCCCCCAATGCAAATGCCCCAGCTCAGCAGCAACATCGTGTTCAGCCCGGAAGAAGGTTTGCCCCATGGAACTCGCTCAACCGCAACGGCCGTCTTTTTCTCATGCATGCTGAAGAAGCCCAGGAAGCGCCAGATGTCGTGCTGGGTATGTTTTCTGTTAATTCAGTACTTGCAAAAGTGTTGTTTGATTCTGGTGCATCGCACTCATTTTTCACCGAAGAATTTGCATGCACTAGTAAGATTCAACCAACCAAACTGAAGCATGTTATGATTGTTCAAATCCCCGGTTCAACCACCAAAGCTAGGCAAATTTGCAAAGCCGTCCCTATCTGAATCCATGGCATAGATTTTTATGCTAATCTGATAGTACTCGGAACTAAAGGTTTGGAAGTAGTACTAGGAATGGATTGGATGTCCAAACATAAAGGATTAATTGACTGTGCCGAGAAATCCATAACCATGACCAGTACAGCCAGAATATCAGTCGAGCATGTATCTGAAACCTTACCTCATCAATTCAAGTGCAACAAGAGTATAGCCCAACCTACCATTGACCAAGTCCGGATAGTCTGTGAATACCCCGATGTATTTCCAGATATTTTGCCTGGTATGCCCCCAGATCGGGATATCGAGTTTATCATTGTACTAATCCCTGGAACAGGACCCATAGCCCAGAGACCATATAGTATGAACCCGTCTGAACTAGAAGAACTGAAGAAGCAGCTGGATGCCATGCTGGAAATTGGATTGATTCAACCAAGTGCGTCACCATGGAGATCACCTGTCTTGTTCGTGGACAAGAAATATGGAGGTAACCGTTTGTGTACGGATTATCAGAAGTTGAATGATGTCACTGTCAAGAACAAGTACCCATTGCCCAAGATAGAAGATCTATTTGACCAGTTGACTGGTGCCAAGGTGTTTTCTAATATTGATCTTAGAACTGGCTATCATCAACTCAAGATTTGCGCAGAGGATATTCCAAAGACTGCCTTTATCACCAGATATGGATTATACGAGTATAATGTCATGTATTTTGGATTAACTAATGCCCCCACTTACTTCATGAATCTCATGAATAAGATTTTTATGGACTTCCTGGATAAGTTTGTCGTTGTTTTCATTGATGACATTCTGATTTATTCCAAATCAGAAGAAGAACATGAGCTACACCTAAGGACCATTCTTGGAACCCTTAGAGAGCATCAGTTGTATGTCAATTTTAGCAAATGTGAATTCTGGTTACAGGAGGTAGGATTCATCGGCCACATTGTATCAGCCGGAGGAATTGCCGTTGACCCTGCAAAGGTGAAAGATGTTGAAAATTGGCAAGCCCCAACCACTCAAACCCAAGTTCGTGCATTTCTCGGATTAGCAGGATACTACCACAAGTTCGTAGAAGGATTCTCGAGTATCACCAGACCGATGACCCAATTGCTGAAGAAGGACAAGAAGTTTGAATGGACGGACAAATGTGAAGCGAGTTTTCAAGAACTCAAGAGAAGACTGATTTCAGCCCCAATCTTGATCATGTCGGATATCACGAAGCCCTTTGACGTGTATTGTGACGCATCCAAGATCGGTCTAGGATGTGTGCTAATGCAAGAAGGAAAAGTTATATCCTATCTATATCGACAACTGAACCGGAATGAACAAAACTACCCAACCCATGACCTCGAGCTCGCAGCCGTAGTGCTAGCCCTGAAGACATGGAGGCATTACCTGATGGGAAACCGTTGTGAGATTTATTCGGATCACAAGAGCCTGAAGTATATAATCACTCAGAAGGAGATGAATATGAGATAGAGAAGATGTATTGAGCTAATCAAGGATTACGACCTAGACATTCACTATCACCCCGGTAAAGCCAACGTGGTAGCAAATGCCCTTAGCAGATTGTTGTGCTGCTTGAACTCCATGATTTTGAAGGAGCAACCAAGTTTGCACAAGGAGATGGAAGATTTCTGAATGGAATTAGTGAGTGAAGAATTTTTGGCTAGCATAGAACTTCAACCCACTTTGATCAGCCAGATCAAAGAGGCATAGAAAGGGAATGCTAGTATCGACGGAATCAAGCGTCGTATCGGTACAAGCAAAGTACCCGGATTTACCGAAGACGAAGAAAGAGTTCTGTGGTATAAAGGACGTCTTTGTGTCCCAGCAGATTCAGAGTTAAAAGAAGTTATTCTGAAGGAAGCTCATGATACTCTTTATTCTATCCACCCCGGAGGAACGAAGATGTATCAGGATTTGAAGGAACAATTCTGGTGGCATAAGATGAAGAGAGAAATCGGAAGCTATATCGCCAAGTGTGATATATGTCAGGGAGTCAAGGCGGGACATCAAAGACCCGCTAGATTGTTGCAACCTCTACAGATTCCGGAATGGAAATGGGATTCCGTTGGAATGGACTTTATCACCGGATTGCCTACTTATAGTAGGGTAACTGACTCTATCTGGGTCATAGTTGACACATTGTCCAAAGTTGCCCATTTCTTACCAGTCAAGACCACATATCAGAGTTCGAAGCTAGCGGAGTTATACATCGCTAGAATCGTCGGTTTGCACGGAGTCCCCAAGAACATCGTATCGGATCGAGGAACTCAGTTTACCTCGAGATTCTGGAAGAAAGTCCAAGAAGGTTTAGGAACCCGACTAGACTTCAGCACAGCTTATCACCCTCAGACCGGCGGACAAACGGAGCGAGTAAATCAAATACTCGAAGACATGTTGAGAGCATGTGTGTTAGAGTATGGATCTAAATGGGAAGACTGTCTGCCGTCCGCAGAATTTTCATACAACAACAGTTATCAAGCTAGTTTGCAAATGGCCCCATTTGAATTCATGTATGGAAGGAAGTGTCGCACCCCTTTAAACTGGTAGGAAGTAAGAGAGAGTCAGATTTTCGGACCCGACATCCTACGAGAAGCAGAAGAGAAAGTTCACAAGATTCGTGAGCACCTCAAGACCGCCCAGTCAAGACAGAAGAGTTACGCCGACAAGAGACGTCGAGATCTCGCCTTCAATATCGAAGAGTTCGTGTATCTGAAAGTGTCGCCATTGAAGGGAATGCAGCGTTTCCAACTAAAGGGAAAGTTAGCCCCCAAATATATCGGACCCTTCAAGATTCTGAACCGTCGAGAATAAGTATCATATCAATTGGAACTGCCAAAGAAATGTCAGCCGTGCACAATGTGTTCCATATCTCGTTACTCCGCAAATGCCTCGAAGTTCCGGAGAAGACTGAAGTTTTCAAGAATATTGATCAGCGGACCATAGAAATCAATGATGACCTGACCTATCCTGAAGTACCCATCCGTATTTTGGAAGAAGCTTTCAGAACTACCAGAACTCGAAGCATCAAGTTTCTCAAGATTTAGTGGAGCAACCACACGGAAGAAGAATCTACCTGGGAGCGAGAAGATCACATCAGGACAGAGTACCCAGATCTCTTCAAATCCTAGGTAATCTTTTTCATCCTTTTTCAAATCTCGGGACGAGATTTTGTTTAAGGGGGGAAGGTTTGTAACATCCTAAAAATATTAAACATGAATCATAAATTGCTAATCATCAAATTTAGGGTTAACAAAAACTTTCCCATCTAAACTATGGAAGCTTCCATATGTATGTGTATTTAAATTAGGAGTTCTTTTGAATTGCCATGGCTCTATGTTTCATTGCTTGTAAAATGATTCTTAGGTGAAATAAACATCATCTAAATCATACCCAAACTTTTCCCAAAGACAAACAACTCAAAATGAACAAATGAAGTGAATGGTCACTTTGGCCAAATTAACTCTCATGCCTACTTTGGCTATTCCAAGCACTCCAAACTTAACAGAAACATTTGTGGATCTTTGCACCCCTTGTTAGTACTCATAATGAGGTACCAAGGCCCACTTTGTGATCTTCCAAAAATATTCAAATGCTAAGTTTAAATGACAGTTTAAAATTGAATCTATCTCATATGGGAAGATCCCACTATTTCAAAAACCACTCAAACAAGCTCAATTTTCAAAACCCAAGCACCCACAGAGTCTCCAGCACATGCCTAGAACACCCACCAAAAATCTTTTCAAAATTCAAAAAGGAGTTTCTTGCGGCCATTTCATCAAACACTTGGCAGGCAAATTTAAACCAAATCAAATTCACTGTTTTTAATAGTGTTTTGGCCTAACTTGTTCCCTCTCTAGCTCACAGCAAACATCTAGTAGATCATCTAGCTTAGTTGGAAACCTTTAGCCTCACTGTAAGCTCGCCATTGTCATCAATGGTGAACAAGCCGAGCCACCTTGCTAGCCAACTTGGTCGCCGCCGCAGCAGACCACCTCCCCCTATCTTGCCATGTCTGGGACCTAGACAACACCTCCTCCCGAGCCAAGGCAAGCCGTGGACCACCGAGCACGCCCCGCGCCCAGTGCCACTATGACATGCCGAGCATGCCCCAGAGCGCCGCACCCGGCACGCACCCACACGCCGCCCCTCGACCGCAGCCCGTGCCCACCGCTTCGCCATGATCCAAGGAACATGCCAGACATCCCTGTTTGCCGCCCAATGCCTCACAGGCACCGCTCGCCGTCGAAGACGCTGCCTCTGCCGCTCAGAGCGCCAGCCTCGCCCGACCGTTTACCACCGCCCCTAAGCCCGCATTTAAGTTCTAGAGCATCGCTAGGAGACCGCGCATCGATCGCCACCCTCAGCCATGCCGCTAGCAGCCCGTATCCATGTCGCCACCGTCGCCTGCCCATCCCTCTTGGTCTCGCCATCGAGCCTATAAAAGGAAGCCACCCCCAGCCGTTTGAAGCACACCATTCCACTCCCCTCACCTCACTGATTGTTCCACACCTCTCGCCGGAGCACGGGGGGCAGCAGCTCGTTGGAATTGCACCGGAGTAGGCCGCCTCTGGAGGAGAAGGGGGCCGCTGATTTCGACCACCCCCGGAGCTGCCTCGACCGTCCCTGAGATCGCCTTCGACCACTCGTTCGTTTGCCCGCCTCGCCGTCATTGCTGGAGTCCTGGTATGCCCCCTATGCACCCCCCCACTGAGCCGCTAGGGTTCGAGCTCGCTGGTGACAGGTTCATCATCGACGACGATCCCCAGCCGTCGATCTCCATTCTAATCCAACGACCCACATAGCCCCATACAGCTTCGCGCGTTATGAGCCACTGACTGGTATACCCCCTGTCAGCTGAGCCCCGCACTGCGGAGTGAAACTGGGCCAGCCCATTAACCTCTCAAGCGAGACCCAGCAGTTCAAATTTAGATTTTTCCATTTAATTTCAAACACAGTTCTATACATAGATTCAAAAATCAACCCAGCTCGATTCAATGAACCAAAATGCATGAAACCAATTTTGTTAGAAAGGTACTGAAATGTTTAATCCAGGCCTGTTGGATTCAAATCATTTGGATCTGTAGATCACCCTTGGTAAAAATAACAAGGCAGAAACTTTTCTGCATTCAAACATTTTTCAAAATTCAATCATAAGAGCTTTTGAGTTGATTCCAACTCTCAAAAATCACATTTGATCATACCTTTCAGAATATATAAAAACATATGGGTTTACTTACAGAAGTAATGTTCAAGTAATAAAAGAATGTCACATAGGCATTTCTAGTCACTTTATTTATTTAAAATAAAAAGGTTAAACCTTATTAAATTGTGACACCACTTTAAATCACATTCCCATGAACTGAAATATGTGGTGATGACATGTGTCAACATGATCCCATGTTTGAGTTGGAGAATATTAAATCTTAAGTAGTTTTTCAATGAGTAGAAATTACTTTTCTAAAATTAAAATAAATAAGACAAATGCTTTAATCTTGTAATGTAGGTGATGATGCTAGATCATCCATAGTACACTTTGTGTGATGATTGAAAATAGTTAAGTATTGTTTGGTGATTGTGTACCTCGTATTTATTTATATACGCTAGTACCGACCAAGGATACGAGGAGGAAGGAGGATATTACGAGGAGGAAGCCGAGGAGAACTTCAACCACTGCTCTGCTTTAGGCAAGCTTATACTGATACTTATGCAAGCCAATACTTAAAACCTTGCAAGCTAACACTTGCAACCATGAAAGTTAGATAACCTAGGCAATGCATTAAGCATGCTTAGTTAGCCACATTTGATGATACCCAATCCTAGTTTTACTTACAAGCTCTATACTTTATTTCTTAATCAAAGCTTTCTCTTGGAGTTTACTTAAGTGACTTGTAGATTCTAAAAAGATAATTGAAGGTAGCATAAAGAGCATTAAATTTGGCCTAAGTAGATAATCTTGATGTCATCCTAAGGCATGAGATTGAACTTAACTAATCTCCACTTGTTTACCACCCCTCATTAGTACTTACCCCCACTTGTAGATGCTAGTGCTAAGCATAGAACTTGATCAAATTTAGATGGGAATACTTGGTGAAAACGGTTATGAAAACCTTAGAATGATGAGTCATTCTACTGAAATGTTTTGACACGTGTTCTCGAACACCAGATGATTTTGATGATGAAAATTTTGAGGCATGTGCCTTAGCCCTTGATAAAACTGCTGGTTGTCTGGATGCGATACCATTCCAATTTTACCGTACAACCACAATACCCGAAAATTGGTTAGGGCTTGACTAGAAACTTATATACCTTAGTATGGGCTCCCTCGCGGCCAAGGTCTGAGCTGAGGCTACCTTGTGAAGATTGTCCACCTGTGCAGTACCCAAGATGACAGATGGTCATGGTTGGGAGGCCAAACTCACAGGAGAGGTGCCTATACTAGGGCGTGTAATTGAAAGGTTAGGATTGATTATCCGCATACTGAGTATGGTGAATTCAGGATTGTTCCTGACGGATGTATCGAATGTTGTGGTGAAATTGTAATATCTCTGAAGAGTGTCAAACTATTCGAATAACCGCGTCCGCGGTTATGGACAGTTGGAGTGGCCATACTGTTCCCCCGTCAGATGTTTTCAAAATGACTTGTGAAATGAATTATGACTTTGACTTGCCACAATAGAGTTGTGATATGAGATTCAAATTCCCACTTAGGTATTATAAAACTTTCAACTAGTTTTCTTTGCTTCTGAACTTAGTAGAGGTAAATCTGGCTTTTTGCAAAACAACCCTAGAGCCTAGTGTCCTACTAAAAAAAACCCTTAACTATTTAGTATTAGTTTGCGAGTACTTAAAGAGTACTCATGGCTTTGTCCCTGGCTATTCCCGTGGCCAGACTATGAAGAGGAGTACCAGGATGATGGACCGCTGGAAGGTTATGACAACTAGGATCATCTCCCATCGTCAGCATTGCATCTGACCCCGAATATGGAGCTTCGCCTACGCTATCTTTACTATTACGTTATTCCGCTGTTTGAGTTGTATTAAGAACTGGATCATGAGATCCTTATTTGTGTAAGACCTTATGTATGGTTTGTAATGGATGATGTACTATGATATGCAAATCTGTTATGTCTCGCAAAAATGGTAATCCTGGGATTGCGATGTATGGCATAACAGGCATGTGGGATTAAAAATCCGGGTGTTGACAGAACCCCTTCTTACTATCTTCCATTTTAAACTTCTTTAAAATCTTATCAAGGTATGTACTTTGCGATAGCCCTATTAGGCGCCTAGATCTATCTCTATAGATCTTTATGCCTAATATGTATGACGCTTCACCTAGGTCCTTCATTGAAAATTTGCTGTTTAGATAACTTTTAACATTGTTTAAAAGATCTATAACATTTGCGATCAATAATATGTCATCCACATATAGTATCAGAAATGCTACATTGCTCCCACTCACTTTCTTATAAATACAAGCTTCTCCATAAGTTTGGACAAATCCAAACTCTTTGATCACCTCATCAAAGCGAAGATTCCAACTTCTTGATGCTTGCTTCAATCCATAGATGGATCGCTGAAGCTTGCACACCTTGGTAGCATCCTTAGGATCGACAAAACCCTTTGGTCGTATCATATACAACTCTTCTTCAATATTTCCATTGAGAAACGCGGTTTTTACATCCATCTTCCATATCTCATAATCGAAATATGCATCAATTGCTAACATAATCCTAACTGATTTTAGCATCGCTACGGGAGAGAATGTCTCATCGTAGTCAAGTCCTTGAATTTGTTGAAACCCCTTTGCGACAAGTCAAGCTTTTTAGACGGTTACATTACCATCAGCATCGGTTTTCCTTTTGAAAATCCATTTGTTCTCCACGGACTTTCGGTCATGAGGTAAGTCCGCCAAGTTCCAAACTTGATTTTCATACATGGATTCCATCTCGGATTTCATGGCTTCTAACCATTTGTTGGAATCTGGGCTCATCATCGCTTCTTCATACGTCGCAGGGTCATCATTTTCATCAACCATGAAATTCATGACAGGATTTCCGTACAGCTCGGGAGCTGCACGCGTCCTACTAGACCTGTGAGGTTCGGTAGTACTCTCTTTTGGAGTTTCATGATCATTATCATTAGTTCCTTCTTCAACTGGTGAAGCCAACTCCGGAACAACTTTCAATGTTGCGTTACTTGCCATACTTTGAAGAGAAGGTTCAATAACCTCTTCGAGTTCTACCTTCTGACTACTCACACTTTTCATGAGAAACTCTTTCTCTAGAAAGGATCCATTCTTGGCAACAAAAGCCTTGCCCTCGGATCTGTGATAGAAGGAATACCCAATAGTTTCCTTAGGGTATCCTATGAAGACGCATTTTTCCGCTTTGGGTTCGAGTTTATCCGGTTGAAGTTTCTTCACATAAACATCGCATCCCCAAACTTTAAGAAATGACAGCTTAGGTTTGTTACCAAACCATAATTCATACGATGTCTTTTCAATGGATTTAGATGGTGCCCAATTTAAAGTGAATTTAGCAGTTTCTAGTGCATAACCCCAAAATGAAAACGGCAAGTCCGTCAGAGATATCATAGATCGAACCATATCTAATAAAGTATGATTACGACGTTTCGACACACCATTTCGCTGTGGTGTTTCGGCAGGTGTGAGTTGTGAAACAATTCCACACTCTTTTATGTGAGTGCTAAACTCGTAACTTAGATACTCACCTCCACGGTCGGACCGTAGAAATTTGATCTTTCTATTACGATGATTTTCCACTTCATTCTGAAATTCCTTGAACTTTTTAAATGTTTCAGACTTGTGTTTTATCAAGTAGATATAACCATATCTACTCAAATCATCCGTGAAAGTAACAAAATAACGATATCCACCTCGCGCCGACACACTCATTGGACCACATACATCAGAATGTATGATTTCCAATAAATCTGTCGCCCGTTCCATTGAACCGGAAAATGGCGTTCTAGTCATCTTGCCCATAATGCATGGCTCACATGTATCAAATGATTCAAAATCAAGTGATTCCAAAAGTCCATCCGAATGGAGCTTCTTGATGCGTTTAACGCCAATATGACCTACACGGCATTGCAACATATATGCGGATATATCATCATTTAGTGTAATTCTTTTAGCATCAACATTATGAATATGTGTAACATTATTATCGAGATCCAAAAGAAATAAACCATTCATCATCGGTGCATGACCATAAAAGATTTCATTCATATAAATAGAACAACCATTGTTCTTGGATTTAAATGAATAACCACTTTGCCTCAAACACGATCCAGATACAATGTTCATGCTTAGTGCTGGCACCAGATAACAATTCTTCAAGTTTATTACTAATGCCGACGGCAAATGGAGAGGCAGCATTCTGATGGCGATCACATCAACGCTTGATCCATTGCTGACACGCATCTTGACCTCACCCCTTGCTAGCGGTTGCTGGTTCCGCAGCCCCTGGTTCGAGTTACAAATATTAGAAACTGAACCGGTATCAAATACCCAGGTGCTACTGTGAGCACTAGTCAATTACACATCAATAACATGTATATCATATATACCTTCGTTTGCCTTGTCGGCCTTCTTATCTGCCAAATACTTGGGGCAGTTGCGCTTCCAGTGGTCAGTCCCCTTACAATGGTAGCACTCGGTATCAGACTTAGGTCCAACTCGGGGTTTGTTTTTAGGCACGGTAACCGGCTTGCCGCCCTTACTTCCCTTCCGTTTTCCCATCTTGTCTTTCTTGAAACCAGTGTTCTTATTGATCGTCAACACATGATGTTCCTTTTTGATCTCCACTTCTGCAGTTTTAAGCATTGACAGAAGCTCGGGGAGAGACTTCTTCATGCCTTGCATATTATAGTTCATCACGAAGCTCTTATAGCTAGGTGGCAGAGACTGCAGAACACGATGGATGTCTAAGTCAATGGGAATCGATGTTCCCAAGGACACAAGCTTATCGGCGTAACCCGACATCTTGAGTACATGCTCACTAAAGGAGTTGTGCTCTTCCATCATGCAGCTAAAGAACTTTTCGGAAGCATTGTAGCTCTCTACAGCAGCATGTGTGTCGAAAATCATTTTCAACTCACCCATTGTATCAAATGCATTGCCGTTTTCGAAACGCTTTCGAAGTTCCGGCTCTAGCCCATACAATATGCTGCAATGAACTAAGTTGTGGTCTTCCTGACGAGTCTGATAGACATTCTTCTCCTCGTCAGGGGCATCCTCAAAAGGTGGGGGGCCTAGCGGTGCTTCTAGAACATATTTCTTTTGTGCAGCAGAGAGGAGAATCCTCAAATTCATGGCCCATTCGGTAAAGTTGCTACCGTTCATTGCAAGTTTCTCTTTCTCCATGAACACATTGAAATTAAAAGCAGGTGGTGGCATCTACAACAGAATTTGTAAAGTTTAGACTAAGTTTATGATAGATTGAGTTCAACTAATCCACATTACGAATGAACTCCCACTCAAAAACGACATCCCTCGTGTCTTTTTGGTGATTACATGAACCAAATCCACTACACCAAGTCCGATCATCACATGAGTCGGTGTCGCTTCAAAGGCGAGCATCAAATGGGCATCATATCTACTATATGACTCATGCTTAACCTTTAGGTCCGTGTTCCGAGGCCATGTCTGTACATGCTCAGCTCTCCAAGTTAGAACCTTATTATTCGCGTGTGTTACTGTCTTACACCCGATATATGGTCGTGGATCCAAGAACACCCGATAATCACGTGATGTCTTGGAGCGACAAAAACATAATCGGTGCATACTAAAGGAATAACACATTCTTATCTTGATATTTAAATGAGGGATCATCTTATTATGCTAATAAAGCGCTAAACAACCAATATAAGATGCTATCAAACATCACATGTTTATTAGTGAAATGATATGGTTCCCGCATATGATCTCTATCATGTGCACCATGGTATGATCACTATCATGACTTCATGTGTAAGTCCAAGGTCTATGGAACTTACACGCTATGTGTGTTGTAAGAGTATCATCTCATACTTCTACTTACAACATCACCATATCATAACACTAGCCCAGCAACAATCTAAACTAGACGCCTCTAATTTATCCATTGCAAGTTTTACGTGGCTTAGGGCTTTCGAAGATAGAACCGTTCTTACCTACGAACATGAACCACAACGAGGATAACCAAATTGTTGACAACTCGTTGCAAAATAGATATTGACTATAGTAGGAGAGACAAACACCCACTAGCCACTTATGCAAACTAGTTGCATACCAAGCGTGGAACATGTCTCATGTGCGAGGACATGTAAAGTTTGTCCGGGCCGCTTCATCCCACTATGCCACCAATATCCAAAATTACAACTAAGGAGCAACAACATGATCATCATCGCCCACATACTCATATGTGTACTACCCGTGTAAAGCATCTACGCACGGTCGCTCGATACCACCGTAGGGTTCGACATAGAAAACAAAAAATTCCTACGATGGGAACTATGTACCAAGATCTATCTACTAGATACAAACAACGGGCGGATGTATATCCGTAGAGAACATACCCTTGAAGACCGACAAAGCTTAACGAGTTGAACTCGTGGTTGATATAGACGATCTCTTGCCGATCTCAAGATCGAGAGGAAGTCCTAGCGCCGCAAAGCAACAGCGCATCCGTGCTCGCACACACGTACAATACACCGAGCAACCTCCGCCTCCTCGCTCCAGCGATGCAGCGGAAGCACAACCCTTTCTTGCTAAATAGCCACCGGGAACATGTATCTCGCTAGTCCGAGACCATGGGGGATAAATTCTAGAGAGGGGGAGAGATCCTTCACGAGGAGGTGTGAGTGAGAGAGAGGAGAGGGGGTGCCTTTTATAGGAGTAGGGGGAACCCCAAGGGGGTGGCCGGCGCATGGGGTTGCCCCCTTGCCCTCCCCTCATTCATGTGGGTGGACACTCCACTCACAAAATCCTCTTCAAATCCCTCCACTCAAAATCCCACCCAAACGTGCTATTAAATTTCCACCAAATTTAATGCAAACTCTCATTAAATAAAACTCTTTTATTTATTCAGAATTTTTTTAATTACTTTAATGACAAACATTCACATATAACCCCTTGCTAGAATTCTATTTCACATGCAAAACCACTTTATGCAATTTCACCCGAAAACCTGTTTCGGTATCTAGTGAAATAAATTCATGCGCTTGTTATTATTTCCGGCATGAAACATTTGCTCCAACTGGATGTCAGTGTCCCTTAAGTTTGTCACCCTACGGTTCGCGAATAATGCGGACATGATCGAGACCCTTCTCCGATCAATAATCAGTAGCGGGACCTAGAGATCCATACTGACTCCCACACATTCAGTGATGACTTTCCTGTGATCGTGTCACATCCCAAAATTTTCCAAATTTTGAAATGTGAAAAAGAAATAAACAAAATAAATAATGGTTGAAATTTAGGGGAAAAAGAAAACTTTTTTCTTCTAATTGGAAACATTAAAATCTTTTGAACTATTACAAAAGTTTTTCCCCAAATAAAGGTACTCCTTAAAATAAAAATAGCATTTAACAAAAACCCTAAGATCAAAGCATCTAGATTATCCATATATCTGCTCTACTTCAAAATTTTAATTTGCAAGGTTCCCCTTCAAAATCTTTTTCACAAACTTCCTGTATTTGAAAATCTATTTTTTAATCTTGAGGAATGTTCTCAACCAAAAAACATCTATACATCTCAACTACTTCATTTACATTTTTCAAACAACCTTTGTTTTGTTTTGAACCAAAAATAAAAGCAAAGAGTCTCGTTTTAAAATAAGCACCATAGCTTATGTGAGCTATTTTAAGATTTTATAAAATTATCCTCTCATATTTTCAAACTTTAATTCATGGTTATCTATATAAAGTGGAACTAAATCGAATCAAGTTCAAATAAGGCAAGAATCCAAGGCATTCCAAATATATTGCCCTGCAACTAGGCCAATATCGCACACATGCAATCGTACAATAATTGACTAATTAATAATTAAGAAAAAATATTTGAAAATATATAAAATTTATGTCCTAAAATATTGCCCATGAATTTACGAACACGCAGAAATTTGAATCAATAAATTCGGAGCTTTAAATCAAAAGTTATGAAAGAATTAAGAAATAGAAAAAATATATAAAACAAAAAATGGCCGGCCAGGCCAGCCAAAATGGGCCGGCCCAACCAGGCCGATCGTCCATGAGGGCACCACGACCAGGCACCTACAAGAATGGTAGCCTTAGTCTTTCTTTCATTTGCATCTATTAATCTTAAATGACCCTCAATTGCCCTCCTAAATTGCACTAAATACCCCCTAATTCCTCTCCCTATTTAATCTCCTTTAATTCAGCCCCTACCCCCTCCTATATAAACCCCACTCCAGGAAAGTTCACAATTTTTCAACTCATCTTAGCCTCATTTTCGTCCAAAATTCTCCCCAATCTTCTCCACCCAAATAGACCTTCAAGACGACCTCGGATCGCGGTGGCTTGAAGACGGAAGTTGTTCCCCTCGTTAAGAAGGTTCCATTCCCACTGGTTTCACCTCGTTTCGTTCATCGAGCGGAGAGAAAAACATGGTCAAATTTTCAGATCTTAGAAGGTATAATCCATTTTACGCCCACCTCGTTGCTCCAAACACAATTTTCTTTGAACAGTAGATAGATCTAGTTGTTATCTACAACTTTCATGTAAAAAGTTTTTCCATCCGAGCAACTTTTTCTGTAGTCAAATCTGACAACAGCGTAGTCAACAGTCAACTCAGTCAGATTAGTCAAAGTCAATTTCAGTCAATTCTCGAGTTTGACTTTTCCAGATTTTAGTACGAACTCGTATAATTCATAGAAAAAGATTTAGAAGTCCAAAAAATATAAATTTGGTATCCCTGAAAAACCGAGATTCTGTAGAATCCATTTCTGCAATAATATTACATATTATCTATACAAAATTTGATTTATGAATTAAATGGTTTAATTGGTCATTTTCACCATAAAAATTATATCTTTAGTTTTGTATATCCAAAATTAGCAAATAATATGTCTATGGATTCACAAAAATGAGTAGAACACAGTGGAGCCATAATTAGGTATTTTTGAGTCTATTAAAATCATGTTTTATATAGAACCATTTGTGGAGTATTTTGAGTATAAAAATTGTTGTGTAAATTATTTTTAAGTGAATCATTTTGCAAATGGTTGTAAATTGAACCCTCTGTACAGTAAGACCAAAATGTAATTTTATTCTAGTATAAATAAGAGTGTGGTAATTATTTAGTGAGAATGGCCTTTCCAACTATTAGAAAATGTTGCTAATTGCTACAATTGCACAAATGTTTGCATTTGTAATCTTGAAAATATAAAATGTTCATAAATCACTTAGTAATGTTCAGAACCTTGTTATAAAAATTGCCATCTTGCATGTTTGCATACTTTGCATGATTTTTCTATTGCCATAAGTGTTGATCTTGTGTATGTTTTGTCTTGGTTGTTTTGCTTGATAGATTGTGTTGATTGTCAAGTGTGTTATTGCGAAGAGTGTACCAACACCACCAACTACTAAGGCAAGTGACACTATCATCCATGTCCTGCTATTTTCATTACACTTAGTGGTATTTTTGTAGTATGCATGATAGGGCTACTATATTACTATGCTATGATATGTCCTATTAGGAAACCCTTTATATCTTCCTTAGTGAAAACAGCATAGTTGTAGTATGCTTAGCCCTGCTATATACTTGGGGTGGAATACCATGTTATGAATATATGAAGTGTTGGAAAAATATATGTTTTATATAATAAAACAAGTACTCAATGAACCACCTGGGTGGAATGAGGATACTCAATTTTGGACAAGGTGGAAACAAAGGGAACCATGTTTATATGGCTATCTTCTTGTATGTGCACTAGAATAAAACCACCCAGGGACTTAGAGATTGAACATGTTTCTCGTATAGTGGCTTCCGTGTACAGCCACATGCTAAATGAGCTCTGGCTTAGTCAACTACATAGTGGAAGACTCTTGCATTGGCATCTTCAGGTTAACTAGAATTGTGTATTGAAAATATATCCTTACATTGGAGCCTGGTAGACAAGCTAGCATTGTGTATTGGGAGGACTTTTATGGAAAGACTTTGTCACATTCTCGATCTGCCGGTAATCCATTTGGTGAGTACTTATCCAGCGGCCACTGGTGGCGTCAAGACGAGATTGTGTCATGTGGGTAAAGTGTACAACTTCTGCAGAAGATCAAATTCTAAGTACTTAGCCGTGTCCCCGGTTACGGACAACTCTGAGCAACTAAGGCCTGAGCTATGGAAGATCTTGACATTCCAATTTCTCAAAGTAAAACTTGATGGTGTCAACAAGGGATTAGAAGCACTTGGAGTTTTCCAAGGAGTTCAAAAAGATTGTCAAAAGATCAAAACTATTTTGAAAAGATAGGATAAAACTATATTGCTTTTTGCAAATGAGCCTAAACTCTACTTAGCCAAATATGCATATATTGATAGGTTCCACTTATTTCTACATAGTAGTGAAACCTGCCAATACAATTCAAATGTATTGACCCTTGTGGCTGCAACTTATTATGTTGCAGGTTTGTCTGATGTTAGTGAAGATTATTGAATAGGATTACAAGCCTACAACCAACCAGATGAAGGACTCCATGCTATATAGTCATTTCTGCTGCATTGTAATGAGATAGCCAAATGAGCTATGTAAGATGTAATGTATTATTTTATTCCTGGTTATAAAGTTGTATTATTACCTTTGTTTCTTGATATTATATCTTAAACTGTGGATGCTAGCTATTGATCCAGGGACTAGCATTGTAAACACAGGGATCTCTACCTTATCAGGTTGGGACCTCTACAGATCGTCGGAACCTTTTACGCTTGTATCTTAATCCCTTTGTTTCACGATATATTACATGTCCGAGATTCGATCATCGGTATCTCCATACCTAGTTTGATCTCGTTACTGACATGCACTCTTTTCTCGTTCCCGTGATATAACATGCTAGTGATCAAATCACTTGCTTGCAAGCTAATCAATGTGATATCACCGAGAGGGCCCAGAGTATATCTATCCGTCATCGGGATGAACAAATTCCACTCTTGATCCATGATTCTCAACATAATATTGTAGCACCCCGGGTAAAACCACTACTATAAAATCGTCTGCATTTACCTCTGTGCACCATCATGTCATCAGCATGCATCTATTTGCCTAAAAACTATTTTATAAAGCCTATCTTTGTTTTCTAAATACTCCCCTCTCGAATTCAAACATAAATCCTCGGTCCGCCCGGATCCTTTATTTGTCTAAAACTATTTATAAAAGAATATTTAAAAACTAAATAAAAATATAAATTATTTTAGTGGGGGAGGCCGCCACCGGCCAGGCCCAAAAGGCCCAATCGGCAGCCACCTACAACCCCAAACCCTAGAAACCTAGACCCTCTAAACCTAACCCTAATCCCACCCAACTCACCCGACCTTCCTCCATCCTTGTCGCCGCCACACCCTCGACACACATCACACAACTCGCACGCACACTGCCGCCCCACCCAACCCACTCGAAGACCACGTCACGCCCCCGACCCCGCTCCCTCTCATGACCACCACCCACCCCACGTCGCCCTGTCACGCCTCCCGAACCCATGCGCCCACCTACTGATGCCTGGGGGTCCCACCTTGTCTCTCTCCCTGTCACCATCCTCCTCTCGCGATCCCTAGCACCCTGCCGCCGGACGCCTTCCACTGCCGCTCTCTGCAAGCATCACCAGCCCCAGAGCCCCGCCTCTTTCCTCCCTATGCCTGCTATCGGCCTCAGGCTCGACCGCCGCTTCTCTCCTCCCACGCGAGCGCTCCTCCCCGTGAAGACCACGCCCGCCACTGCATCGTCACCTCAGGGCGCCGCCTTCCTGTGTGGTCCCGCCTCCTCGAGTAACCGCCGCGAGCGCCGTGCCCTCGTCGCGCTCCCGGCCGACTCCCTCGCTTCCTCCTGCCGAGCCGCGAAGCCCAAGGCTGCTGCCAAGACGAAGGCTGCTCACGCCAAGGCTCCAAGGCCGCCGCGACGCCCTGCCGCCGACACCTGCAGGAGCCACCGCCCTCCTCGCCTCGACCACTTTCAAGAAGCTTCCGCCTCGGCCGTCAACCTCGCATGCACTTCCATCTTCCTCTCGTCTTCGCGCTCGCAAGTGTGCCGCCATCTGCGAGCCTGTCCAGCTGTCACCTCCCTTGCTGCAGGTCGTTCCTACCCAGCCTTTCGTTCCGCTGTGGCGTGCTAACAACTTGCTCGACCAAATGTCTGAACAGGACATGCCTTTCTCGCAGCACACATGTGACCTTGTTCTGCTACCTCTAGGAATTTTATTGCTGGCACGTTGCTCTCGTGCATCGAGTGCTACAAGTGAAGCTATTGTCGTGGTGTTGATGAGACTTTGGTGGTATTGCCAAGGGTAGAAAAGAAGAGCCCTGTCTCCGAGTTACGCTCGATGCCAAGATCAAGACCATCGGTGCCGAATTCCGAGGCTTTCGTCATGGAACACGAAGACCCCGTCCCCGGATCCCCTACCCGGATCCGAACCCGAACCCCGTCGAGACCCCGAACCTCCGAACCCCAATATCTTCGGAACCGAGATGTGTGACCCCTTTCTTTGGACCCTATTTTATAATATATGATATCTACTTGTTACATTAAACTGTTCATGTTTGCATGCATATTGTGGGTGTTTGAAGCTATTTCGAAGATTCACCTAAATTAAATATGGAGACCATGTGCGAGCAAATCTAGTCTAATATTGGTCTCATTTAAATTTGTGTAGCGAACCGGTAACATATTTTTGCCTTGATAAGACAACATTTAAATTACGGGGTATCTAAACAACTTGAACCATCTAACTAAATGTCGGAACCCCGGTTCCGTTTAATATTGCCTAATCGCATCACATCTTTGCCATATCACGCATCATACATGCATCATGCCCGGTTTTCTGCCATAGTAACAAATAGTGCATCCGGTGTTTCTTCTAGTGCTTTGCTTCTTCACGGATTAGGCCGATGAGTTGATGTGAGTGTCGACCCGATCTCTGGTGTATCTTCAGCAATGTTTTCCAGGCGAGCATTCTCCCCCTTTCTACCTATTTTGCTTTTATAGTCTTTATTTTCTTCTGTTGATCTATTGCTATCTGTGTTGCGATGCTCTACTTTTCGTACCCGTGATATCCCCTTGCAGCCTTATATTGCCTTGGACACATCCTATTACCTATTGCTTGGTAGATAGTTGGACTTGCGTGTCGTAGTCGCTTGCTCAAGTGCTTTTGCATGTTGTCAAGTACCACAGTTGTTAGAGGAATGCCTTATGTCTTATGGTTGAGATGATCATGGCTTTAATTACCGTTTAATAACTAAAATTGAAGTAGGTAAATAATACAGAGGCACGGGTGGGCAATAGATGTTATTTGGTTTTTAACCGTCCACTTGTGTCCCGTAGGACCCTGAGTACTTGATACTTGTTCTTTGAATATTCGCACTATCCGCATGTGGGACCATGAATCCCCCTAGCCAGAGCTTGAGTCATATTTATTTCTTGGAGCCACAAAGTAGTTTGGGGCTTTATTACTATCCTGTACTTATGCCATGCTTTACTGCTTTATTTACGATTGCGCGTGGGCCTTATCATGTTTAGCGGAGTGTTTTCGCGGTATCGATAAGCCCAGTCAGACTTTCGGGTTCCCAGTCGTTTACAACCATTGACGCAAACCTCTGGGTCGTTCCGGAGCCGGCCAACTTCGTCGCGGGTAGCTTGGTAGGGTGGCCCCCTGAAATTTATATGAATCTTGCAATTGCTCTGTCGTGATGCCTCGTTGGGTTTTCATTTGGTTTTTCTCGAGGTTGATCATGCGTGTGTTGCTATTTGTGCCCCCTGCAGGGTCTTTCTGAAAGCCGTGTCTGTGGTTATGGACGACTTGGAGCACAATATCTCGAGCATAGACAACTATAACTAAAGTAGCGCTATAAATTTGACTTTATAATGACTAGTAATCAGCTTCACTATAATGGAATGGCTAAATAAAAGTGCCAACAATTGCTGGTTTGGATTGTCACCTGTTACCATTGTATCTGAGTAGTAAGTATTGCAACTACAATGGAATGGCTAAATAAAAGTACCAACAACTGCTGGGTTTTGGGATGTCTCATGCTATATGTATCTGACTAGTAAGTACTACAACTACAATAGAATGGTTAACTAAAACTGTCCACTGCTTATTATATCAGGATGACTCATGCTATCTATATCTGACTAGTAATTGCCACCACTATAATAGAATGAATAAAACTGTCAACTGTGTGAGTTCCTCGGTTGACTTCCTCATTTGGTCTCGAGGGGGAAATACCAGGATGGATATGCTTGGTGATAGTTTCAGATTGGATCCGAATAGGTATTTCTTATCCCTATCTGGTAGCCGCCAGCTGTATTGAGTCTCTATAGGTTGTTTAGTGCATGTTGCGCTGCCGCTTCAATCCACCATACCTATGTAGGCGAGGACCGCCGAATTCTAGTCTCGTCGTGTACTGGCCTCAGTACTGACCGCTCTATTTTTCCTTTGCCCTTTGTCGGCACCCCTTTTGTTTAACCAAGTTTTGAGACCGACATCGTTAGCAGGGTTACCCTTCCGGCTTGGACTGAGCAGGGTTATGGACGCCATTGGTTATTCTTCAGGGCTCTTAGCCCAGTTTGCATCTTGTCCTTACTCGGAC
Source organism: Avena longiglumis (assembly GCA_030063025.1). Taxonomy (NCBI): domain Eukaryota; kingdom Viridiplantae; phylum Streptophyta; class Magnoliopsida; order Poales; family Poaceae; genus Avena; species Avena longiglumis. Next base: position 507,399,696 of record CP125976.1, on the reverse strand, counting down.
GCTGTATCGTTTTAAAGGTGATTTGGATCTTTGTATTGTATATCTGTATTCTTGACTCATGGAGTCGTGTTGTATATATCTGTTCTGTGGGTTCCATTGTGGACTATTGTGTAATGATATTACTTCGTTTTCCATCCACACGCAAGTGCCTGGTGGGCACCTCTGAATCGTTTCTATGCGGGTTTGGCGGGAATCGTTAAAACTTGCATAGGGCCGATCTGAGGGTGTTACATAGTGGTATCAGAGATCAACAGTTACGATACCCTACTGGTCCAGCATGTAGGATAACCTAGCTAACGGACGTTGTAGAGTGTCAAAACTATTTTGGAAAAATCGGTTGGATAGATCTGATTAGGTCTGCTTTTACTCCTTATCCCTTTGCTATTCTTCTCTTACCTCGACGTGTTTTGAATCTGCTCTCTTATCTTTTCTTCGAGTTTAGGAATTCTCGTGGTTGGGTTTCCGTCGTACCTTCAGGATTTCACTTCCTCCTCTTGTAACGGTGCTTCGACATCCGACCTTCACGCTATCTGATAAATCTTTCATCTGTCGTACCTTTTAGTGGACCGGAAATTCACTAAAATTTTTCTTTCTATCCTTCGATGTTTTCCGATACAACGAAGTCATCTACATCAGATCTGATGAGAATCTCCATCCCTCCTTTGATTCCGAACCTCGCTTGTCGAGATCTTCAGTCTAATTCCGAGAATGGGTTGCGTGATTTTCTACTGCATGTGCGAAGTAATAGTTTGGGTGCGTGATGGATTGGCCCCCATGCCGACTACTCAATCTATTCGCTCTTGTACATTGAAGTGGATTAGAGTGCACCTTTTCTCTCCTTCTGTTGAAGTTAGAGGTGGCCTTATCTTTTGATGCCTCTATTTTCGTCTTTTGTTTATCCGGAGTACTCCCTCGACGCACATGATCAACGACCGCTCGTTGGTGGTGTCGCCGATTTCAAGATGGGGAAATAATCTTTGTTAGTGGTGTTGTGAAGATCTACATTAAGCGAGAAGATTCAGAGCGTCGGCCTTCTTTCCCATACCAGGAGGCGGATCTCGAGGGCGAGATCCATTGTTAGTGGTGTCGAATTGTAGAACCCCGGGTAAAACCACTACTTGAAAATCGTCTGCATTTACCTCTGTGCACCATCATGTCATCAACATGCATCTATTTGCCTAAAAACTATTTTATAAAGTCTATCTTTGTTTTCTAAATACTCCCCTCTCGACTTCAAACATAAATCCTCGGTCCGCCCGGATCCTTTATTTGTCTAAAACTATTTATAAAAGAATATTTAAAAACTAAATAAAAATATAAATTATTTTAGTGAGAGAGACCGCCACCGGCCAGGGCCAAGAGGCCCAATCGGCAGCCACCTGCAACCCCAAATCCTAGAAACCTAGACCCTCTAAACCTAACCCTAATCCCACCCAACTCACCCGACCTTCCTCCACCCTTGCCGCCGCCACACCCTGGACACACATCACACAACTCGCACGCACACTGCCGCCCCACCCAACCCACTCGAAGACCACGACACGCCCCCGACCCCGCTCCCTCTCACGACCACCACCCACCCCACGTCGCCCTGTCACGCCTCCCGTACCCATGCGCCCACCTACCGATGCCTGGGGGTCCCACCCCGTCTCTCTCCCCGTCGCCACCCTCCTCTCGCGATCCCCAGCACCCCGCCGCCAGACGCCTTCCGCCGCCGCTCTCTGCAAGCATCACCTGCCCCAGAGCCCCGCCTCTTTCCTCCCTCTGCCTGCTATCGGCCTCAGGCTCGACCGCCGCTCTTTTTGGTTCGTCTTTCCCCCTTACACTCTGTTCTTCAGTCATGGGCTCGGCCGCCGTTTAACCTGAGCACATCCTCCCCCATGCTTCCGACTCTCCAACGCTTCAGAATTGAATCGGGCTCTATTGATGGGCAGCTTGCGCGCTCCGCCTCTGCTCCTAGGCGGTACCAGCGTTGGTCGCGGTTATCGCCTCCGCTTTGCCTCCTCCAGAGTCCCCAAATCCAGGGGTGCGAGCTTTTGACCTGCAATTATTCTGTTACTGTACCCGTTGATTGCTCAGCTTGTCGGATAAGATTGTCGGAACTGTAATTTGGCTTCTTCGTGGTTTCAGTGTTGACTGTTAGCTGTGCAATGAAGTCGTATAGGCTGTCTGATCTCAGTGATGCCGAGGTTAGCGGCCTTAAGGCACGCCCTCGCATCGACTTCACCTCCATTTTCAGCACGGTATGATAACAGTGAGACTATTCGTGGTTATGGATGTTGCACATTTTTTCGTAGTCTAAAAACCATACGATTTTGGTTTGTGGGATTAGGTGAATCCAATTGTTGAAGATGTGCGCGTCAGAGGTGATGCTGCGGTTAAGGAGTAAGTGTTGCTGACTTGCTGTAGTTCTTTGATTGTTCTGTCCATGATATATTGTAGATTATTTCTCACTTTGCTGTACTTGGTGTGTTCAGTTATACAGAAAAGTTTGACAAGGTCTTGCTAGATAATGCGGTTGTGCGTGTTAGCGATCTTCCAGTTGCAGAGGTAATCATCTTTTCTTCATGCAACTAGGTCCTGCAGTTTGACTTCCTGATTTAACCCTGATAAATTTCAAATTTGTCTCTTCATCATGTTGATATATGGCTTGATAGTCACCCATTTCTCTAGTAGTAGCAGCTTGCCACTCTAGACTTTATGAACTTGCATTCAGATGCTTCCAACCCTTAGAAATAAGTAAATCTGATGTTAGTTTATTCTGTATTCGGATTCAGATGATCCTCAAATAGGTTTTACCCCAGCTGCTATATGAATTTGTCTGTCTTACCTTCATCTAATTTGTAGCTTGACCCCGCTGTCAAAGAAGCCTTCGACGTGGCATATGACAATATTTATGCTTTCCATGCTGCACAAAAGTTGCCGGAAAAGACAGTTGAGAATATGAAAGTAAGAGAACAAGAGATGCTTTGACTCTCTATTCTCATTATTCCCCTTTCTTTTATCCTTAAGCTTATTTATTTGTGCACTCTCAAATGTATGAAGGGCGTAAGATGTAAAAGGATAACAAGATGCATTGGTTCTGTTGGGCTGTATGTTCCAGGTGGCACTGCAGTCCTACCTTCAACTGCATTGATGCTTGCTGTGGTATACTCATGTTTATTCATCTTAACTGAATCAATTGTAGTTGTTCTTTCTTTTGAAATTTCTCATGTAGATTTCTTTTTCTTAACAGCCTGCACAGATTGCTGGATGCAAAACTGTGGTTCTTGCCACACCTCCTAGTCGTGATGGTAGCATATGTAAGGTACACTTTGTGGGACATGGAGATGCTGCTGTTTTTTGAAGCAATTGTTTATGTAAGATGAAATTGAGGACTGCTGGACATTTTTCTTGTTTCATGCAGGAGGTTCTTTACTGTGCCCAAAAAGCTGGTGTTACACACATACTGAAAGCTGGGGGAGCACAGGTAGAACAATATTTTGAGATTGTGTTTGCTTTGTTATGCAGTTCAGTGCTATTGACGTTCTTTACTTTCAGGCAATCTCAGCTATGGCGTGGGGAACTGCATCATGCCCAAAGGTGCTCAAGATCTATATCACTAGCAGTTGCTTGTTTAAAATCTTTAGGGGGTATTCTGTCTTTATCACATAATATGCATGATGTATTACCATATCCTAGTTTATGGACTATAAATAGAACTTGATTGACTTTAGCATTGTTGTCGGGTTATGTCATGTCCTTAGAGGTTCATAACCTGCTCAAAAGATCTGTATGCAAATAAATACGTGTGCACTTATCAGATACTACGGTCGTGTCACATTTGCTACCTTTGTTTCTGGCTTGGCAGGTTGAGAAAATATTTGGGCCTGGCAACCAGTACGTCACAGCTGCTAAAATGATTCTTCAGGTTTGTTATTCTCTTTCTATGTAGCACGGCCATCATCTGCTTTTCGGCCATTTTTGTTGTGTGTATTTGTTTTTGTGATTCTTATTCTTATTTGACCGCAGAACAGCGAAGCTATGGTCTCTATAGACATGCCTGCTGGCCCTTCCGAAGTTCTGGTCATTGCTGACAAATATGCAAACCCAGTCCATGTTGCCGCTGATTTGCTATCTCAGGTATCTTCTTTTCTTGTTACTTTGATTTGTTGTGTTGAAAAGTCTGTTGTGTTGACAAATATGCAAACCCAGTCCATATTGAGGATTCACCATTGTCCATCATTTGCTATGTCAAACTTGAGGATAATAGATCGCTGTTGGTTGGTCAATTTTGTAGGCAGAACATGGTCCAGATAGTCAGGTTGTTCTAGTTATTGCTGGAGATAGTGTTGATTTGGCTGCCATCGAAGCAGAAGTTAGCAAGCAGTGTGATGCTCTTCCTAGAGGAGAATTCGCTTCTAAAGCACTTGGCCACAGTTTCACTGTTTTTGCCAAAGATATGGTTGAGGTAATCATTCGTTCGTGCCATTCCTTGCTAATTACCGCCTGAATCATCTATGCAGCTCACTTGCGATGCGAAAATCTACTAGTATGTTGTGACCTTTGTCCTCAGATACTTCTAAAGGGAGTACTTTAGGACTGCATTATAAAAGTTTGAAGTTGTGAAACTTCGTAGATCAATTAGGTTAATGATGACTGGCTGTCCCCCTTTTCAGGCAATATCATTCTCAAATATGTATGCTCCTGAGCATTTGATCATCAATGTAAAGGATGCTGAGCAATGGGAGGAGCTCATCGAGAATGCAGGTAGGCATTGTTTTCGGAGCTTAGTTGCAGACAACCCAAAATGCTTATTGATCTATATCCCACTCCTTGCTTCAATCTGAATTCCAACGTTTGATATTCCAACTGCAGGATCAGTTTTCTTGGGGCAATGGACACCGGAGAGTGTGGGCGACTATGCTAGTGGAACGAACCATGTCCTTCCAACCTACGGGTACGCAAGGATGTACAGTGGTGTGTCACTGAACTCTTTCCTCAAATACATCACTGTCCAATCCCTGACTGAAGAAGGGCTGAGAAGTCTGGGTCCTCACGTCGCAAAGATGGCAGAGGTCGAAGGGTTAGAAGCGCACAAGAGAGCTGTTACCCTCAGGCTGCAAGAGATCGAAGCCACTGTAACTGTGTAATTGTTGACGATGGTCTGTTGTGCCGGTCAATTTGATGCGCTTGGGAACTATAGATTCCTCCAGGAGAAAAATGTGTAGTTGTTGCATGGAATAAGGTGGTTATGTCGATCCATTGAGTGAATAAACTTGCGAGCTTAGTTTGTCATCATAGACTTTTATAGGAGCGGTTTTGTTATTGCCCTCCCTTTTGAGTCAAATTATGTTTCCGAGTGTAATGTTTTGATCTTGTTTAGCAGGGGCAACTGGCCAGCAGAATATCTCTCCCTATCATCAGAACTTCAGAAGCTGCCGTCGAGGAATGACATGCAGACAAAAATGTCATCAAAGTGAGAAGCCCGCCAGAACCGTTCTCCGGCCGTAGCCTTAGATTGCTGCTGATTAAAGATGATACCTATGGGACCTCCGATGGAGATGACCATAATAGAAGCCAAAACTTGCTTTATCTTGGACAGTGACCCTGGCACCAACCCCTCAGCCTCGCTGTAGGGTTCTGGAGAGAAGATGTTCTATACAGTAAAACTGATTGCTTTTGGCATTACGTTCCCATGGATGACTAGAACATTTTCTCCAGTTAACAAAAAAAAACAGAAGTATGAAACACCTAGGAGAACTACCACCATCAATAGCTAGCCTGAAACATTTTATGTCCATGAAAAAACAAAGATAACGTTAAGTAAACGAAGAGCAATACTTATAATTTAAAGCCTCCCAAATAGTTGAAAGTCACATAAAACATGCAAATGTAAGTTCAAATTCACGACCACAATGGCCCAAAACTTCATCAAAGTGCGGCGATATCATATTACAAACCAAGAGCTCAAATGGACATGTCGGTCACCGCCGGTGTTGCATCCGTCGATATTGGCTTCCATGCCGGGGCCCACGACAGTGTTGTTGGCGGTGCCCACGCCGGTGCAGTAGTGACCGGTGTTGCCCTTTCCGCCCTCATCGCCGCCAGGATGCATGCACGAGCTTCTGAGTACCAAATCTCTGTCTCCTTGTTTATGTTGGATGTATTGATAGTCAAGATCCTTGAATCCTTGCGATTTGTACATTCATCACTTGGAGCATGCTAGCCTAGGCGTCGACCTTGACGACCTTGACCTTTGCCTCCTCAAGCTTGATATTCGCGTCGACTTTGGCCAACATCTCCTTCCGCCTTGCATCGTTTTTGACATCGTGATCTTAGTTGTTCGATGTCACTTAGGCGATCATCTTTTCAAACGAGGCATCCACCGAGGCTGTCGATGTCGCGCCATTCCTCTCGGCCTTGGCCTTCTTATTGCCAATGGGTTGGTCGGCCAAGGAAGCCGTCGGTGCGTCCACTTCAAAGGGCTTATCATTGTTGAGTGTGTAGCGGACTTTCTCCCATTTCTTGCAAGTCTCAGTTTTGGTGAAGACATGCATGAAAGGAAACAACTTCTCCCCTTTGTTAGCCTTGTATAAAGAACACATGTCCTTCAACTAGCAAAACAAACAAAAACCAAGCAAGTGTACATAGCCCATGCATACTACATTGACAAGTTAGACCAAGTATGGGTTTTGGGTTTACTCGATCGGCCATGTTTGTGCCACTGGTTTTTGTCGGTGAACAATATCCACACATCCATGAAATGTGTTGCATGCCTTTATATGATTCTCCACCTACAAGACAATGCATGTTGGGCTCCGGTGATAGGGTCAAGGCTTGTGGCCTTCCAAGCATTGGTCGTCGACCACCTTCCACCGAATGCCCTTGCCGCCATTGCACTTCCTCTTTGGCTTGCCCTTATCATCAAGTTCCACCACTTCCTCTTACTCCTCCACCTCCCCTTACCATCCTCGTACTCTTCCTCATCCTCCTCCATGTCCACCTCCTCTCATCACCGGCACAGTAACCGCCATCACCATGGATCATCCCAAAAAAGGCATCGACGCACTCGCTCTCGGCCATTTCATCAAGCACATGGTGGATGTAAGATCCCTGAGCGCTGAACAGGTTATGGCCGACCTGGGAGGTACATGTGTCGGCGACACCGAATGAGAGAGGACCCGTGCGCAAAAACGGTGACCTGGAATAGGCCTGGTTGAGGTAGATGCACGAGCTTGGTTCTGTCGAGGTTCGATGTTGTGTAGAATCGGCGAAAATACCACGTTGGGATTGGCGGGGGTCTTGATCTTGGCGATCTCGGGAGAGCCGTTTGCCCAAAGATCTCCCTCTCATCGAAGAAACGCGGTGACGATGGTGAGGCGCTCCGGCCGGACTAGACGACGTTGCTGCTCCCCTGCGCCCCGTAGTTGGCTCGGCTTTGTATGTACAATGCGATCAGCCGTGAGGAGCTTCCCCTTCGCCATCACCTGCAAATGTTCCTCCACTGGCATGTCGTCCGGCTTCATCCTCATGGGCTTCTTGCGAGGCTCCTGGAGCTGCGACATTGGATGTTGACAAAACATGGGGCATTTTGGCGGCGGCGATGCCAACGATGTGGACTATGCAAGAACAAGAGCGGTGGTGTGGAAGCAGACGGGAGAAATGGGTAGTGAAAACGGGAAGGGGGGTTTGGAAAATGGGAGGTATAGAGTACCATTGAGTAGCTTACAAGGGATGCGCGGGCACTCCGATGTGGTGCGTGTTGCGCCCGCCTCTATGGAGTGTGAAAATTGAGAGAATGGGAGTAGAAAATGGAAGGTATAGAGTACCATTGAGTGGCTTACAAAGGGATGTGTGGGCACTCCGACGTGGTGCGTGTTGCGCCTGCCCTTATTGATCTGCCCAAGTTGTTGGGCTGGTTGGAGCAACGATGCGGGCCATTTTTTATCTTGCATCCCCAAAACACATTGGGATGCGGATGCCGGTGGAGATGCTCTTAGAGCAAGCACAGAGTTGGTCAAAATGAGTATCTAAGACCTCTTAGACATAGGTCTAAACGCTGGACTAGGGGTAGCTAAGATAAGTTTTGCTAGACCGGAGTCTAATACTAGACACCATGTCTAGTTTAGGTTTGATCCCTACTCCTCTATAAATTGGTAAGGAATCCTAGCCTGATGATGAGTTCTGGGGTAATAAACAATATAACTTTTTATGTCCAGTGGAGCCCAGCATGGTGTCTAGTACGCTGGAGCACTTTTGCTTTCCTTAGACACGAATCTATTATTTTCGTTAGATACCCCTCGTAGTGTGCATGCTCTTATATGCTTCATCCGCGCATCAAATCCAAATGCTACATGAATCGACATGCTAATTAGCATTTTCCTTAGAGCGTTAGGGGTTGGATACTGTTAAGAAACTATTGGATTATGGTGGCACAATTTTCATTTCCAATTGAGCACATGCCTCTTGGTGGCTTCCTGGTGGATCCCCTTGGAGCAGGTGGCCGTGGCATCTGCTCCAGCTGCTTGTCAGCTTGCGTCTTTTCCGCTGGACCAGTCGTTACATATATCCAGTAGAAAGTAATCCTCCCAAAGGCATATTTTTTCTAGATTCTACCTAGAAAGGCATAGCAGTTTGTAGTTTTTTTAATCGGAAAGGCACTGGTTCGTTCTCTGGAGAAATGGTCGATGGAGGAATGGTCCACGATTGCTGCTGCTTCTGTTGCTGTTGAGCTGCGCGGGCCTGGTGCAGGTGGCGCGTCCCTGTCCTGGGCTCCCTCTACTACTTATTTAGCCAGTAGTACACTCCTACTCTGCCAGTGACCGCTGCTGGTTCGTTTGTCCCACCACAAACATGTGGGTAAATGACTAACGAGGCGACGGCCGGGCGCATAGTACTGTATGTTATTTCGATTTCGAGGAGTGGTTCATCGTCCTTTTGTTGGAAAAAGTAAGCCACTGCGACGCATGCCCGCTCTGACCGCGTACCGGAGTAACCGGACCCGTTCACTGCCTGAGGTTGTTTCGCTGACTGACCATTCCATTTTCGAGCAAACGTTCGTGCGTTCGTGCGCCATCGGGAACTTTGCCAGAGGAGACGAGACGAGGCGCGAGGTCGCGCAACCAACCTGCTACCGAATCAAAAGGCTAGGAGGAAGGAAGGAAGAACGTGTCATTGCCACCACCTACCGGTTCTGCTTTGACAAAAGCAAGTGAGCTAGCACGTCAACGTAGCCACGAAATTCACTGCGACTTTCTATTTGGCCCGATCGACAAGTTGTTTCGGTCCAACACAGGGAAATGACGCGAGAGTTCATGTAAGTATCTCAAAGGGATATTTACTGCGTAATTCACTGGCTCAAATGGCACAATTACACGTGTATTATGACGAGTACATGATCGAAGAACAAAATCAATTATCCCAGCTACGAGGGAGGAGTAGGACGACATGGCCACAAATTTACCGACGTAGTGCCTACTCGACTGATTCTCCTCGACCGCTCTAGCTAGGGAGAATGGAACTCGACAGGGAAGCCTATGAATCGGACGGTGGCGATGTAACGGTGGAGGAGGAGCCTGCGGTCATCGGGGTCATGTCCATCGGGTAGCTTCCAAGCACCCGCAGGAACGACGTGAACTCCTGGACCTCGGCCAGCGCGTTCTGCGCGCGCGGCTCCGCCAGGGAGGCCTGGAAGTCCACGTAGAACATGTACTCGAAGTGCTTGGCCGTGCCGCGGTTGGCGTCGTCGACGAGGCGGATGGGCCGGTGGCGGTGCGGCCGGCTCTCGATCTTGGTCAGGGTGATGTCCCGGAACGCGAACGCCGAGAGCACCTTGAAGAGCACGGAGGTTCCCTCCTTGTCGTGCGCGAACACGATGCTGGTCTTGAAGGGCCGGTCCGTGCGCGGCACGATGGGCTCCCTGGCCAGCATCACGAACCGGGTCACGTTGCCGGAGTCGTCCTGGATGCCGTCGGCCAGGATCTCCATGCCGTACAGCTCCGCGGCGCGGGACGACGCGATGGCGGCCGTGTCGCGGAGCCCGTTGTCGGCGACGTACTCGGCGGCGGCCGCCGTGTCGTCGAAGGCCTCGCGGACCACGTTGAGGCCCATGCGCGTGATGGTGTGCTCGCACTGCGCTAGCGCCTGCGGGTGGCTGATGACGCGGGTGATGTTCTCCTTCCGCACCCCCGGGAGAGCGAGCAGGCAGTGGTGCACGGGGAGCTGCACCTCGCCCACGATGTGGAGGCGGTGGCGGAGCAGGAGGTCGTAGTTGCGGTGGATGCTGCCGCCCAGCGAGTTCTCCACCGGGAGCACGGCGCGGTCCGCGATCCAGAGCTCCACGGCCTGGAAGGCCACCTCGAACTGGTCGCAGGGGATCGCGTCGCAGCCAGGGTACGCCTTGCCTGCCGCCTTCTCGCTGTACGCGCCCGGCACGCCCTGGTACGCCACGCGCAGCTCCGACCCGTGCATCGGCGCCGGGGACAGGTCCGAAATCCGGAGCGGTACCGGCAGGTTCTTGGCGCTGCCGTTCACGGGGATCAGGTCCAGCACCGACCCGTTCGGAGCCGGAGCCGGCTGCGCCGGCGCGGCGTGGCCGTTGACGGAGTTGGGGCCGAGCGCGGCCACCTTGCTGGAGAGGACGGCGCAGCTGCTCAGCCACTCGCTCCGGCCGCCGACGACCGAGCTTAGGGAGCACCTGACCACGCCACTGCTCCTCCCCGGAGCCTGAGTCGCCAGCCTAGGATTCTGCCCGATGGGCGCCTTGATCAAACTCGCGGCGGCCATGATCGAGTAACCACACCGATTAGCTCTTCCTCTGTTTCTTGGCTTTGGTATAGTAATCTGTCTGGTAAGGTGTCGGGGAAGGTAAAACTAGTCGCTACTTGAGTAAGCTTCGAGGGAGAAGCTGAGAGGGGAGTGGGAGGGTGGAAGGGGATATATAGGTGGTGGCCATTGGTTGGTCTGAGCCTGTCGAAGACTTGAGCTCTGCTTGAGGTGGGGTTTGTTGGTGGCTGGCTGGCAGGTGGGGACGCGTGGGGCAAAGGATTCGTCGGGAACTCGGGATTCGCGACCGATACGACGGGGGGTTGGTTGGATCTGCGTCAAATCGAAATTGCACGACAGCTGCTTTGGCCCAGCTTGTTGCTTCGTCTTGGCCTTCTTCTTCTTCTTCTTCACCAACCAACTGACCGCGCGCGAGGGGGTAGTAGAAATTGAGCGAGAATGTGCGGTGCATTCCCCCTCGATCGAGCCAAGTCCCGTGCGCCGGCTGCTTGTTGCCGCGCCTGCTTTCCTTTTTCCCTTTTCGCCGTCGTTTCTAAGATCGCCCGGCGAACACGCCGTCTCACGTGCGTGCAAAGCGCGAGTGGGATTGAGACTTGGATCTTTGCGGTAGACTTCTATATCCTCTCAGGAAACTGCTTGTACTTTTTCGTGGATGAGATATTTTCCTGTATCGATCACGATCAATGCATTCGATCGAACAAAAATCACAATACTATTCCCAATTGATACACTATTCTATTCTACTACTCCCTATAAGTACTACATTTCACTGCAGATTTAAGCAAGGGGAGCAGGTACTTCGGATCGGAAATGTTACAGTCATCAAGATGGAAAGTACTAGTACCTCCATTCAATTTTTATGCAAACATGTTGCATTAGGTAAAAAACAATTTTTTGTTGTAAGATACTCCCTCCATTCAAAAGTATAATAGTATATGTTTTAGGCATTTTCTGAAACACATACTGTATTAAAAGACATCTACTTCCTCCGTTTAGAAATATAAGATGTTTTAGGTTTGTGAAGGAGATGTATCTAGACACCTTTTAGTGTATAGGTTCAAATGAATCTAGACACTAAAAGGTGTCTAGATACATCTCATTCACAAACCTAAAACATCTTATATTTTCAAACGGAGGGAGTAGATATTTGTGTTTTAGAAAATGATACTCCCTCCTATCCATATTAGTTGACTTGGATTTGACTAGATTCAGATGTATCTTAGTGCTAGATATATTTGAATCTATCCAAATTCAAGTCAAGTAATATGGGTTGTAGGGAATAGTATAAACATCTTATATTTTTTTAACAGAGAGTACGTTTCAAGTTGAATCTAGAGTATGTACGGTGTATGGGACTTCCATTTCAAGATTTCATGCTGCCAAGAATATCTGTGAGAAAGGTCTAATGTAGTGCAGTATTTCTTATTCAAGAGATGGTAAGCAATATATACACTTGCGGTCGTAACATTCACCAACCTAACGTTTCAAGAAGGGGGTAGGCGGGGCCAATATATGGCGCGTAAGAAAAATCAACAGTGGGGCAATGACAAAACGTGCCTGTTCCAAGTCCAACGTGGTGGCACTGGCCCAAAATGTAGGTGAAATTAAACAAAGAGAAGTGTGTTCACGATAAGAAGTGGTAGGTCACACTCTTTGAAGGAAAATATGACGCGGTAGTACATTTTAGCCGCAGAGGTTCACACCACACTCTTCTCAAATTCGGATTCAAATGGTACGATGGATACATAATTGTTAGATTGATCTTTCGATCGCGGCCCAACGGCCCGGTCTACCCCTTTTGAGTGCGTTCTGATCGGAGGCATCCAACCCTCATATGGTTGGTGGGCCCTTGTGACAGCGCTATGAAAATATGGTGGGAGCCGGGGCACAGGTTACGAGGTTGAATGTTGCCCCCCCTCCCCCACACCGATATTCCTTACCGATCTAGGGTTCTAGCATGAGCCACGTGAAGCACCGCCGTCGCCACTGCTTAGCCATCTTAGCCCCTCTCTTGCTGTCGACCCCATGGCCAACAACTCGAGCTCCTCGAGCACAGGAGAAAGTAACCCACTCTCCTCTCTCTCTCTCTCTCTCAAGATTCAACCCTAGCAAAGCATCTACCTAACCGATCTGGAACTAGCAAAGCCAACAATAATATCCTTCTACTGAATTATTGAATTGATGCACTAGCCATCTGAACCAAATGTACGAATTGATAGACTCTCCCTCGTGTCTAGCCTATTATAGTCTTTAGCGTGGGTTTGGTGCAAATCACAGAATCTTTTTTTAACGGCGTCTTGAACTTGAGACCTCTTGGTTTTGTGACTCTCCCTCATGTCTAGCCTATTATGACTCTTCCTCATGTCTTGAACTTGAGATCTCTTGGTTTTGTTACCATAATAAATTAATGCACTAGTCATCCGAACTAAAGTCTAAACTAATAAAAAAGGTTAGGCTATGTATTTATATTTTTAAGACGCTCCACATGTTTAAAAACAAATTCGTATGTTCGCTACATGCTCTCTCCCGCAGCACTTACCATTGCAAGATGGTGGGGCATGGGCTGCGATGCTCTTTAGGCAAGCTTTAAATACACAATCCTAGACACACATGGCACCTGCACAGCCATACAGACTCCCATGTTCTGATCGAATCGGAAAATCAGTGAATGAAGATCTCGATCTTGTAGTTGATGCGGATGCCTGTTCTAGCTAGTAGATCAATTTATTAATTCAAGATTCCTTGTTCTCTCTTACTGACAGAAGTCGTATTCGTTTTAGTAGATAACCTGCAAGTTGCAACGGGTCTTTAGGAGGAATTCACTTTCAATATAGCCAAAGATGATAGAAGCTGTACAATACATTACTAAAGTTATTCCTATAATCATTGTTGCTGTAATTTCTAATGAAGTTCACATCAATGTTTTCAGCATAATTTTCAACTAGCTCTTGTCGAGAACATTATTAGTGTTGGCTTTAGTGAACGATCAACGGAAGACTAACATTTAGCATTTAAGAAATTTACTTCTTCTATGGAGTTGTTCCTTTTTTATGATGTAGGCGTCCTATCAATATGTTGTTGACTATGTTCTGCAGCATATTTTCTAAAATAGCTTTAGCCTTAGAGATAATCCTACACCTGAATCTAGCTTGATTTTAGAGATATAATTAAGACCATTATTATACACAGAATACGATACTGTCCATTTATTAACTTCGTGTGATAGGAAATTTAAGCTACATTTTCATTATCATTAAAAATGAGAGAATGCTATGTATATTTTCTAGTATCTTAACAAGTGGATGGTACTTTTCAATAAAATGCTCTTTTAAGTCATCTTAAGAATTAATAATATCGATGGGCTAAGAAAGTAACCATTCATTTGCTCTACCCTCAATGAGAATGGGAATAACTTTTGCTTATTGATATCACCCTTCACATTTTCTAAATTTCTGCATATCACATGTTTCACAAAAGTCATGCAAATGCATAACATCATCCTCACTAGCACTACCCCAAATTGATTTTTGCACACCAGGTTAAGTAATCCAGTACTAACTTCAAAATAATCATCTTTAATTTTAGGAGAGGTAATGATATTAGCTATAAGTTATGCATTTGAAACATTAGTGAAGTCACACAGTTTATTATTTCTCTCACCCCATACTTCCAAAAAGTATATATGAACTAATTTTACGTGTTTTCTATATATTATAAATGTAAATGCAAAACTATAAATAAAATACTCTATTTTTCTTTCCAAATAAGTAATTCTAAACTAGAACAGTAAATAACAGGCAATTACAATTACTTTACCGGATCTAAAAGGGAAAAGTGAACTCACAACCAAGCCAAGTAGTATAAACAATTGTGTTGCCAATGGATGGTTGAAAGGCAACTTAGTAAGCCCCCGTCAAAACGCGAAAAAAAATTAGTGGCAACAAACTATGTATACTTGTTTGACGACTCCAAGGGCAAAATGTTGTAGCAAGTGGCTTTTTCCTCACAAAAATGACTTGAGGTTTAATATCAATCATAGATACTTCCCTAGTCTCTTTCCCTCTTTAGGCAATATCTGCAAATTAAGAAGAAGGTGTCTTGTGTGTCCAATGTCGGTCCTGAGGGGCGTGACATGCCCTACTGCTGCGTCTGGCTGACTCCCGTCTATGGCAATGGAGGACGACGAATCTCCTCCAATTGATTGCAGCGCAACCGAGATGGACGCTGAGTGCGACTGGCAGGTTTCGCCCTCCAGACAATACTTCTTCCTGCCACGTGAGTCTATTATCCCCCCCCCCCCCCCGCCGCAATCGCTGACCTCTCGATGTGTTTATTGGAATTTGGTGAGTTTTGGGCTGTTGGCCCATTAGACAAATTCTGAAATTCTCTTTGGCCCACTTGTATATGACAGCATATGGCTATGTAGTGGTGCTAAAGTTTAGTCCCACATTGCTAGTTGAAGGGGAGTTGGACCACCTTATATAGTAGAGTGTTGCACCACTCACTAAGGTGTGACAAGACGAGTAGCCCTCGCGCACTCCTCCTCCGACGCCGCCCGCCTCGCCTCGCCTCGTCATGACGCGCGCGCCGCGGGTTGCGGGAATCTCGCCGAGCCGAGCTTTATTTTGCTTGTTGGGAAAACTGATTATGAGTCATTAACGGACACCGAATCAGATGTGGCCTGAGCCCACGATCCTCCTAACCTGCACTATATAAGCGTCCGGGGCTAAACCTAATCGGCACGGAATCAATCCACACACGCGCCTACCTACAGAACCTTTTGCGCCGCCGCTTTCGTCTTCCCCATCCCGGCTTGCGGCGTGCACCGCAGATCGGGACAGTAGGCCTCCGGAACCCCGCCTCTCGTGAACCTGTACGGGTGAGGGGCGATCAGGTTTTTGGGGAGCGCTCAGCGCGACTACTGGCAACCACGTCGTCGTCCGACGACGAGTTCCCGAACGACGACTTCTTCCCGGACGTCAGCGACCTCTTCGACAACCACAACATGGGGGACGCTGCGGCTGCTATTCAGCCTACACAGTATGTGATCCTTAACTGTCTTTTTCAGATTATGCTAGAGTTCTTTGTTCTAGCATTTGGTGTAGATGTGATAGGTTTATCTCCTATAGATGTAATCGGTTCATCTACTTTGTTGATCTGCATAATTGGTTTTAGTACCGTTTGTATGATCATGTTTTATCAGTTTATTATTCGGATTAAATCATATGGATTATTGCTTATATTTCCAACAATCCAAAAACCTGATTATAGGCAACTGAATTCCATTGGTGTAGCCGCGGCTACTAGGCCGCCTCCTTTTGATGGCATGCACTATAACAGATGGCGCAAGAGAGCAGTTCTCCGGTTTGAAAACCTAAACTGCTATAGCGCCACTCTTGGCAAGCCTAAAGGAGATCTTTCTGCTGAGCAGGAAGCGAACTTTAAGAAAGCCGATACCATGTTTATGGTGGCTTTGTTCAGTGTTCTTGGGGACAACATTGTTGACCCGTATATGTCATTTGATAATGGCAAGGACGCGTGGGAAGCGATCGAGGCCAAATTTGGGGTCTCGGACGCTGGCACTGAGCTGTATGTCATGGAGCAATTCTATGACTACAAGATGGTTGATGAGCGCTCCGTCGTTGAGCAAGCTCATGAGATACAATCACTTGCCAAAGAACTTGAGCAGTTCAAGTGTTCCTTACCGGACAAATTTGTGGCTGGTGGCATTATTGCCAAGCTTCCTCCTTCGTGGAGGAACTTTGGTACTTCTTTGAAACATAAGAGACAAGAGTTTTTCGTTACGGATCTCATTGGGTCTCTTCATGTGGAAGAGAAGGCGAGAGCAAAGGACAAAACTGCTCGAGGACTTGAGGGAGGTTCTACTGCCAATTTAGTGCAGAGGAAAAACTTCCAATCCCACAAGTTCAAGAATAAGAACAAAACTGAAGGAAAGGGAAAGTTTGATGGCAAGAACAAGGCCACGCACTCTACCAACTTCAAGAAGAGAAATGATAAGAGGAAAGGCCCTTGCCACGTCTGTGGTGATCCTGATCATTGGGCTCCTAGCTGCCCTAATCGCTTTGACAAGCGTCAACATGGGAACAGCGGCAAGTCCGCTAATGTTGTTATTAGCGATACTGAGATGAAGGATGTTGGGTACGGTATTTTACCTACTATCCTTTCAGTATGTCATTCTCCTGATTGGTGGATAGACACGGGTGCTAATACACATGTATGTTCTGATATTTCCATGTTTTCCTCTTATCGGTCTCAAGGACCTCTTCAGGCCGATGGGAAGCGGCTCACATGCTTCGCTCATGGTGTTGGTACAGAAATCTGAAGTTTACTTGGGAAGACCGTCAAATGAAGAATGTGCAGCACGTTCCCTCCATCAATAAGAATCTCGTCAGCGGATCGCTTTTATGTCGAGATAGCTTTAAGTTGGTTTTTGAGTCCAATAAAGTTGTAATTTCTAAGTATGTACAATTTGTTGGAAAGGGTTATGAGTGCGGAGGTCTGTTCCGCTTGTCTTTATCAGACTCATGTACTAAAGTTATTAATCATGTTTGCAATGATAATGAGTCCAATATTTGGCATTCACGACTCTGTCATATTAACTTTGGTTGCATGACGCGGCTAGCCAATATGAGTTTAATTCCAAAATTTACCACTGTCAAAGGTTCTAAGTGCCAAGTTTGTGTGCAAGCAAAGCAACCCCGCAAGTCTCATACGGCTGCAAAACCGAGAAACTTAGCACCGCTAGAACTTATACATTCAGATCTTTGTGAGATGAATGGTGTGTTGACAAAAGGTGGAAAAAGATACTTTATGACGTTGATTGATGACTCCACTAGATACTGCTATGTTTATCTTCTGAAATCTAAATATGAAGCTTTGAACTACTTCAAAATCTATAAAGCTGAGGCAGAAAACCAACTTGATCTTAAAATCAAGCGGCTAAGGTCGGATCGTGGTGGAGAGTACTTTTCAAACGAATTTGATTTATTATGTATGTAACACGGTATTATACATGAGAGGACGCCTCCCTACTCACCTCAGTCAAATGGGGTGGCCGAAAGGAAGAACCACACTATAACTGATTTGGTTAACGCCATGTTAGATACATCGGGTCTTTCCAAGGAATGGTGGGGGGAGGCGCTAATGACTGCGTGTCATGTCCTAAACCGTGTTCCTGTAAAGGATAAAACCATGAATCCATTTGAGGAATGGGAAAAGAAAAGGCTTAAACTCTCTTACTTACGAACTTGGGGTTGTTTGGCGAAAGTCAATATTCCAATACCCAAGAAGCGAAAGCTTGGACCAAAAACCGTTGATTGTGTTTTTTTGGGATATGCTTTTCATAGCATTGGCTATAGATTTTTTATAGTAAAATCTGAGGTATCTGACATGCATGTTGGTACAATTATGGAGTCGAATGATGCGACTTTCTTTGAGGACATCTTTCCTATGAAAGGTATGTCTAGCTCATCAAATCAGGAGATGACTAGTTCATCTAGTTAGGAATTTTCTATAATTCCTGAACCCACTATGCCGATAGAACACTCTGATGATCCTGTGGAGGATGAGAATGAAGCTCCCAAAAGGAGCAAAAGACAAAGGACTGCAAAGTCATTTGGGGAAAATTTCATTGTGTACCTTGTGGATGATACTCCCACTTATATTTCAGAAGCCTATGCATCTCAAGATGCTGACTACTGGAAGGAAGCTGTCCGGAGCGAGATGGACTCCATCTTAGCTAATGGTACTTGGGAAATCACTGATCGTCCTTATGGGTGTAAACCTGTAGGATGTAAATGGGTGTTCAAGAAAAATCTTAGACCTGATGGTACTATTGAAAAGTACAAGGCACGTCTTGTGGCTAAGGGTTATACCCAAAAGGAAGGTGAAGACTTCTTCGATACCTACTCACCTATAGCCAGATTGACCACTATTCGAGTACTAATTTCCTTGGCTGCCTCACATGGTCTTCTCGTTCATCAAATGGACGTTAAGACAGCTTTTCTAAATGGAGAGCTAGATGAGGAAATTTATATGGAGCAGCCTGACGGATTTGTAGTAGATGGTCAAGAAGGAAAGGCGTGTAAGTTAGTGAAGTCTTTATATGGTCTTAAGAAAGCTCCTAAACAGTGGCACGATAATTTTGAAAGAACTTTAACTGCTGAAGGCTTTGTTGTAAACGAAGCTGACAAATGTGTGTACTATCGCCATGGTGGGGGCGAGGGAGTTATTATGTGTCCCTATGTTGATGACATATTGATATTCGGGATCAACCTCGTTGTTATCGAGGAGGTCAAAGAGTTCCTATCTCGCTGCTTTGAGATGAAGGACTTGGGAGTGGCTGATGTAATCTTAAACATCAAGCTACTAAAGGATGACAATGGTGGGATTACATTGCTTCAGTATCACTATGTGGAAAAGATATTGAGTCGCTTCGGGTATAGCGACTGCAATTTTTCTCCAACGCCTTATGATCCGAGCGTGCTACTTCGAAAGAATCGAAGGATTGTTAAAGATCAATTGAGATATTCTCAAATTATTGGCTCGCTCATGTATTTATCCAGCGCTACTAGACCTGACATCTCCTTTGCTGCAAGCAAACTGAGTCGATTTGTGTCAAATCCTGGAGATGATCATTGGCATGCTCTTGAAAGAGTTTTGCGCTATTTGAAAGGCACTGCGAGTTATGGTATTCACCATACTGGATATCCACGGGTACTTGAGGGTTATAGTGATTCAAATTGGATATCTGATGCCGATGATATTAAGGCCACAAGTGGTTATTTGTTTACACTTGGTGGTGGCGCTGTTTCTTGGAAGTCTTGCAAGAAGACCATCTTAACGAGGTCAACAATGGAAGCAGAACTCACAACATTAGACATGGACACTGTTGAAGCAGAGTGGCTTCGTGAGCTCTTGATGGACTTACATGTGGTTGAAAAACCAATACCCGCCATCCCAATGAACTGTGATAATCAAACTGTGATCATCAAAGTAAACAGTTCTAAGGATAATATGAAGTCATCAAGGCATGTGAAGAGGAGATTGAAATCTGTCAGGAAACTGAGAAACTCCGGAGTTATTGCGTTGGATTATATCCAAACATCTAAGAACCTGGAAGATCCTTTCACAAAGGGACTATCACGTAATGTGATCGATAATGCATCGAGGGAGATGGGTTTGAGACCCACGTTATGAGTTGATCTCAGTGGCAACCCACTCTATGTGATCGGAGATCCCGTGAATTAGAGTTGGGAGACAAGCTGTTGGTCAGCTGAGAGGAGAGTATTCCCATATTATATTTACATCTCCATAAAGATGCAACACTCTCTAAATCTGCATGGCAGGTTGATATTTATCTTAATGTGTTCCAAGTGGCTTTTTATAAGCGGAGATGTTGTCCTGCAGAACATCTCTTGAGGAACACACCTATATTAGTCTGACTGTCCAACGTCGCAGTCCGTGAGAGTTGGGTGCTCTCTAATAAACTCATGAAAGGCCCCGGAGTATGACGCATAAGCTCCAAACCGCGGGAAAGCCGACGGTAGCCCTGTACCGGTCTAGATTTTGTGTGAAACTAGCGCGCAGAAAACTTGTAGTTCAAGGCATAGTCCACTATTCAAGTTGCTAGCTAGCATAGCATGAAGTTTAACGTGGAAGTTCAAATTAACAGTCTCCACTACACCCCGTTATATAAAACAATGTCTGGAAGAAAAGTGATATGATGTGCCAATGAGACTTTGTGGGGGATTATTGGAATTTGGTGAGTTTTGGGTTGTTGGCCCATTAGACAAATTCCGAAATTCTCTTTGGTCCACTTGTATATGACAGCATATGGCTGTGTAGTGGTGCTATAGTTTAGTCCCACATTGTTAGTTGAAGGGGAGTTGGACCACCTTATATAGTAGAGTGTTGCACCACTCACTAAGGTGTGACAAGAAGAGTAGCCCTCGCGCACTCCTCCTCCGACGCCATACTCGCCTCGCCACACAGCAGCATGTTGCGGGAATCTCGTCGAGCCGAGCTTTATTTTTCTTGTTGGGAAAACTGATTATGAGTCATTAACGAACGCGTTAATTACAGCCGTTTCTAGTTTTTATGGACGTGGCTGCTACCGACTCGGACGTGGGCTGAGCCCACGATCCTCCTAACCTGCACTATATAAGCGTCCAGGGCTAAACCTAATCGGTACGGAATCAATCCACACACGCGCCTACCTCTAGAACCTTGCACCGCCGCTTTCGTCTTCCCCATCCCGGCTTGCGGTGACGAGGTTTAATCTCGTCAATGCCCATTGTTATGGACTTGGGTTTTGGAGAAGATGAGGATGCTGGAGATCGCGGAACGGTTAGCAAACAAGCAACACGGGACACGAGGTTTACCCAGGTTCAGGCCCCCGGAGGGAAAACCCTACTCCTGCTTGTCTGATCTTGATTACGGCGGAACCGAAGGTTGCAGGGGTGCGCAGATGCAATCTGGTGTGGAGGTGAGTATGCGAAAGTATGAGGTAAGAGCCTAGGTCGTGCCCTCCTAGCCTTTATATAGAGTTAGGCAGGTCCCAGGCACAGACCGAGTCGGTTACAGGTTTTAGGGTTTACTCCTTTGAATTTTCTATCTACTCTAGTCTTGCTCTCCAAGGATCCGAAGGCGTCTTGGGCCTTGGCCACCCGAAAGTCTTCATGGATCGGCGTATATTTGCCATGGTCCTTCCTTGGACTGGACCAGGTATGCTGCGATAATGTACCCGCGGGGTATAACCATGTCAGTAGCCCCCGAGTGATGAGTCGAATCGTAGATTCGCCTGAGGACTCTTCAATCCTTCGGGTGCAACTCTGTATTTCAAGAGAATGTGTAGGGATTGTTGATGCGTGTGCCTGACTCTACCGACGGATCAGGGTCAGTTAACTATCTTAGGACAAACAACACGATCTTCTTCAGGTTCGAGTCCCTCAACTCGAACCCGGAATATATGCTGGCGTAATTCGACTCAGGCCGCGAAGGACTTACATGAGTGGAATTCCAGTGATTTTAAATGATGTACCCAACGCGTCCGTCGGGATTTTTCATCGCACCTGTTGGCACAGGTTCATACTAGCAGAGCGCAGTCATGTGCGTTACCAGGCCATCAGATGTTATCTGTAGGTCTTATGTTTGCGTCGCAGACACAACATCCGAATGTTTATCACCGCGGAGGTGTTTTGGGTGGCCAAGGAGAACGTTGCTCACTTAGCGTTAATCGGGGCAGAGTTGCCAAAAAAATGTTGCGTGCCGATCCGAAGGATCACAGTCAAAAAAATCATAGGGTGCGCGACCAGCGCTCCCTATGGGAGCAACCCCCAAGTGTTTGTTCGAGTCGTAGACTCGAGCAGAGACTTTAATTCAGCCGTTGTTCGGCTTCAGGTCCGTAGGACACAAATGTTTCGGATGCTTAAATCCATCCTCCCTATGAGAGTAGCCCCCGAGTCTGTAGTGGAGTCGCAGACTCGACGTAGGACTCGAAGAAACAGTTCAGTGCTGTAATGTGTTGTTCATTTTTTGGGTGCGCGGCCAGCGCTCCTGATAGGAGTAGCCCCCGAGTAGTTAGTCGAATCGTAGATTCGAGTGAGTACTCTTAGCTTTGAAGCTGAAGAAATTGTGACTGTTGCTAGTATAGCTATTGATGACATCATTGCTGACGATTAGTGACCTCAAGCGTCTGTTGTGCCAGAGATGACGTGACTGGACGAACATGGGCCCCACCTTCTGACCTTGAATTGACCGGTCACGCGCGGAGTGGAGATAATTACGGCCTCTCCTCGATTTCCGTGCACCGCAAATCGACAAGAGGGCCTTGAACCCCGCCTCGTGAACTGTATTTGTGAGGCGATCGGTTTTAGGGCGCTCGGTAGCGACTCATCGGCAACCACGTCTTCGTCCGACGACGAGTTCCCGAACGACGACTTCTTCCTGGACGTCAGCGACCTCTTCGACAACCACAACATGGGCGACGCTGCGGCTGCTATTCAGCCTACACAGTATGTGATCCTTAACTGTCTTTTTCAGATTATACTAGAGTTCTTTGTTCTAGCGTTTGGTGTAGATGTGATAGGTTTATCTCCTATAGATGTAATCTGTTCATCTACTTTGTTGATCTGCATAATTGGTTTTAGTACCGTTTGTATGATCATGTTTTATCAGTTTATTATTCTGATTAAATCATATGGATTATTGCTTATATTTCCAACAGTGTTGTCTATCGCTCTTTGAATCCCGAGTTCATGGATGTCGAGGTGGCAACATCGGAAGGTGGAGTGCGTGGGTGACTCCACGACGAGTGACATGGCAGTGGTGATGGTCGCTCTCTTCGGTCATGTTGATGGGGAGGAGCAAACAGTGGGAGATCCTGGTGTTGGCGGTGCTTCGACGTTGGCATCCCCACATCACGTGTCGGAGACCTAGATCGGGGTTTGCGAGCGGCCTGGTTGGGAATGGTGTGAACGCTTTTCCAGCCGAAAGCTTACGACTTCACCTGCGGGTGTCGTAACCCTCTTGGGGGCATCGTTGTGGTTACCTCACGTGCTAGGGCTCCGAGTGAATACCCCTAACCATTGCGATCTCGACGGTGGTGGCGTTGTGCGTTGTTGCCCTCATTAGGGGCGTCGTCATGGAGTTACGGTTTCAGTGTCCTCGGTGGCAACTTGGGTTTCTCCGTGGTTTTCTTTGTTTACTCTCATCTACTTTGTAAGAGGATTTCCGGTCCCTCCGTCACCTTATATCGGTTTAGATGTTGTGATTTTATTTATAAAGTGAGACGAAGTCGTATTTCGAGAAGGTTTACATTCACACGTCTGCGCATTCGCTAAAAAGGATATCTCGTGGCAGCGTTGGGTGCTCGATGGAACATCACTAATTTTCTAGCATTTGTAGTTGACGGACTTCAAGTGAAGAGATTACCCAGCTCTCGGTCACCTTAAAATGTACTCCCTCGGTTTCAAGATATATGATGTTTTAGGTTTGTAAAGAAAATATATCTAGACTTTATTTTTTGTAGTGTCTAGATTTATTCTAAACTTGAGTAAACATATGTACTAAAAGTATTGCTTTATAAGACTAAAATATCTTATATTTTAAAACGGAGTGAGTATGAATGAATACAGGTGCAAATCCACTACTAGTAAAGACGGTGACAACAACACAAAAGATAGTAAGAATGAGATTACTTGCGTACGTACTCGAGTACTCCCTCTGTTAGGGATTATAAGACCTATGGACCATTTTGATAGGATTAAGAAAATCAATAACTCATCCTCTACATGCACCAATAGTTATACATGCACGAGAGAAGAGAAATAAAAAGAAGATCATGCATTAGATGAAAGATGTTAATAAATGAGAAAGGATTTGTAATTTCTAACATTTTAAAAAAGTTCTTAGACCTTATAATCCCTAGCGGAGGGAGTAATGAGTAGCCTCTCTAACAATTCGGTTTTTAGTCTGGCAAGAGGATGCTTTCAAGAAGAAGAAAAAACGCGAGAGGATGCGCTATTACCAATACTGAAGTACAGTGAACAATTCTTTCACTCAGAAGTCCCAATCTTTTCCACCTACCACAGCTGACGGCACCACCCATGTAAAAAGAAACATCGAGTGTACTAATACTTAATTCGTGATAAAGTCAGTCATTCCCAAGTTTTTCCGCCTGCCACGACCAAGCCCAGCCCTAGCAATACTTTCCCGCGAAATAAATAAACGCAATAAGCCCACGTGTTCTGTCTTGTAAAGAGAAACCTTCCTGGACGCTGTCCAGATACAGAGGTAAATTCCCCGATGAACTTTCACACGCGTCGACGTCACCAGGCAGCCACTACCGAGCCGGGTGCGCATCTGAACGCACAGAACCATGTGACGCGACCAAGCGAGCGACCGAACAGCGCGGTCGCCGCATAATAAGTACAGCAAGAGGCTGAACAAAGTGGTACAGTACTACGTTCGAGGCGGCCGGACTAGACTCGGTGGTAGGTCGGGTCGCCGCGCGAAAGTTCAGCACCCAGCTAGCTGCTGAACGAGCCTGAGACGGACTCTGCCCCACTTCATGCGACGTCCCACATCCCGTCGCCGCCGCGGCGAAACGTGGCGGGCGCTCGTCCTATGGAGAGCCCTACCCCGCCGGCCGGCCAACTTGCCACCGGTCGAGCCCACAAACAGCTCCTTGCCGCAGCGCCGAAGCCACACACACAGAGGCCTGCATACGCTCTGCCGTACTGTATCGTGTAATCGTGTGTTAGGTGCAGTGCTGTAGTGCTGTCGTTTGTTAGTCTTTTCGTCCACGCGATTTTGTCGTCGTCCAACCACCACGTCTCGTCATCGGATCTCGATTATCCGAGGAAAACAGGCGCGAAATGGAGGGGTGACGTGCAGGGGACATCGCACAGGTGTTGTTGGCCCTGTTGTGGGGTTGTCTGAACGGACCATGGTGTCACGGCGTTTTTGTCGGACCAACTTTCCAAACACACGCATCGAAAAAAAATAGGTATCAAAGGAGATCCAATCATCAATGGTGGAAAAAGTCCCACGGAAAAAAAACAATATACCCAACGCGGCAGTTGTAGCAAGAGTGTTGGGCGTACCTAGGTTCAACCAACACGACACCGGATCCAAACCCATTTCCTTTGATGTATTACATTTATTTAAAACGAGTGACATCCTTATTTTGAATAAAAAATTATGTATGACATAGTTGAGGACATCGGGTTATTTTCACTCTAGGTCCGCCCTTGGTGGGGAGAAAGGAGGATAATAAAATCGTCGTGGAAGTTTTATACCGTGTAGCTCATTTCAGAATATATGTTTTACCGTGTAGCTCATTTCAGAATATATGTTTTACCGTGGAAGTTTTATACCGTGTAGCTCATTTCAGAATATATGTTTTACCGTGTAGCTCATTTTAGAATATATGTTTTACCATGTAGCTCATTTCAGAATACATGTTTGTTTATTTTATGAAGTCTCTCTCAATACTGCATACTCCCATTTACTCAAAGGCATAATATTCTTAATTCTAACAACTTGATGTTAAGATACGTTGTCTAGACCTTCTCATCGGTTTAAACTTTAGGTTCAATTGGCTAGCGCATCCGTTTAATACGGTATCAGTCATAAGGTCTCGGGATCAATCCTAGCTAACACACTGTTTAGTATAAAAATAGTTGTGATCTTTTATTGATCCCACGTCTAAGGTTGTCCCCACAATTATAGACGTGAGGAAAAGTGTTAAAATATGTTGTCTGGCTCTTTTTATCAGTTCAAAAAATTGGCTAGGTTGGATAGCGCATCAGTTTAATACATGACCTCGTTCTTGAAGAGTTCTTGATTCAAAAGTACTTACATGAATGTATTGGATTCACTATTTCTATTTGGTATTTCGAAACTACTTGAATTGTTTTTACCTTTATATATCGATGGCAAGGTGATTGTGAAGTGTATCTCGCGGTCTGACTTTGTATAGGACTATTTTTCTAAATGACTTGGTCATAGGAATGCTAAGCATAAATGACTTGGTCCAAAAATTGTTAAGCATTAGCCTTGATGTTACTTCTATCTTGAGCAAGTTTTTAGGCTGAAAAATGTGGTGGGTGATCACTTCTATCGGGTGTAACTGAAAAAGAATCTTTTCAATTATCACGACTAGAGTCTTAGTTTTTTACAACTGGTTCTTGCTCAAGTCGGTCAAGGTTTAATCTCGGTGAGGTTGATGAGTGTATTTTATATTGATCATTTTTATTTTTAACCCTAATAGTTTTTAGATTTATCTTTTGTTTTTTCCTTGTCAGAGTTTTAAGTGATACATGTCTCCTTTGAGCCCTTACACGTAAGCACCACCACTTTTGGAGCTTAAAGTGAAGAGAAAGAATTGCTACATTTTAGAACCTACAAGGCACTTTCTAAAGATTATTTGAAATAAAGAAATCACTAACACAAAAGGTGTGCACATCTTTTAGGCATTCAAATTTATTCTTTTGTACAACTCAATTCATGGTCATATATGGCCTATAGACCAAAATTACTAAAGCAATAGATTGGAGCCAAAATAAACAAAGCATAACACAAACATTGGTATGAGCGTGAATGTTCTTACATATACTCATGTACAACCTGAAGGCAAGCATGGGAATGGCCCAATCTCCCATATTTAATCTCCAAACATAGTGTCATCTTTTACCATACATTGGACCGGAGGTAAGAGAGTTTTGGGATGGGATTGGCAAGCTCATTTTCCATCGTCTTCAACATTCAATATCCACCACAAAGAACACCTAGTCCACATCTCATAGGAATGAATTTACGGGGTTGTGCCAAGTCTCCATCTTAAAGATTCATTGCATCCTTGAAGATAAGATCAAGAGGGAGCCACTGTCTAGCAGTGTGAGATGCTCTATGGGTGTGCACCACACCAATCACCATCCCCACACCTCCATTACAGTTAACTACATCCCCTCTTATTTCTCATCATTGTCTTTGTGATGGGTCGTAATAACGCATGAACCCCCTTTTAATGAAATTTTATTTGAGTAAATGTTGGATAAAGGTTGTGATCTAGTATGCAAAGTTATATCATTCTAGTTTATATATGCTTCAGGTTTTTTCATTTTTGTGTTGCATATTATGTTGGGGTTGCGCGCATGAAAACAATAATTTTTTCTACGCACACAACCCTACTGCCAGGATCTATCAATTAGTAATATAGTAATGGGAGGGGATTTTCGCCAACTTACCAAGTTAAATACCGAAAACCTTTGTCAAAGTTCAGGAGAACGTGGTTGATGTAGTCGTACCGACACCGACCCTGAAGTCTGATGGCTTCGGCGGCTCCGAAAACTCCAGGTGCCGCAAGTGTAGCACCCCCGAGGGAGTCACACACGTCCGATGCTTGACGATGAGTCCCACTCCTCCGATCTAGCAGAGATTGCTGAAGTAGATCTTTTGGATTCGAACCCCGCAGTGCGACAGCGCTCTGTGGTGAAGAAATCCCTGTTCACGCAGCCCTAACAATGGGGCCGCGGTCATAAGAGAGAGAGAGAGGGAAGGGAGATGTGAGACCCTGGAGATGGCTTAATATGATTGATATTATACCCGTACCAACAAGTTGCAACTTCTTTTCCAGAAGCTCATCTGAAAAGAACTCTGAGGTTAAGCGTTCTTGGCCTAGAGCAATTTGAGGATGGGTGACCGACAGGGAAGTGGGTACCGGGTGCGCAGGAGTGAGGACAAAGTGCGCATAAAAGACTAGTGTTGGTCGGTGGGATTAGTCTAGAGATCCTATTGAGCTGCCAAGAGTGTCAGTCGTTGGTCCGGAGAGGCCCAGAGTGTTACAAGTGGTATCAGAGCCGACCCTCACAGTTACACGTTAGTGGCAGACATGTGGAGCATGGCGTGTGTGGCCCAGAGTGGACATGTGCCGTCATTGGACGCACAGACGTATGCCAAGAGGGGACATTCCTGGCTTGTGGTTGATCAACGAGGGGATATATCTTCTAAGGCTTCTAAGGGTGGGTGTATGTGAGACCCTGGCGCATGGATTAATAGGAATGATAGTATACCCATACCAACAAGTTGCAACTTCTTTTCCAAAAGCTTATCTAAAAAGAACTCTGAGGTTAAGCATGCTTGGCCTAGAGAAATTTGAGGATGGGTGACCGACCGAGAAGTGGGTACCCGGTGCGCACGAGTGAGGACAAAGCGCACAGAAAATACTAGTGTTGGTCTGTGGGGTTAGTCTAGAGATCATATTGAGATGCCAGGAGTGACAACCGTTGGTCCGAAGAGGTCATGGTGTTACAAGAGAGAGGCGGCTAGGAAGTTTTTATTTATTTTTTGATGATATAATTGCCTCCATATGCCTCTTCTCAATAATTGCCTCCATATGCCTCCATAGGGAAAAGGGGACCCCACATTTCAATGGCCAAGCTAGGTGGGTGTAAACTAAGGAGAGGAAGGGGAGGGGCTTGGCCGGCCTGCCAAGTCTCCTATGGCCCCCGCGCGGGTTCCCTTGGGCCCAGCCGGCCACCTCCTCCCTCTCCTCCCTTTTGGCTTTTCCCCTCATGGGCCCTTCACAGGAAATTGGCCCAATAGGGAATTTAACCATTTTAATTCATTTTTTACTAAATAAATAAATCAATATTTAATATCTATTTATATATTATTTAATTCCCGTGGCTATGGAACTCCTTCCATCCCACTCTGGACATCCTTCGAACCTTCCCGGAACCCTTCTGGTTTCTCCCTCTCTTTTCTTTGGTGATTCCAATGATACCAATACGATCTTCGAGCTTCGTCAAACCCTTAAGCATGCTACCCAACGATTCGGGAACACTCCAGACATGGTCAAGACCCTCTCGGTCCAATGATCATCAGCGGGACCTAGATACCCATAATGACCCATGTGCATTCCACAAAACTTTCTCATTGAACCATCAACATTGTGTCATATTCCTTTTGTATATACGATACTTGCATTGTTTAATATTTGATCAATGACATTACCATGTAGGGTTCAGCCTCATTACCGACAATCGCTACTTTACTCATTCCAATAAGTGATATCCCCGTGACCTAGTCACATAATGTGTAGCTCATGGATATAACTTATCCGAGTGGTTCTAGAGTATATTACGTCACGCGGATGGAAAAATCCTGCTTTTGACACATATGCCTCAACCTGCTCCTTTGATATACCTGGACACACCTTTGTGATCACCATTTTACCGAGTGAAGTTTGATGCGATGAAGGAATTCTCACATGACAATGACTAAATATGGTCTCACGGTCTGAGGAATAAGTCACTACGTTTCTGAACAATCATAAATAAAACTTTGTGACATGATCGTGTTATGATGCTTAGATTGGGCATGTTCACCATCTCATTCTCCCAATAAGGTGACTCCATTGTCAACTGGCATAAATGCCACATGATCAAGAAACCTTGATCATCTGTTGAGCAATGAAGTAGTGACTGGAGATTCACTGGGAACTTATGATTGTTTACACATCACGCGTGTATTAATGTTTCCTCTCAATACAGTTATAGCATGATATAAAACCTAATTATAAACGTTATGAAATATGATAATAATCCATATTATTATTTGTCTCTAGGGCATATTTCCAACATATCAGTGTTCAGAGATGTTTGATACACCGGTTAGGCTAGAGACATATAACCATACAGGCCTCATACAAGCCTCTTTATAATACTAGCTTGTTTATTAATAGATGATATTGGTTTCTTGATCATGAACATTGAGATGTTGTTAATAACAAGATCATATCATTAGGATAATGGTGTGAGGGACATACTCCTATAGATAAGCGTAGCATAAATATTAAGTCA
The DNA here is from genome assembly GCA_030063025.1 of Avena longiglumis. NCBI lineage: Eukaryota > Viridiplantae > Streptophyta > Magnoliopsida > Poales > Poaceae > Avena > Avena longiglumis. The sequence continues at coordinate 507,369,541 of CP125976.1, read as the reverse complement.
TTTTAATAGTTCAATTGCTATAAGCTTTCTGATACATAGTAACCTAATTCCTTCGACCATGAGATCATGCTAATCACCATCACCGGAAGGATGCTTTGATGACATCAAACACCACACCGTAACTGGGTGGCTATAAAGGTGGCATTGAGTGTTCGGAAATTATGGGTTGAGGCACATGTATCAAGAGTGGGAGTTGTCCATCCATATGACTGATAGATATATTCTGGGCCCTCTCGGTGGAATGTCATCCAATTAGCTTGCAATCATGTGACTGGATCACAAGGTATCACATACCACGGGAACGAGAAAAGAGTACTTATCGGTAACGAGGTTGAACTAGGTATGCAGAGATACCGACGATCAAAACCTCAGATAAGTAAAATATCATGAGACAAAGGGAAATTGTTATCGTATGTAAGTGGTTCATTCGATCGCAAAGTAATCGTAGAAATATGTGGGATCCATATGAATTTCCAGATTCCTCTATTGGTTATTGATCGGAGAAGTGTCTCGGTCATGTCCGCATAATTTACGAACCGTAGGGAGACACACTTAAGGATTCGATGTTGTTGTTTAGTTATGGAATGATGAGTAAGAGACCGAATGTTGTTCGGAGTCTCGGATGGGATCCGGGATATCACGAGAAGATCCGGAATGGTCCGGAGAATAAGATTCATATAAGGAAAGTCTTGTTTCGGAGTTCGGAAATGATTTCGGTGTTTTCACCGGGAATGTTCTAGAAGGGTCTAGAAGGTCCGGCACTACGGAGGGGGAAGAGTACATGAATGTGTCATGACAATGTGGAATGGTTGCATCATGTACTAGGTCACTTGGCTGGACAATATAAAGAGAGAAATCAAATCGAAGTTTGAAAGTCAAACGCCAATTTGAAAAGTCAAATCTGAAGTTTGCTTGGTGGAGGGAGAGTAGGAAACCTACCTAGGGTGGAAGTCCTACTCCCTCCACCTGCCGGCCAAGGAGGAGGAGTTGGAGGAGGACTACCTCCTCCCAACCGCCTCCCTCCCACCTATATAAGGAGAGGTAGGGCGCCCTCTACCCCTCACACACCAAAAACCCTAGCCCCAAGTCGCCGGCGCCACCACCTCCAAGTGCTGCCGCCGCCTAGGGCTCCTCCCAAGTCGCCAACTAGGGTTTACCCAAACCCTAGCCGCCGGCTACACCACCCCTTGGTGCCTCTAAACCCTAGATCTCCAAGGCCCTTCTCTTGCTCCATCATACTCGCTCCGGCTTAAGGCGAAGCCCTGCGAGATCTTCCCTCTACTTCCGACACCACGCCGTCGTGCTGCCGGAATCACGAGGAGAGTGCTACAACCTCCGCTGCATGCTGGAACAAGGGAGAGGAAGGTCTTCATCGAGTACCGAACGAGTGACCGACTATGGAAGCGCTGCAGGAACGCAGAGCCGGAAGGATCGTCTACGCTGACATGGTTATACCACGCGGGTACATGATCTCAGCATAGCTGGTCCAGCCCAAGGAAGGCCCACGGCAAATATACGCCAGCCCATGAAGACTTTCGGGTGGCCAAGGCCCATGACGCCTTCGGATCCTTGGAGAGCAAGACTAGAGTAGATAGGAAATTCAAAGGGGTAAACCCTAAAACCAGTAACCGACTAGGTCTGTGACTGGGACCTGCCTAAGTCTATATAAAGGCTAGGAGGGCACGACCTAGATCTCTGACCTCATACTTTCGCATACACACCTCCACGCCAGATTGCATCTGCGCACCCCTGTAATCACCGGTTTCGCCGTAATCAAGAGCATACAAGTAGGAGTAGGGTTTTCCCTCCGAGGCCGTGAACCTAGGTAAACCTTGTGTCCTGTGTTGCTTGTTTGCTAACCGTTCCGCGATCTCCAGCATCCACATCTTCTCCAAAACCCAAGTCCATAACAATGGCCATTGACGAGATTAAACCTCGTCAATTGGCGCCGTCTGTGGGAACTGGGGGCGCTGATCGTGCGGTCGTGACGGTTCCATCCACTGCGATATGCGATTCATCGGCTTCAACGGAGCAAATCAACAGAGTCATCTTCCAAACAAGCTCCGTCATCATCAACAGCAAGATCACATCTAGCAGATTCGATCTGTGTGTCAGGTCAATCATCCTCGCTGGATTGTTGAAGCTCAACAAGAATTGGAATCGTGAGATTGGCGATCTGCCTCGGAAAATCCAGCCGGTATCATCACCGTCTAGTCGAGCGCTACAAAATCTCCATGGAGTACGAACACTCAAATCGCTGGCGGAAATCAAAGAAATCAACGTGATACAAGTCTCAGATGTCGCGACTGGCGTGTTGTTTACATGCACACGCACACGTCACGATGGCGGAAAAGACATCCAAATAAAGCCCAATCAAAGACGTTTGTGCGTCAAGTCCCGAGGCAGAGATATTATTTTGATCAGAAAAAAGAAAAAGAGATCGCTTCTTCACCAGACGCGAATTTGTCAAGCCCAAAACAACAAGGATTCAGATGGATGTCTGCAGGCATCAGTCAAAAAAGAAAAATTCAATACGGCAGATCTCATTGCTGGAGCTAGGAACACATACATACATCGTTGTAGTCCAAGATCGCTGTCTACAACCATGAGACCAACGTCAGCATTGCAGTCAGCTGAGTTCAAGTCGGATGTGTCCCTGCGTTTCCGATCCAAGTCGGGCTAAAAAACCCAGCTCTATTGTTTAAACGAGTTTCTTAGATCTGGGTGACCACAAATCCCAATAAATTAGGCCACGACTGATGCTTCTTCACGAGGAGGATAAATCAAAATTAATCAATTCGGTTCAAAGACGCTACCTAGCATCAGTCGGCCAAGCTCTTGTCATATCAGGCGGCACTCCAAGGAAAAACAAAAGGACGTGCTCCTTGATTAATTACGTACGAGCATAAAATCATGACGGACAAGTTAATTCCGAGAAGACAAAAAGTAAAGCCTGCAGTTGCACCACCATCAGCCAGATGTCTGAGGTTTTCATATCCCTTCGCCACAAGCGCCACACTCGGGGAGCTTTATCGACTCCATCTGCTGCCGCACGACTATGCCATGTCGAACTCCCGACCGTTGTGACGAACGCGTCCGCCACTTCGACTACATCTGTCGCGTGACTCCATCAGCATGGACCACATGTACGCTGCGTCGTCTCCGTCGACCGCCCGGTACACTCGGGGGCTCCGTCGACCCGCCGCGGTCTTCGACAAGCAGCGACCCGATATGATATTCGGCTCCAACGACTCGGGGGCTCTCCGCTGCATCTTTCGGATGCGGCGACCCGACGTGATCTTCGATTGCGGCAACTGGCCGCATCGGCTTCAGCGACCACGACTCGGGGGCTCCCTCGACATCGGCGACCCAATGCGGTTTTCGGTTGCGATGACCCGATACATCCTTCGGATATGGCGACCTGGTGCGGTCTTCGATCGCGACAATCTTCGGGTGCTGAGCTCGCTACCACCATCAAATTCGGAAACCCGTCGCCGCTATGATTGTGGTTCGCCGCGTCGACCACGTCCGCGTGCGGCCCGCTACCGCGTCGACTCAGTCCACGACAACTACCAACAAAGCTAAGTTTCCCTCTACTTAGAGTTGATTTCCTTTTTAACTCGCACTCGAAACACTCGGGGGCTGCGCCCTCTTCGAGTAACTAATGTGCCATTGGCTCCACGCACTCGAGCACCTTGAACGCGACAGCCCGAGTAGCTGATTCTGCCTGACCGTCGAATCCTTGAACTCCGAGTGCCTCGGCAAGGTACTGAGACTAAGGGTAATCAGGCTAACGAAAAGGCCTAGCAAACATTGCAAAAGTGTCGACTCGATTGACACCGGAATTTTACTGTAGAAGCCGAAAGGCAAATATTTTTTACAAGATACAAGTACTTCACAATTTTTTATATTTTCTACAGCTTACAAGGATGTCAAATGCGTTGAGCTATTCTATCGGGTCCTCCAACGGAGTCGACCAGCGCCAGTCACGTCAATAGACGCCAAGACCCGAGTCGAGTCACTCCTCGGATGGTTACATCGCCCGATGCTACACAGATGCGGCGTTGGGCGTCACCCGACAGAATAAACAACGTCGACTTCATCTGCAACGTCGAGTCCTTCCAGCTAAATGTCGCGCGACTCCGCTACGATGACTCCTGACTCCTTATGTGTGAGACGCTGACTCGATGCACTTCCGGGTCAGTGGTTTATCCTCACATGAGACTCCACTCGAGTCTTCGACTCGACTAGACACTCGGGGGCTACTCCTATCAGGAGCGCTGGTCACGCACCCGATGTACTTCCGGGTCAGCAGTACGCCCACAAGATTTCCGACTACAACTGAACGATACAAGATTCGAGTCTCTGCCTGAGTCTATGACTCCGCCAGACACTCGGGGGCTACTCCAAACCGGAGTGCTAGTCGTGCACTTGAAAAGTACTCACTCGAATCTACGATTCGAGCAACCACCCGGGGGCTACTCCTATCAGGAGCGCTGGCCGCGCACTCGAAAAACGAACAAAATACAACATCATTGAACTATTCTTCGAGTCCTACGTCGAGTCTGCGACTCCACTACGGACTCGGGGGCTACTCCCATAGGGAGGATGGATTCAAGCATCCGAAAAATTTGTGTCCTACGGACCTAAAAGCCAACAAAGACTGAATTAAAGTCTCTGCCCGAGTCTACGACTCGAACAGACACTCGGGGGCTACTCCTGTAGAGAGCGCTGGTCGCGCACCCTATAAATTCTTCGAGTGCGATCCTTCGGATCAGCATGCAAAACTTTTCGGCAACTCTGCCCTAATTAACACTAAGTGAGCAACATCCTCCTTGGCCACCCGAAACACCTCCGCGGTGATAAACATTCGGATGCTGCGTCTGCGATGCAAAGATAAGACCTACAGATATCATCTGATGGCCTGGCAACGCACATGACTGCGCTCTGCTAGTAAGAATTCGTGCCCGCAGGTGCGATGAAAATTCCGACGGACGCGTTGGGTACACCATTCAAAATTTACTAGGATTCCACTCCTGTAAGTTCTCAACGGCCTGAGTCGAATTACGCCAGCATATGTTCCGGGTTCGAGTCGAGGGACTCGAATCTGAAGAAGATCGTGTTGTTTTGTCCTAAGACGGTTAACTGACCCTGATCCGTCGGGAGAGTCAGGCGCACGCATCAACAATCCCTACACACTCAAATTATTCTCTAGACAAACAGAGATAGCTGCACCCGAAGGATTGAAGAGTCCTCGGCTGAATCTACGATTCGACTGAACACTCGGGGGCTACTGACATGGTTATACCCCGCGGGTACATGATCTCAGCATACCTGGTCCATCCCAAGGAAGGCCCACGACAAATATACGCCGGCCCATGAAGACTTTCGGGTGGCCAAGGCCCATGACGCCTTCGGATCCTTGGAGAGCAAGACTAGAGTAGATAGGAAATTCAAAGGGGTAAACCCTAAAACCTATAACCGACTAGGTCTGTGCCTGGGACCTGCCTAAGTCTATATAAAGGCTAGGAGGGCACGACCTAGATCTCTGACCTCATACTTTCACATACACACCTCCACGCCAGATTGCATCTGCACACCTCTGTAATCACCGGTTCCGTCGTAATCAAGAGCAGACAAGCAGGAGTAGGGTTTTCCCTCCGGGGACCTGAACCTGGGTAAACCTCGTGTCCCGTGTTGCTTGTTTGCTAACCATTCCGCGATTTCCAGCATCCCCATCTTCTCCAAAACCCAAGTCCATAACAATGGGTATTGACGAGATTAAACCTCGTCATACGCGATCTTGAGATCGGCAAGAGTACGACTACATCACCCACGAGAATCTGCTCTCGTTAACCGCTTTGGAATCTTCGAGGGTGAGTTTCTCTATCGACTCGTTGCTACAATCTAGTAGATAGATCTTGGCTTGCCTGTTCGTATGCGGTAGAATTTTTTTGTTTTCCATGCTACGAACCCCTACAGCTCGATGATTGGGGAAAGAGCAACGAGTCATGGGACACCGTGGTGTTGGCTATATGAAATTCTAGCCATACCCTCGGCATAGTAGTGTAACCATGGGAAAACCATCGCGCCACTCTCCTCGGTTTGATCACACACCTTGAAATATACAACCATACTCCCTAATAATGAGTAGGCCCAGCAAAAATCTGACCCATCACGAGCAAACTCACATAGGCTAACTAGCGGTGAGAGAAGCCAAGAAGAGAGAAAATGACCCTCGGTGATCAATTCTCCGCTGAGAGTCGACGGTGGAGAGGTCCTAAGGCCTTGAAGGGGCTAGTATTAATATATTTCCTTTATCTAGACTTGCCATAGGCATTTTGTTATTGCATAGACTAGGGATAATTGATATCATCATAGTACTAATATATTCACTTTACAAAAAACTCTCTCACTATTGTATTTCACACTATGGATGAAAGAAGACAACACGATAGGATGACAGTTCACATGTTATGTCTTGGAAGAATCTGAAAAAAAATACCCATTAAGCTCACGAAAAACCCAGAGCAGCACCTGACACTATGATAACCTTTTTTTTAATAAAAAACCTATTTTCTAGGACTAAAAAATCTGAAAATAAATATGCGTCAACACATACACATTTCAGAGGTAAGTAGAAATTTTGGGAAAAAATACATTGTATTTTGGAAAATATAAAAAGACAATTTTCTCATAGAAAAATGTGCTTTTACCCCTATATACAGTTAGAAATTTGTTTATTTTCTGTAGCCCAAAATAAAACGAATTTTCTACCGAAACTTTCTAAGGGTATTCAAACCTTATACATGCATTTCCGAAATAAATCTTGTGATTTTTTAAAATCCAAAAGTACAAATTTCAAATTAAATAAATAAAGGGCACCATGGTGTCCGGGTGCTGCAAGTCCGTTCTCACTCACGAAGACTTAAACTGAATTTTGCACGTGTGTTTCTTTTAGATATCCCGCGAGTCAGGGTCGGATGTAGTTTATGCATTTTTCTTAACAGGGGGTTGTACTTTTTTTAGGTGATTGAGACTTAAGAAATTCTCAATTAAATGAGAAATAGCAAAACCATTTAAGTACTCCCTTCTATCTTAATGAAATGACTAAAACAGAAACCTAACGTCCCCTAAATTAGATTATCCGGCACATAAATGGCGGCTACTTTGAAGCTCAGTGTGACTTACGGGGGTTATACAAGCCAAAGAACTACATAATATACTGGACCAAACGTATGAACAAACGTGGAATTCTAACTTGTCCTTGGAAAAAAACGTGGGTAATGCCTCAATTATAAAAGTTTTGTCTTTCTTCCTGGAAGCCGGTAGCAGACTAGCAGGGCAGGTACATTGTTCCACGGGGGGCAAATGGCCCATTAGTCGATTGATTGAATAAGTCGAAGTGGAATAGAGAGATGACCAGAGACCCAATCCAAGCCAGGTGCTCCATATATACCCCCTCCACATCCAACTCCCCTATCAGCCTCTCGCTTTGAAGCTGCTTCAGATACCTGTTCCAGTTTCCTCGTTAGCTTCAGACTTCCGTTATCAGCAAAGCAACAGGAGGAGAAGAGGTAGTTGGTGTGGTCAGTCATGGCTGCGGTGAGTTTGGTCAAGGCACCCATTGGGCAGGGTCTTCGGCCGGCGGGCCACAATCCGAGGAGGCGCGGTGGCGTGGTCAGGTCCTCGCTTCAGGGCGCCGCCGTTGGAAGCAGAGCGGAGTGGCTCACAAACTGTGCGGTGCTCTCCAGCAAGGTGGCCGCGCTCGTCTCCCACTCCACCAACGGCCACGTGGCGGCTGCGGCTGCGGCTGCAAACGGGGCGACGCTGGACTTGGTCCCTGTGAACGGTGCTAACGGCGGCGCAAGGAACCTGCCGGCACCGCTCCGGATCGCGGACCTGTCCCCGGCGCCGATGCACGGTTCGGAGCTACGTGTGGCGTACCAGGGTGTGCCCGGGGCGTACAGCGAGAAGGCGGCCGGCAAGGCGTACCAAGGCTGCGACGCCATCCCCTGCGACCAGTTCGACGTTGCGTTCCAGGCTGTAGAGAACTGGGTCGCGGACCGCGCCGTGCTCCCCGTGGAGAACTCGCTGGGGGGCAGCATCCACCGCAACTACGACCTCCTGCTCCGTCACCGCCTCCACATCGTCGGCGAGGTGCAGCTCCCCGTGCACCACTGCCTCCTCGCGCTGCCGGGCGTGCGAAAGGAGGACATCACCCGCATCATCAGCCACCCGCAGGCGCTGGCGCAGTGCGAGCACACCATCACGCGCATGGGCCTCAACGTCGTCCGCGAGGCCTTCGACGACACCGCTCGCGCCGCCGAGTACATCGCCACCAACGGCCTCCGTGACACGGCCGCCGTCGCGTCCTCCCGCGCCGCCGAGCTGTACGGCATGGATGTTCTTGCCGACGGCATCCAGGACGACTGCGGCAACGTGACGCGGTTCGTGATGCTGGCGAGGGAGCCCATCGTGCCGCGCATGGACCGGCCCTTCAAGACCAGCATCGTCTTCGCGCACGACAAGGAGGGCACCTCCATGCTCTTCAAGGTGCTCTCCGCCTTCGCCTTCCGCGACATCAACCTCACCAAGATCGAGAGCCGGCCGCACAGGCCCATCCGCCTTGCCGACGACGCCAGCAGCGGCACGGCCGCCAAGACGTTCGAGTACGTGTTCTACGCGGACTTCCAGGGCTCCCTTGCGGACCCGCGCGTGCAAAACGCGCTTGCAGAGGTACAGGAGTTCACCTCGTTCTTGCGGGTGCTGGGGAGCTACCCCATGGACATGACTCCCATGACCGCCGGCTCCTCCTCCACCATTACATCATCTGATTCTTCGCCGGCTCCTTCGTCTGGTCGCTAGAGCAAGTGAGGACAATCAATCGGTTGAGTAGGGACGTCGGTTAGTATATGGTACTGCCGTCCTGCTCCTCGCGCATTGCCGGGAGTAATTAACTTTGTTCTTTCTTTTCGTATCACGATATGTGTAATTGTTCCATTCGAGCTAACTACTATAGTCCGCAGCAAATAAATCTATGTGAATCTGATAAAAAAAATCGGTTTTGCTATTTCTCAGTCACCTCTTTCATAGTGGATTTGCGTCGTGATTCGTGCTACCACGAGAGTTGCAAGTGATTTGCAACTAAGATTTTTGAGTTGCAAGTGGTTTTTAATCAGTTCTTTTAGTTACAAGTAGGTTATGATTGAATTTTTTCAGTTGTAAGTAAATTGTAACTGAGTTTATTATATGTGACGTTAGGCGATTAGAAATTACTTATTTCTCACTACGTCTAAGACAAGACTCTTCTTAGACGTAGGCGTGGCCAATTTTTTCCAGACCGGTAACAGGAAAACCTGCCGTTGGATCCTAGATCGCCTGGTTGGCGTCAGGTCGCGCCCCTTGCCCTCGCGATCACGAGGTTCGCGTGATACAGATTCCTTTTTTCTCTGTGAAATTGATCAAATGAGCTAGCGCAAATATATCTTTGTGAATTTGATCACGAGGTCCGCAACAAATATATCTCTGTGAATTTGATCAAATGAGCTAGCGCGCGAATGTGCCCGCAGCGGCTCCCTGGCGCGACGCCTCGTGCCCACATGATTTTGATCTAACTTTGCAAGAAAAATCCAGGAAAAAGCACAAATAAAACTAAAAATACCATGCAAAAATGAAAAATGCTATGGCAACTTGGGTGTGCGTATGCTCCAAGGGACTAGAGAGAGCGCGTTCTCTTTTGATTTTGGGATTTATTTTGGGACTGTCATAGCTTGCTGCCGCCTAATTCGTGGGGCCCATCAGGAATTGCCCGGTAACATGCCCACATGATTTTGCAAAAAAAATCCAAAAAAAAAACACAAAAATACTAAAAATGCCATGTAAAAAATGAAAAATGCTATGGCAACTTAGGTGTGTGTATGCTCGGAGGGACTAGAGTATACCTGGGCGTTTCTCGGGCCTAACCGGGCTTGGGCCATGCCTGAAGAAGGCTGTCCGTGCATTTCCCAGGCTCGAGCCCAGCCTCGCCCGGTTGTCGGGCCTAAATTTCTTGCCTAGGCCTGGCCCGAACTGCATAAATACCACTGGGCTGTCAGCCCATCGGGCCGGGCCTTCCCTATTTCCTCCATTCTCCAGGCCCAAGCCCGACCCAAGTAGCACACATGCCTCAAAACTGCTACCTAGGCTTGGCCCATGGGCTAGAAAAGCCTGGCCTGTCAGGATTTTTTTGGGCCAGGTCAGGCCAGGCCGTTTGGGGCCGGGCCGCGTGGGTCGGGCTGCCCATGCCCAACTATAGACGAGAAAGAGCACATTTTCTTTAAATTTTGGGATTTATTTTGGGACCGTCACCGCTTGTGGACACCTAATTCATGTCACCCGTCAGGAATTGCTCGATAACATGAAGAACCTGTTGTCGGATCCGAGATAAGGTTCACGGATACGAATTTCTTTTTCTATTGTCATCTTGTAGATGTTCAGATTTACTAGTTGAATGCCCACGTTTCCTACGGAATAAAAGTACGATGACAGCCTCAAGCGATTAGCCAACTTCTTTAATAGAAGCCATGTACGTACTAAACATTGTATGTTTTTCCTTGCGAGCCGTATCCTTAGCAGTACAACGAGTCTCCATGTTAGTATAAACATACAGTAGACATGCAACAAGAGCCTCACGTTTATTTGTGTAACGAAAATGAGACATTCACTGCTATGGGGCAAAAGGTAAATTTATAATGACAAGCCAATTGATCATCTCTCCCCTCCGGTGTCTGCCCTACTCCGACACTATTGCGTGCCTCAATTCTTTTCAAGATCAAGGAAGTGTCACTCATAAAATAAATAAAATAGGATCAGATTCTAATGGGCTACGATTTCTATGGGGCAAAAGGTAAATTTATAATGACAAGCCAATTGACAATAAAGTTTATTTATAATGACAATAAAGTTTAGAGCGCCATTTTAACGGTTGAATCATCTTTTTTATCAGCTGTAGCATGGTCGAAATTGTTAGAGTATTACACATATTTGGTTGTTATGGTAGTTTAAATAGAATTAGAATATATTTACGTACAATCATAATTTAATTTATACTTCAAGATGATTCCCTATACGTCTATATATACTTGACTATAAAGCTCAATAATACATCTATCATGTTCCGCCAAACTCATACTCTTTTATGGTATCTGTCTAACCAGTCCAAACCCTAGCCACACGCTTCCGCCACACCGTCCTATGGGGTATCGATCTCCATGATCTCCGCTTGGGGCTGCGCGATCCGTCGTAGGGTTCGCCCGCCGATCTATGATCGGCTGTCCTGGTAAGTATTTTTCGATCTCTAGATCGGTTTTTTCCTCCACCGATCGTTTGGCCGGTCTTCTTTTTTGGTTTACTGATCGATCGGATCGTCATCGTCGCGCCTCTACTTCGACCATCGGCATCGATGATCTACCTCGGCCGACCGCTACGCCTTCCTCGGTAGGCTGTCGCGGCCGTCTCGGATGGTCTTCGTCGTCATCGTCCGGAACTTCACCGACAACGCCGCCATTGTCTCCGATCTACGTGTCGTCTATGCTATGACGCATATGGCACACCGTTGGTCTGATCAGCCGATCCTGCGTCTGTCTACGCCAAGCACGTCCGCGAGCAAGTGCCTACCACCGATCGAGCTACGGGCTACCGCTGCGTTGCCCCTTCAGGCCGCAGCGCCACCGCCTTGGTCCTTGCCAACTAGCTGCAAACGCGCCTCATAAGCGTGTACGCGCCAGTGCCTTCAGCTGCTACATCGACTCGTGCCATGCAACTATGCTGCCCCCTCGGGTCATAGAGTCGCTGCACGCGGTCTACATTGTCATCCCCACGCAACGATGCCCCAGGCTATCTCCCCGCTACCTACCACGGTGCGGGTCGCCTACGTCCGCGTATGATCTTTGTCACGTCATATTCTTGTTCGCCTATATCGAGTACCGCCGTCGCGCCTCTCTAGGCGTCCAGCATGACCACTCTGGGTTGCCGCTGGTTTTGTCGTCTTCTACATCTTCGTAGACAACAACCTCGTCGCCATCGTCTTCTTGTCCCCTACGACACTGGCACACAGGTTCATTATGGTCCTTGCTTTTGCTTGCCCGGTTTTGGTAACGCCGGTGCGTGCCTTCGTCCCCGACGCGTCCATGAGCCTAACAATATCGGATCGGCGCCTCGTCTTCGTCGACAAAGTCTTCTTCGGCATCGACAACTTCCTCTACGACTGCCTTGACCACGTCACCAACAAGTTCTTCTTTGCATACTCGGTTCTGGCAAAACCGAAGTGTGCGTTCTTCCCCGAGGTGCGCCTAGTTCTGGCAAAAATAGGGTCGTACCTCGTCCTCGACGGCTCGGATTGCATCGACTTCGTCATCGACACCCCTCGGAAAGCTATCACAACCCCTCGTCAAGCCTCCGCAGAACCTCAGCAAGCCTCCTCGCCAAGCCTTCACGGCCCTCGGCAAGCCTACACGTGCCCTCGGCAAGCTGCAGCAGCCCCACGACGACTGCCTCAACGCGTCTCCGTCATACTCCTCACGCACTATGCGTATGCGTCTTCATGTGCAGCTACCTCGACACCAGCATTCTCGGCCTCGACATTGATCACGGCGCCCCTCGCAACGGCTACCCTGACCTCGACTCCGCCTCAAGCTCTCGGCTCCCTCAACTTTGGCACAAGGGCTACTACCTCGCTTGAGCACCTCATTAGCTTCCTCTATAGTCCAAGTATTCGCGCCGCGACACGCCGTCTACAACACTCCTGCTGCTACTGTGTGGGGATATCAGCCTACTGGATTCTACTTCGGTTTCTCTCTAGTCTGACCGTACACTACGTTTCTGTTGTTCACGACGCTATTGTTACGACCGTGGGGGAGTGTTAGAGTATTAGACATATACGGTTGTTATGGTAGTTTAGATAGAGTTAGGATATGTTTACGTATAATCCTAACTTGACTTGTACTCCAAGATGATCCTCTGTACGCCTATATATACTCGCCCACGAGGATCAATAATACATCTATCATATTCCGCCAAACTCATACTCTTTCAGAAATCTTTTGGGACCATTAGGAAAGAACGTGAGAATTGTGTTTTAGTTATTAATATGCTCCCCTCGTTTTTCGTATTGTTTCTAGTCGTAAGTAGTATAACTTCAGAGTAGCTCATATTGGTTAATAGATTCCGAGGAGGTGAAAGCTGCTAGATGGAGTGCAGTACTACTATTAGCATTCTCAAATGGACTAGGAACTTGTTTAGGAGCGTAAGACATGTAATGATGACAAATATATGTAATGGTAGTAATGTGAAATTTACATATCTAGGTGGAACACTAAATTAGAAAAAAAGAGTACATGACTGGGCAATCTATAATGCACAAGTTCTGACATTCATGCTTAACTAATTTGCAATGTATAGTCTGGAATCATGCAACAAATATTCATGCTTAACTAAATGTGTCTGCTCCATTTTGACATTGTGAATCACTTTATAACATTGTGTTTAACTGGGTTGAATTTGAAAAACATGATACCAAAAATGTTGCTTAGCTAAACCATAAAAGAGTAATTCAAAGAAACTTCTGGAAAGGAATTTTCCCACAGATAAAGAGAAACTTTTAGAGAGAAAAGGTAACTATTTCTATCAAGAAATAAGAACTATTTTCACAGATAATCACAACTCAACTGCCATCTCTGAGGTTCCATCTATGGAGTCTGTAGACGGCCGCCCGTAAAGCTCTCCGTCGCTTCCCTAGTAACTGGTCAGTGATTACGACTCGGATCACTATAGAGCTTCGTTGGGAAACCCCAAGAGGAAGGTATGATGAGCACAGCAGTAAGTCTTTCCTCAGTAAGAAATCAAAGTTATCGAACCAGTAGGAGGAAGAAAATGACTCAAAGGTGTTGCTAGCGACTTGGAAACCTACACAACACAAACTCAAGACTTTGCCCCAACGAACATTGAGGTTGTCAATCTCACTGGTTTGCTGAAAATAAAGGATTAAATGTATGGTGTGGAAGGTAACGGTGGCTTGCAGAAAGTAAACAGGTAACAGTGGAAGATGTATCAATGGTAAAGATTGGAACGGGGTCCACAGTTCACTAGAGGTATTCTTCTTAAGATAAACAACATAACATGCTGGGTAAACAAATTACAGTGGGGCAATTGACAGGAACTGAGCAAGTCATAACAATGCAATACTAGACATTCATGATCCTATGAGATTCGATTGGGCATTACAACAATATACATAGACCTCCATCTAACCGCATCTATGATTAGTAATCCACCTTCAGGTTATCATCTGAACCCCCTCCAGTATTAAGTTGCAAGCAACGGATAACTGCTTTAAGCAAAGTGTGTAAATTAAACAATACAATTGTTTCATTTACAAAAGATCGTTGTTTTCTCCCTAGTGGAAACAACACATCTACAACCTTAGAGATTTATGTCACTTCCCCAGATTCAATAGAGGCATGAACCCACTATCGAACATAAATACCCCCTCTTGGAGTCACTAGCATCTACTTGGCCAAGATAGCTACTAGAAACGGAGAGCATGCAAGATCTCAAACAACACAAGCATGATAGAATCAATAAGATAAAACCACTAATCAATCTGACATAGTAATATCAATATCCATCGGATCCCCGCAAACACAACATTCATGATTACAAATAGATGATATTGATCATGAACGGAGCTCACAAGATCTAAACATGGTAGCACAAAGGAGAAGAAACAACAATCTAGCTACTGTATGGACCCATAGTCCAAGGTGGAACTACTCACGCATCATACCGGAGACTGACATGGTGATGAAGAAGGCCTCCGGGATGATCTCTCCCCTCCGGCAGGGTGTCGGGAAGAGCCTCAGATCCCCCGATCTAGGGACGATGGTGGCGGCGGCTACGGACTATTTTATGGAGATATGATTGGGTACTTAGGGTTTAGGTATCGGGGGCTTCTTATAGGCGAAGGGGGATACCGAAGGGGTGCCCGAGGCGGCCGCACCCTCCAGGCGCGGGCCAAGCCTGACCGCGTAGCCAGGGGGTATGGGCCCCTCGAGTCCCTCCTCCGTCTCGTCTTCTAGCTCCGTGTTCCCCTCGATGAATTAATGACTTTGGCGTTTGTCTCGTCCAATTCCGAGAATATTCATTTTCTGGATTTTCTGGAATAAAAACAACAGAAAACATGCAACTGGCACTATGGCATCTTGTTAATAGGTTAGTTACAAAAAACATATAAACATACCTCAAAGTGTAGACAAAGCAAAGCAAAGTGGATACTAAACAATCATGGAACATCAAAAATTATAGATATGTTTACAACGTATCAAGCATCCCTAAGCTTCACTTTGCTCGTCCTCGAGTAGGTAAGTGATAAAAATAATAATTTTTAGGTGACATGCACCATCACAATTAAGATCATACCATTTGCAAGCATTGAAAGCTGGGATCAAAGTACTCTAAAGATGAGCATGAAAGAAGAAGTTCTAACAATAAGACAAAGCAACTATGCTGCAACATGAAAGGATACAAACAAAGATTCATGAATAACAATGCATTGAAAGACGTTTGTTTGTTTCACATATAGAAAACATAGCATAGTGGCATTCAGCTTATCCCTCGTGGAGTAGCATAAAATGCATAGGACACCTTCAAAGTTCATAAGAGTGACTAGATACAAATAGTTCAAGAACAAGCAATATCAACAATATGAATCAATCAATAAGTTTTGGGACAATGCACATAGAACTAACAATGGCAACTATGCTCTCTTAATTGGTGCCTAAGGGGTAGAAGGTGGAGACTCGATATAAAATTGGAAGAAAGGCCCTTCAAGGGAAGCAGGGATTTCAAGTTTCATAAAGAGCTTCCAAAAATATGGTGCTTATTAGCTTTCATCTCTCATTGCCCCTATTATAAGTATCTTGAAGTAATTAAGGTTAAAGTGAATTAACTATGGAGTATATGCTTGACAAAGTATAAGTTGGCAATCTCATGTCCCTTGAGTACGAGGGCCGCTCCTCATGCTACTCAACTTTAGTCACCGGTAAGTTCTTGTCACAGTAAGTACATGTGCATCATATTGAACCTCCAATGGGGTACCCCTTTCCCCATGACACATGAGATATCCCATATCAAAATGATGAGGCAAGCAGAAATGAACATATCAGCAATTTTATTATTTACCATGGGAAAATGGTGTTTTTTTCTCTCTTTTATCTTTTCTCATTTCTTTTTTCCTTTCTCTCAATCTCTTTTTTCTATTTCTCCTTTTTTATAAGAAGAATGCTTCATAGATTGATCACTATGGTGATGCTGCAAGTTTCCACCATGATTAGGCGTGGCTTAGGCTAGCGGCTCAGGCGTTTCTCTAACACACATACATAACTCCATGGACTTACAATCTCCCCTTTTATTTCACACCGACGACATCCGCAAACAAAAGATCATGAAATCAACTGGGTACAATGTACAAGTGCAATGTTGAAAGCGTTCCCCATGACAACATGGTTCTGCTAATTCCAATGTATAAGTGCAAGAATATACAACATAGATGACACAATCGTTCAAGTTTATTAGGGGCAGGAAAATAAAGTGTGTCATCAAGTTTGTGAGAGCCTTAATCACTAACTTTCACATAACAAAGTGACTTTTTAATTGGAAGGTAGACAAAACAAGAATATACTTGGAATGGTGTAACATACCATGCATAGGAACACTTTGGAATAACTTGGTTTCTTGGGAGTTGGATGCATGATTAGAGCTTACTCAATACAAGTGGAGGCTAGCAAAAGACTGGGAGCGACCAACTAAGAGAGCAATAATGGCCATAATCATGCAGAGCGACAAAACATTACTAATCAAAGCATAAAGTGGTACCACAAGTCAAAAAATAAATGATCATAGAGGCTAAGGTGACTGGTTCATAGTCATAACATGGTGTGATCATGTGCCAAGTCAACCCAAACAAAGCATCAAAGGAGAATACCACAATACTATGCTTTTGTATGCTAAAATAACGCATGATTCTTTCAAGGCACATTAAGCAATCCTAATTGTTTGGAACAAGTCATGCTACAGCAATAATCACTAAGCATAAAGTCAAAACAACATCTAGCATGACATGATAAAGTCTAAGTCACAGTCAATGCAAGCACCTTCTTATACTACTAAAGCAAGAACTTCCTACTCCTCTCCAACACCAATCAACTTATTTGAAACAACACAGCGAGAGTGGGGGTCCAACTAATTTATTGAAGCAAACTAATCAAACAAAAACCAAAAACGAAAACTAAGACGCTCCAAGAACAACACAATAGTGCATGAAACAATAAAAACGAAGTGTCTAGAAAGACCTGAGATTTTTATTGACGAAGAAGGGGATGCCTTGGGCATCCCCAAGCTTTGATGCTTGTACCTCTTGAACATTTCTTAGGGTGACACGGGGTGGCATCCCCAAGCTTGAGCTTTTTTCCATTCTTCATCTAATTACATCATTCTTCCCTTACACCTGAAATTTTCCTTTATACAAAACTTCACACAATCTTCATTAGCAACATTAGTGCATTCAAAAGATAATAACCTTTGGGGTTTAGTTTCAAAACAGCAAAACTTTCACTAAAGACACAAGCTACTGTATCAATTCCCTCAAAAATCTCAATTTCCCAAAGAGAACCCAAAAAGGAATTAATAAGAAGCAAATGCAAATAATGGCAGAAATCTGTCAAAACAGACGAACATGTAAAAACCGATTTTTTTGAAGAACTTCTGTTGCTCAAATCAAAAAGTGTTGAACTAAAGAAAGTTATCTAACAACCCAGGGGATTTATTCAGAAAATTACTGCTCAATCCGACTTATAGAGATTTTTCAAGAATTTTTACAATGGAGCACAAAAATCTGTTTCGGGACAACAACTCCCCAAATCTTACTTCCCTCTCATTAGAGGTTATTCTTGGCAAAAAAATCAAACAAAAAGGATAAGGAGAGGTTATTACATAATTAATAATTTCCAAGACTCAAGAAAACTATTGGGTTATCTCCCAAGAAGTACTTTTCTTTAACGCCTTTAAGTTAGGCACAAGAAGCAAGAATCAAGTATTTTCAAATGAAGAAGCACTAACATTAATTTTTGCCTTAAAAGGAGGAACGAAAGGTAACCTCTCTCTCATCATAGGGAAGTGTTCAATACCTTTCTTGAATGGAAATTGTTATTTAATGGTGCCTTCTTTCATATCAATGATGGCACCAACAATTCTAAGAAAAGGTCTTCCCAAAGTAATAGGACAAGAAGCATTGTATTCAACATCCAAAACATAGAAATCAACAGGGACATAGGCATTGTTAACCATAATAAGAACATCATTAACACTCCCCATGAGTTTCTTTTTATCATTATCATCAAGTGGGACATCCAAATAGCAATCTTCCAAAGGTGGCAAATCAAGCATTTCATAAACCTATCTAGGCAAAATAGAGACACTAGAACCAAGGTCACATGAATCTTTGAGATCAAAGTCATTCACTTGCGTATTAATGATGGGTTCCCAACTATCTTATATTTTCCTAGGAATAGAGGCTTTGTGTTTCAATTTCTCTTACTTAATTTTAATGAGAGCATATGTAATGTGTTTGGTGAAAGCCACATTCATATCACTAGCATTAGGACTTCTAGCAAGATTTTGTAGGAACATGATCACTTCAGAAATACTGTAACCATCAAGATCAAAATCAAACTTAGCATCACAAGTGGTAGAATCACTGGGTTTAGGCATTGTGGTACGAGGAATAGGGACTTCTTGTGGTTTGGTAACATCCATATTGGTAGTGGTAATGGTACACTAATGAGTGCATCAGCACTTCGTTGGGAGACCCCAAGCGGAAGGTATGATGCATTTCAGCAGACAAGTTTCCCTCAGTAATAAACCAAGGTTATCGAACCCGTAGAAGGAAGGAAACGCCCCAAAGGTGCTGCAAGAAACGTGGAGACCTGCACAATACAAACTCAAGACTTTGCCCCAACTAACAGTGAGGTTGTCAATCTCACCAGTTGTTGTAACAAAGGATGAAAGTATGGTGTGGACGGTAATGGTTTGCAGCAAGTAAACAAGTAACAGTGGAATATGTATCAATGGTAAAGACTGGATCGGGGTCCATAGTTCACTAGTGGTGCTCTCCTTAGATAAACAACATGGCATGAAGGGTAAACAAATTACAGCAGAGCAATTGACAGGAACTGAGCAAGGCATAACAATGCAATACCAGACAAAAAGATCCTATGAGATTCGATTGGGCAATACAACAATATACATAGACAGCCATCCAAATGCATCTATGACTAGAAGTCCACCTTCAGGTTATCATCCGAACCCCCTCCAGTATTAAGTTGCAAGCAATAGACAACTGCTTTAAGAAAAGTGTGTAAGGTAAACAATCCACTTGTTCCATGAACAAGATACCATTGTTTTCTCCCTAGTAGCAACAATGCATCTACAACTGAAGATATTTTTGTCACTTCCCTTGGAAACTAGAGGCATGAACCCACTATCGAGCATAAATACCCCCTCTTGGAGTAACTAGCAACTACTTGGCCAAGATAGCTACTAACAACGGAGAGCATGCAAGATCACAAACAACACATACATGATAGTATCAAATAGACAAAACCATTAATCAATCTAACATAGTAATCTCAATATCCATCGGATCCCCGCAAACACAACATGCATGATTATAAATAGATTAGATCTTGATCATGAACGGAGCTCACAAGATCTATACATGAAAGCACAAGGAGGAGATACAACCATCTAGCTACTACATGGACCCATATTCCAAGGTGAACCTACTCACGAATCATACCGGAGAAGAAGGCCTCCGGGATGATCTACCCTCCGGCAGGGTGCCAGGAAAAATTTCAGATCCCCTCGATCTAGGAATGACGGTGGCGGCGGCTACAGAAGGTTTCATGTAGTGTTGATAGGGTGCCTAGGATTTTGTGGCATCCCGCAAAACCACTACTAGAAAATCGCGTTGTTTTGTGCATTGCATCATCATGACCGCATGCTCATGTCATCATGCCACCTTGCATTTGAGCATTGTCGTCATCTTGCATTTGCTTGCATAAAACTATTTGCAGAAAAACATGTTCGTGTTTTCTAAACGCCCCGTCTTTATTCAAAACCAAAACCGGGTCTCCGCAATATTTTGTTTTGACTAACTACGTTTTGCAAACGGTCAGTTTAACACAAATAAAATATTAAATTATTTCAGTGGGGGCAGTCGAACGGGCCGATTCGACCCGAACGACCACCCCCAGGAATTAAAACGGCCCACCCATAATCCTAAAGCTACCCAACCTAATCTACCCACAACCTCTCCACCTCACCCCCACCAATAATCTCTCGCCACCTCACCCCAACCCTCTCCCTCACCCAATCCCCATCTACCACCTCAACCCACCCCACTCCCTCACACCCTCACCACCTGTCCCACCCCACCCCACACAGCACCACGCACGCACACCACACACCAACCCACACCTGATCCACCGCCGGGCCCACCCGCAGACGCATGCAGCCACCCAGCCGACCCTGCCCCGTGGCCCCGACCCCACTTCCCCTGGCCCACCCCTCTCTCTCTCTCTCCCACGCGTCTCCTCCCTCCCCGACCCCTGCCTCGTTCCCCCCGCGTGCTCCTCCCTTCCCTGCTTCTCCCTTGCCATGCTCGCGGCCTCCCTCCTCTCCTCTCTCGGCCAGGCGCCTCACGGCCTCCTCCCTCTCGTCGCCAGCCGCCCGCTCCCTTCACCGCTGCCGCCACCCCACCCTCCTCCGCGTCCTCTCCGCCCGCCACCGCCCGGCGACCCTCTCTCGCCTCTCGCCTCGCGCCGCCGCCAGCATCACCGCCTCCTTCCTCCCTTTGGCAGAAGGCCACGGCCAGAGCCACCTCAGCCGCGACCTCGCCTTTGCCCGTCGCCGGGCGCAAGCCTCCCCGCCACCAGTCCTCCACGCTGCCTCCTCCTCCGCTGCCTCGTCACCGTGCCGCGAGCCCCGCTGCCCGCCTCCGTCGCCGCCGGCCAGCTCCGCGCCAGCGCCTCTCCTCTGCGCCCCGCGCCGGCGCGTTCCCCGCCGGCCCGCACCTCCCCCGACCTCCCCTCTGTCCGCGGTGCCCTATCGCCTGGTCGCCTCCTCGCCAAAGCCATGGCCTCCCTGCCCCACCCCATCTCCGGCCGCTCAACAGTATCGCCGCCTCGCTACGCCCTCCGCCTTCCGCCTCGTTGGCAAGGCCATGTCGCCGACGTCTTGGCAGGGCTGCCGTCGACGCCGCTTGGCAGCTCCTCGCCGACCCGCGTGCGTCCGCTAGCGCCATCTGAGAGGATGCCTTCATGTTGTTCTGTGCTAAGCTGTCGACTTCGTCTTCTTTACCCCGTGGGTTTGTTGCTCGCGCTTCGGCGAACACCCGCCGCCAAGTGCGGATCGAAGATCGCGTGCCGACAAGATCTTCCTGGCCATTTGAGAGACCAAGGCCGACACGGGATGAGAACCCGAAGACCGACAAAACCCCCGCCAAGATCTTCATCGAAACCCCGAGAACTCTGCCGCGGTACCCGGGAATCTCCCACATGGAACCATCGGGCCACGTAAGACCATCGACGCCACACCCGAGTCCGGCACCGACACCCGACAACCTCAACATATGACGCCAAGGTCTTCTCCCCGGAACGTCGAGTGCTCCTTTCCGGATCCGAAGCCGCCAAGATCGCCCTGGAACGACAAGCACTTCACCCCGGACGCCAAGTCTGACCCGACCCGCGGACCCGACAAGGTCTACACGATGACAAGAACGACATCAACCAGGGTGAATCCGATGCGCCCCCGACGCCGGACCAAGTCCTCCTTCACGGAACGCCAAGATCTGCCCCGTTGTTCGAGAACGTTTCCGCCGAGACCGACCCGTCGAACCCTGGACCCTGAGACCGACCCCGAACCCCGGAACCCCAAGACCGTCGAGAACCCTCAATGTGTGAACCCCTTCTCGAAACCCTATTTTATAATATAATACAACCTGTTGCATATTAATCATTCATCTCGCATGCATATAATTGGTTTGGGGGCCTTATGCCGATTCACCTAATAATTAAATATGGGGCCCATATGCGGGCAAATCTAGTCTCATATTGGCCTTATTTAAATTTGTGTAGCGAACCGGTAACTTATTTTGCCATGTTAAAACAACATTTAAATTGCAGGGTAGCTAATTCACTTGAACCGTTTGATTAATTGTCGGGACCCCGGTTCCGCTTAATCTGGCCTAATTGCATCGCACTTCTGCCATGTCATACATCATACATGCATCATGCCGATCTTCTGCCGTTGTATTAAATATTGCATCCGATGTTTGTTCTAGCGTTTTGCTTCTTCGCGGATAAGGCCGTTGAGTTGATGCGAGTGTCGACCCGATATTCGGTTGAACCTTCGACAATGTTTTTCAGGCGAGCATCTCCCCCTTTCTACCTATCTTATTTTTCTAGTATTTATTCCCTCCTGTTGATCTTTTGCTATCTGTGTTGCGATGCTCTAGTTTTCGTACCCGTGATATCCCTTGCAGCCATATATAGCCTTGGACACATCCTATTACCTGTTGTTTGGTAGATAGTTGGACCCAAGCGTCGTAATCGCTTGCTCAAGTGTTGTTGCGTGTCGTCAAGTACCACAGTTGTTGGAGAAGTGCCGCATGTTTATTGTTGGAGATGATCATGGCTTTACTTTTCGTTCACTTTAATTACTGTTTAACAACTAAAATTGAAGTAAGTAAGCAGAGGCATCGGTGGGTGATAGACAATGTTGGTTTCCGACCGCCCACTTGCGTCCCGTAGGACCCCGAGTTCTTGACACATTAGAGATCGGCGCTAACCACAGGTGGGGAGATATGGGCCCCCCATTGATTATTACCTGATTTCAAAGTATTGTACTGGGGGCCACAAACTAGTTTGAGGTTTTATTTACTATCCTGTACTTATGCCATGCTTTACTGTTTTATTTACGATTGTGCGAGAGCACTGCTTTGTCTTTTAGGATCGGGACACGTTTTCGCGGTGTCGGCAGTCGATTTTGGGATTTGCTATCGTTCACGACCGTCTACCCAAACCCTAAGTCCGTCTCGAGACCGACTTCGTGCGGGTAGACTTAGTGGGGTGGCCCCGTGCTTGCTTTGGGTGCAGGAACGTCATGACTTAGGCCGCCGACATACCGATGGGTGTATGTTAACGATCGGCAAAAGGGTCAAGTGCTTGTGGATACTTTGGTGCACCCTCAGGTTAAATCTTTTCGAAGCCGTGTCCGGTTATGGACGACTTGGAGCAGTGCTTGATCATAGACAACTATAACTAAAGTTTATTGTTATAAAT
The DNA here is from genome assembly GCA_030063025.1 of Avena longiglumis. NCBI lineage: Eukaryota > Viridiplantae > Streptophyta > Magnoliopsida > Poales > Poaceae > Avena > Avena longiglumis. The sequence continues at coordinate 507,346,106 of CP125976.1, read as the reverse complement.
TGACTTGTATCCGATATGACTAGTAATCAGCTTCACTACAACGGAATGGCTAAGTAAAAGTACCAAGAACCTTTGGGTTTTGGGGTTATCTCATGCTAATTGTATCGACTAGTAAGTGTTGCAACTATCACGGAATGGTTAACTAAAAGTGCCTTGCTTACTTAATCGGGATGATTATCTAAACCGACTAGTAATTGCATAGCGATAACTGAATAAATAAAACTGCCAACTGTGTGAGTTCCTCGGTTGACTTCCTCGTTTGGTCTCAAGGGGGAATACCAGGATGGAATTGTTTGGTGTTAGTATCAGTCTGGTTCCGAATAGGTCTTTCTTACCCCTCTCTGATAGTCGCCAGTTGTATCGAGTCTCTATAGGTTGTCTAGTGCATGTTGCGCTGCCGCTCAGTCCACCATACCTTTGTAGGCGAGGACCGCCGAATTCTAGCCTCGCCGTGTACTGGCCTCAGTACTGACGCTCCTCTTTTTCCTTTGCCCTTTGTCGGCACCCCTTTTGTTTAAGCAGGTTTTGAGATCGACGTCGTTAGCAGGGTTACCCTTCCGGCTTGGCCTGGGCAGGGTTATGGACGCCATTGGTTATTCTTCAGGGCTCTTAGCCCCATTTGCATCTTGTCCGTAGCTGGACGCTCTATCGTTTTCAAGGTGATTTGGACCTTTGTATATTAAATCTGTATTCTTGACTCATTGAGTCGTTGTTATATATATCTGTTCTGTGGGTCCCATCGAGGACTGTTGTGTAATGTTATTACTTCGTTTTCCACCTGCACGAAAGTGCCTGGTGGGCACCTTTGAATCGTTTCTATGCGGGTTTGGCGGGTTTCGCTAAAACTTGCATAGGGCCGATTCTGAGGGTGTTACAGATTTCTGCATCGGGGGCTTCTTATAGGCGAATAGGCGAGGCTGGGAGGCGGCTAGGGGCCCCACACCCTACCCAGGCATGCGGTGGTCCCACCCGCGCCTAGGGGGGTCTGGCCGCCCTGGTTCGCTTCTCCGTCTCTCCACTAGACTTCGTGTCCCCCACGGTAAAATATTGACTTTGGCTTTTTTCCGTCCAATTCCGAGAATATTGATTTTCTGCCTTTCTGGAACCAAAAACAGAAGAAAACGGGCAACTGGCACTATGGCAACTTGTTAATAGGTTAGTTCTAGAAAAGATATAAAAACACCTCAAAGTGTAGACAAAGCAAAGCAAAGTAGATACTAAACAAGCATGGAGCATCAAAAATTATAGATACGTTTCCGACGTATCAAGCATCCCCAAGCTTAACTCCTGCTCGTCCTCGAGTAGGTAAGTGATAAAAGAATAATTTTTAAGGTGACATGCACCATCAAAACCAAGATCAAACCATTTGCAAGCATTGAAAGCTGGGAACAAAGAACTATAAACATGTGCATGAAAGATGGAGTTCTAACAATAGGACATAGTAACTATGCATGCAACATGAAAGGCTACAAACAAAGATCATGAATAACATGCATTGAAAAACGTTTGTTTGTTTCACATACAGAAAACCTAGCATAGTGGCATTCAACTTGTCCCTCATGGAGTAGCAAATAGATGCATAAGACACCTTCAAAGTTCACAAGGGTGACTATAAACAAGTAGCACAAGAACAAGTAATATCACAATATGCATCAATCAAATAATTTTTGGGACACTGCACATAGAATAGCAACTATGCTCTCTTAATGGTGCCTAAAGTAGAAGGTGGAGACTCAAATAATGGTGGAAGAAAGGCCTTTCATAAAGGAAGCAGGTATTTCAAGTTTCAAAAAGAGCTTCCAAAAATTATAGTACTTGTTAGCTTTCAACCCTCATTGCCCCTATCATAAGCATCTTGAAGTGATTAAGGTTAAAGTAAACAAACTATGGAGTATATGCTTGACAAAGTATAAGTTGGCAATCTCAAGTCCCTTGAATACGAGGGCCACATCTCATGCTACTCAACTTCAGTCACCTGTAAGTTCTTGTCATTGTAAGTACATGCATATCATAGAGAAACGCCAACGGGGTACCCTTGCACATGGTACATGAGCTATCCCATAACCAAAATGACAAGGCAAGCAGACAATGAGCATCTCAACGATCTTTTTATTTACTATGTGCATAGCTTTTTATTGAGGATGCTTCATAGATAGCTCACTCTGGTGATGCTACAAGTTTCTACCATGATTAGGCATGGCTTAGGCTAGCGGCCCAGGCGTTTCTCTAACACAAGATACATACTCCATGGACTTACAAGTTCCCTCTTTATTTCACACCGGTGACATCCATAGACAAAAGATCATGATATCAACTGAGTACAAAGTATAAGTGTAATGTTGAAAACGTTCCCCGTGACAGCATGGTTTTGCAAATTCCAAAACGTATAAGTGCAAGCATATACAACATAGATGACACAATGGTTCAAGTTTATTAGGGGAAAAGAAATATAAAGTGTGCCATCAAGTTTGTGAGGGTTTAATCACTAAGTTTTCACATAACAAAATAGTTTTTAATTGGAAGATAGCTGGAAACAAGAATATACTTGGAATGGTGTAACACACCATGCATAGGAGTTTATAGTGGACACTTTGGAATAACTTGGTTTCTTGGGAGTTGGAAGCATGAGTAGAACTTACTCATACAAGGTGGAGGCTAGCAAAAGACTGGGAGCAACCAACTAAGAGAGCAATAATGGCCATAATCATGCAGAGCAACAAAATATTACTAATCAAAGCATAGAGTGGTACTACAAGTCAAGGACTAAATGATCATAGAGGCTATGGTGACTTGTCATAGTCATAACTTGGTGTAAGCATGTGCCAAGTCAACCCAAACAAAGCATCAAATGAGAATACCACAATACTATGCTTTTGCATTCTAAAACATTGCATAATTTTTTCAAGGCACACTAAGCAATCCAAATTGTTTGGAACAAGACATGCTACAACAATAATCACTAAACATAAGGTCAAAACAACACCTAGCATGTCATGCTAAAGTCTAAGTCACAGTCAATGCAAGTTCCTCTTGCATTTATCAAGCAAGAACTTCCTACTCCTTTCCAACACCAAGCAACTTATTTGCAACAACACAACGAGAATGGGGGTCCAAAATACTTTATTCAAGCAAACTAAACAACTAAGCAAACCAAACGAAAACTAAGACGCTCCAAGAACAACACAACTGTGCATGAAACAATAAAAACGAAGTGTCTAGACAGACCTGAGCTTTTTATTGATGAAGAGGGGGATGCCTTGGGCATTCCCAAGCTTTGACGCTTGAACCTCTTGGATATTTCTTGTGGTGACACCGGGGTGGAATTCCCAAGCTTTAGCTTTTGTCCATTCTTCATCTCATTACATCATTCTCCCTCTACACCTGAAATTTTTCTTTCATACAAAACTTCACACAATCTTCATTAGCAACATTAGTGTATTCAAAAGATAACAGAACCTTAGGAAAAACTTTGGAACAGCAATAATTTTCATTAAAAACACGTGCTACTGTATCAACTCCTTCAAAAAGCTCAGTTCACCTAAAGAGAACTCAAAAATGGAAGCAATAAGAAGCAAATGCAAATAATGGCAGAAATCTGTCAAAACAGACCAGCAGGTAGAAAACGATTTTTTCGAAAATCTTATGTTGCTCAAATCAAAAAGTGTTGAACTAACGAAAGTTATCTAACATAGTGGGTGATTTATTCGTAAATTTTCAGCTCAATCCTACTTACATAGACTCCTCATGAATTTTTATGTTGGAGGACAGAAATCTGTTTCGGGACAGCAACTCCCTAAATCTTACTTCCCTCTCATTAGAGGTCATTATTGGCACATAATGCAAACAAAAATGATAAGGAGAGGTCATTACTGAAGTAATAACTTCCAATACTCAAGGAATCTCTTGGGTTATCTCCTAACAAGTACTTTTCTTTAACGCCTCTAAGTTAGGCACAAGAAGCTTGAGAAGATGCTCACATAAGAAATATGAATTGAAGTCAAAGAGAGCATCAAGAAGCAAATTCAGAACACATTTAAGTCTAACCCTCTTCCTATGCATCGGAATCTTGTACACAAATAAATTCACAAATATCAAAGTGACAAGCATAGGAATATAAATCAAGAGTAACTTCAAAACTTTCAGCACATAGAGAGGTGTTTCAGTACCATGAAAAATTCTACAACCATACTTTCGTCTCTCATAATAATTTTCAGTAGCATCATGAATAAACTCAAGAATATAGAAACCACATAAAGCATGCTTTTCATGATCTAAAAACACATAATTTCTATCAAGCTAAAAAATAGTGGGATTAAAACCTCCACAGGTTTTATCCAAAGAAGATATTTCAAAAGGATCCACAGGAACATAACATTCATCCTCCTTTGTTAAGCATGGGGGATAATCAAATAATGTAAGAGATAAAGAGTTACTCTCATTAGAAGGTAGGCATGGGTAGATCCATTCTTTCTCCTTTTGTTCATCACTCTCCCCTCCCTTTCATCTTCAATAGGCTCCTGCAAGGCTCCTGCAATAGGTAGCTTCCAGTTTCAACAATTTCTTCTTCAATAGGCTCCTGCAAGGCATTAGTCTCTTCCATTTGTGTAAAACGCCTATTAAAATATTCAAGAATATAGCCATTTTATTACTTGTAATTATCAAAGCAAAATTTAAGTATCTCATAAACCTCACATTCATAAGGTGCATCATCAGTATTTTCAAGCAAGCTGGCAAGTTCAAATGCACCCTTGAAGGCAATAAACTCTTCAATTTGTTCCACATCATAAAAGTCATAAATTCCTTTAACATAAGAGGATATGGTAACATTATCATTATACTCACATTGAAAAGGGAGGTGTTTATACCTCCTACAACAACAAGCTTTATCAAAGCAATAAGTAACATTATAAGTAGAGCACACCTCTCTAGCAATAGTATTCAACTTATCAATTTGTTCATATAGGCGTTTCCATTTTTGTGACAAACGGTGTTCCTTATAATAATACTTTTGTTATTCCGTGAACCCACCTTGCCAATAAGAACTAGTTTCAAAGAAACCATCCATTGATAGAAAGCATGACCAAGCAAGGAAACAACAGACCACCAACTAGAGTAGGAACTAATTTTTGTGTGTTTTTGAATAAAGAAAGCAAACCAAACTAAACTAATTTTTTTTGGAGTTTTTGAAAAGAGGCAAACAAAGCCAAGCAAAAGAAACTAAGCAAACTAAAAACAAAGTAAAGAGAAAGGAAGTGGAGGACTCCCCTTGTGAAGACGTCCTTAGCCTCCCCGGCAACGGCGCCACGAAAAGGCTTGATGAGTGGAGCAGCACTTCGTTGGGAGACCCCAAGCAGAAGGTATGATGCAGTTCAGCAGGAAAGTTTATCTCAGTAATAAACCAAGGTTATCGAACCAGTAGGAGGAAGGAAACACCCCAAAGGTGCTGCAAGAAACATGGAGACCTACACAACACAAACTCCTCTAGACTTCGTGTCCCCCACGGTAAATATTGACTTTGGCTTTTGTCCCGTCCAATTCCGAGAATATTGATTTTCTGCCTTTATGGAACCAAAAACAGAAGAAAACATGCAACTGGCACTGTGGAAACTTGTTAATAGGTTAGTTCCAGAAAAGATATAAAGACACCTCAAAGTGTAGACAAAGGGGGTGCCCGAGGCGGCCGCACCCCCAGGCACGGGCTAGGCCTGGTCACGCGGCTAGGGGGTGTGGGACCCTCGAGGCCCTCCTTCGTCTCATCTTCTGGCTCCGTGTTCCCCTCGATGAAATATTGACTTTGGCGTTTGTCCCGTCCAATTCCGAGAATATTGTTTTTTGGCTTTTCCGGAACCAAAAACAACAGAAAATAGGCAACTGGCACTGTGCCATCCTGTTAATAGGTTAGTTCCAGAAAACATATAAATATACCTCAAAGTGTAGACAAAGCAAAGTAAAGTAGATACTAAACAAGCATGAAACATAAAAAATTATAGATACGTTTACAACATATCAGCCAGTTGTGTCCGCAATCGTCGCCTTTTTGACTTTCTATGAGCGTAATAAGAAAACATCTATTTATGCCAGTCCCATCAAGATGGGGCTAAAGTATTTAGAAAGAAACCTTTCATTCGAGTGAACAACTAATCACCTATATAAGCAAGTTCAAAATCTTCATCCAGCGACACCATGTGCACTTAGTAGATTTCTTCCTCTATTAACAATAATAACAAGCTTGCTACCTTATTAAGAATATAACACATCAGTAAACTTCAATTTAACATCAGAGGTACAAAAACAAATACCAGATGACACAAAGAAGGATCAATAAAACTACCAATCATAGGAACAGTCGAGATGACCTCCCTAATATGTAACTTCTACAAGACTGCTATGTTGCCCACTATGCCAGCTCGTTGGTGTCGACCCTGTTCTGGTTGGCGAGGAAGCGCTCGTTCTCCTCCAGGCGCTCCTTCTCGATCCTAGTAGTGACAAGTCGAGCTCTCTCCGCTACCCGCCGTCCAGCGCGCTTGCCCGATTCGACTTTCCACTTGCAGTGACCCAACATCAACTTCATGTATAGTACACTATAGCCGTTGACATGACACTTACAGAACACCGTTCCGCAAATATCACATCCCTCATTAGGGGTCCATATTACAAACATACACACATTATTATTATTACAATACTAGAAGATCAGTACTTCAAGTGATTCAAAATTACAAACCTAAACTTAATAAGTTTCATTGGAAGATCAAAGTTTCAACCTCATAACCAAAATTGAGCTCAACAACTTATTATATAAAGTTTATGTTGCTCAGATCATTTGGTTTACTAACTGCTTAAGGCAACTACTCGGACTCGTTTTCCTCCACTCCATAGCATATTTCATAGTCCACCCCTTCCACTCCTCCGGACAGGTCTAGTTCCTCGTAGTAGACATCCTCTTGTCCTTCAGCAGCGTACATTGGAGTGTCTTCTGGCTCCTCAAAGTCTAAGCAAGGGAACAAAGGAAAGAGTGAGTAACAACGTTACCCAGCAAATTCATTGTATGCAAGGTGGTAAGTTTGATGCTCTATATACCACATCGGACTATCAGTCCTTGGCACTAGGCAGTTTTCGTAGAAATTTCTTCAAAGGTTGATTGTAATATAAAAAAACTATGCTCATCTGAAAGGAATATGCCTGAGAGACAATAATAAAGTGGTTATTGTCTTATTCCTTGTTTATGATAAATGTTTATTTTGCATGCTATAATTGTATTAATACGGAAACGTTAATACATGTGTGTTTAATAAACAAATAGAAGGTTCCTAGTTATGCCTCTCTTATAAACTAGCTCGTTGATTCACAAGATGATCAAAGGTTTCCTGATCATGGACATTGGATGTTGTTAATAACGAGGTCACAACATTATTAGAATTGTGTGATGAACATTCATCCGAAGTATAGCATTACGATCAAAGTCATTTTGTTTATATTTCTATAACATCATACGAAGTAATCCCAATCCTTAGACCATGATATCATGTCAATCACTAACACTGGAAGAGTATCTTGATAACATCAAACGTCACACCATAACAGGATGACTATAAAGATGGGTTCAGTTCTACTAAGGTGTTATGTTGAGGCTCATGGATCAAGAGTGTAATTTGTTCATACCGATGACAGATAGATGTACTCTAGGATGTCTCGGTGATATCACATTAGTTAGCTTGCAAGCAATGATTTGATCACTAGAATGTTATATCACGGAAACGAGAAAAGAGTCCATGTCGGTAACGAGATCAAACTAGGTATGGAGATACCGATGATCGAATCTTGTACATGTAATATATCGAGATACAAAGGGATTGAGTTACATGCGTATAAGGTTCACACGATCATAGAAGTCATCGTTGAATGTGTGGGAGTCAGTACGGATCTCCAGGTCCCGCTACTAATTATTGATCGAAGAGGGGTCTCGATCATGTCTACATTATTCGTGAACCATAGGGTGACACACTTAAGGGATACTAACACCATTTGGAGCAAATAATATACCAGAGAAAGAATTACAAAGCGCGGGAATTTATTTCACTAGACACCGGAATTGTTTCGGGTGAAATTGCTGAAACTGGTTCTGCATGTGAAATTGAAATGTTGCAAGGGGTTTTATGTGAATTTTTGTTAATTAATGTAATTAACAAAATTCTGAATAAATAAATAAAAGAGTTTTATTTAAATGAGATATTGCATTAAATTTGGTGGAAATTTAATGCATGTGAGTGGATTTTTGAGTGGAGGCATGTTTATGTGAGTGGAGGCTTTTCATTTTTTTGAGTGGGAGCTCCACCCACATGAATGTGGAAGAGGTGGGGCAGCCAACACGGCTGGGCGCTATGCCCCTTGGTTGCCTCCCCTCTCCCTATAAAAGGCCCCCCTCTCTTCTCACAACACACCTCCTCGTGAAGGATCTCTCTCCCCCTATAGAATTTACCCATGGTCTCGGATCAGCGAGATACATGTTCCCGGTAGATTTTTCTGGAAGTATTTGTTTATTATGCTGCTTCGCTGGAGTGAGGGCACAGAGGTTGTCGGGATATCCGAACGTGTGTGCGATCACGGATGCACCACTGCTTTGCGGTGCTGGACTTGATGATGCTGGACCTGCTGGACCGGATGGACTTTTTCTCGATCTTGAGATCAATAAGCATTCAACTACATCATCCACGAGTACAACCTCGTTAACGCTTTTCGATCTTTGAGGGTATGTATTCTATGGATGTATATCCACCCATTGCTTGTATCTATTAGATAGATCTTGGTACTTAGTTGTTCCCATCGTAGGAATTTTTTTGTTTTCTATGTTGCCAACCCTACACTGGTATCAGATCCGGATCTATGCGTAAATGCTTTGCACGGGTAGTACACATATGAGTATGTGGGATATGATGATCATGTTATTGCTTCTTACTTGTACTTTGGATATTGGTGGCATAGTGGGATGAAGCGGCCCGGACAAACTTTACATGTCCTCGCACTTGAGACCTGTTCCACGCTTGACATGCAACTAGTTTTGTGTAAGTGGCTAGCAAGTGTCTGTCTCTCCTACTATAGTTAATATCTAATTTACAACGAGTTTTTAATAATTTGGTTATCCTCGTTGTGGTTCCATGTTCGTAGGTAAGAACAGTTCTATCTTCGAAAGCCCTAAGCCACGTAAAATTTGCAATGGATAAATTAGAAGCGTCTAGTTTAAATTGTTGCTAGGCTAGTGTCATGATGTGGTAATGTTGTAAGTAAACGTATAAGTCGATACTCTTACAACACACCTAACGTGTAAGTTCCATATACCTTGAACTTACACACAAAGGAATGATAAAGATCATACCACGATGCACATGATGGTGATCAAGTGTAAGAACCATATCATTTCACTTTTAACATATGATGTTTGTTGCATCTTATATTGCTTGTTTGGCGTTTTATTAGCATAAAAAGATGATACCTTATTTAGATATCAAGATAAAAATGTGTTCTCCCTTAAGTATGCACCGACTATATTTCTCCGCTTCAAGACATCACGTGATGATCGAGTATACTTGAATCCACGAACATACATCGGGTGTAAGACAATTTTACACACGCGAATATTAAGGTTCTTACTTGACGAGCCTAGCATGTATAAACATGTGCTCGGAACAAGGACCGAAAGATTAAGCATGAGTCATATGTTTGATATGATGCCCATATAGATGCTCGCCTTTGAAGCTGCCCTACCTCACGTGATGATCGGACTTGGTGTAGTGGATTTGGTTCATGTAATCACCAAAGGGACACGAGGGATGTCGTTTTTGAGTGGGAGTTCATTTCTAATTTGGATTATTAGAACTCAATTTATCATAAATTAAATCAAAGTGAATTTGCATTATTTGTTGTACTCATTGGCATTCGTTCACCACTTTATGCTTAGTTGTAATTGAGATAATAGAACTATAGAATTCTGGATATTTAATTTACGAACTGGTATCGTATTATTTTGACTGAAAATTTAAAGTCCTATTGCAAACTTTCAGCAAACTCCATGAAATTTAATAATTAGTATTAAATCGAGAGTGACAATTCCAGTGTTAGTATCTAAAGTATCATGTTTGCCTCCATGATTCTTGATATTTAAAAGTTGTTTTAAATATTGAGATTATCTAGGAGCTGAAAGAATTGTTTCAGAAACCATAATGTGTGGCAGATATAACGATATCTGAAACAATGTTTTTGGTTGCAATATGATAGAGTATAATATATGTTCTCATATTGGATGAGAATTTGCAAAGGTTGGAGATGCTAGACATCCTAATCATCCAAAAGGGTTATGGAAAGTAAAATTATACTCATGATTCGCCTTTATAATCTACTTTAGCTTGATCATGAAAGTTGTCATGATAAGCATGAATAGAAGATGTATGTAAAATGTTTACTACACTAAAAGATTACTAAATATTTTTTGAAAGAACGCCAAACATTTGATGATGGTGATCTACTTCAAAGTGCAAGTCCAAAGGTATTAGTATTTTACTATACACGCTTTGGACCGTGTGTCATGTATATGGCGCCACTGTTGATGTTGATATATTCTTTTGAAAGGAAAAGGAAATGTTGAAAGAGAGTCTATAAAATATTTGGTAGAAAAGGAAAGACTGGAAATATCCAGCTTAGGTATATAGATGATATACATGTTATGGTTGTATTCTTTGCTTGTTAAACAATGTGGTTCTTGGGTATTGGATACTGAATTGGTTGGTATGAAAAATCATATAGAACAACACAATTCATGAACTACAATGACCTAAATAACTAGCAAGAGAATATGTGATGTTGTTCATCGAAAACAAACAAACGATTGTTTGTATTTCTTGTTGACATCAAAGCTTGCCTTCAAGATTTGTTTTAATAATTGTTATTTAAATCAGGTATTATGAGAACAAAGATTGTTCAAATAATTACCGTATTCCATATAAGATGGATGATTTACAAATCTATTTGGAGAAATCACATCCATTAAACTAATGCTAAAATGTCGCAAGACAAATGATTGAAAGATCACTTACAAAGTGACATCTTCGTTTAAATTGTATTGGAAGGAAAAACATGAAGAAACTCCATGTTAATGGATTTTTGGAGTCTTTGATTTGATCAAATGACGCTTGTGAGACTTTCCTCGGGATAATTAAAACTTCGTTCAAAGGCCAAAGAAGAACGAACGACTAAATTATTGGAATTTATACATGTTAATGTATGTAGTCCATTATGTGTAGTCATAAGCAATGGATTTCAAATTCATATGCTTTCTCCGGAAATTTGAGTGAACATTCACTTAATGAGGAAGAAGTATGCAATATTTGAAAATGTTCAAAGACTTTCAAGATGAAGTGGAAAATCATTGTAACAACAAAATAAATAATTTATGATTTGATCATAAAGGGATTTATTTGAGTTACAAGTTTAGCAAAACGCCTAGATTTGCATTTTCCGAAACACCATAGGAATATGGAGTGTTCGAGATTTGTAATGAAACCTTGTTTGACATGGTTAGATCAAAGGTGTTATTTATAAAACTGCCATTATATTTTAAAAGATTAAAGCTTTAGAGACTACCACTTTTACACTGAAAAGAGCACCATCGTGATCCGTTGAAATGACACCATAAAGGTTATGATTTGGGATAAAACCTAAGTCCATTCTTATATTTTGGTATGCTAAGCATAAGTAAGATGTTTACAACCAAAGTCGGATGAGCATGTCTTTGTAGGTTATTTCGAATAACTGTTGGGTATTCCTCCATAACACCGAAGACAAAAGAGTTTGTCGCTTAGAATGTCAAGCTTCTTGAGAAAGAATTTTTCGTAAAAGTTAACTGGGAGGACAATAGAACTTTGATAAGGTTGATGAACCTTAGATAAATGTGTTGAGTTGTGCAGCGCCGGAAATCGTTCTGGAGGCAGCCATAATGCTCATATCTTATGTGACTCAAAGGTTGTGATCACGGAGATCTAAGTTACTATTGAACCAAGTAGGTCGGGAAAACAATCAAATACTAAGATTTGAGAGTAAATCATTGTTGTTTAACAATTATGAACTTACTACATGCAAAGAAGCGATGATGGGCCCTGACTCCGTCAAATGGCTTGAAGCCATATAATCTGTGATAGTTCCATACACGAGAAATCAAGTTTTTTGAACTTGGAAGACCCTCCGGAAAGGTGTAAAAACCTATCGGTCGTATTTGTATCTATAAACAAATAGACATGGAATACATTATGTGGAGGACATATTGTTGATTGAAAATGATGTATCTTTTATTGACAAGGGTTAAGAATTTCATTTTGATGAAAGTCTTAGGCTCAACCCGAATATTAGGCATGAAGGTCTATATGGATAGTTTGTGATGCCAATATGGTTGTGCCAGACGTGCATAAATGAGATATTGAATGAGTTCAATATGGAAATGATGAGAAAAAGTTCTTGTCACATGAAAAAGAATTGAATCAAGACTCAAGTGTATTAACACTTGATAAGTGAAACAAGATTCAAGTGCTTTGACACTTGATGAGTGAAATCACAAGAATATTTTGATCAATCATACCGTGATATATACACATGCAGATATGTCATATGCTCTAAGTGTTATGAGCATATACCAGAATGAATCATAAGATGATCATTGGACGATAGTAAGGATATTCTTATAATCTTTTGGAAGAATTAAGAATTAATTCTATTTGTATAAGAGACAAATAGTTCATTGTAAAATGACACTAGTTTTGTCACAAGATACAAATCAAGTTTATCTCAATTTAAACTATGGATGGCACATTGTGACGGATACTACTACAAAAGGCTAAGTATATTACTGCTATAGTAGCAGCAGAGGAGGGCATTTGTGTCAAGTAGTTTGTTATCAAACTAAGGTGTGGTTCACAACGGGCTAACACTAAAGATATGTTGTATGACAATAGTATCGACAAGATTTTGCCCTAAGGAATTAAAGGTCTCACCAAAATACCAAATTTTTACAATGCCATCTCATTAGAGAATGAGTGATGCGTAAAGACATGCAAATACACACGGACCTGAAAGTGTCATATCCGGATATTATGTTAACCACTAGAAATTGCGTATATGCAACACCAAAAATCCATAGGTGTTCAATAGGCAAAGTTTTCAAACTAGATTATTGTCTCTAGTGCAAGTGGGAGACTGAAGGTAATATGCCCGAGAGGCAATAATAAAGTAGTTATTATCTTATTCCTTGTTTATGATAAATGTTTATTTTGCATGCTATAATTGTATTAATATGGAAACATTAATACATGTGTGTTTAATAAACAAATAGAAGGTTCCTAGTTATGCCTCTCTTATAAACTAGCTCGTTGTTTAACAACATGATCAAAGGTTTCCTGATCATGGACATTGGATGTTGTTAATAATGAGATCACAGCATTATTGGAATCGTGTGATGAAAATTCATTCGAATTATAGCATTATGATCAAAGCCATTGTGTTTATATTGCTATAACATCATACGAAGTAATCCCAATCCTTAGACCATGAGATCATGTCAATCACTAACACTGAAAGAGTATCTTGATAACATCAAACTGATACGTCCAATTTGCATCACCATTCTATATCATAATTTGCCTCTATTCATTGATATATGTCTTATTATGAGGTATTACTTATGTCTTTTCCTCTGTTTTTGCATGTTGGATGATTCTTGAAGAATGAACTGCCGGAGTCAGGTTTCTGATGGAAAAAGAGGTGTTTTGATGATATTTCGCGAAGATCAGAAAAATACCAGAAAAATATTGGAAAATTATATTTTCCCGGAAGACGGAGGAAGCCATAAGGGGAGGCATAGCCAGGCCACAGGGGGCCTACACCCTCCCTAGGCGCGGGCCCACCTTGCCCCGTGCCTAGGGCAGGTGTGGCCCACCTGGCCGGCTCCAGACTCCGCCCTCTCGCCTATATCTTCCCCACGGAACCCTAACACCAGGGGAGAGACCACAGAAAGATTTCTGCCGCCTCTACGGGACGGAAAACACCGAGAGAGTAAGAGCTCTCCGGTAGACAGATTTCTGCCGGGGAAATCCCTTCCCGAAGAGGGGAGATCCTCGCCCTCAACACCATCATCAAGCTAGGCTTCATCGGGATCATCATCATCATCCACACCATCATATCCACCAACACCATCATCACCACTCTGTCCCGCTGTAACAATCGTGTTGGATCTTGCATTAGTTCTTAGGGGAAACTTTTCCGGTGTTAATTACTATTGTAGTTGATGCTTATGAGTGGAACCATTGGATTATTGTTTATGTTCAAATTGTTATCAATCACCATATCATCTTTTATCTTGATACATATGATGTCTTGTGAGTAGTTCATCTAGTTCTTGAGGACATGGGAGAAGTCATGTTGTTAGTAGTGGATTTGTGTTGAGTTATTATTCAATGGTTTAGTATTTAAGTTGTGGTGCTATTCTTCTAGTGGTGTCATGTGAACGCCGACTACATGATACTTCACCATTTATGGGCCTAGGGGAATGCATTGTGTATTTGGATACTAATTGCCAGGTTGCCGGAGTGATAGAAACCTGAACCCCCCGTTAGGACACCATTTCATAAGGGAGCGTAGGATCTCAGAGTTTAAGGCTGTGGTTAGGTTTATATCTTAATTACTTTCCTGTAGTTGCGGATGCTTGCAGGGGGTTTAATCACAAGTATGTATTAGTCCAAGTAAGGTCGGTACATTAGCACAGGTTCACCCACACAACACTTACAACACCAAAGAAGAGTACTCAGCTATTTGAAGTGAAAGCGCTTGACAGAATTTCCATGTGTCCTCGAGAACGTTTGGTCCTTATAAGTATTTCCACCGGCTTCTCCTTTGCTAAGAAAGGATTGGGCCACTTGATGAAGTTGTCCGTTGTCTTTATTACTTGCACTTTGTTTTGTTGCTTTATCAGAAAACCCCTAAAAATCCGTTTGCTAAGTATTTACAGAGATTTCCTGCTCCATACCACTAGTCAATACCTTATGCTCCTCGTTGGGATCGACACTCCTATTTATCGAAAGTACTATGATACACCCCCTATACTTGTGGGTCATCAAGACTATTTTCTGGTGCCGTTGCCGGGGAGTGAAGCGCTATTGAAGAGTAGAATTGGTAAAGGAAACTTCTACTGTGAGTATTTCTTTTTGTTTCTGTTTGTTACTTTGTTTCCAATATGGATAACCCACTTGGTTTTCTGTTTGGGAAAACTACTACCACTGTTAGGGTAGTAGATGAACCACCGCCTATTGAGATAGATCCTTTTAAGATAACTACAAGTATTGTTGATCGTGTTATGGATAACTATTATTTAGGGGATGGAACTGTCCACCCTGGTGATCACTTGCTTTTTATCCATGAACTATGTGTGTTGTTTAAGTGTGAAGGTATCACAACTGAACAAGTGAAGAAGAAGTTACTCTCTATATCCTTGAAAGGGAGAGCTGAAGAATTGTATAAGCTGCTAGAGAATGGACAATCCATGGAATGGGAGGAAATGGCATCTCTCTTTTATTCTAAATTCTATCCTCTCAGTGAGATTCATAAGGATAGAAATCTTATATATAACTTTTGGCCTCGTGATGGAGAGAGTACTGCTCAAGCTTGGGGGAGATTAAAGTTACTGATGCTTAAATGTCCTATTCATGAACTTCCTAACAATATCATTATCAATAACTTTTATGCTAGGCTTTCTCTTCATGATAAAGGTTTACTAGATGCTTCTTGTGCTGGATCATTCACACGTATGAAGGAAGAAGCTAAATGGGATCTCCTAGACCGTATTCAAGAGAACACTGAATCTTGGGAGAATGACAAAGGAAGAAAGTCAGGTATAAACTATGATTATGAATGCATTAAATCTTTTATGGGAACTGATAACTTCCGTGATATTAGCAATGAGTTTGGTCTTGATTCCCAAAGTATTGCCAATTGTTTTAAAGCCTTTGCCTCTTACATAGAAATTCCCAAAAAGAAGTGGAATAAGTACCATGCACCTTATAAAGATGTTGTTAGTCATGTTCCTGTTAGAAGCACTGAAGTTTGTACTACTAATAATATTGGGCCTGAACCTTATGTTGAGAAAATACCTTTCCCAGCTAAGGTAAAGGAGTATTCTATGATGATTAGTGCAGATAATAAATGTACTAAGGAAATTGTGGACCCTGATGAGCAATTGAATATTGAACCTGCGATAGCTATTGTGAAAGACCTTGTCACTAGAAATATAGAGGATGAGCACATTGTCTTCTATGAAGATGCTTCTAATATTGTATATCATCCTAGTAAAGTTAGAAAATCTAGTGTTCCTATGCTTTCCGTTAAAATTGGTGATCATTTCTATTATGGTCTATGTGATATTGGTGCTAGTTCTAGTGCTATTCCTTATGAGCTTTACAGGGAAATTATGCATGAAATTGGTCCTTATGAGCTTGAGGACATTGATGTGGTTATTCACCTTGCTAATAAGGAAACCATTTGCCCCATTGGCATTGTAAGAGATGTGGAGGTTCTTTGTGGTAAGATTAAGTATCCTGCTGATTTTCTAGTGCTTAATTCAGCAGCTAGAAAAAAACTTGCCCAATCATTTTTGGTAGACCTTTCTTGAACACTTGTGGAGCTATTATAGATTGTAAGAAGGAGAAAGTTTTAACTAAGTTTTATGGAGATTCTTATGACTTTAAATTTTCCAAATTTTCTAAAGCTCCTTGTGAAAACAACTTGCCTAATAAAGATTTCAGGATGGAACAACTTGCTTCTATTAATCCAGTTTATGACCTTGGACCTCTTTTCGATGACTGTAAGTATGCTTATTCTGATGATAAAGTTGTTTCTTGTGACAATTATATTCTCAACTTTATTCAAAGTGCTACTGAAAGTTATTTTGAGAGAGGGAAACATGGTTTTATGTATCTCAATAATGTTAAGTTTCCATGTTTTATGTTGAAAGCTTTGAAGTTGCATCTGTTTTGTCTTCCTATACTAGTGGCTTTTTGTTTCAAAAATTTGTTTTCTCATGATACCCCCATGCATAGGAAGTGGTTTAGACTCAAATGTGTTGGTTATTTGCTTCTTGATGCTCTCTTTCACTCCAGATATATATCTCCTTTGTGAGCATCTTTGAACTTTCAAGCCTAACTTAAAGGCATTGAAGAAAAGTACTTGTTGGGAGATAACCCAAGAGTTTGGTTGAGTCTTGGAAGTTATTACCTCTATAATAAACGCTCCTTGTCCTTTTTGTTTTGGTTTTGGTGTTAAGATCAACTACTTTTGAGAAGTAGAGGAGTTGTGAAAAGTGGCTGTCCTGGGATAGATTTTTGTGCTACACTGTAAAAATTTGTGAAGAAGCTCAGTACGTCGGATGGAGCTGTATTTTCTGTGCTTGTTCTCCAAGTTGTTACCCAACTTTAATTAGTTTTGCACTTTTTGATTTGAGAAACAGAAGGTTTTTGAAAAAAATCAATCTTTACCTGGATGCTTTTGTGATTTACATTATCATTTGCATTTGCCTCTTTTAGAAGCCTTTTTTTGATGGATTTCAGTTGAAGTGTGAACCTAACGGTTTATTGTGTTTGCTTACACTAATGTTGCCATTGAAGTTTGTGTATTGCCTTGTGAGAAAAGGAATCCACGGGAGAAGGAGAAAAGGAGTCTGCAGAGTTCGTCTTTGAATAGGTAAAAGTGGTGAAAACAGAAGGTTTGTGAAATCCCAATATTTTTATATTTTTGGTGTTTTTATTACATAAGGAAAGTTAC
This sequence comes from Avena longiglumis, assembly GCA_030063025.1. Lineage (NCBI taxonomy): Eukaryota > Viridiplantae > Streptophyta > Magnoliopsida > Poales > Poaceae > Avena > Avena longiglumis. Next base: position 507,328,259 of record CP125976.1, on the reverse strand, counting down.
GAGACGGAACAAAGGAGGAACCATAGGCCAGGGTGGCCAAACCCACCCTAGGCGCGGGCCCCAGCTGGCTGCGCCTGGAGGGGGTGTGACCCCCCGAACTCCGTCTCCGCCTCATTTTCATATCAGCACCTTCCTTATGCTTTGAAACTTCGTAATATATAACCCCCCGGATTCGCTGAGGTTCATGCATAGTGTTCTCGTCATGTTTTTGTTTCGATCTGTTTCTGTCAGGAAATCTTCTCAAGTTTAGAGCACCATGGTCTCCGCCAACGACAAAGGCAAGAAGCCTGAGGAAGATGATCCTCACAAACCCAAGGAGGAGGAGATTTTGGTAGGTAATGAAGAAGGAATGGAGGAGGACAAGCAACCGGACACCCGCGCTACCGTCGCAAGCATTGGAGTGGTGGAAAAACCTATCAAGCTTAAGAGGACAACACGGATGTCTACAGGAGGGAAACCTCCACGTCTTATCTACAATCCACGGTCATCTCCTCTGCGTACCAAGAGACCCTTACATACTATTATACATGAGCATCAATACCAACATGTGCCCAAAGGGAACTTGCCCTCGATATGGGATATTCCGCGTTCTAAACATGCAGGGGAGGAACACACTAAGAAGGAAGAGTGGGGAAAGAATAGTAAGGACTGGGGCTCTCGATCCGATATGATCATGAACCGCATTGAGGAAAATTTGGAGTTGATTTGTACTCTGACCTTTGAGATTGAGGAGTTGAGGAAGCTTATTGAGGAGCTTATCAAGAGAACACCACCACCACCGAAGGAGTAATTCATCATCAGGTTTGGCATCCCCTTGGCTTGTTCCAAGCTTGGGGGGAGTGCCGCGGTATCACAATCATTATCTTTTATCTTTTACCTTTTTAGTAAATTCATATCTTTGGTAGAGGTGTTATCTTATAGATTGGTTTGCATGTGGAAGTATCTCTCCTTTAGTTGATTATCTATGTATCCCTTGGTGTGAGTGCCTTTATGGAATATTAATGAGAAGTTTCATATTTTACTTTTTGCACTTCTTATTTTAGTTTGCAATCTCTATTATATGATGGATCTTGTCGATCAGTATTGGCATCACTTTGGGAGCATCAAGTAAATCTAAATTGGTTTTGGCAAACCAATTTCTAGTCATTAGCAACACTTTTTGAGGTTTGAAAGAAAAAGAGAAAAAGCTTACATGTATTTTGTATCATTTATTTTCTTTCTTGTTGGCTCATAAACTTAGTATTCTTTATTTAAGATCTTTTGTGTCTTCAAGGAAGATTGTATGCTCGGCTTTATCACTTGTAGGTTTGCTTGTTTCTTTCAACTCTTTTGCTTGCTACCCAACCTTGCTAGCCAAAAACCTGTTTTGAGAAGGCATACTTCTCATGTTTCAAATCCCTTTGAACCAAAACATGTGCCATTTGTGTCCACCATATCTACCTATTAGCAATTGTTATTCCAAGCAAATTCTCAAGTTTCATCTATCTTTAGAATTAAAAAGTATTTTGTTATGTGAAAACTAGTTAGTAAAGCTTTCATGAACTTGATGGCACGCCTTATTTTCTTGCCCCTAATAGACGTGAACCATTGTGTCATCGAAGTTGTATATGCTTGCATCTATACGTTGGGATTAGCAGAATCGTGCTATCACGGGGAACACTTTCAACATCGCACATGTACGTTGTACATGGTTGATATCATGCTCTTTTGTTTGCGGATGTCGACGGTGTGAAATAAAGAGGGAACTTGTAAGTCCATGGAGTGATGTATGTGTGTTAGAGAAATACCTGGGCCGCTAGCCTAATCCATGCCTAATCATGGTGGAAACTTGCAGCATCACCATAGCGAGCATTCTGTGAAGCATCCTCGATAAAAAGCTATGCACATAATAAATAAAAAGATCGTTGAGATGCTCATTGTCTGCTTGCCTTGTCATTTTGGTTATGGGATAGCTCCTGTACCATGTGCAAGGGGTACCCCGTTGGCGGTTCTTTATGATACACATGTACTTACAATGACAAGAACTTACCGGTGACCAAAGTTAAGTAGCATGAGGAGCGGCCCTCGTACTCAAGGGACATGAGATTGCCAACTTATATTTCGTCAAGCATATACTCCATCTTTGTGCACTATAACCTTAATCATCTCAAGATGCCTATGATAGGGGAAATGAGGGCTCAAAGCTAGTAAGTACCATAATATTTTGGAAGCTCTTTATTACTTGAAATCCCTTCTACCCTCTATGAAGGGACCTTTCTCCAATTTTCTAAGTTGAGTCAGTAAACCTACTTCCTCTCTATCTCCAGCAAGCATTTGAGTTGTTGTGTTTCAAGCATTCATATGGTGATTTATTTAATCATGTTATTTATCTTCCTTGTTTGCACAAGACTCTTATCTATTGAGTATTACTTTGAAAGCCTTCATTGTGAAAAACCTTTTTCAGCAAAGAGTGCTCCTGTTATAAAACTTCTACAAAAAGCTTTTTGTGAAACTGTTTGCCAGCTGTTCTCTGACCAAGAACAAGAGTTTGCCAATTCCAATTATTATTTATCTTTATGCATCTCTATTGTGACTCATACACTTGTTGCAAGCTAAGTTATATAATGGTGAGTTGCTTTCTTCTATGAGTTGTGTAATGGTAAGTGTGATGCTTCTTGTCCGTATTCTTTTATCGACACTTCACTCCAAAAACCTGTGGACATGTTCACTAAGCTGAGTTTTCGCTTGGGGAAAAGCGAAGGTCTAAGCTTGGGGGAGTTGATACGTCCTATTTGCATCACCCTTCTATATCATAATTTGCCTATATTCATTGATGTATGTCTTATTATGAGGTATTACTTATGTATTTTCCTCTGTTTTTGCATGTTGGATGATTTTTTAAGGATGAACTGCCGGAGTCAGGTTTCTGATGGAAAAAGAGGTGTTTTGATGCAATTTCGTGAAGATCAGAAAAATACCAGAAAAATATGGAAATTTATATTTTCCCAGAAGAGGGAGGAAGCCAGAAGGGGAGGCGTAGCCGGGCCACAGGGGACCCACACCCCCCTAGGCGCGGGCCCACCTTGCCCCGCGCCTAGGGAAGGTGTGGCCCACCTGGCTGGCTCCCGACTCTGCCCTCTCGCCTATATCTTTCTCACGGAACCCTAACACCAGGGGAGCGACCACAGAAAGATTTCCACCGCCTCTGCGGGGCAGAAAACACTGAGAGAGGAAGAGCTCTCCGGCAGACAGATTTTTGCCGGGGAAATCCCTTCCCGGAGAGGGGAGACTGTCGCCCTCAACACCGTCATCAAGCTAGGATTCATTGGGATCATCATCATCCACACCATCATCTCCACCAGCACCATCATCACCACTCCGTCCCGATGTAACAATCGTGTTGGATCTTGCATTTGTTCTTAGGGGAAACTTTCCCGGTGTTAATTACTATTGTAGTTGATGCTTGTGAGTGGAACCATTGGGTTATTGTTTATGTTAAGATTGTTATCCATCACCATGTCATCTTTGATCTTGATCCATATGATGTCTTGTGAGTAGTTCGCCTAGTTCTTGAGGGCATGGGAGAAGTCATGTTGTTAGTAGTGGATTTGTGTTGAGTTATTATTCAATGGTTTAGTATTTAAGTTGTGTTGCTATTCTTCTAGTGGTGTCATGTGAAAGTCGACTACATGATACTTCACCATTTATGGGCCTAGGGGAATGCATTGTGTATTTGGCTACTAATTGCGGGGCTGCCGGAGTAACAGAAACCTGAACCCCCATTAGGACATCATTGCATAAGGGAGCGTAGGATATCAGAGTTTAAGGTTGTGGTTAGGTTTATATCTTAATTAATTTCATGTAGTTGCAGATGCCTTGTAGGGAGTTTAATCACAAGTATGTATTAGTCCAAGTAAGGTCGGTACATTAGCACAGGTTCACCCACACAACACTTACAACACCAAAGAAGAGTACTCAGCTATTTGAAGCGAAATCACTTGACATAATTCCTATGTGTCCTCGAGAACGTTTGGTCCTTATAAGTATTTCCACCAGCTTGTCCTTTGCTAAGAATGGATTGGGACACTTGCTGCAGTTGTTCGTTGTCTTTATTACTGGCACTTTGTTTTTTTGCTTTATAAAAAAAACCTAAAAATCCGTTTGCTAAGTATTTACAGAGATTTTCTGCTCCATACCACTAGTCAACACCTTTTGCTCCTCATTGGGATCGACACTCCTATTTATCAAAAGTACTACGATTCACCCCCTATACTTGTGGGTCATCACAAACATCACACCATAACAGGGTGACTATAAAGATAGGTTCAATGCTATTAAGGTGTTATGTTGAGGATCATGGATCAAGAGTGGAATTTTTCCATCCCGATGACGGATATATATACCCTGGCCCTCTCGGTGATATCACATTAGTTAGCTTGCAAGCAAGTGATTTGATCACTAGAATGTTATATCACGGGAACGAGAAAAGAGTACATGTCGGTAACGAGATCAAACTAGGTATGGAGATACCGATGATCGAATCTCGGACATGTAATATATCGCGATACAAAGGGATTGAGTTACATGCGTATAAGGTTCACACTATCACAGAAGTCATCGTTGAATGTGTGGGAGTCTGTACAGATCTCCAAGTCCTGCTACTGATTATTGATCGGAGAGGGGTCTCGATCATGTCTGCATTATTCGTGAACCGTAGGGTGACACACTTAAGGGATACCGACACCATTTGGAGCAAATAAGATACCAGAGAAAGAATTACAAAGCACACGAATTTATTTCACTAGACACCGGAATTATTTCGGGTAAAATTGCTGAAACTGGTTCTACATGTGAAATTGAAATGTTGCAAGGGGTTTTATGTGAATGTTTGTTAATTAATGTAATTAACAAAATTCTGAATAAATAAGTAAAAGAGTTTTATTTAAATGATAGATTGCATTAAATTTGGTGGAAATTTAATGCATGTGAGTGGATTTTTGAGTGGAGGCATGTTTATTTGAGTGGAGGCTTTTCATTTTTTGAGTGGGAGCTTCACCCACATGAATGTGGAAGAGGTGGGGGCAGCCAACAAGGCTGGGCTCCATGCCCCTTGGTTGCCTCCCCTCTCCCTATAAAAGGCCCCCCTCTCCTCCTCTCACAACACACCTCCTCGTGAAGGATCTCACTCTCCCCTTTAGAATTTCCCCATGGTTTCAGATCAGCGAGATACATGTTCCTGGTGGATTTTTCTAGAAGGATTTGTTACTTCCGCTGCTTCGCTAGAGCGAGGGCATGTAGGTTGTTGGGATATCCGAACGTGTTTGCAATCACGGATGCACCACTGCTTTGCGGTGCTGGACTTGATGATGCTGGACCTGCTGGACCGGATGGACTTTTTCTTGATCTTGAGATCAATAAGCATTCGACTACATCATCCACGAGTACAACCTCGTTAACTCTTTTCGATCTTTGAGGGTATGTATTCTATGGGTGTATATCCACCCATTGCTTGTATCTAGTAAATAGATCTTGGTACTTAATTGTTCCCATCGTAGGAAATTTTTGTTTTCTATGATGCGAACCCTACACCATCAGCCCTCACAGGTTGACCAGAACTTCGTGGAGTTCCTTTCCTCCGCGTTCGTCGTTCCTTCCCAGAACAGGGAGTAACAATGTAACACCCCAAAAATATTAAACTTGGATCATCAAACTCTAATCATCAAAATTAGGGTTAACAAAAAAAACTTTCCCAACTAAAAATATGAAAGCATTCATATGTGTGAGTATTAAAATTTTGGATTCTTTTGAATTGCCATGATTATGTGTTTCTTTGCTTGTAAAATGATTCTTAGGTGAAATAAACATCATCTAAATAATCCCCAAACTTTTCCTAAAGACAAACAAGTCAAAACAAATAAATTAAGTGAATGGTCACTTTGGCCAAATTAACTCCCATGCCTACTTTGGCTATCCTTAACTTTCATAACTTAACAGAAACATGTATGGATCTTTGCACCCCTTGATAGTACTCATACCAAGGTACCAAGGCCCACCTTTTGATCATCCAAAAACATTCAAATGCTAAGTTTAAATGATAGTTTAAAATTGAATCTATCTCATATGAGAAGATCCCACTATTTCAAAAACCACTCAAACAAGTTTAATTTTCAAAACCCAAGCATCCACAGAATCCTCAACACATGCCTAGCACACCCACCAAAAATCTTTTCAAAATTCAAAACTCAAGTTCATGCGGCCATTTCATCAAACAGGTTGCAGATTCAAATCAACAAAATCAAAAACACTATGTTGAGCAGTGTTTTGGGCCAACCTTGTTCCCTCGCTAGTTACCACTAGCCTTAGTAGATCATCTAGCAACCTTAACTAATCTCTAGCACCACTGCGAGCTTGCCAATGCCATCAATGGTGAGCAGGCCGAGAGCACCCATGTCACCCCAGTGTGGACAGCAAGTTAGGAGAAGAACTAGTCGTGCCCACCTTGTCTAGCATGTAGCCATGCCTCACTGCCCCCTCTCGACCAGCCCTAGCTCGGAGGCAATGACGAACCGCCAGAACGCAGCGCCCCGCTCTTGTCGACCATCTTAAGCCGACGAAAGCACACGCCGTTCCCATGCCACCCGACCACCTCGAGCCCTCGCCACCGTCCCAGGAGACCACCGGACATGTTCGTTTCACCGCCCGTACCCCGTAGCCACCGCTCGCCGCAGAGTTCGTCGCCTCTGCCCCGCAGAGCATCGCGCGTTCCCGGCCATTTTCCACCACCCTACACACGCATTTAAGCTCTAGAGCATCGCCAGGAGACCGCCCATCGATCGCCAACCGCAGCCATGCCTCTAGCCGCCCGTAGCCGTGTCGCCACCGTCGCCTGCCCATTCCTCTCGGTCTCGCCGTCGAGCCTATAAAAGGAGACGACCCCCGCTCGATTTCTTCACACCATCTCACTCCCCTCACCTCACTGATCATTCCATCCCTTAGCCGAAGCACGAGGAGCAGCAGCTCGCCGGAATTGCACCGGATCAGGCCGCCTCTTGAGAAGAAGGGAGACGTTGATTTCGACCACCGGGCTGCCACCCACTCGATTCGCCGTCGTCGACTTTGTCGTTTGCCCGCTTCGCCGTCGCCACTGGAGCCTCGGTATGCCCCCTATGCACCCCCACCGAGCCGCTAGGGTTCGAGCTCGCCGGTGACTTGTTCATCATTGACGACGACCCTCAGTCGTCGATCTTCATTCTAATCCAATGCACCACATCGCCCCATACCGCTTCACGTTTTATGAGCCACTGACCAGTAGACCCCCCTGTTAGTTGCGCCCCGCGCTACGGAGTGACACTAGGCCGGCCCAATAACCTTTCCCGTGCAGCCCACTCATTTGAATTTAGCTTTTTCTATTTATATTCAAACTTAGTTCAACCCAGCTTTATTCAGTGAACCAAATCGAATGAAACCAATTTTGTTAGAAAGGTATTGAAATACTTAATCCAAGCCCGTTAGATTTAAATCATTTGGATGTGTAGATCAAACTTGGTAAAAATACAAGTCAGAAGCTTTTCTGCATTCAAACATTTTTCAAATTTCAACCATAATAGCTTTTGAGTTGATTCCAACTCTCAAAAATCACATTTGATCATACCTTTTGTAACATCCCTAAAATCATAATTTCAAAGTTTGCATATCATTCATGCATGCATATAGATTTGAGAACAATTTCAAACTCATTTCAGAAAAACAGAAGCACATAGTGCTATGATTTTATGTGAGCAGATTTAAATCAAACTAGGTGAATAGCGAGCTTCGCCTCGCCGCCTGCATCTTGTTACACACTATAATGGGCATGGTAGATTTGCAAATAAAAAAGGATTTTAGTACAACATCACACACTACAAATTATATATGATGTCACATAGCAGAGACTAAGATAGGTGCTTAACTAACCGCATCTGTGCTCTATTATTGAAGGCAATGTAGACCCAATAATATAGTAGCAAAAACTCATAGAATAATAATTAAAAGCTCTTCTGACTGAAGAACATGCCAAAGCTCCTCAGTTGACCAAGTCTCTCACTTTCTCATTCCGTTTTTGTATAGTGAAACTCTGAAACAAAATTAATAAGCACTCATTCCAATAATACACTCACAAGCCAAACTCTTCAAAGTGAAAAAAAAATGCATCACAGTAGAATGGAAGAGAGCCTCCACCTCCAATTCGGCAAGCATGCCCAGTTGCCGTTTGAGTACTAAGGAAACCATCTAGTTATTTGAATGAAGATGGACAGATTTGCAACATTTCGAGCATATATTACCTTCATCTGACCTGAACTATATGTGCATACCAGAGGACTACACTGGCTTCCGGATGCAATGTCATTTAAATGAACAACTTGCACGATTATCAATCATTATCTAGGCCTATAAATATCACTAAAACTAAGACAATTATCTGATGTTCCGAGATATGTTCTACTTCACTGCTTCGTGAAAGAAAACAAATTGCAGTGTAAAGCTGTTTAGTCTAATAGTACATACCATCGACTAAAAGTTGCCCTGCAGGCATAGAAAAAAAATTCCACATGCTTTCTGAAATATTTATTCCTTATCCTGTCTCTGCAAGAATAGGTTACAAATATATAAGCTTCTGACATGGAAATCTTGCTGCAAGCATAGTAGAAAATTCCCACATGCTTTCTGAAATATTTATTCCTTATCCCGCCTCTGCAAGAATAGGTTACAAATATAAAGGATTCTGACATGGAGAGTCCGCTGCAAACAATGTTATCAGTAATTTTACCAAAAGCTCAATTTAGTTATAAACTTGTTCTAGAAAAATAAAATAGTACTTGAAAGCTGAAGAGGTTAGGCTAAAACAAATGGAATCCATGCACATCAAGACCAGTGACCGATGGATGCCTCTAGGTAGACTACCGACTATGATATGTAATGCAGCAAAAATAATAACATTAACCTCATAACCTGTAAGTCTTTTAAAATGCTTGTTTACAAATTGTTATTCGTCTTTGTATGCCATAAAATTCCAAACTGATACATAGGTGCTCTAATTAGAGTGATTTAGTGATAAGTTTTTTTCTTCGAGAAAAAATAGTTCACACACCTTATCCTAAGAATTTTTAACCAATATACCATTATCAGTCCTCTGAAGCATACGTGACATGTTTTTTCCTATAGCTAGCAATGTAGCAGAGCTCGTGTCAATGCAAGGCTTGACACATGTAGTGGTTGCAGCCGAATAATCACGACTGCTCTTAACCCATATATTATCAGTAAATAATTCAATATAGCAGCTAATGTAGCTGCTTGCATGCATCAAGCAAAAGGAAGTAACAAATCATACATTAAACCAACAATTATCATTTCAAGCACATCACATCATGTAACAGCCAGCAGCCACATGCAGCCACAAATGCAATTTAATTGCCTGAACACACAACAACGAATATCCTTCACCTACAGGTAATATAGGACCTTTCAGGCAAAGAAAGTAAATGAGTAAACTGCCCCTTCAAAACTAACAGAGAAACTGAAATTTCACAGCACAATTATGTAGCATACTTAATTTTTGGGTTAATTTACAACCTATATTTAGTACTACATTTAAATAAGAGAGCTTCTACAAATAGTTTCTTCACGGTGTTTTTTCCACTTCTCTCCTATCAAGAAGAAAATTACATTTTGGGTCTCAAAACACCACTTTAATCATGCACCAGAGTCTCCAGTTTAGTGTGCTCTCTCGACAACAATAATGCACCAATTATAACAGAACCGGTCCAAAATAATGCTACCACAGAAGTTTAGAAATGTTGGGTTCATCTATTTCTCTTCTTTTCATTTAGTTAACTGTATACTGATATGGTACTTTTTGTACCTAAAAATCACAAATTTCATGTTGAGGAACTCTCCTGTGGTATTACCCATTTCAATTTTCGTATAGTAGGACACCTAATAGAATTTCACATTTGTGGTAGGAATAATACAATAGGAAATGTTCAGTACAATGTGATGCTGCTGCAAGGAGCATCTAGCTTATTTTGCGAAAGGATGCACGCATAAAATAACTATTTACCTCAAGTTGAAACAATATTTTTGGAGGGACACTAATAGAAAATTAGAGCCATATGATCGGGTGGAAATCTTCACGGCCAGGTTGAATTCCAATGATTCAGCCAAGACATCCTTCACGATCCTAAGCACAAAGCTTCCAAGCAAGAAAGGAATAGTTGATAAGTCACATGAAAAGTCTGAAATCCCAGAATCTAACATAATTTTTTGCTACTGGACATGGCAGAATAGATTACCAGAAGACTCAACAAATTGAAAAATTATATCTCATCTCTTGGTAAATTTATATTTGGCACAATTCCTTATGAGCAACTAAGTATAGATAGGTCTTGATCTTCAAAAGATCTTTACTAACCTTTGTGGAAAGCAGACATCAATTTTCTGGGCTTGAAAAAAGAGCAACTGGGAACCTTTTGGTTATGCTAGAATAAGCATTTTCACTGTCCTACTTTAACAGACTTGTTCCCCACACAAAGTATTAAATATTATATGCCTGACATTATTTCATAAGTCACTGTTTTGGCTCCAAGATTCAACGGTAAACTCGGATGACTTGAGATAACTGGAAATTACTTACCCTCTCCTCAACCACATCGGGTAGTAGGAATTTATTTAGAATGCTTAGCGAGAGATTCTTGTTTCCCACATGCAACACTCGTTGAGGTCATCCGCGACGCCGGCAGCGGTGCCGGCGAAGCCTTTCTTCTCAATTTGTCAGTGTAGTAGGAAGTATCTTCTTCAGAGACCCCTTGGATTGAATAATAGGATCCGGCTTGCGCATCTGAAAGACCGGCTTGAATTTCTGCCCATGTCACACATAGAAAATTCAGATTAAGCAACTCCAGGCCATGCATGCATACTTTGGTATCAGTATGTGCGGCTGTTTAGAACAAAAAACTGAAGCGATGCAGGTGCGGAAGTAAATATCTAAAGAATAACCAATCAAATAGTAATATCTAATTCTACATTAGGAGATACTTTTTAACCTGAATATGCAGATACAAACTGTACCGATTTGAAGAATTAGAAAAAGGAAAGGAGCTCAGGCTACATACAGCCGAGGAGGATTACTCAAGGAAATGAAGAAATATATCGGTGTAACCTGAGATGAGGAGGACTCTGAGATAAGAACACCTTCTATCCATCACCGCCCTCTACCGTAGGTGCTCGCCAAATTCAGTCGCACACCACCGTCGGCGGCGGCGCCAGCCAACATTATCGTCCAAAATCCCCTTGCAGACCGAGAGGGGAAGGACATGGAGGGAGGGGAATGGTAAGGGAGGAGGCGTCACCATGGAAGGAGAGCAGATCAGAGAAAAAAGAGGGCAGCCGCCGCCATTGCCTAGGGTTCGAAGGGGGGAGCGAAGTGTTACGGGAGAAGAGATGGAGGAGAGGAGAGGCGAGGCGAGGGCGAGTTCGGGTGAGCACCTTTGCGCGCTGCGGGGCGTCACACAGTTTTTTCACGTTGCTTAAAATATAATGGTCTCTGTTTTGTGGACCGACCCCACGGTTGGGGACATTAGCTTCATAGTAGAGGCGTTCCACACGGTAATAAAAAGTTTATTTTACAAGGCTAAACGAATGCTCCAGATGACTTGTGTGGGTCATCCAACGGCAGATAACACCCGCGCCAGGAGTGGTCTCAGGAGCCTGGGTCAGCACCAGGCTTAAGCCTTTAAATAAAATAATGGCCATCCCTATTTGAGAAGTTTGATTGATTTTAAACCTAGCTTGTTGGTCTTTCTTATAGAAAGGATTGAGTGTGGTTTGGACCAAGATTTACAAATTGGAAATGTTTCAAAAACCATTTCTCAAATTTTGCAAACCAAGTGCCAAGTCTTTAATATTTTGTTCACCAAGCTTGACCAAACCTTTGCAAAGCAACCACTTGATCTTATGCCTATAATTGAGACTAATGCTCACTGCAAAAATCCCAAGAAGATTTGAATTCAAATGAAACTTGAATTCATTTGAAAATCAATCCAAAATTGAACGAAAAAGAAAAGGAGAAAGAATTAGAAAAGGTCGCGCCAGATTCCAAGAATGATCGAGCCCAGCTAGCCCACCTGACCATTCCTCTCTCTCTTAACGCACCAGACGGCCAGACCATTCACCTCCCGCCCGGCGCTTGGCCACGAGCCCTCCACGTTGCCCTCGTCTTCCCCAAACCGCGCCCGCGACCACGTCGCCGCTCCTGTCAAGGCCGGTAATGGCGCGGCGTAATTAGCCATTATGCCGCAGGCGTTTCCTGTCGCGCCTGGGCCTATTTAAACCCCTCCGCACCGCGAGCTTTTCCCCTCACTCTCCTCGCTCACTCCGCCACCAGGCTGCGCACATTTGCTCTCGAAGCCCCACGTTACCGACGACTCCGGCGACCGATTCCGATGAGCCTCGACCGTCCCCCTCTCTCTGGTTCAAATGAGGATGCCCAGCTTGATCTTGCGCATACACTGACGCCTTTCTTTTGCCTGCTCGTGACCCAGGTCGTCGTCTCCGTCTTCGACCGAAACCACCTGCGCCGCCGATAGACTCCGGCGACCAATTAAGGGCGACGCCAAACCCCGCCAGTGACCACGTCTACAAGCGACCGATGCCGCCCGCAACTCCGACGAGCTCCAGAGACCGTTCCCGCGCGCCCCTTCGCAAACCAACGCCACGTCGAGCTTCAGCACGCCACTGCGGATCTGGTACGATCCTTCTCCCTCTCGCGCACGACCTAGAACGCCAGCGCCGTTGGATCTAGATCCAACGCTTACGATAGAATCACTAATCGAACCGTTATGCTAGATCTGGACCATGTGTTTTACTTAGATCCTACGGCTCGCAGAGCTCGATCCGGCCGAACCGGTACGCGCCAATAGAAACACAACGTGTGGCTAGAGTTTAAATCAAAAACAGAATTCAAATCAGATTTAGATCCAAATTTCAAATGGCTATAACTTTTGATTCCCACGTTAGTTTTTTGCAAATTTTATACCGTTGGAATCAGTGAGACAAGCCCTTTCTGAATCTGCAATGTGTTTAACAAAAAGTTTCTGTTAAAATGACTTTTTATGCAGAAACATGTTTAGGACCATTTTGAGTATAGAAGTTGATTAGTAATTGGTTTAGTGCTAAATAAGTTTAGTTAGCAAACTTTGTGACTTGGTTTTGTTTCTGTATCATGCACTTGCTTGGTGGGTTTTCAAAAAACATCATTTAGCATTTTCTTGCATGCATGCATTCATATTTTTGTTTGTATATAAATTGTGTGTAATTTTGTGCTACAAATTTTTGTGTAGATTTTGCTAGTGACTGTGATTGTGAAGAGTGCTACTCTACCCATTACCAAGGCAAGTGGTACTTCATGAATATCTCCATCCCTATATTTTTCAAGCATTAGAAATATTTTGCTAGTCTTGCATGTTGTTACTTTTTTGCCAAATGCTATGTTGGGAAATCCTAAGTAGTTGTAGAATGGTAGAATTGCTAGGGATTTTTTCCTAGGTTAAGTTACTATGCCATGCTTAGCCTAGCTAGTAGAAAACAAGGGTTGGTAAAGTATATACATGCTATGATGAAAATATTTCTAAGTCTTTTTGACTTAAGTTTTTCTTAATAAAACAACTAAGTCAATGAACCTCCTGGGTGGAATGGGACTTGAATGGTGGTTTTTGGTTGAGTGGTTACACAAGGCCCATGGACATGGTTTACCTTGTGTATCACACTTGTGGTATGCCACCCAGGCACAAAGGGATTTGGAGGCCAAGTGTTGAGAAGCTTATAGTGCAACCACTTGGCAATATGGGCTCTGCCTTGATCATATAGGTTGCTAGAACTTAGCCTTTTGGACAGTTGGTGGTAGTGGGAATGATAGGTTGGAGCGCGTCCATTTGGCTAAGGAAAGGCTTCTGAAAGGTCCTGTCTTGGGAAACCAAGTCTGGTGGGGAAAGTGCACAACCTCTGCAGATGGAAAATCTAAGTACTTAGCCAAGTCCATGGCAATGGACAGTTTGAGCATCAAGACATGGAAGCTACAAGAATCTCATCACTCCAACTTCTAAGTAAAACTTGTGGGTGAACAAGGGTGAAGGACCCCAATGTCTATTGGTGGTTTCTTGGGAAAGTTTTTGACAAAGAAAAACTTAGTGTTTTCAACTAATAGGAAAAACCTATTTTCAAGCAAAGCAAGCCAAGCTACACTTAGCCAAAATGCATATAGTAATAGTATTCCAAAGTATTGACCCACTGTGGCTGTAACTTGTGATGTTGCAGGTTACTCCGATGATGATTAGGAGTCATGAGTCTACACTCAACATGCTTGCATGTGGCACATGAAGATGAAGACTTATGTTTATTTACCTATTCCAAAACTCTTGTATTAGGCATGTGGCCTTGAGTTGTAAAAGACTATGTTTTATCTCTGGAATGGATGTAATAAATGACCTTTGTATCTGTGTACTTCATCTTAAACTGTGGATGCTAGCATTGATCCAGGGACTAGCATTGCAATCACAGGGATCCTTTTTCCTTTACAAAGGAGGGATCTTACAGATGGTATCAGAGCACTGTGTTGCCTTTAGGATTATGACCCTAGGATTGGAAAACCACTAAGGAAAAAAAATCAACTACTTCTACACTTGTCTATTCTTCTCGTAAACTTTTCTAATCTTCTCATTCTCATCTCTATTTGTAGATGAACTCCATCAACGAAGCCGTGAAGAAAGGACCACTCATGACCATGATCTTGGAGTGTGAAACTGAGTTTCCCAAAATTCTCAAGGACCTCATGGTGGCAATGGAAGCACATGGTGCAGCTGTGTACAAAGGCTTTCCAGTGATGGATGAAGGAGTGGAGTACTGGTGGGTGCAACTTCACTTGTACAAAAACAAGGAGGACAACCACAAAGAAAGAGGATTCTGCATGTACACCAACACTGTGATGCACACCACATTCTTTGAGTCAGCAAGAGAAGCAGCTTGGAGGACTATCAAAGAACTCAGTGCTAGAGTCAAGTGCAGAATGCTCAACCTCCAAAAGGACTTAGAGAAAGAGAAAGAACATACCCAAGAGTTGGAAGCCGCCAACCAAACCTTAAGGGGAGATATTATAGACTTAGTGATGGAATCATGTGAGCAAGATAGGCTGGTTGCCTCTAGGAACATTGTGTTAGCCAACAGATCCAGTGAGATAGGATTGTAAACGCACTTCGTTAGTTGGACCACCACCTATCACCTTATTTTCCAAAATGATACCTTAAATAAGTTTGGACCTTGGTTGATGTAATGGATTCATGTATGCATGACTTGTGTGATTTTGTGTTCCAAGGATATGTATGAAATGTTGTCTTGTTTTATCTTAAATTGTGTTGTCCTAACTTTTCTATCTTATAAATAGATGCCTATTACCATCAGCACTGTTGAGGAGTTCCAGGTTACCCGTTTTGGTCCTCGTATCGTTGAGCTTACCACTTTGCTCAATATCCCTCTTCCCACTATCATGGTGCATCCACTCACCAAGTTCGAGAGGAAGGACCACTGGGGCTTCAAGGTGAACCAGCCCGGACGCCAGACAGAGCCTACTATGGAGGCCATCGTCTTCAAGCTTATGCACGATGACAGGAAGAGAGGCATGGAGGTCGTCATGCAGGACCTGATAGGACGTCTGCTAGGCCGTCACTCCCGACGGGTTAGGGGCACCCACTTTCACGTCTTCGGAAGACGTGATGATGATGGAGAGTCCATCGACTTCGAGGACGACTTGAGGGACGCAGCAAAGCCGATACGTCTCTATCTCCAGGACTTAGAGTCTCTCATTAGGCACGTGGACACGGATAGGACCAATGTCATGCTCAGCAATGACGAGCTCCAGGTGCATCTTCGCGAGAAGGACAAGCTTTTCGCACAGCAGGACGAGATAGTCAAGGAAATGGAGGCGAAGTTCGAGACCCAGGACCGTAAGTTCAAGAGTCAGGAGAAACGCGTCCAGGATAGGAACAAGAAGATCCGGGACATGACTGAAGAACTAAAGTCCAAGGATTTTGAGCTAGAGCAGCAGCAGATGGTGATCGAGAGGCTTCACTCCCAGAAGAGGGCTCTCAAGATCAAGATTGAGTCCTTGACCACGACTATTCAGGAGAACAAGACCGCGATGGAGAACGCAGGTCTTACCTTCGTCGAGGAGGAGATTGATGCTGATGAGTAGACTTGACTACTCGTTTATCTTTATTATCATACTTGTTATTTGTGAACTTGTTATTGGACCATCCGACATGTGGATGGCTTGCCACTTATGTGTGTTTTACTTTGAGACCTTGTTATCTTGTTGTTGAGCTTTTATCTTGTGTTGCATGCAGTGTTTGCTTTGTGATGTAATGTGCATAAAACATCTATGGGTATCTCATTCTTATCTCTATTTGAACAAACCACAGATGCCTCCCCGTCGCGCAAACACCAACCCCAAGAACAACAACATAACTCCGGAAATGCAGCAAATGATGAATGCTCAAACACAGCTTATGCAAATGATGACAACATTCATCCAAAACTAGAACAACAACAACCCCAATAACAACAATAACAACCCTCTGGGCTTCGATATGCTCACCAAATTTCTGCGTTTGAGGCCAGCTAAGTTCTCGGGGACGACTGATCCCATGGTGGCCAATGATTGGCTACGTTATGTGAACAAGGACTTAGTGACCGTGGGATGCACGGACGCTGAAAAGGTCAGATTTGTAGCGCATCTGTTGGAAGGGCCAGCCGCCACATGGTGGGACAACTTCCAAATCACCACTCCTATAAATGAGGTGACTTGGGCTATCTTTGAAGATGGCTTTCGCATGGCTCATATCTCATCAGGAATAATGAGCCTGAAAAAGAAGGAGTTTCACAACCTGAAGCAGCGCCACCGCAGCGTGGCTGAATACATAGAAGAGTTCAACAATCTGGCGCGTTATGCACCATATGAGGTTGACACCGATGCCAAAATAAAAGAAAAATTTCTGGAAGGCTTGAATGATGAGCTGAATCTGCAGCTGGCTGTGGCATATGTTCCCACTTATCAGTCGCTCTGTGACAAGGCTGCTATATTGGAGAACAAAATGAAGCAAGTCGAGAGTAGGAAGAGGAAACACTCCGACAAGCACAGCTCGGGATCGTCTCACAAACGATCTCACTATGATGACAGCGGAAGCTCAGGATCCCACAAGCATGGGAAATTCAACAAGCACCACAACCACAACCGTCATGATAACAAGCATCACCGCAGTCATGACAATGACAAGTACAAGAACCACAAGAGTGGACATAAGAGCCACCACAGTGGGAATGGTAGTGGAAGTGGAAGTCAGCCTGCTAAGAGAGACATTAGTCAGGTTGAGTGCTTCAAATGCAAGAAGATGGGACACTATGCAAATGAGTGCCCCGAAAAGAAAGTTGAAGGACCTGTCAAGCCCAATCCTTTCCAGAAAGGACAGGTGAACCACATCAGTGTGGAGGAGGTCTATGAGGAGCCTGATTGTGGCATCCCGCAAAACCACTACTAGAAAATCGCGTTGTTTTTGGTGCATTGCATCATCATTATCGCATGGCTTGTCTCTGCGCATCATCATATCATCAGCATGCATCCATTCGTTAAAACCATTTTTGCTAAAAACCCTATTTTGGTTTTCTATATTACTCGCTCCGTCTTTATTCAAATCAATCCGGGTCTCCGGAATATTTTTATTTTCGTCTGGCAATATTTTGCAAACGCCCGGTTTTAATTAAATAAATTATTTAATTAATTAGTGGGGGCAGTCGAACGGGCCAACCCGACCCGAACGACCACCCCCGTATAACACAATCGGTCCATCCTGCCAGCCCTACCTAAATCCTACAGCTACCTAAAACTCTACCCAGCCCAACCCTCCACATCACCTCACCCAATCATCTCCTGCCACCTCACCTCCTCCCTCTCCCTCAACCACTCACACAGTGCCACATCAGCCCCCTCTCTCTTCTCTCTCTCCCTCACAGCCCCACCCTCTCTCTCCCTGGACCCACCACACAGCCTCCCTGCCTCCAACCCACCACACCCACGCAGCCTTCCCCCACCGGATCCCACCTCCCCCACCTGCCCCGGTCAACACCCCTGCCCCCGGCCCCACGCGGGACCCACCTCCCACGCGCGCCCCACCTCCCTCCTCCTCACAGACGCGCCTGCCTGCCTCTCTCCCCGCCTCCCTCTCCCTGCCGCCCAACCTCCTCCTCCGGCGGTTCTCCCCAAGACCCCTCCCCAGCCACCTCCCAGGCCACCACTCGGCCCAGATCTCACCAGAGAGCCTCCTCCACCCTCCAGGTCCCCGCCGAACCCCTAGCACTTCAGCCTCAGCCTCCTCCCACCGCCCTGCCTGTCAGCCTCCGCCTGGCTCGCCCCCCGAGCTTCGCCTGCCACAGCTCTCCGAGCCTGGGTGTTTCCCGCCACCACAGCCTCGGCCGAAGCCGCTGAAGGCCGCCGCCGGCGCTTCCTCGAAGCTCCGCCATGCTCGCTTCGCCGCCTCCGGTCTCCTCCGGGTCACAGCTGCTCGCTCGTGCGCCGCTCGAGAACGACCGCCTACCCCGCCGTCGCCGCTCACCCCGAGCCCCGTCGTCGCCGATGTCAACCGCCTTCAACCGTGCAAGTCCCTGTGTAGTACCTAGTGGTGCTAAGAGTTGGGCGTGGAGACGACAAGTTCGCCGAGAACCGGATGCCAAGATCTTCCCCTCGGAACCGCCAAGTTCGCCGAGACCTTCCCCCTACCCGAAGGCCGTGGATGCAACAAGATCATCTCTCGGACGCCCAGGTCGCCACCCGGTGGACGCCAAGTACCCCTTCTCGGATGCGATGCTCGAGAACCCGGAGGATAAGAACATCGACGCAGAACGCCAAGTGCTTCACCCGAACGCCAAGACCGACCCGACACGCGGACCCGGCAAGTTCTTCTCGACGACAAGATCATCGACATAGAACCCGAAGGACACATGTGCGACAAGGACTCCCTCGAGGACGCCGAGTGCTTCACCCCGGACACCGAGACCCCGGATGCGCCAAGACCCTAACCCCGGAACCGAGAACGTTCCGTCGAACCCCGAGACCGGACCCTGGACCCTGTCGGACCCCGAACCCCGGAAACCCAAGTTCGCCGAACCCTAAATGTGTGAACCCCTTTCTCGAGCCCTATTTTATAAATGAAATAACAACTTGTTGCATATTAATTGTCCATCTCGCATGCATATCTGTGGTTTGGGGGCCTTATGCCGATTCACCTAATAATTAAATATGGGGCCCATATGCGGGCAAATCTAGCCTTATATTGGCCTCATTTAAACATGTGTAGCGAACCGGTTCCATCTGTTGCATTGCTAAACAACATATAAATTGCGGGGGTTTTAAACAACTCGAACCATCTAATTAATTGTCGGGACCCCGGTTCCGCTTAATATGACCTAATTGCATCGCACCTTGCCATGCCATGCATCATACAAGCATCATGCCGATCTTCTGTCGTTGTATTAAATATTGCATCCGGTGCTTCTTCTAGTGTTTGCTTCTTCGCGGATTGGGCCGTTGAGTTGACGCGAGTGCCGACCCGATCTCCGGTTGAACCCTTCGACATGTTTTCAGGCGAGCATCTCCCCTTTTCTTCCTATCTTACTTTTCTAGTATTTATTCCCTCCTGTTGATCTTTGCTATCTGTGTTGCGATGCTCTAGTTTTCGTACCCGTGATATCCCTTGCAGCCATATATAGCCTTGGACACATCCTATTACCTGTTTTTTGGTAGATAGTGGGACCCGCGTGTCGTAGTCGCTTGCTCAAGTGTTTCTGCTTGTCGTCAAGTACCACAGTTGTTGGAGAATTGCCGCATGTCGACGTTGGAGATGATCATGGCTTTAATTATTGTATCACTTTAATTCCTGTTTAACAACTAAAATTGAATTAAGCAGAGGCATCGGTGGGTGATAGGTAAGATTTGGTTTCCGACCGCCCACTTGTGTCCCGTAGGACCCGAGTTCTTGACACTGCTCCGAGATCGAGCGCTAACCACAAGTGGGAGATATGGGCCCCCATTGATAATTACCTGATTTCAAAGTATTATGCAGGGCCACAACTAGTTTGAGGTGTTTTACTATCTGTACTTATGCCATGTTTATCGCTTTAATTACGTTTGTGCGAGGAGCACACTGCATCGCTTAGGAAGCGGAGTGATTTGCGGTATGGGCGATCCCGTTTGAAAGCGCATCGTCGATATCGCCACTGACGCAAACCCTGAGTCCGTCTCGGAGACCGGCCGACTCCGTTGCGGGTGTCGACTCGGTGGGGTGGCCCCCCGTGCTTGCTTTGGGTCTGGGAACGTCGTGACTTAGGCCCCGCCGACATACCGATGGGTGTATGTTAACTGATCTGGCAAAAAGGGTCGAAGTGCCTGTGGATACTTTGGTGCACCCCTGCAGGGTTAAATCTTTTCGAGAAGCCGTGTCCGCGGTTATGGACGACTTGGAGCACAGTGCTTGATCATAGACAACTATAACTAAAGTTTACTGTTATGAATTGACTTGTATTCGATTTGCCTAGTAATCAGCTTCACTACAACGGAATGGCTAAGTAAAAGTACCAACAGCTGCTGGGTTTTGGGGTTATCTCATGCTAAATGTATCTGACTAGTAAGTGTTGCCACTATAACGGAATGGTTAACTCAAAGTGCCCACTGCTTACTTATCAGGATGATTATCTAAATCTGACTAGTAAAGTGCCGCAACTATAACTGAATAAGTAAAACTGCCAACTGTGTGAGTTCCTCGGTTGACTTCCTCGTTTGGTCTCGAGGGGGAAACGCCAAGATGGGTTTTGTTTGATGCTAGTATCAGGTTGGATCCGAATAGGTCTTTCTTACCCCTCTCTGATAGCCGCCAGTTGTATCGAGTCTCTATAGGTTGTTTAGTGCATCTTTGCCGCCGATCCACCATACCTATGTGGCGAGGACCGAATTCTAGCCTCGCCGTGTCGGCCTCAAGATCGACGCTCCTTCTTTTTCCTTTGCCCTTGCCGCACCCCTTTTGTTTAAGCGGTTTTGAGGTCGACGTTAGCGTGGTTACCCTTCCGCTTGGCAGGTTATGGACGCCCTTGGTTATTCTTCCGGGCTCTTAGCCCCACTTGCATCTTGTCCGTAGCTGGACGCTCTATCATTTTCAATGTGATTTGGATCTTTGTATATTATATTTGTATTCTTGACTCTTCGAGTCACTGTTGTATATATATATCTGCTCAGGTCCCATCGAGGACTGTTGTGTAATGTTATTACTTTGCTTTCCACCCGCACGAAAGTGCCTGGTGGGCACCTTCGAATCGTTTCTATGCGGGTTTGGCGAGTTTTGCTAAAACTTGCATAGGGCCGATTCTGAGGGTGTTACAATGATGCTGTTGCTGGTAAGTTCAGACTCAATTCCATTCCAGCATTTGTACTCTTTGATACTGGTGCATCTCATTCATTCATATCAAAAGCATTTGTTGATAGAAATGGGTTTGCATCTGAAAACATTGGGTGTCCAATAAAAGTTAGTTCTCCGGGTGGAGAAATGATTGTAAGTCTTGGATGCCGGGATCTAGTAATAGAGTTTGGAAAACATAAGTTTCCAGTGAGTCTGATAATCCTAGATTCCCAAGGACTGGACGTAATATTGGGAATGGATTGGATGGATAAGTATGAAGGAGTACTAGATTGTGCTAATCGTACTGTTGCACTCACAACCCTGGAAATAAAAAGAATAAAATTCAAGTCAAACTTTGAATCCAAAGGAAGTAAGCTTAATTCTCTTAAGGGGGTTAGCATGGACAGTGTGCCAATTGTATGTGAGTATCCGGATGTATTTCCGGAAGAACTGCCAGGAATGCCACCAGATAGAGATGTGGAATTTCTGATAGATTTGGTACCAGGTTCTGGACCAATAGCAAAGAGACCATACAAAATGTCAGTAGATGAACTGAAAGAACTCAAGAAGCAACTAGGAGAACAGTTACATAAAGGATTTATTCAACCATGTTCTTCATCTTGGGGAGCCCCAGTTTTGTTCGTGGAGAAGAAGGATAGAAGCCAAAGGTTATGCATAGATTACCGTTCACTCAATGAGGTAACTATCAAGAACAAATATCCTTTGCCTAGAATCAATGACTTGTTTGATCAGCTAGAAGGAGCATGTGTGTTCTCGAAGATTGATCTCCGGTCAGGCTATTTTCAACTCAAGATAAGAGAGCAAGACATACCTAAAACAGCATTCACCACAAGGTATGGGTTATATGAGTATACCGTAATGCCTTTTGGCTTGACAAATGCTCCAGCATACTTCATGAATATGATGAACAAAGTGTTCATGGAATTCCTCGACAAATTTGTTGTCGTTTTCATCGATGACATCTTAGTCTACTCCAAGAGCAAAGAAGAGCATGAAGGACACTTGCGTTTGATACTCGAGAAATTGAGAGAGCATAAACTTTATGCCAAATTCAGCAAGTGTGAGTTCTGGTTGGAAGAAGTTGGTTTTCTTGGTCATGTAATGACGAAGGATGGCATAGCAGTTGATCCTGCTAAGGTTTCAGCTGTGACGGAATGGGAATCTCCCAAGAATGTAAAAGAGGTTCGCAGTTTCCTTGGCTTAGCAGGTTATTACAGAAGGTTCATTGAGAATTTCTCAAAGGTTGCTAAGCCCATGACTGAATTGTTAAAGAAACACAAGAAGTTTGCTTGGACTGAAGGTTGTGAAGTCAGCTTCCAAGAATTGAAGAAGAGACTAGTGACAGCACCAGTTCTATGTCTGCCGGATTTGGAAAAGGATTTCCAAGTATATTGTGATGTGCCTCATCAAGGTTTGGGTGTCGTACTTATGCAAGACGGTAAAGTTGTGGCTTATGCCTCGAGACAACTCAAAACTCATGAAGTAAACTATCCTACTCATGATTTGGAGTTAGCCTCTGTCGTTCATGCACTCAAAACATGGAGACATTACCTTTTGGGAAAGCGTTGTGAAGTGTTCACGGACCACAAAATTTTGAAGTATATCTTCACCCAAAAGGAAATCAATATGAGACAAAGAAGATGGTTATAGCTTATCAAGGATTATGACTTAAGTTTGCAATACCACCCCGGTAAAGCAAATGTTGTAGCGGATGCTCTAAGTCGTAAGGTATTTGTAAATGGCCTTACCAAAGGTGAATTGCCAGATGATTTGTGTAATCAATTCAAAGAACTCAGATTGGAGATTGTGCCTGAAGGACATCTCATGTCTCTATGTCCAACCCACTTTGTTGGACAAGGTTCGAGAAGCTCAAAAGACTGATAAAGAAATTGAAGAGATTAAGGGAAGGATTAGCCAAGGTAAAGCTAAAAGTTTCCATGTAGATGAACAAGGTACTTTATGGCATGGGAAACGTATTTGTGTCCCACAAGATCCAGAGATGCGGAAACTGATTCTGCAAGAAGCCCACAACTCTCCGTATTCTATTCACCCGGGTAACACCAAAATGTACATGGACATGAAAGAAAGATTTTGGTGGAATAATCTCAATAGAGACATCGCCGAACATATTGCTTTGTGTGATGTGTGTAGTAGAGTAAAAGCGGAGCATCAAAAACCAGCAGGTTTGCTTCAACCACTACCTATTCCTGATTGGAAATGGGACAAAATTGGTATGGATTTTATTACCGGATTACCAAGGACCAGATCGGGATATGACTCCATATGGGTAGTAGTGGATCGCCTAACTAAAGTGGCTCATTTCATACCCGTGAAGACAACCTATACCAGTGCCAAGTTAGCCAAAATCTACATGAGTAGAATTGTATGCCTTCACGGTGTGCCTAAGAGTATTGTGTCTGATAGGGGAACCCAATTCACTTCCCATTTTTGGAGACAGCTACATGAGTCATTGGGAACGAGGTTGGAATTCAGTACTGCTTTTCATCCTCAAACTGATGGACAAACAGAAAGAACTAATCAAATTCTGGAAGACATGTTGAGGGCATGTGCCCTAGACTATGGAGCAAGTTGGGATGAAAGTCTGCCTTACGCAGAATTTTCTTACAACAACAGCTATCTAGCCAGCATTGAGATGGCACCATTTGAGTTTCTCTACGGAAGAAAATGTACCACCCCATTGTTATGGAATGGTGTGGGATAAAGAGGTTTATTCGGGACAGATCTTATCAAAAAGCCGAAGAGAAAGTCAAATTGGTTAAGGACAGGTTGAAGATAGCACAGTCCCGACAGAAAAGCTACGCAGATCCTAAGCGTAGAGAAGTCACCTACGAAGTTGGTGATAGAGCCTATCTTAGAGTATCACCACTCCGTGGAGTGAAAAGATTCGGAGTCAAAGGAAAGTTGGCACCAAGATATGTTGGGACATTCAAGATTCTGAGTCGCAAAGGAGAAGTTGCTTATGAAATTGAACTGTCAGCATCTCTGTCAGCAGTCCATAATGTGTTTCATGTGAGTCAGCTTAAGAAATGTCACCCAGAAATGGAAGAAACTTCTTTGAAGGATACTATACCTTTGGAAGAGGTTCAACTAGAAAGTTATCTCACTTATGTAGAAAAGCCTATCAAGATTCTTGAGACTGCAGAAAGAGTCACAAGGACAAAGACTATCAAGTTTTGCAAAGTGCAATGGAATCATCATTCCGAAGAGGAAGCAACATGGGAAAGAGAAGATGATCTTCGGAAAGACCACCCACACCTATTTGCTAGCCAATCCGAATCTCGAGGGCGAGATTCACCTTAAGGGGGTTAGATTGTAACATCCCTAAAATCATAATTTCAAAGTTTGCATATCATTCATGCATGCATATAGATTTGAGAACAATTTCAAACTCATTTCAGAAAAACAGAAGCACATAGTTCTATGATTTTATGTGAGCAGATTTAAATCAAATGGCCATCCCCATTTGAGAAGTTTGATTGATTTTAAACCTAGCTTGTTGGTCTTTCTTATAGAAAGGATTGAGTGTGGTTTGGACCAAGATTTACAAATTGGAAATGTTTCAAAAACCATTTCTCAAATTTTGCAAACCAAGTGCCAAGTCTTTAATATTTTGTTCACCAAGCTTGACCAAACCTTTGCAAAGCAACCACTTGATCTTATGCCTATAATTGAGACTACTGCTCACTGCAAAAATCCCAAGAAGATTTGAATTAAAATGAAACTTGAATTCATTTGAAAATCAATCCAGAAAATTGAAACAGAAAAAGAAAAAGGAGAAAGAATTAGAAAAAGGCCGGCCAGATTCCAAATTCCAAGAATGATCAGCCCAGCTAGCCCACCTGGGCCATTCCTCTCTCTCTTGCACGCGCCAACGCACCTGCATGACGACTGCACCCCACCTCCTTCAAGGCTTCGCTAACGAGCGGCCCTTCCACGCTGCCCTCGTTTTCCCAAACCGCGTCGCGACCACGCCGCTCATTAAGGCCGGTAATGGCGCGGCGTAATTAGCCATTATGCCGCAGGCGTTTCCTGTCGCGCCTGGGCCTATTTAAACCCCTCCGCACCGCGAGCTTTTACCCCCACTCTCCTCGCTCACTCCGCCACCAGGCTGCGCACATTTGCTCTCGAAGCCTCGCGGTACCGACGACTCCGGCGACCGATTCTGGTGAGCCTCGACCGCCCCCTCTCTCTGGTTCAAACGAGGATGCCCAGCTTGATCTTGCGCATACACTAACGCCTTTCATTTGCCTGCTCGTGACCCAGGTCGTCGTCTCCTTCTTCGACCGAAACCACCTGCGCCGCCGATAGACTCCGGCGACCAATTAAGGGCGACGCCAAACCCCGCCAGTGACCACGTCTACAAGCGACCGACGACGCCCGCAACTCCGACGAGCTCCAGAGACCGTTCCCGCGCGCCCCTTCGCAAACCAACGCCACGTCGAGCTTCAGCACGCCACTGCGGATCTGGTACGACCCTTCTCCCTCTCGCGCACGACCTAGAACGCCAGCGCCGCCACGATCGAGTGCTCACGCCGCCGACGCCACTACCGCCAGACATGGTCGCATGCTCGAGCATCGTTGGATCTAGATCCAACGCTTACGATAGAATCACTAATCGAACTGTTATGCTAGATCTGGACCATGTGTTTTACTTAGATCCTACGGCTCGCAGAGCTCGATCCGGCCGAACCGGTACGCGCCAATAGAAACACGACGCGTGGCTATAGTTTAAATCAAAAACAGAATTCAAATCAGATTTAGATCCAAATTTCAAATGGCTATAACTTTTGATTCCCACGTTAGTTTTTTGCAAATTTTATACCGTTGGAATCAGTGAGACAAGCCCTTTCTGAATCTGCAATGTGTTTAACAAAAAGTTTCTGTTAAAATGACTTTTTATGCAGAAACATGTTTAGGACCATTTTGAGCATAGAAGTTGATTAGTAATTGGTTTAGTGCTAAATAAGTTTAGTTAGCAAACTTTGTGACTTGGTTTTGTTTCTGTATCATGCACTTGCTTGGTGGGTTTTCAAAAAACATCATTTAGCATTTTCTTGCATGCATGCATTCATATTTTTGTTTGTATATAAATTGTGTGTAATTTTGTGCTACAAATTTTTGTGTAGATTTTGCTAGTGACTGTGATTGTGAAGAGTGCTACTCTCCCCATTACCAAGGCAAGTGTTACTTTATGAATATCTCCATCCCTATATTTTTCAAGAATTAGAAATATTTTGCTAGTCTTGCATGTTGTTACTTTTTTGCCAAATGCTATGTTGGGAAATCCTAAGTAGTTGTAGAATGGTAGAATTGCTAGGGATTTTTTCCTAGGTTAAGTTACTATGCCATGCTTAGCCTAGCTAGTAGAAAACAAGGGTTGGTAAAGTATATACATGCTATGATGAAAATATTTCTAAGTCTTTTTGACTTAAGTTTTTCTTAATAAAACAACTAAGTCAATGAACCTCCTGGTGGAATGGGACTTGAATGGTGGTTTTTGGTTGAGTGGTTACACAAGGACCATGGACATGGTTTACCTTGTGTATCACACTTGTGGTATGCCACCCAGGCACAAAGGGATTTGGAGGCCAAGTGTTGAGAAGATTATAGTGCAACCACTTGGCAATATGGGCTCTGCCTTGATCATATAGGTTGCTAGAACTTAGCCTTTTGGACAGTTGGTGGTAGTGGGAATGATAGGTTGGAGCGCGTCCATTTGGCTAAGGAAAGGCTTCTGAAAGGTCCTGTCTTGGGAAACCAAGTCTGGTGGGGAAAGTGCACAACCTCTGCAGATGGAAAATCTAAGTACTTAGCCAAGTCCATGGCAATGGACAATTTGAGCATCAAGACATGGAAGCTACAAGAATCTCATCACTCCAACTTATAAGTAAAACTTATGGGTGAACAAGGGTGAAGTACCCCAATGTCTATTGGTGGTTTCTTGGGAAAGTTTTTGACAAAGAAAAACTTAGTGTTTTCAACTAATAGGAAAAACCTATTTTCAAGCAAAGCAAGCCAAGCTACACTTAGCCAAAATGCATATAGTAATATAGTCCACTTAAAAATTTACCAAGGTATCACTTGCCAATACTATTCCAAAGTATTGACCCACTGTGGCTGTAACTTGTGATGTTGCAGCTTACTCCGATGATGATTAGGAGTCATGAGTCTACACTCAACATGCTTGCCTGTGGCACATGAAGATGAAGACTTATGTTTATTTACCTATTCCAAAACTCTTGTGTTAGGCATGTGGCCTTGAGTTGTAAAAGACTATGTTTTATCTCTGGAATGGATGTAATAAATGACCTTTGTATCTGTGTACTTCATCTTAAACTGTGGATGCTAGCATTGATCCAGGGACTAGCATTGCAATCACAGGGATCCTTTTTCCTTTACAAAGGAGGGATCTTACACCTTTCAGAATATATAAAAACATAGGAGTTTACTTATAAAAATAATGTTCAAGTAATAAAAGAATGCCACATAGGCATTTCTAGTCACTTTATTTAATTGAAATAAAAGGTTAAACCTTATTAAATTGTGACACCACTTTAAATCACATTCCCTTGGGCTGAAATATGTGGTGATGACATGTGTCAACATGATCCCATGTTTGGTTTGGAGAATATTAAATCTTAAGTAGTTTTTCAATGAGTAGAAATTACTTTTCTAAAAAATAAATAAATAATGCAAGTGCTTTAATCTTGAATGCTAGTGATGATGTTGGATCATCTATAAAGCACCTTTGTGTGATGATTGAAAATTAAGTATTTTTTGGTGATTGTGTACCTCGTACTTATTTATAGACACTAGTACCGACCAAGGATACGAGGAGGAAGGAGGATACTACGAAGAAGAAGCCGAGGAGAACTTCAACCACTGCTCTGCACAAGGCAAGCTAACACTTGCAAGATACTCTACTTTAGCAAGCCTTATTAACCAAGTTGACCTATGCAAGCCAATACTTGTAAGCTATTAACTTAGCAGGCTTATACTGATACCTATGCAAGCAAATACTTGCTTGTTACCATGCCAACTATATGCCTTAAGCATATGTGATCATACCCACTTGATAACCCAATCCTAGTTTTACTTGCAAGCTTTATACTTTATTTATTTATCAAAGCTTTATCTTAGAGTTTACTTAAGTAACTTGTAGATTCTAGGAAGATAAATGAAGGTTGCATAAAGAGCATAAAATTTGGCCTAAGCTAGATAATCTTGATGTCATCCTAAGGCATGAGATTGAACATAATTAATCTCCACTTAATTACCACCCCTCATTAGTACTTACGCCACCTGTAGATGCTAGTGCTAAGCATAAAACTTGATCAACTTTAGATGGGAATACTTGGTGAAAATGGTTATGAAAACCTTGGAATGATGAGTCATTCTACTGAAATGTTTTGACATGTGTTTCCGAACACCAGATGATTTTGGTGATGAAAATGTTGAGGCATGAGCCTTAGCCCTTTATAAAGCTGATGGTTGTCTGGATGCGATACCATTCCAATTTTACCGTACAACCACAATACCCGAAAATTGGGTAGGGCTTGACTGTAAACTTATATACCTTAGTATGGGTTCCCTCGCGGCCAAGGTCTGAGCTGAGGATAACTTGTGAAGATTGTCCACCTGTGCAGTACACAAGATGACAGTTGGTCATGGTTGGGAGGCCAAACTCACAGGAGAGGTGCCTATACTAGGGCGTGTAATCGAAAGGTTAGGATTGATTATCCGCATACTGAGTATGGTGAATTCAGGATTTGTTCCTGACGGATGTATCGAATGTTGTGGTGAAAGTGTATAATCTCTGCAGAGTGTCAAATTATTCGAATAGCCGCGTCCGCGGTTATGGACAGTTGGAGTGGCCATACTGTTCCCCCGTCAGATGTTTTCAAAATGACTTGTGAAATGAGTTGAGATTTTGACTTGACCACAACAGAGTTGTGATATGAAATTCAAATTCCCACTTAGGTGTTATACAATTTCAAATAGTTTTTTTTGCTTCTGAACTTAGTAGAGGTAAATCTGGCTTTTTGCAAAACAACCCTAGAGCTTAGTGTCCTACTACAAAAACCCCCTTAACTTGTTAGTATTAGTTTGCGAGTACTTAAATAGTACTCATGGCTTTGTCCCTGGCTATTCCCGTGGCCAGACTATGAAGAAGAGTACTAGGACGAAGGACCCCAGGAAGGTTACGACAACTAGGATCATCTCCCATCATCAGCATTGCCTGTGACCCCGAAGATGGAGCTTCGCCTACGCTACCTTTATTATTACTTATTTCCGTTGCTTGAGTTATATTAAGAACTGGATCATGAGATCCTTATTTGTGTAAGACCTTATGTATGGTTTGTAATGGATGATGTACTGTGGTATCCAAATCTGTTATGTCTTGCAAAAATAGTAATCCTATTGCGATGTACGGCATAAGAGGCATCTGGGATTAAAAACCCGGGTGTTGACAAACAAGTTATAGTTCTTACACTTTGTAGAGGTGCGTTGCTTTACCCATGAAAGATCAAATCCTTGTTGCACAACCGGGCGTACTTTCCAATCCACAATTACGTGATGTGGGGCCTAGTAGATGATCCAAGCCAATCACTGTCCTTCTCCGCGACCCCACATAGAACACGACTCCCCAATCAGGAATACCTCCGTTATCCTCCATATAGGCAGATGTAACCCTGGTAACCCCTTGGAGACTCTAGTAAGCAGATTATGTCCTTGGCAACCCCCACCGAAGTGGCAGATCTACCTTCGACAGTCCCTCAGGGATAATCTAGACACCAATATCACGGGGACATAAGGGTTCCCACCCATTGCTGAGTCATCGCAGGGAATCTACAGCTTCACAATAAGGTTATCCGTTCATGTGAAAGGAAGAAGATCCAGCTGACTCCTCCGTCCCATTCCAAATCTCATGGTTAAGCGTATTGTATGGTGCTAGAATCATTGATGTCATGGGTTATTAATTCCTATGTGATGAAACTCACTGCATATGAAAACCTAATTCCCTTGCCAACGTTATATTTATCATCACTTAGGACAATAACAACATTTTATTTGTTTGAGAAAATAGTATTTTATTTCTTTCTTAAGAACATAGATGATAATACACAATTTGAAAATACTTTGATAAAACTCATCAAAGTGTTGGAGATATGCCCAACAAGCAATAATAAAGTGGTTATTATTGTATCTTTGTGTTTATGATATTGCATCCCATGCTATAATTGTATTAACCAGAAACATTGATACATGTGTGTTTTGTAAACATAAAAGAGTCCACAGTAAGCCTCTTGTTAAACTAGCTTGTTGATTAATAGATAATCATGGTTTCCTGATCATGCACATTGGATGTTATTAATAACAAGATCATATCATTATGAGAATGATGTGATGGACACACACCCATAGTAAGCATAGCATAAGATCAAGTCATTAAGTTTGTTTGCTAAAAGCTTTCAAATACATTTAAAAAAAGTAACCTAATCGTTTGACCATGATATCATGTTAATCACCAACACCGGATGGATTCTTTGCTGACATCAAACACCACTTCGTAACTGGGTGGTTATAAAGGTGGCATTGGGTATTCTGAAAGTATGGATTGAAGCACATGGATCAAGAGTGGGATTTGTCCATCCATATGATGGATAGATATAATCTGGGCCCTCTCGGTAGAGTGTCATCAAATTGGCTTGCAAGCATGTGACTAGGTCACAAGGTATGTAACATCACAGTACGAGTAAAGAGTACTTATCGGTAACTAGGTTGAACTAGGTATGGAGATACCGACGATCAAACCCCAGATAAGTAAAGTATAACGTGGCAAAGGGAATCAGTATCGTATGTGAATGGTTCATTTGATCATGAAGTCATTGTTGATTATGTGGGAGCCACTATGGATCTCCAGGTTTCGCTATTGTTCATTGATCGGAGAGGTGTCTCAATCATGTCTGCATGGTTCGCGAACCGTAGGGTGACACACTTAAGGATTCAATGTTGTTTAAGTAGATATGGAATATGAGTTGGAGACTGAATATTGTTCAGAGTCTCGGATTGGATCCAGGACATCACGAGGACATATGGAATAGTCCGGAGAATAAGATTCACATAAGGAAAGTAATTTTTCGTGGTTTGGAAATGTTTTTGGTGTTTTCACTAGAAGCTTCTTGAATGTTCTAGAGGGGCCACCAGTAGGCCCACCACCCCGGGAGGGGCCAGATGGGCCGAGGCTATGCTGCTGGGGCCATAGGCCAGCCGCACCATGACCCAAAGGGACCAACCGTCCAGCCCAAGAGAATTAGGGTAAAACCCTAATTAGGAAAGGGGGGACTTGGGGGCAAGTTCCCACCTCTTCCCCTTCTGCGCCGAGTTGGGGGAGAACTCGGCAAGGGCTAGGAACCCTTGGCCGCATCCCCCATCTATAAGGATGGATGGGGCGCCCCCTTGTCCCTTGCGCCTCATAACCCTAGGCGCCACCCTCCTCCCTCCTCCATCAACTGCTCCGGCTTGGGCGAAGCCCTGCAGAATTCTCTCCTCCTCCACCACCACCACCACACCGTCGTGCTGCTGGGATTTCGAGGGGATCTACTACCTCCTATGTCTGCTGGAATGGGGAGAGGAAGGTCTTCATCGAGTCCGTACGTGCGGAAGCGCTGCCGGAACGCAGCGCCGGAAGGATCGTCTACACGATCTTGAGATCAACAAGTGATCGACTACATCAACCATGAGATCTGATCTCGTTAACGCTTTGGATCTACGAGGGTTAGTTCTCTACAATCTCATTGCACCGATCTCATAGATTAGATATTGGCATTTCCATAGATTGGATCTTGGTTTTATGTGTTCTTGCGGTAGAAATTTTTTGTTTTCCATGCAACGTACCCTACACAAATGACATGAGCAAGTGATGAACTTGCCTTGTGACTGCAAGGTAGTGAAGTCGGATGCTTGCACTCAACCTTGAGCTTCTATTTCTACAAAACACCATTATTACTCGGTAAGGACAATATCTAAAGAAGCAATAATAATATGCATAGTAATGCAATGCATCATTTATTATTTATCCTCTTTGTGTGTTTTACCCACCTTATTTAATCCTTAAATTCCTTTATTAAGAAAAGAAAGTTGTTAGTGGATAATTCCTAAAATCTTGTAAATATTATATTTAAGATTTTTGTGGTACAATACATTAATATAAAATTTTAAAACTATTTTTTATTTAATTTTAACTCTTATTATTATTTTCTTAAAATTCTATTTAAGAATAAATGTTTTTAATTTAGAGAAATTTCTTTTGCTACTCTAATTAACAATTGAGTATTTTATAAAATATTATATCTATTTAGAATTGTAAAAGTAAATTTTATTTATTTTTAGGTGTTTAACTTATTTTTATAAAATTCCATAAGGAATATATATTATAAAAATAATTAACCTTAATTTATTCTATGAAAAATAGAATTCTTAATTTTGTTGGGTAGCTTATATTTTTATGAACTCATTGATATATTATTTAGTTCTAGGGGTATTTAGGTATTTTAATAATTTAGTTCCTTTTCTAACCTGAACTTGGCCCACTTGGATGGCCCAGCCCTGACCTGGCCCATCTGGGTTTGGTCAAGCCTCCTGGCTTACTAGGTTCTAGCCTAGACCGGCCTAGTACCCCCTATCTTCCTCGCGAACTCATGTTCTCTCCTCTCGTTCCCCTTCAAGGCGATGTGGTGTCGCTGCCGTCGCCGTGCGATTCTGGCCGCCTCTATCCTCCTCGACCGCCACCATGACACGAGATGAGTGAGTCGGAGACACTCCATCGACTGGTCCAGCGCGATTTAGTGCTAGATCTCTTCCCCAACCACGTTGCCTCCATCCTGAAACCTAGGGTTCGGTTGTTGTCGGTGATTCGGTGCTCCGCCTTCTCTGTGGTGCCTCCATGGTGCTCTGGTGGTTGTGTGGTGCCACCGGCGTTGCTCATTCTCTTGTGGCCGTCGTGTTGCGGTTTGGCATGGGTCGCAGCACTTTCGGGTGCTCCCCGTTGATGCGGCTCAGATCACTGTAGAGCTTCGTTGGGATACCCCAAGAGGAAGGTATGATGAGTACAACAACAAGTTTTTCCCTCAATAAGAAACCAAGGTTATCGAACTAGTAGGAGTAAGGAAATGACTCAAAGGTGTTGCTAGCAACTGGAAACCTGCACAACACAAACTTAAGACTTTGCCCCAACGAACAGTGAGGTTTCCAATCTCACCAGTTTGATGTAAACAAAGGATTAACTGTATGGTGTGGAAGGTAATGGTGGTTTGCAGAAATTAAACAGTAATAGTGGAAGATGTGTCAATGGTAAAGATTAGACCGGGGTCCATAGTTCACTAGAGGTGTTCTCCTTAAGATAAACAACATGGCATGCTGGGTAAACAAATTATAGCAGGGCAATTGACAGGACAGAGCAAGCCATAACAATGCAATACTAGACATTCATGATCCTATGAGATTTGATTGGGCAATACAACAAGATACATAGACCACCATTCAACTGCATCTATGACTAGTAATCCACCTTTAGGTTATCATCCGAACCCCCTCCAGTATTAAGTTGCAAGCAACGGATAAATTCTTTAATCAAGGTGTGTAAGGTAAACAATCCACTTGTTCCATGAACAAGAGATCGTTGTTTTCTCCCTAGTAGCAACAACACATCTACAACCTTAGAGATTTCTGTCACTTCCCCAGATTAAATAGAGGCATGAACCCTCTATCGAGCATAAATTCTCCCTCTTGGAATCACTAGCATCTACTTGGCCAACATAGCTACTAGAAACGGAGAGCATGCAAGATCACAAACAACGCAGACATGATATAATCAATAAGATAGAATCATTAACCAATCTGACATAGTAATCTCAATATCCATCGGATCCCCGCAAACACAACATGCATGATTACAAATAGATGATCCTGATCATGGACGGAGCTCACAAGATCTAAACATGGTAGCACAAAGGAGGAGAAACAACCATCTAGATACTACATGGACCCGTAATCCAAGGTGGAACTACTCACGCATCATACCGGAGGATGGCATGGTGATGAAGAAGGCCTCCGGGATGATCTCTCCCCTCCGGCAGGGTACCGGGAAGAGCTTCAGAAACCCCCCAATCTAGGGACGATGGTGGCGGCGGCTACGGACTATTTCGTGGAAGATTGATCGGGTACTTAGGCTTTAGGTATCGGGGGGTTCTTATAGGCAAAGAGGGAGGCCGAGGGGTGCCCGAGGCGGCTGCACCCCCCAGGCACAGGCCAGGCCTGGGCGTGGCCAGGGGGTGTGGCCCCCTCGATGCCCTTCTCCGTCTCGTCTTTTGGCTCCGTGTTCCCCATGATAAAATATTGACTTTGGCTTTTGTCCCGTCCAATTCCGAGAATATTGATTTTCTGCCTTTCTGGAACCAAAAACAGAACAAAACATGCAACTGGAACTGTGGAATCTTGTTAATAGGTTAGTACCACAAAACATCTAAAAATACCTCAAAGTGTATACTAAGCAAAGCAAAGTAGATACTAAACAAGCATGGAACATCAAAAATTATAGATACGTTTACGACGTATCAAGCAACCCCAAGCTTAACTCCTGGTCGTCCTCGAGTAGGTAAGTGATAAAAAGAATAATTTTTGAGGTGACATGGACCATAAAAATCAAGATCAAACCATTTGCAAGCATTGAAAGCTGGGATCAAAGAACTCTAAACATGAGTATGAAAGAAGAAGTTCTAACAATAATGATACAAACAAAGATCATGAATAACAATGCATTGAAAGACGTTTATTTGTTTCACATATAGAAAACATAGCATAGTGGAATTCATCTTGTCCCTCATGGAGTAGAAAATAAATGCATAGGACACCTTCAAAGTTCATAAGAGTGACTAGATACAAATAGTTCAAGAACAAGTAATATCAACAATATGACTCAATCAATAAGTTTTGGGACAATACACATAGAACTAAGAATGGCAACTATGCTCTCTTAATTGGTGCCTAAGGATAGAAGGTGGAGACTCAATATAATGGTGGAAGAAAGGCCCTTCATAGAAGGGAAGTAGGGATTTCAAGTATCATAAAGAACTTCTAAAAATTATGGTACTTGTTAGCTTTCAGATCCCATTGCCCCTATCATAAGCATCTTGAAGTGATTAAGGTTAAAGTGAACAAAGATGTAGTATATGCTTGACAAAGTATAAGTTGGCAATCTCATGTCCCTTGAATACGAGGGTTGCTCCTCATGCTACTCAAGTTTAGTTACCGGTAAGTTCTTGTCATAGTAAGTACATGTGCATCTAGAGAACCGCTAACGGGGTACCCCTTGCACATGATATAGGAGCTATCCCATAATCAAAATGACAAGGCAAGCAGACAATGAGCATCTCAGCAATCTTCTTATTTACCATGGGAAAATGGTGCTTTTTTCTCTCTTTCAACTTCTCAATGTGTCTCTTTTTTTATAAGAAGAAAGCTTCATAGATTGCTCACTATGGTGATGATGCAAGTTTCCACCATGATTAGGCATGGCTTAGGCTAGCGGCCCAGGCATTTCTCTAACACACATACATAACTCCATGGACTTACAAGCTCCCCTTTTATTTCACTCTGACAACATCCGCAAACAAAAGAGCATGATATCAACTGGGTACAATGTACAAGTGAAATGTTGAAAGCGTTCCCCATGACAGCATGGTTCTGCTAATTCCAACGTATAAGTGCAAGCATATACAAAATATATGACAAAATGGTTAAAGTTTTTTAGGGGCAAGAAAAATAAAGTGTGCCATCAAGTTTGTGAGAGCTTTAATCACTAAGTTTTCACATAACAAAATAACTTTTTAATTGGAAGGTAGATGAAACAATAATATACTTGGAATGGTGTAATACATCATCCATAGTAATTTATAGTGGACACTTTGGAATAATTTGGTTTCTTGTGAGTTGGATGCATGATTAGAGCTTACTCATACAAGTGGATGCTAGCAAAAGACTAGGAGCGACCAACTAAGAGAGCAATAATGGTCATAATCATGTAGAGCGACAAAACATTACTAATAAAAGCATAAATTGGTATCACAAGTCAAAAACTAAATGATCATAGAGGCTAAGGTGACTTGTTCATAGTCATAACATGGTATGAGCATGTGCCAAGTCAACCCAAACAAAGCATCAAAGGAGAATACCACAATACTATGTTTTTGTTGCTAAAAAAACGCATGATTATTTCAAGGCACATTAAGCAATACTAATTTTTTGGAACAAGTCATGATACAGCAATAATCACTAAGCATAAGGTTAAAACAACATCTAGCATGACATGATAAAGTCTGTCACAGTCAAAGCAAGCTCCTCTTGTACTACTTAAGCAAGACCGTTCTACTCCTTTCCAACACCAATCAACTTATTTGAAACAACACAGCAAGAACGGGGGTCCAAACACTTTATTCAAGCAAACAAAAACCAAAAACAAAAACTAAGACGCTCCAAGAACAACACAACAGTGCATGAAACAATAAAACCAAAGTGTCTAGAAAGACCTGAGATTTTTATTGATGTAGAAGGGGATGCCTTGGGCATCCCCAAGCTTTTGACGCTTGTAACTCTTGAATGTTTCTTGGGGTGACATGGGGTGGCATCCCCAAGCTCGAGCTTTTATACATTCTTCATCTCATTACATCATTCTTCCTCTACACCAGAAAAATTTCCTTCATACAAAACTTCACACAATCTTCATTAGCAACATTAGTGTATTCAAAAGATAATAGACCTTTGTGTTTTAGTTCTAAAACATAAAAACTTTCACTAAAGATACAAGCTACTGTATAAATTCCCTCAAAAATATAAATTTCCTAAAAGGAACCCAAAAATAAATCAATAAGAAGCAAATGCAAATAATGGCAGAAATTTGTCAAAACAGACCCGTAGGTAGAAAAATATTTTTTCGAGGACCTTCTATTGCTCAAATCAAAAAGTGTTGAACTAAAAAAAGTTATCTAACAACCCAGGGGATTTATTTCGAAAATTATAGCTCAATCTGACTTACAGAGATTTTACGCGAATTTTTACAATGGAGCACAAAAATCTGTTTCGGGACAACAACTCCCCAAATCTTACTTCCCTCTCATTAGAGGTTATTCTTGGCACAAAATAAAATAAAAAGGATAATGAGAGGTCATTACAGATTAATAACTTCCAAGACTCAAGAAAACTTTTGGATTATCTCCCAAGAAATACTTTTCTTTAACGCCTTTAAGTTAGGCACAAGAAGCAAGAATCAAGTATTTTCAATTGAAGAAGCATTAAGATCAATACTCAAAATCTCTTCAACTAGGAAAGGTATCTCATCCAAAGGAGTTTTAGATATCCTTTCTCATCTCTCTTAGGTTCACTACTTTCATCAAATGGGTTTTCAAGAACAATCCAATCAAAATTCTTTTCTAAGGCTTCATGCATTCCTACAAGTTTAAAAGGTATGGGTATCTTAATTTCCTCATCATTGGGTTTGGTCTTATCCAACTTTTCTAAAGTACCCATAACATTTAAACAAGATCCTAGCATATTAAAACGTTCAAAGACATTTTTGGCTTCCTTAGAAACATCATTGAACTCTTTTAGTAAAGTTTCTAGGATAAAATCTCTCTTTTCAGCATCCTCTTCTTCTTTTAGTTTAAGAAACATAATTTGCATCATGGGGTTAAGGTTAACTAACCTAGCCTCCAACATATGAAACTAAGAAGATGCAACAATTTCATAATTAGGAGTAAGTTCTGCTAAGGATCTATCCTCAATATCCTCATGTTTGCTAACATGACTAAAGAATTCTTCAATATTTTCTTTCCCAATTATGGAGCCACTAGCTATTGAAAGGTCTTTCAGGGTAAAATTAGGGATCAACATGGTGAGCTAGAGCAAGGTGACAACTAGGGCAGGAACTAATTTTTTGTGTGATTGATAATAGAAAGCAAACCAAACGAAACTAATTTTTTTGGAGTTTTTGATAAAGAGAGGCAAACAAAACAAGACAAAAGAACATAGCAAAACAAAAAGAAAGTAAAGATAAAGGTTATTAAGGACTCCCCTTGTGAAGTTGTCCTTAGCCTCCCCGGCAATAGCGCTAGAAAAAGGCTTGATGCGGCTCAGATGACTGTAGAGCTTCGTTGGGAGACCTAAGAGGAAGGTGTGTTGAGTACATCAGCAAGTTTTTCCCTCAGTAAGAAACAAGGGTTATAGAACCAGTAGGAGGAAGGAAATTTCTCAAAGGTGTTGCTAGCAACTAGAAACCTGCACAACACAAACTCAAGACTTTGCCCCAATGAACAGTGAGGTTGTCAATCTCACCGGTTTGTTGTAAACAAAGGATTAACTGTATGGTGTGGAAGGTAATGGTGGTTTATAGAAAGTAAATAGTAACTGTGGAAGATGTATCAATGGCAAAGATTGGATCGGGGTCCATAGTTCACTAGAGTTGTTCTCCTTAAGATAAACAACATGGCATGCCGGGCAATTGACACGACAGATCAAGGCATAACAATGCAATACTAGACATTCATGATCCTATGAGATTTGATTGGGCAATACAACAAGATACATAGACCGCCATCCAACTGCATCTATGACTAGTAATCCACCTTCAGGTTATCATCCGAGCCCCCTCTAGTATTAAGTTGCAAGCAATGAATAACTTCTTTAAGAAAAGTGTGTAAGGTAAACAATCCACTTATTCCATGAACAAGGGATCGTTATTTTCTCCCTAGTAGCAACAGCACATCTACAACCTTCGATATCTTTGTCACTTCCCCAGATTAAATAGAGGCATGAACCCACTATCGATCATAAATACTCCCTCTTGGAGTCACTAGCATCTACTTGGCCAAGATAGCTACTAGAAACGTAGAGAATGCAAGATCACAAACAACACAAACATGATATAATTAGTAAGATAGAATCATTAACCAATCTGACATAGTAATCTCAATATCCATCGGATCCCCGCAAACACAACATGCATGATTACAAATAGATGATCCTGATCATGAACGGAGCTCACAAGATCTAAAAATGGTAGCACAAAGGAGGAGAAACAACCATCTAGATACTACATGGACCTGTAGTCCAAGGTGGAACTACTCACGCATTATACCGAAGGCTGGCATGGTGATGAAGAAGGCCTCCGGGATGATCTCTCCCCTCCGGCAGAGTGCCTAGAAGAGCTTCAGATCCCCCCTGATATAGAGACGATGGTGGCGGAGGCTACAGACTGTTTCGTGGAAGATTGATCGGGTACTTAGGGTTTAGGTATCGGGGGCTTCTTATAGGTGAAGAGGGAGGCCGAGGGGGTGCCCGAGGCGGATGCACCCCCCCAGGCGCGGGCCAAGCCTGGCCGCACGTCCAGGGGGTGTGGCCCCCTCGAGGCCCTTCTCTGTCTCGTCTTCTGGCTCCGTGTTCCCCACAGTAAAATATTGACTTTGGCTTTTGTCCCATCCAATTCCGAGAATATTAATTTTCTGCCTTTTCTGGAACCAAAAACAGAAGAAAACAGGCAACTGGCACTGTGGCATCTTGTTAATAGGTTAGTACCAAAAAATATATAAAAATACCTCAAAGTGTAGACTAAGCAAAGAAAATTAGATACTAAACAAGCATGGAACATCAACAATTATAGATACGTTTACGACGTATCACCCGTGCCGCTGTGTACACGTTCGTCGGCCTTACTTCTTCCTCTACTAAATCTCAGTGAGGACCACATGTGAGTTCTTCCTTTTCCCCTCTTGTTCTATGTTTTACCTTGCTACCCTTTGTGTGCTTGCTAAGTATGAACCCTAATTAGGGTTGCCCACTATACTAGGGTTCATCCCTCTATGCTAGGGTTCATCCCTTGGTACAATGCTTATTCAACCTGATGAAATTACTCTATGTGATGACCTACTGAACCTAGGTTGTGTAGAATTCACTGCTATACTATGATTTTGGTGTTGACAGTGGTTTGTGTTAGTAGGTTGTTAACTGATTTTTTACTTACTGTCCTATATTGGATTGGTGATACATTTTAGATGATTCCTAACTATTATTTTAGGAAAATGATTAATAATCTTTTAGAGGATTTGACTATGTAGCCTATGTATATGGATTGCTTATCAAGCATGGTTATTGTGACACCATCTTCTAATTGGTACACAACTTTTGTTTATTTCTAGGCTTTTCATCAACTATACTTTGGATTGGCTTATTTTGTAAGCATTAAAGAATTTCTATCAAATACAGTGTTATAATTGATAGATTTCTTAGCCTATGATGCTGGTATGAGGCACTTCTAGGCAGAAACGGATGTTTTTACCTGCTTCCTCCCTTTTCATGTGCTCCATGAGAGATAGTTCTTAAACTATGATCCAATATTTTTTTAGGAAGATGATTAGATAAACTTTGTAAGAATGGTATGGTTGATTCTTACTAGATAAGATAAAGTTATAAGATGAAATCATTACTGAGGTGCTACTATTCATAGAATGTGCCCAATAATGGTTAATCAATGAATTCCTTTGCATCTAGTTATAAAACTAGAGAGTTCCATCCAAGATCAATGATGCAAAGGCTGAGATCTTGGTTATGATTTGTAAAGATTTATTCTTGGATTTTTAATTTTCTTCAAGTATGAATATACATTGTGCTTCTATGAGAAGAACACGGATAGAACAAATCATGTTCTTATGGAATGAATGAGATGAATAGCAATAATGATCTTGTGTAAAACTCACCAAGTAAATGTTGTTGATGATGTTTCTTTGGTGGTTGATCTTGCTGAGTCGAACTATGACCTCTCCCTGGGCCTTGTTGTGCACTACCTGGTACTTTGCCTGCTCCTCCTAGCTCCTGCTTGACCTTGTTGTCCTCCTAAACCACACCCTCCATTAGGTTACCACTTTGTGGATGATCTGGTTGGTTTTCTGTGTTGATGGTTTGGTTGATCTATAGGCTATTTAGTTGTTAGATTCACTTAACCTGAAGTGTCCGGCAGAATCACTCCGGACATTCTGGCTAGGGGCAAACACTCCGGCTGATATACCACAGACACTTCGGCCTGGCAGAGATTCTCCAAACAATCCGGCCAGTGTTCGGGTGGTGTACGATGTGGGACACAGACTGGCTGCACACTTCTGCGAAAACTTGAGGAAATCCCTAGGCCGGACACTCCGGCAAGCACCAACCGGACATTCCGGGTTCCGGCTAGGCCGAATACTCTGGACGATAACAGCCGGACAGTCCGGCAGAAACTTGATCTGCACATAATAAATCCTGGGAACATGCTTCCCTTTGAGATGGCAATAACAATATTCTCCTGACAATATAAATATACCCTAAAACATTTAGCAGACGATTAAGAACATCCTAGTGTTGTCAAGAAACATCAAAACAATATGAAGGGCAAAAATGTTGTTTTAACGAGTCATGCCCTAAGGATAGTTCCACCATAACAGGTCAAATCCCGAAGTCGGTCCCCAGATATGTGAGGCGAGGTTGGTTCACTAGGGGCTCCTTAACCCCAAGCAAACCTGCCACACTTACCTACATGTTATGATGCACCTTCACCCGAACATTTTCTATGCATATGCCAAATGGAACGCCCAAAGTATGTGACTCATGGAATCTACTAGGAAAGTTAGTTACTCATGAGGTTTTCTAGGCCCCGTGTGGTTGTACACTCATCTCGGTTCCAAAGGCAAGAACTCGGGTCCTAGTGGTGGCGATCATGGGACTACAAAAACTACATCCCACCATGGTCTCCCATACAAGCCTTAGCATGTTTAAAGTTTACCACTAATCTCACCTCGTCAGTATATCACATACTCCTATCATACTAGATTCTCTGCGTTGATATATCATTTGGATGAACCAGCACTAACAACTAAGCATGACTAATCAAGACACAAATATAAGCTCTAGCAGTGCACACATGCCAAGCCTAGTTATGCAAGGAGTAGTGGACCAGGTAATATAACCTTGAAGGGAGTAATGCAATAGATAGGATACTCTATCTATCGATAAAAGACCACAGTAGAATGGTATGCATCATGGCAGGAATTGAAATGCTTTCGAAATCATAGGATTATATAATGATGGGGCCATGCTTGCCTTTTCCCGTTGATAACCAATAAGGAGATCTTCAGAAGCCTTGCACTTGACTTGGTTACAGTTGGTCAAGTATTGATCTTCTGTCTTTGATAGTGTTGATCTTGGGTTCCGCTCTCGGACTCTATCTCATAATCTATCGGGAAGAAGCAAAAACACCGGAAAGAAAGGAAAACAATCAACACATGGCATTGATACAATGCTCAAGAAAGGATAATGATATGACAAGTTAAATATCATTGAAATGGAATCCTAAAACATGATTGACAATTTAAACGGGGTTCCGAGGGATCCAAACCCTAATTCAGAGAAACCTCGAATGCATATGAGAGGGGTCACTTTGTTCTTCTAATTAAATTTGTCATGGAAATTTCTTAACAATGCATGATTTTTATGCTAAGATATAGATCTCATTTTTCTGATCATTTTGATATATTATTCGTATTTTTCTGATTTAAAATGAATTAGTTATGAATTTTCCCAATTTAAATCCATTGTAAACTCTTTCTAAAACAATTAAACATTTTTGGAATATGTAAAATATTTACTATCTAGGCCCACATGTCATATGTTTTTTAGTTTCAGAAAACATTTATGAAAATATTAAAAACCAGACAACCTAGGCCCATAGGGGTATTTATATTTTCTAGAAAATAAATATAAAACATTTAAACAAAAGAA
The DNA here is from genome assembly GCA_030063025.1 of Avena longiglumis. Classification (NCBI taxonomy): domain Eukaryota; kingdom Viridiplantae; phylum Streptophyta; class Magnoliopsida; order Poales; family Poaceae; genus Avena; species Avena longiglumis. The sequence continues at coordinate 507,284,859 of CP125976.1, read as the reverse complement.
AAGTGATTATGAACTCATGATGACGTCATGCTAATGTCAACAATGGAGGATCTCCTAGGCTGCACACGGGATTGGCGATTGAGAGAATGCGGGCAAGTGTGGGGTGGGGGCATTGGATGTGCGCGAGTGCGAGGAGCAATAAATCGGCGGCACTAGGCAACTTGGTTACAGGAAACACCGACGGCGAGCAATAATGCAGCGGCACTCAGAGCTCCACGGTGACATGACGATACATGAGGAAATGGGATGATTGGGAAGGACCCTGAGAACCCGCTCACTGTGAGGAGGATGGTAGTGTCAGGGATGCCATGCGAGGTGAGGGTGATAGCAATCAGCGACGAGAGCAACAACTGTCGTCGGGAACGATGACGTGATTGAGGTGTCTGGGGCCACTCTGGCTCGCGTGGCTTTCCGAGTAAGACGAGGAGGACACGGCGGTTCTGACGGTGGCCTCATCTAGGCATGGCGAGCTCGGGAGCGGTGAGACACCAGCGAGGTCGGCAGCTAGGGTTCTGGCCATGGTGGGGAACAAGGAAGATAAGAAGGGGGCACACTAGGGCTTCTTGGCAAGATCGGCGAGGCCTAATAGGCACTGAGGGGCGGCAATGTTCATCTCGGTGCCACGACAACCATCGGGCGATAAAGCAACGTCCACCGAGGTGCTTCCCGTCGACGGGGAAGACTACACGTATTCGAGAGGTCGAAGGGTTATGGGCCGATGATGGGCTGGTGTGGGCTGGTGTGGGCCGATGTTGGGCCGCGACAAAGATTAAGAGAGGGGGAAGAAAGCTGCGCTGCGGCCAGGTTTGCTGATGTCTCCTTTTTTACAATTTTTTTCTATTTACTTTTTTCTTTCTTTCTTTTGCAAACCCATTTCAAAGTTGTTTTTGATCATTTCAAAAATAATAGAACATTTGTAAATATTCAAATACTACAGGGACACCTTATAACAATTTAGGCTCCATACATTTGGATTTTTCAAATATTTTCAAAACCATCTTTTGAATAGGTTTCAAAGAGAGAGGGGGAAAACTAGGGTTTAGGGTTTTTGCATATTTTCTTGCATGCATTTTTATTAGCAAAGTAGATGATGCTCATGAATGCACAAACAAACCATAATTAGAATTAACTAAAACTGGGGTGTTATATAGGTGTCTTGGGGAGGGGGCAAGCCTGCACCCCATCCCCTATATAAAGAGGGCCCCTTGGAGGAGGAGAGACACACCAAGGCCATGAGTTGGGAGCTCTCCTATCTCCTCTATGCGCCTCCTACGTCCATCTGCTCTCTCTCTCTAGTTGTCTCCTTGCGCAAGTATGGTCCCATGAAAGGACCGTTCACGCAAGAGACGAGGCACTAGCAGCACGCCATTGCGCTGCAGAGATTCCAAGCCGGAGATCTATTTCCGCACTCCCGGCAAGCATCGGGAAGCCAGAGGTCGTCATCATACATCGTATGTGTATGAAACCACGAGGGCCACACTTGGGGCACCTTGGATGTCGTGAGCTGGACTGGTGCACGATGATGGAGTAAGAGGTGACTTGCGAGGAGCTTCACGACCTTGAGGTGGGCTATGTGCATGACTACATCAACCATGTTCCCCTTAGAACGTTAACCTTTTTAGGACTACAAGGGTATGTATCCGAAACCTCGGCCATTACTGCATTACTCCTAGATAGATCTTGGGTAGTTAGGGCGTTCTAACGTATGAATTTTTTGTTTTCTGTCGTAGAACCCCTACATAATCATCTTTGTTACCATATATATATATATATCTTTATTTCAGATAACTCTTCTATTCCATTCAGGAGTGAGTTAACTCCACCAATCACCATAATTATTTGATTCTCTTCAAAGATTCTCATCCTAAAGTTGATATCTAAAACTAGCATAACTACTTACCTCTTCTTACTTCTTTGTTCAAAGGCTTTGAAATAGCTGCTTTGATAAGTCAAGAGTTACTACATCAACGGTTGATTGATCAAGAATTGATAGATCAAGGATTGATCACCCAACATTGATGATCAACAGATATTAGAATATAGTTCCATAGAAATGATAAGGATTGGTATGGCAAGACAGATATGTGGTGAAGGGTCTTGACTTAGTTTCCTTCCTACTTAATATAACTAAAGAGTTGGCTTTAAGGATTACCATGATGCTCATGGTAGGAATAGATAAGAATAAGATAGATCAAGATGTAAGTATTGAGTTCTTGTTAATTGAGTTATATACTTAACTTGGTATCCTTGAGTTGTTGTACCGAATACCATGATATGATCTCTAGAAGATCTAGTATTCATTACTAAGTAATGTGTTGTGTGTTTAATTTTACTTGATTTGATCCACCCATAGATCAAATTATATTTATCCAAAATAAGGTTTTAGAAAAGGTCATATTGAAACTTATCACAATCAACTTGATGATCTACTTCAGTTCCACCAAGTTAAGAGAATGTTCAATCACTTTGACAAGTTTTAATCAAAAGGCGAAAAATATTCATATTTTCTATGCATGAATGCAATGCACACAACTGATATCAACTTATTTATAATCTCTAATGTTGGGATGTTACAATTATGAGGGGAATTATAAAAGGGAGTCAATGGGGAAACAAAAAGTAGTCAAGGCAGTCCTTCTTATTGAAAGTGATGTACACGAGCTCCACGAAGGTCAAGGCGAGCTCGTGACTATCAGTGGTGGCGGGGGAAGGATCCTGGAGTTTGCTAGGATCGGAAGAGGAACCCAACAACAAAGAGGATACCGAGAGAGAGAAATGGCAGAGAGAGAAGTGAGTGGGCAACGAGGGAAAATCTATGATGTTCATTGATTGGGGACAGAGCAATGAGTCATGGTAAGACATGTGGTGTTGGGCTGTATGAAATTCTAGCTATACCCTCAGCACAATAGTATAACCACGGGAAAGCCATTGTGTCACTCTCCTTGGTTTGACCACACACCTTGAAATATGCAGCCACACTCCCTAACAAGTAGGCAAGACGAAAAACTGACCTATCACCAGCACCATACATAGGCTAACTAGCGGGAAAGAAGGCAGACAGAGAGATCAATTCTCCGGTGAGATTTGATGGTAGAGATGCCCTGGAATAGTATTAATATACCCCCTTTATCTAGACTTGCTCTAGACATTTTATTGTTGCAGAGGCTAGAGATAATCGATATCATCTTGGTATTAATATATTCAGTTCCTTTCTAAGAAATCTATCTAATATTGTTTCAATGGATTAAGTAAATAACTTTTGTGCAACGATCCTGTGTATTTCACACTAAATAAACAGCATGACAGGATGACAGCTCACATGTATTTCTTGAAAGAATCTAGAAAATATAACCATTAAACTCAGCCCTCCCATAAATCTTGCACATGTGTTTCTTTTAGATGTCGTTCCCGGTGTAGTTTGTGTCTCTAAGTACTTCCTTCTATCTTAATGAAATGACAAGCAAAGAAACTGTGATGAAATAAACTCATATGCTACCTACCAAGGTTTGAAGTTATAAGCATTAACATAAGTGGTCAAAATCTAATATAACAAAGGACGAGGCTAGCGAGCCCTCGAGGGCTTGTTTGTGTGTCCCAGCCCTCGTCCGAAGAGGTAAGCAACGAGGCCTAATGCGTTTACCTTTTACGGAAAGCTAGCCATATCTCCGCGCGGAAAGCACGCCCACAAACCAAATGCAACGCCTGAAATAGCTAACACCGCACACCCGTTGTCTCCCTGGCCAGTTGCTTGTTCTGCAAAATATTCGTGCAGTTTTTAATTCCTTCCAGATCTCCATAGATCCATGGATCTGACTCAAGGCAAGAACTTCTCATCTCCACCGTGGCATCCCCACGTTTTCCAACAACTCCTTCCCATGAAGTAAAAACATGGATCTGATGTAGGTCTCTCGAAGAACAACAATTAGATCAAGGAAGAAAACTAGAAGAAAAATCCCAGGAAGAAATTACGGCAATTTATAGCAAAATAACCCTGAAACTTGTATCCCAGCAAACATACTTCTTACACATAGTAAAACAGAAGAATTCATGAAGAAAAAATCTTTTACAGCAACAACAAGAAGTAAAAATTGCATACAACAACATCCATATACAACAAGTAGGATATAGGAAACCAAAAAAAGGACCTGCATGAGTACAATAAGACCTGGGAGTCCAGGAACTAGTTTTATGTAGATAAACTCCATGCAAGTAACAAAACAAAATCATGCAAACACAATTACATGTACAAAACCAAGTTAAAAGAGGATGATTATGCAACTTACACTAATATCCTCACAAGGCCAAACAGGTATCTTAATTAAGTGGCATGAGCAACTTAATCAACTTAATTAAGTGGCATGAGCAACTTAAGTCGACATTCAGATCAAGGATGCTACCTCACAAGGCCAAACAGGTATCTAACTTCTAGGGCAACATTTGAAAGCATTGTGCATCGACAACACATATGCCCTGATGCTAGCCTTCATCCACGGCCCGCGTCGCGCTCTACCACATATCGTTCAGCAGCTGTAGGCACACCAGGTCCATGAGCAAGTCCACATCCTTCGCGAAGCCTAGGACGTACCGATGCATGAGCTTCAGGATTGAGAGACTCTCCAGCGGCTAACACATCCACGACGACCTGCTGGTAGTCACTCTTGTTAACTAGAAAAATTCAGGCAACCAAAAAACAAAAACGTAGTTCAAAAGGGATGGAACATAACTTACAAAGTGGTGATAACCAACTTTGATTGAAAAGTGAAAACTACTTAACAACTTTACTAAAGCAACTTGGATGTACAAATAGTGCGATATATACATCTATATTTAAGCTATAAAAGGTACTGATGCAACTTAAGCTAGTGTTCGAACCAACTGGAACTATAATGTCAATAGGGTTTCAGATGTTAATACCAACTATAGGAACCATTGTCAAACAATTTAGATTTATTAATTGAGCAACTTGGTAAAAAGATGCTTAAGCAACTTAAAATATAATGGAAATATAATTATAGCAAACCCAAGCTGGTACTGATAATAGGGAAAGCATCTTTAGCATGTGAAAACAACTTAGTTCATTTCAGTACCAAACTTCGGCATATTGAAAATACAACCTGATTCACCTGAGTAGCCAACTTGTGCATGTTGCTCCAAAAAATAAAAAGGAAACCAACTAGACAATAAAATACAACTTAACAACGTTGGTAGAACCAACTTAGTTCATTTTGGTATCCAACTTAGGAATGTTAACAATATAACTTAATGAACACAAAGTAGCCAACTTATGGATGTTGCTCCAAACAGGAAAAAGGAAACTAGAGTATAAAGACCACAACTTAAACATGCTGGTGGAACCAACTTAATTCATTCAATACCAAACTTAGGCATATTGAAAATACACATTAATTAATCAAAAGGATCCAACTTATGGGTGTTGCTCAAAAAAAGAAAAGGAAAACTAGCTAGACTATAAAACACAACTTAAACACACTAGTGGAATCAACTTAATTAATTTCAGTATCCAACTTAGGCATATTGACAATACAACTTAACTAATTCAAGTAGCCAACTTAGTAAAAATATGCTTAAATAACTTAGGAATCAACTTAATTTCTTTCGGTACACAATTTAAGCATAGTATAAAAAACGCAATTAAACCACTAACCAACTTTTATCCATACAACTCAAAAAGGAAACAAACATGAAAAATCATGGCATTGAGCAGAAGAACTAAAACAAGCATGCTGAACCATAATAAAAAAGGCAACACAAAAACAACTTAATTATACTCAAGTACACAACTTAGGTATGATGGATAAACAACTAAGTCGAGAGTGGGTATGCGACTTAAAAAAGAGTGAGTTGCTCTTGGTGATCTACTAGTTGCTTCTCCTAACTTAAGTAGCTGACAAAAGTAACTTAAACTATATTCAGTACACTACTTTGGGACATTTGGTTGTAGCTCAAACTTAAGACAGTCAAACCAAACATTTCAATCAAATTCCGATGTAACTTAAGGACGTTGCTAAAAAAATCAAATTAAAAGTAGATGATGGAAATCAAACTAAAAAGCATGTTGTGGAAGGCAACTTTGGCAGATTCAGTAAACAGCTTAGTTAAGATGAAACAAAAAACTCAAATCAAAATAAGTATGCAACCTAAGGATGTTGCAAAACATCAAGCTAAACTAGAAGATAAAATCAACCAAAGAATGCTAAGGAAAAGAAACTTAATTAAATACAATAACCAACTTAAGTATGTTGAACAAACAAATTAATGGGAATTGAAACGAACATCGATGGAGGCAGGGGCGGAGCTGGGCCTGGTGGCTGGTGCTACTAAACATGAGAATGGTTTAAAAACTGAACCATACCTCAACTAAACCTAAATGAATGAACTCGGTAACCAAAATTGATCTAAATCCGTTTGGTATTTTCATCAGCCCAACCAGAACCAAACCTATTTTACATTTCCACCAAACTGAACCAAACTGAGGGCAAAACTGTGAGTGGAAACCATTTGCTGATATTGGTTGAGAACCGTTCATTCAGATGGTTCGAAGCACATACATGGCTGGGTTGCGGGTGTCAAGAAAACCAAATAAAAAGCTTCGATAGCATCCTAAATTTTTTTGGTGCACTGCACACGTGCTAACATGCATGTCGGAATGATCAGGTACTCGCTAAGCACAATATTAACACTAACATGTCAGCCTGTCATCAGTTACTAATTTAGAACACTAAGTAAGCTAAATTTCCAGGTACAATCAACTTAACTAAAAGAGACTAGCAACTCTACTATTGTGAAAACGTAACTAGGCATGGATATTGCAGCAAACAAAACTTGATAAAAACTGACCAGTAAAACAACTTAATTAATGGTATGAGCAACTTAATTACCAAGATGAAACAACTTAGCTAAAACTGGGTAGCAACTCAGTACTATTGTGAAGAACTTAATTACTGGGAAGAAACAACTTAAATAAAATTGAGTAGCAACTCTACTGAACAGAACAACTGTGGGGTATAAAAACACCAAAATAATCCCATTCATGTCAGAAACACGTGACTAAGCAACCAGACTACTAACCTAGAACAACTTTGTAGAAAAAAGAATGACATCTAGCTATATGTGAATTATCTTAAAGGACAGGAGCTATACAACAATTGTATAGAGAAAATAAAGTCAGTTCTATACAGATTTGTTTCGAAATATCTAGCAGCTCCTCTTGTACTAAATATCTATAACTTCAAGTACATATATACATCGCCAAGGTTATCACATCACACGGGAAACTATCGAATTGAGGTACAGTTGCAAAGGCTAGATGTGCAAGAACACAAAATGTTATCAGGAGTAGAACACATTACGAGCATGTAAATATTTGCAAGCTAGAATTAGAATCAGAAAAGAATTAAAGAGACCAGTATAGAAGTACTAGTGCATCCTGAACTTGTATCATGGGAATGAACTTGTACCGAACTAAGACTACAGAGACAAAGCGAGGGAAGAGAGGTCTCACAAGGCGCAGCACATGACTGTGGAGATGATACGAGACGAGAGACGAGAGGTCTCACCGGGCGGGGCGTCTTGCCGGAGGAGACAAGAGGCCAGGCGCCGCTGCTGTGGTGGTCGAGGAGGTAGCGGGGGTTAAAGGAGGGGCAGATCTCCCGGCCGATGGCGGCAGAGACTTGGAGTGCAGAGGCATCCCCTCGGCCACCAGCGCAGAAGCGGTCCGGCAAGATGGGCGACGACTGGTAGAAGAGCACCTGATCAGCGAGGATTGCGGCTAGGGTTGGCTGCGGCGGCGGCCCGTGGAGGATGATGCAGGGATTGGCGAGGGAATCAGGCGGGGCGCAGGGATCCCTAGTTGAGTTGGCGGCAGGAAGGGTGGGGTGCGCCGGCCGGCGAGGGCCTCCACCGGCGCATGTAGGCGACGAGAAAGGGGGATCGAGGGAGACTGAGGTGCGTGCGTGGAGGAGAAGTTGAATGAGGTTGGGAGCGCGTGCGTCCGACAGTGGCTGTCGGAACAATAGTCATCGCGCGCCTTCAACGCTCCATCAAACGGCTATAAATCGGAGGCTCGGACGTGACAGGGAGCCTCCGAGCACTTTTTAGCGTTTGGGTATAACAAAAGGTATCCTCTAATAAGACTAAAACAGAAACCTAACGTCCCCTAAATTAGATTATCCGGCACATAAATGACAGGCTACTTTGAAGCTCGGTGTGACTTACGGGTGTTACACAAGCCAAAGAACTACAGAATATACTGGACCAAACTTATGCACAAACCTGGAATTCTTGGACAAAAACGTGGGGTAATGCCTCAAATAGATGTTTTGTCCTTCTTCCTCGAAGCCGGTAGCAGACTAGCAGGGCAGGTACATTGTTCCACGGGGGCCAATTCCCATTAGTCGATTGAATAAGTCGAAGTGGAATAGAGAGAGGACCAGAGACCCAATCCAAACCAGGTGCTCCATATATACCACCCCCTCCACATCCAACTCCCCTATCAGCCTCTCGCTTTGAAGCTGCTTCAGATACCAGTTCCAGTTTCCTCGTTACCTTCAGACTTCGGTTACCAGCATAGCAGCAACAGGAGGAGAAGAGGTAGTTGGTGTGGTCAGTCATGGCTGCGATGAGTTTGGTCAAGGCACCCATTGGGCAGGGTCTTCGGCCGGCGGGCCACAATCCTAGTAGGCGCGGTGGCGTCGTCAGGTCCTCGCTTCAGGGCGCCGCCGTTGGAAGCAGAGCGGAGTGGCTCACCAACTGTGCGGTGCTCTCCAGCAAGGTGGCCGCGCTCGTCTCCCACTCCACCAACGGCCACGTCGCGGCGGCGGCTGCGGCTCCAAACGGGGCGACGCTGGACTTGGTGCCTGTGAGCGGTACTAACGGCGGCGCAAGGAACCTGCCGGCACCGCTCCGGATCGCGGACCTGTCCCCGGCGCCGATGCACGGTTCAGAGCTGCGTGTGGCGTACCAGGGTGTGCCGGGGGCGTACAGCGAGAAGGCGGCCAGCAAGGCGTACCAAGGCTGCGACGCCATCCCCTGCGACCAGTTCGACGTTGCGTTCCAGGCCGTGGAGAACTGGGTCGCGGACCGCGCCGTGCTCCCAGTGGAGAACTCGCTCGGCGGCAGCATCCACCGCAACTACGACCTCCTGCTCCGTCACCGCCTCCACATCGTCGGCGAGGTGCAGCTCCCCGTGCACCACTGCCTCCTCGCGCTGCCGGGCGTGCGAAAGGAGGACATCACCCGCATCATCAGCCACCCGCAGGCGCTGGCGCAGTGCGAGCACACAATCACGCGCATGGGCCTCAACGTCGTCCGCGAGGCCTTCGACGACACCGCTCGCGCCGCCGAGTACATCGCCACCAACGGCCTCCGTGACACGGCCGCCGTCGCGTCCTCCCGCGCCGCCGAGCTGTACGGCATGGATGTGCTCGCCGACGGCATCCACGACGACTCCGGCAACGTGACGCGGTTCGTGATGCTGGCGAGGGAGCCCATCGTGCCGCGCATGGACCGGCCCTTCAAGACCAGCATCGTCTTCGCGCACGACAAGGAGGGCACCTCCATGCTCTTCAAGGTGCTCTCCGCCTTCGCCTTCCGCGACATCAACCTCACCAAGATCGAGAGCCGGCCGCACAGGCACATCCGCCTTGCCGACGACGCCAGCAGCGGCACGGCCGCCAAGACGTTCGAGTACGTGTTCTACGCGGACTTCCAGGGCTCCCTTGCGGACCCGCGCGTGCAAAACGCGCTTGCAGAGGTACAGGAGTTCACCTCGTTCTTGCGGGTGTTGGGAAGCTACCCCATGGACATGACTCCCATGACCGCCGGCTCCTCCTCCACCATTACATCATCTGATTCTTCGCCGGCTCCTTCGTCTGGTCGCTAGAGCAAGTGAGGACAATCCATCGGTTGAGTAGGGACGTCGGTTAGTACAGTATATGGTACTGCCGTCCTGCTCCTCGCGCATTGCCGGGAGTAATTAACTTTGTTCTTTCTTTTCGTATCACGATATGTGTAATTGTTCCATTCGAGCTAACTACTTACTATAGTCCGCAGCAAATATATCTCTGTGAATTTGATCATGAGCTAGCGCGCGAACGTGCCCGCAGCGGCTCCCTCGCGCGACGCCCATGCCCACATGATTTTGATCCAACTTTGCAAGAAAAATCCACGAAAGAACACAAATACAACTAAAAATGCCATGCAAAAATGAAAAATGCTATGGCAACTTGGGTGTGCGTATGCTCCGAGGGACTAGAGAGAGCACGTTCTCCTTTGATTTTGGGATTTATTTTGGGACTGTCATAGTTTGCTGCCGCCTAATTCGTGCGACCCATCAGGAATTGCCCGGTAACATGCCCACATGATTTTGCAAGAAAAATCCAAAAACAAAACACAAAAAGAAACTAAAAATGCCATGTAAAAATGAAAAATGCTATGGCAACTTAGGTGTGTGTATGCTCAAAGGGACTAGAGTATACCTAGGCGTTTGTCGGGCCTAACCGAGCTCGGGCCATGCCTGAAGAAGGTTGTCCGTGCATTTCCGAGGCTCGAGCCCGGCCTGGCCACCGATTGTCGGACCTAAATTTCCTGCCCAGGCCTAGCCTGAACTGCATAATTACCACTGGGCCGTCGGCCCGTCGGGCCAGGCCTTCCCTATTTCCTCCATTCTCCAGGCCCAAGCCCGGCTCAAGTAGCACACGGGCCTCAAAACTGCTACCCAGGCTTGGCCCGTGGGATAGAAAAGCTCGGCCTGTCAGGATTTTTTCGGGCTGGGTCGGGCCAGGCCATGTGAGGCCGGGCCGCGTGGGTCGGGCTGCCCCTGCCCAACTATGGACTAGAAAGAGCACGTTCTCCTTAGATTTTGGGATTTATTTTGGAACCGCCACCGCTTGCGGGCGCCTAATTCATGTCACCCGTCAGGAATTGCTCGGTAACATGAAGAACCTGTCACCCGTCAGGAATTGCTCGGTAACATGAAGAACCTGTCGTCGCATCCAAGATGAGGTTCACGGAATACGAATTTCTTTTTCTATTGTAGATGTTGACATTTATACTATAATATATACTAGTTGAATGCCCATGTTTCTACGGAATAAAAGTACGATGATGGCCTCAAGCGATTAGCCAACTTCTTTAATAGACTAAACATTTTATGTTTTTTACTGTGAGCCGTATCCTCAGCTGTACAATAAGTCTCTCGAAATAGGCTTTCGTCTTGCTTTATAAATAAATCAACCACCACCAAATACAAGGTTTTACCCACAAACATCACGGCCACAACCAAAGAGAAACAAAAAAAAGTCACATCATAGCTGGGGCCACAACACAAGACAACCCAAAAGGAAAGCAAAAAGCGCGGGGGGCGAAGATGCTTAAGAAACTCAAGGTCGCCTGATCGAAGGTGATCGGGCCGCGTAGGGGATCGCCGCCGTCCTCAAAGCGTGACGGGATGCGTCGAAGGCGGGCCGGTCACGCTGACGCACCAAGGGGGGCCACTGCTGCAGATAAGAAAGCAAAGCAAAAATAGAGTCAGACGCCCGGGTAGGGAAAATCCTCTCGACCACCATCTTGTTGCGCACATTCCACAACGTCCAGGCAATGGCCGCAAACATGAGCCAGAAGAAGCGGATCCCTCCCCCGGCTCTGTTTGCCTGGGCCTGCAGGAACTCCCCCAGTTCCTGCGCCTGCCACGCTGGGCTCAGAGCTTCCCTAACAAAACTCCATAGAAACTGCGCCGCCGAGCAGGAGAACATAATATGGACGCAAATCTCCGGGGTCCCACATAGGGGACACCGGCCATTGTCGGGGCCACTGCGCTTGGCCACCTCTACTCCCGAGGGTAACCGGTCACGTAGCAATTGCCAAACGAAGATGCGAATACTGAGGGGTGTGGGGGCCTTCCAAAGAGCCTATGTCCACCGCAATTCAGGCCCCTGGAAGAGGGCCCGATATGCCGAACTCACCAAGAACTCCCCTGACGCCAGCAGTTGCCAAGAGGCCGAGTCCGGCTCCTCAGACAAAGCGGTAGGGAGAACCTCTAGCAGGTGATGAAACTCATCAGCCTCCGCCGCATTAAAGGAACGGCGGAAGAGAAGGTTCTAACGGTCCTCCACGAAGTTCTCGGCAACAAGGGAGGACGGAGAGGTCGCAATGGCGAAGAGCGCTGGGAAACGCATCCCCAAGGGGGTAGGAAGAAGCCAAGGATCCAGCCAGAATCTATTCCCCTGACCGTTTCCAGCCACGAAGGAAATACCCAACCCGACGTAGTTCTTAATGTCCTGGATGGCTCTCCAGAACTAAGAGCCCTCCCGACGATCGCAGGCTAGAAGAGGGGGGCCCCGAAGGTATTTGGCCTTAATAAGTTGAAGCCAAAGACCCCCGTCGTCCCTCAGGATGCGCCATACCCATTTCATCATCAGGGCCACGTTAAACCGGCGCGAGTCGAGGATCCCTATGCCCCCAAGGCACTTGGGGGCGCACACATCCGTCCACTTGACCATATGATACCTCTGATGGCCATACCTAGCTACCCAAAATAATCTAGATAACTCCTTAGCAAAGTCAGCATGGGTTCCTTCAGGCAGCAAGTACATCCCCATCTGGTACATAGGTAAGCTTGATAGGCAGGAGTTGATCAGGACCGTCTTGCTCCCCTTAGTCGTGAGACGCGCTCGCCAGGGTTCAGCCTTTCAGCGCACTCTCGTGACCAGCGGTGCAAGGTCCTTGATTAACACCCGAGTCTCCCGAACGGGCATCCCCAGGTAAGTAATGGGGAACTCCGCCAGTTTGCAGTTGAGGTTGTTAGCAATCCTCTGATGGTCCTCATCCATGAAACCGAGCACCATGACCTCGCTCTTGTCAAAGTTGATCTTGAGACCTAACATGGATTCAAAATAGAGCAGCAGGAATTTCAGATTAATGATGTCCCGCTCCAAGCCTTGCACCATAATCATGGTATCATCCGCATACTGAAGATGCGAAACACCCCCTCCTGGAACAACATGTCCAACTACCCCCGTGATGTGGCCCGCGAGTTTGGCTCTATCCAAAATCTCCGCCAGGGCATCCACGACGGAGTTAAAAAGGAGGGTGGAGATCGGGTCCGCCTGCCTAACACCACATGAGGGTCTAAAGTAGGGTCCAATCTCACCATTAATATTGATCGCCGTCCTCCCACTCATGACAAACTGCATAATCCAGCAGATCATGCGATCATCAAACCCCCTTCGTTCCAGCACTAGTCTCAAGAAAGCCCAATCTAGGCAATCATAGGCTTTCTGGAAATCCAGTTTGAGGAATACCCCTTTCTGACGGCAAGCCTTGACCTCATGGATAATTTCATGGAAGGCAAGGACATCGTCATGAATGAGGCGTCCCTTCAGGAAGGCGAACTGGAGGGGGTGAGTAGCCTCTCCAGGGCGGGGGCTAGATGAAGAGCACAAAAATTAGCAAAGAGCCGCTGAATAACATTGATCATAGTGATCAGATGGAAATGGCGGATGTCTGTGGCTCCTGCCACCTTGGGGATCAGGGTGATCACCCCAAAGTTCAGCCGAGACATGTCCAGGGTTCCAATGTAGAACTCCTGAAACATCTGTAGGACCACCGGCTGTAGCTCGGCCCAATACTGTTGGAGGAAACACACCGGGAGCTCGTCAGTCCCTGGCGCCGACCCACTCTTCATGGATTTCAAGGACGCGGTCACCTCATCCGCGAGAAAGGGGCAAGTAATTTCCCCATTCTCCGCCGGGGTGACCAGCGCCCCTGCCGTCTAGAAGTCCTGGACTAGAGATATGCCCGAGGGGAGAGCAGCCGCGAAGAGATCCTTGTAGAAGGAATAAATATGGGAGGAGAGGTCCTACGGAGACTCCAACAGGACGTCCCCCTCCCAGAGGGAGGGAATCGAACATATCCTCCTTCTCCCATTCGCAATGGCATGGAAGTAAGCCGTGTTCGACTCCCCCTGGACAGTCTAGTTCTGGCGACTCCGATGATGCCATAACGCCTCCTCACCCCTATAGATCTCCATAATGGAGGTCTCCATGGAATACCTATGGAACCAGGCCTCCGCCGAGAGGCCTCTAAGGTCGGCCTCCTGATCTAGGGCCTGGATCTCCCGCAGAATGGTCTCCTTCTTGTCCCTGAGGTCCGCGCCCAGGTTGGCCCCCCAACCCCTCATGAATCGACGGGATATCATGGCGCAGTGGTGCCATATATCAACCGCGGAGTACACCCTAGGGGCCGAGGCGGACGCCGATACCCACCTGGACTGAACTGCCTCCATGAATCCCTGCTTCTATAACCAGAAGGACTCAAAGTGGAAGCGGTTCAACCGGGAGGGACGGCCCCCTCCTGATGAGAGGAGAAGGGGGGTGTGATCAGACCCAATCCGGGTCACCGCCCTCAGAGATAAAAGGGGGAACGCCACCTCCCAATCAGCGGAGACGAAGACACGGTCGAGTACTGCGGACAGGGTTCAGTTGTTTATTGGTCCACGTAAACCTAGCGCCCACCCGCACAATCTCACAGAGAGCCAGATCAACAATGCAGTAATTAAACATCCGCATCCTAGGGAGGTTCACATTCGTCGAGCTCTTGTCCTCAGCCGAGCGAATTAGGTTGAACTCACTGGCTACCACCACCGGGATATCAGTCTGTTCCACTTTAAGCTTGAGTTAGAGCAGGAAGTCAGCGGACCTCCGATGGTCCGCGGGGCCATAAACAATGATCACTTCCCATTTGAAGCGAGTTTGCCTATGGGTGAGCGACATGCTCACAAAGAACTCCCCGCGGTCCATATCATCCACCTTGAAGGTATCCCGGTGGTCCAGGAGAATTTGGAGCGACCGAGGCCTTCCAGCTCCGCGATGGAGAAGTCCTGGCGGATAGTATCCTGAAGGCCGACAATATCCGACAGTTCCAATCAAATGTACTCCTTGATCTAATGACTGCGGCCCTCCTATCCGAACCTCGGTATGTTCCATATGAATGTAGGGGTTCGTAGCATGGAAAACAAAATTTTCTATCGCATACAAACAAACAAGCCAAGATCTATCTACTAGATTGTAGCAACGAGTCGATGGTATAACTTACCCTCGAAGATTCCAAAGCGTTTAACGAGAGCGGATTCTCGTGGATGATGTAGTCGTACTCTTCCCGATCTCAAGATCGTGTAGACGATCCTTCCAGCGCCACGTTAAGCGGCGCTCCATGATCGGTCACACGTTCGGTACTGACGAAGACCTTCCTCTCCTTGTTCCAGTGACGGAGGTTGTAGCACTCTCCTCGCGATTCCTGACAACGGCGTGGTACCGGAAGTAGAGGGAGATCCCGAGGCTTCGCCTTAAGCCGGTGCAGTATGGTGGAGCTTATGAGAGAGGCTATTAGTGGCCTAGTAATTAGACACACCAATTAGAAGGCTCTAAACCAATTAGAAGGCTCTAAACCCTGGCTAAAGCAATTAGAAGCTCTAAACCAAAACGGCTCTAAACCGGAGATCTAGAGTAGAAAGTTATGTGTCTATGGGAGCCTGCCCTCCTTATATGGGAGGGGGTCCTTGGCGCGCCAGGAGGAGGAGTCCTCCCCAACTCGGCCTAGGTGGCGCCCGAGGAGTCCAACTCCTCCTCCGGTTGGTTCCAACTCCTCTTGCTTGTTTCCCAGTTTCTTTTTGGCGGTTTGACTTTCAAACCGGACATTTGACTTTCTGTTTTAGGATTCAATTTAATCCTTTATTTGGGACAGCAAGAACACTTAGTACATGATGCAATCATTCAATGAACAATGACACATTCATGTACCCTCCCCCCCCGGAGCGCCGGACAATCCGAACCTTCTAGAACATTCCGATGAAAACAGGAATCATTCCCGAACTCCAAACAGGACTTTCCTTATATGAATCTTATTCTCCGGACCATTCCGGATCACCTCGTGATATCCGGATCCCATCCGAGACTCAACAACATTCGGTCTCTTTCTCATAATACCATAACTACTCAAACAACGGCGAATCCTTAAGTGTGTCTCCCTACGGTTCGTGAATTATGCGGACATGATCGAGACACTTCTCCGAACAATAACCAATAGAGGAATCTGGAAATTCATATGGCTCCACATATTTCTCGATTACTTTGCGATCGAATGAACCACTTACATACGATACCAATTTCCCTTTGTCTCACGATATGTTACTTACCCGAGGTTATGATCGTCGGTATCTCTGCATACCTAGTTCAACCTCGTTCGATAAGTACTCTTTTCTCGTTCCGTGATATGTGATCCCTTGTGACCAAGTCACATGCTTGCAAGCTAATTGGATGACATTCCACCGAGAGGGCCAGTATATCTATCCGTCATGTGGATGGACAAATCCACTCTTGATCCATGTGTTTCAACCAATACTTTCCGAACACTTAATGCCACCTTTATAGCCACCCGATTCACGGTGTGGTGTTTGATGTCATCAAAGCATCCATCCGGTAAAGGTGATATGCATGATCTCATGGTCGAAGGAATTAGGTTACTATGTATCAGAAAGCATATAGCAATTGAACTATTGAAATGACTTGATCTTTATGCTACGCTTATCTATAGGAGTATGTCCACCATATCATTCTCCTAACGATATGATCTTGTTGATAACATCTCAATGTTCATGATAGGGAAACCACAATCATTGATCAACCAACAAGCTAGTGAAGTATAGAGGCTATACTAGGGACTTCAAATTAAGTTTACAAATCACACAAGTATCAATGTTTCCTTGTTAATACTATTATAGCATGAATGTAAACATTTATCATAAACACAAAGATATAATAATAACTACATTTATTATTGCCTCTAGGGCATATCTCCAGTCTCCCACTTGCACTAGAGTCATCTAATCTAGATTACATGGTAATATACCCGAACACCCATGGCGGTTTGGTGTTGGTCATGTTTTGCCCTCGGAGAGGTTTAGTCAACGGATCCGCCACATTCGGATCTGTGTGTACTTTGCAAATCTTTATATCCCCATCCGGATATGTTCTCGAATAGCGTGAAAACGCAGCTTGATATGCTTGACTTCTTGTGTGACCTTGGTTCTTGCGCATTGGCTATGGTGCCCATGTTATCACGGTAGATAGACATTGGGTCCAGCACTTGGAACCACACCCAGCCTGTAATGAACTCTTTCATCCATATCGCTTCTTGTGAAGCCTCGAAGCGACCATGTATTCCGATTCGATTGAAGATCTCGCCACAACGCTTTGCTTTGCACTCCTCCAGCTAACTGCTGCACCATTCAAAATAAATACGTATCCAGATTGTGATTTAGAATCATCTGGATCGGTGTTCCAACTAGCATCGGTGTAACCATTAACAACGAGTTGTTCATCACCTCCATAAGAAAGAACCATATCCTTAGTTCTTCTCAAGTACTTAAGGATGTTTTTGACCACCGTCCAATGATCCACTCCTGGATCACTTTGATATATGCTAGTTAAACTAACAGCATATGCAATGTCGGGTCTAGTACATAGCATGGCATACATTAGAGATCCTATGGCTGAGGCATAGGGAGTCTTACTCATCCTTTCTCTATCTTACGCCGATGTCGGACTTTGAGTTTTACTCAAGGTCGTATTGAGCAACATGGGCAAGAACCCTTTCTTGCTTTCTTCCATTCCAAATCTCTTTAGAACTTTGTCCAAATATGTACTCTGTGACAATGATATTTGGCGTTCGATCTATCTCTATAAATCTTTATGCCTAATATGTAAGCTGCCGCCAAGATCCTTCATTGAAAAACTATTATTCAAATATTCCTTGACACTATTTAGAAGGTCTACATCATTCCCAATCAACAATATGTCATCCACATACATTATTAAGAATGCTACTGAGCTCCCACTCACTTTCTTGTAAATACAAGCTTCTCCATAAGTTTGTATAAAACCAAAACTTTGATTACCTTATTAAAACGTTGATTCCAACTTCGGGATGCTTGCTTCAATCCATAGATGGACCGTTGAAGTTTGCATACCTTGTTAGCATCTATAGGATCGACAAAACCTTTGGGTTGCATCATATACAACTCTTCATCAATGTCTCCATTGAGGAATGCTGTTTTGACATCCATCTGCCATATCTCATAATCATAATATGCAGCGATTGCTAACATAATCCTCACAGACTTTAGCTTCGCTACTGGTGAGAAAGACTCATCGTAGTCAACTCCTTGAATTTGTCGAAACCCTTTTGCGACAAGTCGAGCTTTATAGACAGTAACATTACCATCAGCATTTTCTTCTTGAAAATCCATTTGTTCTCGACAGCCTTCCGGCCATCCGGTAAGTCCACCAAAGTCCATACTTGGTTTTCGTACATGGATCCAATCTCGGATTTCATGGCTTCTTGCCATTTATTGGAATCTGGGCTCATCATCGCTTCCTCATATGTCTCGGGGTCATCGGTGTTGTCCACCACCATGACATTCATAACGGAATCATACCAATGCAGGTGGTACGAGTTCTCGTTGACCTCCGAGGCTCTGTGCAACTTCAACCGAAGTTTCATGATCATCATCATTAGCTTCCTCCCTTATTGGTGCAGCACCACAGAACTTCTTCCGTTGCGCTACTCACAATTTCGAGAGAAGGTTCAACCACCTCGTCGAGTTCCACTTTCCTTCCAGTCACTTCTTTCGAGAGAAATTCCTTCTCTAGAAAGGATCCATGCTTAGCAACGAATGTTTTGCCTTCGGATCTATGATAGAAGGTATCCCCAATAGTTTCCTTGGTATCCTATGAAGACGCATTTTTCCGCTTTGGGTTCAAGCTTGTCCTGTAACTTCTTTACATAGGCTTCGCATCCCCAAACTTTAAGGAGCGACAATTTAGGTTTCTTCCCAAACCATAATTCATACGGTGTCGTTTCAGCAGTTTAGACGGTGCCCTATTTAAAGTGAATGCGGCTGTTTCTAATGCATAACCCCAAAATGATAGCGGTAAATGTAAGTGACATCATAGAACGAACCATATCTAAGAGAGTTCGATTCGACGTTCGGACACACCATTACTGTTGTGGTGTTCCGGCGGTGTCAATGAAAGTATTCCGCACTTCTTTAAATGCTCGCCAAACTCGTAACTTAGATATTCACCTCCACGATCAGAACATAGAAATTTAATCTTCTTGTTACGTTGATTCTCTACCTCACTTTGAAACTCCTTAAACTTCTCGAAAGTTTCGGACTTATGTTTCATGAAATAGATATAACCATATCTACTCAAGTCATCCGTGAAGGTAAGAACATAACGATAACCACATGACGCTACACTCATTGGACCACACACATCGGTATGTATGATTTCCAATAAGTCCGTAGCTCGCTCCATCATACCGTAAAATGGAGTCTTAGTCATTTTTCCCATCGGACATGCTTCGCATCTTTCAAGTGATTCAAAATCAAGTGATTCAAGAAGTCCATCGAATGGAGTTTCTTCATACGTTTCACTCCGATGTGACCAAGACGCAGCGATACATATAGGTCGAATTATCGCTGATTTCAAAGCGTTTAGCCTCAATGTTGTTGATATGTGTATTTCCACTATCGAGATTCAATAAGAATAGACCATCTATCAAAGGTGCATGTGCATAAAACATATTACTCATATAAATAGAACAACCATTATTCTCATTTAAACAAGTAACCGCCTCTACAATAAACAAGATCCCGATATAATGTTCATGCTCAACGCAGCACCAAATAACAATTATTTAAGTATAAAACTAATCCCGATGGTAGATGAAGGGTAGCGTGCCGACCGCGATCACATCAACCTTTGATCCGTTTCCCACGCGCATCGTCACCTCGTTCTTCGCTAGCTTCCGTTTATTCTGCAACTGCTTTGAGTTACAAATATGAGCAACAACCGAGATCAAATACCCGGGCACTACTACGGTACTAGTGAGATACACATCAATAACATGTATATCGGATATACCTTTCTTCTTGATGTTGCCGTTCTTGATCCGCCAAGTACTTTGGGCAATTCCGCTTCTGACCTTCTCCCTTGCGGTAAAAGCACTCTCGCCTGTGCTTAGGTCCAGCCTGGTCTTCTTCGTCGGCGTGGTAGCTTTCTTACCACCCTTCTTGAAGTGTCCCTTTGCTTAGACTTGCCTTTCTTGAATTTGGTGGTATTATTGACCAACAACACTTGGTGCTCTTTCTTGATCTCCACTTCGCAGATTTCAACATGGCAAAGAGTTACGCAACGCGTCTTGTTCATGTTCGCATGTTGTAGTTCATCACAAAGTTCTTGTAACTTGGTGGTAGTGATTGGAGGACACGGTAAATCCCCAAAGCATTAGGAATCACTATACCCAAGCTTTGAAGTTTGTTTGCGTGCCCGGACATCTTAAGCACATGCTCACCGACGAGCTGCCCTCTTCCATCTTGCGGTTAAAGAACTTTTGAAGCCTCATAGCTTTCAATTGCCGCATGAGTCTCAAAAATCAATTTGAGATCCTCGACAATATCATATGGGTCGACTCTTCAAACCTTTTACAAGCTCGATTCTAAACCATACAAGATAGCACACTTGAACTATGGAGTCTTGATTCTTCCGAGCGAGGTAAACATTCTTTACTTCATCGGAAGCGGTGGCAGTGGGTCACCAATGGTGCATCCAAAGACATAGGTCAAATTACCAGGTGTGAGGACAATCCTCAAATTGCGGAACCAATCCGAAGTTGCTTCCATTGTTTTTCAACTTTTCTTTCTCTAGGAACGCATTAAAATTGATGGTAGGGGCTGCCATTGATCTACAACATATTTGCAATAGTTTAGAATACGTTTATGACAAATTGAGTTCAAATTAATAATAAAATTAAACTAGGTGAACTCCCTCAAAACAATATCCCTCACATTGTTTTAGTGATCACACGAACCAAATCCACCACATCAACACCGATCATCACGAGAGTTGATATAGTTTCAATGGCGAACAATCATCATGTTCATCATATCTACTATACGATTCATGCTTTACCTTTCGGTAATCCGTGTTCCGAGACCATGTCTGTACATGCTAGGCTCGTCAAGATCAAACCTTAGTTTCTGCATGAGCAAATCTGTCTTGCTCACGTTGTATACACTTGCAGAATCTAGCACACCCGATCATCACGTGGTGCTTCGAAACAACAAGCTTTAGCAACGGTGCTAACTAAGGGTGAACACTTTATGATTTGATATTGATGTGCATGAGGGATCATCTTATAATGCTACCATCGTCTACTAAGCAATACAAGATGCATAAAGGATTAACATCACATGCAATTCAATATATTTGTGATATGATATGGCCTTTCTTCTTCGTGCCTCCGATCTCCATCTTCAAGCACGAACATGATATCCATCATCACCGGCATTGCATCAAGGTCAATGACGCGTCTCCATGGTTGTCGTCCACCGGCTTCAACTATTACAACTACTTTGAATAGACACGCGGGTCTTAACATAAATTAAAGACAACCATATGGCTCCTGCCGGTTGTCGACTTACAATAAGGAACATTGCATACATCAAATATAATCACAATCATGGCCATATCACATCATCAACACACCGCAAAACAAAGTTAGGCCTTCTACTTTCTTTGCATATTTTACGTGGTTTGGGGCTTTCAATAAGTGTCGTTCTAACTACGAACAAGAACCACAACATTGATACTAGTATTGTTGATCACCCGTTGTAAATTGGATCTTAACTATGCTAGGAGAAACATGCACCATAAAGCCACTTATGCAATACAAGTTACATGTCAAGCGTGGAGCAAGTCTCATGAACGATGTCATGTAAGGTTAGCCGGCCGCTTCATCCCAACATACCGCAAGATGCAAAGTACACAAAAGCAATCTACAATAAAAGCATCAACGCCACAATGACCATTGTGTTCTACTCGTCTGTGATCTACATATAGACACGGCTCGATACCCTTGTAGGGGTTCGTAGCATGGAAAACAAAATTTTCTATCGCATACAAACAAACAAGCCAAGATCTATCTACTAGATTGTAGCAACGAGTCGATGGTATAACTTACCTCGAAGATTCCAAAGCGTTTAACGAGGCGGATTCTCGGATGATGTAGTCGTACTCTTCCCGATCTCAAGATCGTGTAGACGATCCTTCGGTATCACGTTCCTGGCGCTCCATGATCGGTCTGCGTTAAATTGCTTAAGACCTTCCTCTCCTTGTTCCAAAGAAAATGGAGGTTGTAGCACTCTCCTCGCGATTCCGGCAACTGGCGTGGTACAGGAAGTAGAGGGAGATCCCAGGCTTCGCCTTAAGCGGTCAAGTAGTATGGTGGAGCTTATGAGAGAGGCTATTAGTGGTCTAGTAATTAGACACACCAATTAGAAGGCTCTAAACCAATTAGAAGGCTCTAAACCATTGGCTAAAGCAATTAGAAGCTCTAAACCAAAAGCGGCTCTAAACCGGAGATCTAGAGTAGAAAGTTATGTGTCTATGGGAGGAGCCCTGCCTCCTTATATGGGAGGGGGTCCTTGGCGCGCCAGAGGGAGGAGTCCCTCCCAACTCGCCTAGGGCTGGCGCCTGGAGGAGTCCAACTCCTCCTCCAGGTTGGTTCAACTCCTCTTGCTTGTTTCCCACAGTTTCTTGTTTTGGCGGTTTGACTTTCAAAGCTGGACATTTGACTTTTCTTTTAGGATTCAATTTAATCCTTTATTTGGGACAGCAAGAACACTTAGTACATGATGCAATCATTCAATGAACAATGACACATTCATGTACCCTCCCCCGGTCTTGGACAATCCGAACCTTCTAGAACATTCCGATGAAAACAGGAATCATTCCCGAACTCCGAAGCAGGACTTTCCTTATATGAATCTTATTCTCCGGACCATTCCGGATCACCTCGTGATATCCGGATCCCATCCGAGACTCCGAACAACATTCGGTCTCTTTCTCATAATACCATAACTACTCAAACAACGTCGAATCCTTAAGTGTGTCTCCCTACGGTTCGTGAATTATGCGGACATGATCGAGACACTTCTCCGAACAATAACCAATAGAGGAATCTGGAAATTCATATGGCTCCACATATTTCTCGATTACTTTGCGATCGAATGAACCACTTACATACGATACCAATTTCCCTTTGTCTCACGATATGTTACTTACCCGAGGTTATGATCGTCGGTATCTCGCATACCTAGTTCAACCTCGTTCGATAAGTACTCTTTTCTCGTTCCGTGATATGTGATCCCTTGTGACCAAGTCACATGCTTGCAAGCTAATTGGATGACATTCCACCGAGAGGGCCCAGTATATCTATCCGTCATGTGGATGGACAAATCCACTCTTGATCCATGTGTTTCAACCAATACTTTCCGAACACTTAATGCCACCTTTATAGCCACCCGATTACGGAGTGGTGTTTGATGTCATCAAAGCATCCATCCGGTAAAGGTGATATGCATGATCTCATGGTCGAAGGAATTAGGTTACTATGTATCAGAAAGCATATAGCAATTGAACTATTGAAATGACTTGATCTTTATGCTACGCTTATCTATAGGAGTATGTCCACCATATCATTCTCCTAACGATATGATCTTGCTGTTGATAACATCTCAATGTTCATGATAGGGAAACCACAATCATTGATCAACCAACAAGCTAGTGAAGTATAGAGGCTATACTAGGGACTTCAAATTAAGTTTACAAATCACACAAGTATCAATGTTTCCTTGTTAATACTATTATAGCATGAATGTAAACATTTATCATAAACACAAAGATATAATAATAACTACATTTATTATTGCCTCTAGGGCATATCTCCAACAATGAACGCTCGGATGGCCCGAAGGAGATCCATCTAAGGAACTCACGCCTCGGTGGTCCCCTTAGCGGGGACCAAGCGGGCACTACAGAACAGGGGCGGGATGTAGCAGCCTTGGGAGGTCTCCCACGTAGCCTACCTTGGGGGCTGGCGTGAGGGTAACCTCCCGCTCATCAGGTGCAGGTGGGGGCTCCTCGCTGGGGCCAGGGTCAGCAGACCTAGCCCCTGCAAGGAGCTGGGCGCATTCCCGCTCCCGGGCGTCGCGCGCCCGGGCAGCGGTGATCGCACCCACATACCCCTCCCGCGCCTTAATAGCAGCAATCTGCTCCTTAGATAAACAAACATGGCATGCTGGGTAAACAAATTACAACAGGACAATTGACAGGACTGGGCAAGGCATAACAATGCAATACTAGACATAAAGATCCTATGAGATTCGATTGGGCAATACAACAAGATATATAGACCGCCATCCAACTACATCTATGACTAGAAGTCCACCTTTGGGTTATCATCCGAACCCCCTCTAGTATTAAATTGCAAGCAACAGACAACTTCTTTAAGCAAAGTGTGTAAGATAAACAATCCACTTGTTCCATGAACAAGAGACCGTTGTTTTCTCCCTAGTGGCAACAACATATCTACAACCTTAGAGATTTCTGTCACTTCCCTTGATTAAATAGAGGCATGAACCCACTATCGAGCATAAATACCCCCTCTTGGAGTCACTAGCAACTACTAGGCCAAAATAGCTACTAACAACGTAGAGCATGCAAGATCACAAACAACATAGACATGATAGAATCAATAAGACAAAACCATTAATCAATCTGATATAGTAATCTCAATATCCATCGGATCCCCGCAAACACAACATGCATGATTACAAATAGATGAGATCTTGATCATGAAAGGAGCTCACAAGATCTAGACATGAAAGCACAAAGGAGGAGATACAACCATCTACCTACTACATGGACCCATAGTCCAAGGTAGAACTACTCACGCTTCATACCGGAGGCTGGCATGATGAAGAAGAAGGCCTCCGGGATGATCTCCCCTCCGGCAGGGTGCTGAGAAGAGCTTCAGATCCCCCCGATCTAGGGACGATGGTGGCGGCGACTATAGACGGTTTCGTGTAATATTGATCGGGTACTTAGGGTTTAGGCATTGGGGGATTCTTATAAGCGAAGAGGCGAGGAAGGAGGGCGGCCCAGGGGGCCCACACCGTGCCCAGGCGTGGTCCAGGGTGGGCCCGCGCCTGGGGGGTGCAGCCGCCCTGTGGCTCCCCTCCGTCTCTCCTATGGACTCCGTGTTCTCCTCGGTGAAATTTTGACATTGGCTTTTGTCCCGTCCAATTCCGAGAATATTTCCTTACTAGCTTTTCCAGAACCAAAAACAGCAGAAAACAGGCAACTAGCACGGTGGAAACTTGTTAATAGGTTAGTACTAGAAAACATATAAAAACACCTCAAAGTGTGGACAAAGCAAAGCAAAGTAGATACTAAACAAGCATGGAACATCAAAAATTATAGATACGTTTCCGACGTATCATCCATGAGTGGGACAATTCTTAACCAAAGATTTCATTCTTTCCCAAGCTTGAGCAACATGTTCATTATCAAGTTGTTTAAATTTCATTATTTCACTTCTCATAGATATAATCTTAGGAAGAGGATAGTATTTTCCAATAAAAGCATCTTTCCACTTAATCCAAGAATCAATACTATTTCTAGGCAAGGATAACAGCCATTCTTTAGCTTTTCCTCTCAAGGAGAAATGAAACAACTTGAGCTTAATAATATCTCCATCTACATCCTTATATTTTTGCATCTCACAAAGTTTAACAAAGTTATTGAGGTGGGCAGCAGCATCATCAGAACTAGCACTAGAAAATTGCTCTTTCATCACAAGATTCAACAAAGCAGGCTTATTTTCATAAAAGGTAGCATCAGGAGCAGGTGGAGCAATAGGTGTTCTTAGGAAATCATAGTTGTTTGTGCTGGTGAAGTCATACAACTTGGTGTTCTCAACAAAGTTCATTTTGGCAAAAGTGGAGCAAGCCAACACCAGCAGGAACTATTTTTTTGTGTTTCTGATAAGAGAAAGCAAACCAAACTAAACTAAATTTTTTGAGTTTTTGATAAAAAGAGGTAAACAAAACCAAGCAAAAGAAACTAAGCAAAACAAAAACAAAGTAAAGAGAAAGGTTGTGAAGGACTCCCCTTGTGAAGCCATCCTTAGCCTCCCCGGCAACGGCGCCAGAAAAAGCTTGATGTTGGCTAAGCTGATTGTTGAGCTTCATTGGGAGACCCCAAGAGGAAGGTAAGATGAGTACAGCAACAAGTTCTTCCATCAGTAAGAAACCAAGGTTATCGAACCAGTAGGAGGAAGGAAACGACTCAAAGGTGTTGCAAGCAACTGGAAACCTGCACAACACAAACTCAAGACTTTGCCCCAACGAATAGTGAGGTTGTCAATCTCACCGGTTTGCTAAAAACAAAGGATTGACTCTATGGTGTGGAAGGTAATGGTGGTTTGCATAAAGTAAACAGTAACAGTGGAAGATGTATCAATGGTAAAGATTGGACCGGGGTCTATAGTTCACTAGAGGTGTTCTCCTTAAGATAAACAAACATGGCATGCCGGGTAAACAAATTACAGCAGGGCAATTGACAGGACTGGGCAAGGCATAACAATGCAATACTAGACATTCATGATGCTATGAGATTTGATTGGGCAATACAACAAGATACATAGACCACCATCCAACTGCATCTATGACTAGTAATCCACCTTTAGGTTATCATCCAAACCCCCTCCAGTATTAAGTTGCAAGCAACGTATTACTGCTTTAAGCAAAGTGTGTAAGATAAACAATCCACTTGTTCCATGAATAAGAGACCGTTGTTTTCTCCCTATTAGCAACAACACATCTACAACCTTAGAGATTTCTGTCACTTCCCCAGATTAAATAGAGGCATGAATCCACTATCGATCATAAATACTCCCTCTTGGAGTCACTAGCATCTACTTGGCCAAGATATCTACTAGAAACGGAGAGCATGCAAGATCACAAACAACACAGTCATGATATAATCAATAAGACAAAACCATTAATCAATCTGACATAGTAATCTCAATATCCATCGGATCCACGCAAACACAACATGCATGATTACAAAAAGATGATCTTGATCATGAACGGAGCTCACAAGATCTAAACATGGTAGCACAAAGGAGGAGAGACAACCATCTAGCTACTACATGGACCCGTAGTCCAAGGTGGAACTACTCACGCTTCATACTGGAGGCTGGCATGATAAAGAAGAAGGCCTCCGGGATGATCTCTCCTTCGACAGGGTGCCGGGAAGAACTTTAGATCCCCCCGATATAGGGACGATGGTGGCGGTGGCTACAGACTGTTTCTTGGAAGATTGATCGGATACTTAGGGTTTCGGTATCGGGGGCTACTTATAGGTGAAGAGGCGAGGCAGGGGGCACCTAGGGCGTCCGCACCCCAAGGCGCGAGCCCACCTAGGCCGCGTGTCCAGGGGTGTGGCCCCCTGGTGGCTCTTCTCCGTCTCGTACTCTGGCTTCGTGTTCCCCACGGTAAAATATTGACTTTGGCTTTTGTCCCGTCCAATTCCGAGAATATTGATTTTCTGCCATTTTTGGAACCAAAATAGAAGAAAACAGGCAATTGGTACTATGGCATCTTGTTAATAGGTTAGTACAAGAAAACAATAAAAACACCTCAAAGTATAGACAAAGCAAAGCAAAGTAGATAATAAACAATATGGAACATAAATATATATATATATATATATACGTTTCCAACGTATCACACTGCTCGATGATCGGGGACAGAGCTTCATGGTACACCATTGTGTTGGATATATGAAATTTCAAAAATACCCTTGGCATAGTACTGTAACCACGGGAAAACCATCGTGCCACTCTCCTCGGTTTGATCACACACCTCTTGAAATATACAATCATACTCCCTAATGAGTAGGCCCAACAAAAAGCTGACCCATCACAAGCAAACACACATAGGCTAACTAGCGGTGAGAGAAGCCAAGCATGGAGAAAATAACCATGTGTGATCAATTATCCTTTGAGATTCGACGGTGGAAAGGTCCTGAGGCCTTGAAGGGGCTAGTATTAATATATTCCCTTTATCTAGACTTGCCTTAAACATTTTGTTGTTGCACACACTAGGGATAATTGATATCATCATGGTACTAATATATTCCCTTCATAGAAAAATATGTCACTATTGTATTTCGCACCATGGATGAAAGAAGATAACGTCACAGGATGACAGTTCACATGTTCTGTCTTGGAAGAATCTGGAAAAATACCATTAAACTCACGAAAACCCAGAGCAGGACCGGGCACCATGATAACTTTTTAAAATAAAAAACCTATTTTCTAGGATTCAAAAAATCTGAAAATAAATATGCACTAACACATACACATTTCGGGGGTAAGGTTTCTTACTTATGTGGCAGTGAGTTAATAAAAAGATAGATAGATAGAGTAACTAACTGTGTTATTATAACATCACATATATCAAGGAAAAACGAGTCTACAACCTAATGAATATGACATTGCATAAGTCATATGAATAAGTCGATTGAATACGTCGAAGTGGAATAGAGAGAGGATCAGAGACCCAATCCAAACCAGGTGCTCCATATATACCACCCCCTCCACATCCAACTCCCCTATCAGCCTCTCGCTTTGAAGCTGCTTCAGATACCAGTTCCAGTTTCCTCGTTACCTTCAGACTTCGGTTACCAGCATAGCAGCAACAGGAGGAGAAGAGGTAGTTGGTGTGGTCAGTCATGGCTGCGATGAGTTTGGTCAAGGCACCCATTGGGCAGGGTCTTCGGCCGGCGGGCCACAATCCTAGGAGGCGCGGTGGCGTGGTCAGGTCCTCGCTTCAGGGCGCCGCCGTTGGAAGCAGAGCGGAGTGGCTCACCAACTGTGCGGTGCTCTCCAGCAAGGTGGCCGCGCTCGTCTCCCACTCCACCAACGGCCACGTCGCGGCGGCGGCTGCGGCTCCAAACGGGGCGACGCTGGACTTGGTGCCTGTAAGCGGTACTAACGGCGGCGCAAGGAACCTGCCGGCACCGCTCCGGATCGCGGACCTGTCCCCGGCGCCGATGCACGGTTCAGAGCTGCGTGTGGCGTACCAGGGTGTGCCGGGGGCGTACAGCGAGAAGGCAGCCGGCAAGGCGTACCAAGGCTGCGACGCCATCCCCTGCGACCAGTTCGACGTTGCGTTCCAGGCCGTGGAGAACTGGGTCGCGGACCGCGCCGTGCTCCCAGTGGAGAACTCGCTCGGCGGCAGCATCCACCGCAACTACGACCTCCTGCTCCGTCACCGCCTCCACATCGTCGGCGAGGTGCAGCTCCCCGTGCACCACTGCCTCCTCGCGCTGCCGGGCGTGCGAAAGGAGGACATCACCCGCATCATCAGCCACCCGCAGGCGCTGGCGCAGTGCGAGCACACAATCACGCGCATGGGCCTCAACGTCGTCCGCGAGGCCTTCGACGACACCGCTCGCGCCGCCGAGTACATCGCCACCAACGGCCTCCGTGACACGGCCGCCGTCGCGTCCTCCCGCGCCGCCGAGCTGTACGGCATGGATGTGCTCGCCGACGGCATCCACGACGACTCCGGCAACGTGACGCGGTTCGTGATGCTGGCGAGGGAGCCCATCGTGCCGCGCATGGACCGGCCCTTCAAGACCAGCATCGTCTTCGCGCACGACAAGGAGGCACCTCCATGCTCTTCAAGGTGCTCTCCGCCTTCGCCTTCCGCGACATCAACCTCACCAAGATCGAGAGCCGGCCGCACAGGCACATCCGCCTTGCCGACGACGCCAGCAGCGGCACGGCCGCCAAGACGTTCGAGTACGTGTTCTACGCGGACTTCCAGGGCTCCCTTGCGGACCCGCGCGTGCAAAACGCGCTTGCAGAGGTACAGGAGTTCACCTCGTTCTTGCGGGTGTTGGGAAGCTACCCCATGGACATGACTCCCATGACCGCCGGCTCCTCCTCCACCATTACATCATCTGATTCTTCGCCGGCTCCTTCGTCTGGTCGCTAGAGCAAGTGAGGACAATCCATCGGTTGAGTAGGGACGTCAGTTAGTACAGTATATGGTACTGCCGTCCTGCTCCTCGCGCATTGCCGGGAGTAATTAACTTTGTTCTTTCTTTTCGTATCACGATATGTGTAATTGTTCCATTCGAGCTAACTAGTCCGCAGCAAATAAATATATGTGAATCTGATAAAAAAATCGGTTTTGCTATTTCGCAAGCAATAGCTATTTCTCAGTCACCTCCGTGGATTTGCGTCGTGATTCGTGCTACCACGAGAGTTGCAAGTGGTTTGCAACTAAGATTTTCGAGTTGCAAGTGGTTTTTAATCAGTTTTTTTAGTTACAAGTAGGTTGTGATTGAATTTTTTCAGTTGCAAGTAAATTGTAACTGAGTTTATTATAGATGACGTTAGGCGATCAGAAATTACTTATTTCTCATAACGTCTAAGATGTAGGCGTGGCCAATTTTTTCCAGACCGGGAACAGGAAAAACCTACCTTCGGATCCTAGATCGCCTAGTTGGCGTCGGGTCGCGCCCCTTGCTCTCGCGATCACGAGGTTCGCGTGATACAGATTCTTTTTTTTCTATTGTAGTATTTTATACTATATACTATTTGAATGCCCCTGTAGCTACGGAATAAAAGTACATGAATGATAACGGCATCAAGAGATTATCCTATTTCTTGAATGGAAGCCATGTTGATACTGAGCATTTATGTTTCGCCCTGCGAGCCGTATCGTCACCTCTGCAGCAAGTATCCATGTTATAATAAGCTTACAATAGACATGCAACAAAAGCCTCATATTTATATGTGTAACGAAAATGAGGCATGCATTGGTACGGAGCAAAAAGAAAAATTGTAACGACAAGCCAATGGACAATCTATCCACTCCGGTGTTTGCCAGCTCCGACACTATTGCGTTCCTCAATCCTCTCCGAGATCTAGTAAGTGTCAGCCAAAATATAAATAAAATAGAATCAGATTCCAACGGGCCACGATTCCAAGAGGTTTGACCTCCAGATCCTTTGCAATCCGCCTTGGCAGAGGATAATGAAGATTAGAGCATTAGCTTAACAGTTGAACCATCTTTTTTACCAACCGGAGCATGGTTGAGACCTTTTCGGACCATCGGGAAAGAATGTAAGAATTGTGTTTCAGTTGTTAATGTGCTCCCCTCGTTTTTCTGTATCGTTTCTAGTCGTAAGTCGTATAAGTTCAGAGGAGCTCATATTGGTTAATAAATTTCGAGAAAGTGTAAGCTGCTAGATGGAGTGCAGTACTACTATTAGCATTCTCAAATAGACTAGAAACTTGTTTAGGAGTGCAAGGCATGCAATGATGACAAATATATGTAATGGTAGTAATGTGCAATTTACAGATCTAGGTGGAACACTAAATTAGAAAAGAAAGAGTGTATGAATGGGCAATCTACAATGCGCAAGTTCTGACATTCATGCTTAACTAATTTGCAATGTATAGTACGGAATCATGTAACCATATCAATGTGCTCCAATCAAATAGTTGTATCTCTAACACTTATGAACAAATAAGAGTAGCTATGTTAGAATAGGCAAGGAGGTGAAACAAAATAAATGATAATATTAACCCTATGTGGCAATACCCGAAGTTTGTTAAATGAAACTAAAAGAAAGGCATGAGAGGAACAAAAGCAAGTATTTTTCTTAATTTTCTCAATATTTTGAGCTCGGGTTCGAGCCCCGTCAATCCTGAACTAGGGTTTAATGAAATCAATGGATAAATTCATATTCCCCTCCGACTTCACGTCAGCAATCTACCACACCCATGCTAGAATTCAATAGAGTCCCACGTTCAATCGACGAAAGCGAGAAACGAGGTTGTTTGACAAGGCTATGGTCTCACTTTTACTTCGGCACAAGCTGACGACAGCCATGCACCACCTGTGTCCGTGTTCCCAAGAGCTAATTCGAATTCGTATGTACAATTCGTATAATTATAATATTGAAGTCAAAAATTTAAGTCTCTTGGCTTTTTTCACGCTTTCTCACAAACAAATTAAAAAATATTTTTTTTGAGGTTTGTATAAACCATTGCTCTCCCAAGCAGTGGGAGGGGAAAGTGATCTCTGACCGCGTGCCCATTGAAGAATGAGCCAGCGACTCATAGGCAGTGGCTTGATTAAGGAAACGGTTCGAACCATCGGTAAACAAAAGTCTACATAGCAGTTTCAATGATACGCCTTCAACCGCTCGGCCATCTCTCCTACAGTGGAAAATAACTATGTGAATATAACTCTCTATTTTAGCATTTTCTAACAACCTGTAGAAAAAATACCATTCAAAATATTAGCAAGTAATGTGTGCATGCTTGCACTAAGACAATATAGAAAAGGAACAACTTTCTACCCTACAAGAAGAACAAATGCCAATCATGAATATCAGAAAAATGGTAGAGAAAAAAGTTTATGTAATTGTCACGTGCAAATTTCACCCATTTATCAACCTGCTTTGCCATGTGGTCACCAAGCAAATTGATGAACCCAAACAATAACATGCCTTTCTCTAGCATCCTTTTGACAAGTGCTTGTATGATATCATCATACCAAGTCCACTATGCTTTGCACAATGACAGAATCTTTCTTGAACTCCTCTATTGCAATCACGTGTTCAGTGCATTAATATTCAAACTCCAATAAGACTTAAATCCAGTGACTACAATATATACCTTTACCAAGTGTCAGATTATAATTTTAAAGTTTAGCTTGTACAGTTGG
Organism: Avena longiglumis; assembly: GCA_030063025.1. Taxonomy (NCBI): domain Eukaryota; kingdom Viridiplantae; phylum Streptophyta; class Magnoliopsida; order Poales; family Poaceae; genus Avena; species Avena longiglumis. The sequence continues at coordinate 507,252,119 of CP125976.1, read as the reverse complement.
CACTTATAAAGACAATATGTTAAGTAAAGCCTAGACAACCTTTGACATAGAGAAACTTGAGAAGTCATGTGGCCTATATACATAAGAAAGGAAAAAATGCGTCAGAAGTATTGTAAAAAAATTATCTATAGGCGAAGAGGCAATATCCAAGCTATAAATGAAGACTAATGAATAACATATTGAACAAACCTTAAACCTTATAGGTGACCGATGAAGCTCCTCATGTTGTACAACATGCTATCTTTGCTTCCATCGTCTGCTGCTGCTGTTAAGAAGCGCCTACATGTGCTCACAATCAATCCCATCTGCTCGCCATGCTATTGTCTTTCCAATTCAAAACCACAAAGGGATGCAGGAGTGCCAGACCCAGATACTCCGGTAGGTGGTTGCACAATCGTCCAGGCTCTTAGTCATGCAGAACAAGATAAAGTGGTACCATTATCATCCTTTAATCAATTATAATTATACTTGAATCAAACATAAAAGAAACTCATGTAGTTGCTTCATGTCAGTTGGAATCTTGGGATTGAAGAGAGAGACAATTGGGGAATGGAACATCCAAGTGAATTGTACCAATACAACCAGAAAATCTTTGCTTACTCATCCGCTGATTATTGCACTTCACATCATCTGCCTAATGGGTACCAAAAAATAGCCGCCATCCCTAGATCAATTCTCTTGAATTGTTCATGTGATATTTTTGCCCACATGCAAATCAGCAGGCACATACCAGGTAACAAGCTAAATTAACTTTATGTACAACAACAAACATAAGATTAACTTTTGAGTTTTTTACATTTCGAGAATAATATAACGACTGAAGCTTTTTAAATGGTATTCATGCTGGCAGCACCAAACACTTTATGTTCTTCGTAAAAATGGCTTCTTACGAGATATAGGTTAGTACTACATTCATAGACTGAGGGAAATTCAAGAGGAAAGATAGCTCAGCAAGCATTTGCAAATTGACAATTGAAAAAAATGTGATATGTTGAGTGTTGACTCAACAACCTGGAGGCCACACATGAAACATGAGTTCAATACAAGAACACCGTTAACACTCGAACAAACGATTGAAGCAGTTAATACTACCAGCTAGTACTAAGTATTAATTGACACTAGGAAATGAGAAGGCTCACACGAGGTCTAAGGACCAGTTTATGTTGAGGAGATTGGGTGTCTAAACTTGCAGGGTGGTGGGATTGACGAGAAAATTACTCCTCGACACCGTCTAATGCGCAGCAACCGGTAATTGACGTGAAATTATTCTTCAAAGTCGTCTGATGCACAACAGCCTTGCTGGTCCACGTTGGCTTTTGCCTCCACGGAGACGAACACTGCAACATCAATGACATACCCGCCAATACTAGTCATCAGTTCTGGGCAGAAAACATAACAGAAGGAGGGATTCGTACCTCGTTTCTGCAGAATTATTCTATACGTGGACGGATGGAGCTGGTTGCCCCTGTCATGTTCCACCTCGTCGTACCTGCATAGGGATAGGAAGGTGGCGTTAATGGTCATGTCCGAGCCCTGTCTACGACTTGCCACGTCAAACTGTGGGTGGGGTCGGGGTGTCGGAACCGGTGTGAATTTGAGTTCTATCGCATTTTAGCCTTTTTTGTAAACAACCGACCAAAATTCGGTGGGATTTTGTCCTACATCCATAAAATGTTGACATCCGGTAAAAGTGCATAAAACCTTAGGTGCATTTCTAGATTGTGTGGCCCATTGACAACCTTTTTTTTTGAGAACGTTCTAGCCTTTTTATTCAAGCTGAAACAGTGTTTACAAAGACCTGTAAGCCAGCAGGTGGATCAACTAACCAAATATGCCGGCCTGCTGGGAGGGAGGAAGCAAAACGGGCTACCGTATGAGCTTCCACATTCATCTCTCGACCTTCATGGCAGAAGTAAACTCCTCGGAGTTCTGATCTAACAACAATCTCCTTGATATGCTTCCAAAACCCCATGGTTCTTGTTACATAGGCCCTTTGCCACTTCCATGCGGTCGAAGCGACATGGATCGACCCTAAATTGAGGTCATCGGCCGGATCAAGCGTCTCCCTACATGCAATTGCCTCTAGACACCCGGGTGTGTGAGGCCTTCAATCACCAACGCCGAGGCCCCATAAACTCTCCCAGCTCGATGCACGGACCACTCATTGCCCCTTCGAGGTAGATTTTGCAACCGCATCACGACATTAATTTTAGCTTTACCGCCCAGGTGCAATCCATCTTCTCTGCCTGGTTTTCGACTTGGCCCCCGATCTTCCTTTCCAGCACCAGAGGTTGCAAGATCATCCAAGAATCTATCCACAAACGAGACCGTTCCCATCGGGCTTTGATAGATCTCCTCATGTATGGCTTTCCTGCGTGCATGCCAAATCGCCCACAGGGTGACTAGCATCCTTGTCAAGTCAGTTTTCGTCATCGACTCAATCATGGCAAACAACCACTGTTTTGCTACTAGTTCACTGGACATGGTGATATGCTCCACTATATCTGCCTCAGTCAGCGCCCAAACACACCTCGACATGGTGCATTCAATCAATGAATGCCTCCAAGAGTCCTCCAGACCACACAACGAGCACATACTCGTCGTTGCCATATTTCTATTGTGTCTCACATCGCTCGTGGGCAAGGATTGCTTTGCGAGCCTCCATTGGCCCATTGACAACTGCGTGCGCCCCGGGCGACTGTACAGGGTTCTCAAAACGTTAGGCCCCAATTGTTAAGCCCAGCTGCAAAGGCCTTTCTTGCGAAGAACACTAAGAACCAGCAAAAAGCACAAGCAGCCCAGGCTAGCGTCCAGTACCAGAGCCTAGCGGAATTCCATTCATATCCCGATGACCCTATCTGGCCCTCCTCCTCATGCTTGGCTTTTCTGATTAGGTCACCATTTCACGAGAAGTCAGAACTGCCAACTGCGTGCTATCTGCGATGCGTGAGATGTGTGAGACTGAGTTCAACGCGGCGACACACAATCAACGGCCCTTTCGGTTTCGCCATTAGTCCCGATGCCGCGTCCCCGTCTGTCCGTTTGCGCCGCGTTCCATTATCATCCGTTCATCCGGACTAGGCGGCGTATCCCTACCCATTCTGACTAGGCCATTCAAGGTTTTGTTCACTATTTTTCATTTTGGACTAAGTAGATGAATTTTCATGATAATTATCGGTTAACGAACTATACATGCCCATTGCTCTGCAGCCGATTTGTTTGAGGAAAATAATTGGCTAGTGGCTCAAACTGTCAGCATCCACTATTCCTCAAACGTCACTTTAAATTGTTGCTCAAATTTCAAGGTTTGGTCCTTATATACTAGGATAGCACCAAAATAGTCAAGTACTTCCTCTGTTTCATAAAACGTTTCTTAAATTTGTCTAGATTCATATGTTTCTAGTATTAAAACTAGTTTAGATACATACAGTTCTAGACAAATATGAGTCAAGTTTTATAGAACGGATGGAGTACCGACCATGTATTTTATACAAGATGCGACTTGAATAGGATAAGGCAAGTAGAAATAGATTTTTGTGTGGCAACAAGAATTGTTCTATGAATCAATACACAAGTAACACTGAAATACTTAAGTAGCGTATATTTATTTTCGACAATGTAGGAGCAGATTATCATAGGATAAGCAGCTTCACTTCACTGACAAACTTATGATATCCCTTTTAACGTTAGCGATGTTGTTGGGATCAGCTATAAGCAACTCAACAAGAACACGTAACTGGAAGAGTGAACATCAGACCATGTAGAAAAAAATAAAGTTTTATTTATAGTTTGTACATCAAATGGTAAAAAAGTTTAGCCACTTAGATTTTATATGTTAATCTCTTCAAGTCCTTCTGGCATATAAAATGCATTCCAAAACTTAATGAACCTCGGTACATATAGCCTGCACGAACACCTTCGGACAATACATTACATAAAATTGTTGGTAACTAAAATGAATTCTTGTACAGGTAATAGACCATGAGATCTCCTAGAACATACATGTCTTCCTGTTTAGGGATATCTTTCTTCTAGATGATTTTCCAACTCAAAATATCGACCTTAGACGTAGATTTACCTAGGATAGTATAGATCCCCAATAATATGCACTTCTATAAAATCTCAATTAGTATCTTATCGTATTCGACTACATAAATTATGCACAAATAATACTATTTTATACCATGATTAGGTATACTTAAAAGTGGTATAAAATATTATTATTTATGCATGTAGTCGAATATGTTAACGTGCTAAGTGAGATTTTATTGAAATACATATCATGGGAATGGACACTATCCTAGATGAATTTATCACTTGAGGCCGATGTTGTGAGTTGGAAAGTCATCCAGGAGAAAGACATCCCCGAATAGAAGACAAGTATGTATAGGAGATCTCATGGTCTAGTGTTACCAACATAAGTATTCATTTTTGTTACCAACAATTTTATGTAATGTATTATCTAAAGGTGTTCGTGCGGGCTATATGTACCGAGGTTTATTGAGTTTTAGAATGGATTTTATATGCCCGAAAGATTTTAAGATGTTAGTATATATTATTTCGATGGATAAACTTGTTTGCAATTGATGTACACAAAATTAATGCACTTGTAGTTTTTAACGCAAACTGATGTTCACTCCTTCCAGCTATGTGTTCTTGTTGATTTGCTTCTAGCTGATCTCAAGAATTTCGCTCATGTTAAATGGGAAATCCTAAGTCTGTCGTTGAATTGGAGCTGACTGTCTTAAGATATTCAGTTTCTATCTTACAGAAATAAATATGTGCTACTTGAGCATTCAGTGTTATTTATGTATTGATTCACAGAATAATCCTGCTTGTGATACAAAAATATGTTGCAACTTATCCTATTATGTTCAGGTGAAATCCTTTTTAAAATGACATGAAAGTCTAAACGTTCAAATCAGTGATTCTTCTCTCGGTGACTCAAGTCCACTAAGTGGCTGCAGGCAAGCCGTTTAATCTCCTCCACTAACAAGTTCTGTTGCACACATGCTATATTTTACTCCTACCGCACTGCCATGGAGGCCATCTATCTCCCCCATAGCCTTTTCCATCAATGCTTCCGCTCCATGATCATCATGATCATGAGTTGTATCAAAAAAATTAGAGTTGTTGATGTTGCGATAGACTTGCTTCTGTGAACACTGACTCATAATTTTATGGGTTCAGCTTTGATATTGCCATCTCTTAAGGAGGTTCTAGTTCCTTCTGTTTAATCTAGTATTATTAGTTTGATCTATTGAGCAAATTTTTGCCTGAGTAGGGTAGGTAATTTCTGTCTCTTTTCCTCTTAATCCACATACTCCCTCTGTTCAGAAATAATTGATTTGAGTTTGTTTAGATTCAAATGTATTTAGACGCATTTTAGTATAGATACATTCGAATTTAGACAAACCCGAGATAGTTATTTTTGGACGAAGGTAGTATTTATTTTGAGGGTTTGGTTTTGTTGTGATGGTTTTGAATATCCTTGCACACCGTTTCTTGCAGAATTGTGAGGCATGTAGAGTCGGTGTGACACATTTGACTACCTGTTGCATAATATGTAGCGACATCAACTTTTCGGTAATCTGGACCATTGTTTCATGTTCCCTTTTATTATGATCCTGCAATTTCGGCATCCTAGGTACACGTATTGGCACACAATGTTCTTTTATCTCCGCTTTCTTGAACATTCAGCTACCTGTTAGTCACAGTTTGCACAATTCTTTCTTGAACATTCAGCTACCTCGTAGTCACATTTTGTACAATTCTCTAAATATTTTGTATCACTTGCAGTTGGGGTAATTTTATTCACTATATATTTTAATTATTTTGTAAGATAATGGTCAACTATTGATTTATTTGATGTACCCCTTTTTATTAGAATTTGCCTCCTCTATGGTATTGGCTAATGGATGACTCTACAGAATATGTCCAATTTTTTTCCCATCGTACTGATTTTTCATGATCCCAATGATTGCAAACTGTTCGTTTCTAGGTTTAGTTCGAAATTCTAACAAATCAATTACATGAGTATATCTTTTCAAAAAAAATACATGTATACATATCAGCGTACATCCTTGTCATAGATGATTTTTGTGTGTGAAATCACAATCCTACATGATAATAATATTTCAACCGCTTTTTTTTGCTTCTGCTCTTGGTAAATCCGTGTGTACCGGTACCACGGTGCTCATTGATGAACAATTCATATTCTCTATTTCCATTGATCCAATTGTTTCCTTTGCACACATTCTAGCTTATCATAACAACAATTTTCTTTTCACAAATTCCCGCTACAAAGCGTGGGCTATTATTCTATTTATATGTATATGTCTATGTCTTATGTGTACATTTTTATATGTCAATAGTGATAATTTTGTTGCTTATGCCAAAAAATAGTATTTAAAGTATATTTTTTAGTATCATTTTCTATTTTAGGACTGAAAATATATTTGTACTTCTACATATGGGTGTATGATCTATCAACACCGACTGTAGATGCTTTGAGATTTGGAAACACTACAACAGAACACACAGACTCTATCGGTTATAAACGTCGAGTCACATGCCTAATTGTCTGTCTCACACTCGGTGGTGGAGCTGCATGGTGTATATGATGTCAATTAACATCACAAAAATCTGACAAACACCATGATATCAGCTATGAAAACACTAGTTTTGATCCCCAAAAGACTAGATAATGGCTTCGCTAGTCTCATCTATCACTTATTTTAGGCTTTTTACGTCACCTGGTCGTAATCCTAGGAAAAAAAGTTAGGATAACTGCGCTATATAAGACGTTGTCATCTCCTATATTGGATGTAACACCATCTTATATTAAGGGGCTGACAGAGTAGTAACATAAGTTGCGAGCCAATGAAAAGAGATTTTTCCATGCTGGAGATAGTATCACATTTCAACTTATGATCACTATAACAAAAATCCATAACAAGTGGTATCCTTTGGAAGAGAAAACCACATGGTCAAAATAATATTAAAACATTTTACACTACGAACTGAAGAGGTTTGGATTAATGGCCCTATTCATAATTTGAGCAATTTATAAATTTAAATATCTTCTAAATCTGAGCAAACTTGAAATTTGTATATTTTCAAAATCTGATTAATTTTTAAATATGAAACATTTTTCAAAGTTTGAATATTTTTAATCTGAATAATTTTAAAATCTGCATCTTCGAATCTATAATTTTAAACATCTTAACATTTTAAAATATGGACAAATGTAGAACTTAAATATTTTTAATACAGAATATTGAACAAATTTCAAATGTAAAAAAATTTGGAACCTATTTTTTCTAAATGAAAAAAATGTATAATAAAAAGGTAAAATGAAACCGAAGGCCCTACTGAAATTAGAAGTTTTCATGTGGCTCCTTATGAATGACCGTCTTTAACGCAAGAGATATTATGCAACGCAAACAGTGGCATTTGGAGTCTGGGGCAGAATGTGTTTTATGTAGTGAGGAGGAGCTTGAGACAAGAGATCATTTATCTTTCGGTGTGATTTTGCACTACAATGTTGGAGTTTTTTTTTTGTTGTCCAGTGTAATTTATCTCTCCCACTCTCTGATCGGATTATAGCGGCCCAAACCTCTTTTGTTAGGTCCTTGCTTCACGGAAGTCATTGCATGTGCAACGTGGAATCCTTTGAAGGTATGTAATGATCTCATTTTTAAAACAGTGCCTGCATCTCTCCATCGCTGGAAGGCTGGTTTTCAAAGTGATCTATTGCTTCATAGGTATAGAGTAAAGGCAACCCAAGTTCAGCCACCACGCTCCAATGTCTTCGAATTGACGTGTACCAAGCAATACCTTCAAGAAGGAGTGCGACGATGACGACGTTGCTGTCCCGACTACTCTTAGGATTTCTCCCGGTACACATAAGCGAGTGGGAAGAGGGTACACCTGAAGGGTTTCGTAGCATGGAAAACAAAATTTTCTACCGCATACAAACAAACAAGTCAAGATCTATCTACTAGATTGTAGCAACGAGTCGATAGAATAACTCACCCTCGAAGATTCCAAAGTGTTTAACGAGAGCAGATTCTCGTGAGTGATGTAGTCGTACTCTTCCCGATCTCAAGATCGTGAGCGATCCTTCCTGCGTTCGGCAGCTCCCGCAATCGGTCACACGTTCGGTACTCGACGAAGACCTTCCTCTCCCTTGTTCCAAAGAAGGCGGAGGTTGTAGCACTCCTCGCGATTCCGGCAAAGACACGCGTGGTACCTAAGTAGAGGGAGATCTCGCAGGCTTCGCCTTAAGCGGGCAGTATGGTGGAGTATGAGAGAGTCCCTCGACGATCTAGGGTTTAGACACGAGGAGGGGCTAGGGACGGCTAGGGTTTCACCTAGGCGGCGGCGAGTGCCCTAGGGCCGCCGGCGGCTATGGAGGCGGCGGCGGCTTGGTACTAGGGTTTGGAGGAGAGGATCTTGTGTGTCTAGGAGGGAGCCCTGCCCCTCCTTATATAGGTGGAGGGGCCGGCCGGCCAAGGGGAGGGAGAGGATTCCCTCCCCAACTCGGCTTGGAGGTGGGCCGGCGGTTGGAGGAGGGAACTCCTCCCCAACTCGGTTTCCCACTCCTCCCACTCTTTCCAAAAACTACTGTTTGACTTTCAAACTAGCCGTTTGACTTTTCAAACTAGGATTTGAATAAACCCTCTATTTTTGTTCAGCGATGACACCGAGTACATGATGAAATCATACCAACTTGATATAACACATTCCCGAAGTGCCGGACATTCCGGAACCTTCTAGAACATTCCCGATGAAAACACCGGAACCATTCTCCAACTCCGAAACGGGACTTTCCTTATATGAATCTTATTCTCCGGACCATTCCGGATCTCCTCGTGATATCCCGAATCCCATTCGAGACTCCGAACAACATTCACACTCTTTCTCATCATTCCATAACTACTCAAACAACGTCGAATCCTTAAGTGTGTCTCCCTACGGTTCGTGAATTATGCGGATATGATCGAGACACTTCTCCGATCAATAACCAATAGAGGAATCTGGAAATTCATATGGCTCCCACATATTTCTACGATTACTTTGCGATCAAATGAACCACTTACATACGATACCAATTTCCCTTTGTCTCACGATAGTTTACTTATCCGAGGTTATGATCGTCGGTATCTCTGCATACCTAGTTCAACCTCGTTACCGATAAGTACTCTTTTCTCGTTCTCGTGATATGTGATCCCTTGTGAGCCAGTCACATGCTTGCAAGCTAATTGGATGACATTCCACCGAGAGGGCCCAGAGTATATCTATCCGTCATATGGATGGACAAATCCCACTCTTGATCCATGTGCTTCAACCAATACTTTCTGAATACTCAATGCCACCTTTATAGCCACCCAGTTACGGTGTGGTGTTTGATGTCATCAAAGCATCCATCCGGTAAAGGTGATATGCATGATCTCATGGTCGAAGGAATTAGGTTACTATGTATCAGAAAGCATATAGCAATTGAACTATTAAAATGACTTGATCTTTATGCTACGCTTATCTATAGGAGTATGTCCACCATATCATTCTCCTAACGATATGATCTTGTTGTTAATAACATCTCAATGTTCATGATAGGGAAACCACAATCATCTATTAACCAACAAGCTAGTATTATATAGAGGCTTTACTAGGGACTCTTATTTTAGTCTACAAATCACACAAGTATTAATGTTTCCTTGTTAATACTATTATAGCATGAATATAAACATTTATCATAAACACAAAGATATAATAATAACTATATTTATTATTGCCTCTAGGGCATATCTCCAACAGTCTCCCACTTGCACTAGAGTCATCTAATCTAGATTACATGGTAATATACCGAACACCCATGGCAGTTTGGTGCTGGTCATGTTTTGCCCTCGGGAGAGGTTTAGTCAACGGATCCGCCACATTCAGATCTGTGTGTACTTTGCAAATCTTTATATCCCCATCTTGGATATGTTCTCGAATAGCGTGAAAATGTAGCTTGATGTGCTTCAGCTTCTTGTGTGACCTTGGTTCTTGCGCATTGGCTATGGTGCCCATGTTATCACAATAGATAGACATTGGGTCCAGCGCACTAGGAACCACACCCATCTCTGTAATAATCTCTTTCATCCATATCGCTTCTTGTGAAGCCTCCGAAGCAGCCATGTATTCCGATTCAGTTGAAGATCTCGCCACAACGCTTTGCTTTGCAATCCTCCAGCTAACTGCTGCACCATTCAAAATAAACACGTATCCAGATTGTGATTTAGAATCATCCGGATCGGTGTTCCAACTAGCATCGGTGTAACCATTAACAACGAGCTGTTCATCACCTCCATAAGAAAGAACCACATCCTTAGTTCTTCTCAAGTACTTAAGGATGTTTTTGACCGCTGTCCAATGATGCACTCCTGTATCACTTTGATATCTGCTAGTTAAACTAACAACATATGCAATGTCGGGTCTAGTACATAGCATGGCATACATTAGAGATCCTATGGCTGAGGCATAGGGAGTCTTACTCATCCTTTCTCTATCTTCTGCCGATGTCGGACTTTGAGTTTTACTCAAGGTCGTATTGGGCAACATGGGCAAGAACCCTTTCTTGCTATCTTCCATTCGAAACCTCTTTAGAACTTTGTCCAAATATGTACTTTGTGACAATGATATTTGGCATTTCTATCTATCTCTATAAATCTTTATGCCTAATATGTAAGCTGCTTCGCCAAGATCCTTCATTGAAAAACTATTATTCAAATATTCCTTGACACTATTAAGAAGGTCTACATCATTCCCAATCAACAATATGTCATCTACATATAGTATTAATAATGCTACAGAGCTCCCACTCACTTTCTTGTAAATACAAGATTCTCCATAAGTTTGTATAAAACCAAAACTTTTGATCACCTTATCAAAACGTTGATTCCAACTTCGGGATGCTTGCTTCAATCCATAGATGGATCGTTGAAGTTTGCATACCTTGTTAGCATCTTTAGGATCGACAAAACCTTTGGGTTGCATCATATACAACTCTTCATCAATGTCTCCATTGAGGAATGCTGTTTTGACATCCATCTGCCATATCTCATAATCATAATATGCAGCGATTGCTAACATAATCCTCACAGACTTTAGCTTCTCTACTGGTGAGAAAGTCTCATCGTAGTCAACTCCTTGAATTTGTCGAAATCCCTTTGCGACAAGTCGAGCTTTATAGGCAGTAACATTACCATCAGCATCTGTTTTATTCTTGAAAATCCATTTGTTCTCGACAGCCTTCCGGCCATCCGGTAAGTCCACCAAAGTCCATACTTGGTTTTCGTACATGGATACAATCTCGGATTTCATGGCTTCTTGCCATTTATTGGAATCTGGGCTCATCATTGCTTCCTCATATGTCTCAGGGTCATCGGTGTTGTCCACCAACATGACACTCATAACGGGATCATACCAATATGGAGTGGTACGAGTTCTCGTTGACCTGCGAGGCTCTGTAGTAACTTCAACCAAAGTTTCATGATCATCATCATTAGCTTCCTCTCTAACTGGTGCAGGCACCACAGGAACTTCTTCCGGTGCTGCGCTACTCGCAATTTCGAGAGAAGGTTCGACAACCTCGTCGAGTTCTACTTTCCTTCCAGTCACTTCTTTCGAGAGAAATTCCTTCTCTAGAAAGGATCCATTTTTGGCAACGAAGATTTTGCCTTCGGATCTATGATAGAAGGTATACCCAATAGTTTCCTTCGGGTATCCTATGAAGACGCATTTTTCCGCTTTGGGTTCAAGCTTGTCCGGCTGTAACTTCTTTACATAGGCTTCGCATCCCCAAACTTTAAGGAACGACAATCTAGGTTTCTTCCCAAACCATAATTCATACGGTGTCGTTTCAACGGATTTAGATGGTGCCCTATTTAAAGTGAATGCGGCTGTTTCTAATGCATAACCACAAAATGATAGCAGTAAATCTGTAAGTGACATCATAGAACGAACCATATCTAAGAGAGTTCGATTACGACGTTCGGACACACCATTACGCTGTGGTGTTCCCGGCGGTGTCAATTGTGAAAGTATTCCACATTTCTTAAAATGCTCGCCAAACTCGTAACTTAGATATTCACCTCCACGATCAGAACGTAGAAATTTAATCTTCTTGTTACGTTGATTCTCAACCTCACTTTGAAATTCCTTAAACTTCTCGAAAGTTTCGGACTTATGTTTCATGAAATAGATATACCCATATCTACTCAAGTCATTCGTGAAGGTAAGAACATAACGATAACCACCGCGCGATGCTACACTCATTGGACCACACACATCAGTATGTATGATTTCCAATAAGTCCGTAGCTCGCTCCATCATACCAGAAAATGGAGTCTTAGTCATTTTACCCATCAGACATGCTTCGCATCTTTCAAGTGATTCGAAATCAAGTGATTCAAGAAGTCCATCAGAATGGAGTTTCTTCATACGCTTCACTCCAATGTGACCAAGACGACAGTGCCACATATAGGTCGAGTTATAGCTCGATTTCAAACGTTTAGCCTCAATGTTATTAATATGTGTATTTCCACTATCGAGATTCAATAAGAATAGACCATCTAGCAAAGGTGCATGTGCATAAAACATATTACTCATATAAATCGAACAACCATTATTCTCGGATTTAAACAAGTAACCATCTCGCAATAAACAAGATCCCGATATAATGTTCATGCTTAACGCAGGCACCAAATAACAATTATTTAAGTATAAAACTAATCCCGATGGTAGATGAAGGGGTAGCGTGCCGACCACGATCACATCAACCTTTGATCCGTTTCCCATGCGCATCGTCACCTCGTTCTTCGCTAGCTTCCGTTTATTCTGCAGCACCTGTTTCGAGTTACAAATATGAGCAACCGAACCAGTATCAAATACCCAAGCACTACTACGAGTACTAGTGAGATACACATCAATAACATGTATATCAGATATACCTTTCTTCTTGATGTTGTCATTCTTCAAATCCGCCAAGTACTTTGGGCAATTCCGCTTCCAGTGACCTTCTCCCTTGCAGTAAAAACACTCAGTATCAGGCTTAGGTCCAGCCTTGGTCTTCTTCGTCGGCGTGGTAACTTTCTTACCACCCTTCTTGAAGTGTCCCTTTTGCTTATACTTGCCTTTCTTGAATTTGGTGGTCTTATTGACCATCAACACTTGGTTCTCTTTCTTGATCTCCACTTCTGCAGACTTCAACATGGCAAAGAGTTCTGGCAACGTCTTGTTCATATTATGCATGTTGTAGTTCATCACAAAGTTCTTGTAACTTGGTGGTAGTGATTGGAGGACACGGTAAATCCCCAAAGCATTAGGAATCACTATACCCAAGATTTGAAGTTTGTTTGCGTGCCCAGACATCTTAAGCACATGCTCACCGACGAGCCCTCTTCCATCTTGCAGTTAAAGAACTTTTCAGAAGCCTCATAGCTTTCAATTGCCGCATGAGTCTCAAAAATCAATTTGAGATCCTCGACAATATCATATGGGTCTGAATTCTCAAATCTTTTCTGAAGCTCCGATTCTTAACCATACAAGATAGCACACTGAACTGTGGAGTACTGAGTCTTCCGAGTGAGGTAAACATTCTTTACTTCAGCGGCAGCATCAGCTGCAGGTGGGTCACCTAGCGGTGCATCCAGCACATAGGTCAAATTACCAGCTGTGAGGACAATCCTCAAATTGCGGAACCAATCCGCGAAGTTGTTCCATTGTTTTTCAATTTTTCTTTCTCTAGGAACGCATTAAAATTGATGGTAGGGGCTGCCATTGATCTACAACATATTTGCAATAGTTTAGACTAAGTTTATGACAAATTGAGTTCAAATTAAAAATAAAATTAATCTAGGTGAACTCCCACTCAAAACAATATCCCTCACATTGTTTTAGTGATCACACGAACCAAATCCACCACATCAACACCGATCATCATGAGAGTTGATATAGTTTCAATGGCGAACAATCGACATGTTCATCATATCTACTATATGATTCATGCTTTACCTTTCGGTGATCCGTGTTCCGAGACCATGTCTGTACATGCTAGGCTCGTCAAGATCAAACCTTAGTTTTCGCATGAGCAACAAATGGCTTGCTCACGTTGTATACACTTGCGGAATCTAACACACCTGATCATCACGTGGTGCTTCGAAACAACAAGCTTTAGCAACGGTGCTAACTAAGGGTGAACACTTTATGACTTGAAATTCATGTGCATGAGGGATCATCTTATAATGCTACCGTCGTCTACTAAGCAATACAAGATGCATAAAGGATTAACATCACATGCAATTCATAATATGTGATATGATATGGCCTTTCTTCTTTGTGCTTCCGATCTCCATCTTCTAGCACGAACATAATCTCCATCATCACCGGCATTGCATCAAGGTCAATGACGCTTCTCCATGGTTGTCGTCCACCGGCTTCAACTATTACAACTACTTTGAATAGACACGCGGGTCTTAACATAAATTAAAAACAACCATATGGCTCCTGCCGGTTGCCAACTTACAATAAGGAACATTGCATACATCAAATATAATCACAATCATGGCCATATCACATCATCAAGACACCCTGCAAAACAAAGTTAGACGCCTCTACTTTCTTTGCATATTTTACGTGGTTTGGGGCTATCAATAAGTGTCGTTCTAACTTACGAACATGAACCACAACATTGATACTAGTATTGTTAATCACCCGTTGTAAATTGGATCTTAACTATGCTAGGAGAAACAGGCACCCGCAAAGCCACTTATGCAATACAAGTTGCATGTCAAGCGTGGAGCAAGTCTCATGAACGATGTCATGTAAGGTTAGCCCGGGCCGCTTCATCCCAACATACCGCAAGATGCAAAGTACACAAGAAGCAATTGACAATAAAAGCATCAACGCCCATAATGACCATTGTGTTCTACTCGTGCAACAGATCTACATATAGACACAGCTCTGATACCACTGAAGGGTTTCGTAGCATGGAAAACAAAATTTTCTACCGCATACAAACAAACAAGCCAAGATCTATCTACTAGATTGTAGCAACGAGTAGATAGAATAACTCACCCTCGAAGATTCCAAAGTGTTTAACGAGAGAAGATTCTCGTGGGTGATGTAGTCGTACTCTTCCCGATCTCAAGATCGCGTAGACGATCCTTCCAAGGCGTTCCTGCAGTGCTCCAATGGTCACACGTTCGGTACTCGACGAAGACCTTCCTCTCCTTGTTCCAACAGGCGGAGGTTGTAGCACTCTCCTCGCGATTCCAAAGACAACGGCGTGGTATCGGAAGTAGAGGGGAGATCTCGCAGGGCTTCGCCTTAAGCCGGAGCGAGTATGGTGGAGTATGAGAGAGTCCCTCGACGATCTAGGGTTTAGACACGCCGAGGAGGGGGCTAGGACGGCGGCTAGGGTTTTACCTAGGCGGCGGCGGCGAGTGCCCTAGGGCCGGCGGCGGCTATGGAGGCGGCGGCGGCTTGGTACTAGGTTTTGGTGGAGAGGATCTTGTGTGTCTAGGAGGGAGCCCTGCCCCTCCTTATATAGGTGGAAGGGCCGGCCGGCCAAGGGGAGGGAGAGGAGTCCCTCCCCAACTCGGCTTGGAGGTGGGCCGGCGGTTGGAGGAGGGAACTCCTCCCCAACTCGGTTTCCCACTCCTCCTCCTCTTTCCAAAAACTGTCGTTTGACTTTTCAAACTAGGATTTGAATAAACCCTCTATTTTTGTTCAGCGATGACACCGAGTACATGATGCAATCATACCAACTTGATATAACACATTCATGTACCCCTCCACCCCGGACTGTCGGACATTCCAGAACCTTCTAGAACATTCCCGATGAAAACACCGGAACCATTCTCCAACTCCGAAACGGGACTTTCCTTATATGAATATTATTCTCCGGACCATTCCGGATCTCCTCGTGATATCCCGAATCCCATTAGATACTCCGAACAACATTCGGACTCTTTCTCATCATTCCATAACTACTCAAACAATGTCGAATCCTTAAGTGTGTCTCCCTACGGTTCGTGAATTATGCGGACATGATCGAGACACTTCTCCGATCAATAACCAATAGAGGAATCTGGAAATTCATATGGCTCCCACATATTTATATGATTACTTTGCGATCGAATGAACCACTTACATACGATACCAATTTTCCTTTGTCTCACGATAGTTTACTTATCCGAGGTTATGATCGTCGGTATCTCTGCATACCTAGTTCAACCTCGTTACCGATAAGTACTCTTTTCTCGTTCCCGTGATATGTGATCCCTTGTGAGCCAGTCACATGCTTGCAAGCTAATTGGATGACATTCCACCGAGAGGGCCCAGAGTATATCTATCCGTCATATGGATGGACAAATCCCACTCTTGATCCATGTGTTTCAACTAATACTTTCTGAACACTCAATGCCACCTTTATAGCCACCCAGTTACGGTGTGGCGTTTGATGTCATCAAAGCATCCATCCGGTAAAGGTGATATGCATGATCTCATGGTCGAAGGAATTAGGTTACTATGTATCAGAAAGCATATAACAATTGAACTATTAAAATGACTTGATCTTTATGCTACGCTTATCTATAGGAGTATGTCCACCATATCATTCTCCTAACGATATGATCTTGTTGTTAATAACATCTCAATGTTCATGATAGGGAAACCACAATCATCTATTAACCAACAAGCTAGTATTATATAGAGGCTTTACTAGGGACTCTTATTTTAGTCTACAAATCACACAAGTATTAATGTTTCCTTGTTAATACTATTATAGCATGAATGTAAACATTTATCATAAACACAAAGATATAATAATAACTATATTTATTATTGCCTCTAGGGCATATCTCCAACAACACCCGGCACCCTTCAAGAAGGAAGACGGCACCCGTAGGTGTCACCGCGTCGAAGTCGGCCTAGCCGGCAAGGATTTCTCCCGACCCTCAAAGCACCACAGACCCGTCCAATCCTAGCACTTCACCAAACTTGCCGCCCACCAACATGCGCCACGATGGCCTTGAATGCACTATCGACGTATCGCCATGGCAGACGTTGCGAGACCGGTCAGTCCGCGAAACAACCGTGGATACGGAAAGATAGTTCCTTAGCCGCGCGGGAGGGAACAACCTCCACCGCCATAGGCGGTAGCTGGCCGGACACAATGACAAGAGCACGCCCGGCCAAATTGGAGCCGGGAGGCGGCAGTGGCACAGCCACCCGGAGGTCGTCCTCCACCGCCATTGGCGGGTGCCGACCGGACGCGGCAGCAGGAACACACCAGGCCGAGAAGGCCCGGCCATGCCCTAGCGGCCGCTAGGGAACGTAAAGTCCCCCCCCGCCACGCTGCAGCACTAGGCCACACCATCGCTAGCCTCTTGTTCGGCGCCAGAGACCCGGTCGGACCCAGACGAGCCCGTGAAGCTCCCGTCACCATGCTGCAGCAAGCGCGGCCTCCTCACCATCACCCTCACCACGTGCCGCTCAGCAGACCACCCGAAAACAACGAGGCCAAGCCAGATCAGACCCGCCCCGACCTGCAGGGCACTACCGGCGCTGCACCACGCCACCTGCGCCGCCAAATGGCTGCGCCACTCGCCCCGCCTCCATCCGCAGGCGCAGGAACCACCGCCGGCCTAGGAGCTCTGCCGCCGTCGCGCCCCTCCTAGCAGGACGCCCCAGCGCGGGTGGAAGAGGGGGCCGCCACCGCCAGCCATAGCGGCACCGCGCGGGCAACGCCCGGCGCCCACCGGCGGCAGCAGCAGGGGAGGAGGAGGACGGGAGGAGCTGCGCTGGGTAGGAGAAGGCGGCCGCCCGGTTG
The DNA here is from genome assembly GCA_030063025.1 of Avena longiglumis. Taxonomy (NCBI): domain Eukaryota; kingdom Viridiplantae; phylum Streptophyta; class Magnoliopsida; order Poales; family Poaceae; genus Avena; species Avena longiglumis. The sequence continues at coordinate 507,234,238 of CP125976.1, read as the reverse complement.
CCTCGCTGGGGAGGCGACGCGGGGGCGACGAAGTTTTTTTTTCCAATTGCCGTTTCTCGCACCGGGTCAGGAGAAATAAGTCTATTTGGTGTCTCATAGCGTGCCGCGAATTTGACCCGCACGGATCTTAAAGCACCTCTCATTCTGACTCCGGAGTAACGCTAAAATCGAGCGCTTCCACCGGAACAGGCCCTAGTGAGCGCAGGGGAACGACATGCGCACGGAGGCTGCTGGGAGATGGTGGGAGCCAAAAGAATCACAACATAGTATGGCGCGAAAAGTAGGCTCACCTTCCTCTTATGCTACCACCTCCTGCTAGAAGACAAATCCCCCCTGTTATCCTCTTGCGCGGCGCTTTGGCAGCGGCGGCGGCGATTTAGATCTCTGGCAGCAGCTGCTAAGCACACTCCGACACCGGTTTGCGTCTACAACCCGACTTCCGCATCTACTGTCTCGCATATCTGTGCCGCCAACTACTCCCCGTCTTCTTCTCCGCCTTCGACAGGTCCTCGATGGCCACCAGTAGCATGAAGGTAATAACCATGACTCCTCTCCATCTTTTTTTACCAAAGTAGTTAGCTCAATATTAGGGTAGTACGTACACCATGTTTACGCAATGCCACTTCATATAGGGCCAACAACTGAAGCTTATCATCCAGACAGCTGCTCTAGTCGCTGCGATTCAGGCATGGATGTTCCTAATCTACATAAGAGCGATTGCTAGGTATAACAGGCTGGACGTGAAGTATGGTATCCTAATGCAGCGCGACAGAGAGAGGATGGCAAATCTGAACTACATCTACAACAACAACGATGTGGAGGCTATCGCCATGCTTAGTATGAGAAGAGCCCAATTTAACCATCTTGTGCAGACTTTCAGGTCTAGGGGCTGCTCAAGGACAACATCAACTGCTGTATCGAAGAGTAGGTGGCTCTATTTCTTCATGTTCTAGGCCATACCTAGAGATTCTAAGTGATCCATAGCACATGGAGGAGATCAACCAAGACAATTTCCCGGTATTTCCATAAGGTGTTCTACGCTGTTGGAGAACTGAGAGAGGAGATGATCAAGCCACCATCTGGTCAAACCCCCGCGAAGATACAAGGTAATGGTCGATGGTTCCCCTTTTTCAAGGTGAGCAACTCTAGCATGTTCTTCTTTGGATGATTGTGTTGGACAACCGACTAACATTATTGTAATGTTAGGATTGTATTGGATCAATTGATGGTACTCATGTGGTGGCTAGAGTGCCGAAATCTGAGTAGGCTGCATATAGGAGGAGGAAGCACTACCCTAGTCAGAATGTGCTTGCCGACGTTGATTTCGACATGAAATTCACATATGTGCTTGCCGGTTGGGAAGGATCTGCCCACAATGCGACGATTTTGGCAGACAACCTTAGCAGACCTGATGGCATGAAGCTCCCTGGCGGCAAATTCTACCTTGTAGATGTCGGGTATGCCTCCCGGCCTGGAATTCTACCACCCTTTAGATCAACAAGGTACCATCTCAACGATTTCTCTACTAGGAACTATCCAAGAAGAGGGTCTTCGCTGCTCTGAAGAATAGGTTTAAGATCCTTAATCAAAAGCCTTTCCACTCTTTCCCCATCCAAGTTAAGCTTGTTCTTGCCTGTTGCATTTTGCACAAATGGATCCTGCAATTTTGGCGCCAATGAGTACTTTCTGGAGGAGGAAGATGTAGTTCATACCGACAATGACACTGATGGTGGCCATGGTGTTGCCCAAAACGATTGTGCTGCTTGGAAGAGCAGGAGACAACAGTGGGCGCTCGACATGTGGGCGATGAGAGGCAACTACATGATCTAAAGAAGATGAAGAAGATGGTTTGTTGATGAAGTGTTGCCCCATGAACAACCCTAATGTGGGTGTAAAATATTCATTCATAGTAGCTAGGTAATATTGTGGTGAAATGTCATTTGCTACTAGCTAGGTAACATTATCGTGAATTCATATTAGCTAGTAGCTAGGGTGGTAATTTGTTACTACGAGTTTCATTTGCCGCTTTCTTGAAACTACTAGTTCAGTTTGATGTCTAACATCACTAGCTGTGAGAAGTGGTGAGCACATCACTATGGCATGAGCAACCAAACATACAGAAATTTGCATCAAACAACACAAAATCAGTTATCTTGGCTCAACTTGCCAAAATTGCAGGAAAACTAGATATGAACAACCAAACGAACTGCCAAACTTGGCCCAAGCCCAATCTCACCCCCATGAAGCACCCACCGACCAAGTAGAAAAAACTTGAAAATTGAGCCCGGTCAACCAAACACGCCCAATAAAGCTCGTGAGAGAGGCCCAGAGGTTGAGGAGGATGAGAGACCGAGAGGTTGAGAAAGACGATGCATGTGGGTTTCATGACTCTCTTTAAGGAAGTCGTTGTGGTCACCCCTTGTACCAGGGCTTCGTATGGAAAACCATGACCGATTCCGTCTTTGCGGCAGTGGCACTTTGCATCGTCATTGTTGAAATAAATTGTCTAGTCGTTTTCATTAATTCAGACTGCTGGTTGCGTTGTCTAGTGCTTGGAATTCAATATGGTATCAGAACAGTAGATCCTAGGATTAAATTCTGGCCAACTCAAGTTTTTTAAAGAAAAATTGCGGCATCCCAAACACACGTCACATTAGCCCAAATGGCAAAGACGTAGGGTGAGTGTTAAAATAAATTGTCTAGACTTTTTCATCAGTTTAGACTGTTGGTTGCGTTTTCTAGTGCATGTAATTCAATATGGTATTAAAGTAGGAGATCCTAGGATCAAATTCTGGCCAATCGCAAGAATTAAAAAAATTGCGGCTCCCCAAACACACGTCACAATAGGCCAAAGGGCAAAGACGTAGGATGTGTGTTGAAATAAATTGTCTAGCACTTTTCATTAATTCGGGTCATTGATTGCATTGGCTAGTGCATGTGTGTCGTCGTGGAGCTCGGGTACATATGATTTCGTCTCGTCGTCACCGGCTTGGGAAGTCCAGATCCTATCTTGAAGCCCCTTCGGCTCCGGTGTAGGGCAATCGCGGCGGCCTTAGGCCAACTCCAACGGCCCCTTGCAAACGGACTCCACGGATCCAATTCACCTCCCAATGGGCTACCACAATTTTTTTTCGTTTTCTAGGACGGACAAGCGCATTTGTCCGAAGATTTCCACCCGGTTTGCGGGGGCACGAACAAAACGAACACGTCCTGCTTGTCTACCCTGTCCGTCGAATGGACCACACGTCAGCGACATCCCTTCCCACCAGCTTTATGATATGTTGGAAACGTATCTATAATTTTTGATGCTTCATGCTTGTTTTGTATCTACTTTGCTTTACTTGTCTACACTTTGAGGTGCTTTTTACATGTTTTATGGTACTAACCTATTAACAAGTTGCAACAGTGTCAGATGCCTATTTTCTGCTGTTTTTGGTTTTAGAAAAGTTAGTAAAGAAATATTCTCGGAATTGGATGGGACGAAGGACAAAGTCAATAACTTTCCGTGGGGAACAAGAAGTCTAGAGAAGAGCCGGAGGAGCTGGCCAGGGGGCCAGGCCCACCCTAGGCACAGGGTCAGGTGGACCCGCGCCTGGCTAGGGTTTGGCGACCCTGGTCACCTCCCGGACTCGCCCCTTCGCCTATAAGAAGCCCCCGATGCAGAAACTCTCAGTACCCGATCAATATTCCACGAAACCATCTGTAGCCGTCGCCACCATCGTCCCTAGATCGGGGGATATGAAGTTCTTCCCGGCACCCTGCCGGAGGGGAGATCATCCCGGAGGCCTTCTCTCCGGTATGATTCGTGAGTAGTTCCACCTTGGTCTACGGGTCCATGTAGTAGCTAGATGGTTGTATCTCCTCCTTTGTGCTTTCATGTATAGATCTTGTGAGCTCCGTTCATGATCAAGATCTAATCTATTTGTAATCATGCATCTTGTGTTTGCGGGAATCCGATGGATATTGAGATTATTATGTTGGTTTGATTAATGGTTTTATCTTTATGATTCTATCATGTATGTGTTGTTTGTGATCTTGCATGCTCTCCTTTGCTCGTGGTTATCTTGGCCAAGTAGTTGCCAGTGACTCCAAGAGGGAGTATTTATGCTCGATAGTGGGTTCATGCCTCTAGTTTCTAAGGGAAGTGACAGAAATCTCTTCGGTTGTAGATGTGCTGTTGCTACTAGGGAGAAAACAACGGTCTTTTGTTCATGGAACATGTGGACTGTTTACCTTACACACTTTTCTTAAAGTAGTTGTCTGTTGCTTGCAACTTAATACTGGAGGGGGTTCGGATGATAACCTGAAGGTGGACTTCTAGTCATAGATGTAGTTGGATTACGGTCTATGTATAATGTTGTATTGCCCAATCAACCTCATAGGATCTTTCTAGCTAGTAATTGGATTGTTATTCCTTGCTCAGTTCCTGTCAATTGCCCCCCTGTAATTTGTTTACCCTTCATGCCATGTTGTTTATCTAAGGAGAGCACCTCTAGTGAACTATGGACCCCGGTCCAATCTTTACCATTGATACATCTTCCACTGTTACTTGTTTACTTGCTGCAAACCATTACCTTCCACACCATACTAATCTTTTGTTACAGCAAACTGGTGAGCTTGACAACTTCACTGATTCGTTGGGGCAAAGTCTTGAGTTTGTGTTGTGCAGATCTCCACGTTTCTTGCAACACCTGTGTGACGTTTCCTTCCTCCGTCTAATTCGATAACCTCGGTCTCAACTGAGGGAAAACTTGCTACTGTACTCTTCACACCTTGCTCTTGGGGTTCCCAACAAGACTCCACATCAGCCACCAAGTTTTCTGGCGCCATCAAGGAGTCATCAACAAGTTTTCTGGCGCCGTTGCCGGGGAGGCCAATGACGTCTTCACTAGGGAAGTCCTTCACTTCCTTTTCTCTTTACTTTGTTTTTAGTTTTCTTAGTTTTTTTTGTTTGGTTTTGTTTGCCTCTTTTCAAAAACCCAAAAAAATATAGTCTAGTTTGATTTGCTTGCTTTATTCAAAAACAAACAAAAAAATAGTTCCTACCTTAGTTACTACCATGTCTGGTTTTGATCCAGTCTCTACTGAAACACCTTGGGGAATTAATAGACGTGGGAGAAGGCATCATGCACTTCACTCCCCCGGTAAGCAATCATATCTTCCCTAAGAAGAAAAAGAAAGGTAAGAAAAGGAGGAACAAGAGGGGCAATTCTTCATTTGAAAATACTTGATTATTCTTGCTTCTTGCGCCTAACTTAAAGGCGTTAAAGAAAAGTACTTGTTGAGAGATAACCCAAGAGTTTCCTTGAGTCTTGGAAGTTATTACTACTATAATGACCTCTCCTAAACCTTTTTGTTTACTTTTTGTGCCAAGAATAACCTCTAATGAGAGGGAACTAAGATTTGGTGAGTTGCTGTCACGAACCATATTTCTGTCCTCCACCAAAAACAATTGTGAGGAGGCTCTGTAACTCGGATTGAGCTCAAAATTTACAAATAAATTCCCCATTATGTTGGATAACTTTCGTTAGTTCAACACCTTTTGATTTGAGAAACAAAATTCGTTTCTACCGGCTGGTCTGTTTTGATAGATTTCTGTCATTAATTGCATTTGCTTCTTATTGATTCCTTTTTGAGCTCTCTTCAGGTAAATTGAGTTTATTTGAAGGAGTTACTTCAGTAGCTTGTTTTTTTAGTGAAAAGACTTGTTGTTCCAAAGCTTTTCCAGTGGTCTAATATCTTTCGAATAAGCTAATGTTGCTAATGAATATTGTTTGAAGTTTTATATGAAGGAAAAATTTCAGGTGTAGAGAAAGAATAATGCAATGAGATGAAGAATGGACAAAAGCTCAAGCTTGGGGATGCCACCATGGTGTCACCCCAATAAATATCCAAGAAGTACAAGCATCAAAGCTTGGGGATGCCTTGGGGCATCCCCTTCTTCATCAATAAAAAGCTTAGGTCTGTCTAGACACTTTACTTTTATTGTTTCATGCACAACTGTGTTGTTCTTGGAGCGTCTTAGTTTTCGTTTGCTTTGTTTAGTTTGTTTAGTTTGCTTTAGTAGTGGACCCCTGTTCTCGCTGTGTTGTTTTACAAATAAGTTTGCTTGGTGTTTGGAAAGGAGTAGTAAGTCCTTGCTTGAAGTGCAAGATGAGCTTGCATTGACTGTGACTTAGACTTTAGCATGACATGCTAGGTGTTGTTTTTGCATTATGATTAGTGATTATTGTTGTAGCATGTCTTGTTCCAAACAATTGGGATTGCTTAGTGTGCCTTGAAGAAATTATGCGTTGTTTTAGCATGCAAAAGCATAGTATTGTGGTATTCTCCTTTGATGTTTTGCTTGGGTTGACTTGACACATGCTCACACCATGTTATGACTATGACAAGTCACCATTAGCCTCTATGATCATTTAGTCCTTGACTTGTAGTACCACTCTTTGCTTTGATTAGTTTGCTTTGTTGCATTGCATAATTATGGCCATTATTGCTCTCTTAGTTGGTTGCTCCGAGTCTTTTGCTAGCCTCCACTTGTATGAGTAAGTTCTACTAATGCTTCCAACTCCCAAGAAACCAAGTTATTCCAAAGTTTCCACTATAAACTCCTATGCATGGTATGTTACACCATTCCAAGTATATTCTTGTTTTCAACTATCTTCCAATTAAAAACTATTTTGTTATGTGAAAACTTAGTGATTAAAGCCCTCACGAACTTGATGGCACATTTTATTCTTTGCCCCTAATAAACTTGAACCATTGAGGCAACTTTGTTATATATGCTTGCACTTATAAGTTGGGATTAGCAGAACTGTGCTGTCACGAGGAACGTTTTCAACATTGCACTTGTACTTTTTATACTCCGCTGATATCATGCTCTTTTGGCTATGGATATTACCGGTGTGAAATGAAGTGGGAACTTGTAAGTCCATGGAGTTTGTATTCTGTGTTAGAGAACGCCTGGGACGCTGGCCTAAGCCATGCCTAATCATGGTGGAAACTTGCAGCATCACCATAGTGAGATCTATGAAGCATTCTTCTTATAAAAAAGAGACACATCGAGAAAAGAGGAAAGAGAGAAAAAAGCACCATATTCCCATGGTACATAAGAGGATTGCTGAGATGCTCATTGCCTGCTTGCCTTGTCATTTTGTTTATGGGAAAGCTCATGTACCATGTGCAAGTGGTACCCCGTTGGCGGTTCTCAATGATATGCAAATACTTACAGTGACAAGAACTTGCCTAGGTCCTAAGTTGAGTATCCATGAGGTGTAGCCCTCATAGTCAAGGGACTTGAGATTGCCAAATTATACTTTGTCAAGCATATACTCCAGCTTTTCCACTTTAACCTTAACCACTTCAAGATGCTTATGATAGGGGCAATGAGGGCTGAAAGCTAATAAGTACCATAATTTTTGGAAGCTCTTTTTGAAACTTGTAATCCCTGCTTCCTTTAGAAAAAGGCCTTTCTTCGACCATTATTTGAGTCTCCACCTTCTACCTTTAGGCACCATTAAGAGAGCATAGTTGTCATTCTGTGTGCAATGTTCCAAAGCTTATTAATTGATGCATATTGTGTTATTACTTGTTCATGTGCTATTTGTTTCTAGTCACCCTTGTAAACTTTGCAGGTGTCCTATGCATTATATTGCTACTCTATGAGGGACAAACTGATTGCCACTATGCTATGTTTTCTGTATGTGAAACAAACAAACGTTTTTCAATGCATATTATTCATGATCTTTGTTTGCAGCTTGCCATGTTGCATGCATAATTAATATGTCCTACTGTTAGAACTCCATCTTTCATGCACATGTTTAGAGTTCTTTGATCCTAGCTTTCAATTTTTGCAAATGGTTGGATCTTTATTGTGAGGGTGCATGTCACCTAAAAAATTATTCTGTTTATCACTTACCTACTCGAGGACGAGCAGGAGTTAAGCTTGGGGATGCTGATACATTGGAAACGTATCTATAATTTTTTATGCTCCATGCTTCTTTTGTATCTACTTGGTTTTACTTGTCTACACTTTGATGTGCTTTTTACATGTTTTCTGGTACTAACCTATTAACAAGTTGCAACAGTGCCAGATGCCTGTTTTCTGCTATTTTTGGTTTCAGAAAAGTTAGTGAAGAAATATTCTCAGAATTGGACGGGACGAAGGACAAAGTCAATAACTTTCCGTGGGGAACAAGAAGTCCAGAGGAGAGTCAGAGGGGCTGGCCAGGGGGACCATACCCACCCCAGGAGCGGGGTCAGGTGGACCCGCGCCTGGCTACGGTTTGGCGACCCTGGTCGCCTCCCGGACTCGCCCCTTCGCCTATAAGAATCCTCCGATGCAGAAACTCTCAGTACCCGATCAATATTCCACGAAACCGTTTGTAGCCGCCGCCACCATCGTCCCTAGATTGGGGGGGATCTGAAATTCTTCCTGGCACCCTGTCTGAGGGGAGGTCATCCCGGAGGCCTTCTCTCCGGTATGATTCGTGAGTAGTTCCACCTTGGACTACGGGTCCATGTAGTAGCTAGATGGTTGTATCTCCTCCTTTGTGCTTTCATGTATAGATCTTGTGAGCTTTGTTCATGATCAAGATCTAATTGTAATCATGCATGTTGTGTTTGCGCGGATCCGATGGATATTGGGATTATTATGTTAGTTTGATTAATGGTTTTATCTTTATGATTCTATCATGTCTGTGTTGTCTGTGATCTTGCATGCTCTCCGTTGCTAGTGGTTATTTTGGCCAAGTAGTTGCTAGTGACTCCAAAAGGGATTATTTATGCTCGATAGTGGGTTCATGCCTCTAGTTTCCAAGGGAAGTGACAGAAATCTCTTCGTGTAGATGTGTTGTTGCTACTAGGGAGAAAACAACGGTCTCTTGTTCATGGAACATGTGGACTGTTTACCTTACACACTTTGTTTAAATCAGTTGTCTGTTGCTTGCAACTTAATACTGGAGGGGGGTCGGATGATAACCTGAAGGTGGACTTCTAGTCATAGATGCAGTTGGATTACGGTCTATGTATAATGTTGTATTGCCCAATCAACCTCATAGGATCTTTCTAACTAGTAATTACATTGTTATGCCTTGCTCAGTTCCTGTCAATTGTCCCGCTGTAAATTGTTTATCCTTCATGCCATGTTGTTTATCTAAGGAGAGAACCTCTAGTATACTATGGACCCCGGTCCAATCTTTACCATTGATACATCTTCCACTGTTACTTGTTTACTTGCTGCAAACCATTACCTTCCACACCATACATTTAATCCTTTGTTACAGCAAACCGGTGAGCTTAACAACCTCACTAATTCATTAGGGCAAAGTCTTGAGTTTGTGTTGTGCAGGTCTCCGCGTTGCTTGCAACACATGTATGACGTTTCCTTCCTCCTACTGGTTCGATAACCTCGGTATCAACTGAGGGAAGACTTGTTGTTTTACTCTTCACACCTTGCTCTTGGGGTTCCCAACAAGACTCCACATCAGCCACCAAGTTTTCTGGCGCCATCAAGGAGTCATCACTTCACTATTCTCATTCCCCGCCGTCGTCGCTGCACCAGGCGAGCTCGCCACCGACCCCCGAGCTCCGCCCGCCGGTCCGGTGGCCCTCGCGCCAGACCGTCTTGCAGCCTCGCGCCCATCTCTCCATGGCCTCGCGCAGCCTTGCTGCCCCGCCATTCGCCGGTTCGGAGCCCGCGTCCCTGCCACGCGTCCCGCCTAGTCGTCCGACGTTGCATGTGACCGACGCCCGACCATGCGCCGCGCCGCCTAGCCTTGAGCTCCGATGCAACCGCCCGGCTCCGCGCCCTGCGCCACCGCCCCGTCCTGTCCCTCATCGTCATCCAGCCTATGGCATGAAGGGCCTATCCGGCAGCTCCATCTTCGGATGCAAGCTCGCCTCGTCCGCGGGTATGCACTAGCGCCGTCCTGCTCCGCTTCACCGCAGGTATGTGTCGTCGCCGCTAGCGCCATCCTGTTCCGCCGAGGCGCCATGGAGATTCACCTCGTCCTCTCCGATGATGTCCTGTTGTCTTCTATGACGATGATGACAACACCAATTCGTTCGTCCATATGCGGGAGAAGTCCCGTTGGAGGCATGTGCAAAAATGGGTCGGACACCCGTCCGTTTTTTTGGGCCGGCCACTCCCGCAAATGGACCAAATCGGTCAAATTTGGTGTCCGATTTGGTCTAGCCCGTTGGAGTTGGTCTTATATCCTATACATGAGACTCGGTCGTTAACATTCACCGTCCTCGTTGTCTGCTAGTACGATCGGTGCTCGACAACCCGAAGCGAGAGGGCAAGCTGTTCTCTCCGGTACAGCTTGGTGTGCAAGGTGATGATGTTTGGCGGTGTTAGAGCATCTCCACTCGGCTTCCCAGGACGCTGATCCTAGGGCGAATTTTAGGTCCATACGCCGAAAATTGGCCCAGTTGCGTTCCTAGGACCCCGGTTTCGTTCGGATTTGGGCCAAAATTGGTCCGGACTTCCCAGTCCATTTCCAGCATCCCGGGAACGCCCTGGAAACGCCGTACGAAGAGACTTTGGAGAGAAAAATAGTCGGCGAGTGGACCCGCCCAGTCAGCGGCTGAAGCCGAGTCGTCATTATCCTCCAGTGTCAAACCCCGTGACGCACCGCCGGGCAATAACTGCACGTACGTCGGCCCACGCGTCGCCGTAATGACGCGCCACCGCCTCCTCGGCTCCCGCGACGATCGCCGATCACTAATTTCCCGTTGTTTCCCCTTTACCCGCATGTGCCACTACACCCCTCCTGCCCTCGCCGCCCACTTCGGCCAACTGGCGCCGACGTCCAGGGCGAGGCACCACCCTCCGGCCAACTGGCTGCCGAGGAGAATGGCCAGCCTGAGCTCCTCCTCCTCGGCCTCGGCTTCCCGCTCATCGGGGTCCACGCCGGCGCTGTCTCCACCATTGCGCCCTGTCAAGCGCGAGGCGGACACGCCGATCCTCTCGCCACCATGGACACGCTTACGGGGCATCGTCATCAACGAGCCCCGCGTGCCGGCGTAGTCGCCGTCCACTGGCCGCCTTCGCCTTCACACGTCGAAGCCGGAGCCGGCCGACTAGGCGGTGCCGGTCGACGAGGACGCCTTCGCCATGAAGATGGTGCTGGAGCAGTCCCTCCGGGAATCGGCGCCGCCACCGGCGATGCCTGAGCCATACATCCTCGCCTGGTCCAGGGCGGACTGGAAGGAGTCCGAGAGGCTCCGGGTTCAATGGATGCAGGAGGAGGCCGAGCGTCAGGCCAGTGGTCGCCGCCAGTTTGCCTACCAGGGCGCGCCGCTCATCGTCCTCGACGACGATGACGAAGCCGACCCGTCCTACCAGCCGTGGAGGTCTGGCGACCTAGGCCAGGGCAGCTCCCGCCTACCGAAATCGTCGGGCGACGACGACGGCACGGCCGACCCCGGCTACACCTGCTTCTACAACAACTTCGGCATATAGAAGCGGCGTCAGCATCGGCATCGGCTTTTTTTTTAGTTTTTTAGTTATTATTTAGCCTAAATTCAGTTTAAATTCGGGTGTTCGTCCGAATTCTATGTAATATATATGTATTTGTCCTTAATTAATGAAAAACATCTATATTTACTCAAAGTTACCGGAATTTGCTGAATTTTAGCTGAACGCGAAAACTCGACTCGGGAACACGAGTACGAGTAGAACTCGCTATTTCTGGCCGAATTATGTTTTATCCGGTCATATTTAAATCCGGATTTTGGCTTGAAAACGGCCAGCTCTCTCGTGGTGTTGTAGTCTCGGGTGGTTCTTGAGGACGTGGCTACTCCTATTTTATTTTCGTATATTTCATCTGCTTTGTACCTTTATATTAGCTCGGCTTTATTTATAACACGTCGCCACGAGATAAAACCTTCACCAGATGAACATATCGAAGGAGTGGCGAAGCGAACGTGCCTTTCCCAAAACCAAGAGCAAACAGGTGGTATCGAGGATGGACTTGTCACGTGCGTATGGAACGGAAAGGCAGAAGGAGCCAATGAAGAGGACGAGGGAGGTGGAGAGGTTGAGGAGGATGAGATGCTTCGTCCTGCAGCAGGTACAGTGTCACAACCTAGGCACCTGCTCAATGATTCTTCTTTTTTAATGCTTATTATTATAGCGATGCTTCTTGCCTGAGTGAGTGCGCACTGAGCAGCCGGCCATCCACGTCAGTCCGAGACACTATATTATCAAACAGTGATTACACGATCTCCACGTGACGTCGATCTCATCAGAGACCAACGCCGAGACTGACCGGAACCGTCGGCTGCTAATCGAACGGGAGGCACGGGTGCAACGGATCCAGCGGCGATGCGGTCGGCGCATTATTGCCACAGCCGTCGACGTCATCACTCACCAGGCCATTCAGCCCGCCCGACCGCCCCCAGTCGGGAGCTCCACCGCGTAGGTCCCTTCGCTTTCCGGCGCCGCCCCGCCGCGACCGGTCCCTAACCCCGGAAGACTCCAGTCCGTTCCGTTCCATTCCGTTCCAAAGAACTCTCCAAGCCTCCAATAACGGCCATGGGACCGCGTCTTGCGCACGGTGGGACAACCTGATTAGGAGCAGCGTACCGGAGGAATCTGTCGTTGTTTATTTGCGGAAGATGCTTGCGTGAGTAGACAGGCCGGTTTTTGAATCCGGCTATATACGTATCATCGCGAGCTCAGAGCATCTCTACTTGTTGGACTAACCCGAAATTCAGACCAAATTTTGACCAGACGAAACAAGTTTTTGGCCTGGATACGCCGAGTTTTTCACTTGCATATCCAGGCGAGTTCTCGCGTTTGGCTAAAATTTAGCAAAATTTTGCAAACTGTGGGCGAAATGGACGAACTTTGGTCGAATATGGACAAATTTTGGACGAATATGATCGATATAGACGAACTTTGGGCGCATATGGGCGATATGACCAAACTATAAGTGAATATGAGCGATACAGACGAACTTTAGATGAATAAGGCCGATTTTTGGGCGAACTTTGGTCAAATATGGTCTATACGGACGAACTTTAGGCGAATATGGATATGAACGAACTTTAGGCGAATATGGCAATATGGACAAACTATGGGCGAACCTTGGGCGAAATTTGGACGATACGGACGAAGGCAAATATGGCCGAATTTTGGGCGAATATGGTTTATATGGACGAACTTTGAACGAATATGGCGGTATGAACGAACTTTGGACGAATATAGGCGATACAAACGAACTTTGGACAAAATTTAGGCGAATATGGGTGAAATTTGGGCAAACTTTGGATAAATATGGGCGAATATATGCTAACTGGCGGTCCATTCATCGAATTCGTTTCGTCCGGCGTTCCGAGGACATATCCAGAATTCTAGATATGGCCTGAATAGTCCGGACCAAAGTCGGTCTAAATTTAAACGAAAACAAATTTCTAAATACACGACTGGACGAAATTTTGACGTTCAAACCTATTTTCAGCGTCGGGATGATCGGCCAGTAGGTAGCCCAGTGGAGATGCTCTCACTCGTACTCGTCCGGTCGCCGTCGGCGCGTTGCTTTCGCAGGGCGTGCGCAATGCGGCCGTGCCTCTCCTAGACTCCTGCACGCGGCGTCGATCGCACGAAGCTGCCAAACTAGCGAAACGAATTTTCAGAGCTTGTGTTTCACTCGTCCTCCTTTTTTTAAGACGCATCTCGTTTTTTTAATGAAGACGTGCAAGTAGAAAGATACTCTTTGTGCACCATTTTGTTTTTGCACAATTACACGTGTACGAAAGGACCATCTCCACATGTACTTCCTCCGTTTCAGAATATAAGATGTTTTAGGTTTGCGAATTAAATATATCTAGACTTGTTTTAGTATATAGGTTCACTCAACTTAGGGATGAATCTACACACTAAAAGAAGTCTAGATTCATTTTCTTCACAAATCTAAAACATCTTATATTTTGAAACGGAGGGAGTATATGTCACATTCTTGCATGGAAATGGTTATCTTTTCGCAAAAGTTGTGAGATGCTAGGTGTATTTCCACAGGTGCATGCATGTCAAATTATCTCAAATTAATGTCTCGGCTACCACTCAAGTAAGTAAAATAGCTACTCCCACCCGCCTTCCCAAATTAGATGTTGTAGATTTATCTAAATTCACATGTTTAGAACCAAGCGTTGGTTTGGGGGCTTGACCTTACAGTGATGACCTCGCCCATCCGAGTTTGGATCGAGTTTGGAATCGTAGGTGCGACCGACAAGTGTTATGTAGCGTGCATTAATCCCAAGCTAGGGAGGACTCATCTATTTAACATCATATAGTCAAGGGATGGATCTTTTTGCCGTTGTTAAAGTTTTTAAATTCGCATATATAAGATATGTGAATCTAAACAAATCTAAGATATTAGAACAAATATGGTAAATGGATGTTCGTGTAGATAGTGATGCGGCCTCTCTGGGTGACTACATGCTGGTTAGCCTAATCCACTTCTTTCCCAAGCTAGGGACAAAGATGTTGGCATCGAGACTAAATCCTAGGGTAGGAGCCCTGGTTGATCTGAACCAATGCGTCTTCATTAGCGTTGCATTCATGATAACTACATGTTGATTTTGCATATGGCATACCTGCCCCACGAGCTAACGGAACCAAGAGTCATGCTCAAGCTGGACATATCTAAGGTCTTTGACTCCATTTTTTGGGCGTTGTTGTTTTAGGTTCTGCAGCAGGTGGCCTTTGTCCCCAGATTTTGCGAACTGGTTGCCATTCTACTCTCGACGGCAAGCACTTGGGTGATGCGCAATGGCGATCCAGGACCCAGGACCTGGAATCACAAGGGCCTGAGATAAGGAGACTTGATACATCGTAAACGTATCTATAATTTTTTATGTTCCATGCTTGTTTAGTATCCACTTTGCTTTGCTTTGTCTACACTTTAAGGTATTTTTATATGTGAAACTAACCTATTAACAAGATGCCACGGTGCCAGTTGCATGTTTTCTTCTGTTTTTGGTTCCAGAAAGCCAGAAAATGAATATTCTTGGAATTGGACGGAACAAAAGCCAAAGTCAATATTTCACCGAGGAGAACACAGAACCAGAAGACGAGACGGAGGAGGGCCTCGAGGGGGCCACACCCCCTAGCCGTGTGGCCAGGCCTGGCCCGCGCCTGGGGGTGGGACCACCTCAGGCATCCCCTCGGCCTCCCTCTTCTCCTATAAGAAACCCTCAATACCAAAACCCTAAGTACCCGATCAATCTTCCACGAAACAGTCCGTAGCCACCACCACCATCGTCCCTATATCGGGGGATCTGAAGCTCTTCCCAGCACCCTGACGGAGAGGAGAGATCATCCCGAAGGCCTTCTTCATCACCATGCCAGCCTCCGGTATGATGCGTGACTAGTTCCACCTTGGACTATGGGTCCATACAATAGCTAGATGGTTGTTTCTCCTCCTTTTTGCTACCAAGTTTAGATCTTGTGAGCTCCGTTCATGATCAAGATCATCTATTTGTAATCATGCATGTTGTGTTTGCGGGGATCCGATGGATATTGAGATTACGTTGTCAGGTTGATTAATGATTCTATCTTGTCTTTATGATTGTTGATTCTATCATGTCTGTGTTGTTTGAGATCTTGCACGCTCTCCGTTTCTAATAACTATCTTGGCCAAGTAGATTCTAGTGACTCCAAGAGGGAGTATTTATGCTCGATAGTGGGTTCATGCCTCTATTGAATCTAGGGAAGTGACAAAAATCTCTAAGGTTGTAGATGTGTTGTTGCCACTAGGGAGAAAACAACAATCTCTTGTTCATGGAACAATTGTATTATTTACCTTACACAATTTACTTAAAGCAGTTATACGTTTCTTGCAACTTAATACTGGAGGGGGTTCGGATGATAACCTGAAGGTGGATTACTAGTCATAGATGCAGTTGGATGGCGGTCTATGTATATTGTTATATTGTGCAATCAAATCTCATAGGATCATGAATGACTAGTATTGTATTGTTATGCCTTGCTTTATCCTGTCAATTGCCCTGCTGTAATTTGTTTATCCAACATGTTATGTTATCTATCTTAAGGAGAACACCTCTAGTGAACTGTGGACCCCGGTCCAATCTTACCATTGATACATCTTCTACTTTTACTGTTTACTTTCTGCAAGCTACCATTAGTTTCCACACTATACGTTTAATCCTTTGTTTTCAGCAAACCAGTGAGATCGACAACCTCACTGTAAGTTGGGGCAAAGTCTTGATTTTGCGTTGTGCAGGATTCCAAGTTGTTAGCAACACCTTGGAGTTGTTTCCTTACTCCTACTGGTTCGATAACCTTGGTTTCATAACCGAGGGAAAACTTGTTGATGTGCTCATCATATCTTCCTCTTGGGGTCTCCCAACGAAGCTCTACTATTGAGCCGCATCAAGACATTTTCTGGCGCCGTTGCCGGGGAATTAAGGACAACTTCACAAGGGGATTCTTTCACAACCTTTCTATTTACTTTGTTTTTGTTTTGCTTAGTTTATTTTGCTTTGTTTTTGTTTGCTTCTTTTATCAAAAAGAGTAATAAGTAGTTTCCTTTGTTTTGCTTTTTCTTATCAAAAACACAAAAAAATAGTTTCTACTCTAGTTGTTGCTGCGGTTGGCTTGCTCCACCTTTGCAAAAATGAATTCTGCGGAGAACACCAAGTTGTGTGACTTCACTAGCACAAACAACAATGATTCCCTGAGTACACCTATTGCTCCACCTGTTCCTGATAATACCTTTTATGAAATAAAACCCTACTTTGTTGAATCTTGTTATGAAAGAGCAATTTTCTGGTGTTAGTTCTGATGATGTTGCTGCCCACCTTAATAGCTTTGTTGAAATTTGTGAGATGCAAAAATATAAAGATATAGATGGAGATATTGTTAAGCTCAAATTGTTTCCTTTCTCCTTGAGAGGAAAATATAAAGAATGGTTGCTATCCTTGCCTAGAAATAGTATTAATTCTTGGATTAAATGCAAAGATGCTTTTATTGGAAAATACTATCCTCCTGATAAGATTATATCTATGAGAAGTGAAATAATGAAATTTAAACAACTTGATAATGAAAATGTTGCTCAAGCTTGGGAAAGAATGAAATCTTTGGTAAAGAATTGTCTCACTCATGGACTGACTGCTTGGATGATTATCCAGACTTTTTATGCAGGTTTAAACTTCTCCTTATAAACCTGTTGGATTCTGCTGCTGGAGGTACCTTCATGACCATTACTTTGGGTGCTGCAACAAAGCTCCTCGATAATATGATGGTTAATTATTCTGAATGGCACACTGAGAGAGCTCCACATGGTAAGAAGGTAAATTCTGTTGAAGAAACCTCCTCTTTGAGTGATAAGATTGACGTTATTATGGCTATGCTTGATAATGGAAAAACTCATGTTGATCCAAATAATGTTCCTTTAGCCTCTTTGGTTGCTCAAGAAGAGAAAGTTGATGTGAACTTCATTAGAAACAACAATTTCAACAACAATGCCCATAGGAATAATTTTGGTAACAATAATTATATGCCCTATCCTCCCAATAATGGTAATGCTTATGGAAATTCTTACAACAACAATAGAAGTGCTCCCTATGAACTTGAAGTCATGCTTAAAGACTAAAGAGAAGCTGAAATTGCTAGAAACAATAGTGTTTGTACTATTACCACAACCAATATGGATGCTACCCAAACCACAAGAAGTCCCTATTCCTCCTAAAACAATGCCTAAGTCTACTACCTGTGATGCTAAGTTTGATTTTGATCTTGATGGTTGCAATGTTTCTGAAGTGATTATGTTCCTAAAAAGCTTGCTAGAATTCCTAATGCTAGTGCTATGAATATGGCTTTCACTAAACACATTACAGATGCTCTCATTAAAATTAAGAAAGAAAAATTGAAACACAAAGCTTCCATTCCTAGGAAAGTGGAAGATAATTGGGAACCTATAATTAATATGCAAGTGAATGACTTTGATCTCAAAGCTTCATGTGACCTTGGTTCTAGTGTCTCTATTATCCCTAGAAAGATTTATGAAATTCTTGATTTGCCACCTTTGGAAGATTGCTATTTAGATGTCCCACTTAATGATAATGCTAAGAAGAAACTTATGTGGAGTGTTAATGATGTTCTTATTATGGTTAACAATGCTTATGTTCCTATTGATTTCTATGTTTTGGATGTTGAATACAATGCTTCTTGTCCTATTACTTTGGGAAGACCTTTTCTTAAAACTGTTGGTGCCATCATGGATATGAAAGAAGGCACCATTAAATATCAATTTCCATTCAAGAAAGTTATTGAACACTTCCATATGAGGATATAGAAGTTACCTTTGCTCTTCCTTTGAAAGCAAAATTTGATGTTAATGCTTCTTCCTTTGAAAATACTTGATTCTTGCTTCTTGTGCCTAACTTAAAGGCGTTAAAGAAAAGTACTTATTGGGAGATAACCCAAAAGTTTTAGTTGAGTCTTGTAAGTTATTACTTCTGTAATAACCTCTCCTTATACTTTTTATTTTCTTTTTGCGCCAAGAGTAACCTCTAATGAGAGGGAAGTAAGATTTGGGGAAGTTGCTATCCCGAAACAGATTTTTTGTGCTCCACTATAAAAATTCGTGAAAACTCTTTGTATGTCAGATTGAGCTGTAATTTTCTGAATAAATCCTCCACGTTGTTAGGTAACTTTAGTTAGTTCAAAACTTTTTGATTTGAGCAATAGAAGGTCTTCTAAAATATCGGTTTTCACCTGCTGGTCTGTTTTGACAGATTTTTGCCATTATTTGCATTTGTCTCCTATTGATTTCCTTTTGAGTTCTTTTTGGTAAATTGAGATTTTTAAAGGAAGTTAATACAGTATCTTGTGTCCTTAGTGGAAGTTTTGCTGTTCTGAAACTAAACCCAAAGGTCTATTATCTTTTGAATGCACTAATATTCATAATGAAGATTGTGTGAAGTTTTGTATGAAGGAAATTTTCAGGTGTAAGGAAAGAATGATGCAATGATATGAAGAAGGGACAAAAGCTCAAGCTTGGGGATGACACCCCGTGTCGCCCCAAATTTTTTTCAATAGGTACAAGCGTCAAATCTTTGGGATGCCCAAGGCATCCCCTTCTTCATCAATAAAAATCCCAGGTCTTTCTAGACACTTTGTTTTTATTGTTTCATGCACAGTTGTGTTATTCTTGGAGCATCTTAGTTTTTGTTTTTGGTTTTTGTTTGTTTACTTTGCTTGAATAAAGTAGTTGGACCCCGTTTTATCTGTGATGTTTTCAAATAAGTTGATTGGTATTGCAAAAGAGTAGGAAGTTCTTGCTTTAATAGTACAAAAGAAGCTTGCTTTGACTGTGACTAAGACTTTATCATGTCATGCTAGATGTTGTTTTGGCCTTATGCTTAGTGATTATTGTTGTAGCATTACTTTTTACAAACAATTAAGATTGCTTAGTGTGCCTTGAAAGAATTATGCGTTGTTTTAGCATACAAAAGCATAGTATTGTGGTATTCTCCTTTAATGCTTTGTTTGGGTTGACTTGGCACATGCTCACACCATGTTATGACTATTAACCAGTCACCATAGCCTCTATGATCATTTAGTTTTTAACTTGTGATACCACTTTATGCTTTAGTTGATAATTTTTTGTCGCTCTACATGATTATGGTCATTATTGCTCTCTTAGTTGGTCGCTCCCAGTCTTTTGCTAGACTCCACTTGTATTGAGTAAGCTCTACTCATGCATCCAACTCCCGACAAACCAAGTTATTCCAAAGTGTCCACTATAAATTCCTATGCATGGTGTTTTACACCATTCCAAGTAAATTCTTGTTTTGTCTACCTTCCAGTTAAAAAGTCAGTTTGTTATGTGAAAATTAGTGATTAAAGCTCTCACAAACTTGATGGCACACTTTATTTTTCTTGCCATAATAAACTTGAACCATTGTGTCATCTATGTTGTATATGCTTGCACTTATAAGTTGGGATTAACAGAACCATGTTGTCATGGGGAACGCTTTCAACACTTGTAAATATCTACCCAGTTGATATCATGCTCTTTTTTTATGGATGTCGTCGATGTGAAATAAAAGGGGAGCTTGTAAGTCCATGGAGTTATGTATATGTGTTAGAGAAACACCTGGGACGCTAGCCTAAGCCATGCCTAATCATGGTGGAAACTTGCAACATCACCATAGTGAGCAATCTATGAAGCATTCTTCTTATAAAAAGAGAGATAGAAAAAAGAGAAAAAGAGGAAAGAAGAGAAAAAAAGCACCATTTTCCCATGGTAAATAAGAAGATTGCTGAGATGCTCATTGTCTGCTTGCCTTGTCATTTTTTTATGGGATAGCTCATGTATCATTAGGCAAGGGGTACCCTGAATTAAAAACCTAGTCTTATTTATTTTATTTTAGAAACATAATTGTACTCATTGAAAACAACTTAATATTTAATATTCTCCAATTAAAATATGGGATCATGTTGACACATGTCATCACCACATATTTCAATACTTGAGAATATGATTTAAAGTGGTGTCACAATTTAATAAAGTTTAACATTATTATTTTAAATGATTAAAGTGACTAGAAATGCCTATGGGGCATTCTTTTAATACTTGTCCAAGATCACTGCGTATAAACCTAAATATTTTTACAGAAAGATCTTGTCAAATGTGATTTTTTTAGATTTGGAATCAACTCAAAAGCATTTATGGTTAATTTTTTAAAAATGTTTGAATGTGAAAAAGTCTATGTCTTGTTATTTTTACTATAGGTGATCTATAATTTAAAATGGTTTGAATCCAATGGGCTTGGATTGAAAATTTGAATACCTTTCTAACAAAATTGGTTTCATGCAATTTGGTTCAGTAAAAGCATTTGAATTTATTTTTAAAGTTACTAACTGAACTAGAGTTTGAATAAATTGGAAAAAGATTGTTTAAATCTCTGGGCTACGCGCGGGAAAGTTACTGGGCTAGTCCAACTGCACAGCGCGCGCACAGTGGGATGCTGACAGGGGGTCCAGGCGTCAGCGACTCAGTCTAAGCGAAGGGGTATGTTTCAATCTGGGTCATGCGATTAGACTAGGATCCTACGGTTGGGGTGCGTCGTCTCCGTCGAATAGCTCCGACGAGAACAAAACCTAACGGCGACGGTGGGGGTACGCGGTGGCTTACCAGGTCTCCAGCTAGGTTCGGCGATGGGGCGACCGACATTGTCAACGACGGCAGTTCGAACGGTGGTCGTGGCGGCTCCTGGGATGGCTCCAATCAACGGCTCCGCTCCTCCTCTACAGCGGTGGACTCCGGTGAAATTTAGGCGGCCTAGTGCTTGCCTTGCTCCGGGGAAAGGTCAGGGGTGTTCTATGAGGAGTGGGAAGTGAGGTGGTGTAGCGAATTGAGGCGGGGGTGGCCTCTATTTATACACTGACGAGAGGGGCAGTGCGGCATGGTCAGAGCTTGTCGGTGACGACTGATACGCCTAATTTGCATCACCATTCTATATCATAATTTACCTCTATTCATTGATATTTGTCTTATTATGAGGTATTACTTATGGCTTTTCATCTGTTTATGCATGTTGGATGATTCTTGGAGGATGAGCTGCCGGAGTCTCGATTCTGATGGAAAAGAAGACATTTCGGTGCAATTTTGCGAAAGATCAGAAAAATACCAGAAAAATATGGAAACATATTATTTTACCGGAGGATGATTGGAGCCAGAAGGAGGAGCGAGGGGGGGCGTAGGGGGACCACACCCCCTAGGCGCGGGCCCACCTGAGGCCGCGCCTAGGGCAGGTGTGGCCCACCTGCCCGGCTCCCGACTCTCCCCCTTAGCCTATAACTTCCCCTCGAAACCCTAATACACGGGGGGGAGGCGACCAAAGATAGATTTTCGCCGCCTCTGGGGGCGGAAAACACCGAGAGAGAAAGATCTCTCCGGCAAACAGATTTCTGCCGGGAGAATTCGTTCCCGGAGAGGGGAGACCGTCGCCATCATCAAGCTAGGCTTCATCCGGATCAGCATCATCATCATCCACACCATCATCTCCACCAGCACCATCATCACCACTCCATCCCGCTGTAACAATTGTGTTGGATATTGCTATAGTTCGTAGGGGAAACTTTCCCGGTGTTAATTACTATTTTTGTTGATGCTTGTTAGTGGAACCATTGGATTATTGTTTATGTTCAAATTGTTATCCATTACCATATCATCTTTGATCTTGATCCATATGATGTCTTGTGAGTAGTTCGTTGTGTTCTTGAGGACATGGGAGAATTCATGTTGTTAGTAGTGAATCTGTGATGAGTTATTATTCGATGGTTTAGTATTTAAGTTGTGGTGCTATTCTTCTAGTGGTGTCATGTGAACGTCGACTACATGACACTTCATCATTTATGGGCCTAGGGGGATGCATTGTGTATTTGGATACTAATCGTGGGGTTTCTTGGGGATGTAAACCTGAACCCCCGTTAGGACACCTTTGCACAAGGGAGTGTAGGATCTCAGAGTTTAAGGCTGTGGTTAGATTTATATCTTAATTACTTTCTTGTAGTTACGAATGTTTGCAGGGGGTTTAATCACAAGTATGTATTAGTCCTAGGAAGGGCGGTATGTTAGCACAGGTTCACCCACACAACACTTACAAACACGAAAGAAGAGTACTCAGTTATTTGCAGCGAAAGCACTTGACAGATTCCCATGTGTCCTCAAGAACGTTTGGTCCTTATAAGTATTTCCACCGGCTTGTCCTTTTCTAAGAAAGGATTGGGCCACTTGCTCCGTTTGTTTGTTACTTCTGTTACTTGCTCTTTGTTTTGTTGCCTTGTCAGAAAACCACTAAAAATCCGTTTGCTAAGTATTCACTGGGATTTCCTGCTCCATACCACTGTTCAGCACCTTCTGCTCCTCGTTGGGATCGACACTCCTATTTATCGAAAATACTACGATACACCCCTATACTTGTGGGTCATCAAGACTGTTTTTTGGCGCTGTTGCCGGGGAGTGAAGCGCTATTGAAGAGTGGAACTAGTAAGGGAAACTTTTACTGTGAGTATTGCTTTTGTTACTGCTTGTTACTTTGTTTCCAATATGGATATGAAGGGAATATGCCCGAGAGGCAATAATAAAGTGGTTATTATTGTATTCCTTATTTATGATAAATGTTTATTTTACATGCTATAATTGTATTAATACGGAAACGTTAATACATGTGTGTTTAATAAACAAAAGGAAGTTCCTAGTTATGCCTCTCTTATAAACTAGCTCGTTGATTAACAAGATGATCAAAGGTTTCCTGATCATGGACATTGGATGTTGTTAATAACAAGGTCACAACATTGTTGGAATGATGTGATGAATATTCATCCTAAGTATAGCATTACGATCAAGGTCATTGTGTTTATATTTCTATAACATCATACGAAGTAATCTTAGTCCTTAGACCATGAGATCATGTTAATCACTAACACCGGAAGAGTATCTTGATAACATCAAACGTCACACCGTAACAGGGTAATTATAAAGATGGGTTCAGTGCTATGAAGGTGTTATGTTGAGTCTCATGGATCAAGAGTGGAATTTTTCCATCCCGATGATGGAGAGATATACTCTGGGCCCTCTGGGTGATATCACATTGTTTAGCTTGCAAGCAAGTGATTTGATCACTAGAATGTTATATCACGGGAACGAGAAAAGAGTACATGTCGGTAATGAGATCAAACTAGGTATGGAGATACCGATGATCGAATATCGGACATGTAATATATCACGAGACAAAGGGATTGAGTTACATGCGTATAAGGTTCACACGATCACAGAAGTCATCGTTGAATATGTGGGAGTTGGTACGGATCTCCAGGTATCGCTGCTGATTATTGATCAGAGAGGGGTCTAGATCATGTATACATTATTCGCGAACCGTAGGGTGACACACTTAAGGGATACCGACACCATTCGGAGCAAATGATATGATAGAAAAAGAAAAAGGAAAGCGCGGAAATTTATTTCACTAGACACCAAAACTGTTTCAGTTGAAATTGCTGAAACTAGTTGTGCATGTGAAATTGAAATGTTATAAGGGGTTTTATGTGAATGTTTGTTAATTAAAGTAATTAACAAAATTCTGAATAAATAAAAGAGTTTTATTTAAATGAGAGCTTGCATTAAATTTGGTGGAAATTTAATGCATGTGAGTGGATTTTTGAGTGGAGGCTCTTTTATGGGAGTGGAGGATTTTCATTTTGAGTCGGAGCTCCACCCACATGAATGTGGAATAGGTGAGGGAAGCCCACCATGGCTGGGCGCATGGCCCCTTGGGTTCCCCCCTCTCCCTATAAAAGCCCCCCCTCTCATCCTCTCAAAGCACACCTCCTCGCGAAGGATCTCTCTCCCCCTTTAGAATTTCCCCATGGTCTCAGATCAGTGAGATACATGTTCCTGGTGGCTTTTTCTGGAAGGATTTGTTGCTTCATTTGGCTGGGCGAGGGCGTGGAGGTTGTCGGGGTACCGACGTGTGTGCGATCACGGATGCACCACCTTGCTGCGGTCTTTGGACTTGATGGTGCTGGACCGGCTGGACCAGATGGACTTCATCACGATCTTGAGATTGGCAAGCGTTCGACTACATCATCCACGAGTACAACCTCGTTAACGCTATTCGGTCTTTGAGGGTATGAATTCTATGGATGTATATCCACCTGTTGCTTGGATCTAGTAGATAGATCTTGGTAAATAGTTGTTCCCATCATAGGAAATTTTTTGTTTTCTGTGCTGCGAACCCTTCAGGATAACCCACTTGGTTTTCTGTTTGGGAAAACTACTACCACTGCTAGGGTAGTAGATGAACCACCTCCTGTTGAGATAGATCCTTTTAAGATACCTACAAGTATTGTTGACCGTGTTATGGATAATTATTATTTTGGGGATGGAACTCTCCATCCTGGTGATCACTTGCTTTTTATCCATGAATTATGCGGGTTGTTTAAGTGTGCAGGTATCACAACTGAACAGGTGAAGAAGAAATTACTCTCCATATCCTTGAAAGGGAGAGCTGAAGAATGGTATAAGCTGCTGAAGAATGGACAATCCATGGAATGGGAGGAGATGGCATCTCTCTTTTACTCTAAATTTTATCCTCCCAGTGAAATTCATAAGGATAGAAATCTTATATATAACTTTTGGCCTCTTGATGGAGAGAGTACACCTCAAGCTTGGGGGAGATTGAAGTTATTAATGCTTAAATGTCCTATTCATGAACTCCCTAACAATATTATTCTCAATAATTTTTATGCTAGGATTTCTCTTCATGATAAAGATTTACTAGATGCTTATTGTGCTGGATCATTCACACGTATGAAGGAAGAAGCTAAATGGGATCTCTTAGACCGTATTCAAGATAACACTGAAGCTTGGGAGAATGACAAAGGAAGAAAGTCAGGTATAAACTATGATTATGAATGCATTAAATCTTTTATGGGAACTGATGACTTCCATGATATTAGCAATGAGTTTGGTCTTGGTCCCCAAGTTCTTGCGAAATGTTTTAATGTTTTTGCTTCTTATATTGAGATTCCCAAGAAAGAGTGGGGCAAGTACCATGCTCCATATAAAGACATTGTTACCCATGTTCCTGTCGGTGAAGAGGTTTGTAATGTTGATCCTATTTTGCCTAAACCTTATGTTGAGAAGATCCCTTTTCCCTCCAAGGTAAAGTAACATTCTATTTTAGCTAATGTCGTTAGTAAAGGCGCAAAGAAAACTGTAGGGTCTCATGAGTTTATTGATATTGAGCCTGTGGTGGCTATTGTGAAAGATCTTGTCACTAAAAATATAGAGAATGAGCATATTGTCTTATGTGAAGACGCTACTAATATTGTTTCTCATCCTAAGAAAGTTAGAAAAGCTAGTGTCCCTGTGCTTTTTATTAAAATTAGCAGTCATAGATATTATGGTTTATGTGATATTGGTGCTAGTTCTAGTGCAATTCCTTATGAGCTTTACAGGGAAATTATGCATGAGATTGGTCCTTGTGAGCTTGAGGACATTGATGTAGTTATTCACCTTGCTAATATAGAGCAAGTTTTCCCCATTGGCATTGTAAGAGATGTGGAGGTCCTTTGTGGTAAGATTAAATATCCTGCTGATTTTCTAGTACTTGGCAAAGAAGCTAGTAAAACCTATCCTATTATCTTTGGTAGACCCTTTCTGAATACTTGTGGGGCTATCATAGACTATAGGAAGGAAAAAGTTTTTAATAAGTTTGCTGGAGAGTCTTATGAGTTTAATTTTTCCAAATTTGCCAAAACTCCTTATGAAAATGAACTGCCTGATGAGGATTTCAGGGTTGAACAACTTTCTGCTATTTCTCTTACTTCTAACAATGCCTTGCAGCAATTTATGGAAGATCATGAAAGTGATGCCTTCATGAAGGAAAGAAATGAGATTGACGAGGTTTTCCTTCGTCAGCCTGAGTTACTTAAGCATAACCTACTTGTGGAAGACTTGGGTACCACACTACCACCTAAAGGGGATCCTATTTTCGAATTAAAACCCTTACCTGATGATCTTAAATATGCTTATCTTGATGATAAGAAAATATATCCTCTTATTATCAGTTCTAAACTTTCAGGAAAGGAAGAGGAAAGGTTATTGGAGATATTGAAGAAACACCTAGGAGCTATGGGCTATACTCTTGATGATTTAAAGGGGATTTCTCCTACTATATGTCAGCATTCTATTAATATAGAACCTGATGCAAAACCAGTTGTTGAGCACCAACGTCGTCTAAATCCTAAGATGAAGGATGTGGTAAGAATGAGGTATTAAAACTCCTTGATGCTGGTATTATTTATCCTATTGCTGATAGTAAATGGGTTAGCCCTGTTCATTGTGTTCCCAAGAAA